>JAIGNX010000001.1:5655941-7069927 GCA_020011015.1 Cutaneotrichosporon dermatis | reverse complement strand
ACCCCCTAACCCCCTAACCCCCTAACCCCCTAACCCCCTAACCCCCTAACCCCCTAACCCCCTAACCCCCTAACCCCCTAACCCCCTAACCCCCTAACCCCCTAACCCCCTAACCCCCTAACCCCCTAACCCCCTAACCCCCTAACCCCTAACCCCTAACCCCTAACTAACCCCTAACCCTAACCCCTAACCCTATTCCCCAATTTCACCCTCGTCTCGGGGTCCGTCTAATACGGCCGCGAACCCATTGAGTCGCAATCCTCTTCAGCATCGTACATTTGGCCTCTGGGGACATCATGAGAGTGCAGAAGCTCCAAGTCGTGGGCAGCACAGTTCGCTTATGAGCTCCGTGGACGACACTGGAGCAGTAACGATGCGAGAGGCACCTCTTCTTCAGACAAGTTCTTTGATTCATTGGATGGTAGTAGATCATTCAAATTTCAGACTAAACATTTCGGGATAGAGTGGTTATTCTCTTCACTTCAGCTCGGGAACTGACTTGTACTCTTTGTGAGATACAACGCCAGTAGTCCCTTTCTCCTTGTCATCACTTTTCTCCGTGATTCGCGATTCGGCGACTTCATCTAAAGAGACTGTCAATCCCGGAGACACACAAGCCGGCTTCTCTTCGAACACTCACCATGAATGATGACGTCCTTGAATTTCCGAGCAGACACTTTGTTGGCCAACAAAATGTCAAGATCTGCAAAACTGAAGCCTCCGGTCTCTGGAAGACGGAAGAATGTCCAAATGATGCAGATAATGTTGGTTCCCAGCCAAAAGAACGCAGATTTGGGGCCAATATTCCACGACGTGACCGACACAAACCGAGTTGTCAATTGACCGATAGCAATCTGCGCGACGAGGTACGTCGCGCGGCCAAGGACAATGGTCTGCGCTCGGACGCGGGCGTTCGGCAGTTCACCAGATATCGAGTAGCCTGCTCATCAGCGCGGAGTTTGGAAACGTGGACGTACAGAGAGGGCCAACACTAATGCTGAAAACAAACTGGATGCCAACCATGAAAACCGCAGTGGTGATCAACGCCGCATCAGTCCGTCCTGCCGCGAACGCCATGACGCCGATAATGACTAGCGTTCCTCCCATAACGGCCAGCGAAACCAGGTAAATCTTCCGCCTTCCAACATAGGGAAGCACAGTTGTCAGTATCATACATCCTGCCATGAACTCACAAGACCACGCGATGAGAGTGCCAAGAATTCCCGAGGCATAAGTTGCGACTTTGACATCGAAAGAGTGCGTGACGCTCATTCCTGCACTCTGCATGCTGGACGACGTCAGCCGAGAGGATTGGGCCGGAGAGACAAAAGTACCCACAGCTGAACGGTCAAACCTGTAATGCCCTGCCCAGCGAAGACTTGAACTAGCCATACGCCGAGAACCTGGAATCAGTTGGGGCCGTCATTGCGTCCCTACTATTTCTGTGCGTCGGCGGTTTGTGCCGGTAAAACACTCCTTGAAGCTGCCCTGGGAAGCTTCCGCCTTCTGCATGTTATCGACGTGTTTGATGTACGCGACATAAGCGTCGACGTTGAGGCCATCGTAGAAGCCAGGACGAGCCGCGCGAATCAAGCTACGCTTGGCGTCCTGGATGCGATTCTGGCGAACCAACCACCATGGGCCTGCGAAAGCCGTCAGCATTGGAGAGGGCCAGCACAAACTTTCAGGCGCAAATAAACAGATTAAAGCAAGCGGAACGGGCCATACCCATTGGAGCGCGAAAGGCAGACGCCAAGCTGGAGAGAGTGAGCACGTGGTTTGCTTGCCCTCCAGAAGAAACTCACCCCATTCGCCCTCAATCCCAAGTGTGGCGCGGCCAACGCCTGCCTAATTCACTTAGCTCATGTCGCCACCCTTGACCTACACTCAGGACCAATCCAATCAACCACGCCATGTTAACGAACGATGCCAAAAGCGCACGGATGCCGATAGGGCAAATCTCAGCGGCATACGCCGTGGTCAGTGTTTCTGCGAATGGTGAGTTTGGTACCGGTGATTAAGGGCCGTCACTCACGAAACATTCCCCAGGGTACAGCCACCATGACTTGCGCAGCCATGAACATCTCGATGGAGGTGGAAAATACAGGAAGGAAGATCATACACGTCATCAGGACCATCCCCCCGATATAGGTCTTCTTCAAGCCAAATCTCTCTTGGCAAAAGCCGGTCACAAAGAGTCCAACGATTTGGGCGACCAGTTGAACGTTCTGGATGGAGGCCTGCCAGGTTGCGGAGATGGCATATTTGCCGTTGGGCTGAAGCTCTCCGAAGCTTCTCATAAATTGAGGTTGGCCAAAGAACGATCCGACAATGCTGTCATAGCCTGGTGCATCAGCGGACTGTGGAGTGAGGTTTGATTCACCTTCCATGACTAGGGCCAAACTGAGACCAAAACTGAAGAGAGCACCCGGCCAGTGCGTTCGGAGAGTCTGCCTCTGTCCAGCAGCCTTCTCTCTTACAATGAACTGCTGCCCTTCGGCGATGAGATCGACATCTTCGGGAGCGGCAGACGCAAACTGTGCGTCCGTCAGACCGATATGACGCTTGGTGTCCTCCATCTTGGTGGAAAACTGGAGACAAGAAAAAATGTCGAAGTTGATGGCAGGCCAGGGGGTGCAGACAGCCGGCCTTTAAGTATCAAAGACTGCTCGAGTGATATCACTCTCTACTTTGTACTGGACTGTCACTGCGGAGACACATCTCAAACGCATGGAGTTCACGTATGATCATCGCAATGGATCGGCAGTCACTTCGCCTCGGGCCGCTGGCGGCCCGCCCAGGCTCGGGGTAATGGAAACCCCAATGGGCACCGCACTCCGTCTGAGGATCCCAACGCATTCAAGTACCGATTACCAGCGAACGGGAATACTGTGTTGGCCGAACGGGAACACTGCTCTGATAAAACGGGAACACTGCTCTGACAAAACGGGAATGTTGCCTTCATATTGGCAAGCTAATGGAACGGCACCAACTCGGTCTAATGATAACCCTAATAGACGAACGGGAATTGTCATCTTCTCTATTGTCAAACTTTGTAAATCAGTTCCTGCTCGGTGTAAAGATGATCGCCGAGGCCCACTAGTCAGTAGACAGCGAATCACAGACGGTTAAGAGGTATGCGCATGGGCAACGGATCCCTCCCGTGTGGAATGTAACTACCTGGTTATCACATGACCAACAGTAATCTCGGGACAACAACGTACCGAAGGGTTGTTGTTCCCATCGGTATACCAAGACAGTGCCACTCAGGCCAGTACTATTCTCAGTTTATATACTCTTGGCTAATTCCACCATAAGCTGACAACACAAGCCATCCAAACATGCATCTCGCCAGCAGCAACCATCAACAGTGCTCGACGGCTCATGCCCTTGTCAACAACCGCTTCCTACTTGAGGTTGACCCTTGTAGTGGGGGACTGCTGTCCATCGTCAACCCAACCGATCCCGCATGGATGAACTGGACGTGCTCTCCCCTCAATGCGCCATGGCAACCGAAGTCATCGTTATGGGGCCTTGGTTATGTCGATCCCGGACCGGCTCTCTTGCACCAGGCATGGTGGTCCACCCCAACGGGATTGACTGTCGATCCACACTCGGCTAGCATGACAGCCACGTACACCATGAACGACATATCTCTGGAAGTCGAACGGCGCTTAGAGTCGGATTCCTTTATCAAGACGTATACATTCCGCAACAACGGGTCGAAAGTCATATCTATCGCTGGCGAGAACAGCGTCGGCACCGCCATCATTCTGCCTTTCAACGACAATTATACCGACGCTTTCGACGTGAGGGAACAAAGGGCTCATGCGCACATCTGGTGCGGGGAGTCGTCGTCTTGGGTCGCCATGTTACGCATGGGTGGCCGCGGGCCGCATCTAGGTCTAGTGGTCACGCAGGGCGGCTTCAAGTCATACTCGATTGCCAATCGCAACAGCACCGTATCCTCGAATTCGCGAGGGACATTCTTGTTCCACCCCGACGTCGACGAACTCGATCCTGGAGAATCTTACACAGTCGCCTGGACATGCTTTTGGCACCAAGGCTGGGATGACTTCTTTACGACAGCTCAGCGACACTCGGACCAATTCATCTACTTCGACGCTCCTCATTTTACGGCTTTTGTCGGGGAGCTGATGGTCATCAAGATGGTTGGCAAGCAAGTCGACAACGCTACATTCGATGATGGCATTTCAATACCGTTTGAGGTGACGGAGCTTGGGGAGAAGATTCTGAGAGTGGGCTATGGGAATGACCTCCACACGAAAGTGGTTATCAACGCAGCCCCGTCCTTGGACAACCTCATCTGCTCTCGAATCCATTTTATCACAACGAATCAGCAAGTTGTGCAGGAGGGACACATCCTAAACGGCGCTTTTCTTCCATACGATAACGACAACGAGACCATGGTCTGGAAGGATTGGGGATCGGACAGAAATGAGGCCCGCGAACGCGTTGGGATGGGTGTCCTCATTGCCACCTGGTTACGACAGTCCAAATCGTCTGAGCCATCGATCAGGACAGCATTGGACCGCTACTACAATTTTGTTTGCCGTAATCTCCAACGCTCGGATGGCTTCGTCCTGGACGGTATCACCTCCAAGCGCACACGGCTCTATAATTTCCCCTGGGTGGCTCTTCTCCACCTGTCCATGTTTCGCTTGACCAACTCGGAGGACAGCCTCGACCGTTTCGTTTCGACCATGGACAGCTTCTACAACAACGGCGGCGCAACATTCTACGCGATTGGTATCCCGGTAGCCGAGGGCCTGGCGATACTGAAATCAGCAGGCCGTACTGCCGACTATTCTCGCCTTTTAGACCGGTTCCGCGCGCACGGCAGTTACATTGTGTCGAAGGGTTGCGACTATCCCACTCACGAAGTCAACTTCGAGCAATCCATTGTCGGACCTGCCGCGAATCTTCTTCTCCAGTTATATTGCGTAACGAACGAACGCATGTGGCTCATTGCTGCCAAAGCTCAGTTGGAAGTTCTCGAGCTATTCAACGGACGTCAGCCTGATCACCATCTCCACGAGGTCGCCATTCGCCACTGGGACGGTTTCTGGTTTGGCAAGTCACGAATGTGGGGCGATACCATGCCGCACCATTGGAGCACCATCACTGGCATTGTCTTTGCCCAATATGGTATCATCACATCCGATAAATCTTACACCAAGCGAGCCGAAACGATTATTCGCAACAACCTCAGCCATTTCACCCCAGAGGGCAGAGGCTCAGCCGCGTTCGTGTATCCTGCATCGATCAATGGCCAGAAAGCGCATTTTGCGGATGCCTACGCCAATGATCAAGATTGGGCCCTTGTCCACGCGCTGCAAATGCGGGAACAGGCTTCGTCCGGAGCTTGGGGGAGGCGTGAATGCTAGCGGAGCAAAGTGTCGTGGCTTCAATGGTACGTCGACAATACGCCACACACTGACCTTAGAACTTAGCGTGGACATTGCGTTGGTTAGCACTAGATCACTAGGTATATGGCATGATGTCAGCACTGGATTACTGGGATATGTCATGGGCACCACGTGCGTTCGTCACGCCCGTCCACCGTCTTTGGGGCGAGGAGCAGCTCGCGCGGGTGAAGGTCCACCATGAGGGGGGAGAGGGCAGCGGTCAAGCCACCGATGGCCAGCGTGGTCAGAAGGGCCAACGCTACAAGCCCAACCAGCGAGCTCTCCGACATTCAGTACGACGGCCACTGTCTAAGACACCCAGTTGCAGCTCACGTCAGCGACCACCGAGCAAGCAAGGCCGCTGGCCTTCGGTCGGGATGGCGGCGACCAAATGTGCCCGGCTTAATTCGCCGACTTTGATTCCGTAAACGACGTCCTGGCATTTCGATCACCTCTCCGACATATCCTTGCCTCCACACATTCGATGAAGCGCAAACGCAACAAGACAGCGGTAGCGTGTGCCGCCTGCCAGCGCCGTAAATCGCGCTGCGAGCTCGTCACGGCCGAGGGCTGTCATCGATGTCGGGTGCTGGACACCCCATGCTCGTTCCGGGACGACCACTTCGGGGGCAATGACGACGAGGACAGCGACGATTCGCGCGGTTCTGTCCAACGTCGCGAACGAAGGAGCGAGTATGCCGATCTCAAGCGCAGGATTAGCCATCTCGAAGCCGCGATTGCGTCTAGAGATCAACCCAGTGCATGCGATGCGCAACGACCAGTAGACGACGACTTCCCCAGCTTCGACGAGCACGATTACTTTCCCGACCTGTCAAGCAAAACAGCTCAGGTACTACGTCTAAAGCATCCACCTGCGATGCCTGACATGGTAAAGGTCGGCTTGGTCACCAGTGCTGGCCTGCGAGAAGCGTTGCACTGGTAAGTTGTTGCCCGCGTTGACGCTGACACGTAGCACCAAAGCGGAATTGGTCAACTTTGTCCCACTACGCTTGACCGATGGCGAAGCACACCCCCTAATGAACGCTGCGGTTGTTCACTACGCCGCACACCGGCCCTCTCCGGCATTGGGTTCCAAAGAGGACCTCCAGTTTCGACGACGGGCCCAGCACTACGCCCAGGCCTGTCTGGCCGCGATCTCATCAGTGTCTCCCACACGGGAGATTGTCTGCGCCTGTCTCGTCCTCGCCTACTCTCCTGGCGGGGTCTCTCTCACAGAATCCAGCAGCCGCACGGACCCGTTCGGTGCTTCCTTGAGAGCATTCACCTCTGTTCACGAGCTTGGCTACCTGGATTCTGTATTCTACCTCCAGAGCAAACCAGACTGGACGGCGCCAGGGGCAGCTCAACATGTGGAGAACATGGAGATGGCAAGGCGTCGTAGACTTGCAGTGCACTGACAACGCAGTTGTTCGCTGCCCTGCATCGCTATACATGGTGTGTTCCTTTCACAGCCGAGCTGATAGCAGGGATCTCATGTGTTCGTCGCGGTCATTCCATCCCCGCCTTTCCGCCGCCTCCCCACTATGCTCCCTACTGTCCGTCGACCACGCCCGAGACATCGGCCCTATGGTCCTTCATCTTCACTTAGAATCACAACTCCTCGACGCCATCGGTCCTCTGTGTGATTCAGTTCGATTACTGAAGACGTCCCAGTACGTCGATCAACGGATCGTGGATGATGTACTGCGATCCGTCCAAGACACGCATGCGGCACTGGATTCATGGCGCGAACGAGCTAGCCGTGATTCATCAGGTATGAGACCTCCAGGGGCAACACTGATCCTAGCCCCGTCGTCGACTTTCCTTATGCTGTTTTCCTGCTTGGTCGAGGCGGCCATGTACCTCAAGCTGAGCGGCGACTGTGTACGCTCGTTGCCCTCTCCATTGAGTGATTATGACCCTGGCGTCATCGTTGTGCAGTTCGGTGGCCACATGGTCCAAGCTTACCGCGATGCGATCCGCATAATAATCGACGAGCAACTCAACCTCGGCATGGCGCCAGGATTCACCTTCTCTCTGTCCTGCCTCGCTTACGCCACCATGAGACAGATCCAGTTGCTTCATCCGGAGGACGAGGATCCGGTAGCTCCGTACATGGACAGATTCCGCCACGTGCTGGCTACCTCACATATCGATGGGCCAGCGATAGTCGGTCATATCGACGGCATGGAGCCGATCTCCGACTGGAGCAGCGCTCATAAATCTCATCGCCCTTTCAACGACAGTCTGTGGAATGACTTCAATCTCTTCTGCCAGTTTGACCTGTCGGGGACGTTCCACGATGAATTATCCATGCTAGGATTAGTAGGTTCATAGCTCTTGCATTGTATTTCTAGACAGCCGGACTCCAAGATGGGTTGGGGTCGTACCGCAATTCTAAATGGTCTACGCCGCCCTTGACACTTGAGGATATGCAATGAGGCGGCCACATCACTGCAAACACGGCTGCACATAGAACGTTCGGTGCGAAATCCAGTAGGTAGAATGCCACTTCACTTTGTGCCAACTCGCTTCCTGCGCTTCACATTAGCACATAGGCATTCCGATGGACTCACCCCGCTGTGAATTCGGCGACCCTGTAGATTGACCTCAATAGAAGGCACGCACACGAAGCCGCAGAAGCCATATACAGTCCTGATGGGGACGCAAAGGACAATCCAACGAAGCGGGCCACGCGACTGGGATGTCAGTCAAATGTACCGATGGCAGGACTGACGTTCTGATGCCAAACACAACGAATATCGTGAGAAAGCTGGCGAAGAACGCGGCTTGCACCCACAGTCCAGCTGTGACAGTCTCCAGTCAGCTCACCATCTCGCATAAGCACAAACCTTGACTCCAATCGGCACAAGGTCTCCAAATGTGATAGTCAACGCTGTCCCGGCCAGCTGTGCCAATACCGTGATAATGTCGCCCGCAATGTAAATAATGACGATGGCTCGGCGAGGCAAGAGGAGGGCATCCATCGAACCGAGATGCTCGGCGAGGCGGGGGAGCAAAACGTAGTTTTGAGCGAGGAATAAGCATGGCGACAGGAGGATACACTGTTCGTCAGCAGGTGGCAAGCTGGCGGCGCACCAAAGTCTCGAAGAGCCAAGACCAGGCATTGATCCCATTGCGCCGTGAGAAACGGCACAGGAATCCGATGAACATGAACGTGCACCCGAGTGGCGTCAGGCGCATATACTTTTGTGCGGGGCGAGTGCGGTAGTATCCTGTTTGCATCAGTGTCGGATGACATCGACGACCTACTGGTCCACAATGCGATAGACAGCACAAGCCAGACTGCGGCTGCAACCATCGCCATCGGGCCGTTCGGATCATAAATGGCACTGTCGGTCAGTAAGGGGAGCCCGATGGCCCACTCACACCGCGCCGGCGACATCCTGGTTCACTTTTCGAACTGTGATCGTTGCCATCTTGCATGTATCGACAGCGCATCACCCGGAGGTTGTTGTATAAAAGAAGCGCCTCCGGCGGACGCCCGGCATTCCTGCGGAACGCTCCGCCGGAACAGTACCGACGAGGACGCCGATAATTAACCGATACATCGAGGCACATGTATTCCGGACCTTGGGCGTCAACTCACGCCCACGCGGGACCCTGCGGTCGCACGCTCACTCACCAACACACGCTTCAGATCACGGCAACCCCGCATGCGCCCAGCGGAGCCGTACAGGCAACCGAAACCAGAAGCAGAAGCACGTTATGAGACACCATGGACGCGCCCGAGGAATATCCCGGCGCGCCTTCGGGCAGCACGTCGGCGTAGCTTCGGCCCTTCAAGTCTTCGCAATCCGGGGTGGACCCTTTACAAGGCCATGTCTCGTTGGTCGTGGCAAACCAGTACTTGGCGGTGACGGCTGCCTGGGCGATCGCCGAATCGCTGTAGCAAGTCCACTTGCCGTCGTCGGTAGTGTTGATCCTACTGCGTTGCACCGCACGGGTATCGCAAACCCGCATGGCGCACTGTTGGTCCGAGAATGTGCAAACAGTGGGATATCGCTCCTCGGGATAGAGAACGGTCATTCCTTCAGGAGACCAGGTGACGTTGAACTGGTCGTCCATGCATGTTTTGTTCTTGATTGCGCTCTCGATGAGGTACTCTGCGTATCGTGGGGCGTATGCGCACATCCAATAATACTTATCCATGGGGTCCAAGTTTTCGTTTCCCTCTCCACATAGCGCCTGCTGACAAGAACTGCTGCCCAGCCTTCCCACGGACGTAGTGATCAGCAACGTTGAGACGGCAACACGGGGGATGTCAGACGTGGAGATGTTGGACATGGTGGGGATGGGTGGTCTTGAGCCGGACACGTTCCCATCAACTGTATATGTACAGGCCGTCAACGATTGAGCGCGTATCTCGTCGTCAAGGTGTTTGTTGGAAGCTGGAAACGCCAGCTTGGGCAATACCATACCGTACCTGCCGCGCGATCACCTCAGTGGGCCTTGGGTGTAGGAGGTAAATAACGACGTCTTGGTTCGTGCGATCACCTCAGTGGGCCTTGGGCGTAGCAGGTAAATAACGACGTCTTGGTCCTGGAGGGCAGCGCTCTCATAATCAGTGCCTTGTGAGCCCGCCTCATAAAAGCACTGTGCCTTGTATGCCCACAAGGGACAACTGGGTGGCAGGGACGTCGGGCGACAGGCTATCGACCGTCAACGGCAACACAACCAACGACTAGTACATGACTTGCCGAACCTAGACTGCCATCCTCGTCCTCTCGAACTCGATACAATTGTCTACCAAAGCAATCCAGCATTCCTTTGTGTAAGTGCCGCCTTCACCACAGGACAACTCACCACAACTCACCTACTTACCCGGGCTGGGGCATCCGCTGAGTAGCAAATGAGCGTCCAGCGCTCTGAGGCTGAATATGGTCAGTGTGTCGCAGTTGTGAAGATACATACTGTACCTGGTGCGAGAGACTTAGACCATAGCACAGAGCACAGCCATGCAGGGAGTAGAAACCGCCAGAACGAGTAACGACCATGGCATCTTGGCGCCGATTGCAGCTGCGCTAGGCTGGGCAACTTCCGGCAGCACATCGGCATAGCTCCTACCCTCCAAGTCCTTGCAGACCGGGGTCGTGCCCTTGCATGGCCAGGTGTCGTTGGTTGTGGCGAACCAGTACTTTGCATCGACAGCAGCGTTTGCCAGAGCGGAGTCACTGTAGCAGCTCCAAGACTTGCCGTCGTCGGTGGCATTGATCCTACTGTGCTGAACCCAAGTCGTGTTGCACACCCGCTGCGCGCATTCCTGGTCTGTGAATGTGCAAATGGTCGGGTATCGTTGTTCAGGAAATATGATCGTCATGCCTTGCGGGCGCGCGGTAACGTTGAACTGGTTCTCTGTGCAGTTCTTTGCGCGAATCGCGCTGTCGATGAGGGCTTCGGTGTAACGGGGAGTATACGCGCACTTCCAGTACCCGGGGTCAGAGGTGTCCTTGCCTTTGTTTCGCTCTCCGCAGAGCGATTGCCAGCAGCCTTGGTCGCCAAACGTGGTAATTACTACGGTCCCAACCATAACGCTGGGGGGTTCGTTGGTCGATGAGTTGGACATGGTTCGGAATTGTGGGCGAGGTGGAGCAGTTCAGTGGTAGACTCGAGAACGTTGGGGGAGATATTTAGATGTACCTGTGGTATATATATACAATAGAGTTCAGCGGGGCCGTCAGCACACTCCAGGCAGGACGATGCTGTTGCCAAACCGGCAACCAGTTGTTGTCAAGTACGGCTCACCCCTTGACACTGTACATCTGCCGTTATGTGACCCAAGTTTCAGATAGATTGACGGGTATGACTTGGTCACATGATTGAGTTGATAACGGCGTTATGACATTCGCCTAAGCTGCCCCGACTACAGACTGCACTTCCGACTCTGGTGCGCAGCAATCTGTACAAGTATCAACTGACATCGTTCTTCTCCTGACCCCATTATACCTCTGTGCGGTGAATCAACAACTGAGATGTTTATCAAAGAGCGTGACATACTATAGCACACGATCACTATATCGTTGGACGGTACGTGAACAACAAACACGATTTCCCCCTTAACTGATGCCTTTTGTCAACAACAACATCTACCATGGGACAGCGGCCACCACCACTCTTCTCCTCGTCCTGGCCGACATCTTGTTGGGAGTGTTCGCCTGTTGATCTGGTCAGCGTCTGCCTGCTTGTTTATCTCCTTGGCTGTTTGTTTACCTGCGTGGTATTTCCCCTTCAACAGCACAAGGTATGAACCCCAGGACGCTTCTACCTTGATGAGTGCTAACCACCAGATGTGAAAGAAAGAGAAACGCTTACGCAAGTTCTCCCTTGCTCAGGCTCAGCTTGGACAGGTGGTCACAGGCTCACCCGTGCCAATGTCGCTCACAGCAAGTGTTCATCTGTTGATGAACAGCTCTCGTCGTTTCAATAAACAACGACTGAAAGAGCCCTTCCTTCCCCCCAATGCCTGTGACACTCTAGGCTGCACGTCGCACGCATCAAGGGGTATACCTTCGTCTTCGGCGACAGGAGACAATGTAGTGTCAACGATCGTCGCACGTTGACCACGTCCAACATAACTCAAGAGAAGAGCTGCCGGTGTTCGTTTGAAACGGATGACTCGGAGACAGTAACGTAGAGTAGCACAGCTTACGCCATTTACTTCAACCGATGAGTAGGAGTGGACATCAACAAAGATGCCGAGCCCATGCTAGGTTGCTCTCTCAACCATCTCCTGTGTCACAGATAACTGTCATCGTGGGATTGCTCGTTCTTTCTGTTTGTTGACACCTTCTGCTGGTGAGAGCCTATGCTGCCCGAGGCTGCTAAGGCGTTGTGTGTACTGTATCCTCAGCTTGTGTCTTACGGGTTCCCCATGTCGTCCACATTGGGTATAAAAGCAGTCGCCTTGCAGCAGCGGAGTACTATCTTATTCCATCTCACTACCCTATATCTACCTCACAACCACTGCCTTTTGTTCACCATGTTTAGCTCGACCACATACATCGCTCTTCTCTCTGCTGTCATGAGCATGACGCCGACTATCGAGGGGAAGGCAATCACGCTCCAACCTACTCTTCACCCCCGCTTCGAGGTGAGTCCCCAAAATCCACAACTCTGCTGACATGCAAGCCGTACATCAACAGCACTATCCTAGGGCCTGATGGGGAGCTCGAGACCGTCAAAGCCTTGCTCCACAAGCGCATCGATTGGATTGACGCCGACCCTTGCTCCAAGGGCCTACCTCGCTGGGTTTATGAGCGCACAAACCTCAATGTCTTGGACAAGGTTGAAGGCGTTCCGGAGGAGGAGGAGAACAACAAATTCTGTTGCTGCCCAGGCGACACCGAGTGCTCCCAAACGACCGCCATAACAATCACCAAGGGCAAGACGTTCTCTATCGGAGTCAGTGCCGGAGGTGATGGCGGAAACTTGGCCAAAGCCGCTACGGACGCCGCGCGCACAATTGGCAGTTCGATGGGTTTCGACTTTTCGTACTCGTGGAGTGAGACATTTTCGTCTCTGGAGTCAAACACGTGTGGCCTGAAGCAGGGGTTCACTGTGCCCGTTTCGCAAACGCAACAGACACCATGCCACCAATTGACCTTTTATCCCCTCGTACGCCGTACGACATGGACGCAGAAGAAGAAGAACATCTGCGATCCGAATTCGGAGTGGGAAGAGGGCGCTTCCTCCGCCGACGAGCCCTTGCTCAACTCGAACAAACGACGCATAGGCACATGGCTATGTCTCGATGCTCCGCCGAGAGATTATCAGATTTGCACGAACGAAGCAACGTACAGTGCCGGCGAAGGGCCCAAAACGTCCGCTCCCGCATCCCAGACAACGGTCTATGTTCCGATCACCACGGCGCCCTCTTCGACCGCAGCCTAGGCCCTTGTTTGCTTCCCGAACTTCGACACAATGTGACTGGATCACAGTTGATAGCGCAATGAAAGAACTGGTTTGAGTCGAAGTGAGAGCGCACATGTGAGGTCGTCTAGTCCTGCCTCTCTCGTAATGGATGCCGGCCGATTGCGGAGCTGAGATGGGCAGGTCCGCGAGAACTGATCTGGTGCCGATGTTACGTTTCATTGGCCCGGCTTGCGAGACAGAAACGGGGAATACGGCATTCGGGGAATCCCACATCAATACTTCGAACTCCATATTCTCGCGGAGATGCGGTCAGAAAGGATCACCCCGTCGAATACGACAGCACTGCTTCATGAATGGCATTACAACTCCTCATCCGCGTAAAAAAGCATCCCGCAATCACTTCGCGTGTCTAGTACCACGCAGCACGATAGCCGCACGGATCACAGCACCATCACCCTGGAGCTGGAAGTTCTGCACCAGGGCAAGACCGGGCGCGGAGAGAACGCTCTGGAGAGGCACCTCGACAAATCCACGCTCCTTCTCACCGTCCATCAGGGCGAGACGCACAGGAGGACCAGACGTGGCCATGCCACCCTCCAGGGGCACCGTGTAGGCGACGTCGTACGCGGGGTTCTGGATATCCGCGCCGGGCGTGTCCGACTTGATACCGGTACGGAACGTCGACTCGCCCCACTTGACGGCGACGCTAGGCTTGAGCTGAGTGCGCTCGCCGCCAATGTTGAGGACAGAGGCGATGAGAACAGTGAGGAAGCCGTGGGTGCCGGGCTCCTGGTTGTTGAGACTGGCAGGGTCGGCGACGAGGTTGAGGAACCGCGCGCGAACCCGGACCTTGCCGTCGGTTGGCTCCCCATTGTGAGTGAGGTTGAACTCGTGCACGCCACCGCTGAGGAGGAGCTCCTTAATGCTCGTGTTGGCAATGCCGATGTCGTCGTCCGACGTCGTATCGTCGTCCTTGACATCGATTTCAATGGTCTGGTCGTGGTCGTGGACAGGGAAGTGGTGAGTTTCGTTGAACTCGGGGTGACGGTTGTTGTTGATGGTCTTGGTGCGCCAAGTCTCACCCAATGTGACACTGACGAACGTGTCGGCCTCGTCGTGGACCAACTTGCCGAGGAACCCTTTGCTCTTCTTGTCCGCGCCGAGGTTGCTAGCCGACTCCACGGTGAGACGAAGAACGCCGAGCGGGAACTGGTACGTGTTGAACCAGTCGTTCTTGGCGTCAAGCTTGATGAGGAAGCGGTTGGGCAGCACGGCCATCGAGGCGATGATGCCCTTGACAATCTTGGTGATCTGGTTGTCGATAAAGCTGACGTTGGCGATGGCGGCCACGTCGGTGTACGTGAACTTGAGGAATGGGGGGTTGATGAAGGCGACTTGGGCTGCGCCGATCTGCCATTAGTGCAAGCCACCAGACGACGCACCAGAGGAATCTCGTTGGTCAGAGGGCCGAGAAGGATGCTCATGCGGCCCTTGAGCTTGACGTGCTCGATACCGATCTGAGGGATCATCTTGCCGTCGAGCTCAATGTCGCACTCGCCATCCCAGTCGACATCGAGATCCATCTTGATTGCGCCGCTCGCCATCTTGTGGACGTCAACATTGCCGAGCTTGAGAGGGACGCGGCCAAGGTCAATCTTGGCAAAGTGCAATGAGTTGAGCGGTGAGGGGAGCATGCTGGCGAACATGGGCTCGACGATCGACTTGGTCATGTTAGAGCCCAAGATGCAGATGTTGGGCCAGAGCTGTGCCACGATGTCGTTGAGGAAGCCTGGGTGTCAGACACGACGGCACCCATTGACGTACCGGCGCTCTCGGAGCCGCCCGAGGCCGTGAGAGCATGAGCGAGGGTAGCCTGAGCAGCCATGATGGGATGTTGAATGGTAGACGTTGGTTGAGGAAATGGACGATGCTTAGAAGGGGAGATGTTGAGGTGGAAGGGGTGAAATAGGCGTGGGGTGAGATGTGATCATGGGATGCGGGGAGCGGGACATAAAGTCCCCTCCTTCCCTCCCAAGTGCCGTTCCCCCTCCCCTTCGTCATCATCGAGATCTACGTGCCAAGTGTAGTGATCGATCTCTACCGATGAGACAATCGGCTAGCGGGGCTCCAAGCGCGCCGATGACGTCTGGTTTCAGACAGACACGACTCGGCATCGACAACCACGTGGGTTACTCTACTAGGTGGGCAGCTCCCATCAATTCAGACGGCCTCCTGTACTCATTGCATAGTATACGTCCAGTTCACATACAAGTGCAGATGTCCCTCGACGTGTACATGTAAACAGATTCTGTTCGCAGTGGGTGCTTTCCTGCGAGCACTGCAAAGGCAACCCGTGGTGAGCCATCGTGCCTGCCGAGCTCTCCTGAACTCTTGGGTTCCCTACGCCACGCTGCATCCATACATTCGCTTTTTCCTTAACCGCCCACTACTTGCCCGCACGAATATCCGCTGCAATCTTCTCAGCAAAGGCATACACGGTACTCTGCGGGTGACCAGGCGGAAGGAGCGCAAAAGAGCTCGCATCCACCACGCGCAGCCCCGAAACGCCGATAACACGTGCACCGCTGTCCACCACAGCATTTGGGTCGTCAACGCGTCCCATACGACACGTCGTTGCCGGGTGGTAAATCATGCTGAGGTTCTTCCTAATCCACGCCAGGATCTGCTCATCCGTCTGCACCTCTGGACCTGGGAAGTACTCGTTAGGGTCGGCGAGAAGGTTGGTGATGGCCGGTGTGCCGGCAATCTGACGAGTGCGCTTGAACGCAGCGATCGCGATGGCCTGGTCGGTAGGATCCGTCATCCACCGAGGGTCGATGACAGGGAGGGAGAATGGGTTGGACGACGCAAGACTGACTGTCCCGCGAGACATTGGAGCCACTAGCGACACGATGATGGAAGCGTAATTGTACCCATCCCGCGGCTGGTTTAAGCCCAGCAAGCCGGCGTCGCCGATGTATCCAGGGCCGGTGAGATACTCGACCTCTGGCCAGGACGGAGGGAGGTCGGAAATGGCCGCCGCCGCCTCGGGAGTGATCATGTCGCGGGGAATCTTCTCCCAGGCGAGGAAATCGACGCCGGGGCTGGAAAGAGGGCCAGATCGCTTGAATAGGTAGGTCGCGGCCGCCGCAGCAAGCTTGAGCGGGTTCACGAGCACCTCGGTAAATGTCGGGATGCCGACACGCCAGGCGGGTGCGAACAGGAAGTGGTCCGTCATGTTTTGCCCCACACCTGGACGGTCGGCGATAACGGGGATGTTGTGCTTCTGCAGCTCGGCAGCTGGCCCAATACCGCTGAGCATAAGCAGCTGGGGCGTGTGGAAGGCGCCAGCGGAGAGGATTACCTCCCCGCGAGCGCTCAGGGTTGCTCCCGTCGACAGGCGAACACCGGTCGCCCTCTTGCTCTCGTCGAACAGGACCTTGGTAGCTCGCACGAGTGTGTACGACCTGAAGTTGGAACGACACTTGGCTTCATCGTAGAACGCAGTCTGGGACGAGTCACGCTTGGCCGTCTTGGGGTCGATGGTGACAGTTGCATACTGGCCGCCAAGGAGCTCGCCCGAATTCATGTCGGCAACAGCTGGGATACCAGCTTGTTGGAGGGCGACTTGGAACCAGGTTGTGAACGGAGCGCCATAATTCGGATACGAGATCTTGAGGGGTCCGGCACCAGCATCGAACGCAGATGCAACGTAGCCAGCGGTCGAGTTGGGAATACGTTTCGGGTTCTCCGGTGTAAACGTGCAACTCTTCTTATAGTATGGCAACATGTTGTCCCACTAGTAGCTATCGTCGCCAACCTCTTCCGCCCAGCGGTCCATCGATCCCTTATCCGGACGGTGGTAGATCATAAAGTGGCGCGCCGAGCTGATGTCAGCGTTGTTGATATGCAGACCCACGTCCCACCGAGACATTTGCCGCGAGCATAATGAAGCCTGCGACCATCGGCGCCATCCTGCGGTACAGTGATAAAGTTCCAGTCGACAAGTGGATTGGTTGGAGCAGCTGCCGAGCCAGCCCACAGAACACAGCCAGCAGGCGCCTCGCCAGCAATCGGATTGGTGATCTGATAGTAGGTGCCGGGCTCGACGACAGCGATGGACAGGTTCGGATCCTCCGACAGCCGCGCGGCAAGGGTTAGGCCGGCTGTGCCTCCACCGACGACCACATAGTCAAAGGTCGCGTCGAAGAGCGCGCGTTTGTCGACCTCGTCGGCCGCAACAAGTGAGGGAAGTAGAAAGAGCGCAAGCTGGAGTATGTTCATGTTGCTCGAGAGGTGTCAATGCGTTAAGACGAGACTCTCATGGCTCCTTATATGTCGCGCCGAGTGTTTGGAACCCTTCCCGAGCCACACCCCACAAGAGGCGGCACTAGATCGAAACTGCCATCGACGAACTCGGGTACTCTGCCAAGGGTACTGAATACTGTACGGCTTACTGGATCCCGCATCTCCCTTCAACTCTCGTTATGGCGGGCTTCTTATGCCGCTGATCATCATATAGTCTGCTGTTTGGAATGCTGAACATTCCACAACCGTACCTGTACATCACCGGTGACGACTTCCAGTAGATAAAACCTTGCCCGTGTCGTAACTCGGGTATGGTTCCAAGACCACCGGATGGGTGTTAGTGGATCCCGTACCGCGTTTTCTTGTGTTCCGCGTTTCGACTTGGACTCCCCGTCAGGGTTGGCGTCGCGCAAGTGCTGTGCGGAGGCAACTGCCATGCTCTGAGCATTCTGGCTATTGGGGACTGGAAAAGCGAACACTTAGCCCATGGTCTGCGAAGGAGTTGAGGCGCGGAAGCAAGATCAGTTGGAATCGGAACATATACTTATGGGTTCGGGGAGAGAGGGCGGCGCGGAATGCGTACCACCAGGCACGAAATGGGTCGTGGCGAACGCACTTCCCAGATATAGGTAGCGAGCAGCCAGTTTTATCGTGGGGTGCTCAATACTCATCAATATGTTCCCTCGCTTAAGTGCCGTACGGCAGCAGACAATCATCCCACCTTTATAGTTCTTGGGAATCAAGCCACATCCCGGTTGAGGGCTCTAGCGATCCACAATCCCGAACCGGAATCCCACAATCGCTCGTCAGCTGCCGTCTCTAGCTCCTTGATGGCCTCGCTTCATTCCCTGTAACCGGGACCATGCACTGGGGCGGGAGACCACGCGCTAAGAGGAAGTGGGATACAGCTGCCTGAGGTAGCTCGAGCTCGGCGGTGCCCGTCCCTTCGCATTACATCGGCTTCGCCAAGGATGTGTGCCGACGCAATTGGCCGACGCCGGTCTCTTTCGCCTTTCTCCGCTGGCGTTGTGGCTTTTGATGATGGCACTGATGCCAAAGTTGTGTGTCCGGAGTCGCTCGGGGATATTGGGTGTAAGCGGGACGGAGATGGGCGTGCCACAGCGGCATTCGGTAATCTCCCGTCTCTGCCCACCACTCGGCGAATAGACATCAGCGATGATGACGAGATAAAAGCGAAACCCACTCCGGTCCTCCAATGCTTCCTCATGTGATCATTGCTGAAGTACTCACCCTCCTACAAGCGAGATCCGTGCGACAATTGCGTACCTGCCGGCCTGGGCAGCGTCAGATGGGATCGATTGTTGGCCTCACCCACGTAGGACACGCGAAGGACCCATGAGGACCCATGGGGCTCAGCGGGGTGAGAGCTATTCTCAGCCACCCATTGTCGCCGCTTTCTGTCCACCTACTCCACAAGGACGAATGCGACTTGAATGTCAGTGCCAGTCGGTATCGGGGTTGACTATCCAGATCCCGGTGCCCGAGAGGCCGTCTGAATGTCGCTCGAGGAGTACAAGTAGGCTGACCACCACTCACTTGACGCAGCCGCCACCTACTCAACGTCATGGTTAATGTTCAACTCGATGAGAAGCCACTGGACGACATCCAACACCTGGACCATGTCCAAACCTTGGACCAAAACTATCGAAGCGCCGAGGATGGAGTCGTCGCAGAGGCTCTGCCACTCGATCCCAAGGAAGACAGGCGCGTGAGGCGCAAGATCGACATGGTCATCATGCCGGTCGTGTGCTTCATCTACGCACTCAACTTTGTGAGGAGCTTCTTGCACCTCCTGATTTCACTGACACGCAGTTGGACAAAACAGCACTCACCTATGCTTCGGTGATGGGGTTGTTCCAGGACACCAAGATCAATGGCAACCAATACAGCTGGGTGGCGTCCATCTACTGTGAGCCTTCGACTGCGTACTGCTGACACCAGACTTTGGCTACCTCTGTGGGACATACCCCATGGTCTTTGGCTTGCAGCGACTGCCCATTGCCAAGTTCACGTCGTTCAACATCGTCGCATGGGGCATCGCCGTTACTTGTACAGGTGCCTGCAAGAACTATGCGGGCCTCCTCGGTCTCCGCTTGTGCGTCGTCAAGTGTTAACTGACACTGACGGTAGCCTACTTGGCATCTTCGAATCCGGAATGGTTCCCGCCATCATGATGCTCGTCACCGAATGGTACAAGCCTCGCGAGCAAGGAACGCGCACGGGCGTTTGGGGTTCAATGACCTCGTGGGGATGCATTCTGGGCGGCGGTGTCGCGTACGCTCTCGCACAGCGACAGGAAGCAGGCACTCTCAAGCTTGCCGGATGGAAGATCATCTTCCTCTGGCTCGGTGCCATGACCATCTTCGCCGGTATAATCTTCCTCCTGGTCATCCCTGACTCGATCGAGAAGGCGTGGTTCCTCAATGACCACCAGAAGCAGATCGCACACAGGCGCACCTTGGAGAACAAGCAGCACATTGGCGAGAAGGAGTGGAAGTGGTACCAAGTCCGTGAGGCGCTCGCGGATCCTCAGTGCTGGCTCCTCGCGTTTATCACAATCTGCTCAAACATCCCGACCGGCGGTTTGGTCAAGTAAGCCTGGTCCTTTGGCATCAACTGATCGCAGCTTCTTTGCTATCATCGTGGCCGGTATCGGCTTCTCGCCAGCTGAGACACTTCTGCTTACCATGGCCAACGCTTCCCTCGGCGCCGCGACCATGTTCTTCATGTGGGCAGGCGACAAGGCCCGCTGCCGCACCTTAGTGAGCGGCATTGCGCCTCTTATCTCCATCGCCGGTGGGGCTATGCTCTGGGCCCTCCCTCGTGAACAGAAGATCGCGCGTCTTATCGGCTTTTATCTGTGAGTGTATTCCTAGGACGCAGCTAAGACCAGCACCATCTGGGGGAGCATCGCCACCTATATTGTCACGTCGTTTGTCACGACCAACATTGCCGGCCGCACAAAGAAGTCGATCGTATCGGGTGGTTACGTAGTCTTTCTGTGCATTGGCAACCTCATCGGCCCTCAGACCTTCCGCCAGCGCGATGCGCCAGTCTACGCGCCCGCTCTCCTCACCATGGTAGTCCTGACGTCCATCAACATTGGTCTCCTGATCACGCTATTCCTCTACTACCGCGCCCAGAACGCCAAGCGGGACAAGCTCTATGGTCGTCCTGAGGGCATCAAGAGGGACGAGTGGATTGATCTCACGGACAGGTGAGTGAACACGATTGCATGAGCTGACCCCAGGGAGAACACGTCGTTCCGCTACGTGTATTAGCTCAGCAGGCGAGAGAATGTAATCGATTCGAAGTTGTCAACAAGGGATATAAACTGCAGCCGCGGTATGCTGTAGGGGAAATGATACACATCGCATTACCATGTAAAAGCCTCTTCGAAATACTCTAGCCGCGTCGCCATTCCCGTCTCGTACGCCCCAGCAATCGCCCTTCTCAGATCATCCATCATCCCGCCAGGCCCGCACCCGAGCACTGCCAGACGCGTGTCCTTCTCCTCCGACAGTTCGCTCACGTGAGTGGCGATCAGGTCCTCAATGATTGGCCGACCCGCCAGCAACTTGACGTCCGTCCGGTCCTTGTTGGAGTCAAGGGAGCCGAACCCAAGATCTCCTCCGGCAATCACGCGGCGCGCAACCTCGGGACTGTCCTTGGTGAGGTACAGCTCAAGAGAGAGGTGCTGTGTACGCTCCGCACTGAGTTCGTTGGCGAGAACGTCTGCGGCGTACTCGGCGTTGCGCACTGTCCAGACCACGGAGATGCGCTGCTTTCGCGTCCCCTGCCCAAGAGCGAACACGTAAGGAAGGATAGCGGCAATGCCGCTCCCTCCCGCCACGAGAACGATGTGGTCGTAGTGCTCCACGTCGCAGCGGTGACCATACGGTCCTTCCAGCAACACGCGGAGTTGGGTCCCCTTATTGGGGGCGATGAGGGCATCTTCCTCCGAGTCAGACTCCATGGCGTCCCTCGCAGCTGCAGTAGCCTCGATACGCCGGCGGAGCCGCCCAGTCCACCCATCTAAAGGCGCGATGAGGAAATTGAGCGTCGTGCCGCCGGTCGGGCACTTCTCCCAGCTTGCGAGGGTGAAGGGATGGTTCTCCCACGGCTTGAGACTATGTGGCGAGTAGAGGAAGTAGTAGTCGCCTGGCTGCGGTCGCACAGTGACGCTGGTGTTGACGCGGAGGCGTATAAGGCCCGGATCGCTCGCTGTGATGGCAGCGACGGCGTTGCGCTGCCCAACAGTGCGGAAGGACAGCAGGACGACGCGCCCTAGGCGGATGATGCGGTCCATCAACCATATGCCGCCGCAAATCCACACAGTCGCTTCGTAGCCGAACAGCTCCGTGTGGATATATAGTAGCACGAGTAGTCCAACGCTGAACGCGATGTGAAGAAGAAGGAACGCTTCGTACGCGTACTTTCGCAGAGGCAGGATGGAGAGCGGGATAAGCGCGCCCATGAGAATCATGGCGTACACGCCGGACCACCAGTATGGCTCGCGCATCGTCTCCCAAAACGCGCCCCACTTGATCCACACATACGCCAACGAGTGGACCAGGGCTTGCACTGTGGCCACACGCGCTGTCCAGCGATGGAAGAGGTTGAGCGATTCTGGCGTCAGTAGTGTCCTGACACGTCCACTCACGGAAACTCCACCCGGTGAGCCAGATGACGACGTCGTTGCGCCCTGCAAGCACCCAGAGCAGCACCATGTTGAAGAAGCTCATGATGCCAGTGCGGTCCGCGAGGTAGCGCGCAAATTGCAAGTCCTCGCGGCCATACCAGAACATGTTGTTATAGAATGTCTCGTAGCCATAGCATCCGAAGATGATGTTGACGAGGACGTAGATGCCGATCTGCAGTCAGCGCGGTTACAACGGTGCCTCACCATGATCGATTGCAAGCGCGTTGGGATCGAGAGGATACCCCAGGGCTGAACGTGACGGTACCCGAGCATGGCGGGCGTCCCGATATTCCGCCTGCACCATGCATGCGCCGAGGGCCAGGGAGCGAGGAGGTTTCCGGACCATGCCACAGCCCCATGCCGGGCTGCAAACACGAGGACGCGGTTGCCCAGCCCAATGAAGCACATTCCGACTAGTAGTGCGTACTGGACCGAGCCGAAAGCCCGGTGCAGGAACATCTGGTGCGCGAATGCCATCTGCTCTGTCAGCCCCGGCCGTTCACGAGGCACTCACGTCGGTGTGTTCCCCATCGTCAAAGTTGCTCCTCGAAACACGCACAGGCCCCGTCAACACCGCGCCCATCTGCTTGAGGCAGTCAATCTCGGGCACAGTGGCGGGGACAGTCTGGAGAACATCTTCGAAATCTGGAAGCGGCGTCCCAGGAGCTGCCAGGTCGCGCATCATCCCGAAGCGCTCCCAGCCCCACTCGATGGCTTGCGCACTACAGTAGCTCGACATACACGCGGCCATAGACGTCATGTAGCTCGGGCAGGCGATCTTTTGCGGCCACCCAGGTGGCCCAGGACTTGGGGGCATGTCGGCGAAAGAGACATAGTTGAGCGGCAGCATGCATGCTGTGAAACACGCGCCATGCTCTCCGACGAAGCCTCTTGCGGATGTGGACGAGGCTTGAAGGAGAGCGGAGAGGACGAGGACGGAGGCCACGCGCCGCGAGGATGGCCTCATCGTGTCGTGAGCATGGAGAGGGTGTGAGAGATGGTGAAAGGGGTGGCGGCAGGTCGAGACGCAGATGGAAGAGTCGTTGGAGGAGCGAAACGCGGAGGTAGTCGGCCTCAGGCGCGGGATGGGTTGAGTAAGAGCCGGCGATGTTTTTATCAGATAGCCATAACGATCGGCCGAAGCCAAGCAACATCTCGCCGAGAACGTCACTAGACCAATCAGAGCTCGAGTTCGCTGTGTCGGCCACGCGACTCGTCAAACAATACATGTCTCGGTGCGGCGCCTGTGGGGACCTCGGTCTGCATACCGAAGCGCCGTGTGCGTGTTCCTATGCATAAGTTGCTCGCTACCAGGGCAGCGGTACGACCGCGAGCCGTCTGGTATGGAGATCTTGGCGCGGTATGCGTCGGGTGAGACTTCGGGCCATGAACCCGATTCCCCTCGTCACCTGCCGTGAGCGAAACGGGCTGTGGCGCCCACGCGGATACCCAGAAGGCACAGTAGCTGCTTGGCGGTACATCAAAGGTTTCACGACGAGGAGCCCATGTAAATGCATATTAATGCTGAATCCCAAGAGTTTATTTGTCTACTGGTCCTTGCTTGGCTCGAGTGCGTGGTGGTACGGCGCAAACTCCTTCTTGCCCGACTGCACACGCATGCGCTCCTCGTCGCTGAGATCCACCTCGTCCCGCTGTGCCAGGATACGCCACTGCACCCACTCGTCGTAGCGCGGGTGGGACGGCCTTACAATCGAGGCGTTCGTCTTCACGCGACCCAGATCGAAACTGTGCTCCATGCCACAGGCCTTCTCCTCCTCGTCCATCTCGGCCTGGCGCGCGGCTGTGAGCTGCTTCATGGTACGCTCGGCGTCTGCGGCATACTTGCACCGCGCACGAATGGCGGCGCCATACTTATAGAAGATGAGCGGGAACGGGACGCAAGCGAGAGCGAGGAAGCCGGGAATGGCCGCGGCCCAGTTGACACCCAGACGCTCGTACATCTTCGACGTGAAGAGCGGGAACGCGGCACCGAAGAGCGAACGCAGGACAGAGTTGGCTGCGAGCACCGAAGCCGCGTAGATTGTGTACGCGTCAACAAGGTACCCCATGGTCGAGAGGAAGATGATCACCATGCCAAAGCCAAAGGGGATCTGATATCAGCATGCGTTGGACAGAGATGCTCACGCCGAAGAGGATCGAGGCGATAAAGTGGACGTTGGGACCGCAGGTCGCAGCGAAGCCTGCGAGGCCAATGACGCACGCGACGCCGCCCGCGAAGGCTGGTGGGAGACGCTCCTCCGGTGGGGGAGTGCCGCTCCGTTGCGATGCCTTGACGTACGCCTTGTTGACCATGAGCACGGTAAGAGTGATCGCGATAGAGACGCCGCCCGCAATCCCAAGGAACGCAAGACCCTGCTCACCGCCGCTCCACCCGCGCATCTGTTCGAAAATGATGGGGTACGCGGCGAAGTTGAGGTAGAGGGTGCCGTAAATGATGGCAATCTGCCGTTAGCTACGGTAGGTGTGAAAGCACGCACGTAGATGCTAAGGATGAAGACGATCGGCTCCAGTAGGAACTTCCACGGGCGGAGAAGAGCCGCGCGGAACAGAGGGCCAATCTCGAGCGGCTTGGCAGCATCGCCGCGGAAGCGATACACCTTGCCCGTGGCCTTGGAAAGGGTGGCTGCCCGCTGGCGAAGGAGCGTGGGAGCGTAGGTCTCAGGCGCGAAGAGGACGAGGCAGATGAAGACAGCGCCGCAGAGGCTGTCGTTAGCGGACGATGACCCGATGATATCCTGTGGCTTACATGGCGAGGAAGCCCATTACCCAGCGCCACCCCGCGGCGTCACCAATGTACCCGCCAGAGATGGGACCGAGGGCGGGTCCGAGGAATGGCGCAGCAGAGAACAAGGCCATCCCGATACCTCGCTGCTCGGCGTTGAGCAGATCCGACACAGTCCCACCAGCGTTGGTGAGTGGAGACGATCCGAAGAAGC
Organism: Cutaneotrichosporon dermatis; assembly: GCA_020011015.1. Taxonomy (NCBI): domain Eukaryota; kingdom Fungi; phylum Basidiomycota; class Tremellomycetes; order Trichosporonales; family Trichosporonaceae; genus Cutaneotrichosporon; species Cutaneotrichosporon dermatis. The sequence continues at coordinate 7,044,617 of JAIGNX010000001.1, read as the reverse complement.
CAGAGAGCGCGCGGAAGACGAGAACAGCAGCAGGATTCGGCGCAGCGACGGTCACTGCCAGCCACAGAGTCAAACCGAAGCATGACAGGAGGTAGACAATGCGGCGGCCAAACACCTCGGACGTCGGAGCCCACAGGAGGGGGCCAAAGGCGAATCCAAGGACGAAGAGGGCTGTCGTCAGCGAACGCTCATGCATTGTCACTCACAGACACCGCCAACCCAGAGCGTCGAGCTGCCGCCCATCTCCAACATGAGTGAGCGCACGCCGCCAGCATATCCCGAGGACGCAAGCGTCACCGCCAGCGTGAGTAGTGAAGTCATACCGACCTGGCCCCACTTGTACGCCGCGGGAAAGTTCTGAGGGTCCTCCGGATCATCCCGCAGCCAGTCGACGATGTATGGATCGGCGTCTGTCCCGCTGCCCTTGTACGTATGGTCGAGGATATCCTCGAACGGCGTCACGAAGCGGCGCCATGGACGACGCGGGAGTGTGTACTCGTGAGGAACACGGACAGTCGACGGACGAGTCCGCGCCGTGTGCGAGTTCACGCTGGCTGTGGGAGTCCCGGCGTTGGACGACATGTCAGCGATGAGAGAACGTAGAATGCAGAAAGCATCTTGTTGCACGTCCTTGTCGAGGGTGTTCTTGTGGAGCGGCGCTTTTGCTGGCGCGCTCAATGAGATGGGCGATTGACACGACTAGATTCACGCGACAATGAGCGCTTCGGCCTCGGCGACGGAGAATCAAGGGAAACAGCCGTGGGGTGGGCATGGGCCCCACTATCGCCAGCCACCAAACGCCCTGCGGCCGCCGACATCTACTCCCGCTCCGTGTGTATTGCTGCGAGCGTCAAGCGTGTCAGCTCAGAGGCGTAAGATGCGGGGCTCTGGAATCGGCAGTCCGTGATGGCCAGATGGGGCGCGGCGCTAATGTTGATAGTGCCATGCATTGTGGTATATACGATTATGAGAGCCGCCGTTGCCGTTGCCGAAAGTGCCGAGGGCCTAGCTACCATCGCGCAGGTTGCTCGGAGCAGTGCCAAGCACGATGCCCTCGAAGCGAGCAGCACAACCGGGACCCGTTGGCGACTGGGACATGAATCCGACGCGCCACGGTCCCTCGCCGTCGAGCCGAAACACGCGCACAAAGTCCCACCATCGCCCATCCCTCGAGGCGTGGAACGCAAAGCTGTTGGCCCCGACGCGTGACACCCGGAGCCACAGATGCTCATCGGCGCCCTTGTCGAGCATGTACGCATTCGCATCGTCGCTCACAACGCCGTTGTTGATGACGCTCACTGGACCGACAGTGCCAGTGGGAGCGCGCTCGAAGCACAGCTTGGCCCAGTGCTTGTCGTCGGACCAGATCATTAGGACGGGCGCGTCGTATATCGTCCGTGCCGATGCCACGCTCACTTTGGCGGTGAGCGAAAACGTGTCGGGCGCTTCAAAGCCAAGTGGGCACGCGTTGAGGACTGGCGGGGCGCCGAGGGGATCGCGCACCCAGTCGGTGGAGGCGTAGGCGAGGAGCACAAGCACGCCCTCCTCGTCGGCGTATGCTCGGCCAACGCGGAAGCCCCATTCGAGCGGTGGGAGGCCGGGAATGGCTACGGGGGGGCCTGAACCTTGCGACATGCTGGATCGTGTGTGCGTGGGAGATGCGGCGATGTGATGCTGAATGCGGAATTTAAGACAACACTGCTGAGGTCGAAACACCGGAGGACCGGCTGAACATGACGGATCTCAGCTGTTAATCTCGGCATCATGATACGTCACATGGGTGCGATATATGACATTTAACCGCTGCACCACACCGCCGTCCAGGCGCCTAGTTCACGACGAGACACGCAAGACCCTCCGCATTGGCAGGAACCCCGGTCGCCCACGTCCAGCGCACGCGGTCGTGTAGCTCCCTGCGTAATCCACGCTCATTCTTCTCGACTGTCACAGACTGAGCGCCCTGTTGAGGAATGCTCAGCTTTCCGTCGTCGTCTTTGGCAGCATATGCCGGGCAGAGGACGTCATAGAGGGGCGTATCGGCTGCAATCGCCTCCGTGACCTTGTCAAACGCTGGACAGCACTCGTCTCGGAAGTGCAGCGACGGCAACACCTCGAGCGCGGCGCAAATGACGAGAGCGGAGACGTCGGGAGGAATGGGGGCTGCGGTCTAAGAAGTCAGCTTGCACCTAGGTCTTCGACTCACCGGCATGAGTTGGGTGGACAACCGGTTGTTCTTGCCGAAATGCACCCTGTCCGCTGCAGAGATATGATCGCGCACGACATCGAGCGCCTGCGTGTGTGAGAACCGACCTCGTCCATACTCACAGTCTGCGCCTCCGTGTGCCGGTCGCTGCTCCCCGCCGGATCGTATAGCGTCACGCGGTCTTCGATATAGCTCACATGCACGAGCGCCCAGCGATCTCCGAGTATGACTGGAAAGTACATTTGGGTATCGGTGTATGAGAGCTGGTGTCAGTAGTGCCTCGCCGCCTGCCAGACCCACGTCACAGTGCCCAGCGCCTGTCAGCGCCTCGCCGAGGTTGCGACTCAGCGCACAGTCGTCCCATGCCTCGTTCCCGACTCGAACGAGCCGCTCATAGAAGCAAGAGGGGAGGTAGACATCGTACCGCAGATCCTGATTATGGACGCGCTTGACTCCAGCTGCGTACTGAGTGATGAAGGCGTCGACGGCCCGCCGCTCAGACTCCAGCTGCCTTTCGCCGCTCTCCCATGTGATGAAGTCGGCGACGGCAGCCGGCTGCGCCCGACGGCGAGCCGTGGCGGATGGGAAGGTGGTGCCAAGTGTCTGTTCAAGCGTCGAGTCGAGGCTGAGCAGTGTTTGGAAGAGAGCGGGAAATCGTGAACGGATGTTGTCCTGCTGTTAACATCACGGTAACGAGGGAACTGCTGACAGGGAGAGGTGTGAGAACGTCGGCGACCAGCTTAGCGACGGCGGAGGCGGTGTCAGTCATGTCGTGGGTCATAGACGGTGTCACTGATGTGGCGTGCGATGGGAAGTTGTGGGCTTGTGATCAAGAGGCGCCGGAAGGTCATCACGGGGTCGCTCGACTGATTGGGGGTCTGAACAAGATGTGCTTGACAGTGTGTCGCACGAGACATCGCCGCATTCCAGCATTCCTTGGTTTTACAATAATTCCAGGTTCCAGGCATGATTATCCACGACAAACAACTGGAAAACGGAGCGGTCCTCACGGGACCCAGGGCGGAAAATCCTGACGTAATGCATTCCGTCTTACGAACCCGAAGAATCGCTACTCCTTCAATTTCATGCCTCCAACTCCCTATGAATCCCACAGCCGACACCGGGGCTTCACCAACACCCCTAGAGAGGCTCGAAGGTGGGGTTGAACATCAGGCCCGAGAATGGGTCAGGCTTCTGGCGCAGACCCTTGTCGACGATGATGTTCTCGCCATTGATACCCGCGGCCATGTCCGAAGCAAGGAACACAGCCGTGTTCGCGATGTACTCGGGGGGCGCCACGGCGGACATCGACTCAGGTGTCATGTGCTTCGAGCGCTCCATCATGGCATCCACGGCCTGGCCTGAGGGTCAGCGTTTCCTTAGAAGGGATGTCTGCTCCGGACTACCCACCGGACGCGCCGGCCATGTTGTTCTGGCCAATGGGGGTCGCCGTGGGCCCCGGACTAGCGGTCAGCCTAGTGCTCCCTGGACGGACAAAGGGGTGCGCTTACCCAACTCCGTTGACGCGAATGCCCGTGTTGGCCATGCCCAAGTTTGTCGCGGCTGCGCGAACGAGACCAACGGCGGCGTGCTTGGAGACGGTATACGCTGGCGCACCCATGCCGCCGAACGTGGCCGCCAGTGAGGTCTGCGATCAGCACTCCACTGCAGCCTCGGACCCACAGTGATGATGATGCTGCCGCCGGGAGTGGGCTTCTCCTCGCTCGTGTTCATCATTCCGCGCGCGGCCCACTGAACAGAGTTGAAGGCGCCGACAACGTTGACGTCAAGCATGCGGGTGAGAGCCTCGGGCGTAGTCGTAGACAGCACCTCGAAGTCGACGATGCCTGCGTTGGCGAACTGCGGTCAGTCAGAGTCGCATGACCGGACGCACAAACCAGTCGAGCCGCCCGTGCTCCTTGATGACCTGGCGGACGAGAGCCTCGACCTCGTCGGCTTTGGTGATGTTGGTCTTGACGCCAATGACCTCGGAGTCGTAGCCCTCCTGCTTGACACCGTCGGCGATGGTCTGGAGGTTCTTGTCGACAATGTCCGAGGCGTAGATCGCCTTGGCACCGGCGGCCGCGAAGCAGCGAACGGCGGCAGCGCCAATGCCGGAGCCGGCGCCTGAAGCTCAGCGTGGGCGTGGCCAAGAGACTCACCAGTGATAACACCGACGGTGCCAGCGAGAAGAGCGGTCTTGACGACGGGAAGAGGCTGCATGTTGAGCGTGTGTGATGAGCTGGAATGTACCGACGCAGCAATCCTTCGAGCCTTATGAGGCAATGGCGTCGCATCACAACTGCGGGGTCATCAGCGCCCCCACACGATACCCCGCATGGGCGCCGGCGGCCGGTGGACACAGATCGCACGATGGGAAGCCACACATTGATGTCCCACGCGTCGATGCGGTCCATGAACAGGTGAAGAATGAATAGCACGGACAGGCACGCAAGTGGCGTCGAGAAAGCATTCCGCACGACTGTGCACGAGCGACAATTCCGGGACACCGGTGCGGGATAACAACACGTGGTTGGACCAGTGCTTGTTGACATCGAGTAGAGCACAGGAACTGGATTCCTCTCTGTATCTGTCGCCGAGATGGCCACAGGCATCCCAGCTGGGCTCGGCGTCTCGGTGTCTCGGCGCCCGTCGAGCTTATTAACGTTCCAGACCATCGGTGAGGTCAGGAACGAGGATCGAGTCAGGTGGTCGACGATCAACACCGTCGGCGCGTAGCAACGAGCATTTATTTCGGCTGACACCATACGGCAGTCCAGATGACGACTTTACGCAACAGCTCTAGTCTGTTTCAAGCTCACAGCAGCCGGTCATGGAGCACGGTATTAAAAGCCGGCACTCATCGATGCTCACCGCAACATCTGACTACCGCATCCCTGTCAAACTGGCCCTCACAGCATCGAGATGGAGAGCATCAATCGCTGGGAGTCCAAGACCGACCACGAGGAGGCCGCCCGCTACGGATACAAGGCTTCAATCGCCACCGGGATTGTTCACGAGAACATCAAAGCTTCAGGCGACATCGTGACGTACGAGGAGGAACGCGACCTCAAGCGCGGCCTCTCTCAGCGCCATGTTTCCATGATAGCATTGGCCGGTGAGCTAGAAACGCCCTCTTTCGCTGACTCCAGGCGCCATTGGCACCGGTCTCTTCCTCTCCCTTGGAGGGAGCATCGCGACCGGCGGTCCACTCGGCTCGCTCCTAGGCTACTTCTTCATCGGGCTCATCGTCTGCGCAGTCCAGTTCGCACTGGGGGAGGTCACAGCTCTACTCCCAGTCACTGGCTCGTTCGTCCGGCACGCCGAGTTCCTCTCAGACCCGGCCCTCGGGTTCGCCCTGGGTTGGAACATCGTATACGGCACATGGTTGTCGGTTAGTCCCATCCGCCTCTGTCGTTGACCCCAGGTCCCCGCTGAGATCACGGCCATCTGCGTGCTCTTCTCCTTCTGGACCGACGTCAACCCCACGGCATGGATCATGACCTTCATCGTTCTCACAGCCATCGTCGCTTTCAGCAAGATTCGCTACTTCGGCGAGATCGAGTTCGTGAGCGCTATCCTCAAGATCCTTCTTGTCGTCGGGGTCATCATCTTCGGCCTCATCACCGACCTTGGCGGCGTCCCAGGCATACCTCGCGTCGGGTTTCGGTACTGGCGCGATCCTGGCCCCTTCGTACCCTATATCGCTGAGGGGACTTGGGGGCGCTTTCTGGGGTTCTGGGCCGTTTTCATCAACGCGGTCTTCTCATTCTCGGGAATCGAGAGTATCGCTATGGCTGCTGCTGAAACGCGCAATCCACGCACCGTCATCCCGAAAGCATGCAAGCGCGTATTCGCCCGTGTCGCCATCTTCTACGTCCTCGCCGTGCTCATCGTCGGCATGATTGTGCCATCCGATGACGAGCGGCTATCTGAGGACTCAGGAACCGCTGCGACATCACCATTCGTCCTCGCCACTGCTGCCAGTGGGATCACAGCAATCCCACACATTGTCAACGCTGTTGTTATCACGTCGGCATGGAGCGCCGGCAACCAAGCGCTCCTGGCGGGTACTCGCGTCCTCTACAGCCTGGCACTCAAGCGACAGGCACCGAAAGTCTTCCTCCGGACGACAACGTGGGGCACGCCATACGTCGCCGCTATGTCGTATGTCCTCTTCTCTTTCCTGGCATTCATGGGACTCAGCGAAAACGCCATCACGGTGTTCTTCTGGTTCGTCTCACTCGTCGGATGCGGCGTCCTCATATCGTGGTCGTGTATCCTATTCAACCATCTGCGTTTGCGGCGTGCATTGCGCATCCAAGGCATCGACCCTCGCCGCTTGCCATGGTACAATGGGTGGACTCGTGAGTGATGCCCTTAACGTCACTGACAGCGAGCATACTCGTCAGCCATTGGGCTCTTCTTCTGCCTGATCATCCTTCTCACGAACGGCTTTGCAGTCTTCACCAAGGGTAACTGGTCCGTTTCAGGCTTTGTAACCGCCTATCTGTAAGTTTGTACTCGGTACAGCCCTAACCCCAGCGACATCGCCCTCATCGCGGCCGTGTTCCTTGGATGGAAGCTCATCAAGAAGACGCGTTGGGTCCATCTCCGTGATCTTCCCCTAGAGGAGATCCTCACGCAGATAGAACAACATCCCGAGCCCAAGGAGCCACGGCGTCGCGGCGTGATCCGTTTCATCTCATGGCTCTGGGACTAGATGCGTTGATGCATGCTCTACAGTACATAATGGAGTAATATGGCATGGGCATTGGTATGTGCCCGCCGGCTACTTGCGCTTCTCCACGTCCTCCGGCGACACGTCGACCTTTGTCGTCACCTCACTCGTCCTGACCACGCTCCCCTCGAGCTCGTAAAGCGCCTGCATGGCGGCGAGATGGGGCGGGAGCTTGGGCATCGGTCGTGGTTTAGCAGGCTCCGGCATGGATGCGCCCTCGTGAGGGGGCTCAGGCGCGGCGTTCACAGCTGTTGGAACTGGCGGGCCGCCAGCAGAGTCCTGGGCCTCAGTGGATGCCGTCTCCGAAGAAGATGGGGAGGGAGAAGACTGTGTCGGTGATGCTGCCGACAGAGATGGAGTAGCGTCATTGGCGACGCCCAAGTCGTCGACGGACACAAAGAACTCGTCTTCAGATTTACGTGGAGGCGCAGGGACGGCAGAGTCATCGGCATATCCCAAGCTGTCGATGGAAACGAAGAAGTCGTCCTCGGCCGGGATGTCGACGGTGCTCTCCGCGGGCGACTCCGCTCCTGCCACGGCATCCTCAGAGGAAGACACGGCCCCGTCCAGGTCGTCGATGGTCACGAAGAACTCGTCCTCAGCCTCAGTCGACTCCTCCACCACATCCTCGGATGAAGACGGAGCTGCCGTGCCCATGCCATCGATTGACACGAAGACTTCGTCCTCCACCGGCGCCTCCTTCGCATCCAAGTCCTCCTCGATCCCGGACAAGCTCGCTGGCAGCGCCGCGTCGGTAGTGTCGACCGCACTGCCGTCCTGTACCGACCCTTCAATGTCGACGTCCTTTTTGTCGCCCTCGCTTTCCCGAGACTCGACAGGCTGCTCCTGCCACATGGGCTTCGTCTTCGCCGCCCGGTGCTGATCTTGCTCCATAGTCTTCTTGCCCATCTCCCGCAGCGAACCGAACATTGCGGCGCGAACCCACAATGCCGAGGCCATGAGCTTGGTCATCTCGCGGGGAGAGACGGGCACAATCTCGGCAACACTGTCAACAGCATTGACAAACGCTCTTGTGTGCCATCCCTGATGATTCTCGCTGGGCAGTGACACAAAGGCGTCGTCGGGTCCACTCGGTCCCCGAACGCCGACAACACCTTGCAAGGTCGTGTCCAACCGACCAGTGTCGGCATCAGGCTTTCTCACTCGCCTCCCAGCGAGTGCGTAAAACTCCACCAACATGTCCACCGAAACAGTGTCAATCGCCTCTGAAAACGACTGAGGTAGTCCGAGCGACGGCACGTGACTACGCATCCATGCCGATGTGAGTGGTGGCCTCTTTCGCTTAGCCGTGAGCGAGAATGGGAGGTGGTTGCTGTTCAAGGCCCTGAACGTGTCGGTGAGGCTGAGGCCCGGTCGCACAAACAGGTCGGTTTCAAAGTCGGTAGCAGCTGCTGAAAAGGCGATGTCGATGGCAATTCGGCTCTTGCTGAGAACGAACAAGCGGACAAACTCGTTGCCTACGAAGGCAATGCCGTTGGTAGCCCCGCACGCCTCGTGTGCAGCTAGCAACTGAGCCGCGGCACGCGCCACGCCATAACGAGTGCGAAGAGGTCGATGTCGCTCGTAAATGTCCAGCATTGTCCTGTCGGCCCTGGCCTTGTCCAAAAACCGGGTAAGGCCAACAGGCTGTTATCAGCACTGCCATCACACACATCAACCCACGATCTGGGTATCCGGATATGTCGAAAAGCCGAACTGTGTGATCTCTTCCCGCGCCCTCGCCACTTCAGACCACGGAAACTTTGCTGCCGTGGACATATCAAGCTCGCGCTCAAGCTCCATTGCGTCCGGCATGGCCGTGAACGTTGTGATACCGTCTAGTACGAAGCTGGTACTGCGCGAGGACGCACCGGCCGAGCGCGGCTTGCTCTGAAAGGATCCGACGGCCCAATCGACACCGAGAAACTCTTCCAAGGGGGTTCCCGAAGCCGCCGTGGCTGCGGGACGGAGATGAGGCGGCGGCCACGAGTCCAAAATGTGTTCGTATGCCCGCCAAACGCGTGTTTCCCGTACTGGCGAACACCCTTTACCAGCAATGTTGTCGAGGTTGAACGGTTTGACGCTCACGCCAGGCGGAGAGCCGTGGGCAAGGCTGTGCAGGCACGGCGACGACCCTTCGTAGCCCGAATACATGAAGCGCTCGCACCACTTCATTTCCGGCCGCTGGTTTAGGACATTGGTGACGGCCTTGGCCAGACCGCTCTTCGTTCCATACCCATGCACTTGGGCCGCCATGAGCTCCTCCGTTGAGGATGGATCGCCCTCGGGTGTGGTAGATGTCGACGTAGCATTCTTCACGCGTCTGACGACGTTACTGAAGGTGGGGTTGAGGTTGAAGAGGAGGTGTTTGTGGAGGTCTGCTTTGTTCATGGATGGAGTGATAGCAAAACGTGAGTGGAGGTTGTGGTCGCGGAAAATGCCGAGATCTAGGGTGCATGTTTCCGACGAGAATGGGATTTGGGTGAGTGCGCGTTCTCGCCATCCCTACCCATCTGCTATCGTCAGTATTGCAGTACATTGCTACTCTGACTGATGGTTACACGAGGTACAGGCATATCATTCACGAGGCTCTACATTCGGCCGCTCTTCCTCATTCCCATCCCTCCGCCTGGGCCCGCTCTCCTAGTCCCCTCCTGCTCTACCTGCGCCCAACGAGGAGCTTTAGAAACCTAATCCGCTGCTCTTTGCGCTCCAAGCGCCCAGCCAGAGCATCCACTTGGCGGTTCAGGTGGGCGATCTGGTCCTTGGAATCGGCATACCGCCGATGCAACTCTTCATAATAGACGTGCAACCGCGTGTACTCGCGCTCGCGACGGAGGAGGCGTTCTAGGAGGTCTTCGTCTGTGGGCACCGTGTCCTCGACTTCTCTGGGCGGCGACGGTGGTGTCGCAACGTCGTCGTACGCATAGGCTTCGTAGTAATCGTCATCCAAGTCCTCGACGCCATCGCCTTGGTACTCGGGGCGGTCTTCCAATGCTCTGCGGACAGGGCTGGGCGTGAAGATCGAGTTTGGGTCCGAGACGGGGGCTGGCTTTGGGCTTGGCGAGTGGCTGAGCGTCAGCGGGCGCCAGAGGTGCCATATGGTCAGACCCGGCGAGGCTCACTGAGACTGCACGAAGCGCTCTGAAGGGACAGGGCCGGGTAGTGTGGCCGGCGACGGCGGGTCGACACGACGCGCGCGCTTGCGTTTGCGGCGCAGGATTGAGAGCGGCATTGATGCTCGATGGAGAGTAGAGTGCGATGAAGAGATTGGTCGTGGTGTTTGTACTGATGCGAAGTATGACGGCGGTCCGTGCAAGCGATGCGGAAGCAGACGAGTCCGTGCGTCACTCCACACATCATTACAACCCCTCATCCTCGCCCCTTGCCCTTCCCCAACATACCCAAGAGGCCAAATCCTCGACGCTGCTTGTCCTTGCTGACCTCTGGGTGGTCCATGCTGACGCACAACGCGCATCCAACGCCGACAGAGATTGGGAATAGCCGCTTGCCCTTCTCGCGCGGCAGCTCGACGAGGTCGGTGACTTGCGACGCTCCCATTACAAAGTCGCGGTCAGAACTAGTCGTGTCGGTCGAGCTCCATGAGTCTGTCTGCCATCCAGAGCTTTGCGAAGGAGTAGTTGAACCGGATTCCGATCCAGGCGTCGATGGCGTGCGCAGATCCGACGACCAGGCATGTAGCTCCCCCGAGCGAGTACGCGCTGCAGCTTGGTATCGCCACTTGATGCCATTATCGGTGAGCGGCTGCAATGACACTTCCGCAAAGGGCATGCCGTCGCCGCCGTGGTGTACAATGTGGATCCGCACGTTCTCACGGACGGACACGTTGGCGACATATGCTGCTGGTCCTGTCGACAGTCGCTCGTCCTCATCGCCTGAAGACGTGGGGTAGATGGCCACGAGATTGCCCCGTGCAGCGACACCAACGTTCTCGGCGTGATCGACTGCACATAGCTGGCGTGAGCATTGACAAACGGCCGCGGACGCACCAGCCACCATTCCAACCTGTCCCCTTGCGAACACACCCAGACCTCGCCGTTTGCCTTGAGAGCGATGACAACGTCTCCAACGTCGAACTGGAGCACTCTGTCACCCGCCAAGCGCCGGTTCCCTGGCTCCGGTGTTATGGCGGCCCAATGCAGCCAACCTCCATCTGACTTGTCCCACGACTCCACCGCCGGGTCGGAATTGGGAAGAGGGATAAGATAGGGCTCGTTGCTTGGACAGGCACCCTTAACCACATGCAAGCCGCTGACAATGGACACCGCCGCCGAATACGCCTTGGACCTGACGTGCCACGCCACAACGGCATGTTTCTTCGTAAGGGCGGCACGCAACCCTCGATCGGGCTTCCCGGTTCGCACAGCAATGGCGCCCTGCAACTCTTTCGACATGTGGAAGTACTGGATGTCAGCCGGCTCTCCCTTTAGCAACTCACATCCTCATTCCCCAATGGCTTGATGTCGATAACAGAGTCGGCACCAAGTTGGGCACCATCGACGACTTGCTTCAGTTCCCATCGGAGCATACTGATGGGAACTCTCTGCCCTCCCCAATGGTATTCGTGAGGACGGTTGCTTTCGCTCCACATCTCAACGCTGCCTCCGCTGGGACCATTCACTAACAGCGACCCATCGTCGCCATGCCGCACATTGGTGATTTGCCGTCGATCAAGCGTGAACGTGTTGTCAAACAAGGACGGAGGGCACAACTCCTCCGTGTAGTCGCGCGCTCGTCGTGGCCGCTTGCCGCCACCCCGCCACAATACCAGACGCTTCTGCGACGTGTAGCCTGGGGGCGCCGCTGGGTATGCTGGCGGAGATGACTCCTTCTTGTCGTTTGTCCATCCGGAAACGGGTGACCTTGATCCCCGCGAGCCTGTGGGTGTGCTGGGACCAGCTTCGTGCTGATATGGAGGCGGCGAGCCGTCGCCCATGGTGTTAGAGTGATGGATGATGAAGTGGAGAACAACAAGTGGCCATCGATCATGCCCTCCGCGCTCTCTTGTGTTCGTCCAGAACGCATCACTCGATGGCGGCTTGTCGGGTCTCGGGGTTCCATCAAAAGCTAAGAGTTTACGTGTTGGAACGTTGTGGGTACCAAGTCGAACCTCGGTGCCTCGTCGGGCTAGTTATTGGTGCCTGACTTAGGAAAAGCGGTAGAGCGGGGAGCGCCCGTACTCTGACGGCTTGCACTCCGCACGCAATAGAACTCCGGGGGTGCTGCTGCTGATGCTCTACGTATTAGACGCTTTAAGCGGCTTGGACTCTAATCTCACATGAGATGCCACGGATGACCCAGACTCCCCGGTGCGCAGCTGCGTACATATCCTTTCACATCAGCAATACATGGATGGGTGCGGGATCATCATGGTCTCCGTATTTTCCGCAATCGAATTCCTCCGCGGATGCCGGCAAAGTGCATGGGCACGTTTATGCCCAGTGTGATTCCAATGTGATCCACGATACCCATGGATTGGGCTGAGGCTTACCCGCAGGAGTCGTGGGCGGATGAGGCGCATGGATAGAGAGGGCGGAGGTAAGTGATTATCCGCCGCCTTCCAGTAGCTAAAACGTCAGGTTATCGTACCTCAAGCTAGTTATTGCCCGCGTTTCCTCCTCAGCCGAGGCTAGTGAGAACTGATGTTCGAAGACTGGGCCATGTCATCAACGCCGGTAGGTTAGATGCTGCGAGCATTCATTGCTCGGTGGACGCTAAAGCCGCCATAGCCAGGAAGCGGAAAAGGCGCGGTCACCACGTGCTCGTCACGTGGGACACGTGACCCGTCGCCACCCAGAGCACTCAAGTGGAGGTGGTCCAGTCCAGTTGAGTCAACCGACGCCCATTGTATCGAAGCCATCGTCGTCGTCGACGCGGTCGATAATAGCATCTATCAGCCATCACATCCGCCTCATCACTCCCGTAAAGCATTATGGCGATGAGAAGAACGCACCCCGCTTCATGGCGAAGCCCAGAACCAACCTCGAGCTCGCGATCACGATCGACCTCGGAGACGCCAGACCCGGACAACGCCGAGTCGCCGCACCAAACCCAAATCGATCGTCTTACAGTGCTCCTTCAGGATCGAGTCCGACGTGCCTCTCACACAACTGGACAAGTCACATGTCTCTCCCACTCGGACGACCTTCAACTCTCGGCATCGACTACGAGCTACACCGCGACGCGGACGCAGACGCGACTCCGACGACGACGAAGAGGCCCCAAGCTGCCGGACCTCGCCGTCTGCTCTAGCGTTGCGCGTGCATCTCCTGGCATGCTTCTGTCTGCCGTTGGCGAGGTCGGTCACGATGAAGCTGTAGGCGACCACTCCTTCAATCCTGCTGGCGCATGGTCACACTGCCTGGCCCGGACCCTCGTCTCGCTGCTCAGCGCTCACGAGTATTGCGGCACATACCTCGGGTGGTCAAGCCTTGGGAGCCAGTGCGCTCGTGCGGTCCTGCTTGACCAGAACACGATCATGCTGGAGAGTGGTGGTGGAAAAGCCTCGAATGCGGGCAGCCTCTCCGCTACTGACTACCTCTCCGAAGAGGCGGCGGATATCCCGCCAGTCGACGGCCTCGCTCGCCTTGGGGACTTCGTCGATGTCGCTCTTGGGCTTCTGGAACCGTCACGGAACGGTCCGATACCGCCTCTCCCTGCAACGCTCGTCGCTCGCTTCCTACCCGCCACCACGCCGCCGACACTCCCCTGCCCAATCCCTCTCCCCACCCCAGCGACCACCTCTCGTCGGCGCCTGCGCCGATCCCCAGGGACCCCTCCGTTAGCCGCACCGTCGCCACCGCGCATGGCCATAAACGACCTCAGCACTCCGCCACGATCGACCTCCCCACTCAAGCGATCCTCACCCGGCAACGGAGGGAGCCCAGGCAAGCGGCCAGCAATAGACGTGCACGCATGGCGGAAGGGCATGAGCGGCGCAGCCCTGTTCGATCGGTGCTCGCCAGAACGCTGCTGCTCACCCACTGAGCTTGACACGCCGCCGCCATCAGACCGAGTCGAGGACGAGGAGGCCGATGCCGAAGCCACGTTGCGCCCCGGAATGCTTCGTCTCACCAACGAGACAACACTACGTCCTGGCGCACTCAAGCTCCAGCCGGCATGGGGTGAGGATGTGTTCGGCTCGCTTCATGCTCCCCCCGCCGCCACTCCCGCGTCCCCCTCGATCCCGACCTCTGGCATGAAAGAGCTCGGCACCGTGGACTACGTCGCCGCACTCGGCGATGTGCGCCTCGTTCTCGTCTCGAGTACCCAGATGGACGAAGCTGTCGACGCGATTCGCAGGGCAACCCGCTAGTATTGTAACTGTACCGTAGATCCAGCATCGCCGGCTCAACGCCGGCACAGTATCGAGTCTGATGGCCACATGGCTATGTTGTATGCCTCTATGCACGTGTTTTAAGGGTCCCAGTCTTTGTGCTCCCGCCTCGGCCCACCATGAACGTTATCACGCATTATCAGATAACATCTAGTATACCATGACTACCCAAAATGATTACAATCTAAGCCTAGACCTTGACACGACGGAATGTGGCGCGCACCAGCCCATCCGAGCTGACCTCCTGCTGGCGCACGAGCTCATACCCGCCGACCTTGGGAAGCACCTTGGCCCAGAGGAGCCAGTACACGAATCCGATGCCAAACACGGCCCATCCGGCCACAGCGTGGGTCCAGTAGGGCATGGTCTGGTACGGCTCGCCGCCGACGGGGGGCGGAGTGAGAGGCACGACGAACAGGAAGACGTTGGCGGCGCCGAAGAACGCAGCGGCGCAGACGGCGAGCCACCCGGGCTTCTTCCAGTCGTCATAGGGGCGGAACTGGAGGTAGACGATGCCAAATGCGATGATGGCGTTGATGACGGATAGCGGGTACGAGATGGTGTTGATGACAAAGTTGTAGGCGTCACCGGGCGGCAGAGCGAAGATAGTGATGAGACAGATGGCCCAGTGGAGGCCAAGACCGGCCAGAGGGGCACCGAAGGGCTTGTTGGAAGCCCAGAACTTGGAGAACGGGAGAATGCCCTCGCGGCCGAGCTCCTGGTTGACGCGACCCTGGGAGAAGACGACGCTGAGAACATTGCCGAGCGCCGAGAGGGCAACAAAAACGTCGAGGGCGCGCGAGGCACGGCCACCGTATACGTTCCGGAAGAGGAGCGAGGCAACGAGCGTGCCCGAGCTGGTAATCTCCTCCTTGGTCGCGGCCGCGAAATACGCAATGTTGGCGAGAATGTAGAGGACAGTGATGAGGCCGATGGCGAGAGGGCCGGCAATGCGAATCGTGCGCTTCGGGTTCTTGACCTCGGAGAGCGAGTAGTTGACGTTGCTAAATCCGACGTACGACCAGATCACATTGTAAAGACTCAAGCAGAACGAGCTGGCGCTTGCTGTGGTGCCGTCGAAGGCGTTGGTGAAGTTGTGAGGCTTGGGGACCTGGAGGTGGCCGCCCAGGGCGACGAATCCGGTAATGATGACGACGAAAAGGATAATGAGCTTAAGTACACCTAGCACGTTCTGGAGGTAGAGGCCCCAGCGCACGCGCGTGCCGTGGATAAGGAAGCAGAAGGTGATGGCAGCAAAGCCGACGAGACGGCGGGTCCACTGGCCTGGGTTGTCCTGGTTGGCAGCGCGGAGGATATACTCGCCGAACACGATCGAGTTACCGGACGCCCAGCCGAGCAGGACACCGTTGGAAGCATACGCGCAGGTAGTGAGGAACCGGGGCCGGCGAATGAGGTATTCGAGGTAATTCTTCTCGCCACCGTTGCGAGGAATGGCCTGGGGTAAGGTTCTGAAACATCGCTGTGGCACTCACTGTTCCCCACACGATGTAGACCCACATGCCCGCGC
The DNA here is from genome assembly GCA_020011015.1 of Cutaneotrichosporon dermatis. Classification (NCBI taxonomy): domain Eukaryota; kingdom Fungi; phylum Basidiomycota; class Tremellomycetes; order Trichosporonales; family Trichosporonaceae; genus Cutaneotrichosporon; species Cutaneotrichosporon dermatis. Next base: position 7,028,788 of record JAIGNX010000001.1, on the reverse strand, counting down.
CGGCAATGATGGCACCGATGATCCACATGATCAAGGACATGCCAACACTGCCGCTGAGGCTAAGGATGGTGCTTGGTGTTGCGAACACACCAGTGCCGATCATACGGTTGAAGATGATGAACACGGCGGAGATGACACCAATCTGTCGTCGTCCCGGCACCTCCTCGGAAAGTAGAGATTCGTTGTCATCCTTGGGAACATCGGTAGCGGGTCCGACGTCTGTCGATCCGTAAGCTTGGTTCTTGCCCATCGTGCGGTGTCGTCTGGCGTGGGCGGAGTGGAGGGAAGTAAGAAGAGTAAGAAGAGAGGAGGAAAGCACGTCCACACAGCATCCTTCATCTTTTGTACAACCCGATCAGCACATGCGACGGGGCTATGACGGTAATGACAGCCTGTCGATGGCGCCAGCGTCGATGGCGAGATAGAAAAATATAAGTCAAACTCCCCAGGAACGCCAAGTCCATCGTAATCGTTGCGTGCTCGTCCCAAGCGAGTGACTCGATCATTGGCCCAAAGTGACTCCCCGCAGTCGCAGATCTGCACCTCCAGGGCTGGAACAGCCCGTCGATGGGGTTGCGAGCTGGACATGGACACGTGAACTACGCAGCTGGGGCGAGCGCGCCGTGCTAAGTCCACCCGTTGATGGCCATTCGGGCGAGGGACCGCCATCGGAGGAGATAAAAATTGGATATCCGGAGTGATCGTCCCCTGAGGCTCACGTGAGCTGAAAGTCTGCGCCTCGCCGTACCCCCGTCGTACACCCCCCCATGCTCGGTCAGCACAAGATGGGACGACGTTGTCGAAGGCGTGATCTCGTTTGGCTCGCTAGAAGGCCTGAAACACTGAAGCCTATTCTCGGTCGGCACTTGACAAACGCGTCGGCGTCGAATTCCGGCGTCGGAATTGCCAGTGATTCCAGCAGATGTGTCGCTGATGGCGCGTATGTGAGTGAGCAGTCGCGTCAAGCGCGTGGATGGAATGTGAAGAACATGGACATGGAATGTACATACATGATGGTGACAACGATCAGCGCCCCACTCCCCCACCCGAGGCGCGCGCGACATGACAAGGTCTTCGGACTCGTCGGTGGAGTAAGATGGTCGCCAAAACCTGCTTCAGGGCAGCAAGCTGTTGAGCCTCGATTGTTGGCGCTTTTCTAGGCACGCCAGCGCCAAGATCGGCAGGGAACATGATCGATGGCGTGAGCGGTGGGTGTCGCTGGAGGCGGACCTTGGAGACTGCATTCCTACCCACTATTGATGCATGATGCCTACGTTCCGGGCCTAGCTGGGTCTTCTACAACGCCATGCTTATTAGTTTCCTATGCTATCCATGATTGCAGTCTCGCCATTCTGCTCCGCCGGCTTGCTTCCCTCAGACTCCGCCAGGAGGTCCCACAGCTTCGTCGCCGCGGTCTCCACTGTCTCCTCGTTCTCCTCATCCGGCAGCGCGCGGATCTTGAGTGGCGTCGTGTCGGCCACCTTACTGATCCACTCCGAGGCCATCTCGTACCCTTCCTGGAGCACCGCGCAGAACTCGTGCCCCACATCCCCATCGTCCTCCATCCAGTTAAACGTCGGCCCTGGAGTCAGCCAACCCCAGGCTAACACTCACAATCCTCAGCAAAGATACGAAGAAGCTCGCGGGTGTATATCGCGGCAAGCCTTGTCGAGCGGGGCTCCTCCATATCTTCGGCGATGCTAGCGACTAGTGGCTGGAGGGTCGTCTTGATCAATGAGTCCGGCGCGAGTGGAGTCCGGAACGTCTCCTCGATGTTGAGCTGGGCGATCTTGGCGTGCTCGAGCACTGGAGCGGGGACGGTGACATCAAAGTGCTTGTTCTCTTCCGCAGCGGCCTCGAGTTCCGCATCGCGAGCCGCAGAACGCACCTGCTGGTCGACCTCCACAATGGCGTTCCAGAGAGTGTGCGTCCACGTCTGGATGTCGTGCTCCGGCCCTTCGCCCTCCAGCTCGTCCGGGTCGATCTTGGGCTCAAGTTCCTCCCCGTCCTCAGCCGCTGCGAGCTCGTCCAGCACTGCTCGGTAGGCGGTGTGAACCCCCTCAACCGCAGATTGAACCTCGGCCTGCGTCTTCTCCCACACATCCGACGCTGCCGTCAGTATGACGTTGCGGGCTTTCATACATACCCAACTTGAACACATCGGCGATGAGGTCCAGCAGGCACCCAGCCGCAGCCAGGGGTCGTGTGAGTGCAGGCTGCCCGAGCCGAAGAACTCGGGGAACCGCCCACAGTTCGTTGACTAGTTCATCCGAGCAGGGTGCCACAATGTATCCCTGCTCGATGCTGGCGGCCACCTTGGGAGATTCAGCAAACATCTCGCTCTTGAGGACGTCGGGCAGAGGGATGTGGATAGGCCCATGCTCCCACTTGTTCCCAGGACGGTTTGAGTTGAACGACGCCATCTGCTTTACCATCGGGAGGACCTCAGCGTCACCATCAACCGCCGCATTCCAGATCATGATGGCAGCCTCGTCGACAGTGGGGATGGGGCGCACGGTGTAGAGCTGGTACTTGTTGTCGTTCTTGTCCTCCACCAGATCACCCTTTACCTCCATCGGGTTGTCGTTGCCGAGCTCGACAGCCCAGGCCTTTGCGACCTCGGTGGCACGTTCAAAGACGTCCATCATCTCCCGAACTGTGCCCTCGATGTCGTTTGTCGTTTTCCACAGCTTGTTGACTGCGTTTCAGAGTGTTTCACTGGTAGGACTCACAGGTAGACATATAGTCCTTCGTCTTGACAAACTCCGCAGCAGCAACAATCCTAGCCTCACGCGACAAATCGGGGTCACTCGCGCACCTCTGAAATCGATTCAGGAGATCGTCCCGCATATCGCGGCCGTACGGCACAGCGATCTCCCTTTCCTTGACGCCATCGAACCTACTGAGCCAATGTGAGGAGCACACCTCTTCGGGAAGCGATACTTTGACCTGCTCCTCCTCCTTGACGCTACGCAAGTCGTTCTCTGCCGCAGTGAAGTCTTGCGAGATGTTCTCGCGGGCATTGTTGTCGTCCTCGCTCTCGTCACTGTTGGGCCACATCGGTGGCAGCAGCGCATCGGCAGGCGCGTTCTCGATCCAGCGGTAGATGTCGGCGATAGCGGCGGTGTACTGGTCACGCAGTCCTTTCGCTGCGACGTCGTTCTGCGATGCAAAGGTATACCAGCCTGGGGATAAGCACGGTCCTCGCACTAGTCGACTCACAGCCTTCCCAAAAGTCATCAAGCCAGAGGTCGACCATGATAGCGGTCACCCGCGTCTTGCGCGTCTCGGCTGCGCTCCGGATGATAGCCTTGATAGGGGGCCTAAGCGCCTCGATGAAAGCCGTGCCGAACGGAGCGGTGATGACTCCATCAACCATTGACTCGAGGATCGCCGGCTTATCGAGTACAGCCATGATCTTGGGGTGCGTGCGTACTGTAGCTCCTGCGGCAGGTGCAGCTCCATCTCGGGGCCGCTGTACGACGATAGTGCGCCGCCCTCCGTCACCACAATCGTATTCCATACCTCGGCTGCCCAGTGATGGGCTGAGCCCTTCGGCGCCCGCCAACCCTTCAGTTTGTCGTTGGGACCAAGGGCTTTGAGCTTGGTGATGACCGTAGCATACGCTTCACGGAGCTTGGCGGGGAGCTCGCGCCTCTCCTCATCGCTGCACTCGCTCTTCCACCAATCCGAGTCTCGCTTCAGCAGCGTCTCACAACAGCAAACGTACCAGCTTTACCCGCGACTTCCGTGATCTTGAGGATGTAGCTCATCGCCGCCTTCTGCAACCTGGACAGCTCGTCTTTCCCTGCCCAAAGTACGCTTTGGGCCATCATGCACTCTGAATCGATGTCATCGCGGGCGCAGGGGGTTTCCAGGCGGCCTCCCTTGATAGCGTTGGCAATGAAAGGGTACTCATCGGACGCAAAGAGCCCGTCATACATCTCTGTCGGGATGGTGAAGACAAGCTTGCCGTGGTCCTTGGCCCAAGTGTTGCCGGGCTGATTGGCTATCTCCTCCTTTTCAGCTGCTGCCTTTTCCTTGAGCTGCTTCTCGACGCCGGCGACCTGGTTCCAGATGTAGATGGCGCATTCTTCGACAGTAGGGACCTTGTCGAAGTCGTCCTCTGGATCTTCGTCTTCATCATCATCACTGACCCACTCTGAGTCGCTGTCGTCTTCATTGTTGTCCGCATTGTCGTCCTCGTTGTCGCCCTCCTTTTTCTCCCCATCGGCCTCACCGTTGGACGCATTCTTCTTCTCCGTGATCCAACCCTCGGGGACTGGTTTCATCTCCATCTCGCCATCATCCATCTCCTCAATCCATGTGATGGCCTGGGCGAGGCCAGCCGCGACATTCCTCTGCACCTCGTCGAGAACGGCCGAATGGTCCTCGCGGTTTTGCCACACACTGTTTGCTGCCATCAGCTTAGACAACTAGACCTTGACTCACTGTCGCATAGCGCATTGGATGTAAGCAGCCCGGCGACGACCGCTGCCCGCTTCAAGCGAGAAGCCTCCTCCTCAACGGATAGAAACCCGATGGCCACGACGGCAATGCCTTCGGCGGTACTCTTGGGGATAGGGCACTTGACGCCGAGCGGAGTGTAGTCCTCGACCCAGGTTTCGAAGGGTTCGTATTCGGTCAGCTCAGTCGGGAGCTTGACCTTGAGGCCCCCATCGTCCGCCTTGTCGTCATCCCCATCGTCCGCCTTGTCGTCATCCCCATTCTCCTCGGCCCACGTCTGCCCCTCCTCCTGTTCCCGTAACGTCTCCAGCACAGTCCGCGCCATTTCCTCCCCGTCGCCATCCCCGTACATCCACGCGTCGCGGGCAGCCTGTGGGGCGAAATCGAGATACAGATCGACGCCCTTGAGCGTATCGGCGGCCAACTTTGAGAAGTGTTTGGACATGAAATCCGCCATCTCGGGGTCATCGTATTGGGAGGGGTCTGCTTCAGCTTTCTCGTCATGAATGGACTCACCCTCGGATAACATCATGGAAATAAGGCACGCAACGGCCGCATGAGCTCGCACGCGGCGCGGCCGAGTCTCGTCCGTCACAATCTCCTTAATGGCGGCATCAAGCTCCTCCTTGAGATCGTCGGGGAGAGGAATAGGGAGCGGGCCGGCCGTGAGGGCACTCGAGAGGGCTCTACGTCGATTGAAGGCCGGTTCCGCAACGATGAGCGCCGGGAGGTGGAGGGAGGCCGGCATCTCTCTCTACGTTTATAATACTTCGAAAGGCTGTTGATGTGGATAAAGAGAGTAGATACGTGACTGCGAGTGAGAGGAGACTCTGGCTTGACCCGGTTATGTACAATCCTCTGGACTGGCTGTGGTGGGTTCTGTCGATCTTGTGACGACGATGATCATACGGCATTGCTCGCTTCGCTGTTCGCGTCCAATCCAACCCGAGGTTTGTGCGCCATCTGTTCATCGCCTCGCTCCCTTATACCCAGCATTGCTTTATACGCCCCTCAACGCCTCGCTCCCACGAATCTAGATACCCTAGTGACCATGGAGCGTGACCATCCAGCAGACCAATGCTCGAATTGTCGGAGTGTTGTTCGGACGGGAATCTGCAGATGCCCGCCACAGGGACGGCGATCCTGTGGACGGCGATCTGCCTCCACCTTATCGCTGTCATCGATATCGGTGCGCGAAGCACGTCGTTAGTTACAGTAGATGTGAGAGTGTCCTATCCTTTGGACAGAGATATGGGAGTAGTGACATGTCTCGATCATGCTAGGGAGAACCCAAGGTTATGTCAGAGGCGAGCAGGCTGCCATCCCCAGCGTCATGGATCGCCGTTTGGCCAGGCTCCTTTCACATTCCGCGCCGCGGACAGGTACCAGTTCTCGGATTCAGCCCAAGATCGACGCCGCGGCTGTGCGATAGGGCTGCAACCGAGTAGACTTCCGTCTCAGATATTTGGTGCCGATTCCAGGCCGCCGGTAGCATCGGCTCCGCATTTGGAGGCAGATTCAACCTGGGCGCTGGAATGGGCGTTGCAGCAATTGCTGATATTCACTGTGCAACTGGGCATGGGTCGATCTCTTTCGCATTTACCTTGACACCTTGATGTACAGTGCTCCCGGTCGTGGATGGTCCTCACACAGCTGAAGGACGTCCTCTCATATGGACGTCTTTCCAGTAGTGCAGCGCCGGTATCCACAGAAGGCCTTAAGTTTCGACTGGCGGAGTGTTAATGAGGGTATTTATCAGCTAGATGTGGTAACATTCGTCTTCGCCGGGGACGGGCTTCGTGTTTAACCTCTAACTCGAGATATTAGAGCCAGTTGCAGCGCCCCTGGTGAACTCGGTGACAGGACTGGCAAACGTCCTAGACCCATTAACACGGCCGCGACCACGTTCGCAGATGACTCACGGTCCAAGCCCCGAGATTGGCTCCACCACCAAACTCGCCCGCGCGGCAGGCACCGGCGGTATGAAGTACGGCCTTCTCCGTCAACTCCCTGGGACACCGATGTTCACATCGAAACGGTCATTGCACGCCGCCGGCGTTCGCAGGACGCGGGCAGCGCTGAGCAAGGGGGCACCACGCGGGGTTCGATGTCGACCCCGAGGGGAAACGCAAACGAAATCAAGGGCATCACTTTCATGAGCGTTCTATTCGCCCGCGTCCCAAACTTCTACCTGCCATTTGAGTGGGGGACTCGGATTTGGCCGACCTAACGCAAGGTCGGGTAACCGGCATACACGGGCAGTCGGCGGGCGCCAAGGCCGGCGACCCGCCGCATACCCGTGCTTTGTAAAGGCGGGGCATTAGAATCTTTGCAAGCAAGTTGGAATGTAGACAATTGCAGCGGCGAGGCGAAGGGCCTGAGCTCATTGTTCTGGACCTGAGAGAGAGTCACTTGCAAGAGCTGGAACTTCCGCTGTCTTTTGACGTTGTCTACATCACTTCAAATCCATCTTGCAGCGCTTGAGAGCGCCAAACTTGACATGAATGAGACCCCACCGCCGACCCCGTGGTCTGCGAACTCTGCGTCCAGCGCCGACGTCAAGACGGTAGTGGGCTATTCCGAAGACGACATGCAAAATCATGGCACCGGCGACCGCACACTGAAACGACGGCCGTGGCGCCTTCATCCGACCGACTGGCGAAGAGTCGTCTCGCACGAGTACAAGGGGTCGGGGACGAATGAGGACCCCTTCGTCGTCGTGTGGCTGCCAGAAGACAGCGAGAACCCATATCGTTGGGCGCCGCTGTACAAGTGGTTATTGACCATTCTCGGTGAGTGAGAGGCGACTGAAAATCTCCGGCGCATGAGCCGGGACGCCACCGGCCTCCGCCGAAGTCGAGCACGACGCTGATGTCAGCCGCGACGGGCACGTTGTCGGTGACGATGGGCAGCTCTGTGTTGTCCGCGGCAATGGGGAGCATCAAGCACGACTTTCCGAACCACCCAACACCACTATACATCATGGGTGAGTTGCAACGAAGAGGCGCACTTGGCCGGGGGCCTGCGGCGATGCCCGAAACCTACTGACAGCAGTCACCGGTATCTACATTCTTGGATTCGTGCTCGGACCATTCCTCTGGGCGCCATATTCGGAGGTGTATGGCCGCCGCGCCACTTACATTCTCACGTTCATCCCACTGACGGCGTTCGATGCCGCAGTCTGTGGCGCGCCAACACTGAACGCGATGCTGGTCCTGCGATTCTTTGCCGGCATGTTCGGATGTTCGTCTATGACGAGCGCCGGCGGGCTCATCAGCGACATGTTTGAGAGCTCTGATCGCGGACTCGCACTTGGCGTCTTTGGTGTCATGCCATGGTTGGGTCCTGTGATAGGTCCTATCGTACGTCCCCTCGCTGTTGCACTACTGACGCTCCAGGTGGGCGGATTTTTGTCATACGCTTCCGGTTGGCGCTGGGTCGCAGCCGTCACTGCCTTCTTCGCGGCAGCCCTCACGATCCTGCACATCGTCTTCATTCCCGAGACGTACGGCCCCGTCCTCCTCCGCAGGCGAGCAGCCCTCCTCTCAGCCGCGACTGGCAAGGTATACCGCTCCGAGATCGACGTGATCAAGCCGCTCGACCACCGAGAACTCGTCATCAGCCAGTTCAAGATGCCGTACATTCTGCTGTTCACCGAGCCGATCGTGTTCGTCTTCTCCATCTACATGGCGGTCATCTTCGGCCTACTGTACATGCAGTTCACGAGCTTCCCGCTCGTGTTCCAGGATGCACGCGGCTGGTCCCCCGGCATCGCAGCCCTCGCTTTCATCGGCATTGCGGTTGGATCAAACACCGCACTCGGGTACATGATCTTTGCGGGAAATCCAAAGTACGCAGCCGAGCTCGCGGCCAAGGGAGCGCTCCCACCAGAGGCGCGCCTCCCCACGGGCCTTCTCGGTGCCATCCTCCTCCCCATCGGCCTGTTCATCTTTGCATGGACCTGTGTCCCAGTCTCCATCCACTGGATCGTGCCCATTGCCGCGACGGTTCCATACGGCGCCGGCCTCGTCCTCATCTTCCTCGCGTGCAACAACTACCTCATCGACATGTTCTGCCACGAGGCAGCGTCGGTGCTTGCTGGCGGTACTGTCGTGCGTTCCATCATGGGTGTCGTGCTCCCGCTCTGCACCGTGAGCATGTACGACGCACTTGGCATCAACTGGGCGTCAACCCTTGTTGCCTTCTTGTCACTCATCTTCGTCCCCGTCCCACTGTAAGTTTGCGCTTCCAGAGTTGAGCTCACGCCAGCGTCCTCATGAAGTACGGTCGGAGAATCAGGCGGATGACAAAGCGCGGCCGGGCGTCAGACGACTTCATGCAGGAGATCGTGCGGTCCACCGCCGCCAAGCGCGAAGGAGGCGACCCCGAGATTGGCGCAGAGTCAAAGACAGAGGAGGAGCAAGACATGGCGCCACCGGCACGCGCCGCGTCGCCAACATGCCCCGGCATAGCGCCACACCGGTGCCTAACCAAGGACGACCGCAGCGCGCAGATGATCACGCCTTGAGCATACACATAGCTAGATCTTGTTTGGGCTAGAAAAGTCATCACATCTTCATCACATTTGTTCAACTGTATGCATGGTATTTCCACGGCAGAGGATGTGCACGTAGTCGTGACGGCTTCCCGGCCGCTGAATTGTTAATGAGAGCTGAGATCCCGGATGTTACGTAACGTTTGTGCCTGCCCCTTGGCGCGCCACCCCATTGTATCTCTGTCCCCGACGTCACTCGAACCGCAGTGGGGCCGGGTCGGTCATCCAACAACTCGCTATCTCGCCATCTCTATCCCCTCCTCTCTTTTTACATCTCCATCCACAGATACACCAACATGCGTCTGTCTCTACTCGCCCTCCTCCCCGCGCTGGCTACGTCCGCATCTGCCGGTATCGCCGAGCAGGCGTTCGGCATGGTTGCCGACGTCCTCGGCGGCAACGTTGTGCTCCCAGCTCAGGGCGATGTCCACACTTTTGACTCGTGGCGCTATGTTGACTGCGGTGGGTCCAGCGTTGAAGACGTAGCGCGCATCGTTAACTGACGGCAGGCCTTCCCACCGACCCTCTGTATGTTTTGATTGTGACTGCCCGCACATAGGGCCGTGTTTTGCCACCCAACTGTAACGATAGACGCTGACGACAGCCAAATTGAGTCGATCGAGGTGTCTCCCGACCCGCCCAAGCCCGGCAAGGAGCTCACCGTCAAGGTCAAGGCGGAGGCCATCGAGAAGATTGAGGTGGGTGTGGTCTGCAGTGTTGTTGCAGGGCGCATGTCATGTCGTTACCGTGTGTTTGGGCGCTGATAGGAAGGAGGGCGCTTATGCCGATGTGACGGTCAAGCTCGGCCTCATCAAGCTCCTCCAGAAGCAGTTCGACCTGTGCGAGGAGGCGTGAGTGTCTCAGACGCATCATGGTGTTCGCTAACGTGCAGGCGCAACGCCAATGCCACGATTCGCTGCCCGGTCAAGGAGGGCAAGTACGACGTCGTGCAGAAGGTCGAGCTGCCAAAGGAGATCCCCAAGGGTGAGTCCGTTGTTGGTGCCAGCTGACATGAAGCCAAGTACGTTGTCAACATCCGCGCCTACACTGCCGACGACGATGACCTCGCGTGCCTCGACCTTATTGTCGACTTCATGCAGCCCAAGGACTAGAGGAATGTAGAGTGGTCGCACTGTGCACCGCGGTATCCTTGATACAAGTGGACGTTGCCTATGAATTGTGCTACAGCCAGAGCAGTCCTGCACCCATCATTGCACAGGCGTCGCTCGACCACACACACAACATAGAAGAGGGCGATTACACGTGTTTGCCTAACACCCAGAGGACACATACAACGACTTCCTTATAATTCTACTTGCGCTCACTGTCCACCTTGTCCTCGATCGCAGCCATGACGGGGTTCTTGCGCCGCCAGTCCCACACGCGGTACAGCTGCATCAACCCGGTGGTGCCCACGCAGAAGTTGACCGCCGCGAGCGAGTAGTTGATCGGCGTGATGACGAGCGAGTAGCGCACCTGATGTCAGCGATTGCTGGCCAAATAGAGTCCAGATGTCAAGAGGGCTCAGCAGGCGCTTCACGTCCAGGTTGAGGGAGACTGCAGCGCGGCCCACGTCCTGCCTGATCGATATCACAAACCCGACGCACCCAGATGAAGCCCGTGGCGGCGAGCGCGAGGTTCTGCGCAACGGAGAGCTTGTCGGCTGGCCGCTGGAGGTCCTTGAGGCCGCCGATCACGAGCGCCCACTTGCCCAGTGGTGCCCAGAAGAAGACGGTCCTGGATTATGGAGTAGGAATTATCAGCAGCCATGATGGTGGAGAGATAAGGATAGGTCGCAGTGAGATTGGACGAGCATCAGCACCACAACGACGAAAGCACACCATCGAACGCACTTGGGCCCAGCGGGATGGTTCAAGAACTTCTGGAACTTGGATTGCGCGGCCACGCTCGCCGTGCTCGATGCTTGCGACATGATGAGTGGTGATAAGTGAGTTAATGGACAGAGACGATATGGATACGTGGGTCGTTCGGTCTCTATTGTGATGGTGAGACGCTAGTGGTACAAGGTGGGCCGACTGCGGCGACGGCCCGGGAGGTTCGGTGTCAAGTTGGGCTTCGCGCATGACTTCTGGCCTTGGGCCCCCTCCCCAAGCGGCTTGGGGATGAAGCTAGGTGGCCGAGGACCCCCACAAGGTGCTCACCATAGCAACTGGCGTGATGTCACCCCTCCACGCGGATATCGCGTGGCACATGCAAACAAGGACCTGGTGCCTGACTCGTACGTCTCTGAGATTTCGAGAACTCAACCTCATCCCTTCAGGTTACTCATGCGCCATGCAGCTTGGTCAATCGTGTCGGTGCGCGCAACCCATGGACGCATCGGGCCCTAGTGGCGTCGGACTTGGCTATGCGGACCGAAACTATACAGGGATGCGCCCAGATCGCGATCCAGTCAACTGCGGTCAGAGCGGCTCGGCCAGTTCAAGGTGATTGAGGTGCGGGCACAACAGTCGCGTTGAAGATACAACTGCATCATGGCCCCGACATTGAGAGCTCGCAAGCCGGCGACGACGGCGACAGTCCCGATAGCGGCTGCTGCTGGCGCAAGCACGGTCGCGACGGCTCCTGCAGCCTCGAAACGGAAGACGGCATCAACATCGTCGGCGACGAAGGCGGCATCGAAGAAGGTGGTAACAGCCACGACGAAAGCCAAAGCGACGGTCTCAGCAAAGGCCAAGCCTGCACCAAAGAAAGCGGCCACCGCTCAGCGCAAACCCGCGGCGCCCAAATCCACCAAAGCGGGCCCCACGTCCAAGGCTACGTCCAAGGCTGCGCCGAAAGCCGCGCCCAAATCCCAGCCTGTAGGAGCCGCACTCGACCACAAAGTCTACCCATACATCTTCGACCTCATCGTCTCGTACGCACCCCACGCCTCGCTTCTCGCCCTGCGCGCAGCCTCCCACGCTCTCCTGGAACGCGCCGACGGCCTGCTCGCTCACCACATCGTCCTCCGTCCCGGTCTCCCGCCGCCAAAGGGCAAGAAGTGGGAGCGCACCACAGGCTTCCTCCCCCGCGGCCCGCCCAAAGCGCGCCTGCGGCAGCACCGCACCAACGTCTCCAGCGTGGGTGGTAGCCTGCCGGGATGGGTGTGCGATCTCAACCACGTGAACAACTGGGCCGAGGACGTGTGTTCGCCCCAATGTGCCGAGCTCCGCTCGCGATGGGCCGAGTACTTCGCTGAGGACACGAAGATCCTCGACGTCCACCCCTGGCTCCACAGCGGCGACTTCCACCGTGCCAAAGACCTCTTCCCGGCGCTGGACACGGTCAGGTTCTACCCGTACGAAAGCCAGCGCCTCAAGGTCCATCCGCGCAACTGGGTCCTCTTCACGTCGTTCACGCCAGCTGACCCCGCCGACTGGGACCGCACGACGTACACGCCCTCCACGTACCTCGAGGCCGAGGACCAGGTCCAGCGCATAGTCTTCCATGCGCGCTACGATACGCGCCGTCCGACACTCACCGAGTGCTGGATCAGCATCCCGACTCAGTTCCGCGACTGGAGCTGGCCGGAGGCAGTGGTCATCCTGGAACCCGAGCCCGGGTCGCCCAACGAGCGCAACCCCGAGTGGAAGACGGAGCAGCCGCGACAGAACGGCGTACTCTGGGACGTGGCGAATACACTCCGTGTCGGCCGCATGACCCGGTGGACTATCGTTGGGGCGAGCGAGGCACCGCATCAGATCTGTGGCCTGCCGCACCGTCCCGGGCGGATGCATACCGAGTTCGCGAGCGAGGTCACGGAGAATGTCGTCGAGTGGATCCGCGAAGACTACCAGGGCAGGTACCGGCCCGAGGTGCTCACGGAGGAGCGCGAAGGGGAGATTCGCCGCTTGCTCAGATTCATGACGATCGCCGAGTATCGCGCAGAGGTGGGCGAGGCGCAGTGGGCGATCGACGCTGTGCGAACCGAGAGAGAGTAGCACCGGGGGCGCAGGCAAGGACAATACATTTGGGCTTATATTGGATCTACAGCGTGTACATGTTTATCGATCTCTTCGTTTATGTCTACAACAACAGTGTGACGGAGTCCTAGTCCGAATGGACGTCGGCGTCCACAAGCAGCGGCTGACGCTCACCATCCTCCTCGCGGACCTTAGCCACGCGTCTGCGCGCCACCACGAAGCCAAGCACCACCGCCTGATGTCAGCGGCTTCCCCCACATGGTCACTCACCGCAGAAGCAACTACGACAGCGAGGATGATCCCCATCCGCGCCCTCACGCCGTCGAGGACCCGGCGCACACGTCCCCACCGGCCCACCCAGGGTGGCAGCGGCTGCACGCCCATCTCGGCGAGGAACCACGCATTCGCCCAGTGCCATCCGACATTGCGCGCTTCGAGAGTGACGACGTACGCAATCGTGGGGTCGAGCGGCATGCTGAACAAAACGATCACCGCCGGCGTATCGCCTACAGGCTCGACGGAGTGCCACTCATCGCTATGGCCGAGGACGGGCGGGTCGAGGCGGACGCGGTAGCGGCCAGAGCCGAAGCGTGACAGAGGGGTGGCACCGCGGAGCTCGAGGTAGCTCGCTCCAGGCGCAGGGGAGAGCGCGACTCTCGCGTAAGAGTCGTCATCCGAGTCAGAGCCAATGGCCCACGCCACGGGCTGCTCGACTGGTATTAGCCCTGTAATCTATGCTTCATGCGACTCACGGCCAATGTTGCTAAAATCGACATAGGTCTCGCGCCACTCCCCATGCACCTCAGCGCCGAGATACTCGCGCACGCCCCGCCACCTCCCCATAATCGGCCAGTGTGGCGCGCCCCACTCATCGCTCGGCCTGTCGTCAGCCACCCCCCTCCACCATCCACTCACGGAATGTCAGTCTTCGCAATCACACGAGTAACCCACACCTCGCCATGCGTGACGTCGAGGCGCACGCGGCGTGCCCCGTCGTCGCCATCGCCAAAGACCGCAACGAGGGTGCGCTCCGACACGGCGTTGCTCGCGTGCACCTCCTTCACTTCGTCGGCGGATATCGTCCACCATGCCTCACGGCCATCCTCCACATCCCGCATCCACTCGCCCCACCCCGGTTCCCGCCCTGCGTCCAACGGCTCCTCGCGGACTTTGACAGTCGCGCCATCGGCCGACCACCCGTTGATGACGAACGCCGAGCCGCTGAAGTTGAAGCTCACGCTCGCCCCCTTGGGCAGTACATGGTGCGAGCCCGAAATGTCCTCAGGTGCCGTGCCGTCCGGAGTGCCCGGGGGAGTGAAGACGTAGGATACATCGCCGTCGTAGTTGAGGAGAGGAGACATGTGGGTGAGGTTGCGCGTGATGCCGTCGGTGAGCCGGAAGGGAAGGGAGTTGGATAAGGCTCGCGAGGGTGCTGGTGCGGAGCTCGCTGGGAGCACCAGGAGCGCCAGATATAGGGCGTGAAACATGTCTAGAGTGTTAGTGAGGCGATGGATGACAATGCGATGATGAAGACTAGGCAGGCGCCGTCGCCGACTCGAGACAAGGCGGTGAAGCCAGTCGCAATTGAGGGTCGCCTAAAGCCGGCTGTTGATCGGGCACTGGTCACATGAGCTATCACGCGACTTGGCGCCGCCGCCGACGACTGAATCGAAGCTCGATTCATCAGCAACCTTGTGTCTCGATCAGCCATGGCACTTCTGAGCTTCTGACTGAGCTCCTACTGACACTGTGTTCGACTTCCAGGCTTGTTAATAGATGAAAAGGATGGATTTCCACTCGAGTCCTCATACACAGCCGAACCAAACACCTGCACGCGTGACGTCACTGGTAATGTACCTCAATTAGCCAGCACGCGACGGTCTTGATGGCAAACTCCAACTGTATGCATATATATAGTCATCTTCCGATAGCCCAAGCGCTCTACCACAGCTTTTCAAGCATTTTCTTGAGCAGCGGCTCGCGGCTGTAGTGGCCCACTGGGTCGAAGTCGACCTTGGTGCCGTGAATGCGACCAACGTCGATCTGCTGTCAGCAATCACTTCTGACTCTCGCGTTTCCGCTTTTGAGCACGTCCACCGGCAGCTCCAGGTACTCACATCAGCGTAGACGATGCCCTCCTCGTCCCACAGAGGACCAGCGAGTACATTTCCGAGGGGGTCGACGATCGCGCTGCCACCGCGGCACCAGACCTTGTCCCGCGACGCGCCGTCGGCGTTGGCCGGGTAGTCGGGCGGGAAATCCTTGCTCTCCTGGTACTGGTTGGCGGTGATGACAAAGCAGCGGCCCTCCTGAGCCACATGCTGCATAGATGGGAGCCACGTTGGGCGCCCATCGGCTGTCGGCGCGAGATAGAGCTCGACGCCCTTCTTGTAGATGATGTAGCGCGCGAGCGGCATGTAGTCTGAAGCAGCGTGAGTAATTGACTCAGCCTCAAACGTGGTCGACTCACTCTCCCAGCAGATCATCGACCCGATCCGCCCAATCTCCGTCTGCACAACGGGCATGTTGTCAGTCGGCTCCGCCTCGGCGCCACTGTCGTCCCGCGCAGGGTTGACGTCCTCTCCCTCGTGCCAGATCATGCGCTCCGCCCCGGTCGGCTTGAGCTTGCGGTGCTTGGATAGCAGCCGGCCATCGGGGCCGAAGACGACGTTGCAGCACCATACCGTAGAGCCGATGAGGGAGCGCTCGATGATGCCGACTGAGAGGTAGACGTCGTACTGCTTCGCGATGCTACAGAGGCGCGAGAAGGCCCAGAAGTCGTCACCCTCGGTCTGCTCTGGCGCATTGGCGAGCCAGTCGTGGGTGAGGGCGTCCTCAGGGATCTTGACGGCGGACTGGAGTGAGCGCTCGAGTGGTGGAGTGTGCGGGGAAGCAGTTGGGGAAGGCGAAGGAGAGCAGGAAGTACGCAGCCCTACCTCTACACCCCGCCCACAGCTGTATCACTGTACGACTTTAACTCACCTCGACATACTTGGAGTACCACAGACGGTTGTCCTCCGTCCTGTACCCAATGGAGAACGAGAAGTGCCGCGGATAAGCACTTAGGAACGCCTCGGGCAGCACGATGAGCTTGGCGCCTTCGCCGGCCGCCTCAGCGACGAGGCGCTCGACCTTGGCGACGGACTTGGGCAGGTCAAACGACACGGGAGAGGCTTGTACAGCAGCGACCTTGACCATGGTGAGAGATGGGTGATTGTCAACGCCGAGATATGTTGTCTGCTTACATAGAAGTGGGCTACGCGAGGCTACGGGAGGTGGGCGAGCGCTGGTGCCTGGTGGAGGTGGAGGTGGTGGTCGGCGATGCCCACCGGAATGCGGATGTTGTTGTTCCGCCGTCCACGTTGATGTCGCGTGCTCTGTCAAGTGTCAGGTCGTCTGCTTTCCAAATGAACGCCGCATGCATCTGTTCGACATTCATTGAGCCAATGGACGACGTCGATCTCGCACAAGTGTCCGAAGATTGAATGCTTCATTGATCCTGATGTTGTGATAAGATGGTGTACACAGAGCGAGTCGGCTATCACGCCATGTAAGCTTGGATCGCGCCATAGATAACTGTGGAATGCTCGAAAGCCGAGAAACGAGCTCTTCGACGGTTTCATTCTCAACGCTCACAAACGCAAGTATGCGATTTCGCCTCGATCTACCGCTGCATGTCAGCGAGCTTCTGCAGCATGCAGACGAGCAACGGGAGTCATACGATATCCCGCGCCAGTGTTATGACGTAGGGGGATCTACTCGGGGACGGTAGTCAACGCTTCTGCCCCGTCTCGACGGCTCGGGTATGCGTAGCTGCTCCGCGTGCCCCGGCCATCTGCGAGAATAGCCCACCAGGCCCACCACAGGTCACAAGGCTCGCGTGCAGCTCCCAGCGTGCGCGTGTGACGTGGAAACCACTCCGCTGCCCCCGTCCAGACGTCATTCGCGGCATGCCGGTCGAAACTGCACCCCACCCAACTTGGTCGCCGTCATTGGTACATTCTGCTATTGCCACTGCTCGTCTGCCTGCTTCCTACGCTACGGACTGCACTACCGAATCCTCGCTGCACGCTGCATAATAGGCTGTTGCCACTCAACACCGAGCGGCGCCGGACTGAAGCGCTTAGTAGCGGCCGGGCTGGCCGCCCATGCCGCCCTGGCCCATGCCGGGCTGGCCACCCATGCCACCCATACCACCACCCATTCCCTGCTGGCCGCCGTAGCCCTGCTGCTGGCCACCGAGGTGGTGCTGCTGGCCGCCCCTGTTATCGTCAGCACAACCGATGGAAAGAAGTATCAACGAGCAACTCACATGCCGCCCATGCCGGCACCGCCGAGACCGCCCATACCGGGCTGGGCACCCATGCCACCCTGCTGGCGCTGGAGACGGGCCTGCTTCTTGGCAGCCTTGCGGCGGCGCATCTGCTCGTCGTCCTCCTCGTCCGACGACGACGAAGACGAGTGGGCACCCTCCTGGCGCATACGGCCAGCGCAGCCGGGGCACTTGCACTTGTTGGTCTTGCAGGGGCAGCCGCCGGCCTGGGCACGGCACTGGCACTGCGCGGTTCCGCGGACGGGTTCGGGGCACTTGCAGCCGCTGGATGTTAGACAAGCGCGACGGCGGTGTAACTCACCTAACCATCTTCTTGATAGCCTCCATGATTGATGTGTTTGTTGGTGGTGTGGTAGCACGAGTAGTAGAGAGAGTTGTGGGAATGAGTTCCTACGACGCGGTCTTGTGCCCCCTTTTATCTGTCGCTGGACCAAGGTCTGATGCGGACAGAGGCATTTGGGGCCTGGCCTCTAGGCGGGAACTACCACAGGGCCGAACAGCGACGAGGACCGCCCGCCACCGACTGCTACACGAGGCATACAGGAGCCACAGGTGACTCAACACCACCAACACGGGCTCGTTCTCGCCTCGAGCTCTCCCTCAGAGCGAGCGCAACTGCCGAACGATGACCTCATGGGCGCATGAGTCCATGGGTAGCGCGCAGCAATCTGTATCGCGGCTACAGGGGTTGTGTAGATGCTAATATGACGCACAATAGGGTGCGGCAAGGCTTAACGCCTGAGGAGGCGTCGAGACCCGGGTATGGTATGTGTCGGTATGATGCACGTCCATTGCCACCTCCCCTTCATCCCTTCGCCCTAGGTATGTTCACCTGCTTCACTTAGCATGCCTCTGGCCGTGAGCTTGTCCCAGGTTCACATGGAAGGTCAATCACTCATCTGAGGGCGGAACGCAGAGGCGCTGACCGGCAGATGAAAGGTAGTTTGTGTTGCCCTACATTTTACGACGTCATGCCACATGCCTCCCCCCTATTTTGTTCAAGCAAACCCGTAGTCTTGGCTCCAAAGGCACTCCACTTACTCGCCCGCTCGGGCGATCGTTCGCCCTCCCCACTGTACGGAACGCGACTGTTCTCGCTTCCACCTCTTTCCAACACGGTTACCCCGCGCGTGACCGCTCGTATCCGCGTTCTGAGCGCTTGCAATGGACCACAGCAATGCTTCTACGATGACGGTTCTTTCATTCATTGACATCAGCAACATATCCTTGTCCGGTAATTTCCAGGGTCAATCGGACGTGACTATGATGGCACGTCACGGTTGTCCAGACCTTTTGTTTGTCTGTCTTCAAAACCTCAATCTGGTTCACTTCTGGCAATCCCGCTCCTCCCCTCTGACCTGTGACCTGAACATAACCCCACTCCGCAATCTACCACTCAAGTGCGCGCAGCACCTTACACGTCGCATCGATCGTTCAGATCCGGCTGGCACCTTGTTTGAGGGGGTTGGTCAGTGACCTCATTGCACAGCCGCCTCCACTCCACACAGTGGCAAAGATGTGCACCGCGTATAGATGGGAGCAGGCCGAACAGGCGGAAGCGCGGATGCATCCCCATTCAAGTGCTACAAGGATTATTACATCACTACGAGTGGGCTGTGACAGCCAAAGGGCCGCGAGATGATGAGTGCTTGCCAGTGGAATGTAGAGGCGTGGGTGGGCGGAACTTAAGGCTAAATGGCGTAATTTAGCAAGCGAGAGTTGGGTGGCATGTGGAGGTCGCGTGCCAACAGCCATCGCGTGGCACTCCCTCCAAGAGGTTGCGACGCTCGCTGTACTCACAAGACTTGACACGCGTAACGAACACCTGAGCGCTTGCTACCCAGCCAAGCCACGTACTGCCATGTCCTTGCCACACAGTACGTGCATACCGCTTACAACCTCTTTACAACTTGGCGCTGCCACTTGGCACGGCCGGGGATGCCGACGCTGGTATCCCCTCATCCTGCCCTGTGAAACGCTTCAGCTCCCTTTCCCAGCATAAACCTAGTTGCCGCGCCCGACGGCCGGCGTGTCCGCCTCAAACGCACCCGGGGTACGCGAGACACGGTCGTCGTCCTCCTTCCACCGCATAGCACGCTGCACAGCGCGCTCCCACCCGCGAACACGGGTCACGCGCTCAGCCTCGTGGATCTTGGGCTCAAACGTCGTCTTGCCCTGCACGTTGACCTTGGAGAGAGTCGAGGGGTTGGCGAGGTCCCAGCCGAAAAGCTTCATAGCGACACCAGCGCAGATGGCGGATCCAAGAGCGGTCGACTCGCGCATGACGGGGCGCTCAACGTCAATGCCGAGGATGTCCGACTGGAGCTGCATGCAGACGTCTGCGGGTGTGAGTAAAGCCTACAGGGACGGTACGCACCAGAGTTGGTCATGCCGCCGTCAACGCGGAGAACCTTGAGCGTCTTCTTCGAGTCCTTGGCCATAGCCTCGAGGATGGCACGGGTCTGGAAGCACGTCGCCTCGAGCGTCGCACGCGCAATGTGGTTCTTGTTCGTGTACGCAGTCATGCCGACGATGGTACCAGCAGCCGAGTCGTCCCAGTATGGTGCGAAGAGGCCAGAGAACGCAGGGACAAAGTACACACCACCGGTGTCCTTGACCTTACCGGCGAGCTCGCCAATCTCCTTAGCAGACGAGATGAGCTCGAGCTGGTCACGGAGCCACTGGATCGACGATCCGGCCACAGCGATCGAGCCCTCGAGAGCGTACACTGGCTTGGCATTTGGCCCAGCCTTGTATCCGGCCGTGGTGAGAAGACCATAGTTGGAGGGCACGATCTCGTGACCAGTGTTGAACAGCATAAAGGCGCCGGTGCCGTAGGTGTTCTTGGCAGAGCCAGTCTCAACACACTTGTTGCCGACCATGGCCGCCTGCTGGTCACCGATCATACCAGCGATAGGGAGACCCTTGAATGCGCCACTGCACACCTCGCCGTAAACCTCGGCGTTGGAGACAATCTTGGGCAAGCAGGCGGGACGGAACCCGAAGAACTCGAGGCAGTCGGGGTCCCAAGCCAGCTTCTCCAGGTTCATGAGCATGGTACGCGACGCGTTGGTGACGTCGGTAAGGTGGAGGCCGCCGTTCATGCCACCAGTGAGGTTCCAGAGCACCCACGACTCAACGGTGCCGAACATGAGGTCGTCGTGGTCGTGTGCCTCCTTGACCGCGTCGACGTTGTCGAGCATCCACCGCAGCTTGGTGCCGGAGAAGTAGGTAGAGAGCGGGAGGCTGGTGTGAGCTCACCACTACAGTCGTCCGACTCACCCAGTCTTGTCCTTGAGCGCGTTAGAGCCCTTGGCCGACTTGAGCGCCAGCTGCTTGACAGTGACCGTGTTACGGGTGTCCGGCCACGCGATAGCTGCCGTCAGCCACACCGTCGCTATCGGTTCCATCGGCAGTTGCGCAACCAGTAGTCGCCGTTTGTGACCCCTCTCTCCCGGCTGTTCGTCGCCCACCACCCACCACATGCCGCCACTCGTCACGCTCCGACTCACCATTGTACAGCGGCTTGCCCGTGCTCTTGGACCACACACACGCCGTCTCGCGCTGATTTGTGATGCCCATGGCAGGAATGTCCTCCTTCTTGATGCCCTTCTCAGACAGCTTGCTGGCGACACCCTCAAGACACTCGTGGACAGTGCCAATGAGGTCCTCGAGACGCTGCTCGTGCCACCCCGGGTGCGGGAAGATCTGCTCATACTCGATCTGGTGGGTGAGAACAGCGTCTGCGCCCTCGTCAAAGACGATCGCGCGAGTCGACGTGGTGCCGACGTCCACGGAGATGATGTACTGCTTCCTGTCGACTGTCATGGTGCTGTAGTGATGGTATGCGCCTGGAGTGTATGTGGGCAACTTGGGGCGAGAGAGTAAACGCCGGTTATGAAGACATGAACTGCTGGCGCGGGGTATATCACCGCTCACATAGGAAAGTGGACGTCTTGCATGTGTAGAGAGGCGGGGCAGCGCACGGAGACTCGTCAACGTGCTGCCACGGGTGGCTATTGGGAATGAAATGGCGCTGGTGCTGTGGGGGTGGTGGGTCCTGATCCTCCTTGTCACTCCAAAACGGCAAAGTGCAGGGTGGGCTATCTTGCAATGGGCGACGAGGGTGAGTACATTGGCAAGAGAGTCAGGCTCGCGGCTGAGGTAGCGCGCTGCCATGATGTCTTGTGTCTCCCAGGTGGTGCTCTTGCTCTTAGTCGGAACTGCTCGTATTGATGTTGCCGTTCACATCGGGTTCCTGGCCAAGTGACCCGAGATGGGGAGGGCAGCAAATAGTTTCGCAGTTGGCCATCGTCATCTAGCCAATCACATCATCACCTCGCATCGTCGGTGCAACAGTGCGGGAGCAAGCGGTGTCGTCGACGTCGTGCGTCGTCCATCCGTCGGCGATGAGGGCAAGCAAGCAAAGAGGTGCGTGCATAGGGGCATGGCCGTGCCGGGAGAGGAACGGATTGCTGTCCATGTGGGGCAACATCTTCGAGTGAAATGAACGAGCACCGAAACAGCTGGGGCGAAATAGGGCGGAAGAAAGCTGCCGAGGTTGAAGGCACGGCGCGAGTGCACGCAAGAGAGCAGTGAGCGAGCAGCTCCCGAGCACGTCCTGACCGTCCAGGTCGCCGTTGGGCTGGGCGGGTGAGACCAGTAGAATGAGCAGAGGCGGTTTGTCTTGGACAATGTCTTGGTTCTGTTGGGAGACCGCGACGTCGTCGATCTTGGGCTCAGGGAGAGCTGACGGCATTTCCTGTCTTACTATAAGGCGGGGCATAGTGGGGGGGAGGGACCCCGCAGGCCTGGAAGCAGAGGTGGGGAACTTTGATGAGAGCGCGCCATCTTCAACATTACACTGCTCTTCACGTCACACAAGACAACCAGGTCAGGTCCAAACATATGCTCCATGTGGAGCCAACTCTGCGCGTCCGCGCGGCGCTGCCCGCCTCTTCTTGCATGCCGCACCATACCGCGCAGCGCCACCTCCGATGCGCCACCGATGCCGGACAAGGCATGCCCCAGTTCACGCGTAGTACATTCCAGCTAGCCCCAAAGGGTGGCTTGAGGAGAGGCATGCCGCGTAAGCCCAGCTATCGATTCGGGCGTCGTCGGCACACAGGTAGGGCTCGCTACCTCAGTGCGCGCGTTTTCCACTGATTGTCATCCCGGCTGACTCACACTATGCCTGAACAGGTTGGGCGGCTGTCGCTCCGCGATCTGGATACCTGAGACTGCAGATCGGCCGACACCGCTCAAGGCACCTCATGAAGCTGACTGAGAACTGAATGGCAGCTTGCGCGACTATCCTGACACGAATAGGAATTAATCACCATAGCCGTTGGCCGCAACGTAGCGCCGTTGTCGGCGAGGCTACGATGCCGATGGGACGAGGACTGACAGGGCTTGCGTCTCCACCATCGGTTCTGGCTCACGCGAAGAGCCCAGGATCCTAACTTTCGCAGCATGGGAGAGTAGGTACTACGGACCTGAATGTTGGGGTAACATGTGGATAGCCTGCGTCTGCATCAGCGCCAAGTGGGTCATGGGACTCGATGGCGAGTCATAGGCTAATCGCCTCAACTCATAGCTCCTCCGGCCAAGTCGGGCGCCAAGGAGACGTCCAAGGAGAGCACAGTTAAACGTCTGACAGGGGAGCAAGGCTGTGAGCGGCAATAATCGCAATTCGGGAGTAGTATTCCTCGGCACTCTCACACGCGCGCCGAGGAGTGGCAGCGCTTCAGCCGAAAGCGCGACATTTCGAATGTGCGACACTCGATCCCCAACATCATGATCAGCTGCTGCGTGAGCATGTGGCATATGTGCGCCACGGCATGTGGCGGCGGGGTCGCGGCTGGGTCGCGGCGTCGGGTCCTTGGCCGCACCAGTGATCGTTCAAAGAAACTCTGATCAGGTAGGTCTATTGCGTCCTCGTGGTGTCGTTTACTTTTGCCGGTCTCGCAAGCCCGTTTTCCGAGCACGATCACTGATCAGAGGCTGAAAACCAGAACGCTCCATCCAAGTTTAGAATGCTGGAGACGTCAACGTGGAGCGGTTCAGGAGGGGCTTTAAGAAGGACGACTCCGCTCGCTTGAAAGGCGGATCCCCCCTTGGCTAGGCAGGTCTGTAACTCTCTAGCGTCCATCATGGCCGCCAACGACATCACTACGTACACCACCCACGAGCCCGCCACTCACTCGCCTGTCCATCAAGATATCCGCTATGATGGCGACGACAGCGAGCGTGACGAGGAAACCAATCCCGCCATGTTTGGCCCTGGGTTCCGCTCACACCCTCACCACCAGGCCACTCATGTGCAGTACATCCTCGTCACGCCCGAGATGATGGAGCAGATGCAGCATGGTGGGTTTTTCTTGGCCAATTGCAAGCACTGACCACAGGCCACGCTGCCATGCCCCACACCATCACGCCCGCCACCACCATCGGGCCCAGCACTGGCGATTTCTCCTCTCCCAAGACTGCTCAGCACAAGTTTGGTAACTCGGTCGAGCACTTCGAGCACGCCCCGCCCACGCCTGCACCCCAAGAGGAGGTCACCCCGTTCAAGGTCGCTGCCAACCCGCTCGCGCGCTTCCGACATGAATACAAGGACTACCTCGGCGAATTTATCGGCACCATGATCCTCATCATCTTCGGCAACGGTATCAACTGTCAAGCAGTCCTCACCGACTTCACCCAGGGCCAGTATCTCTCTATTTCTTTCGGCTGGGGCATTGGCGTTATGTAAGTGACGCGTTCGGCCTCCACTCTGACTCCAGGTTTGGTGTCTACGCCGCTGGCGGAGTTTCTGGCGCTCACATCAACCCCGCAGTCACCATCGGGCTTGCGACCTTCCGTGGCTTCCCATGGCGCAAAGTACCGGGATACGCACTTGCACAGACCCTCGGCGCATGCTTGGGATCGTGTTTGATTCAGGGCAACTACCACGCTTTGCTTAACCAGTTCGAGGGTGGCTATAATGTTCGCACCTATGGTCTCGAGACTTCCACCGGGGCGCTGTTCTTCACAGGTTCGTGTACGCTTCCCCACGACGCTGACGGGGCCAGACAGTAAACCATATATGAGTCTGGTGGGCGGCGTGTTCTCAGAGGTTCTTGCGACGGCGGTCTTGCTCTGTTTAATCCTGTGCTTGTCCGATCAGGCCAACAACCCCGCACCTCCTGGATTAAACGGCCTCATCCTCTGCTTCCTCATCATTGGTATCGGAGCGGCCCTTGGTACAGAAACCGCGTACTGCCTCAATCCAGCTCGTGACTTGGGGCCTCGCATTGCTTGTGCGATGTTTGGTTATCCATCCACGATCTGGACTTATAAGCGGTGCTACTGGATTCACACGGCAATCGCTGGCACAACCCTAGGAGCTGTTATTGGCGCATTCGTGTACGACCTCTTCATCTTCTCCGGCCCTGAGAGCCCACTTAACCGCCCCTGGCGCAGCCGGACGAAGAGTAGCAAACCGAACGTTTAGCGTACGCTTTGTGTCACCAGCCGTCGTGACAATCCGCGCGTACTGTACGTTCTTTCAACGGTTGCAATCGATCCGGACGGCTTCGGGCAACGTACACCTCGAATTGCGCAGCGTATCCATGATGCGGGCGTTGGTGTGGGCAGCCGGTGTCGGCGTCGTAGCCGAGTTGTACTAGAGAAAGCGTAGCATGCGAGAAGGACTATGATTATGTGTGGTAGGAGGGTAGGGACGCGCACACTACTGGCTTTTTGTGCAGGCAGATGCTCAGGCTCGTCATGGTCGTCACCAACGGACAGTGACGTCACGTGTGTGTGCCCAAGACTCAGGGTTGTGGGGGCGCGCCCGGAGGGGCGTGGGCCGGGGCCGGGCTGCTTGGAATGCCAAGCCAAACGGTATCTCCGATATCTCTGACAACACTTTATCGCAACGTGGTATGGACGCCGAGTCTCCTGATCAAACATGCGCTCTCGTTATTAGAACTCTGATAGCCTGCGGCGGGTCGCGGGGACATAGAGATGGGTAAGTTGAACGGCGCAGATATACCACGCCATGACAATGGATACTATGGATACTTGTACCAGCTCAGACCATACTGTAGCCACACATGCGCCGATTGGTGATACCAGCAATCGCACGCATCCATCCTTCCCCGATCCACGCGCGCCCTGCCTTCACTGTGGCGACAACGCCGGCGACCGAGTGGATCTTTGAGGGAGAGGCGGTGCGTGTTTTGGATCGCGAATTGGGGCGAAGTGGAGGCGCCAAACCTGGGAAGCTAACAAACACGTCAGTAGCTCAACACCAAACACGATTTTCAATTCCAATCATTCTTCAATTCACTCAAACCTAACAATGAACTCGGACGACTCGAACGTCAGTGAGCACGACTGTGTTGAGACCATCGACTACGACGCGATCGTCGACCTTATGCACGACCCGGAGGAGGACCGCAAGCTCGCGGATAAACTCATCAAGCGGGAGTCCGACATCAAGCGCGTTATGGAGGTACGTGAGCGTGGCGTCTACTCAGCTGACTAGAAGAAGAATAAGGAGTACAATGCTGCGAGGCTCACTGCTCGGCGCAGCAAGAAGGAACGAGAGACGCGCACTGCGAGTCTTGTGAGTGGCGAGGCATTAAAGGCAGTCAGTCACATTCTCACACATAGCACGCAGCGCCCCAGCAAGGGCCAACGAACACCGCGCTGACCATCAGCGCCACCGAAGCTGGCGGGGCTAAGGACGTTGCGCTGGCCACCGCGGGTATGGCCGAAGTGCACCTCGGCAGACCTGCTGTCGTGTCGGAGGATGGGACGTCATCAGAGACTCTCGCCACCGAAAGCCGTCCCCGTGGCTAGACGCGATTGGTCTTTGAGCGGGCTATCCACCTCACCAGATCTCGCCTCACCCACTTTGTCACATACATATTCATATCCATACTTCCAAGACTATCCATACTTCCAAGTCGTAGGCCATCTCTGTAGGCCAGTTTCATATGTGTTCAGTTAGCAGTGTACGCTGGTATTGGTGAATGCGCTTGCTACATGCTGAGAGAAGAGCTTGCATGGTTTGACACATGGAGCTAACGTCACACTATTAATGAACACCCTGTTTCTCGGCCCGTTCGGATCACACTTCATTCAGCCGGCAGGAGGGTGAACTTCCCTCCAGCGCATTCCTCCACTCGCTCTTCGCATGACCTAACAGTGCATATTCATTTCATTTGAGGACAGGAAGCAGTACTACGATTCATAGCCAAGCATCACACCCACACGGGTGCTCCAGGAAACGGCCAGCTGGTCCATCGAGCTTGGTTCTCTTCTTCCCACTCCATAATGGCACGGATCATGATTGGGGCACGGCCCTGGCAGTAACTCCGCATCGTAGGCCACGATAGTCCTTCAGCGGGGAAGACGCCGGGAAACATCTCGGAGTATCCCTTGATCCGCGCATCTGGGCTGTCAGCATCTTCAAGCACACGATGCGGCATACGGCGTTGATCAAGCGTCTCGTAGTTGACGAACTGCGGGCAGAACTCAAACCTTGTAGTCAAGTCCGCCATTTTCTGAACAATCTCTCGAGCACCAGTCATTGAAATGGAAGGAACCTTGAGGAAAGCGCCTAAGAATGAGCACTGTTGCGCGAACTCCACATACCAGAGTATTCACCAATATTGGTATTCAGCCCAATGATACGGCTCTGCGGCTCGAGCTTCTGACGAACTCCTTGCTCGATCTCGACCACAGTAGAAAGTGAACACTGTGTGATGATGATGGCGAGTGTCTCGACTGAGTACCAGATGCCTCCAAAAATTGGCACGCTGACTTGACTGATGGACGGCTTGTCGGCCCAGGCGAGAGCAAATCGGCCGCGAACGTACGTGTTGGTATCCTTAGGCGAGCAGCGTGCGGCGGCCTCGAGCTTGTTTGAGTTCTTCTTTGTCGGCTTGATGCGAATGTGCACGAGAGTGCGTGAATGGATAGTCTGCGAGTTGGTGACTCCGATGTAGAAGCAAGGCTGGCATGAGTACTGCTTCCCAAACCGAAATTACTCACTCCCCCCGCCCATAGGGTGTACACCCCGGAACGCAGAACGGTTGACGCCAGCGTCCAGTGCTGTGGGTTCGAGCCACCCAGGAGTTCGCTGATGAGCAGCGGAGTGTCCCTCTCCTCGATGTTGCGATCCTGCGCGAGATGCTGAAAGACCTTGGGGAGAGGCCCCTCCACCTTCAGAATGAAGGCGAGGAGGACCACGAGGTACGTCGCCTTGCCGGTGGGCACCTCTGTATGCTCCGTGAGGATGAAGGATGGGAACGAGTGGATCACATCGTTGATTCGGCGAACCTCGTTTCCGACGCGCTCGAACTCGCGATGGGCCAGGAACATGCGGTGGACCCAAGGGATAAGGGTCACAGCCTGCATGTAAGCTCTTGTGAACTCGCGGAGCTCACCTTCTTTACTTCGTCCTCTGTGAGACTCATGGCGAATGATGCGAGGAATGCCTTGATGGAATTCTGGTAGCGCTCCCAGAGGACCTGCAGAGTGGCATCAGGGATTCGGCGATCCCGACGACGGCGGTCACGACGACGACGGGCGCGTAGCGCTTCGTCCGAGTCGGGGTCGTCGACCTCCTCCTCCTCCTCCTCCTCCTCCTCCTCGAGGTCGTACTCGGAGCCATCGTCGCTCACGTCGTCCTCATAATCGTCGAAGTTGGTCTCATCAACCTCTTCCGTCGCTTCAACCTCTGCGACTTGTTCGACAGGATCATCCTCAAGCCGCTGTGCGTGGATCATGCCACCAGAGCCTTCTTCGCTCTCGAAGTCCTCCAACTCCGACTCCTCCTCGTCAATCCCGGCGGCATGCCCGCGCAGCTGCCGCGCCAGAGCCTCTGCGGTGGGCAGGAATGGCGACGGGTACATGCCCTCCATCTGCCGGTTAGCTGAGCACCTCTTCTAGCAGGTTATCCACGTACTGTTGCTTCCATCAAGAGCTGGGATGTGCGGCTTCCCTCTTCGTCGAATGGCACGTCCTTCTCCTGCTTGAGTTCATTTAGCCCAATGCGGTGCGCAAAGTCGGGATCCGAAAGGAAAGGTAGGTATGCGTCATGGACGGTATTGGCATGGGCGGCCTCTCGCTGGTAAACCTGATTGAGGTTCATCGCAAAGAGAGGGATGGCTGCGAAGATGAATGTCGGAATTGATGTTCAAGTTGCATGAGCAAGATTGATTCTCACTCATTGTCACGGGTTGCACAGCGGTGCAGCGCGCAGCGGGGGGGGTGCACGCCGCGCACGCCATTGTTGTGTGTTTGCTCGTGTTCGCAGAGGTTGTGTGCACATGCATGCCTATCCTGATGGCGAACATGTTCGGTCGATTCCATCCCGTACCTCAGGCCGCAGGCGTGCCATAGTGGACATGCTTCGCTCACTCGACATGCCTCGCTCGCTCGACATGCTTTGATGCAGCAGTGACAGTGTGCGCCGATTGTCTAGGTTGAATGGTGTATGTACAGTACGCGTAGGGCCATCCCATATCAACATTGGCTTCAAGCATAACGGATGCAAATGTTGCCACATGCTCGACATGCCGTCATGCCGCCTTTCCATTCCCAAGTTGGCGACAAACCGATCCTGGATCTTTTGGCTCTCAAACTGCAGACCGAGCATTAACATGCATAATGATATAATGATATGTTACAAGGGTCACGAGCCGGTTCTATCAGCTTACACTTTGAGTGAGACGTAAGGAGAGCGATGCTGCATGTGCTCCTCCCACCGAGCCTCATACGTCTGCACATCAGCTTCAATTACAAGTGCTACACGCTGATACTTACTCGGCGAATAATCGCAAGGAGAGTATGCTTGATTTGGTCCTGGTTACAGTGAGGGTGGTGAGGGTTATCCAAAACGCGCTTGACGTGCGCCTCAATACCATCTACCTTGAGTGGCTAGGGTGTTAGCACGTGACCTGAGTCCAGCTCACACCTGTGCCGGAATGACTAAACTCTGCAGGTGGGGGTGGGGCAGAATGATCTGAATGTCCTCCACGTCTGCGAGATCCTGTGTGCATTGTCAGCAGGTTTCAACAAGGCACGTAGTCAATATACGGCATCGCGGACCCACAATGACAAGAGCCTCGTACGCGGCGAACTTGCGCTTCACCGCTGCTCCACCGACATTGACGAGTGCAAGCATGGGGTCCGCAGGGAGGTGCATGGCTGTCCACCACCCAGGATGAGACTTGCGGAGCACCTCTGTGGCGAACACAAGGTCCTTGGCAGACCAGGACAGAGGGGTCTTGATATCGAAAAGTTCGTGCGCAGCCAAACGTGACTTGATCGCGTCGTCATTGTCGAAACCGCTCTCGAATGCGAATCTGCCATCAGCCAGTGCCAGGGAAACCGTGTCTCACTGCACAGCGAAGAGCATCGCCGAGGTGACTTCAACACCCTTCGTGCCCTGGAACTTGAAGGCCAGGGAAGCCAGCTCAGCTGGGGCGGAGCCGATCTCTCGCTCCCAAAAGTCTGACTGTACCATGGCTTTGGCGTCCTTCTGCACCCGGGCTGCAGTCACCTTCGCCGGCCCAGCGTCGACAATTCGGGAGGCTTGGACTGTGACGTCAGTGGCTATCTCCGACACTGACTTACTGAGGTTCGCAATGTCGTTCATGGTTGTCCTGTCGTCCGCGAGATGCTCAATAAGTCCGCGGAATGCTGGTCCTTGCGGACTGAACTCTTGATCAAACGCT
Organism: Cutaneotrichosporon dermatis; assembly: GCA_020011015.1. NCBI lineage: Eukaryota > Fungi > Basidiomycota > Tremellomycetes > Trichosporonales > Trichosporonaceae > Cutaneotrichosporon > Cutaneotrichosporon dermatis. Next base: position 6,998,770 of record JAIGNX010000001.1, on the reverse strand, counting down.
TTCGCCAATCGGGAGCGGAAGGGCGAATGACTCAGCCCCATGTATTCATGAGCGACAACATTTCCGATGTCCAGCAGACGATGGGTGGTGATAGCCCAGCCAAGGGCGGCGAGAACACTCGCGAACTGGAGCTCGTGCTCGGAATGAGGATGCCAGCGGCCAATTCGAATCACTGAAGTCAGAGAAGAAGACGTGAGCGATGATTCTCACTGATGGCGCAGACAAGGATAGCGACTGGTAGAGTGGTGTACTTGAAGGTTGGGTGAGCCCGGTTGCGCACTTTGAGCCGTTCCTCGAGGTATTCGCGCAGGCGCTTGTCGCCTTGAAACTCTTTTGGGAGTAGCTGCCTCCACTTCTCGACGATGAGGCGCACCTCGACCATCTGTGAGTCGGTGAAAGTTCGAGATGCTGCAGTTAGCCCAGATCTGCGGCGCGACTCACAGTTGGGCTTGGACACCTCTTTCAGGTACTTGTCAACGAACCCCTTCAGTCTGCCTGTCAGCCAAATGAACAAGAGCACGGAGGCATACTCAGGGTACTTGGTGTCTAACTCCTTCTGCGACGGCCACGCCGCATACAAGTCGTGGTACTTGACGCGCCAACTCGACTGCGACGGAGCGCGACGGGGCTCCATATAGTCTGGATACCGTTAGCATAGTCAATAGCCCCGAGCAAGAGTCATTACTCACATGCCAGCTGAACAATCAGCTTCGGCAGCTTTTGCTGCTTCGCCCATGCGTACTGCTTCTTGGGAACTTGCCATATATAGTAGGCGATAATGGCGCGAGGGATGCCGACCTGTTCCAGGATGCTTGCAATCTTGTCCAACGTGTCCGCGGTCAACTTGCGCTCGCCTAATGCATGAGGATCATGCCAATACCACTGATGGTGATTTCCGCGGGTTCCCTTCGGGGACGTAGTCTTGAGGAACCCGCTCCCGTACACGAAACGGTGCTTCTCCTTCTCCTCCTGGAAGATGTCAACAGTCTGTCTCATAGATGTGCTCACCTTCGCCTCCGGATCTTCCCCCTCCTCCTCTTCTTCACCAGCAGACGATGGCTCACCGCGACTCGATGGGGGTCGAGGTCCGATGCTGGGGCGCTCTTGAAACAGAACAACGTTTGTCAGGCGGCTGTCGAGATAAAAGCTCTCGTCCTGAAGCCGCGACCCGGGACCAATACCAACCACCAGCTCCATGGTGTTTGGCTTTGGCAAGGGGCGTGTGATCCGCTTTTTCTGATCGGCGTGGAGCTGTAGAACCTTGCTCTTCCTTATCCAGGACGGCAGGGGTGAATACTGGCCGCCTGTTTTGGCCATCCGCGTGCTTTCCTGTCAGCTTGTCCATGTAGGAGATGTCACTCACATCGTATTCTTCAGATACACGTTGAATGTCTGGCCCAGGTGCCACTTCGACCACTCGGTGTCGGGGTACTTGACCACGTATGTCGCTTTCACAGAACGGATCAAGTCGTAGTCGCGATCGTAGTACTGCTGAAAATGGATGCGAGCCTTGTACGTCCCCGACGGAATTGTAAAGCTCAGCTTCGCCTGTATGTTAGCATTGCCTACGCCTTCCGTTGAATGCCGACTGTATTGCAAGGACTCACCTTGCCATCCAGCTTCTGCACTAGCTGAAGAACGGGCATATTCTTATCCTTCACAGACAGTTTGTGGAACTCGTCGACGACAAGGTCCATCACCTCCTCCAGCTGTGGTCAATGTTGGCCCTTCCGTGACACTCACCATGTTGCAGGGTAACCAGACACCACTGTTAAGCGTCGTATGGCGGCGGACCACGTAGAACAGAGGAAAGTTGACGCGCACGTCCCGCTCCTTCTCCTTGGCCCGTGCTACCTCGGAATCGGCATTCCTCGCGAGTTGCATGGCCCCGGCGATGTACAACCAGTTGAACACACCGACAACCGGTTTCTCAGGCCTGGGGCGGAGGAGTTCCGGATCGATGTTCATGGCGACCAGTAACTGATGGAAATGACCATCCTTTCCAAAGAGGCGAAGGTACTCATCGAGTCGTTCGGCCGGCACCACGTCTTCGACATGTTCGATGTTGTAAATCTTAGGGTGTGGAAGAGGGATAAAGCCTGCGGCGATAATGACCTGTGGTAAGATGCTGATCGTGTACAGTATCTTCGCCGCCTTTGCCGACTCACCTTGCGCGCGGCGTCACCAATCTTGTACAATGTCTCAAGGTCGCACTCAACCGCCAGAGCGTACTCGAGGTATTCACCCCAGTTAGGGATAGACATTGCCCCTGTCTGGAATAGGAAAGTGGACGAGAGTGCAATGGATCAGTCTACTAGGGCAGATGTCGTGATTGTCATGGAAGGAGATGAGTCGAGCTGGCGTCTTTGTTCTCAGCACTTAGCACGGACCACCACCCGTCACACATCCTGTAACGAAAAGCCTCCGCTGAGAGGAGGCGAAGACAGGCAGATAAAGCACACAGATTGTGCGAAGCTAGAGGATCCAGACGACTCCAACTTCACAACGTAATTCAATACCCAGCTATCGATTTTGAGCATCACCGGCTATAGCTATGTAAGTCGTGCCAGCACCAAACGCTGTACTGAAGAGGCAGGTCGGATATCGAACTTTTAAGGACGGAGATGGTGGTTTGTGCCCAACGTTAATGCCGCTGAAACAGACCAATGCGCTCCTTCTAGACGAGTTGCATCAGACGCCGCTAGACGACAATGGTGCCGCCCACCAGAACGAAGTGCGTTACCCATCCCTTTGTTACAGGACTGACCCCACCAGATGATCCTGAAACGGAAGCTAGCGACTGTCAACAGCTACCTCATTGGCCTCAATCTCATGAAGGTCCCCCAAAGGCGCTACAGGTTCGATTTGCAAGATATCTTGGCTCGTGAAACTGAGATCGTTCACATGACTATCACTCCTGCCGCAGCCCCGGACCTTAGTCCAGGCTCGGAGGTGGAGGTGGTGGTGGACGACGACGACGACGACGACGACGACGACGATGTTCGTGACCAAGATATGGAAGTCGACGAGCCCCTGGACGGCATTGACAACTGGGGCTGGAATGAGAGTGAGAGCGCGTGGGCAATCCAGTGAGTGGGAAGAGGCGTACGCCACTGACTCAAGATATATGTTCGAGTCGTGGAGTTGGGAGAGTGATGACAACGGGCCTATCATCAGCCAACGCCTAGAGTTCAAGGGTTTCAAGCGCAGCGTCAGTGAGTCAAGCCCATCGGCTTGGCCAGCCCTCCACGTATACTGCGCAGCATACCTTTTGAAGGTGTCAAAACCCAAGTGGTGGGAGGCGTTGGAGCTGCCAGAGCGGCCCGTGATGGCATTGCGATTGCTGTGCCCCGACTTTCCCGACGTCCCTACGGTGAGCCGCGCCTTCTTATAGACCTACTAATGACAGGCCCTCTCCCCGCAGGCTCTCTGGCGTCTGAAGAAGGAGGACGACGACTTCAAGTTCTATCCACGCAACGTTCGTATACTGCTAGGCCCTCCTAACTTCAGGATCTCAGCCCGGTCAACCGATCTTATCAGCTCTGTCAAGCCCTGAAGAGCGCTGATCAGGTACTGGGTCAAGACTACACTGCCGAGAACTGGTATCACCTGAAGTTCACTCTGGACGCTATCATCAAGAGGGTTAGTCAACAAAGGCTGCTGAGCTGACTGACAGTCGCATCGCGAGCCGCTGTGGAAGCTCGAGGAGCAATTCTACCAGCGGTTGTCTGCACCGGCCCAGGCTGCAAAGTTGCACACGGACTCGGCCAAGGCGCAAGAGCGGGCGGAGGCTGAGGCGCGGGCAGGGACATCGAGGAGGGGAGGGTTCTTTGGGCTTGGGTTTAGGCCATAATGCTCGCGTACAATCATGTCATCACGGCTAGGAATCACACGTCATATGTTTTCATATGACGGCGCCCAATGCCTCATTTGTATATCACCGAAATTACGCCCCAACGTCACTCGTATAACTCGCATGCAACTACTCTTATCACCATACTCGAAGTCCGAACACCGCTACACCGCACCGCTGCAGAGCCGACACCGGGAGGTACGGCATCGGGACGGCCACGTGGTCGACGCCACAAGCTTGTAATGTCGATGTCATATCAACTTCCATATAGCCATGGCGCGCGCAAATGACGGGGCTGCGGTGATCAGGCACAAGCAACAGCTGGGCACGAGTGCGCACCCTGCGGCCCAGGGGTGATAATCGTTGGTAGTCTACTAACGTTGGTTGGCGTCCAAGCCCGAACGAAGCACCGTACGACCTCGCGCCGCCTGGTAGCTATGTAGCAAGCAGTATCAACCGTATATGATGCGAAGTACCTGTTACCCAGATCCGTGGACATGAGTTGATGACCTGGTGAGCTCGGGCCGCGACTACGCAACGGGGTAGGGGAGGTGCCGGATGGCCCTGATGCCTCCAAAAATGCCCATCTGCCTCTTTCGCAGATCTTATCCATTTGATTCTTACCACTCCTCGTACACGCGCGTCAGTGATCGCAACAGCCCACCCACTTCCTGGCCTCCTGGTCGCACTAGAATCATGGACGGCGCGAAAGTGGGTGCTTCTGCTGGAATGCGTGCACACTTCATCAGGAAGTGCTCTCCGTGACAACCGCTTTCAGTCTGTGATGGCTGTGTTTGGCAGGGGCGATGGCAGGAAGATGCAATTCCACAATGCACGATGTAGTGCATGGATGCGCATTGTTACCAGCAGGCCCGGCGTATGCGCGTCTTACACTCACCTCCCATCCCTCGCCCTTCGCGTGGGCGCAGAACACACATCTTCCTTCGCACCCGCTCCTGCATAATCGTTGGGTCCCACCACCATCCTGTTGTCGATGTCTGGAGGGCTGAACGATTCTCTCTCCCATCAAGTCAAGAGTTCAGTGGACTGAGCCAACCCTCCGGTTAGGCATCCCACCGATCGATCATGGAGGTACGTGCTCCATTCAAGTGTACACCCATGCTGACTTTAGGACGATCACATTCGACCGGCAGAGGTATCGGAGGTGACTTCGCCTCTGTACGACGACACCTGGAAGGAGTTTAAGGCTGTAAGCGTAAAGAGATCGGCCATCACTGACCGAAAGTTGCAGGACTGCATGGGCATTGCCGATTCTATTCGCTGTAACAGTCATACAGTCCAAGTAGCTCAACACGCTACCTTAGTGAGTAATTTTTGAGGTTTCATGGTGGGAGGCGCTGACAGGCAGTTGTTCAATGAGTACGCGCGACAGGCGGTGCAGGCCATTGCCGACTACCATGAGGCAGCGCAAGAATCTGCTCCCCCAGCCGCGACGACGCAGTCCGAGGCGCCTCGCCCAACGACGCCGCCGCCTGCCGAAGCGCCTCTCCCTGCTGCACCGCCGCCTGCCGACAAACCCGCCTCATTCTCCCATCAGCATGGGGAAGGGCGTCTCCCTGCTACGCCGCCGCCTGCCGAAGCGCCTCTCCCTGCTACGCCGCCGCCTGCCGAAGCGCCTCTCCCTGCTACGCCGCCGCCTGCCGAAGCGCCTCTCCCTGCTACGCCGCCGCCTGCCGAAGCACCTCTCCCTGCTACGCCGCCGCCTGCCGAAGCACCTCTCCAAGCTACACCGTCGCCTTCCCACGCTCGTCCATCCACTCCTTCGCCATCGCGAGTCTTCCGTCACAGCCGAGTCTCGTCCGATCTAAGCGGGTTTTCGTTCAATCCGCCCCTCAGTCCTAACCGTCCCCCCGCCGGTCACTCCCCTTTGCGACCCGGCGACCCGTCGCGGTGGAGCTCGAGTTCGGAGTCGTCGGATTGGGCTGTGCCATTCACTCCACACACACCTTATCGACTTCGCACTCCAACCAGTCCGCTTGCGCGACGTGGAGGACATCGTGGAGGACATCGTCCTGTCTTCATTCCGAGTTTGGCTCGGCTTACCCCTCCGCGCTTCCGCTTGGGCGCGGCCGCAGGCGCGGGGTCTGGAACATCTCAGACTCGGACCTCTAGCACCTCAGGGCGCGAACCATCACCTCTGGATGACCATTCTGGTCCACCTGTTCAACCTCTTGAGATTCCGATGCGGCGCAGGCGTAGCTTCAGCGGTTGGGACAGCAGGCGCACTCCCGATGCGCTTGTCTTCGGGGGAATGCAGCGGTTCGAGCATGACCCCGAGGGCTTTGATCAAGACAGCGCAATGCGCGACTTGCAGCGTCTTGCAAGGCAGTTCCAATCCAGCTTGCGTCTGGAAGATCCAGATCTGGATAGGGATGCGGCAAGGAGCAGCAAGGATGACATGGGTTCGCAAGCAGATGAGCGCATGGGCAGCGCAGTCGACGCTGGTGCGCAAGAAGATGTACAGAAGGGCGCGGCAGAAGGGACCGATTCGCAGGGAGATGTGCAGATGGGTAGAGCAGAAAGTGCCGGCACCGAGGGCGAGATTCCAATGCGCAGCGGGGAGATGCCCGGTCATGAACCCGTCACGGCGGGATTTGACCACCACGGGGCGAGGCGCAACATCCGGGAACTCGCAGGAGCGCCGGAGTCTGACAGGCGTGCCGGTATTCGAGATTCGGCAAGCGACGTTCACATGGAGAGCGGCGGCAGCGCCGACTTCCACGGCGATGATGAGATGGGCAACACAGACAGCACCGATTCGAACGATGTGGCCGCAGTTGAGACTCTGCTGGACGACCCCAGATCCCAGCAGCTCCCCACTTCCACCCCCCAGACTGAGGGAACGGTCTCTAGCGGCCCTGCTCCACCGGCAATCATCGTTCACAAGCCTGTTGCTCCCTCCTCCACGCCCTCAGCATTTGATTACGACGATCCTTCCTGGGCTGCTTTCAAGAGCAACGACCTGCTCACATTCCTCGCCTCTATTAGCATGCGCCCACGTGCATTCGTCGGCGGGAACAGCTCCCTGTTTTACGCTTTGAGCAAGATTACGCCGGCTTCAGCCATGGATCCTCAAGAGGTAAGCTGGCTTGGAGACTAGGAATTTACCGAGGGTCCTGCTAACTGGACAGATCCGTGAGCAATGCGTCAGGCGCCTGAGGCAGCAGACAACCCTCACATTCGGCGGCGACCGAGAGGAATACTTGGAACGTATGGCGATGCCCGACGTCCACCCAGCCTCCATGTACGAGGTCATGGCATGGGCATCTCTGAAGAACCTCGTCATCTGCATGATTCGACCGCACGGCATCCTTTTCGTTACCCAGGATTGGAGCACGCGTTCCATGCGCATAGACCGCATCGTCGCGACACCTATCGGCCAAGCGCTTGAGCTGTCGTCGAAGGGGACCATCCCGCAGTACTTCACCATTCATCCCCATACCTCGTACAAGTTCATCCTTCTGAGCGATGACGGCAATTGTGCTCCAATCGTCTCGGATAGTGCTCCCGTTCCTGCCGAGTCTGGACGGCCGAGCGCGACGCAGCCGCCGTCCCAGTCGAGCGCGACGCAGCCGCCGTCCCAGTCGAGCGCGACGCAGCCTTCCGCCCAGTCGACCTCGACGCAGCCACCCGCCCAGCCGAGTGCGCCGCAGCCGTCTGTCCGCGCAAGTGCTCCACCTCCTCTCCCGCTGGGCCAGCGCACTCCTCGTCTCGGTCCCGGACTTGCTCCACTGAAGAACAACTGGGTTCTACAATGGCTGTATCGTCATGGATACGTAGCGCATGACGTTCCGGGCGATGGCGACTGTCTCTTTCACGCTCTGGCGTTCGCTGCCCACGGAGAACTTGGTTACGAGGACTGCGAGGGGGTGCGAAGGCGCCACGCCGACGACGTGAGTTGTGACCGCATTCTAATTGCCGAGATGGCGGTGTGGTTTAGTACTCATACTCACTGCAGATTCGAGACGAGCTTGTTGCGATCATTCGATCCGAGCGTTTCCAGGACGTTATGATCGACTTGGACGGCGCTCGAGACCGATCGGCTTACTGTGATCGCATGAGCCTTCCACGCACTTACGGCGGAACGCCTGAGATCATGGCATGGTCTATGCATCGAGACCGGCCGGTTCTCGTCATCAATCAAGAGATCATCTACCTCATCATTGGGTCGACCGCAAACATAATGGAGTTTGACAGCAACTTTGTGCCCGACCGATCATCCGACGACCACGATGCGATCCGGCTGCGGACGGCATATGACAGCAACGTGTCTGTGATAATCAACCGCGATGTCACAAGCCGCGTGGACGTTCTGTTGCACCATGGTATGCACTTTGGCACAGTGGACCATGTCCGACCTCCACCTACTCCACTTCCGCAACCACCGCCAGCCACCCCAGGCGAAGATGAGTGACTTGGTCGTCCTAGCAACAAGATTATGGTAGAGTTGTAGAGACTGTGGAACGCCCTCAAATGTCAAGTCCATCACGCAATGCATTATGTGAATGCAGACCGGAGCAGACGGAGTCATACTGTACTAGCGCATCGAGCGCCGAAGGTCAGAACAGTTACATCACGTGACGTACACGCGGTTACCACGTGATAAACACGAGGCCATCACGCGCAATCCTTTTCCCTTCCCCCCCACCCCAAGTTCCAGATTATTCAGTCGGCTGCTTCCGCTTCCGTGTGTTGACAACTACTTGGCCGTCACCACTGTCATCGCGCTCGTCATCATCCACCTCATTCTCACGACTCAACCACAACTTGATTACCATGTCGTCGTCCCAAGGTCAAGTCTCAGAAGCTGAGCGGCTGGCAGCAGTGAGTATCGCATCTGAACACTTGAGCGCGAGCTAACGATCCCAGTGGGCGGCTGTGAGTACCTTCCTTCCTTCCTCGAAAGGATTCGCCGCTGATATCGCAGTACTACGCCCAGCAGGGATACACACAGGAACAGATCGCGACGATGATGGCGAGCTGGGGCGCCGCCGACGACTCCACCAACGCCGAGGCGTCTTCGAGCAAGACCTACGATCCCAAGATGTACGACAAGGACGGATACCGCATCGGGTCTGTCGGCAGCGGCGCGACGGCGCCCACAACCGTGCCCGTCCTTGGGGAGGATACGAGGAAGCCGAAGAAGGCGAGCGAGCAGAAGGCGCCGTCGCACGGGAAGGCGCCCAAGCAGAAAGCGCAGGCGGTCAACAAGCAGCGCGACACCGTCATCCGTACGGCCGGAGGAAGGACGTGGGAGGACCCAACACTCGTCGACTGGGATCCAAGTGAGTGCTACCGCTGGCGGTGCTGACTGTACAGAGTGGTACCGACTGTTCGTGGGCGACGTGTCCAACGACGTGAGCGAGCGTACCCTCGACGAGGCGTTTGGACGGTACAGGTCGTACTGCAAGTGCAAAGTCGTGCGCGATCGTTTGAGTCAGAAGGTGGGTACCACGTACCGACGTGACCAATGCTGACATGCAGGCAAAGTACGGGTTCATCGCGTTCAAAGACCCAGAAGACTTCCTCAAGGCGTGGAAGGAGATGGACGGTGAGCTGATCCCCGAAACGCGAAGCTGACAGCAGGCAAATACGTCGGCAACCGGCCCATCCGCTTGACCAAGATCAAGGAGGACAAGTACGGCACCATCGAGACGACGGCGTTGAGCAACCGCAAGGCCAAGCACTTGGAGAAGCTGCGGAAGAACGGTGGCCAGGACAAGGCGCGTCCAACCCTGTGGTAATGGCTGGTGCGACTCGACCAGTGGTATGTATTGTATGACCATCTCTGTGGGTATGTTGCTATGGTGCTGACGCATGCGCTGTGCCGCTTCGCCTGTACTCACTCCTCGTTCTGCAGTTCAGCGGCCTAGACCTCATTAACGCGAGCTCAACACCGGAGACCACCCTACGCCCAAGCCTACCGCTTGTCCACCGGTGCTGCTACTGGATTCTCTTCTTGCGACGTTCCTCAGATATTCGTCGCCTTCCTGGACACTGTTCACCCTTCAAGTGAACCTGGAGTTTCCACGCAACCGGGTCAGGTACGTGCCTATCGGCATCCACATCCCTGTCGTCAGTTCGGGCTCCACAGTGCATGTCGGTCAGTGAAGGTCAGTGACATCGAGCGGCGGAAGAGCAGTAAGGAGCAAACCTCGGTGCCAGGTGATCAGCTTCATCCTTTTCCTTACGCCAGCTGGCCTCATCTGGGTGTCCATACTCAGACAGCTAAAGTCCACTCAAGGTTGCGCCACGCGGCTGGCACGCGATTACGGCTCTCTTCCAATCATGCATACTCTCTGTCTCCATAACATCGAGCTCCGCGGAGCTGGAGCAGGAATGCATGGTCTGTGTAACGAGGACTGCTAAGATGCAGCTCGACTCCAGCTGGCGGGAGAGATGTCCGATGTACGGACGTGGCGACAAGTGTGTGGATCGCCATGGGGCGCAATGTGTGGGGCAAGCCTGGAACATTCGGGTCGCAAGTCTGGAACGCTGGCGTCGCGCTATTCTGAGTCGGTATCGACTCCTTGCGCCCTTGCACAGCTGACGCACATCTGTAGGGACGAGTAACTGTTGGCTATGCACCGCAATGATCGATTCAGTACGCTTGGAACCGGTGCAGCGGATCAGTGGAGGATCATGCAACATTCCGGCGGAATGTGGCAGACTGAGACCTGAGGCGCGTGAAGATCGTCTGAGGCTGGCGGGTGGTTTGTGTCCACGCCTTACTATCCCTCATGGCCTCGTGGCTCGTGGACAACTAACGCCCGAAGGATCGTCGAGGTAGGTTAAAGGGTTCTGGCATCCCTAAGCGGATCAGTAGATAGTTGGTGAAGACGGTACTTACGGAGTCGCGTAGGGCGCAAAGGCAGAGCCAAAGGATGGGGAAGGGCTACACAGCCTTGGACAGCCGGATGGGAGCCAAAGGTGCGAGCGTAGGGGCTAGTACAGCTTGCAGAGATGAAACGTTTTGCCCTTGAGTACAGTATTCCATAACGCGATATCCACACGTTATCTAGTGATATCTGTTATCTCCACCGACTTGTGTACAAGTCCCACCGACGTTACTTGTCTATCAGCAGATGGGGCGCACTCTTGACACCGGTAACTCTTGTAGGATGGATGCATAGGGATGTCCTCATGCTTCTCCCCCAAGTATGCACGCATGATGGGAGGACTAGAGCAAGTGTTGGAATGAGGGAAGGCCAGCATGAAGATCATCTACTCGGTTGCGACGTAGAGTAGTCAATACCCCTACCTCACTCCCCCTCTCCGCTCCCCTCTCCTCTTACCAGAGGGCGCCACTACTTTGCCTCTGAGCTGAGTGGTGATCATTGTATCTTCCTCGCACTCACTTACCACTTCTCCATTCCCCCATTACACCATCACTCTCAACATCTATCACGGCTGTCGAGCGAGTCACCCGCGTCCACGGCCCTTCCTTCCTCTTCATCTGCTACCTTCCTTCGTATCACCTCCCTTGGCACCTACCACCCCTTCCTCGCCATGCCGCCTCGATTCGGGCTGGCGCTTGCCCTCGTGCTCGCCTTTGTGGCGAGCCCGACCTTCCTCGTCGCGGCAGTCACATCCCCTTACAAGATCATGGTCAACGCGTTCTCCTGCGAGCTCGACTACTGGCCCAACGGGAGCGGCAATGCGTCCGAGACCTGGAACGCGTCGTTCAGCGGCACCCCCTGGACCAAGTACGCCACGGAGACCGTCCCCGAGGGGCAGGGATATCGCTGGCACACGCATGCGGCGCACAACAACGGCTCCGTCTTCGTCGGGTACACTTTCTACGGCTCGGCCATCGAGTACTGGGGCTTCTGGACTATCCCTCGCCGCGCCGGGCAGGGGAGCGTCAATGTCACCGACGATCAAGGGAATCTTCTCACCGAGCAGTCGGGCGAGTCGGGCTCGCAGTTCAGCTCGCGCGAACCGACCAAGCTCGCCCAGGTGACCTTCGACCAAGTCGGCAACTATACCACGCGCCTCATCCCCGTATATGGTACCGTCGCCCTTACACATATCGTTGTGACGCTCGAGTTGAACGGTACGAAAGAGGTCATCTCCAACGCAGAGAAGAACCCCGTCGACATGTGGTTTGCCGACGTCACCGCATCGAAGGACGCGGCGATCAACGAGTCTCTCCCTGTCACATACGGGAACGGTAATTGGGTCCCAACGCCGACCATCGGCGCGCAGGGTGAGTACACAGCGACCCAGCACTGTACTAACTGCAGGCAACGGGTTGGAAGTCGAGTACCCGCGCATTGGCACGACCGACTCGTACGCGGACATGATGGTCCACCTCGGCGTCGGCAACATCTTTATGCGGCTCAACGGTACGAGCGCGTGGAATCACGGCGTGTGGCAGATCGAGATGGACCCCGCGCCACCAGGACGCCTCGGCAAGGAGAAGTACTGGGCGTACGTCCCCTGGAGCATCATCAACACGACATACTGGGCTGTGGCCCTCGACCCGGCTCAAAACTACACCATGAAGCTCACGAACCTCGCCTCAGACGGAAGCGACGCCGCGTACAAGTGGTTCGAGCCGGCCAGTGTCACGCTGTGGAAGGACCCCGCCTACATTAAGACGAAGAAAAAGCTCAATGTGGGTGCCATTGCGGGCGGCGTGGTCGGTGGCGTAGTCGGCGCCGCACTCATCGCTGCCGCTTTCTGGTACTTCCTCCGCCGTCGGAGGAACATGGCTCGCGCTCGGGACCCTCCTGGAGTCGACGTCGACGGGCGGCTCTCACCCGTTGACGCGCCCGCGCCAACACCCTACATGTCTCAATCGCCGTCGATGGGCTACATCTCGAAAGCAGGTTACGACCGCTCCTCGGTGGGCGACACGCTGGGCGTTACCTCGGAGGCAGGCATGAGCATCACGGACCGCACGTCGCGCACTTCCGACTACTTTGGCGGATCGCACTACCCCAGCGGCTCGACCAGTCCCACCAGCCCCGGCCCCGGCAGCTCCGTCCTTCCCATGGCGCAGCCTCAGCAGGCTGCGGACGCCGGCACGCTCCACCCCCTCCCGGCCGCCAACAACGAGATGATCCCTCCTTCGTACAACCCCGACTGGAGCAGTTCCCAGGTCGCCTCCGCTGCGCGTAGCGGTGGTCTGAGGGCGCCGCAGGTTCCCGAGGGCGCTATGCAGGTCAACACGCAGGAGGCGGCGCAGGCACCCCAGCGCCCCGAGTCGGATATCAAGACGCAGCTTACGCACCCAGGTCCTGATTCGCCTTAGGTTTGGACGAGTTGGAGTTCCCCGTTACTGGACAATGATAATGATTGAGCTTGTGATATAGTCTTTGTGATCTAGGAGTCGCCGCCAGACGAACCGCTTATAGTTCCACCGTTCCCAGACATTTTCAGATGTGATCTAGTGGTTGCGGGCTGGAGTTGCCGCGGTGGACCTGGTTGCTGCGGGCATGGTGCAAGGAGGTAGTTTGCGCCGCAAGGATGACCTTTCCGAGTCACTCTTGAGTTCTCGTGGACTTGATCTGTGCAGTCGGGTCAGTCCAGTGACCCTGACGTTGCCCAGACTTCGTTATCCTCCGAGGTCTGGGCGTACGCGTTTCAAGAGATGCTCGACGAGTGGTAGGCCAACTGACACGCAGTGGTAATCTCAACACACAGCATATGCTTCAGCGTCGGGGCAAATTACCAACCCCGGCTAAGCACACATTGCCCAGAACGGGCGCGGTCATGACAAACACACATCGCAGTAAAATATACACTTCCCGAGCCTGGTCCTGCCAGCGACTAGATATTCTTGCGGACGCCATGGACCGACTCCTGGTAGAAGTCCTGCTGTCAGCTCTGCATGTTTCTTTCGCTACTTCCGACGACCACTCACCTGCAGGGTCGAGAGCTTGTCCCACACTGTCGATCCGTCGAGGTAACACCCCTTGAGCCAGCGCGTCGGCTCGCCCTCGACGATCTCCGTGCCGTCCGCCTTGGCCTCCTCGGGCGTCTTATCCCGGAAGGCGGTGTGGGCATGGAGGATGCGCTGGTTGTCGAACAGCACGACGTCGCCCTCGCGCATGGTGAATTCGAAGCGGTACTTCGGGTCGTCGATCTCGTCCTGGAACGCGCGGATTGCTTCATAGAAGCGCGCCTCCGCTTGGACGCGTCCAGCCACATCCCCGACGTCGGGGTGCGTCACCTCGCCGACGTGGGCTGCCACGCGCACGGGGGCAGCCTGGAAGGGCGGCGACCAGTTCACGGCCAGGTGGATGAGCGTGCCGTCCAGCGCGCGCCGCGGCACGATCGGGTGGCGGTACGCGAGATAGTGCCCGTCGTTGTCGTACTCGTACTCGACGGGGTTGCGCTGCAGGATCGCATACATGTCCGGGTGCTTTTGCGAGAACGCGTGCGCGGCGGCGAACGAGTCGACAAAGTACGACGCGCCGCCGTACACCCTGTTGCGGAGGCAGTGAAGGAGCTGGAAACGCGGTGGGAGGGCCATGTATCTGGGGTCAGCAGCCGTTGGCGACCCAATTGATATAGAACTGCCCCGACTTACAGCAGGTCCATGTGTAGGCCCAGGTTGAGGTTGGTGTAAGCGACGTTCTTGGCATCCGGCACATTCTTCACGTCCCACGTCTCGCCGTAGAACGTGTTCCTCAGCTGCCCGATGCTCTCGGCCAGCTCGCGCAGATCGCACTCCTCGTCGCCCGTCTTGGCGGTCGGCACCCCGCGCACCACCACAATGCCATAGCGCTGCAGCTGCTCCAACACGCCATGGAGCATGAGCGGCGACGGCTGCAGCCTCTCGCCCGGCGCGCCGGAGTGGAGCTCGGCATAGTCGTGCCACAGCGTCTCGCTCGTCTCCTTGACGAGCGTCTCGCACGTCCACAGGCGGCGCTGCAGCTCGTTCTCGATGTAGCTCTGCCCGCGGGTCCGGCCGGCATTCAGACGGCGGAGCAGCGGGAGGGAGTAGAACGACGAGTGCTTGCCTCCGCCCTCACTGGCGGGCCAGTGCACGCAGATACCCTTCTCGCCGTCCTCGCAAGCGACGTGCAGCGTGGGCTCTGGAAGAACGCCAGTGATGTGGGAGACCATGGTCGCCGCCTCGGCGGACGTGTGGGCCTTCTGCCGCGTGGTCGGGTGAATACACTCGGGGCACGGGCAGGCGTCACGCAGACGCGCGTAGGTCATCACGCCCGCGGACCGCGCAATGAGGTGCGCGTCGGACTCGGGCGCAGGGCCCGAGTACTGGATATAGCCCGGGCCGCAGGTGAGGAGCTCGCCGGGCGCCTCGAGGACGACGCGGTCTGCGGCGCCGACTGCGTGCAGCGTGCGAGCTGGCGGACGCGGGGCATGGGTGGGAGATGGAGCTGGGCGGGGGCAGTGGCCGCACTGGCCATATAGCGCGCGGGGGCCCGGGGTGCGACGTGGGGCTGCGAGTTAGCTGTCTGTGCGAGTTCTGGGCGTCGGTCTGTGCATCCGGGGCCTCCGATTGTCCGACCCGACAATGCTTGTCATGGAGTTGGGAGGTGGGAGCGTAGTACAGCTATGCGCCTTCTCCTCTGGCTGGTAGGACGCAGACGTCTCCTGCGGCAAGAGTGTGCGCACTCCGTGGGACCGCATCTGGTGGCTCCCACTCGCCCATCGTCGCCCACCTCCAGTTCCTCCCATACTCCACACTCACTGTGCACCCCACAGCTGTACTCACCGAGCGCGGGGACATAAACAGATTCGGAACGTGTGCAACGGCCGGCGTCGAAGAAACGCGCGCCGGGGTGAGAGTCGCCAAACGAGCGGAGCGGAGGGCGCGCATGCTAGCCATTCTGTGTCGAGATATCAAAGTGTCAAGCAAACTAATGAGTACACGAACTGGTTAAGAGTAAGATCAGAAAGCAACAGAAGAAATCGTGGGAGACCATCTCGCACAAACGTCAGTGCAGACGATAATAACAGTTCTTGGGAACCTGCGACTTCGGGGACCCACCCACGCGCCGTCGTCCGAGTGGCAGGGGTGGCGCACCTCCACCACGCATTGTTGCCGTCCATGTTGTTATTGTTCTCGAGCACGGGCACCTCTCTATCTCCACCCTGTGGCTTAGGGTTGACAACATCCGATACTTATGTCTCTTGTACACTCTACTATCATTCGGCCGCCTCGTCGCGTCGGGGTCCGAAACTCTGGGTGGTTCCGAGGAATGCACCCTGCGCCACGCCGCACGGCCCCTCGGGCCGCCGGACCTTCGCATTCCACCGCCTTCCTTTATTACAGACTCAACAACATCTCGGCACTGGGAACAAAGTACACGTTGCCCGTAACGGCTTTGGAGAAGTCGAGCATGCGGTCGTGCTTGCCCTCGGGCACGCCGATGAACATGTTCTCGAGCATCTTCTCCGTCACCCACAGCCGGCGCGAGTATCCGATAAAGAATGTGCCGTACTCGCCCTTGCCTGGCTGGCCGAACGGCATGTTGTCGCGGAGGATATCGTGCTCGACGCCTTGGGCGTCGACGATGGTCGAGAGCTGCTTGTGGCTCTTCTGCGCGTCGTCCGGCGCGTCCGGCAGCTCGAGGTTGTCCATCTTGGTGCGTCCGATGACGTTCTGCTGATCCTCGGTCTTGAGCTTCCCCCAACCTCCGAGGTCGTGGAGGTACTTCTGCGTAACGAGGTAGCTCCCGCCAACTGCGTTCTCGCACTCGTCCTTGGTCACGAGACAGCTCTCTGGCAAGCTCGCGCCCACGGGGTTTGCCGTCCCGTCGATGAAACCCAGCAGATTCCGGCCATCAAAGTACCTGAACCCGCTGACCTCGTCTGCCAGCTCGACGCTGTCGCCAAACTGGTCCATGAGGATACGCTCAAACTCGAACACCATGTCGCGCCTTCCTGCGCGCACGTGGAATAGCAAGTCGCCCGGCGTGCTCGGCGCCGTGTGCACCCGCCCCTTGATCTCCTTGAAGGGGTGCAGCTCGTTCGGCCTCGGCAGGCCTGTGATCTCGTCCCACACATTCGAGCCGATTCCCACGGTCACGTTCAGGTTGGCGTTGAGGTCGCGTACGCCGACGTCCTTGGTCAAGTCGGGGATGCTGGCCACTACGTCCTTGGCCTTGTCGACGTCCTTGACGGTGACGATGAGGAAGGTCGCAGCGACGTTGTTGGGCGCGATGATGCCCTGGATGTTACCGCCGGGGGCATTCATGCTGGGGCGGGAGATGCTGAAGGTTCTGTGTTGCGTGAGAGGCGGGCAGGCGTGGCCGCGCTGTGTTCGGAAGAGATGGACAGATCGAGTGAGGACCGGTGCTCGGCGCGATGCTGCTCCTGCTGCTGCCACTGACTTCCTCGCTGCGAGCACGGCGAGCATTGTTGCGAGGGCATCTGCTAGAGCATGCTGTCGTAGTTATAGGACGACGCCCATTTGCCCCGGGACATAGTCCGCGTCGGGTCCATGATGTCATGATGAGCAGCCGACGCGGTCCGGATCGTCGCTCCGTTAATAATAACCACATGGCGATTAATGGAGGGATCAACAGAGAGACCGGTGAGATGAGGCTCTCAGCGACCACGAGAGGATGACAGAGGATGCTCAGAGAACGTTCGAGGAGGCGTGTCCATTGACCTCCTCGGGGGTATGCGATGAGCGACGACACCCTGGACTCGATGCCCAGCTTCCCAGGCATATAGAGGGCTTCCAATCCTCCTCCTACCCATGGAGCACACTCTAGGTCGTCGTTGGCTACTCAGGATCTTGAGGCTACAACCAGCACTTGCTTCGGATCTTCAGAGTGACCAATCCCAATATCGAACTCATTACGATGCTTCTATGGTCCGTTTGTCCATCATGCTCGCACGGTGCGCGCGGTGGAAGCCGACACGGAAGGTCGGTTAGGCGCATTGAGGCCTTAGTAGGCGCAATACTGTCTAAGCATTGCAACTTATTCGGCAGGCTCGACAAGTCCCGTTCCTAGATGTCGCCCCCGCAGTTTGATTCCGCGGTGGAGGTTGAACGCCTTGGACGGACGCGATGGCATGAACAATAGACTACGAGGATCGCACCCATCTCTTGTCCTCTTTCTTACTTCTCCCCCCAAACCGACGCCATTAGCAATGGCTGCGACCTACCCCTCCATTCACGACCTACCGAGGGTCCAGCAGCCTGCGGACGGCGTGTACACCCTGACCCTCGATGACCAGCGCGACACTGAGGAGGCCATCGCCGCGGCTGTCGATGACCAGCCGCCTGCAGACGTGCCCGGCGCAGCTCTCAAGGATGCGACAACGGTCCTTCGGTCAGGCGAGCATGTAAAGTTCCTCGGCAACACCCTCTTCTCCCTCCCTGCTGGCTTTGTCGCTCTCGACGCCAGCAAGCCATGGCTCATGTTCTGGACCGTCCACAGCTTCGACCTGCTGGGCGTCCTCCTGCCCCAGGAGGTCAAGGACCGGTGAGTTCAGCTCATGTGTTCTTGAAGCTGACACCAGGGCGACTCGCACCCTTCTGCACTACCTCTCTCCTAAAGGCGGCTTCGCAGGCGGCGCTGCCAATTCCCACATACCTCATCTCTTACCCACCTACGCGGCAGTCGTGTCTCTGGCCATTGTTGGGCACCCAGGGCCAGGTGGCGGGTGGGACCGACTCGTGTCGGCGCGTCAAGGCATCTACGACTTCTTTATGCGCTGCAAACGCCCAACGGCAGCTTCGTCGTGTGTGAGGGTGGCGAGATTGATGTCCGGTGAATGCCCTGCCCCAACTGTAGCTGACGCCAGTGGCACCTATTGTCTCCTGGTGGTGGCGACACTCCTGGATATCATCACCCCAGAGCTCCTGCACAACGTTGACAAGTTCATTGCAGCGTGTCAGACCTTTGAGGGGGCTTCGCATGCAGCTCGTACGCGTTCGACGACTCGCACCGTGTCGCTATGGCCGAGGCACACGGAGGATACACCAGTTGCTCCATCTTCTCCCACTTCCTCCTATCCTCTGTGCAACCTCCCAAGCGCCTCGAGTCCTCCCCGAGACCTATCCCGTGCCGATCGACGTCGACTCGGCACTGCGCTGGAACGCGTTCATGCAAGGCGAGGCCTCCGAGGCAGGTGGATTCCGTGGCCGTGCAAACAAACTCGTGGACGGGTGCTACTCGTGGTGGGTGGCGGTCGTTCCCCATTCTTGGAGGAGCTGCACCGCCGCCAACCGAGGCCAAGGAGAACAAGTCGAACGGCACTGGCCAAGCCAAGATCGTGCTGGTCGACGACGACGGCGAGGACGAGTGGGCTGACGAGCCTTCCATGCAGGCGCTGTTCAACAGAGGTATGTGCTCCTCCTCGGACGTGGCTGACCCCAGTCGCGCTGCAGGAGTACGTCCTCCTCGCCGCCCAGAGACCCGAGGGCTCCGGTGGCGGTCTGCGCGACAAACCGACAAAGAGACCCGACCTGTACCACACGTGCAACAACCTGTCGGGCTTGTCTATCGCTCAGCACCGTATCACGCACTCTCCTGCCGAGGTCGAGAAACGCCGCGCCGAGTTCAAGGAGAGCGAGGGGTTGCCAGCCATCAAGCCTACCACGCCCGATGGCGGATGGAAGTCGGAAGAGGAGCGCCAGGCCGCTCGCCGAGAGATCTGGGCCAACGTCCGTGGCTGGGTCGAGGACGAGAAGGCCGACATCATTGTCGGCGGGCCGCGAAGCCGAGTGGTGAGTCTTGCACCTTGACGGCGAACTAACAGAAACACCACTGTCCCACCATTCAACATGCTCGACATCCGCCTCCAGCGTTTGTTAACTACTTTTACCGTCAGTAGAGTAGATTACACCTCACATTCACCACCCTCATCGACCGCGCTTACAATGCGCTCTGTGTATAATGTAGTTAGTGTATGCAATATATTAGTGTACCTTTCGTCGTCACGCGATGCTGATGGGTGATGCATGTCTACTATCCTAGTGCTAGCTCGCGCCGAGCTTGTCATGTGGGTATCGGGTGTTGTGCTCGGGGCCAGTCGTTGCGATCAAGGCCTTGATGTCGCCGAGATCGGACGCCTACTTGCCATCGTCGCGCGTCTTCCACTCCTTGGCCGCCTCCTCGAGGGTAAGCCCCCTGGCCTCGAGGACATCCACACACCATCGAGGGCTGGGCGGGGCACGCCGTCGTGTCCGCGCTCCCACGTTCCGAACAGGTCTCCTTGACCTTGAGCTCACGCTCCGACAGCTCGCCGGCCGTGTGGCGGCGGTTGCTCCACTTGCGCGGGGGCCGGAACACGTCGCGGGTGATGTGCGCCTGGTCCGGCAGGTCGTCCTCGTCGGTGACCCCGATCGCGCGCCTGGCACCGAGTCCGCCTGGGACTTGGTCGCGAAGCTGTCAGGCCACCGACGCCGTGCTCGTCGAGCGCGCGCAGCGACGCCGCGCGGTAGCTGCTGTACGTCTGGAACTGGGGGTGGTGCCTAAACGCCGACTCGAAGGCGGTCGTGATCTCGGACGGGTCGCGCATGAAGTTGGCCGACTCGTGGTGCAGCCCGACGAGGGATTGGAGGGTCGAGGCAGGCGCCTGGCCGGAGGGGAGGAAGGGGGTGCGCTTCTCGGCGCTCTTCGAGAGGCGGGTGCGCGAGGTGCCCGCGCGGAGTTGGCGGCAGCGACGGCCTCCTGGGCTGCGCGGCGGAGCGAGGTGGTCGCGCGCATCGTTTCTGAGTGTGGGTGGTGGTGGTGAGGTTGTCGTTGATCGTGAGCTCGAAGGTCGGTCGGAAATGTCGAAACAGCAAAGGCACGGCGGGAGTATACTCGCGTGGGACTGCTCAAAATGACATGGCAAAAGGATATTCCGGTATCAATTGATGTTGATCCAGGGTGAGAGCCTGAGCGCTCAAACCCGCGGTGGCACGATGGCGGCACGATTCCTCTCGGGCCTCAGCTCTGGTGCGCTGCTTGGTGGGGCTGGACGCGTTTCGACCTGACAAAAGTAGACATTCTCGCTGGCCGGTCGTACAACATCTTGTTTCCATTTCTCTCACACCACAACACCCACCATGTCCGCCACCGCCACCACCGTTACCGAGACCGAGACGATCCGGGCTACGGGAGATGTCTCCCTTGAGGGTTACGACGAGGAGCAGGTCCGCCTCATGGAGGAGCGCTGCATCCTCGTCGACGAGAAGGACCAGGCGTACGGCGAAGGCTCGAAGAAGCAGTGTGAGTCGTGCCACCTTGGCTCGTAAGCACAAGTGCAAACGTTGGGAGGAGCCGTTGCTCAGAATGCACGCGTGTGGGCTGGCATCCAACACGGGACTATCCGCATACGGCGTGCGTGGCATGACAGCCCCGTCTGCGATAGCTGCGTGCACGTACGCAAACATGCACAAACTGCGCGCCTCCGTCTGGGCGTTCTACCTGCTCCGTCACCAGCTTGACTCGTCGAGAATCCCGCGCACTCGCTTCGCCCACGCGCTCGCGCGCTGACACCCAGGCCATCTCATGACCGAGATCAACAAGGGCCTGCTGCACCGCGCCTTCTCCGTCTTCCTCTTCCGGCCCAGCGACGGCCGCCTTCTTCTCCAGAAGCGCGCGTCCGAGAAGATTACCTTCCCGGACATGTGGACCAACACGTGCTGCTCGCACCCCCTGTTCATCAAGTCGGAGCGCATCGAGGAGGGCCAGATGGGTATGTTTACACCAAAAGCTGGATCTGTGCTGACATCAGGCGTCCGCAATGCCGCTATCCGCAAGCTCGAGCACGAGCTCGGTATCCCCACAACACAGGTGAAGCCCGACGACTTCACCTTCCTGACACGGATACACTACCTTGCGCCCAGCGACGGCAAGTGGGGAGAGCACGAGGGTGAGTCCGCATTACGTTCGAGCTATCTCGCATGCGTCGAGCTGTAACCCCGCATCCTATAGCTCGTGCTCACACACAGTCGACTACATCCTCTTCACCGCGCTCGACGTCACCCTCGACATCAACCCCAACGAGATCAGCGACGCGCGCTACGTGTCCAAGTCGGAGCTCGAGGCCATGTTCCAGGACTCGTCCGTCAAGATGACGCCCTGGTTCAAGCTCATCTGCCGCGACCTGCTCTTCCCATGGTGGGACGAGATGCTCGCCAAGTCGCGTGAGCTTGGCTGGGACGCCGAGAAGGGTGTCGGCGCCGTGCGCGCCGACGTCCTCGCGAACGGCGACAAGGTCAACGACCTCATCAAGATGGTCTAAGCGCGCGTGTAGCACGCCGTGTGTGTCTTGCCCAAGCCTTATCCTGCATCTAGCATTTTATCAGTTGTCCGTCGTCTACTCTAGAGATGTAATTTGGTTAACCGAGCGTGTGTGTGGGGTCCTGGGCGACAATCTTGCTGAAAGACCTCACGAAGAGAGCGCAGAGCATGGGCAGGAAAGCGGTCCAAAAACACAGTGGTGCTAACACACAACTTGGTGCTGTACACGGATCGCTTGATCTGCAGGCACCTATTGTGTAATAGTCTCCGATAGCGAAGATCACGCTGTTGGCAGTGCCTCGATGCGCGCGTTACCCCGCTCTTCCTGTCAGGCGTTAGGTCCATAGCTTGTGATGCATTGAGGCTCTGGAGAGCGAACAGGTTCATCGGACTGAGATGGGGATGCGGGGGAAACATACACCACCAATGCCCACCGCCTTCGGCCCAAGCTGAACCGATATCGCGCGATCGCGGAAACGCGGCCCCCACCATCTGCGCTGAGAAGTACCACATTTGACCATTTGAGCAAGCGCATGCCTTGGACGTCGTTGGGAGGCGAAGGGCTTTGTTCTGGATCTACGGCTCAGTGGAAGGCACCGGCACATGTGTAAGTCTCTGAGTACCGGAGCGGCGGGCTCAATGCCGGATGGATTGTCGACTTGCCGCCGGCTCAGAGCAATCCCTGGACACATGTCGCGGACTTCCTAGAGCCGGTAGATACTCTCTCTTATCATTGCAGTCATGCCCATGTCCAGTACCGATCTGCACGCACAGCTGCAATCACCATAGCAATGATCTGTACTCAAGGTCGGCATCAGGGCGAGCCGATGTCGATCACATCCCGGTCGGACTGCGCACCGTACTAGCGCCAAGCCATTCCGCCAAGTTACGTCCACGTGCTGGATCAAGACGTCATCCGCTCTTCCTCTTCTCGCACCTCGAAACAGCACCTATGTCCTAGCTTCCACCCTCCTCTCTCTCTCCTCCATCCACTCTCCCATCCATCCATCCACGCACCCATAAGACTTACACCATGTCAGCCATCACATCCGCGTTCGCCAAGCTTTCGCCGTTCGGACGCGGTAAGGACGAATCCGAGGATCGCGGTGACGCGCTCGGCGGCGAGTCGGGCCAGTCGGAGAGCCAGGACAAGCGGAACGACGTCGTGGCCGGCGGTGGCCACGCATCGAGGCACACGGACGTGTGGGACAACCTGCGCGTTAGCCCTGCGCTGCGCAAGTTCCTCGTGAGCGAGGGCGTGCTCAGCGAGGTGGATGCTGGTGTCGGTCTGCCCGCCGATGCTGAGCTGCCGCCCGCGCTCCGCGAGTTTGTCGCCCGCCCCCATGCCGTCTGCCCGCCGGAACTCACCGACCGCTCACACCCACTGAGCGACTACCTCATCTCGTCGAGCCACAACACGTACCTCCTCGCCCACCAGCTGTACGGCAAATCGTGCCCTTCGGGCTACGAGACTGTGCTTTCGGCTGGAGCGCGCTGCGTCGAGATCGACGCCTGGGACAACGACGACGACCCGGCCGAGCCCAAGGTTACGCACGGGTTCACGCTCGTGTCCCACATCCCATTCCGCAAGGTCTGCGAGACGATCCGCGACACCCAGCTGGACGAGATCCGCAACAACACCGAGTCCAAGCCCGCGCCCATCTTCGTGTCGCTCGAAAACCACTGCGGTGAGGCGGGGCAGAAGCGGCTCGTCGAGATCGCGCACGAGGTCTTCGGCGACAACCTGTTGATCGACGACCCGCGCGACAAGAGCGAGGACCAGTTGCCGCACATCACGCTCGAGCACCTTGGCTCCAAGGTCTGCTTCATGGTCGAGTACTTCTTCCCCGGCCAGAAGCCGGGCGAGGACGAGGACGACGACTCGAGCTCGAGCAGCAGCGACAGCGATCGCGAGGAGGACGCGGGCGACACAAAGGCTGCCAAGCAGGAGTACCGCGAGCGGAGGAAGCAGGCGTCGGCACTCATCATCCCCGAGTTGTCCGCCCTCGGTGTGGCCGTGCAGAGCGTCAAGCCGCCCAACAACTCGTGGTTCGAGGCCGAGCTCGAGAACGCGCCCGACCATCACCTCATCAACATCAGCGAGACAGGCCTCGCCGCGCACCTCCCGGAACACTCGCCAAAGGTGGCCGAGCACAACTCGAAGCACCTGATGCGCGTCTATCCCAAGGGCACACGCATCTCGAGCAAGAACCTCCACCCCGTGCCCTTCTGGGGCATTGGCGCGCAAGTCTGTGCGCTCAACTGGCAGACGTTCGGCGCGTCGATGCAGCTCAACGAAGCCCTGTTCTCGGGCACGGACGGCTACGTCCTCAAGCCCGCCTACCTGCGCCAGGGAGGTGGCCCGCGCCCTCCTGCCCGCAAGCGCCGCCTCGTCCTCCGCATCGTCGGAGCCACAGACATCCCGCCCCGCGACAAGGAGATGAAGCCGTATGTCTCGTGCACCCTCATCCACCCTGACAAGTTCGGCAAGCCGCCCAAGGAGAAGACGGACGGGTACGCACCGCACAAGAACTTCAAGTTCCTCCAGGAGGGCGACGACGCCCCGTCCACCACCGACCCGGTGTGGGACCAGACGCTGCAGTGGGAATACGACGACGACGAGATGGTCTTCCTCCGCATCCTGCTCAAGAGCGACGACCGGTTCGCGAGCAACCCCGTCATCGCGGCTGGCGCCATCCGCCTTCTGTACGCCGTGCAGGGATGGAGCTTTGTGCGCATGCTCAACTTGCACGGTCGCGAGACAAAGTGCTCGCTGCTTATCGACCTTAAGATCGAGGATGCTTAAGTGGGCGTGCGGAGTGTTGGGGCGGCGGTAGTCTGTATGTTACATGTGTACCTTCACGTCGGGCCGTGCACGCAAGGGATGCCGACCAACACTTGTTCCAGGCGCACACCCATCACTCATCCTCATCGGCAATCAGCGAGTTACTCCGCGGGTAGACATTGGGCTTGTCTCGCGTTTTGTCCTAGTCCCACACGTACCCGCCGTCGTCGCCATCACCCCCGCCTCCGGCGGACCCTGGACTCACTCTGCACGCGTTGGAACGTCCCTCTCCAACGGCTTCCTTTGCATCATTCCCACAACTAGCGCCTCCACGCCCGCATACTCCTGCAGGCGGATGGAGGCACTTGCAATACGCCAACGGAGCGTGTTCGCATGCTGCCACGACTGAGTACCGACGGATGACGAGATTACGGTAAGGACATTCGGTCTCTTAGCTGTCACGGATTCCGTGGGAGCATTCCTTCCCGGCCTCCCACTCTCGTGGCACTGCCATGGCCCGAACCCACAGTTGTCACCACGTTGCTCATCGCACTAATCCGCCGGCAACCACCTCGGCGGTGCAGTAAGCACATGCCGCTCGGCGGCATGCGCCGTCACTGAAATGGTATAAAGACAGCAGATGCCCCGCCGCTGCCAAACCAAGCCCAAATTCCAACACTTCGCCACATCATGTTCATCAAGCCCCTCCTCCTCTCCGCCCTCGTGGCCACTGCCACAGCAGCGTACAGCGACCCGTGCAACCACCCGCGGGGCAAGGGTCAGTATCCATCTGTGTCGAGCGCCATGACACGAGCGGGCTGACGGCAGGCGTGTGCACGCCGACATCGAACTGCAGGCAGTATGGCGGCTCGTACGTGAGCGGAGCGTGCCCGAACGACCCCGCCCACGTCAAGTGCTGCTACAAGCCTGGCTGTCGCGTCCGTGGGCAGTGCCCGAGCAACGAGTGTTATCATACTGTGGCGGGGTACTGTCCCGGTGGCAGTAACTATCGGCTGTGCCGGTTCCGTGATGACCCCGAGTGTATTCGTTAGGCGGTCCAAATAAGAACGGCAAACTATAGTGTTTATGCCAATCGTGGAGAGATGAAGTATTGAGTCACCTCTGTCCAGCAGATCGTTACTGTCGTCCAACGTTCAGAAGTATAGTATCAAGCTGTATCGTCGCGTCCTTCATGGGCTGAGTACGATATCAAGGGCAGCTTCGAACGGTCAGACGGCAACACCGGCGTGGGCACGTACTGCCGAGAGGCTCTCATTAGTTGTCGTCAACCGACAGCATTGCTTGGCAGATAGGCAGCACTCGTGCGGTTACGCCTTCATATACCACCGCTGGAGCGCAGAGCACAGTCACGTTCCTTGGATAACCCAGTCTCAGAGAGGAACAGAGTCATCCTCCGTGCGTTACAGAACGCCATATCCCCTGCAACTGACTTAACTGTCGTGTGATCTGGAGCTGTGTGCTCCGAAGGGCATCGGTCGTGGATGGTAGTGTACGAAGCCAGAGAGGTCTGCTATTGCAGACGATACGCTGGAACGATGAATACTATGCTCAGCTGTGTTACCGGTATCAATTGTGGCCGGTCCATCTGTGGTATACATAACTGGGCAATACTCAACAGAATCGCCTTCCCAACGTACTTTACGTCTACCTCACCCCTCGTGAACCTCCCACATTAACCGACTGCCATGCTCCTCAAGCCCCTCCTCCTCATCGCCCTCGCAGCCGGGGCCATCGCCGGATACAGCGATCCCTGTAACCACCCCAAGGGCACTGGCCAGTAGCTATCTCACCACAGAGCTGACAGCAAGCGTGTGCGTCTCCACACGTAACTGCCGGCGGATGGGCGGCTCCCACGTCAAGGGCAAGTGCCCAAACTATCCCAACAACGTCCGATGCTGCTACAAGTCGGGCTGTGCCCTCCTGGGCCGCTGCCCGCTGTGCCACACGCGCGTCTCGGGGGAGTGTCCCGGCGGCAACAACTATAAGAAGTGTGTATGGTCGTTCCGGCCGGATTGCCGAAAGATCCAGGTGTAAAGTGACAGTATTATGGCGATGTAAATGGGGTGTGCTGAATGAAATGAGGAGGCCGTTGCCTTCGACGTAGGGGTTCATTGGCACTCGGGCGTACAGTCCAAGCTCCCTTTCTCGTTAACACAACGCCGGGCAGATAGAGTTGGCGGTCGTGCAACATCATCCATGCTCACACACCGCTAGTGGCGAACATGGTTAGGTTCCTGGGGTCCGGTCCCCGACAACTGAGATAGCCATATGGTTCTCGATAGATCGGCATGCTGACATGCCGATATGCGACGTCCCCTGTTTGGCACATCAAGCTAGTGGCAGTGGAGTGCAGCTGGCGGCAACACCTATGTACGCTGTGTCCCCAAGATATCTCACTAACAGAGATGAGCGTGTGCGAGGACTGGAGCGGGTCGTGTGAGCTATATAGCCCCACTTCGATTTACAAACCTCATCCCATGGTCTTGCACGACTACGTACACGCTCGCCCAAAGCCACAATGCTCCTCAAGCCCCTCGTAATCCTCGCCTTCGCTGCTACCGCTCTTGCGGCATACAGCGACCCCTGCAACCACCCCGACGGCAAAGGTAAGCCATAACACCACGCCGTACTGACTGTAGGCGTCTGCGTGTCCACCAGCAACTGCAGGAGGATGGGAGGAAACCATGTCAAGGGCAAGTGCCCGAACGACCCAGCCAACGTCCGGTGCTGCCACAAGAGGGGCTGCACCCACCCGTCCGGATGCAAGAAGAGGTGTTTCAAGCGCAAGTCGGGCATGTGCCCCGGCGGCAGCAACTATAAGATGTGTGTGTACCAGTTTGGACCTGGCTGCTCGACTCCCAACTGAGTCGGCGCCTTGAAGTTGTATCATGTACACATGTAAAAGATCAGAAGGCTACCTGCATGCGTATCTCTGAGTGCGAATGAAGTGCGAGCGGGAAGGCCATTACATGAACGAAAGACAGGAGAACTCGCGAGTCGCCCACCATCCGCTTGGAGTCGCAGCGAGGCAGCGCCAGATAGAGTTGACGCACCCGACTCTGTTCCTGGGCTGCCGAATCCCGACTACTGAAGTCATGTGCTGCGCTACTTGGGCATGCTGTCATGTCAATGCTCTGCGCGGCACATTGAGCTACTCCCAGAGCCGGCTGACGGCATGAGCGCGGGTTAGGACTGTAGGCGAGTCATCAGCTCGCAAGATACTGCTCTGAAGCATGCGGTGTCATAGTGCTCTGGGGCATAAATACCACGGTCGTCTGTGAGGCCAGATGAAACCCATCTCTACGCACTTCCTCGCCGCAACAACTTACCATGCTTCTCAAGCCCATCTTCCTCCTTGCTCTCGCCACCAGCGCCGCAGCCGGCTGGGGCGACAGGTGCAGCCACCCCAAGGGTGACGGTGAGTCCACACCCGCCACTTATCCTGCCTTCTGCGCTGACTGGCAGGCGTCTGCGTGACCACCGGCAGCTGCTCCAGGATTGGCGGCACCCACGTCCGCGGCAAGTGCCCCAACGACCCGAACAACGTTAGGTGCTGCTACAAGCCGGGCTGCACCTTCCCAGACGACTGCGGCAGATGCTTCAAGCGAATCTCGGGCAAGTGTCCCGGTGGCAGCAACTACAAGAAGTGTGTCTGGAAGGGTGGACCCGGCTGCCCGAAGCCTTGAGTCGTGTCGGCCTCGCCGACTGCGACGCCAGATGTATCTCCAGGAAGCGTACCGTGTCAGAAGTACATAGTGTGGACATGCACTAAGTGGTGAACCCGTATCTGCGAATGAGCGATTGCGATGACGGGGAAGCAGGTAGTCGAGAGCCTTTCGCCAACCCGTGAAACAGTGACACACTACTGGACCAGATCGTTTCGATTTATCGCGGCACAAGCATACTTACGGCGAGATAAAGGTGGCACCCGCTTATCCCTCTGTCTTCCTCTCCTCCAGCGCACTCAACCACGCTGCAATCTCCGAAGTGTTCCTAGCTAGTCCGGTCCCGATTACAACGATTAAGTCATGTGCAAGTGCTCGACTGGTGCGCATGTCGGCATGCACATGTTGCATGGCACGACTCGGGCCACGCGAAGAGCTAATCGAGCAGCGGAAGGGGAAGGGTAGGGAAGCGCTTTAAGCTTCTGAACCGAAGCCGAATGCCGTTAGGCGTTAGACGCAGCCCAACGCGGCACGCTGGGTGGTCAGTTGACCATGGCTGCTCGTGTACTCTGTGATGTAAGTGATCGACTCGGCGCGAGTTTAGAGCTTGCGGCAGCATATTGCGTTTGAAGATTGATACAGAAGCCCAGTTTGATCTGAGGCTGCAACTCTGGGCCCAGGCGGTGAGAGGAATCTGGGGTACGGCAAGCAGGCAATGCGGGGTCGGTAGGCGGAGGAGCATATGGGGATATCTGGGCCATCATGTCTGGGCTCGCCCTCCGCTCAAGCCCGGTGTTACTACACTATTGAGCGTCATCCGCCCTGTGCCGTCACACATCATCACCCCTCAGATATCTCTACCCACCGCCTGGCTGGCGAGTGATCTGGGTGCAACTGGCTTCAGGCCAAGACCTCCGGGCTGAGCTCTCACGGTTATATCTCTCCTAACACGGCCCACTCCTATCGGCCGCGCACACGCCAGCTACACCTGCTTATCCTTATCTGGTTCCGGACGGCTACCGAAGCTGGCGCTTCCAGCGTCTCGCGCTACTACGATGTGCACGAGCCCCGACTAAACCGACAACCTGGGCGGAGACTCGGACATACAGACATCAACAAGCATCATCCTCCTTAGCTCAGTTGGTAGAGCGCGTCACTAGTAATGACGAGGTCAGTCGTTCGAGTCGGCTAGGAGGAAGTGAGTGCACAGCGTTCCCTTTTGTTCGGCGAAGATTTCGACCTCTTTTGTCGGTGCAGGTTGGATGGGCGAAGGAGGAAAGAATGGTTTGACCCTGGTGGGGTTGCGGGGACCCCGGGGAGAGGGCCATGTCGTTCTGATGTGAGTGCGTTCCCGTACAGCGCTCGGTTCTGGAAGAATGCGGAGTAGGAGAGACTGCCCCGCTGTGCAGCTCCAACAATGGGCGTCAAAGCGGCACCGGAGGCTGAACGCAGAGCTGCAGCGGCGGCCGGAACTCAGGAGGGGTCATGCCCTATCCATGCCCGTTCGGTTTTCGCCGAGATAAGCATCCTATGCACTTGGGTAGCTAGGACAATGCTTGAAGTCATGTTCGTACGCATTGCATATCCATTATCAAACGCGGTACCCTCTGCTATCAGTTACAGTCCGATTTGTAACTTACCTTTTGCCCGACCACCCCCGTTCGACCCTCAAACTCGTGGAATCTCGGCTCCGTAAATCGCGCGGCCTCCCACATCCCACCCCTCGAATCTCATGGGCCACGGCCGCCTCACCGCCCCCGCCCCCGCCCGCCCCCGCCCTCCGCTAGATCCGCGAGAACTGCGAGCTCTCCCGCTCAGCCTCGGCCAACAGCGCGCGCGTCTCGAGCCGCTCCTCGTCCGACGCGGCCGCGTGCCGCCGCCACATGACGATCCACGCCGCCCCGCCGACGACGGCGAGGAGGGCGAGAGAGATCGCCAGTGTCAGGAATCCGACCCAGGGCCAGTATCCGATTCGCTCTTCGGGCGGGAGGGGGAGGGTGGGGTCTGTCATGGCGAAGGCGTGGGGGACGGGGGATGGAGGTCGGGCGGTAGGGACCGAGGCGTTGGGGGTCACTAGGAGGTGGCGGGCTGTGGGAGGTCTGTTAAAGCGGAAGACAGCTACGCGCTGTCGTTGTGCCTACACTCGCTTGAGCTGGCTTGCACGTAGAGTAGAGAGTTGCGCCGGGATGTTGAGGTGCAAGAGATAATTGGAGGCCATGACGATTGATGCATAATCAGGACCGGTGCAGATCGACCGTCTCGTGACTTCGCTGATCTCCGTCATTCCCCACTTTCCCCCACCGTCGGCGGCCGGCGCCGGCGCCGTCGCCGTCTACGCACCAAGTCAATGATGGTTTCATTCATTCATTCTTCATAGTCTCGTTCAATGCAAGCTAGAATACACTAGTCAAAGTGGCGGACATACGGGAAGCGGTACGCCGTCCCGTTTTGCGGGATGCTACGGCTGTCCATGCCCCACTCGGGGTAGCCACCACCCCGTGGCCCGCCGCCTCCTCCTCCTGCACCATCACGGCGGGCCCCACGAGCCGACTCGGGGTCCTCCTCGAGCTCCTTACGCAGATGCTTGACCTGATCCATGAGGATTGTGGCAAACTTGCCCTTCTTCCCAGCCGCGATGGAGAGGAGTGACGAGATGCTGAGATCAGTAACTGTACTCGTTAAGACTCTGTGGACTCACAATGCCTCCTTCATGTATGCGAAGGAGAAGTCGTCGGTCTTGGAGGCGAACTCATCCACGAGAGAGTCCGGGAACTCAATGTCGTGGTTGTCTTTGAGCTTGTTCTGCCAGTAGCGGGCGTAGTCGACACGCTGCTCCTTCGTCGGGTTGGGGAATGTGCTGCTGTTAGCTCCATCTGGGCTAGGGGGCCTCACTACTTGCGATCGAATCGCGACGGACGGCTTGAGAGACCAGGATCGAGGCGGTCAAAGTGGTTTGTGGTGCCGATCTGAGGTCAGACATAACATATGTAAGTAGACTCACCATCAGGATGCCGTCGTTGTCGGCAATCCCGTCCACCTCGTTCAGGAAGAACGACCGGTTTTCGTCCGTGATGATGCTGTCGAGATCCTCGAAGACAAGGATGCAGGGCGCCTCCTGACGAGCGCGGGCAAAGACTTGGTGAATGCCTGATATTAGCGCGGTACATCGGCTGCGGTATACGCACTGAACTCGTCTCCCATGAAGGCTGACGTTAGCGCAATCTGACTCCGGACGCACAGTGGAAGGTCTTGACATAGAGTGTCGGCACGTCCATCTCATGCATGATGGCCTTGAGGCTGATTGTTTTGCCGTTGCCAGGCGGCTTCTGTCAGCTGTACTCTTTGACCTGGCTCGTCCCGCTTACACCAAGGAAGATAAGCCCCCGCTTCCATGGCACACTGAGCCTGTGGTACGTCTCCTCGCTCTTGAAGAATGTGCGATAGTCGTTCTGAAGTCCCTTCTTAAAGTCTGCATCGAGCACGACATCATCCCATGAAGACTGCTGGACTGTTTCCCACAGTTCCCGGTCCGGCATCCAGCCTCCCATAAAAAAGACCCAGATGACCTCCTTGAGCGACGCTCCGTAGCGCATAACCTCGGCGACGAGCTCGTGGGCAGGCTTGGCCTCCTTGGATACTATGTGCCACTGCGTGATTTGGGAGGGGAAGTCTGGCCACTGTCGTCAGCTTCGCCTTACCTCCCACGCATCCACGTGCCTGCGACCGGCAAGCAGACTCACCGTAGCGAAGATCACGTCGAACTCGTCGTCGCGATAAGCAACTTTCCAGGCCCCGAAGACGACACCTTCAACCACTTGACCCTCACCATCACGGCGCCGGCGGGGACGGAGGAATGACGAGCGCTTGATCATCGGCATGTCCTTCATCTCTTGCACTAGGACCGGCTCCTTGGACGCGGCAGCCCATTTGAGCAAGTCAAAGGACGGCTCTTGCGTAACGACGACAGTCTGGCTGGGATAGTGCTGCTCAACTTGATCCTGGAGGTATGTGTCGACGCCTGAGCGTTCGGCCGAGACTGAGGTCAGCGAACAAGGCCTGGATCTCCTCCGGTCAGCTCACAGATCTGGACGAAGCTGTCATGCAGTTGGCCAGACTTGGGCTTCTTGCCGTGGTCCTTCAGAATCGCCTGTTGGTTGCCCCCGAGGTCGAAGGGGGGCCGGAAGGCATTGGCCGCCGACGCGACAGCGAGCGTCACCGCAGCGAACGTTGACACCTTCATGGTAGTATGTGCGATGCATAAGTCGAGTTATGCACCGCCTCGACTCGACATGGCCAGTGTACGACGCTTAGTCTCCCCGTAACATGACCACATGACTCAGAGCGATGTGCGTTGCCGAGGATCGCGCGGAGCCCCGCCGACGTAGCCGCCAAGGATTTTCAACCAACATCAACATCAATCCGAGGTTCAACAACAACAACACACCGTAATCGCCATCATGCCCGCCCCGCCCATGCTGCACGCGGCGCGTGCTCATGCCCTCCCCGGCGCGCCTCGGCCGTACATCCTCGACATTGTTCCCACACCCTCCCATCTAGCCCTGCACCATCCCGAGACGGAGATCACGCTGGCCGACAAGCAGACGCTCCAGGCCATCGGTACGCTCAAGGGCGCGCACACGCAGCCTGTGACTGCTGTTCGGAGTGACGGCAGCCTCTGGAGCTCCGGGAAGGACGCGCTCGTCGTGCGCTGGGACGAGCGGTCCCAGCGCCCCGTGTCCCAGATCAGAGGTGAGCTGCCACCCTTGTCCAAGTGCAAGCGCGTCGTTAACAGCAGCACACATCCGCAAGCCACTGCCCGTCACCGCCCTGGCCGTCTCTGAGGCCGACAACCTCGTTATTGGCGGTACAGAGCTCGTGTCGTCCGAAGCCCACATCCTCTTCTGGGACATCCGCAACACTAAAGAGCCGGCATACCGGCACTCGTCGACGCACTCTGACGAGATTACGCACCTCTCCCTCCTACCCCCTACATCCAGCTTTGCGTCATCATCGACTCGCACCCTCCCAACGTGCCTTCTGTTGAGCGGAAGTGTGGACGGATGCGTAGCGCTTTCGGACATGGCCGAGACCGATGAGGAGGAGGCCGTCCAGGCTGAGGAGAACTGGAATGCGTCGATTGCGGGCGCTGGAGCTTACATGGCCGACGGCGGGATGCGGGTGTGGGCGCGGAGTGACATGGACACTATGGCGACGTGGGGCGTTGGGACGGGAGCGGAGGGCGAGCTTGAGGTGAATTCGCGACGAGTGATATGGCGTTGGATGGGGCTGACAACAGTTTGGTGGCTTCGGCGAGATTGCGTCCGACCAGTTCAAGCAGCGCCCCATTGCTGCTGGCTCGATGACGCTTAACACGGAGTACCTAATCACAGCATGCCCGTCCCTCGGTGTTGGACAGACAGGCTTGCCAATGGTGGGAGCTGGTACGAATGAGTGAGTCAATCTGCCCAATGCGATCTGCTAACATCAGCGGCAACATCGTCCTCGAGCACTCCTTGGGCGACGGCTATTCCCCGTCCGCCTTCCTCCTCACCGGACCAGGCGGCCACGCCGACGTCGTGCGTTGCATGTACCACTCGTCCTCCGACCAGGCGCTGTACACCGGCTCCGAGGACGGCGTGCTGGCTGGGTGGAGCTTGGCGTCACTTGGCCACGGCGAGAGCGCTGGTGAGGGCGAGGGCGAGGCAGAGGGGGATCAGGAGGGCGGGATGGAGGTCGATGGCCAGGAGCATGAGGATGAGGAGACACGGAGGAGGAGGGAGAGGGCTGAGCGGAAGAGCAAGAAGGAGAAGAGGAGGGAGAAGCGGCATGCGCCGTACTAGAGGTGGGACTTGGGTTCTGGGATACGCAGGCTCTGCAATCTCATGCATTTCTGGGCTAGCTGCTTCGACTGCCACAAATCCTAAGCTTGGCATTGTTCATTACTACTACTGTCCACATTGTTCACTGCTCACTGTTCATTGTCCTCGCTCTCGCACCAGTCGCCCCGAACCCGGGCCCGCAGGACCTACGCCGGCATGTTCTCCACGGTAAACACTCCCGCAATCGTCTGGGCCAGCGTGCGGAAGCTATGTGGCACCTCT
Organism: Cutaneotrichosporon dermatis; assembly: GCA_020011015.1. Taxonomy (NCBI): domain Eukaryota; kingdom Fungi; phylum Basidiomycota; class Tremellomycetes; order Trichosporonales; family Trichosporonaceae; genus Cutaneotrichosporon; species Cutaneotrichosporon dermatis. The sequence goes on along the minus strand of JAIGNX010000001.1, from coordinate 6,964,154 downwards.
GACGGCTGCCCGAACTCGCCTCCACCACCACACCCGCCGCCAGGCCACTGGCACGGATTGCTCCCCCATGGGTTGAGCACGGCCATGCGCACATCGATGAGCGAGTCGATCGAGGCCGGCAGCGGGAAGTCGGTGGAGCGCGAGTGGTCGAACCCATACGCATGGTTGCCGACCATGGTGAGCGCGGTCGAGCGGTCGCCGCGGTCGGTCTTGACGACCTGGTCGAAGTCGATGATGGTGTACGTGCTCGCGCTGGCTGGTGCGTCGCTGGCCACCATCCCGGACGTAGCGCCGGGTGAGTATCCCTTCGGATTCGCTGCATCGCCGGAGGGGTTGAGCCAGAGCACCTGTGTCGCGTCGAGCGTCCCGAGGCCCTCCAGGGTCGTCGAGTTGGTCGTGCCGATCACGCATGGCGCGTCGCCCCGCATACACGTCAGCAGCGCGATGAGGATGGGCACGTCGAAGCCAGAACGGGTTCGCCACACGCTCTTCGGCGTGCCGCCTGTAATGGCCGCAAGCGCATTGGCGGGGTTGACGCCCTCGAGGCCGGCGTAGCCAGTGGTTTCGGGCTTGGTGCTCTTCCAGTCCGGGTGCGCGTCGAGGAACTTGGCGAACGCCTTCTCGAAGAGCGGCATGAAGAAGATCGGGGTTGGAGGGTAGGAGCCGTCGGGGCCTGGGAAGGCGGCATCGTTGACAGGCTGGTAGCCGGGATACGGCCAGCAGTTCGCGTTGATGTTCGTGAGGACGGGCAGCTGGTCGTCGATGGCGATGCGGTGCTCCATGCCGTCCTTCTTGAGGAGGACTTCGTAGGACCCTTCGCCGGTGCCGACGCGCACAAAGCTGTTCTTGATAAGCTTTGTCCATCCGCCAGACGCCAGAGCCATGACGGCGGCCCCCATTCCGCAGTCCCCGATACCGCCCTGCTGGACATCGGCGGCGACTAGGTCAACATATCCTTCGAGGGCCCAAAGTGCACCGCGGGAGGGCGACCCGTCACCGCCCAGGACGTGCTGGTACTCATACTGGCAGCTGAGGTTGGGGTCAGGGTTGGGCGTTGGCGGGCTTGGCTGCGAGTTGACTGTCATCTGGCGCTTGGCCGCATCTGCGACGCCGAAGCGGCGGGCGCGGAGAGAGACAGAGTCGTCACTGACGAAGACGGCCGTGTTTGAGTTGGTACCCTGCGCTGGGCGGTGGGTTGCGTTCATACCCTCGGACGTGATGCCGCCCCAGGTCGTGGCCGGGCCATTGGACTCATTGTGGAAAGCAGGCAAGTCACTACCGCCAAGCACTGGGGCTGTATGGTTGGTCACGGGGACCATGCCGCTGTCGACAATCTCCACGATCGAGCCGTTGTTCTCCCGAAGCGGGAGAGTGACGTTGACTTCGACGTCGGGGTTCTCGATAATCTCCTGGACGGTGTCGTCGATGGAGGTTGGGTCGGGGCAGTTTTTGTCGCCCCCGCCGCCATCATGGCCTCCCTTCGGGCTACCATCGTGGCCGCCTTTGTGGTGATCGTAATCGCCGTCCACGTGGCCGGGATGGTCCCAGCCATGGTCGTAGTATCCGCCCATCCCATGGCCACCCGTGCGACGCTGCCACGGTCGGTGGCATTTGTCGCCTCCCCCATAACCGCCTCCATGACCGCCTCCATGGCCGTCTCCATGACCGCCTCCATGGCCGCCACCATGGCCGCCACCATGGTGTCCCTTGTCATCGCAGTGACAATCCCCCTTCCCATCACCGTGTTTGCCACCATCCCAGCCGCCGTAGCCGTGCCCGCCGCCGTTCTTGTCCCCATGCCCATCATAGGTGCGGCGCGAGAGACCATTGGTGACAACGTTTGAATCTGCGCTAGCCACCGAGGTGAGCAGGGCAGCAAGCCCCAGCGCGAAGGTGCTGCACTTCATGGTATCGTGTGCGGGACGACAAGGCAAGCGCCGTGAGGTCCGAGTTGAAGTAAGTTGAATCGAAGCTGGAAACGACGGGATTCCATTGCCGACGTCTAGACGCTTTTATGCTGTAAGCATCCTCAATCGGCCAGGCGAAACCGGTGACAACGATGGTCGCCGGATGCTCTTCGCCCCATCATCGCCATCAGCTGTGCACAGCGAAGACTGGACCACTACCACCTCTTCGGGAGCCGAAGATGGGGTGCCACCGCCTCTTTTGAACAGCTTTGAATAAGATGCTTAATCGAGGTATGACGTTGGTATTACCCGGTATTTGAATAGTGCTGAAGCGAACTATTTCGGGGCGCGGATTCTGGGCAAGATCTCGACTGTTCCGGCGCAGTGCGGGTTGGTGAACGCTGTAGTACTGTTCGTTGTGCAGTATAGGCCACCGCACGGTATGTCTGCGTGTTGTAGGAGATTTATCGCACACTGCCACTGGCACTTGATAATCGGCTACTCCAAAGTGATCTCAAGCTTTGTTTTGGCATCTGGAGATAACGGGTCATCTCCAGTGGTTGTGTCGCGCGCCTGACGATGCTGCGTTGCGAAGGAGAGGGCTGAGGCAGGGCAGTGCGAGCAAGCAGAAGCGAGTTGATGGGCCTCCGTATTCGAGCGGTTCGGAAGCTGCAGTGCCTCTTCACCACCTCATCGCCCCTCGTTGCCACCCAGTGCGATCCACTCGCTCCGCCACTCATAGTTGTTTGTCGACGCCACCATCTCCCGGCTGTAGCCGAGGAACAGGTGTCCCGTGGGCATCAGGAAGCTGCTCGCGTCGGCGGACTTCGCCATGCGGATCCACAGCGTGGGGTCGGGGCCAGGCGAGCGTCGCGCTCCGGCGAGGAGGTGCTGCGATGCGTCGTCGACGGCGGGGTGCGGGCGTGCATAATCCACGGCGTCGTCGGTCGGACAGAGGACGAGTTCGAGGTCGCCCGTTTTGGGCATTCCGTCGGCTCCTACTATCAGTCCGCCCTTCCACTCCATCGTCCGTCATCGTCCACCGACTCACCGACTGGCGCGGCGAGACACAGCTCCGGATCACTCCCATTAACCCGTATCCGGACCCACTCCCCCTTCCCCTCCCCCCTATCTTGTTCCCGAGTCCACGTCCACGCTGTCGGCGGTTCGTCTCCAGCTCTGCCGTCAGCTTCGCTGTCGAGATCTGCCGGGTTGACGAACGGCACAAGCTCGGCGACGGCGCCCACTTCCTCTCGTGCTGCCAGGAAGCGTTCCCCGCCATCGGCTGGGGCGAGCATGTAGATCCCCTTCGGCGTTGGCTTCGAGGAGCCAACATTGTGGTTTGGTGGAGATGAGAGGGCGAGGAGCCAGGGGAGGAAGGGGAGGCGCATCTCGGCGTGGGATCGCGTAAGCGAATAGCGAGAGGAGAGAGTCGTAGATGAGGAGAGTCGCAGAGAAAGAGATGAGGGAGCGATCAGCTTTGCTCAGGAGAGAGAGGAGAAGGACAGAGACATCGGAACAACAGGTGAGCCTGTGCTCGTGCGCGAGGACGCGTTCCGATGCGTGACATCACGTGCAGGCAGCTTCCGAGATAAGCCACCGCATATAACCGAAGCCGTTCACGGCACTCCGGCACCCAGATGTGATCCGCATGTCCGCACACAAGATAGTCGCTACAAGTCTAATCGATGCAAAGTTCTACGTAGCACTAACAAGTCTAGATAATGTCACAACGACCCCTCCAACGACACCAATACCGCCTCCGGTGTGTCTACTCTAGAGCTCAAAGATGCCGACGTGCGTCGGCTCCTGCGTCTCCTTGCCGTTGATGCGGTCCTCGAGGATGACAGATGCTGCGTGCCGCCAGTCCTCCTCGACCCATTTCGCCATACGCGCGTCGAGGGCTTTGTGCGTGAGGCGTTCGAGGAGGTGTCTGCTGTCAGGTGGTGCACAACAGTCGTAGAGGGCAAGCTCGGCAGAGACTCACGGCTTCATCGGTGTCTTCATCGCCTGCCGCACTGCGTCGACGAACTTCTCATAGTCGTACTCTGGATACTGGTACCCCTCGGGCGGGTCTAGGAGGCGGAGGAACTCGTGCTGCGACAGCGACCAGGTGTAGCGGTCGTTTGGGTCTTCATGGGGGAACACGCGGTGCTGAGGTCAGCCATGTCACCCAAGCTCGGCCTCTGAGGCCTTGCGCTACGCACCGGATTGATGAACGGCACACCCCGAGCCAGCGCATAGTAAGGACTCGGGCTCGACGGCGGCCATCCGATGCCAACCATCGCGCGCGAGTTGCCAACCTCGCGATCCCACTCCGCCTGATTCAGCTTGCCGAGGTTTCGCACGCCCTCAGGGACCTCCATCGGCCCCTGCTTCTTCTTCTCCTCGTCGCTGCGGTCGTCGATGAAGCCGCCCACGAACTCGAAGGTGGGGAACTCCTTCCGCAGCTCATGGTACGCCTTGGTGATCTGGTCGCGGCCGATCATGGGTTTGCCGAAGTAGTCGTAGAAGTACTGTACACGCTTGGAAAGGATGTAGGCGCGCACGGGGCGCTGGTCCCAGGGGATGATCTCGGGGTTCTCGTCGTCGAGTGCGTACCCAAGGTATGTCATGTCTGCGTGAGCGGTGTCGCTGCGTGGAGACGTACTGCGATAGCCCTGGTCTGTGGGCTTCTTCCACTCGGGCTCGGCGATGGCGGACCACGGCTGTCCGACTATCGTGGATAGGCCATTCGGGAAGAAGGAGAAGCGGAAGAACTGGGTGAGCGTCGGCCCATCAAGGGGTGCTCACCTTCCACGCCGGGATGCCGTGTGGATTGTCCTTTGACTTGAGGTAGTCAAGGTGGTTCTCCGGGATATCCACGATCGTGCCGTCGTCCGCGAGCACGACCTTGACGTTGTCCGGGAACTGGCGGTGCAGGTGGGCCATGTACTTCCAGTCCGGTTCGCCCCCGAGAAGGACGGTGTAGCCTTGTCGCTCGAGCGACTCGATCTGGGGTCAGCGAGGCGACGGCCTGGAGCGCCCCATGGGGCACAGATGGGAATGATTGGCCCGCAAGAGCGAGCCGCAGAGCGGAAGAGTACACACCATGTTCATGCACCTGCCAGTCAGCTGCGTCCTAACTGCCGTAGCTGACTCACCAAATACCTTCGCCGCCGCGATAGTTGTTGAACACCGCGAGATGGCAGTGGAGCGTGCCGATGATGACGAACTGGCATAAGACCATGACCAGCGCACCCGCCCGCTCGATCTTGTTCCGGTCTACTCACCTTGAGCGCATTCGGATGACAGTTCCCCTTCGCCATACACGCCGCTATCCTCCTTAGCTTCGCCTCATTTCTCCACATGTAGTTGTAAGGCTTCGGCGGGTCGTATAGCGTCAGCCCCTCCGGCTCGTGTGTGAACGCCTCGAGCTCGGGGTCGAGCTTGCTATCGGCCCATTCCTGGGTGAGCGACCATGACGTGCCCGGCGTCTGGATGGCCCAGTGGCCCGTCTGATGCCGGTGCCCAGCGGCTAGGAGGAGGAGCGCGATGGTAAGCGCTACGGCGGCGACGAGGGGCCGCGAGAGCCGCGGCGGCATCGTGGTGGATGGCGGGTGGGGTCGTTCCCTCGGAGCTGAAGGTGGGAGCACAGAAACGAGGATAGAGAAGAGGGGAGGGCGAAAGGGAGAGGGCGATACAGCGAGAGCCAGGTAGTCGACGAAGAGAAACGCGTTCAGATGGAGTTTGCGATATCAAGAAACAAAGTTGTTGCCATGGTGATCGCGACGGAGGACGGGTTGGGGTGGAGGTAGATCCCAGGCACGGGGAGGATGGGGCTTCCCGAGATGCCCTAAATTCGGGATGATCGACGTCACCGACGCCGTTCCCTTAACAAAACAACATCGACGAGGACGACTTGCATGCTGGCAACATGAACCGGAACTTGCAAGAAGTGAGAGAGCATACGGGCATTCGATGGCTCAACATGCGACAGCTCTTCTATCGCATAGGTGAGACTAAAGATAACGAACAGTTAGCACCGATGTCGATGGCCCTCCAGGTCGAGCACTGCCAGCAAGCCATTAACTATTCAGGTCATTATTGCATTCACAGGTAGTCGTGATGATACGGAGAACTAATACAAGTTACAGTATGTTGAGTTTGCTGCTTATTAACTCGTCGTGGCGCGACTGATTAGGTTCGAATTCCACATTCCGTCGTCTGGTCGTCTGGCGGCGCTGGAGAGTTGTCACTGGCGACTCGCCACTCGCTGCGCTCCTAGCTCGTGGATCGTGGCTCGGACAGCTCACGCCCTGCGCGCCTGAGGCTGGGGCGAAGCGGGCGGCGGCTGTGGCCGGGGCCCGAGGGGCTTGTTCTCGCGGTTCTCGCGCGGCTGCCCAAACATTCCCATACCGACCATGCCCGCACTCTTGAGCGCGTCCATCGGCGCGAACACAGTGTTGTTGCCGTACGCGCGCGTCCGCTCAATCTCGAGGCGGCCCTGGGCGAGCTCGCGCGCGAACTCGTCCTCAATCCCGGCGTCGACACGCGCCTGCGTCCGCGTAGCCTCAGCATTGGCCTCTGCGCGGAGCTTGATCGCCGTCGCCTCCGCCTGCGCCTCGATCGTGAGACTCTCGGCCTTGGCGCGCGCGCGCGCGATCGCGTTGGCGTTCTCCGTCTCGACGGTGGCGCGCTTCATCGCGTTCTGGAGCTCGAGGACGCGCGCCTCGCCCTCCTGCTTGCGGCGCTTGTTGGCGTTCTCGCGGTCGAGGTTGGCGCTCTCGACCTGCGCCTCGAGGGCGCGCGTGGTGAGCGAGTCGAGCTTGGCCGCGATCTCGCCCTTGAACTTGCGGTCGATGATCGCCAGGTCCTCGAGCTTGATGCCGTACTCGCGCGCAATGACTTTGAGCTCGTCGATCGCCTGGGTACGGACAGCCGAGACGAAGACGGCGCCGGCGTCGTCCTCCCCGTCGTGCAGGTCCGGGGCCGCATTACGCGTCCGCGCCATGGTCGAGTAGTCGAGGTGCGCGACGATCTGCGTCAGGATCGAGCGCGCCTTGTCCTGCAGCGCGTCGAAAGGCGTTGGGTACCCGTGCCGCGCCAGTTGGAGTGGAAGTTGCAGCTCGTACCGGAGGTACAGGCGGAGCCAGACGGGCACCTGGTCGCGGGTGTAGATGTTGTCGCACTCGAGCTCGATCTGGACCTCGCCCATGGTGAAGAAGCCGCGGAGCGAGACACCGGCCGTCGTGAGGAAGTGCTGCCCAGCGCCAAGCTGGTACAAGTCGTTCTTGCGCTGGAGGATGGCGACGTTGTTGGCGGGGATGTCGAGGAACGTGGCCGCCACGTACTTGTTGGGCAGGCGGACGCTCTGGGTGTGGCCGAGGACCTGCTTCGAGTAGCGGTCGATGACGGGGTCCGACAAGTGGGTCTGATTGACGAGGCCGAGGAGCTTGTAAGCACCGGTCGTGGCCATGGCGACAAAGCCGCGGTCCGAGACAACGAACACGCGCATCTGAGGGTCGAGGCACACGGCCGCCTGGTTCTGGGCAACCTGCACGATCGTCAGGCCGAGGCGCTGCAGCCCCTCGTCAGGGACGAGCACACCGCTGGAGCCGTGTTTGAGCGGCGGGAAGTTGGTGGCAAGGTCGTACGTGCCGTGATAAGTGCATCCGATCCAGTTGGCGAGGGGCATGCCGGGGTAGCGGCCAGGCTCGAGGAGGAGCTTGGGGCCCGAGGCGTACTCGTACAGGCCAAACGAGCCTGGGTTGACCTCGCGGCCGACGAGCTGGTGTGGCCGCTTGGTGGAGATCAGCGCCTGGTGGCCGGCGGCGATGAGCTCGGCGTCGAGCTGGCGAAGGGCCTCGAGGACGCCGTTGGGCCCGATGGGGACGAGGAGAGGGCTGGAGTAAGTACGTGCCGCGAAGCGGGTGTGTGGCAAAGGTAGCACAAAGGTGCGAGTGGAGCGGGCATGCGAGACCATGAGGAGTGGTTGCATCCCACCAGGGCAGAGCCAGACTCACCGCTTGACATCGAGATAGGAGCGCTCATCGACGAAGGGCAGCGAAGCCGCGTCCTCGAGGGGCACCTCGAGCCCCTTGGGGGGCGGCTGCCGAGCGTACCCCTTAGCCATCGAGTTGGGGCTCGGGACTGGGCGGAGGTGGTTGTCGTTGTAGCCGGAGTTGTGGTCGGCTACGACCGTGATGCCGTCCGACTCGCTGATGCGGGAGGGCGGGGAGCCTGGCATCGTGTGATACTAGGATGGGATGGGTTGGGATGAGGGAGAGTGAGGAAGTAAGTGACGGTGGGTGTCGAAGCTCTCTGCTTCGAGAGAGAAGTCTGGTGGAGGGTGGCGAGGTCGGGTATGTGTGTGTCTCGATGGGTTGTCGAACTGTGAAGAACCATCGAAGGCACAAGCTTATATGCATCAGCGCTGCACAGCTTCTCAACACACCTTTGGCACGTTGGAGCGAGACGACGAGTGACAAGAATGCTCGTGCGCGCATCCTTGTTCGCCGCAAGGAGCCGGTCGGTCGCGAGTCCGTGATAATGCCATATCTACCCGATCTACCCGACATACCCGGCTCTGTTCCTGCGCATACAACGTTCCTGACTGAAGCCAAGAGCCTCGCCTCCCTCTCCTTCATGTCTACATGCTTACTACGACGTTGTGCTGATAGCTTGGGCACGTGCAAGTCGTCGACGATGGTCGTGGTATGCAAACAAGTCGCGCAAGACGGAGAACACGGACAGTTGGGCACAGGTTCTTGTCACAGGCACGACACGGAGATAGGCACGGATCAGGAACTGGACGCCATGGAATGGACGAGGCACGTTTGTGTTGCAGGTGGCGTTTGCGGCGATGCTCACTTCACCATTTCTCGAGTCGAAGGGATGGAGCACCGCAATGCACGTTCCACAGGCCCTGTTCCAACGCCGAGGGTGTCAGAGCAGACGCGCAGATGCCATGGTCCGGCGTTTCTGTGGCCGTTCCGTGGTCTGGCTCCTGTGGTGTTTCTTGCTTCATGTGCACTCGCGTTCCATGTGCCGGTCCGGGGCATGCCGCACCGGCGTTGTGCACCTTGTCCAATGCGGATGCGTACGCGAACCCAAACACCGGCCCTGGCGATGCGATAAGATGTCGGTCGTCGACCTCCGGTGGCCGGTGGGCAGCGGCGGTGCTGGTGTGGTCATGTGAGAATGTCGGACTTGAGACAACCGACACTATGGCTTCGTCCTGGCCCGCTCTGAGTGGCAAGAGGGTGCAAAGAGTGGCATGTGGGTGCAGAGAGTCGCACGTACTGCAGATAGGAAATGCTGGGGGGCATAGTGGGAGGCAGAACTGAGACGAGTCAGCGGTAAGTGAAACCACCTGGAAATGAGTCTTCGTAGCGCAAGCAGGAAACGCTGTGTCACAAAGGCGTGAAGCAGCCAGAGAGACAATCCCAGACGCCCGACATACCCAGACGCCCGAGGCGGGGATGATAGAGTCAAACTGGCAACATAGGCGCGAAGGGGCAAGAGCACAGCGCAGAGTGGGCGACGGAGACATTCAGACTTCAGGGCGCCGACGGAGGCGGAGGCGGGGCCAGGGGCGGAGGCGGTGTCGTCCTGGACGTTTCGGGCAAGTCCGAGCGCCGCCCTCGGGGCCGCGGGGCCCGTTGTCGCCGAACCTGGGCGCATGCTACCGGCCGCTGGGTGGAGGGGAGGCTTGGCCCGGCGTGGTCGGACAGGTTGTTGTTGGGTTCCGCTGATATCGGGCGACGACGTCATCATACCGCGAGCAATGGTTGCCGGCCAACGGGAAAATCCGGTTAATGGACGTCTCTAACTCGAGCCGTATGCTGACCTCAGCGGACGGTTACTCAGCGGTATGCTGGCGGTTGATGTGTTGAGACAGATGCGGGCGGAACACGGAGCCAGTGCGAGGTGACCAAGGATGGAGGTTAGTTGGCAAGACAAGCCTGGCGTCCACGCACGGACACAACGGTCCTCGACTGTTCTCGCCACTGTGATCGCCACGGGTCGACATCCTCGCACCTGGTGTGCATTATTACGCATGTACTAATTCGTAAGACTAGATCAACAATAGATGGCAAAATGAACAACAGTAGTCGCCCTCCTCCACCAGGAGGGCGACAGAAAGCACACCATCGCCGCTGTCTCCGCGTCCTTCAACGTCACCTGCCCTGTCACACACCTACATCCGCCCCGGCCGCTCATGCCACGGCCACGGGGTCCGAGGCTCCGCCTCCAGGTCGTTGTCCGGCGCCATCCCCGTCTGCATCTGCGCGGGCGGCTCACGGAGATGGGCGGCCGGGCGCGGCGGGCTGGGCGGGAGCGGAGCCTTGACATCGCGCGGGGGCGAGATCTGCGGCTCGAGCGAGAGGCGGCGGAGCTTGAAGTCCTCGCTCCACCGGCGCGTGTTGGCGCGTGTCTTGCGGCGGCTGCGCATGATGAATAGAGCCGCGGCGACGAGGCCGAGGGCTGCAAGGACACCGATCTGGGGTCAGCGGCTGTGCGGGTTGCGGAGCGGGGGACGTGCGGAAAGAGACGACGTGCGGAAGAGGCGACGTGTGCAAGAGGGCAAGGAGGGGAAGAGGAGGGGAAGAGGAGGGGAAGAGGAGGGGCGTACGGGAGGACGAGGGGCAAGGGGAGGAAGAGAGGCGCGGAGAGGAGGGGCTCTAAGGGCGGGCTCCGCGTAGGTTCAGGATGGAAGTGAGGTGCAGTTTGAGATGTGTAGGGGGAGGGTAGCGAGACTCACAACAATGCCGGCGATCGCGCCGCCGCTGAGCTTCTTGCTTCCGCCAGAGGGCAGTAACTGCTCGTCCTGCGCGGCCGAAAGATCCGGGTCGGGAGGCCAGGTGTTGCCCGATCTGCAGTCAGCATGGGCAAGGAAGCGGCCATGGATTCATGAGAAGCGCTAGTGGACGGCAGCCCATCTCAGGCTACGCCGCCTGCTACGCCACTCCCGCTGCTCGCACACCTGACTCACCCAAGACCCGACATGAAGTCGATCCGACTCAACCGCTGCATCTGCCCCTGGTTGAGCCCAATCGACACCTTGTACCGTGTAGTCGGATCGAGCGGGGCGAAGAACAGAAGGCTGTCGTCGTCCTCTGCCGAGATAATCGGTTCGACCGTCACCGTGCCCCCGCTGGGCATTCCGGGAATCGGGGGCTCGAATTTCATGTCGAGCTTCTGATGGTCTGGGCCGACCGAGCCATATACTCTGATAAAGGCGGAAGCGTACGGCGCCTCGAAGCGGACAGTGACGGGGGACGCGGCTGTGTTGAAGCGGACGTTGGCGCCGTTCTCCTGAGACCACGAGGCGGAGCCACCGGGCGTGCTGACTGCGTAGAACGGGTTGATGTCCTCGCGGCTGTGGAGGAAGGACTGGCTCTGGACGGGGACGAGGACGACTTCGGAGCTGGGGTTAGTCACGAGCGAGTACTAGTAAGAGCGACGGACGTGAGGGTGAACGAGGGCGAGTGTCGGTAAAGGTGAGGGTGTAGGAATAGCAGAGGCTGGAAAGGGAGGAGAAACTCTTCCACTGGAGAAGAGGAGTGGGAGATAGAGCGCAAAGGACCACCTCTCAGCTCTGGTGGCAGACATCACGCCTTCGCAACTTCGTTTGGGGCACTCGTACGCTTCCTCAGATCTGAGGAGCCACCACCGCCCAGAACCTCAGAGTTGTCCGCCCACAGAACAGCCGACCAGACGCCATCCACAAGCCGCGCTCGCTGCGCTCGCGACACTCACGCTTCAGCCTGAATACCGGTTTCAATGCTCATATTGTGGAACGTATAGTTGACGCCGCGAACCCCGAGGGTCGGCTGGCAGTAGTGCCACTCGCCTCTGACACCGAGGTGGACGGGTCCCGGAGTCCTCGGCCCTGGTACCGTCCCTTGCTGCCCCAGCTGGAGGTCGATTTCCGACATGGGTCTGACGGCGTTGTCGCCAGACGGGCGCGAGAACTCGCCGGACGTGTAGACGCCCCTGCACCATGGCCCGTTGGTCCAGATCTGTCGTCAGTCCCAGATACTAGTGATCATGGCGACGGCGGGGAGCGATATAGGGGCTGAGAGACGCTTACCCGAGGACTGTCGGTCTCGCGGACAGAGCTCGCGCGGGACAGCTGCACCCAACCCCTGGACGAGTTCACCGCCGTCCAGTCGTCTGGGGAGTAGTACTGGAAACCGTCGGTGGCGTACAGCGTGACATTGAAGAAGAGGGTGGGCGTGATCGGCGGCATGTGCTGCGCCGTGACTTGTGCCGCGAGGCCGAGGCCGCCGAGGAGGAGGGCGAGGGTCATCCCTGCTAGTGGATGGGCTGTGGGATGGTTAGTTGCGAGTTGGATGGATGGGTGAGAGAGATGGTGAAGAATTGAGATGGCGAGAATATGGGAGAGATGGGTGGTTGGAGTGACCAGAAGGATGGGATGGCATCATCGAGAGCTTGGGGCGGCGGTAGCGCCGATGGAATGAGAGATCGGTCGGCGTGAGCCATATCTTGACGACTGGCGAATGCTGCATGCGGCGAGTCTCAGGCGAAGCAGGCAAGACCAATGTTCCAGAGGCGCAATGTCTGCGTGCCCCAATAAGCTCATGACGCATCCGGAGTGGCGTATGCCCACAGCTAGAGCAGTATTAGCTCGGTATGAAGGGCCAGGCCAGGTGATGACCGGCTGGCTCGATATCAGAAGGAGGGCGTCACGGGATCATGGACCGACGAGAAGACGGCGAGAGAGAGAGCAAGGCCATTAGGTGACATCGGCGTGAGACTGGATGAGCGACATTACTAAATGACGTAATTTCAAACTAGACAAGGAAGTCAGTTGATACAAAAATCGTCGTGCCTGAAATCATTAACGAGGGTGGCTGGATACAAATCCCGCGGTAGATGGCGACGACGACGACGACGACGACTGCTATCGATGACGGCGTCACTCGCCGCGCCGGGCGAGCTAGACCGTCAGCCAACGTAAAGGTCAACGAGAGCTTGTTGGTGTATGCGTTTCAGGCGTGCGTGTGTGCTTTCATTCTCAGTGCAGTCGTCTTCAAGTCGACGAGATTGTCTCCGCAGACTCGGGGACTTATGGGGGACGCCGCAGTACGCCTCGGAAGTATGGCGCCGGGCTTGGCGCTTGGTGCAGCCCAATTGTGTCGACCGCCACCCCGACCCGTGTCTCTGGACTCCCTGGGCGTTTAGCTGTCCGGGGAATGTCGCAAGATGTGGCTTCATGGCATCAGGATGGTGGCTTAGAATCCACCTAGCCAAGAGTCGGGACCAAGAGCCAAGCCCTATAGATCCAGGATCTCACTCGACTAGATCATATTCCCCTCTCCCTATCAAGAAGAACCATCAAAGCCCGATGCCTGCTCGCTGTCAGTCAACGTCCAGTCATGGCTGCCTCCATCGCGAGTACGCTTTTGATCGCGATGGCTCAACCAGAACACTCAACTCGCCCAGGACGCCTCGCGCCAACATATTACATATGCATACAACATTAACAGCAGACGCTCACAACCTCGTACTCTATTACTCTCGATACCAGCAAGGGCTGTATTATGCGTTCCACTAGGCCTACGCCGTGAACGGGTCCGGCGTCTTCTTCTCGGGGTCGCCCTCCTCCCAACTCCGCACACGCGAGAACTCGGCCTCGTCCTTGCCGGCCTTAATCGCCGCACTCTTCTTGGCGCACCACTCGGCCACGCGGCCATGGTCTACCGAGTGATCACGTCCGTTGTGCTTGCGCTCCCGCTCACGACGCGCGACGTGCGCCTTGGGCGGGGGGATGACCTGGACGTACTGCGGCAGGCTATCGTCGCTCGCCTGGGGCCGGGGCTGCGCGTCGTCGTTCTTCCATTCCCGGTACATTCGCGACATGCGCGCGGCCATCGTCGGCGACGGGGCTGGGACGGGCGCAGCGGTAACCTTAGGGTCGAGAGTGGAATTGGTCGTAGTGGTTGACGTCGTCGAGGTCGTCCCAGCCGTCCCAGTCGTCGCGGTCGACGAGGACGATGCGCGGGTCGCGGGCGTCATGCCTCGGGCGCGGGATTGGCGCATGCTCGTAGGAGGGGGGGCGCGAGTGCGACGCGAGGAGGACGGCTCGCTAGCTTGCCATGGCCAATGCTTGCGGTTGGGGTGGGAACGCCGGTCGCTCTTGGGCTGTTGGCGGTCGAGCCAGCACCAAAGGAGGCCGAAGAGTAAGGAGAAACCGAGCACGGCGGCGACCTGGTGTGAGCTGCGGTGCAAGGGTGGGGGAGTGCTGCGATGCAGGGGGCGGTGCTGCTCGAAATGTAACTGGCAAGGCTGTGGACGACGCTGTGTTGAAGCCGGGGGGGGGAATACCTAGCCAGCGTGGAATGCCCGCACGACCCCTTTGTACCCAGGTGACAGGTAGTTTGGTAGATTTGGACAAGATAACTTACCACTACACCGGCGATGGTACCGCTTGGAAGACCCTTCTCACGCGTCTCGCCTGTCTCCTCGTCGACGAGGGTGTAGAGTCCTTGGGTATGTGGGTCCTCGGGAATGGGAAGGGCGGTGGCCAGTCGTCCCAGTGACAGCGCGAGTGCGGCGGCAACAAACATCGAGTAGGATGGGGAGGGTGGTGGCGTGAGCCGTGTTGGAGTGATGAGTGAGTTGCGCATTTTAGTCGCTCGCCGTATCCACCTGTCCACAGGGTGGAGCTGAGCTGGTTGGGGGTGAAGTATTAGATGATGAACAAGAGGAAAAGATTGATGGGAGAGAGATGAATGCGAGATACAAGTATAGGAAGTTGTGAGAGGGGGTAGGGGGTAGTAGGGAGTGAGGAGGGATGGGCGGCGACGGGATGAGACAAGACGGCGTGGTGCGGCGCGGCGCCAAGCCTCCCTCAAGAGCTTGGGTGCTTGGATGTGACGTTTGGCGATAAAGCTCTAGTCAGGCTGGGCATTTCCCTTTTCCAAGGAACTTGAGGAGGGACGGCGAAGATCTCGGCGTCGGCAGAGTGGGGGAGCAGGGGAGAGGGAGAGAGAGACAGTGGATGCATAGCAGCTATAGCAGCTTTGCTTAGGTTCACAACATAACGGCGGCGAGTGAGATTTGTGAGTTCGAGCAGAAAATGCCAAGACTTTTTGCCCAGGTTGCCGAGAAATCGATCCAAAGATCCAAGACTCAACTGTCGTGCCTGGATTTGGCTTGGCCTTGTTCTCGGCGCTCCTCCTCCTCCTTGATCCCGCGGCGGCCCACGCCCGCTCCTTAGTACAGACAAACTACGACTTACAGCTTAGCGCAATCCGAGGGCTCGGCGCGTCCGTTCCAAGGACCGCCGCGTCAAACTTGGTCCCCGCATTCGGGCGGCATCTTGGTCTCCATCCCACTCTCCGCCCAGCGGCCCAGCTCGCCCAGCCCGCCCTAACTATCATCAAAGCCCAGAATGCCGAGTGGTGCCGAGTGCTCGGCGACGCTCGCACCTTGGCCACCTGGTGCCTGTGGCTAGTTGGCGCCGAGCATAACAATAGTGACCTTTACGAATTGAGATAACTTCAAGTCCTCATTGACAATCACTGGCGCCGAG
The DNA here is from genome assembly GCA_020011015.1 of Cutaneotrichosporon dermatis. NCBI lineage: Eukaryota > Fungi > Basidiomycota > Tremellomycetes > Trichosporonales > Trichosporonaceae > Cutaneotrichosporon > Cutaneotrichosporon dermatis. Next base: position 6,948,701 of record JAIGNX010000001.1, on the reverse strand, counting down.
CTGAGAAGTCGGATGTGCTAAGACACCGCTGCGTCCACCTCTATCTCCGTCTTGGGAGGTAAGCTTGAGGGACATCGGAACATGAGAATCTGCGAACACCGACTCGTTATCCATCCACAGGGTTTCCCAGTTCATCCGTTCCGTTCCCGGCCGTGGGCGGCAGACGAGCTCAGCGGATGGCAGCGGAAGCTCAAACGGCATCGGCGATTAATGATGTCGCGCGCAGGCGATTGAGGGTAATGGTGGCAGAGGCAATGAATGAATTGCGTCGAGGTTAACTAGATGCAAGGTTCAGGTCGTGCACTGCAATAGAAACTCGCAGTCCCGACATCCTACAGCTCCAGTCCTCTGTACACGTCCATCATCCAGCGTTACTTCGTCTGGAGCGGCAACTGCCTTCATAGGCCGCCGAGGCCACTTGCAACCGCAAGTACGTAGTATGATGGAGACGTGGGCCGTTTGCGGGAGACGTGTCCTTCTTTTAAGAGACCTAGTCCAAACAGACATTAGCGGCAGAGTCGCTATTGTAGGCTCTTCACTCCCTTCGCTGCCAATATCACACAACCGCCAATACGCATCTGTTGCAATGCCTCTTATTGAGCAGTACATCCGCGTCTTGTGCACTGTCCGTATCTTTTCTGCACACCCAGGTCTTGCATGCATGGTCCCACTCGAGGGTGACTTGCGGTCTGAAGTTTCCCCGTATTGTCTCTCAGTTACGTAATCTGAAACAGCATTGTGGACAGGTGGAGGTCCTCCACTCGCACTCGCTCCACCCATCCGACCTCATCCGTCCACTCCCTCCATCATCATCACATCAACATTCTTGCAGTCATTCAACTATGTCTTCCACTCCTCTCCAAGTATACCCACACTTCAACCCAGAAGAGGCTGCAGTTGCAGCTGCAGAATTCGTCAGCAGTATGTCGACGCTCGCGCTTCTCCACCACTAACGAGTGAGGCTTGGACAATCTCCCTGGCGAAGTTGCATTCCTCCTAGCCGAGATCAAGGACAAAGACGAGCGGATAGCACGTGCGTCGCCGTCTGCTCCCTATCTCATTTTCCGCTTCTCTGATACTTGTAGAGCTCCTCAACCGCACTAACCAACGGCACTATGGCCTCACCAAGGGGGTTAAGAACATCAACGCCTCCACCGCCCCTGCCCAAGCCGCCTTCCCCCTCCCAATCCCTGCCGGCGCGCCCATCCCCTCAGCCCATCTGTCGACGAAAGACGCGCAGAACCTCTCCAAGATCCAATCAGAATGGGCCAAGATCCAGCAACTACAAGAAGACAAGGTCAAGCTCGCCGAGCGTCTTGAACGAATCGTCTCCCGCGCGCGCGAGCGCGGAAGGGCGGAATGGCGCCGAGTGGGCGGGATGGATATCGACGACGACGAGATCGAGATCAAGCCGGCTACACCTGAAATCACCCTTCCGCCTCAGGTGCAGACGAAGCGGGGCAAGAAGGCGGCCTTGCCCCTCGCCGCGGCAATTAGTGCGGGGCTCGGCACGTTGAGCGGGAGTCATTCGCCGTCAGGGCGGCAAGGGAGCATGCCCCCTCCCCCGCTGCCGCGTGGAGGGAGCCAAAGCCAGAATGCGAGCCGCGCAGGCAGCCGCGGGCGTGGGCGCGGGCACAGTGTGGCGACGAGCGAGGTCGAGGCCGAGCCAGAGCCAGAGCCCGAGGCCGAAGTTGATATCGTCGACGGCGCAGAGGTCGAGGCCGACGACCAGCTGTACTGCTTCTGCCAGCAGAAGAGCTTCGGCGAGATGATCGGGTGCGACAACGACAAGTGCAAGTATGAATGGGTACGTCGAGCCGTGAGGGGTGGTGGTGCTGACAGCAGTTCCACATCAAGTGCGTCAACCTTACTGCTCCTTTACCGGAGACGTGGTACTGCCCAGACTGCGTCAAACTGCTTGGCTTCGCATCAAGCGACGGGAAGCGCGAGCGGAAGGGGCGGAAGAAGTAACGAAGGCTCCCGAAGAAGTTGTCGCCGTTCCGTTGTATATACGTATAGCCAGCCATTGTGCTTTGCCATTGATCCTAAGCATCTGCATGTCCCCCACCCGCAAGCAGCATGCAACCCAATCGAGAAAGGTTGTGGCGCACAAGGTACTCATTTGCTCTCGCATGTTTACGTAATATCGATCACCTGCTGTTGGTTGTTGGTGGAGGTGGTGACGCCTTCGATGCCGAATGCCCAACTTTCGAGGAGTCGCGAGACCTGCTCTCTTCTCCTCACCACTTGCCTGACAATCCGATGCCCGACAGGCCAGACAGGATCACGGTCTCGGCCCTCTCGTGCCACCTGACGAACGGCGCGGGACCCTCGGCATTCGGTCTCACTCCCCCTCCGCCCTGCCCTCTCGAGCTCGACCTCGACGTCGACCTCCTGCCCGGCGTCGTGCCGCACTGCGTCGACGAGGACGACATGAAGGGTCTCGGGGTCAACTACTCGTCCGTCTCCAAGGCTGTGTATGCCGCCATCGCTGCGCCTAACCACACCTGGTCCGGCCCACCTGCCATCCTGCGCGCGGCGGCTGATGTCGCCCTCGCCCTCCCGGCCGTCGCAGGGGTAACAGTGCGCGCACGCTTCCCCCGCGCACTCCTGCAAGCCCAGTCGGCGAACTACACGCAGTACTTCCCCCGCGCCGCCGCTTCCCTCCCCGTGCCGACATGCACGCTCGCCGACCTCCGCGTCGCCTGCGTCATCGGCCTCCACCCGCACGAGCGCGCCGAGCGACAACGCCTCGAGGCTGACATCGCCGTCGACGGCTACGACCCCGAAGGGTGGAGCCACAAGGCGCTCTCCGACCAGGCGTTCACAGTTAGTCCATCCTCTCATCATCGCTGACAGCAGTGGCTTGAAAAGTCCGAGTTCGGCACCCTCGAGTCCCTCGCCGACTCGTTCGCACGACACCTCCTCTCCCTGCCCCTCCTCGCTGCGCCGAGCGCACGTGTCGACGTGACGATCCGCAAACCCTCTGCGCTCCCTTTCGCCACACCTTCCATCCGCGTGTCCCGCTCCGCGGCGGCGTTCGCCAAGCGCGGCGGGGTGTATCCCGTTGGAGCACGCTTCCACTCCACCAAGGCCACGCCTGCTGCATCAGCCACGCCTCGAGTGTTCATCGCCATTGGATCGAACATCGGGGATAGAGTGGGGTATGTGCGCCGGGCGGTGCGGGCGCTGCAGGACGCGGGGTGTACGCTCGTCGACACGAGCCGGCTGTATGAGAGCGAGCCGATGTATGTCGAGGACCAGGAGCGTTTCCTGAACAGCGTGATCGAGGTGAGTCGCCCTTGTTGTGTACTGCTGACGGAGAGGTATCGACGACGCTCCCACCACTCGAGCTTATGCGACTGTTGAAACGCACCGAGACGGAGATTGGACGGACAAAGACGTTCCGCAACGGCCCCCGGGTCATCGACCTCGACCTCGTGGCGTACGGCGACGAGGTGGTACGCATTGGCAAACCTGGAGACGCACCGGATGCCGATGGCGTCGGATGGCTGGAGGTGCCCCACGCATCTCTTGCCGAGCGGGAGTTTGTTCTCCGGCCTCTTGCTGAGTGAGTCCCAGCTGAGAATCTACCGTCTTCCCAGCTGACTCGCAGCATCGACCCCGGCTTCGTCCCGCCAGGCCTGTCCCCGGTCTCTGAGCTCCTCGCCCGTGTCCCATCTGGCGGACTCGAGCCCGTCATCCCCTTCAACCACCCGGCCCGCCCGCTCCGCCTCTCCACGCCCTCCACGCCGGCCATCATGGCCATCTTCAACGCCACGCCCGACAGCTTCTCCGACGGCGACGCTGCCCGGACAGACCCCACACAAGCCGTGCAGGCATGCGAGGCCCTCCTCTCCCAGGCTAACCCACCCGCCATCGTCGATATCGGGGGCATGTCTACGCGCCCTAACTCTGAGCCATGCTCCGAGGACGAGGAGCTCGCGCGCGTCATCCCCCTCCTCCAAGCCGCGCGCCTCTCGTCCACGCCCCTCGCCACACTCCCCCTCAGCGTCGACACGTACCGCGCGTCCGTCGCGCGCGCAGCCATAGCCGCGGGGGCGAGCTGCATCAACGACGTGCGCGGCGGCGCTGAGCCGGGCATGCTCGCGGCCATGGCCGAGTCCGACGCGCCCGTCGTGCTCATGCACTCGCGCGGCGACTCGGTCACGATGCTCCAGCCCGAGAACCAGGTATATGACGGCGGCGTGGTGGCCGGCGTGCGGTCTGAACTCGCGCGCTCCGTCGCCGCGGCCAAGGCGGCCGGCGTGAAGCGGTGGGATATCGTGCTGGACCCAGGGCTTGGGTTCGCCAAGTCGCACGAGGACAATCTCCGCCTCCTCCGCGGCATTGGGGAGTTCGCGCGGGACGAGCTGGAGGGGTACGCCCTGCTCGTGGGGGCGAGCAGGAAGGGCTTCGTCGGCAAGGTGACTGGACGCACGGTCGCGGCCGAGCGCGGCGCGGGCGACGCGGCGATCAACGCGCTGTGTGCGCAGAGCGGCGTCGTCGACGTGCTCCGTGTCCATGATGCTCAGGCGGCCGCAGAGGCTGTCGCGATGGCCGTGGCGATCCGCGACGCGTAGCGGGCGCGCCGCCTGGGAAGGCTTCCGGCCTCAGCATAGATCCATGTTTACATGTACAACGTATCTGTACCCGGCTGTCCCGCCCAGCGGGCTGCGTGTCTCTTGTCTCCAGTCTCCGGAATACCGTGTCTCTGGCTCTCCGACACCTCATCTCACGACATCGCCAATGCTCGATAATATAGTCGTCCTCCCTCATACCTTCCCATATAACGCGCCTCCCCTTGTCCCAGCCAGCATCTCCTGCTGCCTGCCATCAGCCACAGTCCAGTCCTGACCAACCCCTTCCAACCCCCCCACGCACACTCACGCCCTACACGCTCCAACTGACACTGCCTCGACGGCCGGGTCAAGGCCACCACGCAGGCGGCACATAACTACAGCAACACTTAACGCCAGCCCCGCGCCCCCTGCTCTGCTCGCACTCGCTCGTCGCGGCCCCCCACCTGGGCCCGTACGCGCAGCTCCGCGCACACGCCGCCGCGGTCCCTTCCGCACAGGGGTAGCACCAGTTGGACCCTGCGCCTGCCGGCGGGCGGGGCGCAGAGGCGGGCGCGACGCCGAGGTTGGTGGTGACTGGCATCGCGGAGGCGGTGAGGAGTAAAGGGAGGAGGAGGGCGGGTGGGGTTTTCATCGTGTCGTGGGCTTGGAGGCGGGCGGGGACCGAGGGGTAGCGAGGGCGGGGATGTGGGCGACGGCGAAGATGTGAGGACCAGTCAGTCGCTGGCGAGCTCGACGTGGAGTCTTAAGACAACGACGAAGAACGACAGAAGATGGTGCGATGGACAAGTGGATGGACGAGGACACGATGAGAACGTGCTTGCTCACTGCATATAGCTAACGGTCTGGGATGGACGCGACCACAGCCAGCGAGCAAACGGGGACATGCTGCGTGGGACATGGCCTGATCCGAGATAGAGTTTTGAGTTGCGGCGAGGACGTACGCAACTCTGGCGGTGTTCCGTGCACATTCGGGTGGGGGGCAATGGGGGAGGGGAGGGGGGAGTAACCACGTAGGAACGGGTTGCTAGGCGGACCTCGACATCGGTAGGCTTCCTTCGCGATCACATCTCTGGAGCGTAGGGTATGCATTAGATGAAGCGAAGGTGTACCGCTGGTTGGGAGCAATGTGACGCGTCGTGCTCACTGACGGGCAGTAAGTAGGGACGTAGCGAGCGTCCTGCTCTTCCCTAGTCATCATCATGCCAGATCTGGCATGAGGCGCCTGGGCCATATATGGCCCAAAGTGACGTTGATACGCATCTTGATCGTCTATTTACGGTGGCAGAGGGCTGGGAGTGGGGAGGTCGCTGCAATGGCAAGCTCACACTGTTCAAGGCAGATGAGGTGAGGACGGAGGATTCTGAGTTTGGGTTTGGACTGAAACGCCAGTCCTGCTGTGCGACCAAGCCAGCACGGCCGCGGGACTGGAAACCCAACCTTGCGCAAGCTTGCGCGCTGCACTTGGCAGGACGAAACCGACACCGAAGTCTATGAGAGTCTCGAACTCTCGCGGAACATATTAGAGTTTACATCCGGATCTGTGGTTCGGCTGCACGCCAGCGCCACTATGCATTGGTCACAAAGGCCACCGCGCGATCTCCACGTGGGAGGACTCCTGCACTGAACGCCTAGTCGGCCCGCTGGACTGCGCGGGGCGGCCGCGGCCCCGTAAACCACAACCCGGCGAGGATCGTGACATGCGCAATAAGCATGAGTGCGGAGGAACGCGGTGTGGCGGGGTATGTGTCCCATGCCTTCTCGAGCATGGCGGGGATGCCGAGGCTGGCGTCAGTGGCATGGTGAAATGTGGCGACTTACACTAGACCCCACTGGCCCCAGCCCCCGCCGAGGTACAGCAGGAAGGGGATTTGGTGGAAGTACCACGTCTGGAACTGGTAGTGGAGGGAGCGGGCGCATGTCATGCCGATGAGGTTGGACGTGAAGAGGACGAGGGGTAGGTCTGGAGTCAGCTAGTGCGAACAACAAGGCAGCTCACGGGACGACCGCAGTTGGCCGGGCAGGACAGCAGGGCGGAACAGGGAGCGGAGGTTGTGCAGCCCGCGGCTGAGGACGGCGCCAGTGCCGCCTGGCACTGGACACCAGCGGTACAGGCCGAAAGCGACGAGCACAGCGACGTGCAAGCCGAGGAGGCAGTTCGCAAATGCCTTCGTGAGGAAGACGTCCTCAGGCACAAAGCGCCAGTTGACAGTCCACTTGTACAGGAACTGGCGCGAGAAGTCGTACGCCGAGCGGAAGTAGGTGCGGAGCTGCTCGGCGTCTTCGAAGAAGTACATCCCGCCGAGGCCAAGCTGGACGAAGCCGATGATGATGAGCGAGTCGAGCACGCCCGCAGCGCCGCGGTATTGGAATAGAACGACCAAGAGTCCAGGGACGAAGAGGAGGATGTTCATCTTGACGCCGAGAGCGAGGGAGAAGACGAAGCTGCCGATCTTCCAGTATTCCAGCTGAAGCAGGAGGACGGAGGCGTACAGCAAGATCATGGCGAGCGGATCGTTGAAGAGGCGCAGAAGGTAGATCGAATGCGAGCGCTTCGAGAGGACGAGCGGGACGAGCAGCCATTGTGGGATATGCTTGCTCCTACCGGCGAGGTAGTATATCCCCGCGGCGAGGAGGAGCGTGCCCTGCTCCACTAGGAGCCAGATATACTGCGCTGCGCGCTCACGGGGTACTGGGAGGAGCTGATGCAGCGCAGAGTAGATGTAGAGATGAAGCGCGGGATAGACAAGGGGCCCGGTCTCGCCCTCGATCTTCGAGTAGTCGCGCTCGCCGGAGAGGAACATATCGACCTGCTGCATGTACGCTGGCCAGTCGATCTTGGTATCTGCCGTCAGGTGCGTCTCAAGAGGGGCTACCTACATGGTACCTTCTGGATGATGGCAATCCCGAGAACAAGGTTGAAGGCGGCGAGCAGGACGGCGAAGGGCCAGAAGAACTCGCGGTCACGGAGGATAAGCATGACCGTGCCGATGGGATCTTGGAGCGCCCGAGAGGGGAGCGACAGGAGGGAGGAGAGAACGGTGGAAGGTTCGATCGGGGCGTCCACGGCCGTGGCCGCGGTGGCCACCGGGGCCTCCGTGGTGGACTTTTGGTCTACAGGAGGCTTCTTAGCCGCCGCCCTGCTTCTTGGAGGCATGCTGAAAGAGTGTAGGTTGTTAGTTGAGAGTAAAGAAGGTAACTACCCGTGAGCTGCCATCGCATTCACTCGCAGCGGTGCGATCGTCAACATTGGGTCGAGCCACGTGTCGGTGTGGAGGCCCCGCAAACAATTTGATCCCGTCGCCGCCAAACCCGAGATGTTGTCGACCAACTCAATCGTCAACATTTCGACATCTTCATTCATCGACAACACCGCTCGCCGCCATGGACAGCATCGAGACACAGTCGCGCTCGGCCCTCGCCTCGGGCTCCATTGGCGCCCGCTTCATCTCCCAAAATGCCGTCGACGAGGCAAAGGAGCGGCGCGAGGAGGAGTGGAAGGCGGCGTACGAGCGGTGAGTCATCCTCCACGAGCAGTCGCGTGTGATGGGCGCTTTCTGACAGCAGTATCGGACAAGAGCCACCACCCGAGATGAAGGAGGAGGAGCACGACGGCAGGACGTTGTTTGAGGTACGCCATGCTCCGCGGCATCCGCTGACATCTAGCGCTTGGAAGAACAGAAGGTTCGCTAGCAGAGCCGTGTCATAACTAACCGCAGCAACTGAAGCAGGACTGGTGGGACGACAAGATGAAGATGAAGAACCAGTACCGCGGTCTCATTGGCGAGGAGTTCGAGTTCCTCGCCGAGAAGGAGAAGGAGAAGCAGGAGAAGGAGCGCAAGGTCGAGGAGGAGGTCAGCATGGAGCTGCAGAGCTACCGGGAGTGAGTTCCAGTGTCCTTAAGGACTGGGTTGGAGGCTGACACGCAGAGCACGGTCGAAGCGCGCGGCGGATGCTGTGGCGGCTGCTGAGCCCTCAATAGCCGCATCCGCGGCCAAGCCGCCACCAGCGAAGAAGCTTGCAGGACCGCCGGCGAAGCCCGTTAAGAAGGACATGAGGGCGCTGATGAAGGGAGTAGTGGTGAAGAAGAAGGCTCCTAAGCCTGTGGACAAGGGAGCGAAGCGGGCGGCCGAGGACGACGCGCACGATGACAAGAAGCGCCGCTTGTAGCCGTGGATGATCGCAACCACACTGTGAGTGCCCTCGCTATGGGACCAAATACGGGCACCATGACGGTGTCTATTGTGAGAGTCGGTGCTGATGCCCACCAGCGCCTCACCGTGAAACGATGCAGCGCCACCATCGTGCTAGTCGGTCTTCCTGGCAGCACCCCGTTTCGCGTGCCGGCCCGATGGACGCCGTCAGGTCCTCCTTCCCAGGCCACCACGAGGTCGGCGTTACTGTGCGGGAGGCTGGGCGCCTGCAGGTTGCTGGAGTAGCTGAGAGAGAGGATGGTATAGATGTTATGTTGTTGTCTGTCTGGACGGTGGCGGGATCATTCCCAACCATGTGTACTGCGAAGGGTGCGAGCAGATGGTGGTTAGTCAAGAGTGTATGTGACGGAGATGACCGAAGGCGGAGGGAGAGGAACAAGGGCGATAGCAACGACGACTATCAGACAGACAGATGTCTTGGGGACAGCGATTGATCGCTGGATCGGTGGGGAATGACTGCCATGACTGTCACATGTCGATGATAACTGGGTGACGAATGGGTGGCGGCTAGTCGGGTCCGCTAGGACCAACTGGTCCGTGCTCATCGTCGCTTGCCTCTTGAACGCTTCTGATTGCGGATATCACGCGACACTCGACGATCTGTGCGTTCTCCATCTTGGCAGGCAGCAGACCAGCCAGCTGCTAGCTGCTAGGGTGTTGCCCAAGGAGGGGCTGTGCATGTGCACTGCACTTGCTCACCATCTTCGTTCAAGGGTGTGCACCTCGATTGTGCACCTCGATACGTTGACCATTAGACATCAAGTGTATACAATAAGAAGTACTCTTGTTGTCTCCCAATCTTCCACGCCACCCACTCGTCTTCACTCCATCAATCCATCTCAACACGCTTCTTTGTATCTCCTCACGCCTAAAGCCTCCAGCTTCCAGCTTCCAGCAGCCTCCTCGTTCCCTCACGATCCACTATCACTTCGCACACGCACAGCACACGCACACATCGGCCTTCTCCTCTCGCTCTCATCCCTTCTCTCGACTCCAACACCGCCACCAGTCCTCACCTCACCTCACCTGGCCTCGCCACCAGTCTAGATAAAGCAAGTCACACGACCATCGATCCAATGTCCCTCCTTCGTCTCTGCCTTGGCTCTCAGTCCAGTGAGTCGTTGCCACCTTCCTTCGTCATCCTTCACTGTCTCCTTCACCTTCCTCACCTTCCTCGCTACTTATTACCTCTCAGTCACTACTGAACGCCTTTCCCACTCCCCTCCCTCATTTTGCCACCAACTTAGCTCAGTTCGCGACATCACAGCAGCTAACCCCAGCCATGGACTACCTCACAGTCTTCGCCACCCGCTCCCTCGTCCTCTTCCCGCGCTCATCCACACCCACCCCACCACCGCTCTCGCCCTTCTCCTCGCCTGTCTCCCCCACGCGCACCAGCTCTCTCGCACCACCACCAGTCGAGATGCCGCTGTACGCCCTCATGCGCGACGACACCCACTGCGCATGGTTCCTCGTCGACCGCGTCCTCGAGCACCCCCGTGCATCCGGCGCCGTGCCCCGCGAGCTCGAGGCCGAAGCAGAGGTCATGGTGTGGGAGCAGATCGACCGTGCCAAGATGTTCGGACGCGCCCTCGCCCTCCTGTTTGGGAGCAGAAACGATGTCAGCGAGGACGAGCTGCGCGCACTTGCCGCTAGACATGGGCTCGGGCTGGCGGCACCGGCTGGCCCGGGGCCGCGGGTTGTGATGCGGCATCGCCTTGACTGCGAGGAGGCGTCTGCTATTCTCGCGTAGAGCGAAGGCGTCGCCAGTGCGGCACGTTTCGTGAACCCAACGGAGCACAGGCGGGTGGTGAATGCGAGGGCGTAACGCCTATCGATGTGTATCGTCCCCACAGTCCACGACGACCCTAGCGCCTTTCTCGAGCACCCGTGCAAGATCAGAAGTTCAAGTCCGCTACTCAAGTCAAGTCCGCATTGTCAAGTCCCAGTTCCGTCGTTACCGTCACGCGTCCTTTATTGAGTACCCCGCGTCACAGTTCCAAGCTCAAGTTGCCAAGATCGATCACCACTGTATCCATTGTCCATAGTGTCCGTTGCATGTTGGGTTCCCTGTGATAGTAGCGAGTGGGGCATGTCGTGGCACGGTGGCATACGTTACTGGTCGAGCTTCTGACCCCGTTGCACGGTGGCTCGCGATTGCGGGGAAAGGATCTTGGCGTCTATCTTTTTGAAAAGCTAAATGGTCACTGTCCCAGGGCGATAGCCTGGAGGGCGAGATGATAAGAAGGGGCCGTAGCGCGATTCTCCCTCTGACTGATGGGCAATTCTCCAGCCGGGGCGCCACGGCGTGACCATCAGTCAAGGGGATAGAGACATGTGCATGCTAGCATTGGTGGATGTCAAGCATAATAGCCCCTCGGACTTGTGGTCAGTGCTAGCCAAAACTGTAGCTGGGTAGCAGCAGCACAGGAGCAGACGGGAAGGACGCCGACGTATTTCTCAGCCTGCGTTCCTACACAGATCCTGCCTGACGGTTCAATGCTCTACAGAAGCACAACGATGGAACAGGTGACCCTAGCACTGAGCACTCACCTCGCTGCATCTCTTGTCACGCTCTCCCTCTCGCACTCGCCACTGGGATCAGCTTATCGCTACTGCAAATGGGCTAGAAGGCAAGTGGACGACCTCCACTTGCGTCACCACGTGGTTTCCACGAGACCCTCCGAATATCAGGCACGCCGGGCAAAAGTCGGCCCTCTCTCCTGGTCATGATCTTACAGCCCTCCTCGACCTCGTCGACATCTCCAACCTCCCTCATCCCACGCATCACGATGTTCGCCCTCCGCCTCCGCGCCGCCGCCTCCGCGCGCGCCTTCTCGACCTCCGCGGCGCACCTGAACACGCCCAAAGTCCCCGTCGCGCTGATCGCGCAGCTGCGCAAAGCCCACCCCGTCCCGATGGCGCAGGCGCGCGAGGCGCTCGAAAAGTCCAACCTCGACGTCGACGCCGCCATCGCCTACCTGTCCTCTGCGGCGGGCGCGTCCGCGCAGAAGAAGGCCGACAAGGTCGCGGGGCGCAGCACGACCGAGGGCGCCATCGCCATCTCGCTCCTCGCCGGCCGGCGCGTTGGCATGGTGCACCTTGCGTGCGAGACGGACTTTGTCGCGCGCAACGACGTGTTCCGCGGTGTCGCGCGGGGGATTGCCGAGACCGCCGCGTTCCTCGATGTGCCCGGAGCGAGCGAGGAAGTGCAGGTGCCCGCCAAGGGGAGCGATCCCGTCCAGGCCTTCCCTGTCGACCAGCTCCTCGCCGCGCCGCTCATCTCGGTCACGAACGGCGAGGGCGCCGCTGGCTCCGAGCAGACCATCCAGCAGCTCCTCGTCGCGTCCGTCTCCCAGACCGGCGAGAACCTCCGCCTCCAGCGCGCCGTCTCGTTCGCCGCACCCTTCCCCGCCGAGGCAGGCCGCCGCCTCGTGCCCGGCGCGTACACCCACGGTGGCGACGAGAGCACCGGCAAGATTGGCGGTATTGTGATTCTCGACGTCGCGTCTACTTCCGACGAGCCCCTGGCCACCGTCCTCGACAAGAAGAAGGAGGACGAGCTGAATGCGCTCGCGCGCAACCTCGCCCGCCAGGTCGTCGGCTTCCCCACCGCCGCCCTCACGCCCGGCGAGGGCGTCGCTGAGGAGGAGGCGCTGCTCACTCAGCCGTTCATGATGGGCGGCAGCGACAAACCTGTGGCCGAGGCCGTTAAGGCATGGGGTGAGGAGCGCGGCCTCGACGTCGACATCATGGCTTTCCGCCGGTGGAGCACCGCCGACGAGATCGCCGCCGCCGAGGCATCGGCATAGGCCGCGAGAGTAGATCGACAGTAGACGGATAGTAGACATTAGCATTGCATGCACTCATCGCTCCTGCGTTGGCAGTGTCCACATGGGATACATAGGCTACAGATAATCCGCTACAGCCCTCATTTATCTACGATGTCGAGAACGACGTCAGGGCGGCTGGCGTGAACACGGGCAGGATGTGCGCCTGGTGTCAGCTGAGTAGACCCCGCAGAGCTCACCTCAGTGTTGAAGACGTGCTTGTCAAGGCGGATGTGGTCCGAATCGTCGAACAGGAGGTAGAGATACTCTGCGACCGTCAGCTTCTTCCTCTTCTCGCCAGTAGATTCGACATGGCTGGGGCGATAGTGGCTGCGAGAGGCCTCAGGGCGGAGTCTGTGCCCTTCGGGCACACGTGCTGGCACTCACTCAGTGTCTCGGACAGCCAGAAGGTCTCCATGCGGTCCTCCTGCAGCGGCGGGCTAACCCGCACGTCCTTGATAATCGCATATCCGCCCTTCTCGACCTTGCAGTGCTTGCGGAAGGCCTCGAAGATGCGCCATCCCCACTCGCGATACCGCTCATCTCCCGTGGTGCGGTAAGCGAGCATGAGCGACTCGACCGTCTCGGGGCGGAGGATGTTGCGCGCATCAATCAGGTTCTCCCCGGGCTTGATGTACCAGTCGATCTCGTCGGCACGCTCGCCCTCCTCCCTGCGCACGAACATGGCGATCTCGGGTGCCAGGCCCGCTGGCGTGTTGTACGTCTCGACGCAGGTCTCAACAATACCGCGACCGACAATGAAGTCCTCCATGTCCCGGTCAGAGAGGTGGTGCCAGTCCAGGTCGCGCGTGTTGCCCTCGGTCACGCCGAGGAGGAAGGAGCCGCCCAGGAAGCACACCAGGTGGTCCTGCTTGGGCACGATCTGCCACGTTCTGATGTCAGCTGCAGTCAATCACGTGCGAGCTCACTGCTGGTTGGTCTGGGGGTGACGGGCGGGTGACAGCTCCTGCGTGAACAGGAGGCCGCTCTTCTTGGTCCGCGCGACGAGGTGCTTCTTGATCCCGGCCATGGCCTCGTCGTACATGTCGCGGTAGACGGGCTCGCGCCTGTCTGTCTGAAGGTACTGCTTGAGCAGGTACTCATAGTACGAGTCACCGCGGGAGCCGAGGCGGATGTCAGACATGACGAAGGCACCGGTCTCGGGCGAGATGAAGATCGGCGCGATACCGTCGTTCACAATCTGGTTCCGGATGGCGGCCGACACACCCTCAGCCTTGCGCCAGTAGATCTGGTCCCCAGTGAGGTGGGTGAGGTACTTGAGTTCGAGCTGGAGCGTTGCTGCCTCCGCGAGACTCGCATATCCCTGGTTGTCGCGGTCAGGGACACCGGTTCTAGTGTGCAGGTTGATGCCAGAGTACGGGATCCCGGTGGGAGTCTCAAAGGCGCCGAGCAGGCGGTCGCCGAGATCCGTCGCGCGCTCGAGGTAGAACGGCGCGTCCGCGGCGATGTCAGGGTCGGACGAGATCGAGCACAGGTAGTGCGCAGCCTCAAGGCCGCCCAGCACGCGAATGGTAGTCTCGAAGGTGTTGAACGTCGCGTCGCGATCAAAGTCGAGATGTGCCTTGCACCAGTCGGCCGCGCGGTGGTACTCGTCCTTGAAGTCCATGATCAAGAGCGAGTCGAGCGAGTCGACGACGGTGTAGCCGATGCTCCCGACGTGGGAGAGGTTGGATCCGCCGCAGGAGAGCGGGTGGAGCTCGTCCATGCCAAATGCGCACTTCTCTGCGCGTTAGTGGGAGCGAAAGAGGAAGGGTGGGTGAGGAAGGAGAAAGAGGCAATTAACACGTACCATACGCATCCCAACTCCACTGCATGTCAGCTTCGTCACTTCGTCAAAGCTCACCTTGAACGCCTCGCGCACAGCATCGCGCTTCTCCACATCCGCCTCGAGGTGGAGCTCGGTCGGTGCGACCTTGGGCACATCCTCTTCTTGGAGGTAACCGAACCGCACGCCTGGCAGCGGCACCTGCGTCCCCACTTGAGCAGGCTTGCGCCAGATCATATCCCGGGCCCTAGGCCACACCTGGCTTCGTCAGAGTGTTCTTGACCCTTCTTAATGCGTCTGGAGCTGCTCACAGTGGTGTACCCGAGGAGGATGGCCGAGAAGGTGAAGAGGAAAACGGCGAGGCGCGCCTGTTTTGACGTGCCAGGAGCCTGACGTTAGCTGAGAACGTGGAAAACGACGGAGCTAACCTGGCGGGGGCGGGGCGCTGGCTCCTTAGCTGGCGCGTCGACCGGCGCCTTGCGCTGGCGGACTTCGCTCATGATGAATGGGGATGAGATGGAGGGTTGAGGAGTGCGAGAACATGATGGTTCTGTGTACGAGACACGTCAAGGCCGCTGCGGACGCGGGGTCCCCGCTCCTCAACCATTCTTTATTTGTCCACCCCCTTACCCGAAGTCGAGAATGCGCTCGACGCCAGACTCTGGACACGACAAACCTGTCTCCTCCTCTCAAACGTCGCGATGCAATGATCGCGCCACACAAGATGTGAGCAACAGGCAACTGTGGATATGCAGACGTGAGTTCCTCCAACTAGCGGAGGGTCCGGAAGGTGAGAGGGCGAACGAAACGTCTGGCATGCCCAGCAACCACCCTGGCTGCGGCTACTCGCAGATGCTAGTTAGTCATCTGCCGCGGCTCGCCCATTTCCCCAGCACTCCAGCCGTCTTGCACCAATTGATGTGGGACAGTAGTGTCTCAGCGATAGCATGGTGCAGCATTCTGGCTTGACTTTCGTAGCAAGTCCTGCTCGTGGATCTCTCCTCGACTCGCACCTCACACGCGTCGAGGCCAAGTAAAGATGGGCAGTATCGGGGTTCAAACTCCGAACGTCTTTCACACGAGAATGGGATGTCGGCATGCAACGCCGGAAAGATGGAGAGACGGTGATTTCGGGACACCGAGGTTTGCGTTGTCAGCCCTCGGCCATCTCCGACTGATGATTTTCAGGGGTCTGCCTTTCGGCGACATCCGTTGGTGACCCAACTGCGGGAACTCTGGACTGGTGCAAGTTTCTGCAACACGATCCCGACTCGTGCGACTGCACATTTCTCTACTACGACGACAATAACGACGGCGATCTCGCGATCCATGGCGCGAGCGCTTCGATCCCTACGCTCCGAGGACACCACGATCATTACTCTCTCCTAAATCTTGACCACAAACCTCCCATTAGAGTGGCAGTGCCATCCCCCTCCCCTCTCCTCCCACCGTCCGCCTTACAGACGCCATGTCCCAACTCCAGCCCCCACCCCCTCCCTCTCGTCAGCCGTCACCAGCGCAGAGCGACGGGCTCGATACCCGCGAACCCTCCCCCATACCGGAGAAGGAACCACCACGCCCGCGATCCCGGCGCACTCGTCCCCCAGAAGGCGCCCCGCTCGCACGAGTAGGGAGCACCCACTCCGCGCATGCCGGAACAAGTCTGCGGCGGATGGCAACACACGAGACAGGAGAGTACGCCTTCGACGACATGGACGCGACCTCGCTGCACACGCACCACGAGCACGACGACGAGCACGACCATGAGCATGAAGGGTCCAGGAATAGTACAGGGCGTCACATGCCCTCAACCCCGGAGATGGCCGAACGGCGAACACCGGACGAGGAGGAGGCCGTCGGAGGGGATGGGGATAGTGGCGGCGGGCCGCCGAAGAAGAACAAGTACGAGCTGCAGGACCAGACCAACCTGCTCCCTGTGAAGCAGGTGATCGTCATCTTCTGCGGGTTGAACTGCGCCCTCTTCTGCTCCCTCCTCGAACAGACCATGTGAGTTGCGCAATTCAGTTGTACGAAACCTTGCGACATAACTGACATCAGCGTTACGACTGCCCTCCCAACTCTTGGACACGTCTTCAACCAGGCAGCTATCTCATCATGGGTCGGCACAGCATACATGCTCACGTCGACTGCGCTGCAGCCGGTGTATGGGCGGTTGTCGGACATCTTTGGGCGCAAGTCGGTGTTACTCGGCTCATTGACCATCTTCATGCTTGGGTCACTGGCATGCGCGTTGTCGCGTAGCATGATCCAGCTGATCATCTTCCGTGCCATCCAGGGTATCGGCGGCGGTGGCATCCTCACGCTTGCCTTGATTATCAGTGAGTCTTGCCTCGTGCTTGTCCAATTATGCGGCTCGCTCCGCTCCCCGTACACCGCTCACACCAGTCTCCGACGTCGTCTCCCTCAAAGACCGCGGCAAGTACCAGGGCATCACTGGCGGTGTCGTCGCCGCCGCCAACTCGCTCGGTCCCATCCTCGGCGGCATCTTCACCGAGAAGGTGACCTGGCGATGGTGCTTCTACATCAACCTGCCTATTACCGGCGTGGCCATCATCGTCATCTTCTCCCTCCTTCCCCTCAAGAAGGTCCACGGCTCGGTCTGGTCCAAGCTCCGCAAGCTCGACTACTACGGCTCGATCTTGACGCTGGCATGGGCCGTGCCTTTCCTCATCGCGCTCTCCTGGGGCGGCACGATGTACGAGTGGAGCAGCGCGGCTGTTGTTGCGCCGCTCGTGATCGGGATTGTCGTGGGCTTCGCATTCATCTTCGTCGAAATGAAGCTCGTTCCCCTGCCGCTCATTCCGATGTACATCTTCCGCAACATGACTGTTGCGGCTAGCATGGCGACCTCGTTCTTCAACGGCGTGGCGTTCTACACGACACTGTACTACCTCCCGCAGTACTTCCAGGTTGTCCGCGGCGAGAGCCCGATCGAGTCCGCGGTCGACACACTGCCGCTCACCTTCATCCAGGTCTTCTGCTCATTCTGGTGAGTCTCATCCTGCCCCCTACCTCTCTCCACGTCCCCCTCTGCGCCCGCACTGACCCCAGCTCCGGATTCATCGTCTCCAAGACGGGCGACTACAAGTGGAACCTCATGGCCGGTTTCTTCATCTGGACCATCGGGCTGGGCATGATGTCGTCCGTTGGCCCCTACACCTCCAAACCGCACATCTACGGATACCAAGTCCTGATCGGTGTGGGCGCAGGCCAGACCTTCCAAACCTCGCTCATCGCGATCCAAGCCTCTGTCGACCGCAAAGACATGGCCACGGCGACCGGCACGCGCAACTTCCTCCGCATGCTCGGCGGCACCGTCGCACTGGCCGTCTGCACCGCCATTGTGAACAACATCGCCCGCGCCCGCCTCGACACGCTCTTCTCCAGCGACGTCGTCACGGAGATTCTCGGCGCGCCAACCGAGCTCGTCAGCATGGGCTTTGACGAGACCCAGATCCGCTTCGTGCGCGAAGCGTATGCGCGCGGCATCAACGGGTGTTTCTGGTTCGCGGTTCCGATGGCTGGCGTGTCGTTCTTCATTACCGTGTTCTTCATCCGCCGCGTGTCGCTCAAACGCGACGACGACGAGAAGCTCAAGGCTGAGGGCAGGGCTTGGGCCGAGGCGCATAAGAAGCATAAGGAGCATCACTCGCCTCCGTCTGAGTCGAGTGCGCGGACGGCCGTCGACAGCCCCGAGACTCCGTCAAAGGCTATGGGCGAGAGCGAGAAGGCCATTAGCGGCGATAAGCCTTAACACACTGCCGAGAAAGTTGATAGATCAATCATAATTGCATATTGCATTGTTGTCCATCTAGCTAGACTACACGCTGAACTGGGTCGCGGCGAACTTCGTGTTGGCAGCTGCGGCCTTGTCGACGAACCAGTAAACGCGACCGGGCCTGGGGTCAGTCACTAACAGCGGGGAGCAAGAGCCTGGCGTTTGTGTATTCCGTGTGCCTCTGCCGAGCTGCACAAATACTCACGCTACAGGCTTGACGCGCGAGCACGGGAGACCGAGCTGCGGCTCATCGAGGATCTTCCCCAGCATCTCCTGCTTGCCCGCGCCTGTCGCAACGAACGCAACTGCGTGTGCGTGGTTGAGCACGGGGTATCTGATATCAGCCTCCAGTCCAAACCAGAAACTTACGTGATGGTGATCCGGGCAGGCGGGGGCTTGGGGCTATCCATGATGCTGGCGACCCACAGCTCGTCCTCGTTGAGCAGCTTGTGCCCGGGGAACAGGGAGCATGTGTGACCATCCGGCCCCATGCCGAGCAGGATCAGGTCGAAGGACGGGTGGAGGACGGCATCGGGCGTCGCGAAAACCTGCACCATCTGCTGCTCGTAGTCATCCGCCACGTCCTGTGCGGCACTCGCAGCCGCAGCCTCGCCCTCGCCCTTGACGGGAGAGGTGTTGATCGTGTGGATCCGCTCCTTGGGAATCGGGACTTTGGACAGGAAGGCGTCGGCGCACGCCTTGTAGTTCGAGTCGGGCGAGTCGAGGGGCACGATGCGCTCGTCGGCGAAGAAGACGTGCCACTTGTCCCACTCGATACCGGGGAGATCGGCTAGGTCCCCGAGGTTGTTGGGGAGAGAGCCGCCGGAGAGCGCGATCGTGAATCGATCGCCGCGGGAGAGGGCTGCCTTCTGCGACGAGAGGATGAAGTCGGCCAGAGACGATTGGAGGGTCGGCACATCGTCGAAGGCGTATAGCACCGGCGGGCTAGGCGCGGGCGGCTTGGGGATCGGCCACGGATCGTCGGACATTGTAGTGGATGGGGGAGTGGGTGTTGTTGTCGTTGCTCACGATATTCTCGGCTGTTCTCACGTCGGTCGTGGTCGGTGTTGGCACTCTGCTGATATGACCTCATCGTCTCGCAGATTCCACCGAATCCAATAACGAACCTAGGCTGAATGCTAATGGATGGTAAGAGAATTCTAATCATTGTCATCATCCCTATTCTGCATTATTATCCACCTAACAGGCCCCCTAGAGGCTATACTCCGACACCGGGAACTTCGTTTCGGCAGCCGCAGCGTTGTCAACGAACCAGTAGACGCGTCCAGGCCTGAAGTTAGCCAACGGCGTCCTTAAACTGTGCAGACGGGCACTTACGCCTCTGGCTTGACGCGCGAGCATGGCAGACCCAGCTGCGGCTCGTCGAGGACCTTGGCCAGGATATCTTGCTTGCTCGCTCCGGTCGCGACGAACGCAACGGCGTGAGCATGGTTGAGCACAGGAAGTCTCACGTCAGCCCAACTATATCGCATGATCCTCCGACCTACGTCATGGTGATCCGCGTAGATGGTGGCTTGGGGCTGTCGACAATGCTCTCGACCCAGCTGTGCTCCTCGTCGAGCAGCTTGTGTCCCGGAAACAGCGAGCACGTGTGCCCGTCTGGGCCCATCCCGAGCAACATCAGGTCAAAGGACGGGTAGGACACATCCTCATGGCCTGAGAAATGAACCACCATCTGCTTCGCGTAGTCCTCCTTCACCTCGTCCACATCTCCCACGAGCATACCGTCAATGGTGTAGATCTGCTCCCGAGGGATCGGCACTTTGTCGAGGAAGAGCTTGGAACATGCGTAGTAGTTCGAATCGGGGGAGTCCAGTGGAACACAACGCTCGTCGGCGAAGAAGACGTGCCATTTGTCCCACTCGATGCCGGGAAGCGTCGTGAGGTCCGAGAGGGTGTTGGGGAGGGAGCCACCAGAGAGGGCGACGGTGAAACGGTCCCCGTGCGAGAGAGCCGCCTTCTGTGCGGCGAGGATGAAGGTCGCAAGCGAGGACCGCAGGGTAGGCACGTCGTCGAAGGCGTACAGAACGGGAGCATGGGTGTCGGACATGGTACGTGAGTGGGTGAGTGAGGGAAGGAAAGAGTGAGAAGGGGAGGGAGGAAGTGGGCAGTGTTGTGCTGGTTGGGATGTTGGATGTCGGACACTGTACTTAAGTCAGGAAGGGCAGTGTGCTGTTACCGTTCACCTCATCATCCATAGGTAGTCACCCAATGGAAGTAATGGAAGCCACCTCGAACCCCAAGAGTTCGAATCGAGCTTATTGTTGTCATTCATTCATCGCTCATAAGCTCCCCCAATCACGGTTCCTAAACCTAGCCACCGGAACGATTCTACTGGTCTTCCTTCACCGGTCGCCCAAATCCTATTGCGCCGCCTGCTTGCTGCTTGCTGCCATCGCCTATGCCTTGACCGGGAAGAAGACCTGCTCCTTGAAGCCCGCACGCAGCTCGTCGTAGTAGAACGCCGGGTCGGCGTCGGCCGGGATATGGCCGTCGCCAAGCCACGCCATCGTGTGCTTGTACTCTGGCTCGCGCTCAAAATTGTAGTCCTCCCAGCGTGGGTCGCGGAGGGACCAGACGCAGTGCTGCGAAGACCCCGGCCAGAGTGTACGGATGTGGCCGTCGTTGACGCCCTTGTACCAGGACGGGCAGTCGGTGGTGAAGACGGTGCGGGCAAAGTAGTCGTCGGTGTACTTGGCAAAGTCCTTTGCACACTCGTCCTTGACGACCATGGACTTGTACCCCTCGGCCTGGCACTTCTTCAGAGCCTGGCCGACGTACCGGAGCTGCGCCTCGATCATGATCAGGAGGTTGCCTGAGCCGACGACGGCCTGGGCACCGAGGATCGAGAAGAAGTTGGGCATCTTGGGGATCGAGACGGCGAGGTAGGTCTCAACCTGCTTCCTCCACTCGTCCTGGAGGTTGACGCCGCCCTCACCGATGATGGGGAACTTGGGCACGCTGGACACGTCGAAGCCGGTGGCGCAGATGATGGCGTCAAGCTTGTACTCCTTGCCGGACTTTGTGCGCAGCCCCTCAGCGGTGAAGCACTCGAGGTCGGACGTCTCGAGAGTGACATTCTCCTGGGTGAGGGCCTCGAGGTAGCCGGGGCCCGGCGTCAGGCGCTTGCACGCAACGGTGAAGTTGGGAATGAGCGAGGCGGCGATCTCCGGGCGGCTCTCGAGCTTCTTCTCCATACCCTCGCGCGCAGCGTTGTACATGTAGTCCTGCTCCTGGGAGTTGCGGTGCGTAACGTAGTGGAACGAGCCGAGATCGCGCTCGATAGTCAGGCGGAACTGGCGGTATGCCTCGGGGTCGGCACCGAACTTGGCCTTCTCCTCGGGCGTGAAGACGTGGTTGGCAGTCTTCATGTCCATGCCCAGCTTCTGGACCATCTCCTCGCCGAAGGTCGGCGTGATCCACGCTGATGTTAGCAAATGCTTTACGCGGACCACGCGAGATGGACTCACTGGGGGAGCGGCCGAAGTTGACTGTGCGCTTGGCCTTGCTGGCCATCACGGGGACGACTTGGATCGCGCTCGAGCCAACGCCAATGACACCAACAGTCTTGTCGCTCCAGTCCATGCCCTCGGCCTCCTCCTGGGCTGCCTTCCAGCTCCCCGTGTGGCGGAGTATGCCCTTGTAATCCTCGCGACCCGGGATCTTGGGCCAAGTAGGGTGCGACAGTAGGCCCGTGGCGTAGAGCACAAAGTCGGCCGTGTCGACAAAGGTCTCGCCGGTCTCGAGGTTCTTGATGGTGACGTCCCACTGGCCGACATCCTCGCGGAAACGCGCCTCAGTTGCCTCGTGGCGGGTCTTGATGAGAGGGCGGATACCGTAGTGGTCCGTCACGCGAAGAAGGTACTGCCTGATCTCCTCCTGGCCGGCGTAGAACTTGGACCAGCCCGGGTTGTTGGCGAACGAGAACTGGTAGGTGTGCGCTGGGATGTCGCATGCGGCCCCCATGTACCGGTTGTGGTGCCCTGGGTGTCAGCGCTGGCGCCAGGCAGGAAGGAAATAGACGACGGGTACTCACAGACACCGCCGACGTCCTCGGCCCTCTCATATAGCTGGAGGTCGAGGTTCGTAATGTGCTGCGGGAGGTAGATGGCAGCGCCGATACCGCTGAATCCTGCGCCGATGCAGACGACACGAAGGCGGCGGCCCTCGCCAATGGGGTGCTCGACGAGCGGGGGAGCACCAGTCGCAGCCGCAGTCTTGCGAGCGCGCTCGGCCACAGCTGCACGAGCAGCGATCTCGGCGGGACTGAAGGGGGAGTTGACGAGCTCGGCGACCATTGTTGTTTGTGAGACTTCTGACTTGCTTTACTTAAAACTTCTGAGTCTTGGAGCTGAAGATGGGCGAGTTACTCGTCCTTATATCCCTCTCCAAGTCGCCCCAGTAGTCGTGGGCGCCGACATCGCCGTCGTCAGCGTTCACATCTCTGGGTGCGTGTCAGCAGCCGAGTGAGTGCAATGGTCAGTGGAGTGAGGCGGGCGGAGGCCCTCCGCCATACCGCCAATCCAACATCATTCCTCACCCGTCTCCCTATCGAGCGCTGATATCAGTGACGACACGATACGAGGGGCCACGCGGCGGTGTCCCACCTGGGGCTCCGTCCGGATTCATGCCAAGTGCATACCTTGGCAGCCGCGGAGGGCGGGTCATCTCCACCATCGGTCGGCGGGGGCGGGGTGGGCTGCGGGGGCGGGGTTTGGCCGTATAGAAGGAATGTGAGGTTCAATGTTCTCGAAAGATATCACAACAAGTATCATCAACAAGCCAGGCGGCGAGGCTCCGCCTTGCTCGCATGGTAGTCGCGTGGTCTACACGCCATGTTCTTATACGGTCCGCTTTTCTCACATGGCTCTCGATCTGGCACATCCCTACACTGGTCTTCGCTGCCGATCTCTTGCTCCCTGGATCGTTGGGCGGCGAGCAGTCTCGTCGTCGAAGGTGGACTCCCCCCGGGTTGTCTTCGATGGACGACGACGACTGAAGTCCGACTGCTGCCGATGTACTTTGTGCCTCAACTGGTCAGTGTGCCCAGCTTTCAGAGAACTGGGTCATGGGATACGTGCTACAAGGGCTTCGGCAAATCCTCTCTACTCTCCTATCCTCTTTTCTGCTCGTCGCAATCTCCACTAACATCCACAGCTCACTCTCCCCTCAAACCTATTTCCCTCATACTGAGAGGCCCCTTTTCCTCCATATCCAGTCTTCTCATCCTCGCTTCCCCTCCGCAGCACCTGCTCTTCGTACGCACTTCCGATGCCCAATGAAATCCTAGAAACGACCACACGTGACGAGCAGTAATCGTACTTGTGACTCGATCGGCATCTCGTTTGCCTGTCAAGTTGCCGAGTTGTGCGCGATCCATCTCTCAGCAATTCGGTGCCCTACAAATGTCTACTCCCACAACTTCTTCCCCTCGTATCTCAGAACCTTAACTGCGAGTCAAGCATGCACTTACTTCCAAGCCGGCCGCCGTCCAATGCCCAAAACAGAACTGCCTAGCTTCGATTTATGTACCTTTAGACAGGGGGAATCGTCGTCGATCACAGTCACCAGCACGTGGTGAGGCGGCGCCACTCCGCCACCACCCCCCTTCAGCCTCCATGATTGGCTATCATGCAAGCGACATTTCGGGTGTAGTGGATTTGTGTTCCCGACATGGAAAATGGTGACAACCCAGGAAGCCAGGGGTTGCGTTCGGATGTTGCACGATCCCGAGCACTGCAGAACTTGAGAACGTGACTTGCCGGGGTCATGCCGGACGAGGGCTCCGCATCTTACCCCAGATTTCTCCCTTGCTCAGCTTGTCCAGTAGCATGCGCGTCGAGACTCATAGCCAGCCTTGCAATGGGGTTCAGTGCTGATCTCAGCGTTAGCATCTGCACACTCACTCACTATGCGCCAAATAGCGTTTGCGCGCGATCCGGGACGTAGTCCGCCGCAGACGCTTCTGCCGACGTCTGCCAAGCAGGCGTGTCAAGCGTGCCAGCAGCGAAAGCGCAAGGTGAGCTCTCCCTCCCTACCCTTACCACCTGCGCTGGGCGAGGATGAGCGCTGACGATAGTGCGATAGGAAGCAACCACGATGTAGCATGTGCGAGAAGCGCCAGATCGACTGCGTCTTCGATCTCAAGGGCGATCCAACGTGCGTCTTCCATACCTGCTCAAGACTCACCACCCACCCGCAGAGCTTACTAACTCTCAGACTGCTTGCCGACGCTCTCCTAGCTCTCGAGGAGCGCGAAGCCCGCGTCAAGGCGCTCGAATGGCGCGTCGCCGCCCTCGAAGGCATCATCCGCTCCGTCCCTGATCTCGCACACCTCGCCTCTCGCCCAACCGAGGAGCTGAGCTCCCCAGCCAGCCTCGATGCCGACTTTGGCGGGTGCTCCATCAACACCACCGAGCGAGACTTGGGGTCTGAACGGCTGCCGCTCGAGTTGGTCGAGGACATTGAAGGGCGACTCGCGGCACTGCATCACCCCCAGCCGATTTCGATCACGAATACAATGCACGTCCACCTCGGAGGCGCGGCGGGCGACGAGGAAACCAACCATTGGCCGCCCGCAGAGTGGCCAACACGCGAGCAGGGCGAGCACCTTGTCGACACGTACATTTCCATGAACCCGCTGTACCTGCACTACTGGCAGGACGACATGAAGAGCGTGTAGGTCGTTGTGTGCGACTATGGAATATGCGCCAGCTGTAGGGCTCTGTGAACCGCATGCTGACGCCAAGTCTCAACGCCGTCATGGACGGCACAGCCACCCCATTGCAACAGTACACCATGACGCTAGTCTTCGCCATCGGCGGCCAATGGGCTGCCCAGCGCAACGGCGAGCAGCTCGATACGGCCTCGTTCCGCCAAAAGGCCTTCTCGCTCATCGGCGTCGTCCTTCGCACCGAGCCAGCTTGGGTGAGCTCTAAGCTGTCCCTCCACCAATTGCCCCGCAAGCCAGATGAGCTAACCCCAGCGCTGCGCAGAGGCACTCTTCTTGCTGGCACTCATGGGCGTGTTCGACTGGGCCAACCCCGACCTCGCGCACGCGTCTCCCCTCGCGTCGCACGTCTTGCGCACGCTCAACCTGTATCGTGATCCGCCTGCGTCTCTGCCTGCACGAGAGCGGAATCGCCGCCGGTCCTTCTTCTGGTCTCAATACGGCCTTGACCTCGGGCGTACGTCCTCCTTGTAGATTCCTGCTGACTCCAGTCGCGAGCTTGCTGTTCAACTTCCCCGTGGGATTCGAGGGCGTACAGATCACAATGGGGGTAGGTTGCCTTCTGACAACTCATCTAACGCGCAGTGGCCCGATCCGGGCAGTCTGGATGACTCAGTGGCTTTGCGGCACGGCATCGTGAGTAGTCCCCTTGGTGTCGTGGAGTAATGGGCTGACAGCAGGACCCAATCGAGACAACTAAACTCAACGTCGAGATGCGCGAGATCGAATGGACCTTCACCAACTACCAGCGCGGAACGCGTCCCGACGTCAACCCTGCCGAGCTCATCGTCCGTCTCGACGCGTGGTACGCACGCGCCAAAGCCATCACGGAGAAGCGGCCACAGGGCCCGACGTCGACCCATCTCGACATGTACTATAACGTCCTGCGGGGACAATTGCATGGGCCGCACTTGAACCCTCATGGCGGCGATGCGCGGGTCATGCGCGAGTCAGCGTCGGCGGCGCTGGTGTATATGGTGGCGCTGAACCAGCAGTCGCTGATGGGTGATGTGAGTTGAGTGGGACGCGGGTCGGCAAGTTGCCTCGGGATCGGCTCCTTTGAGCGCTCCGATGAGGCGTGCAGTGTAGACGCGCCCTAACGGCGGAGGGCCAAGGCTGACGCGCAGAGCTACTTCCACTTCAACTACATGATCATCATGGGCATGGCCCTGCTGTATGCCGTCCTCCGCCTTGATGGCAACCCGGACAAGTGTGGTGCCGACTGGTGCGCCGCGGCGATCGACGACGTCGAAAAGTGTCAAGCGTATCTGCGCTCGTTCTGCAAGGGTGAGTATGCACTGGCTGTGATGCTGGGAACTGGTTGACCACAGGCTGGCCCCACACCCGCGTCTTAAGCCACACGTTCGACTGTTTCGCGGCCCGCGCAATCGCCCAGCTGCAGCTGCACTTCGCGAGCCCGAGCGCCACTTCCCACCCCGAGATCCCGGCTATGCCTCACGCGGGCATTATGCATCCGCTCAGCAACGAGCTGGGGGATGACAAGGGAGCAGTCGCGGACGCTATTGCCGCTGCTGCAGCCCAGCCGCCGGCAGATACCGATACCTGGGCCCAGTTCCTCGGTCACGACAAGAAGGAGGGCGATGTCGACGCGCTTCTCGCGATGTTGGGATGGAATGCGGAGTGGTTGCCGGAGTTGCTTCCGAATTTCTGATTGATTGTACACATAGCTGTAAAGTAGAGCTGCGTAGTAACGAATGAGCGGTCTGTAGAATGTTATGAACCGTATGCGTATAGGTCAGTAATCATCAGGATGTCATGAGTTAGTTAACCCTCGCCACATCCCCATCTCGCGATCCCAATGCATTGATGTCGTGCTTGTGCCTTGACTCCCTAAGGCCCACCCTTGCTGTACGTCGCGCCGCCCATCTCCTGATCGAACGCGACACACTCGCTCATCCCACACAGCTCAAACAACTCGCGCACACCACCGCGCACCGGTCCGCTCTCCTCCCCGCTGTCGGTCTTGTTGGACAGGAACCCTGTCTTCTTGAGCTCCTCAGCGGCCTTCTCGTACGCGTTGAAGGCGGACATGAGCGCGAAGATCGGCCAGATGACGAGCCCGTAGCCCATCTCCTGCGCCTCCTTGGCGTCGATGAGCGGCGTGACGCCACCGTTGACCATGTTGAGCAAGCAGGGTGTTGGGGCCTGACGTTAGCTGACATGACCTCCAGATACTCTGTCACCTCTCTCCACCTCCTTCGCCTCCAGCCAAGCGACGACTTACAAGCTGCTTCACACTCTCCGCGAGCTGCTCCTTTGACGTCATCCCCTCGAGGAAGCACATGTCCGCGCCCGCTTCGACAGCCTTCTTGAGGCGGTCGATCGCGGCATCAAACCCAAGGCTCTGGAGCGCATCGGTGCGCGCGATGATCACAATGTCGCCACCGACGCGCTTGCGAGCTGCAGCGGCAGCTCGTATCCGAGCAAGGAATGCCGTCTCGTCCACCAGCTCCTTGCCTCCCAGGTGGCCGCAGCGCTTCGCCAGGACCTGGTCTTCGAGGTGAAGGGCGGCAACGCCGGCGAGAATGTAGCGCTCGACCTGGAGTCAGCTCTGCTCTTGTACCACATCATGATCTCGCCAACATCACCAATATTGGGTTCGAGGCCAGCATCTTCTCTCTGAGAGCGCGGCCAAGGGTCTTGCTCCCCAACCTCATCACAAGATCAGAACGCCTCGTCCGTTCGGGTTCGCGTCCTTAACACTGACGCCGCTCCTCACGCCCATCGCTGTAACACTCACCGTCCGCTCAACCATCACAGGGCCGCCGAAGCCAGTGTCGGCATCGGCAATGACGGGGACGTTCCGGTCCAGGCTAGCCAGCATCGCAGCATTGCGCACCATGTCGTCCGCGGTCGTCAGCCCGAGGTCAGGCATACCCAGCGTCGAGATTGCCGTCCCTGCGCCCGTCTAGTGTCAGCACGTCTGCCCTTCAACATCTTGCCAGTCCAACGGCCAGTCCTCGTACTTCTCGGGGGAAGCCTCCCGCTCGGACAAGGGCGGCCCATCCGCCTGCCACACCCAACGACAACGTACCATGTACAAAGTGTCAAACCCGGCTTTGAGACACACGCGCGCGCCGAGGCCATCGTACACGCCGGGCGACACGATCGTGCGGCCCGAGGCGAGCATCTCGCGGAGTTTTGCGGCGCCTCCAGGCATTGTTTTTGCTGTTACGGTCGGCGTGTCCGGGGTTGGGAAGAGGAAGTGTGTGAGAGGGTTAGACGATGTGCGAGCGGAGTGCTAGGAAGGTATGAAGTGATCAATTGCGAGGCAGTTGAACTGGTTTTGTTACTGCGGCATCGGCTCGAACCCCGATCGGACAAATCCTAATAGTGGGCGAGATTATTTTGGTGACATCAGCGGAAGTGACCTTACAAATCAGTGGCGTGGGCTATCATTATCGCCCTGACGCGCCGCCACAGCCGCGGCATCCTTACAGGTCATAAGAGGCCGAAAGCCGTGACGCGAACCATTTCTTGTCAGCATCGATTGTGCAACCCAAGAACAAAGGTGCCTCTGATTCCTACCCCGCGGGGCGAAGGCGTCCACTTCCATTTATCCGTAACAAGCAGTACGGGTTTATGGAATGAGTAGCATCGACGTGACGCGAGGAATGGGCCGCGAGCGGGTGGGCACAACCAGGGGGCACGCGAGTGCCGACCACAGGGGACGAGAGGGCGCGCTCGACTGGTTGCCTAAGTCATCTCATCCCGTGTCATGGCAGCTCATATGCTGTTCAATGTGTACTCTTTTGGATGCTCCAGCAAGCGTTATCTAACTGATCATCGGTTTGGTTACGATACCAGTCACTCATATGGACTGGATTGGACGTGATGACGCGGCACCAACCACCGACAGTAATCGTTCATTTGAACCGCAGGTACTTGCACAACTAATTGCATGCTGAAACATCTGACCTAACTACAATGCACGACTACGACCTCACAGGGGGCATAAGCTGTATCCAGTCAGCGCAGGTCCAGTGTCCTCGGCTGTAGCAGACTTACCACCCAGACCTTGTAGTCATCCAACTTCCCATCCTTGAACTTCATGCGCGCAGACCACTCGAGGTTGCGGATGATCTCGCCGTCTTCCAAACGGTCGAGGTCAATCGTGCCCGTGACGAGCGCGACATCAGGCTCCTGGTCATTGATGTAGATCTTCTCGTGGCGGTGGACGCGGTTCGCGACCTTGTCCCACCCGGCCAGACGCATCTTGAGGATCTCGTCGCGGTTGTTGGCTTTCCGGTCGCCAATGAGCATCCTCGCTTCAGGCGTCCAGAGTTGCATGAAGGCATCGTGGTCGGGGATGTCGGACATCCGGAAGAAGTTGGTGACCCAGTCGGTGAGGGATTGGGGGACGGCCATGATGGATTGCGTTCGCGAGTTGACAACAGTACAAGGAAGAGAGTGCGAGGGGTTAAGGTTTGTGATGGGATCGCGACTGGCATTAAGTAGACCTCGTACTCGTCGTTGTTCACTGCCCACCGGAACTCCTCCTGATAGAACGGTATCGCGTTCCTCGCATTCCACATACCTCTGAGCCCCACCCGAGCCCCCCGGGGACCCCGATGCAGGCATCTTGCTCATGCTTGATGATGATGAAGCGTTTGGCCGAACCGAATGCCGGGTACGTACCAGACATCTGTAACAGTGGGTTTCGGCGATGGCCACAGATTCCAGGCACGGAATGCCTGCAACGTAAACTGTGATGAGGTGAGAAAGGAGGATCTCATAGATCCTCGACCGTTTGGTGGGCAAACGTCGCCCACCTCTACGATTCATCCGGTCACGCGTGTCTCTACCAGGCCCGGTACACTGCGCCTCTCACCGCGACGAGTTGAGCATCATCTGACATGAGATCAGATCGCACATTGGGCCTGGCCCCACCTCCACAACCCCGCCCCCGCACCCACCCCTGCCCACGTACAACCCCCTTCCGCGCGCCCCCCATAGCTGGGGTGAGGAATGCATTGTCAGCCTGTTGAGAGTAAGCATTGCTTGCTACCTACGCATGGCTGAGTTGACGACGCCTATGCCATTACATCGATGCCGATTGCCGGTGCGCCCAGCCGACGCCATTGTGTACCTCTCGCCACTGCAGCTCACTTCGGTCCGAGGATGATATATGAACGCGCCGTGTCTCAGATGACCAGAGTCCCATCCTCGACGGCCACTGCCACAGTCTCGCTACCATAATGACTATCAACGCCTCTCCGAACGCCAAGTCTGGCTATGACAAGCTCGACTACCACAGTGAGCCATCCCTCCGCCACACCCTCTCGGCCATCTCGGCTGGCCACAAGACCTCACCACTGATAACCAGCGGGCTTTGGCTCGTCGTTCCGCTCCGAGTCGGTGCCCAACTCGTTGCCCAAGTACAAGCACACGGCGCAAGATGCCCTACGGCTCTACACCGAGGGGATGACCGGCAGTGCCTTCACGGCTCCCCGTGCCCGCAACAAGCGCTCGTGGCTCTACCGCATCCGCCCTTCGGTCGTCACAACCGCTACCAGCCGTACACGGCAACACGTCTCGTCTACAACTTTGACCAGCACGCCGAGAACATCGTGTCGACCCCTCAGCAGCTCCGCTGGGACCCATTGACCGTTAAGGGTGCGGGGGCTCGATTTTGTTGACTCGATCCGCACCATCTGTGGCGCTGGCAACGCGCAGCTCAAGAACGGCGCCGCGATCCACTGCTACCAGTTCGGCAAGGACATGGTCAGGAAGGCCTCTACTCCTCCGACGGCGACTTCCTCTTCTTGCCTGTCAAGGGCGAGCTCCTCATCCAGACCGAGTACGGGCGCATGCACGTCCCGCCATGCCACGTCGCCGTCGTGCCGCGCAACATGAAGTTCACGTCTCTCGCGTTGGCGAGCACTCGCCCAACGAGCCTGCCTCGGGATACATCTCGAGGCGTTCAACGGCCACTTTGAGCTGCCCGAGCTTGGTCCATTGGCGGCAACGGTCTTGCCAACATTGAGGACTTCGAGACCCCGTCGCTGCTACGAGGACACGGACGAGGAGTGGACCATTGTCAACAAGTACGGCGGCAAGCTCTTCCAGTCACCAGGACCACAGCCCGTACGATGTCGTTGCCTGGCTCGGCAACTACGTCCCTACCGCTACGATATGCAGAAGTTCTGCTCGATGGGCGCCATCTCGTTCGACCACGCCGACCCGTCCTCCAGTGCTTGCTCTGCGTCCCCTCCGACACCCCGGGCCTAACATTATCGACTTCTGCGCGTTCCCGCGTCGCTGGAGCGCTGTCGACGACACTTTCCGCCCGCCTTGGTTCCACCGCAACATCATGACCGAGTTTGTCGCCGCAGTTGCGGGCTACCCGTCCCCAGGGATGGCTGCAACCTCCACAACCTGGTCGCGCACGGCCCCGATGCCGACAGCACCAACGTCTGCTACTCGGACAAGGCGCCCGAGGGCCCCATTCAGGTCGGCGCACCCGGTAGTATGATCTGCCTCATCGAGACCAACTACAGTCTCAACCCCACCAAGTGGGCCCTCCAGGACAGCGGCAAGCTCCAGGAGAACTACACCGAGGTCTGGCAGGACATCAAGCGCCACCACAGCCTCCCCGCCTCATCCCTCGCATAAGTTTCATAAGTTTGTTTGGTTGTTTTTCTGTGTCCTTTAGGGAGTGTAATGCAGTATCAGAAGGTTTCAAAGTGGAGATGAATTGTTTGCACGGGCTGCGACGGATTCTTTGACGTTCGGGTGTATGTTTCACAGAGTCACAAGCATAAATCTGCATGTCTTGTGGACGGCACCAGCCATCCAACAGTGTCCTATTGAAGAAAATGAGGATCGATTCTAAGTCTAGGTAATGTAAGACATCTACGAGGTGTATGGAGCTGGCGAGACGCCCTCGAGCAGCGCCTTGAGGCGGATGGCCAAGCGCTTCGAGTGGAAGCGGGAGTATGGGAGGTATCCGACCATCATCCAAAGGTTGGGTACGCCAGAGTCCTTCCACGCGGACCGGAACTCGCCCTCCTCGTCGATACCCCAGATAGGGCCGCACTTGCTGCCGATCTCCTCGCCGAGTGTGGCCCGAACCGAGTCGACAGTGCTGGAGAAGCCGGTAGCGAAGACGACGAGGTCATACTCCTTCTCGCGCCCCCCCGAGAGCACGACCTTGTCCTCGGTGAACTTCTCAACGTAGCCCTGCTCGACCTTGATCTTGCCGTTGATGATCTGCTCGCACGCCCCAGCATCGAAGTAGAAGCCGCCGTTACGCGTCTGGCCAAGGGTGCCGTTTCCAGTTCCGCGCTGGCCGCGCCAGGTTTTGAGACCCTTGGCGTGGAGAGCGTCGAGAAGCTCCTTGTCGAGGTTCTCAAGAGTCTCGGCGGTACGCCGGCCGAGCTCCTCTCCTGGACCAACAGGCATGGCGAAGGCGATACGGTCCTGCTCCTCAAGGTTAGGACGGACGCCGTTCTTGGGCTCGTAACCGCCAATGTAGCGTGGCACGGAGTGGGTGAGGGACATGATGTATGTTGGGGACCGTTGGAGGAGGGTCACGTCAATGTCGCGCCTGGCGCAGTCATACGCGGTGTCGAAGCCAGACGACGAAGTGCCGACAACGAGCACCTTCTTCCCAACCCAGTCACGCGAGCTGTCGTGTGCCGTCGAGTGGCGGATGACTCCGCCCTTCCACTCATCCATACCGGGAACCTGGGGGGTCATTGGAACACCGCAGAGAGAGGTCGCCATAACGACGTGCTTGGGGTGGAGAGTGCGGACCTCGATGCCGCCCTTGTTGATATTGACCGTCCAGTTGCCGGCCTCGTCCTGCTTGGCGTCGACAACAGAGGAGCTGGACCAGATAGACAGCTCCATGGCCTGCGCGTACCACTCCATGTACATGCCCTGCTTCTGAGCGGGAGTGTAGGTAGGCCAGTGCTCGGGGTATGGGAAGTAGGGGAAGTGGTCGGCCCAGTGGGGGAAGTGGAGCGAGAGGTACTCGTAGCGCTTGCGCCACACCTCGCCGACAGTCTGAGCACGCTCAATGATGAGGTTGGACACGCCGAGGACCTTGAGGCGGGCGGAAAGAGCAAGACCGTTCTGGCCACCGCCAATAATGAGGACGTCGGGCTTGATCTCGTCATCAGCCTTGGCGCGCTGCGCCTCGTAGCTGATGGAGCCGGTCATGTGGCCATCGGCGGGGGGCAGCTCGGGGAAGTCGATCAGGTCCTCCGCGACGGTGTGCATCGTCCAGATCCGCCAACCCTCAGCCGTGAGGACCGCGTTGATCATGGCAGTGGCGTGGACGAGATTGGTGTCGAACTTGAGGCAGAACTGGACATACTCGATGTCGGGGTAGGGACGCTGAATGGAGGGGAGAGGGGTAAAGAGCTCAAACTTGGTGGCGCGGGTCGACGGGAGGAGGTCGGTAGCGGCCTTGGCGATGTTCTCACGGAAGTTGAAGGTGCGGTAGTCCCAAGTGTAGGCCAGCTTGTCGCGCCAGACGCCTGGGTGTTAGTTGCAAGCCCTGTGCTGGCCATTCCTCCGGCGACTCACCGTACTCGAGGAAGAGGGCAGCAAATGCAGCGGCATCGCCATCACCGAGGACCTTGGACAGAGAGGCCGTAATCTCCTCAGCAACCTTGGTGGCATCGACGTCGTCCGCGATCTTGGTGCCTAGCGCGTCGATAGTGGGCAGCGAGTGGTTGTACTGGAAGTCGTACATGTAGTTGTCCGCGAGCGTGCCCTTGGACTGCTCAGACGATGAGCCGTTGACCTTCGCCTTGAGGTCGGCGATGACATCAGCCGGCGCGGTGGTGTCGACAACGGCGGTGGGAGGCATGGCGGCTTGTTGGGAAGGGAGTAGAGAGGCGAGAGACTGCTGTGGGCTGGCTGGCATTGTCGGTGCACCATCATTGTCGCGCTTTATAGATCAATGTGGCCTCGCTGCTTGATCAGAGGACACTCAAGTCTCATGAACACATCCGATAGACGGAAATCAGGATGGTCAGTAGATGGCGATACATCATCACGCAGAAATCTCCGAAGAAACACGGAATGCAACTCCCGAGTCTGAAGCAATTACATTCCCAAATACCTGTGATAAGGGATGATTAGGATTGGGTTCGACGGGTTAGTAATCGGACATTGGGGAAGTCGTTCACGTCCGATATCGGGGATCATCTTGGCGGTTCTCTGCTGATGGACAACAGGTGGAGGTGGGGTCGTGTTAGGTGACGAACGTCCGTGTACAGGGAGCGTCTGAACGATTACTACTGTCCGATTGTCGGACATCGCACAAGAGCTGAACACCTCGCCTCTCCTCCATTTCGCGGCATTACCGTTGAAGATAAACAGACGATATATCATCGACCAAGCTACATGTATGGAACAGCTAATTCTACGCATCCATGTGCCACCTCCTCGTCGAACAGTACCGGCGCATTGTTGCGGAACGGGTATTGCTGCCATGTCGCAAACTTGGCAACTACATACGCGTCGTCAACGGTGAGAGGCAGAGCTGGTTTGTCAGTGGCCAGCGGGAGGGTAGACGTGCGTTTATCGTCGACCGCGGCGGACACGAACTCTGTCAGTTCGTGGACGGAGACTTTCGTACAGCACCAACGTCTCGGGCCTGGATGTGAGTGATTGTTCGGTTTTACAGGTTGCAGGGCACGCACCCTGCTGGTCGCGGGACCGCGACACGATGAGTCGTGGAGTTCTGTTCACATTATCACCTCAATAGATCCACTGACGTCCTCGGTCCACGACTGCTGCTCAAGCCATTGACCACTAGAACCCTTCTCAAACAGGTGGGTATCCCCAAACCGGTTCATCCCATCTTACGTTGCCGTCTGGCCCACCCCAAGACACCGGTTTGGGCAGCCCTGGGTCGAGAAAGTATCGAGCGACATGGATCTGTCGTTAGATGCCGAGTTGTTGGTGACCCATCAGTTCCTCACATCGTGGCTGCTCATGTCAACTGTTGCCGGGACTCACTACAAGCCTCACTGGGACGGTGAACTAAACCCGGCAAGGTTCCACTCCAGTTTATCCAAGAACGGCCGGGGCGATCGTTCATGGACTTATCCCCGTTTGGCCAATCGCCTGGCCCAGAGATACCCGATACTCTTGATCGATCTCAACGCCACCCTCCACAACACTCAATGGTCTTCTACGGCCGCATCCCATGGCCCCGCAAGCGACTCGAGGGTCCGGCTGTTACGCGTCGCGGCTGCGGTCCATCGCTCGTCTGGGGACCCCTATACAGGACATCAGCAACCTTCCTGGGGTCCCACTGCAGGATAAATACCGCATGGAGAGCGGCCAGCCGGGGCCAACACCCCACACTTCATTCCCAAGCCATGCCAAGCAACAACACCAACATCTTCGAGGAAAAGGAGCTCCATGAGCAGGAGCATCTAGAGTACAAAGCCGGCACCGATGACCATGTTGTGCACGAGGCGAACAAGGCGGTCCTTGCACAAGCTGTGGCCGCCGAGGACCAGGAGCATATGCCAGTCTGGGATGCGCTCAAGCTGTTCCCTCGCGCAACATTCTGGTCGTTCATGGTCTCCTTCGTCATTGTAGGTTAACCTCATCGTTGATCACCGTGTCTTACTACAGATCATGGAGGCATATGATGCAGCCCTCGTTGCCAACCTCATGGCTCAGCCTGCCTTCCAGAGGCACTTCGGCAAGCCCGTTGGCGACGGCACGTACCAGGTCGAGCCGGCTTGGCAGAGCGCGGTCAACTATGCTTCAACGATCGGCGCGTTTGTTGGCATTATCATCTGTGGCTACATTCAGCCACATCTCGGGTATAAGAAGACGCTCATCGGTGCCCTGGTTGCTCAAATTGCGTTCATCTTCGCAGTCTTCTTCGCGGAAACGCTGCCAGTCCTCTTCGTCGGCCAGTTCCTCTGCGGACTCCCGTGGGGTGCCTTCAACGCCATCGCGCAGGCGTATGGCTCCGAGATAGCGCCGCTTCCTCTTCGTGGCATGTACACGATGTACAACCAATCATGCTGGTGCACCGGGCAGCTCATTACCTCCGCCATCCTCTACGCCTTCCGGGAGGGAACTTCGAAGGTATTTTCTCCGAGCGTATCTGCGAACTCTGCTGACATCGGCTCCAGTGGTCTTACAAGATTCCATTCGCTCTCCAATGGGTATTGCCCCTGCCTCTGATTATCATCCTCTCCTTCGCGCCCGAATCCCCATGGTTCCTCGTTCGCAAAGGAAAGCTTGAAGAGGCTGAGGCGGTTGTCAAACGCCTGGAGTCCACAGCTTCTGGGCGTGATCCAACCAACGTCGTCGCATACATGCAGAGGACGATTGAGATAGAACAGCATCACCGAGGGCGCCTCTCTCCTCTCTTGCTTCAAAGGCACTGACCTTAAGCGGACGATGTGAGTCAGGACTTCAGCCGAAGGCTCCCAGCTGACACGTCCAGAATTGCGTGCTTCATCTTCTGCGCTGCGAACTGGTCCGGTCTACTCATTGGAAACCAAGTGAGTTCTATCCTCCTGCTCCATAGGGCATTCCTGACGCCCAGGCCACCTACTTCTACACTGTTGCCGGGATGAACGCCGACAAGGCATTCGCGCTTGGCCTTGGCACCAGCGCTATCCAATGGGTCGCCGTCGCCGTTGCCTTCTGGGCCGTCTCTCGCATCGGGCGCCGGACATTGTACCTCCGGGGCGTGGCCTTCCAAACCCTCCTCCTTCTTCTCATTGGGATTGTCGCCGCCGCGTCTAAGACCTCAGTTTCATTCTGGGTCCAAGCCACCTTCCTGATGCTCATCTTCGCGTCATACGGCTTCACAGTTGGCCCACTCACCTTCACTATCGTGGCAGAGGTCAGCTCAATCAAGCTGCGTGCCCAGACATGCGCAATTGGTCGCGCGGCCTACTATATTGTGGCTGTGCCGATGGGGTACATCACGAGCTACTCTCTAAACCCGACCGCGTGGAATCTGCAGGGCATGTCGGCGTTTATTTGGTTCGGTACTGGCCTTGGCGTGCTCATATTCGTGTTCTTTATGGTCCCTGAAACCAAGGATCGCAGTTGGCGCGAGCTGGATGTCCTGTTCCATCGTGGTGTCCCCGCCCGGAAGTTCAAGGACACTGTGGTCGACAAGGACGAGGATGAGTAGGCGAGACGTGTTGAGTGCCCACGGAAACGTTCGTCGGGAAGTGTCAGTAGGCCGGTTCCCGTAGACTAGGCCCAGTGAATGTGTCCATTACAAATGCATGGAGTTCTGGCTCGATATTCATATGACTGGTACTATGACAGGTACCTGCTGCATTACGAAGAGTCCTTCAGGTAGGATAAGTGGACAGGCTGAGTTGACCTCCTTTGGAATACATTCGCGGGAGCCAATAAGGCGCTGCTATGCTACTCGATATGTGATCCTGGGAGTACTGCGTGAGCAGGTCAGTACGCAAACACCTAACGCGGCTCGACTCGGTATTGCGCGGTCACATATCTCGCGGCAAGTCGAGCTCGACGGCAAATACCGGCTGTTCATACAAGGTGAGGCCCGCAAGGAAGTCCAAGGACGTACGTGCGGCAATACCGCTCAGCGAGGTAGCCTTGAGCTTGCCGGACATATTCCAGCCAAGGGAAGGTCGTATCCAGTTGGTATTATTATCATCTCCTATCGGTGTCAATTATCAGTTCGGAATTGACCGAGATGAACTCCTGGAATAGCGACGACTGTACACATGCATGGACAGGAGCTGCAATCGCAAGCGCATGTCAGTTCAATGGAGCATTCATGTATAGAATCCATGCATTCTAGGTACAACGCGGCATCCTACAACCTCCCCTTGAAGCGGTGACGCTCAACGCCTCGATATCCCAAACCCTTGATGCGGTAAAGCTTACCCAGCTCAGTCCGCTCGGGTGGGTTGTCGCCGACCTGGTCGCAGCGCGCCGTGGTAATATAGAGCTCATCGAGCTCATCACCACCGAAGATGCAGCAGGTGACATTCCACGCGTTCGGCATATCAATCTCGACATCTACCTTGCCGGTCTCGGGGTTCAGGCGGAGGACCTTGCCGGCACTCCAGCGAGCAGTCCACACGCCTCCCTGGTCATCCACGCACATGCCATCTGGGTATCCGAGCTCCGGCGCCTTGATATCCGAGAACACCTTGCGGTTGCTCATCGTCCCTTTCTCCTAGACATCAGTTCTGGCGCACAACTGCTACATACCAGGTCGTAGTCGAATGTGACGATCTCTTTGACCCAACTGTCCGTGAAGTACATCTTCTTTCCACCCTCGACCCACGCCATCCCATTGGTGCAGGTGATACCGTCTAGAACGAGGGGCGCGTCCCACCCGTTTCCATCTGGACGAGGACGGAGGGAGAACATTCGGCCATCAAAAGTGCCGATGCCCTGGCCCATCGTGCCGGCCAGGAAACGGCCAGCAGGGTCGACAGCGCCCTCGTTCAGGCGCGCCTCCGTGGGCTTCAGATTGCCACTGACAGTAGAGGTCGTGATGATCTGATAGTCCCTCTCCGCGGCGTCCTGTTCACTGGGAGCCTGAGAGCGAGAGAGGGCGGGCACTGGGAGAGAGGTGGAAGGGATGAAGGCGAAATTATCCTCGATGCTAGCCACCAGCTGGGAGTCAGCCTGGAATGCTTTCCTGAATAGCTGATCACAGTACCCACACCTTCCTGCTCCTCGAGAAGAGCAATGGCGGTGACGTTCTTGTCGAAGTGCGTCCAGCCGTACTTGTCCGTAGCAGGATCGTAAACATACACAGTGTTCAAGTCGATATCAACCCAGTAAAGACGCTTGATCCGGGAATCCTTCCCTATTAGTGTGAAGCACTGTGAAGCCCACGACGTCGACAGAACGCACCCAAACACATCCTAGACGTCAGAGCGGCTCCAGTGGCACCCCTTGGTACTCACCTTCGCCCAGCTTCATGCGGAGGTCTAGAAGCGGCTCAGTGAGAGTGTACTTGGCGATGGTCATCCTGTGTATGGGAAGTTTGTGATCCGCCTGGAGTTGATAGGGGGACTTGCGTGGGCGAAGCTCTGGGGCTGCCATGATAAGTCTCACGGCACCTCCCCAAATCTCCGTGATCTCCGCGATGAGTCAGAAGTGCGGACGCGACATCGACTAACAATTTGCCGAGAATTGTAATCGGACTTATCTTGAGAGTAGTATCGGCTTTACTTTTGTATATACCGGGAAATCGGACCGAGCGTTTGTATACGACCTTTGCTCACTTCGCATTCCATTCCCCTCCATGAACGATAGCGACTGACGAACCCGATCCCAATGCCCGAGCTCCTACCTACATCGGAGGGGTCGAAGCGCCCTATACTCAGAGACCCCGATGTTCGCATCCCAAAGAAGCCGCGCAAACAGCGTAAGACCTATGCCTGCACAGGTGAGCCGCCTCTGAAATGTCTGTCCGTGAGTACGCGGAGCTCATCAAACAGAATGTCGGCGGCTCAAGATGAAGTGCGATCGCCAGGGTGAGCTCTTTAAGTCTGATTAGGAGCACTGACCGGTAGTTCCATGTGCTAATTGCGTGCGACGGCGATGTACGAGCTTGTGTCCGGAAGGCGAGCAGGTCGCCGACGGTCTGCAGCTGT
The DNA here is from genome assembly GCA_020011015.1 of Cutaneotrichosporon dermatis. Taxonomy (NCBI): domain Eukaryota; kingdom Fungi; phylum Basidiomycota; class Tremellomycetes; order Trichosporonales; family Trichosporonaceae; genus Cutaneotrichosporon; species Cutaneotrichosporon dermatis. The sequence goes on along the minus strand of JAIGNX010000001.1, from coordinate 6,909,120 downwards.
AAGGTTCGAGGAGATGGAGATGTTGATACCGCAGACTATCCGAGGCATCTAATCATCGTCAACATGGCAACTCCGATGCTCAGGAACAGACACCCCATCCCCCATCAAACTCTGCGCCATCGGTATCCTCTCCCTCGCCACCTGACGCGCCAATAGTGGACACCCCGGTGTCCTCCTCCACCGCAACTCGTCTTACCGACGTCCTTGTGGTACCAGGTGCTGCAGCTCCCTCGCTTGGCCAGGCTCCCTCCGCTACTTCGGAACCAGCACTCCCCTTCATGAACCCTGTTCCATGGAATAATCTCGAGCCGCCCTCCGGCGATTCCTCACGTTCCCAGATCGCCACCGATGACGCCCATGGATCAGGGTCAGGGACGCTCCTCATGTCCATCGGTGGGCGGTTCAAGTATCTTGGGCCTAATGCATCCAGCGAATGGCTACGAGATGTACGTGGACAGATAAATAGGGACGGCCTGGGCTGACGGATAAGCAAGAGGCCAGGGAGGCAGACGATACGTGCCCAATCTCTCGCGTTCCATCACCTAAAGAGCCGCCCGCGCAGTTGCCCCTAGAGCTCCACCCCTCGTTCCCGTTCGCGGCTTACGCACCCACCACTATGGCATGTCTTCTGTCGAAACTGCCAGCACCGGACGAAGGGAAAGCTTTTACTGATGCATACTACCGCTATTTTGCCTGGCAGTGAGTTCCAGTTCTTTGGTTTATGAGGAACGCTGACTTTGAGTTTTGACGTTGTTCCACGTCCATACTACGACCCGATTTTCGAGCGTGTATATGCGGCCATAGAGGGTCCAAATGCCGATACGGTGAGTCCCCAGGAACTGGCCTTATTGTGCATCGTCTTCGCGATGGGGTCGCTATACAGCCTTGAGCTCCCGCCAAACGACCCGATAGCGATGGAGTACCTTGCCTTATCAAAGGCATGTCTTGTAAAGGGTAACTTCCTTGTCAACACGACCATCTCAGGAGTACAAACGCTGGTATGTCATGTAGTGGCAGTGTCTCTCCGTCAGCTTACGTGACAGCACATCATGGCTCACTTCCACTTGTGTGTGACGGTCGCCAGTTGTGCCCTGACTGCAGAGAAGCTGAGGCGGGGAGGAGTGGTGACCCGGCCTGGCCATTGTGGGGCCTTGCGATGCGGATCGCGCAGGCTATGGGACTTCACCGTGACGGGGAGACTTGGGGTCTTCCACCAGAGGTAACCGAGGAGAGGCGGTGGGTATGAATTGGCTACGAGAGAATGGGTGCTAACCTGCAGGCATGTTTTCTGGGAGACCAATACCGCAGATATCTTTCAGGTGCGTTCTAAATTTCTAGGCCTTTCTAACAGAGCAGGCTAACAACTTTTGTCGACCGTGAGCTCGCAGATCACGGGCTCGCTCATCACTCAGCGCTTCGATCTCACCCGACTATGTCGACACTAAACTCCCCACGGAGAAGAGCTCTATTGTGGTTGACGGCCGCGGTTACTATACTCTCAAGTGGGAGCTAGGCGTGCTCTGTGGACAGTGCGTAACCTGTATACGATGTACACTGATCAGCAGAGTTTTGGACCTCAGCATGAAAATTCACAAGCCAGTCAACTCTAGAGTATCTGACCTGCATCGACGATTGTGAGTCTCCCGTGTAGCTGGCGCTGAAGGCAGGACCGAGTTTGAGAGCAGCATTCCCTACGCCCTCCGGTGTCGCTCGGCCCTCCTAGCACTACCATCACGATATGTTGATAGCGAATCAGCCATCCGAGACAGCCCGGAGGTCGTTCGCCGTGACGTCCGCCTCACGTTTCGGGTAAGCCCCTCGTCAAACATCAGCTAAGAGAATAGCAATGCACCTTGGCCATCAACATATCCGAGGCGTTCCTATTCCTGCACCGACCAAACTTTGTGAAAGCTGTGCGTGAACAGAATGACGATCCCACGAAGTCGGCATACGCTCAGTCCTTCTTCTCAGTCATGGAGCGATGTAACGTGAGTCTGGTGCCGGCAAGCGTGCTAACGCCTTCAGGTCATGATAGTCGTCGCAGCGACTGTGCACAGCCTATTCCCGGCCATAGCAGTCCGTCACTGGTTCTTCTGGGTGAGCGAACCTCATCCTGATTCAGCTGACTTTAAGCACCATATCTTCGACTCAGCCGTGACAATGGGAACGCTCATCATCCGCAATCCGCAGAATGCTCTAGCATCATACGCCCTCACCCTGATTGACTCAACCATCCTCCTCCTCACCCGTGCCATCGTGTCGTGGCCCTCGCCCCGTCTGGCCAAGAATCTCAAGTGGCTGCATCGTCTCCGCGGCCGCGCAGCCGCCAAGCTGTCTACTGTCGCACTAGCGCCCACCGTCAATGACTCCGTGAGTGGGAGAGACATTGGTGCGGGATCAAGTACGGGGTCCACGAGCGACGACGAGGACGTCGAGCTTGTCGGGTGGTGTACGCGACTTGTGGAGCGGGGCGCCACAGGTGCGCAGACCGTGCGAACAATCTTGTCGAAGTCGGCGCCATCGCCCAATATCTTGTCGTCGCCGGATAATGACCTCACTGCCCTCCTTGATGTGGTCATGAAGAACACTGGCGCAGGAAATGGGACCGTGGCCACCCTGCCTGGGCAGTCGCCGAGCCAGAACGACCCATCCACGGACACGTTAGTGAGTATCGCGCATTCACAAAGGACGTACTGACAATGTAGCTGCATGAGTTTTGGGACCCGATGCTAATGATGGTTCCTTCGGACAACCCCGGTATCCAGTCTGGCGTTCATGTGAGTTGGCAAAGGATGGCAGGGAGATGACATCAGTCAACATGGTGGGAGTTTGACACCGGCGAAGGCGCGATGCCCGAGTCAGCTTGACTGCACCGTTCTCCGCCGAGCAAGACGCAATAGGGCTCCCGGACGCTTTAACACTTGGTGTGCTTATACTTCATTTGTACATTATAATAGGCAATTACGATTCAGTTGTAAAATGGCGTAGACGGTTCGGTCTCAACAGGCGGAGTGGCATCCTCTTATACAGTATCCTTCAAGCCGGTCCAGTCCTGCTCCGTGACCCAGCCCGCAAACACCAGAAAGCCGCTGCCTCGATCCACCGCAAGGAACCCGAACGGCCGGTCAAACGTTGCTGTAACATGGACCACTTTGTGGGGGGCAGGGCGTCGTCGTGCCGCTCCTTTCATCACCGCAGCACTAAAGGCCGCAGCTTCAAAGCCCTTCTCGTCGAAGCCAGCACGCGCGACCTGGAATGCGTCTGTTACCGATATTGGCATATTGCTCGCGATCCCGGGATACTCGCTCTCCTCATCGATGTCCTGGTCTCTAGACACAAGACCGAATACTTCGCTGGCGAGGTCGGTGCGAGTCTGCACTTCGAAGGACGGGACGTGAATGTGGACGAACGGATGAGGATACGTCTTTCCCACCTCGTAAGTGAAGTGGACACTGATTCCGGGTCCCAATGTCTTGGCGCCGGCCATCTCCTCCGCCGACTGCTTGGTGAGCTCCCTCACATCCCCGCGCCCGCGAATAGCCTCCAGGCCCAGCGCCAGCACAGTCCCTGCAGAAACGCCAGGCGTCCCCAGCACGAGATACACATCCTGCTCGCCTCCACGAAGGCTGAAGACATCGGTCCGATCGCTGACTCCTTGGCCGCGTACTCGCACTGTGGTCACCTCTGCCCCGCAGCATACGATCCCCGCGTCTCGCGTCGTGCGTGTCAGGCGGCCCGTCTCCGCATCGCGCGTAAACTCTTCCAGCCAGGCGAGGCGCATCGTCACCGCACTGGCCAGGATCAACATGTCGGCAGGCGAAAGCTGGAACTCGAGGTCGCGAATGATGCCGCTTGTCTTCTCGTGTGCCCATTGCGCCACTGCCGCGCTGTCCTCCTTGGTATTCCCGGTTAAGACTTGGACGGTGGCTTCGGGCAGGGTGGCCACCCACTCCTTGCGCAGATCGAGCAGGCGCGAGACCCATAGTCCGAGAGCGGCGGACGTGCCCGCCGACTTTGATAGGGCGAAGATCAACTCTTCGGCCATGTCCGTGAAGCTGCCTGCGGCGGCATCGGGCTCCTTGACGCGGTCGTCAGGGAGAATGGGACTGATAGCCTGCACCAGCCGCGCCCGTACCGCCGGACTTGCGACGTCCGCGAGGGTGGCCAGCAGCGGCCACACCCCGACGGGCGAGAAGACGGTGCCCTGAGTGTCCTGTGGGAGGGAGTCGATCCAGCGCTGTGCCAGGTGGTCAACGCCGTCGGCGAGCGGGGTGCTGGTCCTGGGGACCGGGGAACGGATGACAGGCTGGGGCTTGGGTTTGGATCCAAGCGGGTTCTGTGACCAGCGGGGCCAGAGAATGCCCATTATGAGCTTTATCGGAAGGAGGGACGGATCGTGGCCGAGTTGATTCTATGACATGATCAGCTTTGGTATGCGCGGCGAACTCACCGTTCGCGCTCACCCTTCGCCTGGGCGAGTTTGGAGTTTGATAGTTCGATGCCGGTACCCACCGCAGCAGACCCTCACTCAACGCCGATGATAACTAGCGTCGATGAGCGCCAGCTCTGTCGTGATGCCCCGTCGACGCAAGCTGATGAGTTCATGAATGGCGGTGACAGAGGCTGTGTGCTGCCGTCGGCGGTGCGAGGTGCACGCTTCGGATACCGCGGGATGTCACTCGCGTGAGATAAGCAAGCGTGGGAAAGTAGTGGCTACATCGGCGTTCAATCGAGGTCGAGTATCGGGCCTTAGGAGTACCAACACGTACAGAGCTCGCGAAACGAGATCGCGCGGAACGCCGTTATAAGGCTAACGTGACAATTCTAGGTCTGGAAGAGTAGGCTGCTCTGTAGAGGAACGGTCGGTGCATGTACTGCTAGCATAATGTCCCGCCTCACCGCCACGCCTTCGTCAGCAGCCTTGTGCTACCTGACTGGACATCTGTCGCAAGGCCTATTCTAACCTATTCTTTCCTCTGCCGTTTGGTTGGATTCTGCGTTTCCGTCCATTCGTCCTCAGTCACCCACCCCGCAAAGAGGAGCAACCCGCTGCCGCGTTCTACTGCAAGGAATCCAAACGGGCGATTAAAATACGTCGCGAAGTGGACGACCTTTTTCGCCGACGGCGGCCGGTATGCGCCCCCTTTGCCTAGCAAGACGCTAAAAGCGGCCGCCTCGAAGCCCTTCGCGTCGAAGCCTGCGCGCGCGATTTGAAACCCATCGGTGATCGTGATCGGCATATTACTCGCGATACCGGGGTACTGGTCCTCGACGCCTTCACCTTCTGTTATACGTGTGAGCCCAAATTCGTCTGTGACGAGGCCTGTCTTCGCCTGCACGTTGAAGGATGGGACGTTGACGTGGACGTAGGGGGTTAAATTCTTGCCGACCTCGTAGGTAGTGTGGATGTAGATCCCGGGCCCAAGTGTTTTAGACTTTTCCATCTCCAGCGCCGACTCTTGCGTCAGGAGAGTAGTATCCCCACGTCCTCGAATCGCCTCGAGTCCCTTAGCGAGGACGGTACCGGGCGAAGCATCAGCTTTGCCGAGCACAAGGTACACGTCGTGCTGTTGAGCCTGTTCGTCCCCACCGTCCCTCTCGGACTGCTCGCCCTTGGTATCCCCACCGCCTCCTCGGATACACACAGTCGTGACCTCGCGCCCCGTGCGAACGGTCCCTTCTTCCCGCGTGGTACGCTTTAGGTGGCCGCTGTGCTCGTGTCGTTTGAACTCAGTCTCCCATGTCGTGCGCAACGTCACAGCGCTCGCCAGAACAAAGTCTGCGCCGGCGTAAGGCTGGATCTCCAGGTTAGGGATCATGCCGTGCGTCTTCTCGTTCGCCCACTTGGTCACTGCCTTTGCGTTTCCTTCCAAGGTCCCAGGCAGAATCTGCACAGTCGCCGTGGGGAGGGCCGCGACCCACTCCTTGCGCGCCTCCAGCCGTTTCGAGAACCACAGTCCGAGCGCAGCAGTCGTGCCCGCAGAGTTGTCAAGTGCATGGATTACGGCCTTAGCCATATCCGTGAAGTTGTCTTTCGCCGAGTTGGGTGCCTCTGACGGGGGAGGGAGCGTTATGCCCAGAGCCTGCTCGAGCTTGGCGCGCATCTCCGGAGTCGCGACATCGGCGAGGATAGCAAGGAGGGGCCACACACCTACAGTGGAGAAGACTGTGCCCTTGCAGTCGGATGGGAGGGCGGCGAGCCAGCGGGACGTCAGGTGGTCCACGGCGTCGACGGGGATGCTGCTGGGATTCGGCGTGTCTCCAGTGGCAGGCTCGGGTTCTAACTCGCGGCGGCTGGCTCGGGTTCTAACTCGCGGCCGCTGCTCGGGTTCTAACTCGCGGCGGCTGATTTTGCTCATTCCTGCGTTTCGGTGAAGAACTCGGTTTAGTGCGGATGTCGGTCTTGGCTTTCAGCTTCTGGGCTGCGGGTTTAAGTATGCGCGGCGAACATGGCCCGGGAGCATATCCACTCGTCCGCACCCACAAGGCGGTAAATGCCGTTTGACACGGATACCAACGTCATGTAACGCCGATAAGAGCGAAGGGCCACTAGGTCCAGCTACGTCGGCCATTGCAGAAAGGCACATTACATGAGCGGCAGTTGAGGACGGCAGTGTGCTGCGGTAGGCTGTGTCGAGTCTCTACGCGGTGCCTATGTTGCTGGACTGCTAGTCACATGAGATGAGCAGTAGACAGAGTGCGTGGGAGAGTTGTTTGCCAAGTTGGATTGGGAGACGGTGGCACCCAACGATCTGTGGAGACCAACAACATGCTCGACATAGTGGCCCCATAAGAGAGCGAGCGCTTGGTATGCCTCAAACCCGCTTGACCAGGGGAGACTGGCTTGTCGGAGGACTACCACTGGTGCATTGGGGAGGTGCCATGATCATACTCGTGTACTATCCTCGCAGTTTGATGTACTGAACGGCCCTGCTCTTATCAGAGCCTTCTCCTCTGAATATATCGGGCAGCAGTCAGGCTTCGCCTCCTACTACTCCATAGCTCCAGCTAGGCCATTCTCCACTCATTCTCCGTCACGCACCCCGCAAAGGGGAGCAATCCACTCCAGCGGTTGACGGCAAGGAAGCCGAATGGTCGATCGAAGGTAGCAGTAGCCCAGATACGCACCACCTTGTGCTTGATCTGAGGGATTAAAGACGCTCCGAGCGGATGGGCCATGGTATACACGCCCGCCTCAAATCCTTTCTCGCCGAGCCCCGCCCGCGCCTACTGGAAAGCGCCGGATAAGAAGATCGGGACATTCGTCGCCACTCCGGGGAAGTGGTCGCGGGGCACTGCGGCACTTGCCAGCCCAAATGCTTGGATGGCGAGGTCCGTGCGCGCCTGGACTCGAAAGCGGGCAACTCGACTTCGACGAAGGGATCGGCTTCCTTGGGCCCATATTCTTTGCGAACGCGGACGATGAGGCCGGGTGGAGAGGCCGCTGAATTGGCATACTTCTCCGCCGTCGGCACTAGTCTGTTCCGGCCCACGTACACGAGTGTAACGTTGTCCTTAGATGTCTACCGCACCCAGACAGGTAACTCGCAAACTCTGAGATCTCCACTGCCCGCATTCTAGTTCATGTTGTGGCTTTGTCGCATCTCGTACCTGTACCGCTATGGATCCTTGGTCGTAAACTCCTTCTCCGTCACCCACCCAGCGAAGAGGAGTAGGCCACTACGAGGCTCAACCGCAAGGAACCCGAACGGCCCCTCGATGTTGATCTCGAGGACCACTGACTCGACTGGCGGACTTGGAAAGCATCCCATAAGGTCATCCATTTCGGACAGTGCGCCAGCCGTGAATCCCCGGCTCGTAAACTCGGCGAACGCTCGCTGCGTGACTGCTCTGACAGATGTCGGCCACTCGGACATCCCGGGGAAGTCCTGTCTGGGAACCCCTAGTGGTGGGGCTTGTGGCAGTCCACACACGGATAGAGGGAGCTTGGTCTTGGTCTTGACGTGGAACGACGGCATGGTAAGGTCGACGTATATCCTTGGTCGGCCATCCGTGAAGCAAATCCTGACCCCCGGACCAGCCGTTGGTAGCTCCTCGGCGTCGACAATATCGTCGTAATAGAATGGTTCGATGGCGCCGCGGATCGCCGCGAGCCCCTTGGATAGGACTGAGCTAGGCCCTTCCCCTTTCTTCCCTATGACGATGTGGACGTCGTGTCGTCCCAGCCCAGCGGGGGGCACGACGACATCTTCGAGGAGCCCCCCGCCTTCGTCACCTTCGATGCATACGGTCGTAACTTCCTCGTTTGAACGGACCGTCTCGTGGTCGACGACATAACGGCGCAGGCGCCCGGTTTTGACATCGCGATCGAACTGTTCGTACCAGCAGGTGCTCATGACGACCGCACTGGCGAGATACGCGGTCGTCTCCTTGCTGAGACCAGGGCTGAACGACACGAGACCCTTGAACACCTGGTCCGCCCACGCTTTAAGCGCCGCCTTGTCCTGCGCCAGGTCGCCCGAGAGGACGTCGGCCATGCCGGCCGGGAGGCTAGTGACGAAGTCGGGGCGGAAAGCGATACCTCTGGCCCAGACACCTGCGCGCATGGCGAGTCCCGCCGACTCGTCGATATACTTGATGAGCGCAAGCGCCGATTCCGTGAGCTCTTGAAGTTCGGGTGTTGGCCCAGAGTCGGGTGATATGGCGGCGACAAGGTTGGCGCGCACGTCGTCGGTGGCGACATCCGCGTGGATCGCGAGGAGCGGCCACAGACCGACGGGGGAGAAGACCGTCCCCTCGTCATCTGGTCTGGTGGCCAAATACGCCATCCAGCGCTTGGCGAACTTGTCCACACCGTCGACAGGGATGTGGGGCATTGGTACGGACTTCTTCTTCCGGCGTTTTCTGATCGGGACACGGCCACTCATGGTTGGTTCTAAAGGTTGTGAGCATGTAGAGAGTCACGTAGTGTCGAGTTGATTATAAGCCATAACAGCGGCGCTGGTCGCAGTGGATGATGTCGAGTAGACTCGGATCCGTGAGGAGAGGCAGGCACAGCTAGTTTCGTGCAAGAAGCAGGAACATCATAAGTCATTAGCAGTGACGTTGGTGATCATTTCGAGCTATCCAGCTGGAAGAGAGTGATCATGAGGAGCAGAAATGTCGAGTCAGGTGGCATGCGGGTTTACGACATCAAAAACCATTGCGTTTCGGCCGGGCACACGCGACTCATGACTCGTCTGTTTCCCTCCCGCAAATCAGTATCGACAACACCATCAGCGTTGCAGTTCTCTTCTGGATTTATCTAGTCGAAGCCTCGGATCCGTTGCTGTGAGGTCGCAGGCACAGCTGCCGACATCAAGTAATCTCGGCCCAAACGCCAGGCACACAGTGTCTAGCGTCCTTGCTCCTTATTGTGTCACGCATCAGCAGTTGCAGTAGTACCTCTTGATCGGTCGTACACCCCTGAGATCAGGTCGAGTCGGAACGAGTCAGGCCGTGAAGGGTTGACAATACCTGCACATTGTCCAAGTTTGGGAGCGCTGGTCGCTAACAAGTGCTGAGAGCGACCAAACGGCGTTTTGTGCCATCCTGCTCTCTTGCATAGCCTACTCTACAACTTCTCACATCACCGCCTCTACTGTACAAGACTTATCTGACACCTGGGCCGCTCCTCAGGCCCTATGCATGCCTGGCGCGTTTCGGGTCTGGCCCTGCCTCGCTGTCTGGTCCGGCCGCGCGGTCGCTGGCGGGGACCTTTTCGTCGACCTGTCCCTTGTCTGGCTGGGCCTGCTCGTCGTCGCCGCTGTCTTCCTCCTCGTCGCTGTAATCGTACGGCCTGAGAGGGAGCATCTGGTGCGGCTTCGGGACAGGATCCTCCTTCGTCCACTCATTCTCCGTGACCCAGCCGGCGAAGAGGAGCAGGCCAGACTCAGGTTCCAAAGCCAGGAAGCCGAACGGGCGGTCAAGGACAATGTCGAGATACACCACCTTTGTCTTCTTCGGTCGAGCTGCGCCAACGAGGTGGACATGGGTGAGCGCACCAGCCGTGAAGCCCATGCTCGTAAACTGGGCGACCGCCTGCTGCTCCACGCCACCCACGACGATCGGATCCTTAGCTATGCCCGGGAATTCGTTCTCCCCATGTTCGCTCGGGAGGCCGCACAGCGCTGGGTCAAGCTTCGTCGCCGCCTCGACGCGGAATCCGGGCGTCTCTACCGTGACGTAGGGGATTGGGACGTTAACCTTATGTTCCATCGCGACAGTGATCTTGAGCCCAGGGCCAGTTGTGGGCGGTTTGCGCGGCGTTGTGATGCCATCGTACGTCAGGGGCGGAACAGCACCGCGGATGGCCGCAAGGCCGTTCGCCAACACCGTGCTCGCTTGATCCCCCTCCTTTCCCATGACCAGGTAGACGTGATGAGTCCCCAGTCGGCCGGGGGCATCGAAGCTCTTCTGGAACACCCCATAATATCTTGCGCCGCCGTCGATGCGCACCGTCGTGACCTCCGGGCTGGTGCGGACAGTCTCCTCCTCGAGTTCCCTACGCCACAACCGCCCATTCTCGATGTACTCGAACTCGCTCTCCCACCGCGTGTTGACGATGACCGCGCTGGCGAGGTATGCGCTCGCCTCCTCCTGCAGCTTGATGTCGACGGACATGAGGCCCCCGAGGACTTTGTCGGCCCACGCCTTGAGGGTCGCATTGTCCTCTGCGACGTTGCCCGATAGCACGTCGACCATGCCGGCCGGAAGGCTGGCGACGAACTCTGGTCGCAGAGAGATGTGCTTCGCCACCCAGATGCCGGAGAGGACGGCGACGCCCTCCACCGCCTCGAGGTACTTGAGCAGTGCGAGCGCCGCGTCGGTGAGGCCCGTGGACTTGGGTGAGGAGGCGGTATCGTCCCCAGACTTGGGAGGAGGTGCGATAGCAGCCTCCAGACCTCCGCGGACATCGTCGGTGGCGACATCGGCCAGGATGGCGAGGAGGGGCCACACGCCGACAGGCGAGAAGGTCGCGCCCTTGCCATCGGGGAGAGACGCCATCCACCGTGCGGCGAACTTGTCCACTCCCTCGACGGGGAGGTTGGGCGGTATCGGTGGATTCTCAGTAAATTCTTGCTGGTACATTGAATGCGGAGTGGGGGATGTATAGAAGAGTTGGGCACGACGCGCTCTTATATATCCTCACCTCCGTCCAGACAGGGCGGCGTGGAGGATGCAGGCACAGAGTAGGCCAACGTGCCGACTGCCAATGATCGCAGCCTTGGTTCGACATACCTGCCAGGCACGTTGAACATCTCTTTGATGGCTCAGCTGATGCGCTGCAGTACAGTTGCGTCTTAGTGGAAGAGATTGTCCCTCGGTTGATCTTGCGTCTCTCGGGATCTCAAACGCGATCAACGCATGTACGACTGGCCCGAAACCCTTTCATTTCGGAATGGGATCACAAAGACCCAGTGTGGTGGAGGCGTCCTCAACCGACCGGGTAAGAGGCGCAGCTGACAGTGCATCGCAAGAGCTATGGCATTATCCATGACTATCCATATGCATGCACCTAGCCCTTATCTCCTCGCTGTGCTCCCTTCGACCGGCGAGGCGGTGGTGTCTCCATAGATGGTGCCGCTGCCTTACCACTCTCACCCTCCCACTCCTTCTCCGTCACCCACCCCACGAACAGCAGCAGCCCCGTCTCCTTCTCGACCGCGAGGAACCCGAAGGGCCGGTCAATCTCGACGGTGATGTACACCCTTTTGACGGTCTTGCGTGTCTGTGGCATCACCATTGACGCCGCTTTCCTCTTCTTCTTCAGCCTCATCTCGGTATACGCCGCGGCCGTGAATCCCTCGCCTGTGAAGTGCGCCATGGCCTGCTGGCTGCCGCCTGCAAACGTCAGCGGCTCGGGCGTGATGCCCGGGAAGTCGGAGATGCCATTGTAGTTGTCCTTCGGCAGGCCGCACACTGCAGGGTCGAGATCGGTCTTCGCCTGGACTCGGAAGCCCGGCATCATGATCTTGACGAATGGCGGCTCGGGTTCCCCGTTGATGATCAACTCGTCTTTGACTTCCACAGTGACCCCCGGCCCCGGCTGGGCAGGGCAGGTAAGAGCCCGCTCGTAGCTTAGCGTCTCCACGGCGCCGCGGATAGCCTCCAACTCCCGTGCCAGCATCTCGCTGGCCGGCATGCCCTCCCTCCCTAGCACGAGATAGACATCATGCTCCCCGGCCTCCCCCCCGCTCTTTCCCCCGGCCTTGACGCGCGCAGCCGTCGCCTCGGGCGACACGCGCACACTCCCCTCCTCCCTAGTCTGCGTTCCAGCCTCCCCCCGACATTACGGAAGCGATACTGCCACACGCTGCGCACGAGCACCGCGCTCGCGAGGTATCCGAGCGTACCGCGATCGAGTTCAGCATTGATCGTCATCGCGTCGTCGAGGTTCCGGTTCACCCATGCCGAGATCGCGGCCGCGTCGGCTTTGGTGTCGCCAGAGAGGATCTCGACGGTGCCGGGCGGGAGGGAGGAGATGGGCTGGGCGATTTTGCGCGCCAGCCAGATGCCCGCGGCCGATGAGAGGCCATGGGTGTCGGCGAGATGACGGATGAGCGCGAGGGCGGCTGCGGTGTGCGACACACCCCCTTCCGTCTCTCCTCCAGCTCCCTCTTCACCATCCCCAGCATTCACCTCCTCAGAACCCGCTCGGGATTCGGGTGGGGCCAGGCCTATCGCAGGCTCGATCTCAGCGCGCACCTCCGCACACGCGACATCAGCCAATATCGCGAGGAGCGGCCACACCCCTACTGGGGCGATCACCGCAGCCTGGTCCGGGAGTCTCGCAATCCAGCGATGCGCAAAAGCGTCTACGGCTTCGACTGGGAGTTTGGGCCTTGTCATGGTGCCCTGGATCGAGCCGGGCGCAGATCCGGGTGCGAGTCGATAGATGGTGGGGCGACGAGGAAGAGTTAGTCAGGAGGTAACAGCATGTTGGGTCATTGATGGAGGACGAGCAGGAACACAACCCGGCCGAAAGAATGTACGTCAGAGATTACGAGGTAGGCTCGCATCCGCCGCTGGACCTTGTCACGCTTGAGTCGACTGCCCAGTCGGGCACGGCGAACGGCGCTGTGCCTCACAACCGCGTTGATCGACAGCCGAAATGATAACGAGGCGACAACCAAGTTGGGTATATGCGGAGACCCGGATATTTGGCGAGCAGGTTATACCTCAGAGTCACGCACTCACACTCGATTCAACCTTATGAGGCATTGGCCGTGAAGCACAGTCGAGAGACAGGTATGGGTGCCCGGGCCTCGTGTCACGTCGCCCGGGAACGATCTACGCATGTCTTCGGGTCCTGTCGACGTTCCCATTTCAATGTGGACTACCCAATCGCCTCAGCAATTCTTGTCCCACAGCTCATTCCAATGCAGTCTAGTTCATGCTCTAGTATGATAGATCAGTCGAAATCCAAAAGCTGGTTCTCTAAGGATATGTGATATACCCCTCCTCCTCCGCGTATTAACAGGACACCTCCCTTGTGCCCGCCCGAACACGGCAACGGCGTTGCTGCACGCGGCGCGAGTCCGCGGCCGCAGGTAGCAACCGTGGCCACGTCTCAATCTGTAACCCAAACTTGCCCAAATCGATCCGCGAGTAACCGGCTAGATGGTGAAAATGCCAATGAACTGGAACGTCGTCTTGTCCTTGAGCTCTTTCTCGGTGCTACGACTTCCGTCCTTGACGACCTCGCAGTGGATCTTGTGCTTTCCGGGAGGCAACAAGCTGTCCTTGTACCCGAACGCGAGCTTCTGGAACTGGCCGATGCTCTCTGGTCGTGTCCTTCGATTGTCAGCACTGTTACGCTACACTCCTGTAGACTGGCTACTCACCACCACCCGTCCAGCTTCTCCTTCTTGCGCTTCTCGTTGTCGAGCCAGCACTCGACCATTCCGAGCTTGTTCTTGGGCGAGCGAAGGTAGTAGGCATCGCTGTGTTCGTCAGTCGTGCTTCTCCTTCCACGGCGGCGGCGACTTACACGTAGCCAACCCTGATGTCGACCTCGAAGGTGATGATAGATCCTACCTCCGTTGCACGCCAGAACTTCTTCTCGCCCCTGGTCCCGGGCTGCTCCCACAACTCCCACCCCTTGGTTTCACTCATGAGCGGCTGAAGAGGTGTCTTCTTAGAATCGACGGATGCGCACTGAGGAGTGAGCATAGGCTCGGGCACCGACTCTGGCGTCCACTTCGAGCTCATGCGCAGTGGGGGGATGCGGTCCAAATCGTAGGCATCCTCCTGGGTCACGATTGGGTCGTGGCTGGGCGGAATCATTGGGCGCTCGTGCTTGATGTAGCACATCTGCGATGTCAGCGGCGGGCAACCGAGTGTAGCGCTTGACAACATACCTGCTGGTAGAGGTACATCTGAATGAGCTCGGCCATGACCTGATGACCGCTGGCTAAGGGATGCAACAGGTCGTCCGGAAGGAACCAGTCCTGAGTTGTTGTGGCGTTGTGGAAGAAGGATGGGAACAGCCAGTTGCGGACGTTGATGACCCTTATCGGTCAGCGTTGGACGAGACGAGATGTCGCACACTCACGGGACGTCGTAGTAACCACACAAGCCGAACTGATGCTCTGCGCCGTAGCGAATAGGGCTGTTGAGCTTGACGGTCTGCAACACCACTACCGCGGGCTTCTTGGGGTAGCTGAGGAGCGCGCGCAGAAGAGCCTCGAAGTTGTCGAAGTTGACATCGGTCCTGTTCGTGAGATTGTGCACACTGCGCAGGAGGGCAGGGCAACGTACATGAGATCATTGACGGAGGTCTCGAGGAAGATGATATCCACGTCGTCATCAAGATGCTCGTTCTGCTCGTTAGACGCTGATCGAGACAAGGCGCAGGTGCACGTACGTGGCAGTATCTGGAGCGTCAGCATGCCTATTCCTGAAGACTGCATGCGCCCCAGGGCTGACCCCACAGCCATACCGAGAGGTACTCACTTGAAGTAGTCACTCCCGCGCGCACCGACCGCACCGTCGGCATGCCTGTTCTCGGGGTGAGGGAAGGTCCTGTTCCACCACTGCCCCATCTGGATGTGCCATGGATCGCACTTGCAGCCGTGGCCCTTCGAGACTGAGAGTGTTAGCGCCCTGTTCGGTGGTTCTCAGCCTTGCCGTCCCGGCCAAGCAATGCGCTTGCCCAGCCCGACCCGCTCGCCCAAACTGCGCGGCGCTCTTCGACCCCGAATGGCACGACGCGCAGAAGCTTCCTCGTGACTCCCACTGAGACTCACTGGATCCGCCCATTCCGCCAGTGACGATCGGCTCGCCCGCCATTGCCTTCTTCAGCACGCGCTGGACACGTCCACCACTTCCGTCGAAGGATCGCGAGAGGTCGATGTTATGTCTGCGCGCTGTCAGCACAAGTCTGCGCATAGAGCCCGCAGCTCAACCCCCGCTCACGTTCCAAACTTCTCGCAAAGCGTGGTGTTCACCAAGCACCGGTCGCATGTCCACATGGCTTGGTTCTTTGAATCTGAACTCATAGACCATTGCCCGCCTGATGGCATGAGTGGTATCTGGTCGCGGTAGACGACGGTGAGGGCTGCGGCCATGATGATGGCGAGGAGGAGGCCGAAGCGTGATGGCCTAATGGGGGAGCTCATGGTGACCATCATACCGCCGTACCGCAGTACCGTCGATAATGAAGAGAGGAAGGTTGGTGTGGGGTAGTTTTTGTTGGTTTGCGACGACCACCGATTTTGATTACGGTTGGTTGCAACGCGACCAAGAGAAGGATAATGATGGAAAGCCAAGAAAGATCAGAAGCTATGTCGTGTCTGACTGTCGTGGAAGGTGGAGAGAGGAGAGTAGGAGTAGAGTTGAAGGTTGCGAAGGCGGAGAGGAGGGGTTGTTGAGTTTGAGTATGATGGTGACGCGCGTTGAGCGGTCATTCGACTTTCCTAACTTGCACTCTGGTGGAGGTCAAGGGGGAAAAGGGCAAGGGAAAGGGGGAAAGGGGGGGCGAAACGACTAACTTTGTGTGTGTAAGTGGGTAGAAGGCGGGAGAGGCAAGGACGGTCAATCCAACGCCGGCCGCGACGGGAGGGGGAAGAGCCGACGGGGTGGGGGGCGGGGGGAAGGGGAGGCTGGCTGGGGAGAGGAGAGGGGGCAGCCGTACGAGATTGACCCAACGTGTTTGATGTGCATAAGAAGAGGAGGAGGAGGAGGGCGAGAGAGAAGTACGAAGACGGGCTACATGCGAAGAGAGGGCGGAAGGGGAGAAGATGCAAAGGGCCGGGACTCGGCGCGGGAAAGGGTTGATTAGTCTATTTAGTATAGGCCTAATACAATTGTAATAGAATACAACTCTCAGGTTTCAATGCAACACTAAATGGTTATTTCGGACTAGTTTCGGGAGCGATTGAACCCTACGACCTGTAACATCCACCCCTGCCCTGTCCAGAACGCGCGCACCTATGACCGCAGCTATGAGGTTCGGAGTTCGGTCGGACGGCAGCTAATGCATACAGGCGAGCTCTGTAAAGCGGGCAAGAGAAATGATGGATAAAGCTAATGGAACCCAGGATTACATTGCTGGGAAGAAAAGTCGTGGACAGGCATTGGTCAAAGTGAAGCGGGGTGCTGGTCAGGGTGCGATGTTCAGGAGGAGACACATGTTCCGATTCCCATCCCCCCTGTGTGCCTGGAAATGGACCCAGACTCCCCTTATGGCCCTTGTTAATGAACGTGTTGTGAAACGCTCTCCTCCAAACCTCAACCGTACTCCATATCAGAGTATGACGAGCGATTGCTAGACGTCGCTTCTTCTATCTTCATGTTGAACACTTGGATAGCGGCCACAACCAATGCTGAAGCCCAAGAACGAGTGTAGAGCGTCAATGCCACTGGACGGCCATTCATTCATCCTGCTTCATTACAGCCCTTATAAGTCCTGTCGCCTTCCCTGCATTCCTAATGCTCTTGTGTCCGATCAGACCACCACCAATTGCGCCTCGTCAGGCCTCACGGCTCAACAATACCAAGCCATCGCGCCATCCATGATGACTTGGACAGACGCCAAGGACTCGCGTGAGCTTGGTATTCATGGGACTGGAGCCAGCGTCACCATCGAGAGACGTCGACTTGAGGAGAGGTAGCGAAACCAATTGGAGTAGCTGGTCATTGAACGCGTCGCGCCACAGTCGTCTTCATTCCGTACTCCCGGAAGGCATCAGTCGTACAGTTCCGCGCTGAACTTCAGTTCAGTAGTGCTCCACAAGACGACCTCTTGCTGGAATCAACCAGCAACCAGCAAGCTGCACGGATGAAACTGGATATGCGGCTGCAGGTAACGGATGTAGCCCCGGTACCTTCTGATTAGAAATGTTTAACCGGTGGGACAAACGACGAGGCTCTCATTCGAAAATACACCCAGGCTGCTAATAGCTAATAGCCATTAGGGATTATTAGTAAGTGATCTCCAAGGGAGCCGAAACTTTGTAAGGAAAGCTAATATGTACCTGGGAGGGCCCGGCTATATTACCTCCGGATTTTCGGGTTATGCCGAAGTGGAGGTCGGCTTCCATGGGCAATGAACCGGTTTGACTGCGACTGTTGACATCTTCGTTCTTCGTTTTAGTCACTACACTTACAACCATCAGCATTGAACAGCTCCCAAGGCTCAGATTTCGAAAGCGCGACCTCCTACAACTCGCTTCAGAGCCCCACGACGTCCCACCGACCGCGCCCGCGCACGCCGTCTCCCACCACACCTGAACCCCGACGCCCACCACACCTTACACCCCCAACGCCCACCTCACGATGGAGCCCTTCACCCCCGCCGAACTGGCGACGTACAAGCATGCGATGTTCAGCAACGGCATCGAAGGCTTCTCCGCCGCGCACGCAGTCGGCGAGGACATCATCCCACTCTCTCACGACCCACTCCCACCACTGAACGCGCGCGGCGGCCGCACTGTGCCGGACGGCTGGCGCGCCGTCTTCGGCGGCAAAGTCACGCTGCGGTGGTGCAACTCGTTCGGCTCGATACACGGGGCGTGTCACGCGTGGATCGTCGACAACCTGTGTGGGTTCACGCTCGAGCTCCTCGCCACGGAGAAGTGGTGGGGCCCGCCTATGGCTGGTGGGGTGACGCTGGCGATCGATATGAGCTACTATAATTCGACAGAGGTCGGGAAGGAGGTCAGGATTGAGGTGAAGGTCGAGCGGATGAGTGGGACGTTGGCGAATGTCGTCGTGGATATTGTGGAGGAGGGGAGTGGGAAGCGGTTGGCATCGGGAAGACAGTTGCAGACTTGGAGGGCGGGGAAGGAGGCCAAGTTGTAGAGGCATAGAATGCTAGAGGACCTTAGAGACGGGGGTGTGCATGGATGGGCTTGCCCGCTTGGTATTCTCTGGCGGGCACGAGACGGAATGGCCAGGTGACTACAGCCAGCCGAGAAGCTAAGGTCCGCAGACACGATGAGTTGGGGGGGTCCTACTGGAGAAGATGAGAGCTGGACCTAGTCGGTTGAAAGATCATTCTAACGATAGGCGCATCCCCAGAACCGTGCCAGTCCGCATACAGATGCTACAATGACAGAGCAGGGGCGAGAGGACGTGTTTGGTTCCAAAGCGACAAGACAGCTGATGGCGTATAGCTCTGACTAAGGAGGTGTGTCAGCAGTCAAGTGTGATGTCATCAATAAGCCAACCGCGCAAAGTATAGAACACGTCTGCATCAGCATTCACCCTCTCCCCAACCACCCACCAACCATCATGACCTCCAGCACAATGGCCGCGGCCGTCCTGACAGGCCACGGCGGGCTCGACAAGCTCGTCTACCGCACTGACGTCCCCGTCCCCCGCCCTCGCGCCGACGAGGTCCTCATCGCCGTTGGCGCAGCTGGCATAAACAACACAGACATCAACACGCGCCTAGGGTGGTACTCGAAGCGCGTAGACGGGGCCACGAACAGCGCGACCTCGTCAGGATTTGCGGACGTGGACGACACCGACTCGTCGTGGTCAGGGACGCCGCTGACCTTCCCGCGGATCCAAGGCGCCGATGTGGCTGGGCGCATCGTGTCGGCCGGCGCCGACGTCCCATCAGAGCGGGTGGGCGAGCGCGTGATCGTCCGCAATATGCTCCGGCACTATGTGGGCCGCCGGCCGTATGAATGCTGGACCCTCGGGAGCGAGTGCGACGGGGGATTTGCACAGTACGTCGTCGCGCCCGCTGACGAGGTGTATCCCATCTCGCCGAGCTCGGTGTGGTCGGATACCCAGCTCGCAGCCGTGCCGTGCGCGTACAGTACCGCCGAGAATATGCTCGAGCGGGCGGGCGTGCGCGAGGGCGAGACGGTGCTCGTGACGGGCGCGTCGGGCGGTGTAGGTCTTGCGGGGGTGCAGCTTGCTCGGCGGCGCGGCGCTCGAGTGATTGGCGTCGCTGGCGCGGCTAAGCGCGATGCTGTGCTTGCGGCCGGTGCTGAGCGCGTCATTGATCGCGGAGCCGACATCCGCACCGAGCTTGGCGAGTCCGTCGACGCCGTTCTAGATGTCGTTGGCGGGGCGGGCATAGCTGGCCTCATCGCTTCCCTCCGCCGCGGTGGCCGCTATGCTGTCGCTGGCGCTATTGGCGGCCCGATGGCGGAGGTCGACCTGCGCACCATCTACCTCCGCGACATCTCGATCTTCGGCTGCACCTTCCAGGAGGACAAGGTGTTCAGCAATCTAGTCGAGTACATCAATCGCTACGAGATAAAGCCTCTCGTGTCCAAAGTCTATCCGCTGAAAGACATTCGCCAGGCCCAGGAAGACTTTATGGCCAAAACATACCCCGGCAAGCTCGTGCTTGTGCCGCCGCCTGCCGATCAAGCTTAGAGGATTCCAATGGCGTCATCCATGTACCACCTTGCATTCCAGAGCGGAAGCGATATGCGAGCCCATGCTGCTCCTGTTGGTCCCGTCGCTCAGCTCGGTTGACGCTCAAAGATGCATCGCGTTGCACCGCTCATGACCGAGGTTGCGAGTCACGAGATACGATTAAGCGGATTGTGCTCGGAGCGCTTTCGGACCCAAGGAATCCAGCCGACGAGCGCAAGGACAGAGCACACGGCCTTCCCCCACTCGCCCTCGAACGCGTGTACGTACGTACTCCGCCAGGTATGAGAAGGTACGACCCTAAGATTAGATTCGTAGATTGCCCCTTTTCCCAATTCTGCGGGTGCTCTGCCCACTAGGCCAACTGGGACCATCATTGGACGACGTCGAGCGGCGGCCATATAGCTCCCGTCGACGTCGCCTGTTTCGACACTGGTTGGTCGCTGCTGGCATCCTTGCGGACTGCCGATACGCCATACTTGATCTCCCTGTCGATTTTCCTTGCGCCATCCCGAATCCTGTAAGCTGATTAGCATGCACGAGATCTGCCTAGGTATATTCTAGCTCTTATCGCCCCTGAGATAAAGGCATTATCTATGGTGGAGGCTCGCCACTGACTTCGGTGCCCCATACAGAGTGGGGGCGATTGTGCTGCCAAGGACATCAACGCCGAGCAGAGCAGAGCTCTAATTGTGCGCAGAAAAGCACAGGGGTTAATGAAGGTACCGCGTTCTCGTTTTGTACGTATTGGGCACACGTACGAACCCAACGACCGCTCCGGACCTGCTGCCTACAACGTCGCTGCTCGACCTCTTGGTCGTGAAATGCTGGGCGGAAAGTACGCGGGTAAGCGGAATCAATTATGGTCAACGGGAGCTTTTCGCCTCTTTAAATGAGCTTCCGACAAGATAATCCTGGGTTGTGATTGGATATGAGTCACGTGAAACAAGGGTGCCTGAATTAGTGCAACCAAGCTCACTACGGTGCCTGATTGTCTGTGGTCTTTGGGTGGTTTGTTTGCGCTGGATCATGACGTGAACATCGCGCCGTCTGCTGCCGGGTCTTTGGGTCGACTGCCCTGCTGCACTGCTCTTTAATCTGCAGCTCTGCAGGCCGGTGGCGCCGGCTCGTGTGCATGCTTACTCTGTGCCCTGCATCGTTCAATCAACACCCGAGCAAAAGCCCGCTTTCGCTGTCGCTGCAGCTCGTCCTCCTGCAGGCCCGCTCCTTTCCGCCGCCGTGCACATGATCCTCCAAGTTAGCCGGACTATCCAGCCAGTACCAAGACACCGCTCATGCTCGTCTCACCCTCCAACGCACCCATCAACCCCTCTCTGGGTCGTTACCGACCTGCCTAGGCTCAAAGGCGCGCATTGCCCCCGCGGCGAGCTCGACCAATGGGCGATCCTCCAGGATGAACTGAGGATCGGCAAGGGGGGCCCTCATCCTCGCACCCGCCTGCGCAGCACCGTTATATAGACTGAATCCGACCATTGTCGAGTTCCATTCCCGCCTACTCCACACAAATAACCCAAGCGTCCGCTTGGCTCGTCGATCATGGAGCTCAAGACACATATTCTGGGTGTGCCCAGTACGTATCTACCATCCTTGCAACCCGCACACATGCACCGGCTATGACTCACGCGCAGACAACACACATAAGAACTGGTGGCGTGACCCGGGCATGCGCAAGAATGTCCTGCACTGCTCCGGCCTGTGCCTCTGCGTCTTCTATCTTGGTTACGACCAGTCGCTCCTCGCCTGTCTCCAGTCGATCCCGCAATGGAACGACTTCTTCGACACACCGTCCGGCACGCGACTCGGTCTCATCTCCTCGGCCCTCTACTTCCCTGGTATCCCAGCTGCCTTCGTCGGTTCATGGATTAGCATGCGGTACGGCCGCCGCCCAGCCGTATGGGGCGGCTCGATCCTTATCATCATCGGAGCTATCGTCAACGCGCTGTCCAAAAATGCCGGCGAGTTCTCTGGCGGGCGTGTCCTCCTCGGCGCCGGTGGAGCTATCACAAAAGTCGTGGCTCCAGGTGAGTTACTACCCCCGCTTTGGCCTTGCTGACCTCAGCTTTGCTGCAGGAGATCGCTCACCCTCGCCTGAGGTCTGTGCTTGCGTCTAGCTACTACGGGTGGTTTTTCCTCGGAGCGATTGTATCAGGATATCTCTGCCGTGAGTGGCCCACCCATTTTGGGACCAAATAACGCGCTCCACCGCCTTGCTCGACGCTAATGTCCGAAGTTGCTGGCCTCTACATCCCCGGGACGTGGAGCTGGCGGATGCCATGCATTGCCCAGATCGTCGCGCCAATGGGTGTGCTGGCCATCACCTGGTTCGCCCCCGAGTCGCCCCGCGTACGTAAGCTCGTGTGACCCGACTGCTAACGCCTGCGCAGTTCCTGGCCAACAAGGGTCGTCACGAAGAGGCACTGGCTGTCTTGGCGAAGTACCATGCCAACGGAAAGATGGACGACCCGCTCGTGCAGCTCGAGTACAACGAGATCGTGCTGTCGCTCGAGGCCGAGGGCGGCGAGAACAAGTCGTCGTGGATGGACCTCCTCCGCACCAAGGGCAACCGCCGTCGTATCGTCATGTCGGTGGTTATGGCGGCCGGTACCAACTGGAACGGTAGTGGTCTCGTGGGCTAGTGAGTGGGCGTGTGCCGAACTTGGCGGAGCAGGACTAATGGTGCAGCTACCTCACGCCCATTCTCGCGACGGTCGGCATCACGGACCCCGTGAAGACCATCAACCTGAACAACGGGATGAACATGTGGAACCTTGTCGTCTCCGAGGTGGCAGCCCTGTACGTCGAGGCAGTTAGCCGCCGTACCATCTTCTTCATCAGTGGTTGGGGTATGGTTGTCACCATGGCGCTCGTCGCTGGCTTCTCGGCAGGCTACGAGATCAAGGGCAACGTCAACCTCGGCATCGCGTCCATCCCCATGCTCTTCCTCTACTACGGTCTGTATGACATTGCGTGGATGTCAATCCCGTTCCACTACTGCACCGAGATCATGCCCTTCCATCTGCGCACCAAGGGCCTCGCGATCTTTGTTGCGACGCAGACTGGCTCCAACGGTACGTATCCCTCGCCGGCGCCGCTGACACCAGCGTTCAACCAGTTCGTCAACCCGATCGCCTTCGATGCCATCACGTGGAAGGTGCGTAGCGCGGTCACAGTTGACTGAACAGCGGCAGCTGGACAGATGGACATGTGGTCATTCGCTTCTCGTAAGTCAACAAAATTGACAGCAGTACTATCTGGTGTATGTGGCCATTAATGTGCTCTTCATCGTCTACTTCTACTTCTACCTCATCGACTCGCGCAACCTCTCCCTGGAGGAAATTACGCTCCTCTTCGACTTCCCCAGGCGGGTGGCCCGTGAGCGCGCTACGGAGGAGATGGAGAGCCGCGTACGCGCCGGCCTCCTGCGTCGTGGATCAACAGCGGCAGCGGTTGATCGCCTGTACCGCGGCGAGAGCAACTCGGCATCCGTCGCGTCGCTCCACACGGACAACCAGCGCAACAGTTTGTCCGACAAGCCCTACGGCTTGACGAAGGAGACTATGTAAGTGGTAGGAAAGCCCATGTCCACAGAAGTTGTCGTATAGTGATGCACGATGTATTCTAGCTCCGCGAGTGCAGGGGTGCAGGGTACGTTCCGCCGATGCCGATGGACAGCTGGGCGTGCTCGAATGCTCCTCGAAGACCGCCCAACGATCCACAACGCCGTTCGTTGTCATCGTGTACCAAACCCGGGATGTGAACGTGTCGTAAATCACTCAGCTCCTAACACCCATTCACCTGCTATCATCACGATCGCTAAGGCCCCACGCGCAACAACAGAGTGGCGTCGACGACGCTGCAGTGCCTGATGTATCACACTAAAGCTATGTGCCTGTGTGCTCACCTCAGTACGGAACCGAGAAGGTCGACTCGGCCGTCTGTAGCTGACGACTTATAACTCACCTGGTGACAGCACGATTCTGACTCAGACCACTTCGACTCATAAGCAATGGTCAAGCCTAAGATCAAGCCGACTCTACCGTCCAAGCTCACGGTCACGGGCGTGGACCACTTCGCGACGCGGTGGATGGCCTCCCTCGGGAATGCCGGGGGTGCAGTCTTCTCGCCCGTGGGCATGTGGCCGCTCCTCGCGATCCTGGCCGACGTCGCCACGGACGAAGTGCGCGCCACCCTCGAAGAGGCGATAGCCCCTCCGACCCAGGGAGCACTTGCGCCCCAGGCACTCGCAGAGGCCGCCCTCCAGCTCTTCAAGTACCTCGACGCGACGGAGGGCCTCGCAATCTTATCAGGCATCTGGGTGGCCAACTGGATCTCCCTCCGGCCAGGCTTCGTGGCCAGCCTACCCCCGGGTACCGTCGAGGTTCTGTCGGGTGACGTGGAGGCCGACAAGGCAGCGGTGGAAGCGTGGGCCGACAAGGTCCTCGGCGGGCTCATGTCCCCCACTGTCCAGCTATACAATGAGACCACAGGCCTGCTTGCCAGTGCGATCACCGTGAATACGCGGTGGGACACCAAGTTCGACCGCACCAAAGACGGTCGGTTACATCGCAGGTTCTACGAGGACGGGACCGTCCGCTCCAGCACCGACGTCACGGTCGTACAGATCTGCGGTGGGCCAAAGGATGACTTTGGTACCCGCCAGAAAAGCTTCGCCGTCGCAGGCGGGGTAGGGACGCACGACGTCTACCTTGTCATTGGGAAAGTCGGGGAGGCAGCCAGTGCCGTCCTGGCCAAGGGGCTGGAGGCTGTTCGCAGCATCGAGCCCTTCACCTTCGATGGGCTTAGTACGGCCACCGAGATACCGCCAGTGGGACCCGGGCTCACGATCAAGGTGGAAGACGGCGACGACGACGATAACCCCTGCGAACCCCTGGTGGAGATAACCACTCCGTCATTCCGCGTCGCGGCGACGACCCAGCTTAAACCAGAGGTGTGCGGTCTCCCGCCACCGCCACCGCCACGGGAGAACGACTTCCCCGGAATCGCGAAGGATCCAATGGTGCTCGGGGACGCCACGCAGCAGGCTGTGGCCCAGTTCACCCGCGTAGGATTCAGCGCCGGCGCGTTAAGTATCCTGAACCTCATGGGATGCCTGATGGAGAAGAACACCAAAGTCGTGTCCCTGACTGTCGACATTGATCGGCCATTCGGCTTCCTCGCTGTAGAGCCGGAGAGCGGGCTGCTCCTCTTCTCCGGCTGGGTGACGGAGAACGAATGGACGGCTGAGGATCCAGCTCCAGAGGAGGACGAGAACAGCGATAGTAGCTGGTAGAGCACTCGGACAATGCATTCGATACTGCGGCTGCCCAGCATCACAACCCTCATCTTCATCCCCTGAACCGGTACTTCGGCAGGCCCTTCACTCCCGCATGATACCGGAACAGATGTCCACCCAAGTCGCTATCCTTGCTCGTTGGGCGCAAGTCCGTCGCCGTCGCCACGTAGATGATGTCGTTGTTCGGCCCGCCGAACGTCGGGCACGCAATGTCCTTGGCGCCAAACTTTACGTCCTTGATATGCCGTCCATCTGCCGAGTAGTGCATGAGGCAGTACGTGCCCCATCCCGCAATCCAGAGGTCACCGTTCACGCTGCCGTCAACGACTACATTGCTGTGGGAACTTACTCGACAACCATGCCGTCTGGTTCCCCGCCGAAGACTCGGTGGTCGATCAAGACGCGTTTGTTCGCAATGTCGCCCGTCGCGGCGTCGTAGTCGAACGCGTATGTCTTGCCGCGCGAATCGTTGACATACACTCGGCATTAGCTCTGAACTGCGTAAAAGCCCCATAGCCACGATCGCTTGCCCGGCGCCGGGTGGTTATCTGCGGGACGACTGGGGGTTGTCTGTCGGACGACTGGGGGTCGTTTGCCGGACGACTGGGGTCGTCTGGCAAACGAGTGCTGTTCGTTTGCCATGTGATGGCATGTGATGGTAAGACGGAAAGTAGGAAAGACTCACTGATAGTGTTCTCGGGGTTCCAGCACACGCCATTCCCGCACGAGTAGTCGTCGTCCATGAGATACAAGCTCCCATCCGGATCATACGGCCACAACCGGCCACGGCACACCTGCCCCTCGGGGACACGGCCAGTCCCAAGCGCCAGCGCTGGAATATCGATCTCCGTCATCCAGAACCGACCGCCCACGTCCACGGCTCCATCGTTCATGCGGAGCACGTCCTGATCCCTCTCCGGAATAACCTCCTTGAGTGGTTCGATGGTGCCGTCCTGGTCCATGAACGCGACCCCATGCGTGTATGCGCAGATATACCCCGGCTTGTCCTGGCGGAGACACGCCACGGACACGGAGTCCGCGAGGTCGATCGTCCTCCTCTGGCCGGTGGCATCGCCATGCTTGTCGAGCTGCAGGACGTTAAGCGTGGGCGGAGAGCCCTCAAAGTCGACGAAATGCAGCGTCCTGTCTTCGGGGCGGTAGACGGGCGCCTCGCCGAGCATCATCGGGCGAGGCATCTTGACCCACACATCCTGGACGGTCTCCCGCGGCACCCCGATGTCGGGCCCGAGTGGATAGAGCGCATTCAGCTCGCAGTCGGCAGCATGCCGCCCGAGTTGCTCAGCGATGTAGATGCACATATCCCGGACATAGCCCCGGGCCGCGTCCAGCACCCCATCCATGCCCTGCACCGCATGCGGGAGCCCGGGGTAGGAGCGGTGCGTAACGTCCTTCCCGAGAGCGGCGAGGCGGGCGGCGTACGCATCACCTTCGGAGCGGAGGATGTCCATGCCAGCTGTAGAGATGTAGTACTTGTCTGGGGTTGCACGGAGGTCGGCGTCAGAGGCGAGGAGGGGGGAGGCTGCGGGATCCGCCCAGTCGGCCCTCTTTGGAAGGTAAGCGTCGCGGTCTGCGGTCAGCCGAAACGAGCTAGCTGGGATGGGCGAGACTTACACCACAGCATCTTGGCGGCGGGCAAGCCTGGGGCGTTCTCCATCTTGGCCCAGGATGGATACGTCTCCCCTGACGCCGTGTTGTCGCACACGGGCACACCGAGGACGACGAACTGGAGTGGGATGGCTGCGCCCGCGCGTATCGCCATACAGGCCGCCAGGTTACCGCCGGACGACGTCCCGCCCACAGCGATGCGGCCGGGATCGATCCCGAGCTTGGGCGCGTTCTGGTAGACGTATTGTAGGGCTAGTTTCAGCACATGCCCGACAGACGTGAATGACTCAAGCCAACAGTCGAGACGACTCACCGCTCCACGCATCCTCGTGGCCGGCTGGGAAAGGGTGCTCGGGAGCCAGGCGGTAGTCGACGGCGATCACTGCACACCCAGCTGTAGTCGCGACACGAGTACAGAAGGCGTTATCGGTGTCGAGCGAGCCGAGAACCATACCACCGCCATGATACCATATGAGAGCCGGAACACTCTCGGCGCGTTCGGGTGGGTAGATGATGCGTATGATACAGGTGTCGAGGATGATACTGGTGTCAGATAAGCAGATAATTTGAAACCACGACTCCAGAACATATAACAAACAACCCTCATCTGTGTCATGCAGATTCAGACTCACTCCTCCGTCTCACATCCCGGCAGAGGCTCGGCACCACCGATCACTGCTGGTGTGTTCCGGATGGACGGGTCCCACGGTATCTGATGCGGGAGCGGGGCGTTGGCCAGATGCTTGTCGTAGAACGCCTAGCGTCAGCCAGCCCGATGTCAGTCAGCTCACCGCATACTGCTGATCCAAGAGGGGACGCAGGGCAGGGTCGAGGGGATTGAGCGGTTTGGATGACTGGGACATGGTTTGATGTTGAAGTCGCAAAGGCACTACTGTGGATGTAATCGCACCGCATGGGCCATCTCGTCGGGTAATTAGCAGGGTGGGCAAGAGAGGACTCCTGGGTGGCGTCGGGGCAAGCTCCGTAAGCTATGTATAGATGTGTGTTTGTCAGTTCGGTGTCAGCAGCGAGCTTCAGTTGGATCAATAAGCATGGCAAATGCTACACGACATGCTCCAGATGGAACCTGCAGCGGTCGAAAGGAGTCTCCATGCTCAGCGCCGTTGTTGAGACAAGTCTCGGGAAATTCAGATGCTGACAATCTCGGCTTTATCTACCTCCACTCGGCATCGCTCAGTAGCGTCATCACTTGATCCAGTCACCCGACGCGGACGGTCTTGCCCACTTCTCCCACGCGCGCACCGGCGAGCTTGATAAGCACAAGCTTCAGAGCGGCGTGTCCCTCTTCTCCTCTCGTTCACTCTTCATCCCAGCCAGCATGTCCGAAGCCACCAAAGCCGAATGGGAGACGCTCGCCGCCGCCAAGCGCGCCGCCCGCGACGGTCTCATCCCCAAGGACACCCTCCTCAAGAACCCGCCAGGCGCGGACGTGCTGGACGTGCGGGACGTACCGCGCTGCAGTGGGATTCTGAGTGCTGAGGAGCTGGAGATCACGGAGCCGGCGAGCGTTACTGCGCTTGTGGAGGCTATCGCCAGCAAGAAGTATACCTCAGAGCAGGTTGTGCGCGCGTTCTGCCGCCGGGCTGCTATTGCCCAGCAGGTTGTGAGTGTACTTCACTTGCCTCGCCCAACGACTTCCCACGGGTCCGCCTTCCAGTCCTATCTCTTCTCCCTCCTTTCCCGCCCTATCTAGCTCTGATCTGACACCAGACCAACTGCCTCACGGAGATCTTCTTCGACCGCGCCATCGAGAACGCCAAGGCCCTCGATGCCGAGTACGCCCGCACCGGCAAGCTCAAGGGACCTCTTCATGGCCTCCCCATCTCACTCAAGGAACAGATCGGTGTCAAGGGCATCGAGCGCTCCTTCGGCTTCGTCGGCTGGCTCGGGCGCGTTCCCGAGAAGGACGCGGCGCTGACCACGCTCCTCGTCGAGGCGGGCGCCATCCCGTACTGCATCACCAACGTCGCGCAGCATCTCGGCTTCGGGGCAGCTGTCAACAACGTCTTCGGCGAGACATGCAACCCTTACAATGTGCGTCCACATCGCATGAACCAGTGGCTGACGGCAGCGCAAGCTTACCTCTGGCGGAAGCTCCGGAGGCGAGGGTGCGCTGATTGCCATGGGCGGCTCAGTCCTCGGCTTCGGATCCGACATTGGCGGTTCAGTGCGCATCCCTGCAGGATTCAGTGGGATCTACTCTCTCCGCCCCTCCTACCAGCGCGTCCCCTACGAGGGAACGTGCAACTCGCAGGAAGGTGAGCGCTTAGCTGGTGTTGAGCTTGAACGCTAACCCCCAGGCCAGGAGTCACTCCGCTCCGTCCTCGGGCCTATGACGGCCTCGATCGACGGCCTCAAGCTCGCCTTCAAGACCGTCCTGGACGGCAAGCCATGGCGCCTCGACCCCGTCGTCCTCCGCATGCCCTGGAACGAGGAGCGGTACCAGCTCGCTGACCACGGCGGCGGCAAGAAGCTCTGCTTCGGCGTCATGCACGACGACGGCAACGTGCGCGCTGCCCCGCCCTATGAGCGTGCTGTGCGTGAAGTGACTGCCGCCATCAAGGCGGCCGGCCACGACGTCGTCGAGTGGAAGGCCCACGACGCCACGCTCGGCTACCAGCTCTTCGTAAGCGCCGAGACTCTCCATAGTGACATCTGCTGACGCGCAGGGCGAAGTGTGGATGGCAGACGGACACGTTAGTCTGGCAGCGTGAGTCATGCTGACGAGCAGAAAGACCTTTACGACACCCTCCGGCTCTCC
Organism: Cutaneotrichosporon dermatis; assembly: GCA_020011015.1. Lineage (NCBI taxonomy): Eukaryota > Fungi > Basidiomycota > Tremellomycetes > Trichosporonales > Trichosporonaceae > Cutaneotrichosporon > Cutaneotrichosporon dermatis. Next base: position 6,879,556 of record JAIGNX010000001.1, on the reverse strand, counting down.
GGCGAGCCCCGCGTAGGACCCCTCGGCTCTGGTGTTGAGACCACTGAAGAGGCCGAGGTCTCGATCACCGAGTACTGGAAGATCCAGTACCGTAAGCAGCAGTTCCTCAAGGCGCAACTCGACGCGTGGAACGCGACCGCGAGCCAGACGGGCACTGGGCGCCCGGTCGACGCCGTGATCTGCCCCATGTCGGCGACCGCGCCGCAGCTCCTTCGCGGCCGGCAGTACTACGGATACACGGCGTGGTGCAACCTCGCCGACCTGCCTTCGGCCGTCATTCCTGTGACGCGGGTCGACCCCGCGAAGGACCCTAAGATTCCCCGCGAGTCGTACCATAATGACATGGACAAGGAGATCTGGGAGATGTGTAAGTGGACAGCCCATGTTGGTCGAGCTGGAGCTGAGTCTGACCCCACAGACGACCCCGAGGTCTACAAGAACGGGCCGATTGGCCTGCAGATCGTTGGGCAGAAGGATGAGGATGAGGCCGTGATTCGCATGGCTGAGATCGTCGATGCGGCCCTCAAGAAGTCGCGCAAGTAGTGTACATCGAGCAGCCGCCAGAAGGGTTGTGGCAAGAAGTTGTTGTGATAAGGATTAAGCAGACCGATTATGAAAGTGATTAAGGGGAAGCTTTGAATAAGCTACAGCGATTGAGAGTCAAATACACGTTGCCCTACCTCATCATCCTCCAGTGTTTGTGAACCCAATTAGGATTGATATGTTGTCCATCAAGACTCGTACAGATCATCTGACCGGACAAGAACCGGCGGAGGCATGTTAGTAGGAAATGGGTTAAGCTCACCGTGACGATCCGGCTGGCACCGAGAGCGGAGGGTCCCATGGGGCACCACTTACAGTAGCGTACAAAACCTGGGTTGCAACCTGTTCGCGTGCAAGGACTCCGGACGCGTCTGGAATCAGATAGAGTGTTAAGGTTCAGGAGTTGGTACTTCGGCCGGCACAAATCGAGACTCCGTCACGCTCGTCCGAACCAGCAGACTGTAGGTCTCCTTCAACTCTTACTATCCTTGTCCGGATTCCAACGACGCTGCCCACCTCCGACGATCAACAACTCCATTCCCACCCTCGCGACATCGCGTAAGCAAAGGTCAGTTGGACGCGACGAGTGTTGTGCAAAGTCACCCGCAGGATACAGTTAACGTTAAATAAGGTTGTTTCACGTTTTAGCTTCTGCTCAATCGTCGATGTCGTCAAGTTATGCATCAGTTGACTGCATCTTCGCCGACTGTAACGTGCTCACGTTACGACCGGCCGACGCCAAGAACATCGCGCTCGACGACGATGGGCAGGTATTGCTGTTCCAATTGACAGTATAAAAGGGTGAGGAGTTTGACCACCGAGCTCAAGAAGAGACGACACCAACTATGCGGCTTCAGTTCTTACTATCTCTAGTCACATTTGCCACGGCTGTGGTGGGCGCCCCGCCCCACGACCGTGCACCAAACGATGCCTTGGAGGCTCGTTCTCCCGACGACCTCGCCGCGCTTCCCCACATCCAGAAGCGCGATCCCGCCCTGCCCCGTGACGTACGTGCACCACTGTCGCCAACTCATACTGACCACAGCTTACGACCCTCGCGCCCCGCCGCGTCGGCACTCTCGGCAAGGGCGCCTTCGCCGGCAAGGGTGCGGGAAAAGCCCGTATCACCGCCTTGCAGTACCTCCTCCTTGACCACAAGAAGATTGGCGTCGACGGCCTCTGGGGACCGGAGACGGCTGGCGCCGTCAAGGCCGCCCAGGAGAAGTTTGGGCTCGAGGCGGACAGCATCCCCGGTCCTGCGACGCTCGGCGCGCTGGCCAACCAGATTAAGCGCGGGGCCAAGGGAAACGTCGTCAAGGCCGCCCAGGCCGCGCTCAACGGCAAGGGCGCGTCACTCGAGGTCGACGGCCAGTTTGGCTCCGGTACTCATGGTGCTGTGGAGAAGTTTCAGAAGGACAACAACCTCGACGCCGATGGGATCGTCGGCAAGTTGACTTGGACGGCCCTATTTGGGGGTAGAGGCGGTGGCGGTACTCCGGGTGGCGATGCGCCTGGCGGCAATGCCCCAGGCGGTGATCCCAACACGAAGCCTTTGTCAATTGGGACTTTTGAGGAATGGACCACATATGCGCTCTACGCATCGTGAGTTTTGAGACCGTGCTGCTTCTACTGCTTACACAGAATCGCAAAGTGTGACATGAGCGCGATTCACGAATGGGATTGCGGCAAGTGCCGAATGATTAGCGAGCAAGGCGGCAAGCCCATTGTCAGACACGCTCAACAGAATGGCCGCAGCGATCTGGGCCCACACCAAAATTGTACTGTATGTGCAAAAGCTACAGGGCCAGTCTCATCTCTCAGTCTATGCCGTGGAGCGGAATCGCCGACTGACGATCGCCATCGAAGGCGCATTGGTCAAGACGTACGAGCACTATCTTGACCAAGACCTCGTACCCGCTAAAGGCATAGTCAGCGGCGTTCCAGACAATGCCAAAATCCGTGAGGGTCACCTCAATCTCGCCAAGATTATCAAGACCATACTGGAGGGGGCTGTGAAAGTGAGCGTCGACAATGGCATAGATACTATCGCCGTCGTCGGACACAGCCAGGGCGGATCAGTTGCGGAAATCCTAGGCGCTTCATATCAAGCCGACTACCCGAGCCTAACAGTCTACGTACGTGCATTTAACCCTCCCAAGTCGGGGAACCGGGAATGGGCAGAGCATGTCGAACGCGAACTCGGGGGAGAGCAGTTCCGGTACGCTGTCTACCAGAACGACGATACAGTGCATGACCCCGGCAGTCCCTTCACCCATCCAATTGGGGAGGTGTTCCTCCCAGTTGGGGTGAAGGACAGTGTCAACGGCTGGGTTGAGTGTAATGGACGGCAGAACACTGCCTGCTCGGCTGGGGTTACAGAGGGCAGAAAGGGGGCTAGTGATGGATCTCCGTGAGTTGTCAGCTATAAATTAGTACGAGGGTGCTAACGTCGCAGCCACGGTGGACCCTTCATGGGAGTTATGCTCAAATGTGCAAACTAGCGTCAACAGTACGAGTCATGAAGCTTGCAGTAATATTTGTCCGAACTGCCCTCTACGTTCTTACCTTGAAAGAAGATGACAGTGTATCTCGATCAGTGAAGGGTGGGTACACAGTTCGAGCCGCAATCAATCTACCCTTCAGCTCCTAAGCGTTTCCTACCATCCTTCCACTGGACAGTCAGATTCATTGGCCATTACCGTTTCGCCACCAGTTGTCCATGACACTTGAGTGGGGAGTCACAGAAGCGCCAGCACGCCTGCGAGCTTTCCACCTCGATAAGGAGATCGTTGCGGCCGAGAGGGCGAAGGATGGCTTACATGCTGTTCCAGCAGAATAACCTGATTGATGCCTTGTCTCGGGCCACTTCAACACCGCCCACTGACCTTTCATACGTCCCACTCCCCTATTGTACTGTAAATCGGCTTAAAAGCACGTCCACCCTTCCCAATCATGTGGCATATTTGTTCCTTCGAAATTCTTACGTTACCTCACGTCGTTCAAAGGCGTGTTCATGGTTCAACATACAGAGATTGAAAGGGAGACTACGGACCATTCTGGTCGAGGCGGCGCTTGGCGGCAGGAGGCGGTCCGCATGGGAGGTAAGCAGGCTGGCGGCACCTGTACGTCTCGGTAAACTTGCCGCCGGAGCCGGCGATAGCCCCAGCGAGATCCTTGATCTTCTCGTCTGGATAACGGCCCTGGTATCCATTGCCGACTGTGCCACGGCCGAAAAGCTTGCACTGCGAGTTGTCGGCATCTGCTGTTAGATAAGTCGGCACTGTAAGAGTCATGGCGGACTCACTCGGCACCACATTGGCATTGACCTCGGTCTGGGTCCCCTTCAAGACATTGTTGACATCCTGCCCAGCCTGCGTCTTTGCCCAAGGGACATACTTAGGGGCAGGCCAGCCACCACGTCCTGCCAGTGGAACTCCCAAGCCGCCCAGGTTGTTCATGTCGACATTGACGCCGGGGAGGACGACAGGGAACAGGCTGGAAGCGTGATGGGGACCAACATATTGCAGGTTGGGAGAGGTCCACCCTGGCTTCTTGTACCAAGGGCAGTCGGCGGGCGAGTTGGGCTTGTTGGCCGGTCCGTCCCAGTCCCAACGGGGGTTGCATCCTGGGAGGTCCTTGAGGGGCTCCTTGAATCCGACGTCCTCGTCAGGGATCTGGCCCTGGTAGCGGCAGTCGTTCTCTGCCCCTTTCTGCAGAGTGGGCACGAAGGCGGGGCACTTCTCAACGTCCTCGCCGACATCAGCGCAGTGGTCGATGGCACCCTGAAGAACGTCGGTCTCCCACCCGTTAACGAAGTCGGCATGGAAGGTCGTGCCAGTGACGTCGCCATTAGAGAGAATGAGGTTGGGGCCCGTCGGGTTCCACTCCGACTTCATGCGCTTGTCGATGTAGAAGAAGCTCTCGAGGAAGATCGTCGGGTACATGATAGGGTGCGACTCAGGGCACCTGCCTGGGCCACCGCCTGTAATGTCCCAACGGCCGTTGTCGCTGATGGGCCACGACATGTGCGAGAAGTGATCGTCCGAGTCGAGCTGCTGGTCCGCTCGGCCGCAACTGGGGAAGTAGATATTCATGTGGATGTAGTCGCCCTTGGGCGGGGTCGGCCCGTAAATGGTGCCATTGGGCAGGTACTGATTGTTGTAGGCCGGGCCACCGACGTAGGGGTCCATATTGATCTGGAAACCTTGAGCGGCCGGGTGACCAACATCGCGGCGCATAGCGAGGCCACTGATCATACGAAGGCCCTTTGGGAAAGCCTGAACCTTCTGCTTGTTGTCATTGATATGGTAGTAGACCTTGATAGCGTGGGGAAGGATAGAGTACGTTCCGTTCTTGTTGATCCAGTACAACGAAGGTGCCCAGTAGTTGGACTTGTCCGCGCCGATCTGAACGGTCGTGCAGTCTGTGGCAAGCTGCTCCTCTGGAGTGTTGAGTCCGGCTCGAGGATTAGCATCCCTACTGATACGACTGATCATGGCACCACAACCCACCATTGAAGTTAGAGGCCCCAACGATACGATGGACATGGCCAGCGATATCACCAGGATTGGCGATGGGGTCCATGCGGGAGATGGTGAGAGTACCAGGAATATTGACGACAAATTCTGCCTTGCCACCGCTGGCCAAGACCAGAGCGACGAGAGCTGCGAAACCTGTGGCGAGCATGGTTAAGTTGGTTGACAATTGTGAAGCGCAGAAGCATCATGCATCGCCTCCTTTATATACAGTGCAAGATGAAGACAACCATTCCGGGTGCAAGACTGATGGATGCGAGGACAATGGCCTCTTGTGGGAGCGCCATCACAGTGCCACACGTTTCTCGCCACATCCGAGGTTTTGTGATCCGACGTTGTCGGATCACAAAAACGCCACCGTCCACGGGTGACTCGAATTGGTCGGACGCCGATTCCTCTTTCCGCGAACGGGTTACACGCCACGGTAACTGTGGCGTTCCGTGCATCACTCAGACAGTAGAGCATTCCGCAAAGTACGGGACTCTCTAGCCATGATGAGAGGCGGCATACGCATGCGGGTTTACATCACTCAGCCAGGTTCTACAAGCTGAACGCGTCAGATTCGAGCAGGGAGACCAGCGTGTAAAAAATGATCGAACAGTCAGCAACATTAGTTGACGGCAAAGCGGTACTAGGGAAGTCCAACTCGACTGCTGGTCGCCGCGTTCATGGTGCATGTGTTTGTGCCACATGGACCAGGGTGCTGGAATGGGAATTAGAGTGGTGATGCGCATGACGACCCACAACGAACCCGAAGACGCTGCATGCTCAAATACTACAACCTTGTCGCTTCCCGCAAAGCTTGTCCACTTCCAACAGTTGTCCGTTGACCCAAGACGAGCTTCACTGGTGCCCGAAGCGCGGTATGCAATCGCTTAAACCTACCAGGTGATTCGAGGCTGTCCAGGAAACGCTCATCGCGTTCTTGACGGAGTTGCACGAGGTAGAGTTTAGAGTTTGTCCGGTAGAGGCGCCAGGGTGGCGGGGATGTCAACAGCGTTGACGGCTGCAGCTGCGGTGCAGTTGGAGAAGCATGACCACATCTGGCGATGGCTATGATCGTGGAATGCCGGGGTGCTTCTAGGCCGGCATCCCCACAGGGTAGTTACTGACTCGGGCCCCAGGGATGCGAACTGGCTTACTCAACACTGCCGAACTGGCGTCCTCGCTCGTTGCGAACATCGCTCTGCCGATGGATTGGAACATTCCACATCTGTGGCTTTTCCTCCTGCTCTCGGAACATTGGGTGATATGGGTATCCAAGGTACAATCTAGACATCTGATAGAGCCAGCAGTTCCGAGACACGCCTATCACATATCTTTGCCCACTGTACTCCCAGTCCGTGGTCCTACCGTTCACGCTTTGAGAGTGTCCTAGAGCCATTCAGGAAGCTCGGCATGCCCGATATCAGATGGTCGCACCAGACAAGCGTTAAGCTCCAATCCGGTCAAGGTACTCCCCATAAGCGCCAGATTACCACTCACGTTGGGGTCGGAATGTGAGTGATCGCCGTTGATCGTCCCGGCGGCCGCTTCTTCGTGCCGCTACTCTGCCACAAGGCATGAGCAGCACACTCGGAGATGTTCACAGCCCGACGTCGGACAACGGGCAGCCTAGTGCAGTGCCTGCAGTCCCACTCCGTCTTTTTAGGATCAGCAGTCGCACCGAGTCCTGCATCACGCAGCTCGTCATTACCGCTGGACACTTGATTCCAAGAAAGGAAAGAAGAAAACGCGGCCCAACATGTCGGGAAACCATAATCACCCGCGGAGAATACTGTGCCGTTGAAGCGCGCCTAGATGCGCGAGGAATCATTAAGGTTCAGTAGGATTGCGGACACAGAGCCGCGTATCCACTCCAGGACCTTGATCCTGATGACCATTACGGCGAAGAAGGAAGTGGCCGCCGAACAGATCAGCGTGTCGATGCTTGCGGACCAGAGCATGTGCAGAGTGAAGCATATGCCCGAACAGGATGTCGTACGGAAGTGACTATCGTAGGACCGCGTGCGTGACTGAGTTAAGGTTCGTAACGGACACGGGCTCGTGGTATGCAAGCTAGTTTGATCGTCGCCGACGTGTGGCGTCGATCTGGAGGCTGCCGGGCGCCGAAATCGGCCGTGCTCACGACAAGGTCTCGATACGTCTCAAGTCGTCAGCGGCCCCTTCGACGTCATCTGGATATTGGAGAAATGAGGCTAGGATCGTGCCGCTCTCTCGACGTCGTCGATGACGTCAATAACTGACCGCCTGTCCGATCCGCCATTCATCGTCAAGCACAGGTCGATCTTCCTGTTGCCAACGAGGCAGCCTCGGGAACGACCTATTGACAAGAAATAATGCGCGGCAGCAGTTCATTCATTGTCCTTCAACTACGTCGCACTACAATGTATTTAGGATTTATGGGATTTTGGTAGCTGCCGGCACTTCTGAGGTCAAGCCAACTGTTCAGTTGCAGCTGTCGCGGGGGCCGTAACGGCAAGTGTTGCCGTGGCCATCGCACTGGTAGACGTAGCCCCGGAGGCACCAGCCGTTGCGCGGCGACGCACCCTGGCCGCAGAAAATACCGGCCGGGCGGCCGTCGCAAGTGCAGATCGTATTGTAAGAGCAGTCACGCTGGTGTCACTTGGGGAAACAGAGTCATAAATGTGAAGATGTACTTACAGCAGTGAGCTCGGTGTCACGCTTGGCGGGGAAGTCGCGCTTAGCATTGGCGGCCTCAGCAGCTGCGGCACGCTCGAGCTCGGCGTCATCGCGTGCGATGTGGCCAGTGGCAGCAGCCGACGCCATAGTGAGGAGGGCGAGGGAGGAGAACACGGCAAGGAGCTGCGTCAGCGTACCCGCAAAGAACCACTGAGTGGATCCCTATTCTCTCTTCCAAGCGGAATTGTAGAGAGGCTAACCTTCATGGTAGTAAATTGATTGAGTGCGAGGTTGAGGTTGTTCGACAGATGAGTTTCGATGTGGTGGTTGGCATGAATGTGGCTCTGAACGCCCGTTTATAACTCATAGACAGCTCTCAAGGAGGCTGTGTTCTTCGCGAACCGTCCTAGCCTGGCATCTTCCTCATGCTTTCCTCCATGCCTTGAAGACATGCTGAGCATACCCAAGATGACGCCGTGCTTCCCAGCATTGCCACACACCTCCAGGTACCCATCGGTACCGACGATACATCATCGTCGATTGAGGAGTCACATGCCCATTCCTCTGCCATGCTTCTACTTCGTCCGTGAGCAGACCATTCTCCAGAGACTGCACTTCGGATATGGTAGTTGTTTGCCCTCAGTTGGTGGTTGTCGATGAGAGAGCCGCCAAAGCATTCGCGTAACCTTGTCCTGTTCCGCATCACGTGTCAGATCTGCTCACGCAAGCTCAATTACCCACGTAGTCAATAGTAAGCTTCAACACCTCTCAAGGCACTACAATGCCGACGTTGCTGAATCCGCAGAAGTGATCACTGAGTGCAGTTAATAAGCAGACCACGTGAGTCACTGCGTCAGATCTCGTTGACTGTTAGCGCAGCCACGCTCCACAGAACAACAATGAGCGGGACAAAGCTCCGCACTGCCTCTGCAAGTGAGCAGAGAGGAGGCGGTGGGAAGAGGTTGAGAAAGCAGTCTCCCCGAGAGAGGTGATCGGAATCATGAGGGTTGCGGATCCGGGAGAACGGCACAGTGGTGGTTTAGCTTCATGCTCCGACGCTCCAGAGTGGAATGTGAATCAGTAATTGAGTGAGTGACGAGACGTGCAGTTGACGAAGTGTGAACAATAGTAGCGGAATGGACGGAAAACGCTAAAACCGGTGGTCAGATAATGAACGCGTACGAGAACCGGGATCAGATAGCGAAGTACACGCTTCTGGCTTCTGCATCAGGAACACCGATATCTCGGTATGTGTCGCGTCCCATATCGCTCCAACGGATGGCGGTGCCAATGAAGATCCCATGCCACATCTGTACATGTGCTTCAAAGTTAATTACCTATAGGCGATGAGTGGAGGGCGGGGTTGCCGCGCCTTCCCGGACAGCCACCCGGGAAGTTACCGCGACGCTCAGCCTTCTTACGCGCGGCCGTCACGCCCCAACGGCGATGCCAGATTGTTCCGTGATAAGATCCGGTTGCTGAACTCGCTCAATTGTTCGATCATGCGGTGGGATGCTCAAGACAATAAGCGTAAAGCACGGCCACAGGGGCGGAGAACTGTTAGTGCTTGGATGAGAAACCCAAGTACGTACAGCGCAATGTCGAACGCCGTGATGATCGACCCGGGAAGACGTGGACACGTGCCTTCCTTCCTGTTGCCGCGGTGACGCACTGGAAACAATGGACGGAATGCCGCCTCGAGCGAGGGCTTCTTAACGCTAAACCTACGCCTAAACCGTAGGCCGATAACTCGGACTCTACCACCTGACGTCGGCCGACGATCATACGTGCAGCACTTCTTCGTCTACTTCTTCGTCTACGTAGGTTAAACGTCGTGGGAAGATAGACGGAAGTCGTCAAGTAGGCAACAAGAAGACGGTGACCGGGGGGAACCTCCCCATGCAACTGAAGTGTACGGCAAGGCCTGTGGATACACATTGCAGGATCCGAAGTCTCTAGAGTAGAAGCCATATGCTGTAGCACAGTCGTCGGGCAGCGAGTAATATTGCGATCCCCGACCACAAAGGTGCTCCAACTGCTTCCTATTCAGGTCCAAGTCCAACCTGTGCGTATTAGGATTCTGTCTAATGCGGGTTGTCTGGCATTAATCAATTAGAGATTCCTGTTTGCCGTTTCTAAAGTTCCTAACCTTCCTAATCGGCGACTCCCTTGCTGGGGTTGCACGAGCATGTCAGCCGGAATGGACCATGTCTGATCCTTGCGGCATGAGCATGATGTATCAACATGAGATAAGGACCGGGTACTTTATTGCAAGCCGTAGCCCAGACTACATTAGAGCTCGAGGGCATTGGGTCTGGAGCGCTCCTCTCACAGCTCCTCTCGCACACTATGGAACCATGGAGGCGATCAAACACCTGGGCGTGATTGGTCTCCGGATGTCGTCAGACGCTCATTCTAGTGCGCAAGCAGCTGCATTTGTAGAGAAGTGAGCGTTGAACGGGGAAGCGAGCATGCCTCCGCGCCACATATCTACCAGGTCCGCGTTGATGAGGGTCAGCCAAGCCCGAGCGCAATGCCAAGTCGGCGCACGTCATTATTTGTTATCGCTCCATTACAAGTTCAGGCACAATCTAATGTCTGCATACTTAATACTTTTTACTTCCGCTAATGTGCCTTTGCGAAGCCTCTATAATCTCTCCCTATCGACTCCGTTTGCCAAGGCCATCAAATCAAGCCCAGACCCCGCCGAGACAACTGCACGGACAACGACAAAGCGACGCCTCTACGCCCGCCTACCTTAGGTGGCCCATGCAAGGCTGAGCTGCCCAGACCATGGTCCTGCGCAGATCGATGGCGACTGGGGTCACCATCACACACCATCACATGGCTTGATCACCACAATGTCGGGTGCAGCACTAATCTCTGAATCTACGTGGTGGCACTGAGCTGCGGAGCTCACCCGATCCTGACGCATCTGGTACTAAAGGCTCACACGGCTTGACACTGCAGAGCATTCACCCCCCATTCACTGCCACTCACCTCTTTGTACGACTTCCTGCCATGTCGGTCGAGAAGTTTCACGACCCAGACTACTTTCCGCCCCCGTCGGATGAGGAGGCACCTTTGTCCCTCAAGCACGACTGGTCCGACGATGAAGAACGCCGGGCCAAACGCAAGTGAGTAGTGGCCGCTGCGACTGGCGTTGTCCAGTTCCACTTGTCAACGCTGACTTCGGCAGGCTTGATTTCATTGTTATGCCAATCCTCACTCTTGGCTTCTTCTGTCTCCGTGAGTGTCACACCCTGACACTTGATCACGCGCTGACAGGAAGAGCTCGACCGGGGCAACATCTCCAACGCACTCACGGACAACTTCCTGAAAGACGTCGGTATCACTCAAAACGAGTTCAACGTCGGCCAGCAAATGCTCTCCCTCGGCATCGTCCTGTTCGAAGTCCCCTCCAACATGATTCTCTACCGCGTCGGACCGGGCAAGTGGCTCACGCTGCAATTGTTCCTTTTCGGCATTGTTTCCACCTTTCAAGCTTTCCAGAAAGGCTACGGGCCCTTCATCGCCACCCGGTTCTTACTCGGCATCACCGAGTCGGGCTTCATTCCAGGCGGACTGTGGACCCTCTCGACCTGGTACACCCGCTCTGAAACTGCAAAGCGTGTCATGCTATTCTATTTCGGTAATCAGGCCGGACAGGCTAGCTCCAAGCTTCTCGCCTACGGCATTCTTCACATGCGTGGCGTTGGAGGAAAACCGGGATGGTTCTGGCTCTTCGCGCTCATGGGTGGATTCACCATCCTCGGCGGTTTCGTCTTTGGTTTCTGCCTCCCCGACAGCTTCCAAAAGCCCCGATCGACTTTCCTACCTTGGTACGACGGCTGGTTCACACCTCGCGAGCTGCACATCTTGCGCTCCCGGGTTCTGATGGATGACCCGCTCAAGGGCAAGAAGAAGAAACACATCGACCTCGGCGCATTCAAGCGCGCCTTCTCCAACTGGCGCCTCTGGATCCATCTTCTCATCACACTGTGCAACAACGGACCGCAGCGCGGTTTTGACACGTACTCGCCCTCGATCGTCAACTCATTCGGATACGGTAATCTCAAGTCCAACGCCATGGCTTCGGTCGGTTTCTGGATCCAGATCCCGGTGTCGTATTGCTTCAGCTACGTGTCTGACCACTTCAACCGCCGCGGTGAGACCGTTCTACTCGGCCTCTCCTGCCACCTCCTCGGCTACATCTTCAACCTCTCTTTCACGGGCCGCACCTCCAAGGGCGTCCGTTACTTTGGCGTAGTCTGGACCCAGACGTTCGGTACCTTTTCTCATCCGCTCAACATTGCGTGGATGAGCTTGACGGCCCGCGACTCGGAGGAGCGCGCTCTCGCCATGGCCATGGTCATCATGGGCGCCAATACGGCCGGTATCTACGGTGCCCAGATCTTCCGCTCAGACGATAAGCCTCTCTACCGTCGTGCCTTCGGGATCGGAATAGGTGTCCTCACGGTCGGCGTTCTTCTCGCCGCGGTCCGCTATATCGATCACTTGATCATCAAACGCCGTGCAGCCAAGTCTGCACCAGTCGCAACCCTCGAATCGGAGACCGCGGTTCCTTCGAGCACGCCCTCGGAGAAGGACTATGGGTCGACGGCGATTTCCAAGGTTTAGCATGTAGCTGCTCTTTCCTCTTCCGTAACTTAGTCTAGCAGCGTCACCACCGACGAACCATCACGAGTATTAGCGCCTCCATGCACAATGATATGTCTTCCCTTCTCACGATGGTCGCCTAGCAGCATTCCGCGAGTGTCGTTGATCTCACTCCCAGATAAGGACTGAACCACCCGATCTCGGGTTAATCTCGGCTTATATCCCATGTGACCGACCGGACACACGTTCCCCCACTTGGAAGTTGGAACTCCTGTATTCAACGCCATCTTGACGTTGCCTGTCCATCCTCTTGCCTGATCATATGCACTCTATCGCCCCCTTCCAGTCCCTCTCCTTCACTCACCGCACTCGTCACCACGCGTACCGGGATGACCAAGCCGCCAGTGGCCGCGTCGTCGAAGGCACATGACGGCGTGGACTCTCCTCCTTCCTACCAAGCAGCCGCCAGCCGCCCGTTGACATCACCCCCTCCCCCAAACACATCAAGCTCCTCTGCACCCCCACCCCCACCAGCCTACCGCAGTCACCACCACGTCATCTTCTGGTCCGCCCCCTTCCCTACATCCCCTGATCCCCTCCCCGCAAGCGACCTCACGAATTGTCTTCCTTCAACGGACCAGTTCAGCGCCGAGGACATCCGGGCTGTGGCACCGCGATGCTGGTGCGTCCAATGTAACGTGAAGCTGGTGGAGGAGAAGAAGAGGGAGAGGATGGAGGGGCGTGTCATGTTTCGTGGGCTTGGGGACGTGTTGTGGACTTGGAGTGGTGAGCCTCTGAGTTGGGACATGGGGCTGACCATAGCGCGGGGAGGCGTGGAGGACTTACGGCGCTGGCCACGGTCTGGAGTTGGGGTGCCGGGTGCAGTGTGGCGGCTGGACGAGAGACACGACCTGGTCGGGGTGCATCCACAGAGCGGTCCCTGCGATGTTGTGCAAGATTGCGACGATATTGTCTGTGTAAGTCTCACAGTGCGCGGAGCTGATGATAGACACCACACACGGCTCCCGAGCTCCAAGCTATGAAGACAGTCGCGGTCGGCGACCACGGTATCGTGCGCTGCGCGATAACAGCCGCCGGCAAGGCAGTCTGCTGGCGCACCGACTCGCCGGCGTATTCACGTTTCATGTCTAGCGCCTCGCATTCCGGCGCGTGGTCTGTCGCCAGCGGCCGCTCTGGCCTCGATCCTGGCGCCTACGCCTATCCGCTGGACACTCCACCTATCGATAAGAAACCCACCCTCGAGCACGGGTGGGTGCGCTGGTGTCCCTTGGCGGTCACGAGCTCCCCCGGCGAGGGTGGAAAGCGGCACGCGTCAAACAACAATACCGTGATCCGCGTCGCTGCGTGCGGGATGGCAGTTGCGCTCAAGACGAATGGAGAGGTGTGGGTTGGTGCGCTCGATCCGGCCGATCAGGCTTGGCATCTGGTGAGTACCATGTCCCGTCGACAGCGACGCTAACACAAGCTCTGCATCGTCGACGCCCCTGAGACCGTCGGTATCGCGGCCGAGGGGCGCATGGTTGGGCTCTATCGCCTACCCGCAGGTCCAGGGGGATATCCTCATTGGCAGACTGCGGCCGCATACGTTGTGCGAATATCTGAACGTGTGGAAGGCGGAGGGTTGGGAGGCGCTCAAGTCCACACCGTTTTGGCACAAGACCCGGGGCCTGACGACGGTGTGCTTGAGCTGTCACTGCGGCGGCTGAGCCTCACTACTGGCACTCCACATACTGCGGGTCAGGGGCTATCGTCATCTGGGGTTGAGAAGGAGCGAACTATGTCTTCCGGGCCGGACTCGAAGGATGGTAGGTCGCGGATGGACGAGAAGAAACCTCAAGACGACATCGGGCCGCGCAAAAGGTCCTTCGCGGCCAAGTTCACAGCTGAGGTCTCCCACCGACGCGCATCCAAGCCATCGCTCTCTTTCGAAGGCTACGAAGCCGCGGCTCGCACCGCTACGGGTGAAGTGTACGCGTGGAATCTGCGCTGGCCTAGCCTCCCCGACGCATTAAACTCCAGCGCCGACGACTGCCCTGTCGTCGTCCTCCCGCCTATGAAAGCGCAGCTTGTCGCCCTGCCACGGGGTGAACGGGATAGCACACTGTTTCCTGTGAGCGTAAGCGTACGTTGCGCAGTGTGCGTGACGGTGGGCGAGAGCGAGGATAATGGTCGGATTGGGGACCGAATCAAGCGAGCGTGGAAGGGGAAAGGGCGAATGAGGATGATGAGGTTTGATGGCACAACCGTCAACTAGGCACTGCAAGAAGGGGGACCTCGTTGGGCTGTGTCGCAGGTACTGTCCAGGATTCATTGACTCTGCATTACAGTACCTTCAGCATGTACAACTGCCCGAACATTATGGCCTTCTCATCTCGAGCTCCAGTCTCCGTATATCCGTCCATCTCCGGGTCTACTCTTCAGAGCCCACAGGCCGCACGAGAAGGGGCACAACCACGCCCTCCTCCTCAACCACACGCGTCCGCATAATCCCCATCGTCGTCTCACTCCGCAGCTTGGGCTTGTAGGGCAGCTCGTCGAACTCGTAGGCGCGCACGAGGGTGAACAGCATCGCCTTGAACTCAGCCAGCGCGAACCGCCACCCAATACAGTTGCGCGGGCCACCGATGAATGACAGGAGGTTGCCATACACCCCGGGCACCGACGCCGCGGGGTACGCAGGGTTGTCGTACCGGTCGGGGTTGAATTCCTCGGCGTCGGGTCCCCAGATCGCGGGGTCGCGGTTGACGTTGCCGATGCCTGCGGTCAGCGACGGAGCAGACAGTAAGAGGCGCCGCAGAGAAAGGGAGAGTTGTGCTGTGATGTAGCAGACCACACATCTCACAGCCCTAACTCGTTTCCGCCACGGCGAACAAGCAGGCACGGCAATAGGCACTCACAGATCACAACCTCCATGCCCTTATCGACGACCACCGACTCCATCAGTTTACCGTCGCGCCCGACGACCGGGCGGCTAAGTGGTAATGTCTGCTTGGCAGCGGACTCGCGCCCCACCAGAGGCACGGGAGAATCTATACGCAGGATCTCGCGTGTGAACTTTTCAAGGAATGGCAAGCCGTGGAGATCGTCGCTTCTGTCAGCTGTAGCCTGGATGTACCACTCACATATCAGGTTGCTCTGGCAGTGTTAACAGCTCGGCACGAAGGCGGTTCTGCATGGCATGATCAACTGCCAGCCGGTAGAGTGCCCAGGTGAGCGCGACACCTGTTGTTTCGGACCCGGCGAAGATCTGATGTCAGCCTGGTCCTCTTCGCTCCCGTGATATCATAGACTGCTTGCAGGGCATCGCTTCGCTACCGATTGGCAAACTTACAAATGTGCAGATCTGCGCTTGCACCTCGCTATGGCTCAGGCGTTGGCGGTCCTCAAGGTCGCTCGCCATGTTAGCCCTAATGAGGCGAGACAGAAGATCTGCTGTGGCGAGATCTGTATCCTTTTCGATCCCAGACTGCTTCACAGCTTGTGTCTTCTCGTTGACGATTCTGTCCCCAACACGGTTCATCGTCGCCCGACTGCGTTTCCCAAGGTTTCCACTGGGAGTGGGGACAGCATTGAACAGCACAAAGCGGTTCTGCAGTGTGCTGACGAGGGCGTTGGCCTGCATAGCCTTGATAGCGGAATGGAAGGCGTCGAGCAGCTCAGATCGATGCGAGAAGAGAGTCTTGAAGTCGTAATCGAAGCCAGCAGCGCCAATCGTATCGAGCGTAGCCTGTTCCATGATTTTACCCACGTCGACGCGGCCGCCATCCGCCGCGTCTGACTTGGCTAGCTTGTCTGCGTCGATCACAACGATCTTCTCGCCACCAGCAGCACCTGGACCACCAGCGTGACTCTCATCAAGCAATTCGGCAAACTTGTCACGCACAGCACGCGCCTTCTCGAAGAAGATCGGTGTCATCTCCTTGACCGCCTTGGGCGAGAAGGCAGGGTTTATCACGCGCCTCTGCCGGCGATGGTCGCTCGCTTCGGCAGTGATCAGCCCATTGCCCAGCATCCGGCGAAGCATGAGGGTGGTACTGGGACTCTTCGGCCACATATCTGCGTGCTGGAGCACGTGCTGGATGGCCACTGGATCTGCGGTGTAGATACGCTTAAGGCCGAGCAAGCCGTGCATGATGCCCGTGTGGCCGTACGCGTCGATCCAGCGCTGGTAGACGGGGCGAGGGTGGTCCCGGCGCAGAACGTAGGCCAAGTTGCCTGCGATGGGATGCTCTGATGGCGGCCCAGGGAGGTTCTTGCTCGCGCTTGCCCATGGGGCGTAGTGGTAGGCGTAGATGTAGAAGAGGAGGAGGGAGCCGAGGAGGCCGGTGAATAAGGCGGCGGCGAGTTGAAAGATCGATATCGAGGATACGGCCTGGAGGGCCGTTGCGGCGATGAGGGACGACGAGTTCGTCCGCATTTCAAGTCACAGTCTGAGCAATAGGTACCAGAGAGGGAGAGAGAGTATGCACACTCGATGTTAGCGGCGAGTTTATACCACATTCACGCGTCTTCTGCGTCACATGACGTTGTCCCGAGAGATGGTAAGGATCGGTTGACGCCGAGGCGCTTTGGACACCTCGTGCTGTACTAACCACGCCAGCCCATTCCAGGCAATCCCTTCTGATGAGATCTTTGACGTCTTCCGAATCCCATTCGCCCTGCTAGTGGTGCTCATAAGGAGCAGAGAGGGGCGCGATGTCCGCTATGAGGCGGTGGCGTGGAGTTGGTGGAGGCTCTGGCGGCCATCGCCGCTTTCAAAGTAGCCGATCGGCTGCAGCCGCCGGTTGACAACTGCATTCCTTCGAATCTCTCGTCACTCCAACCCTCTGACTCCACGCGGGTGCCCACCCATGCTGTCGGCTATGGCCGCTGCGATAAGCAGGCATCGTGGAGGCAAGATGTGGCTCTTCGTGTCATGCTCAGCCATCTGCGCCATACAGCATTCTCGTACTGCAAACATGTTCTGGTGGGTTTATTGCTCAATCCGTTTCAATTACGACAGTCGCTGTTCTTAAACACCATCCTACCCAAGTCTCACTATACCTTCACATAGCGCTTCAGCACGCAATCCATCTAGTCTATCTACTCATTGACGTTGACATAGTTCAGGGCGGCGACGAGCTCAGCCATCCCGCCGTCGGGGCCACCAGTCTCCTGGTAGAAGTCGAACATAATAGTCGCGCGCGGCCGCCGACCCTCCCAAGCGTTCTGGAGGAGCCATCGCCCCAGGCGGGCATTGACGCCGCCCTCGTTGCCCGCCCGCTTTGCCTTGGATACGAAGAGCGAAGCGGTGGCTGCAACGGCCGCGGACATGCCACTAGACTCCTGCCCGCTCGCCATGTACAGTACTGCGGCGGCGACTGGGGGAACTTGGCGGCGGACAGGAAGGTGAGCGTGTACGGGTGGTTGGGGCCGTTACCGTTGCCGCGCGGAGTCATCGTAGGCTCGAGGTGGCGGATGCAGGCCTGGGTCTTCTCCGGGATGTCATCGGTGTCGTACCTGTGGTCAGCGGCGGCCGCAACAGTGCTCTCATCACTCACCAGTCCTGGATGCGGAAGCCGATTCCGTGCACACTCTCCTCGAAGCCGCCTCAATGTTGTTGGCCAGCGGAGTGGCTTGATGCCCTGCCCATTGGGAACTGGTCGTCGCGCTTCTTGCCAAGCGGCTGAAGAACACAGCGCGCCCACGACACTCGCCGAGAGTAGGCAGAGGCTCGTCAAACTTCCACATCCCAGAGCGCTTGAGAGTCTCCTCGACGGCTTGCGGGAAGTTCTCCTCATCGGCGTTCTCCTGCTTGATGCTGCAGACGACGTCTCACGGGGATGAGCGCGGAGGAAAGCCTCGATCCAGTCAACTTGTTGCTGGAGCGTAGAGTATGCGGCTGGATGCCGTGGTAGGCTAGGTGTCAGCGGCAGCTGGGACAACATGGCGGCGACGGGGCATGGCGAGATCACACGTGTGCGCCCCTTCACGGAAACCCGCACTCACTCTTGAGCTCGTCCCCGTCCAGCTTGAGACGAATGTCGATGAAGCGCACGCCATCAGCGAGCTGCTGATTGACGTCGACCGACTGGCATTGCGAGATGAAGCCTGCTGTCAGCTGTATCTCCCCCGCACTCTAGTCCCCGCTACATACTCACCACCGCTCAAGCTCGCACTCTCATGCGTACCCGGCACACACAAGTCCGCCAGGGCCCGGTCATCCGGCAACCCGCCCATCCAATCCTGCCCCGCCCGCGGGAGAATCACAATCCGATCATCCTCGAGCCCATATGCCAGCACGCCCGGCGCGGCGGACGCCAAGTGGCGCCATCCGCGCTGACGATCAGCATCGGGGAGAGGGCCGAAGTGGACATTGCCGCGGTCACAGCCGGGACGTTGGACGTCGAGGAGGATCTCGTCGTTAGCCGAGGCGTCGATCGCGACGCGGTTGCCAGTGATGTTTGGCTGCTGTGGGTTGCCGTTGACGGTGAGGCCATGGACGGCGATGCCAGCGTAGGCGACGAGTTGGATCATGCTGGGGGATGAGTGGAAGGAGAGGTAGAAAGAGGAGGAGAGAGGATGAGATGGGAGACGGTAAGCGAAGGGGATGCGCCGTTCGATATTTGTTGACGTGGGTGGCTGGCTGGGCGGACTGCGGCGGCTCAAGTTCCCGAAGTACTCGGACTTGGCATCCATCCCAAATCGGCAAGTCGCCGACACCGCAGCAGAAACATGTGCGACATGCCTAGCATGAGTGATGGCGCCTCTTTCAGAGACAAGAAACTGGATGTGATGGATGCCAGGTTGGTGGTTGGAAACTGCATGTGAGTTGCTATGGGCACGTTGGCCAACGTGGGCTGCCTGATGCCTTCAAAGCCAACCCGGCTAGTGGATTACGTAAATGGAACGGCCAGTGGCAGTGCCGCTCAACTTGAGGCTTCTGGACGAAAATAAGAGAGCTCAACAGACTGGGGATGAGGATAGAAGCCAGGGGACCTGCATTGCAAAACTATATGAAGAAGCTACCTATGCTCACGACGCATGCAGATCATGGCGTGAATGCTGCGCGCCATGTAGTCGTCGAACGGGAGATTACGCGCCTTGACGAAGTCTGGACTCCCTGCAGCATTTGAGCGGATGGTTGGAGGTCACGAGTACATGTAGCGTTTGTTAGCGCCGACTTTTTTTGCACCAGTCCTGGTTAAGATCTCAGATTGGCACCCGAATGGTGCGCGGCCTCGAGGCGAGCTCCACTGATCGTCTGTGACCAGATGCGTAGCACTGACAATCATACCTCGCCAGTCACGAAAGGTCAAGGCGACTAGTCCATCGCGGATCCTCTCGCTCGCTCCAAGGCCGTGACAGAGGGCGTCGTAGTCGCTGTCGGTCCTTTGGAACCGGTCACGCCCTGGGAGCCACAGTCTTCATGGTTACCGTCAACGACCGCTCAATTCTGTGACATTACTCTGAAGCTTATGCGTCTCTAGGAATAGACCTCCCATGTCACCGAGCGCATGCTTAACAAAGTTGTGGATAACCGGTGTAAGAGACTGGGTTTGTGGCGTCCGAAGCTCGGTGATCCTCGAAGGAGCCGTTCCGCTAAGCCGGTGCGAGCTGATCTAGATCACGATAATCGCGTTCTAGATTGTCTGGCGGCTCGATCTCTGCTGATCCCAATTTCGGGTGACTTTAGAGGAGATGGATCGCCTGGTTTGCACTGAGCCCCCAAGCTAAGAACGGGCGCTCGGGTGACTTCTGAAAGGCAGGAGGATCAATTGGCTCTCGGTCAGCTGAAGAATCGGGTGCGAGTCAACCAGCGCCCGGCCCCATGCGCCCATTCGATATGGTGCCCTCTGACCACCTCCCAGTTAAGGCTCATGCCCTCCCGTTGGTCATGTGCAGTGGAGCTCTCCATGGTCTAGACCTTCACACTGCATTGGTCAAGACTGGCATCTGCCACACACGAGCCGCGCAGAGCACCTGACTAGAGTGTCTGGTCTGTCGGCTCGGGAGGTCCGGCAGTGACCGTAGCAGGTCGAACTGGTGGCGGAGAGGCGATCGTCACCGAAGGGGCTGCATCGCGATATGCGGAGGGTGTAGTTGCAGGCGCGGAACGACCAGGTAACCGAGTCGACTGGATGGATCATCAACCACCTTGTACGCACCGCTTTCCTTCAGCTGATTGGGCGTTGGATTATCCTGGGCTATCTTGCCTTAACTGCACAAGTTGCGGCGGCTATCGGGCACAGTTTAGTAGCAGGCAGCCTCGACGCGACGCCGACCCCACTTATTTTCCGCCACAGATTGGTTGGGGAAGAGTCGTTCTGCGTTCACAATCTCTCCAGCTCTCCAGCTTCGGGTCTGTAGTATGGTTGCAGCATTGCTATCATTTTTAGAGAACTTTCTGTGCTAGTACGATGTGAAGGAAGGCCCACGATGCAGAGTCACAAGAGAAAGTGGCAAGTTGGGTGGTAAGAAATCTAGCATTAGTGACCGCCGGAGGCAGCACGAGAAGATAGCCAGAATGGTGTTACATGCTACCTTCTGCATTGCGACCTGGCAGTATACGTTCTGTTATGCCTGGCCCCCCATCATTATGTAGTTCTCCAGAGCCTGCGGAGACTGGTGCATGGTTACACTGACCTTGCTTCACACACTCGGACGACGGAACTACAGTATAATATCGTTCTGCACACAACCAGCTTCGCCTTCGCAACTCGTCAACACTCGTCGCGTCGCATTGTTTATTCTTCCTTCC
The DNA here is from genome assembly GCA_020011015.1 of Cutaneotrichosporon dermatis. Lineage (NCBI taxonomy): Eukaryota > Fungi > Basidiomycota > Tremellomycetes > Trichosporonales > Trichosporonaceae > Cutaneotrichosporon > Cutaneotrichosporon dermatis. The sequence goes on along the minus strand of JAIGNX010000001.1, from coordinate 6,858,454 downwards.
TCCAACGTCTCTTCTCTTTCTACTTCATCTCCCAACTCTTCTCTATCCCGTTTCTACACTCATATCACTCATCCCATGTCCTCTCCACCTCGCTGAGCAAGCCCCACCTCCTCAAATATCACCGGCGGGCCTCCACTTCCCCGCCTCCACTTCCCTTCCTTCCCCGCCTCCACCTTCCCCGCCCCACCTTCCCCGCCACCTTCTCTACAACACCCGCCCCTCAACATCAACCAACGCGAGATGGTCAGCAGCAACCCCCTCATCGACGGTGCCCCGGAAGAGTTCCTCGCATTCGTTCGTGATCTGCCTTCATGGTCGTTCGACGTCGTGGAGAATGAGGCTTCCAAGTTCGGACTTCGTCTGGGTCCTTCCACCTGATCGCGTTACTGGGGTATCACCTTGAGTGGCAGTCTGATCGGAAGCGCCTGCTTCAAGGTCAAAACAAGGACCAGCAGTCACAGCAAGGCCTCAACAACACCTCCAGTAGTAAGTACTCCTACTCCTTGCCAGTCGAGCCTGACAGTAGACGAGCCATCGCCCGCCGCGGAGCGCGTGGATGATGGTTCAATGTGTGCCACTGTCAATGCTCACAAGCGTAGAGCCGAGGAAATTAGTGATGGCCCGACCACCGAAGAACTACCCGCGTCAAAGCGATCTCGAGGTGGACCAGAGGAAGGCACGTACGACGATGTCGACGAGCCCCGAGTGACTTTGAAGGATGGGAGTGTCGTCTCTGTCGCCGTTCCAGGCGACGTTCCCAGCGGCTTGTTGTGGAGGACCGATAAGACCAAACGGGGTGACTCAGTAACGCCCATTTCCAGCACTCCTCGCCATATGACCGACGACGACGCCCACGCGAAGTGCCTCAATGTCATGGAGAAGGCGCTCGAGTATCTCGACAAGTCTGCCAACCACATAGGGGCTGCCCGCTCCTTAATCCAGGAGGCAATCATTGTGGGGTCTCGCAATGAACATCACTGACAGCGGCAGGAAATGAAGGGCGAAGACCATCTTTCCAACCATCTTTCCGATACCACTGTGGGCAAGAGCATTGGAGGCATGGACACCGAGGGCCTGCACATTGAGGGCATGGACACCGAGAGCATGAGTGGCACAGTGGTGAGAATATCCCTGTAGTCAGTTCGCTGAGCTGACTTCGTCTAGTTGGGCATGGACGCCGCGAGCATGAGCATTGAGGACGAGGACACCGAGGACATGAATGACACAGCGGTGAGTATCTCCTTGTGGTCGGTTGGCTGGGCTAACTTCGTCTAGTCGGGCATGGAGCTTCACGAGAACCCCTCGCCAGCCGCCGAAAAGGAGAAGCTTGGGTTCGAGCTGGCTGAGACGCAAGCCGAGACTGCGTCCGTCGAATGCTGGGTGAACAAAGCCCAAGACGGGGTCGTGGAGGCCCAGCTCGCTCATCAGAAGGCGGAGGCCACCTTCCAGTCCTACATGGAAGTGGAGAACTTCTACGGAGACCGCATCCGATCTCCTGACATCGACCGCGTCCTTAAGAAGGTGCGCACGTCTATCGAGCACAAACTGGAGGAGACCGCTGTGGCGCTGCAGTCAGCTGAGGCAGACGGATCGGCGGCCCAAGCTGCCATGGATCTAGCCAAGGCCCGTGAGGAAGTTGCGCGCCAAGCCTTGGAGAAGTACGAAGAGTCGCAGAAGTCGGACACCAAGACGGTCTACAAGGCGGTGAGTCGAACAGTGTTGTGGCGAATTACACTGACTTCAGAACCATGGCCTTGGGACGCAAGCTGGAGAGACCGCGGGGGCTTCTACCGACGTCCGCCTGTCGGGCTCCACTAAGAAGGTGAGTGCAAATGGGCGGGATTGCATGCGGTGCTAATTGGGTAGCCAATCTCTATTTCTCCTGGGTCTTCCCAAGAGTCTCAGGCTGCGCCACCGGTACGTGATTCAGCTTGGGATAATGCTGACCCATACACAGACGCCGCCCATGTCACTTTACGGCTTCGTTATTGAGAAAGTGATAGGACGCGAGCTCAATGGCGAGCTCTACCGGTTCCTCCTCGCCGACAAGACCAAGGGGCCCAAACGTGATGGCGTAATGTGTTTCTACATTAGTGACATTGCCAAGGAACCCGCCCTTCTCAAGCTCTGCGAGGAGTTCAAGTAAAGAGTGGCTGAGGCGCTCCATCAGATAGTCTCGTAGTACTGTACGCTTTTCCTTTATGCAGGCATGTGTCAAGTTCGCAACGCTAAGCAACGACAGTACCACGAGGCGGGGTAACACCGTCACTGCCGCCGGACAGCCGACGCGCGAGGCGGCTTGAACCATTGTGTGTCATGACGACATGACGCACAGAGGTGCTATGAGCGAGTCTTAACCATGAGCATGAGCTTACTGCCAGCTGATGGCATTTATCTTGTCCACCTCCGCCCACTGATGCGCTTCTACCACTACTCGGCCCTTGGCAGCTTCAGTTTGTCGTATGTGGCGGCTCGAGCGAGACGAGTTCCCAGAAGGACGCTCAGAAGCGTCCCTCACCAAGCACGACACCCAACCATCGAGCAGTGACCTTGGGCGCCCAGAGAGAGGTGGACAAGGAACTCCAAACTCCGTTCGTAAGCCTTGAGCTGCCGTTAGGCGTGGGAGGATACGTATTGTACAAGCTTGGCTCATGGAGCCGTGCAGGGAGAATGGTCAGCCGTTCGTCGGAATGGAGTGAGCGATCAGGGATTTCTCCTCAGCTGACTGTACATGTTGCTTGTGACGCTTTTAACAGCAGATTTGGTAGGCAGGGCAGTTGTGGGTGAGTGCGGATCTCAGTAGTCAGCTCGGTCGCAAGTACATTGGCACAGACGTCGCAACACTAGCCGACCTGACTTACACTGTAGGCAGCAGAGTAAGAACAAACTCTAGAGCAACCACAGGCAAACAACCGTTATGCATTCAGACTACTGCTATTCATTAAGAAGAAAAGGGAAGAAAAGTTCGTTGAAGTGAAAGTTCGAGTCAACTAGCGTTGCGCTTTAGAGGGGGAGACCAACACCGCCAACAACACCACCAAGGCCGCCGAGGATGCCACCGAGGGCGCCGCCGAGGAGACCTCCAACCAGGAGAACGAGCTTAAAGTCAGCCAATGAACAATATTTTGAGCTCACAATCTGAAGGACGGTGAGAAGAGGGGCAAGGATGGGGCCGAGAACGGGAAGCTGCGAGACGATGCCATTGAGGACGCCGACGATCTGGAAGAGGAGAGGACCGGGAAGGGCGACAAGCTTGTTGATGAGGGTAAGGTCAAGCGGGTTGCCTGAACCGTCAGTAAAGATACCTATTTCAGTCACTCACCCGAAAGAAGGCCGCCGACGAGGTCAAGGAGAGTCTTGAGGAGGTCGTCGGTGATGCCCTCAACGCCCTTCAAGGCGTCGCCGACCTGCTTGAGGATCTCGTTAACGTCGAGGCCGCCAAGGTCGACGGCGCGAACCTGGAGGGAGCCGAGGCCAGTGCCGAGAGTCTTAAGAAGAGAAAGCACAAGGGCGAGAACCGAGCTGACGAGGGGGAGGCCAGCGGTGGCGGGAGTGAGGATGGGGCTGAGGATGTCCGGAAGCTGGACAAGGATGTCCTTAGGGATCGAGGTGATCTTGGCGAGGAGGCTGGCATCGAGGAGCTTGCCGCTGAGGATCGACTCAACAATGTCGACGACAGTCTGAAGGATGTCGTCGGTCATGCCGACGACGCCGTGGAGGGCGGTGGTGACCTCATTGACGATGGCGCCGAGGTCAATGTTGCCGAGACCTGCGAGATGTCAGTGGGTGAAGGAGAATGGCTAAGGCGAGCAGGGAACTCACCACCGGGGGCGGCCTGGCGCTCAACAGCCGACGACTGGGCGCGGACAGCGACCGAGTTGCGAGTGTCGAGGGCGACAGCGTTGGTGTTGGCCTCGGGGGCGGCGAGGGGAGCCGCGAGGGCGGGGAGAGCGAGGGTGAGGAGGAGAGCGAAGCCGCGCATTGTTGATCGAGTTTGTTGGGGGTGGTGAAAGGTAGAGTAGGTAGAAGGGGGTAAACGAAAGTGTTCGTTGGAGAGGCGTAAGTACAGAGAGAGTGAACTGAGGGAGAAGTTGTTGGTGAAGAAGAAGCAAAAGACGGCAGATGTCCAAGGTTTATATATCTTACGGGGTTGCGGAGATTGCAGGTTGGCGGCCAGACTATGGGGCTAACTCGCCGGACTGTAGCCAGGGGACAGAGCAGAGGAGAGGCAAGGAGAGGAGAGGAGAGGAGGAGGGGCGCGGCCAAGAGAGATGACTACTACTACTGATCGCAACCACACAACGGATGGATCAGCTCGACTGTCGCCATCGCCCCCTTCATCTACGCCCCCAAAGCGCCCCATCAATCAACCTGCAATGCCAATCAATAACGCGTCTCTCCGTCAACCGACTGAACCCCCTCCCCTTTCCTTACTCTGCCGCTGCTCCTCCTCCTGCTTCCCCATTCCTCGTTTGTTTGTTGTTGACCGCGATGAGTTAAGTGGCTAGTTCTAAGGTGGACTGATGAATCAAGACGCGTACCTCAAGCTAACAACTGTCTATTCACGGTTTGTATCCCGATCGCGGACGTGACCTTCAGTTGAATTACTTGTGCCTTGGTCTAATGCTTTGCAACCAAGAGAGGAGGATACGCGGTCTTCCTGCCAAGGTCACACAAAGGTAAGTAGACGTTCATGGCGCGTCTTTGGGCGACATGCGTATTGATGGAATGCTCTGGATTGATGATGACAGAGGGTTCCATTGACGCGTTTGAGATTAGAAGGTGGCTGAACCGTTCCGGCGCCACAACCGCAACCTTCCATGTTCTAGATGACTATTCTTACCCTCTCACCACTCCAACCCTTGGAGCCCCCGCCCCCGCCCCACCCCGGCCCCCCATGGAATACTACCCAAAGGCCTTGGTGAAGGTGCTTCGTTCCGATATCCGGAAGCAACTCAATTGACCACTAGTAGGCTTGGATCCAGCCTCCGCTCCGCTCTTACGCCGTGGCGCGCGTGATAAGCCCGGCGAGTTCGGTGTTGCTCGATCGCATCGTCTAGACCCTTTGCTCTCCAATCCGTAAGTATTATTCTTTTGACGCGACTTAGGACGTTTGGATTGAAACGGATTCTGGCCTGTTAAGGGCTTAGGGACTGATTGTAAACCATTTAGAACCCAAAGGCTAGCAACTTAGTGAATTGATTATTACAAAGAGGGTAGGGAATTCATGCCTATTCTGTTATCAACGCTCAATCGATCTCTCTGTGACTAACTTTCGCACGACATCCGACCACCACTGTATACGCGACTACTACTGCTCTCCTCCCTCCCTCACCCCCCTCGCACTAGTTGGAGGACCCGTTCGGTGTAGCAGAGACGTGGCTTGTGGTTAGTGTCAGCCCAGAAGAGCTGAAACCTGAGGCGTCCGGCCCTGCGGCGGATGGCCGACACTTCATAGAAGGTTTGGATCACTGAATCGCAGAGTGCGAGCTACGTTTACATGATTTACCAGTTGATCCAGCCTCGGGTGAATGAATCCCACTCATCGGGTGCATTGTCTATGCACGATGTTGCCGAGGTCGGGGCCGTGATTGGCGATGGAATGTCCAGGCGGCTCAGACGGAGCACCGCGGGAGGAAGCACGTAGCCAGCAGCACGTTCGCAGTCCCGACCTGTTCTCTGAGGCTGGTGCGCTCTCTGCAGTCGCAGCCGTCGAGATCTTCGCACCGGCCAAGCGTCTCGGCGCGCACCCGCAGCAATCCTCGCTTTGCTTCGCGCTGTTGACAGATTCGTGTCTGAGACACCCGGTGCCGGTCACCCGGAGACGCGTCCCACTCATCCTTAGGCATGTCACTCGAACCTATGATTGATCTGCATGCCGTGCCCACTATGGCACTCTACTGATCAACTAGCATCGATGACCTGCGATCACGCCCATCCGTTGCGCGTGAATCGGTCTCATTGCGACCTGATGGTTGCCAATCGGCAGCAGCTCCGTTAGCGGGTGGAGCGTCCTCGGAGCCTGTCTCGCCTTGTTGGCCGGGGTGGGCGGAGGCGCAACAATGGCGCAAACATGTCTCCAAGTACGAATGTGCTCATGGGCACGTGTAACGGCGCCTCGCTCGTGTCAGCGGCGCTCATTCGTTTCATCCCCCCCCCCCCCCCCCAGCCAACGATACATCGGTGACAACAGAATCCCGATGGAGAGGTACGGTATTCGCATCGATCGTTCTGAATGCCTATCTAAGCGTGCGAACCTTGTAGCCAAATGGCCCCTTGATCTCTTGGCCCAGAGCTCCGCCACGGGCATTTGATGCGAACGTGCTCGCTCCGTCACTCCATCGCTTGAACGCTTAGGCTGGCCGATGCCGACTGCTGCTCCGACCATCCGACTGTCCGATCTCGCCTCGACAGCTTGAGTGACCGACTTGATGGTGGAAGTAGACCTATTGAGGCTCGAAACAAGGTTCAGCTGGAACTCGTTCCCTTGTCCTGACTCACCTTGGCGTTGTGCCTCAGTGGCGTATTCAACGGATCTATATCGGTCAGTCCTCGCACCTCCATATGTCCGGATGGTTATGGGGCTACGCAGGTACAACTCGGACTGGCTGCCGATGTTCCACTCGTCGGTATGTTGGAATTAGTGGTGCAGGTATGTGTAACTCTATAGGCCAGTCTCTGAGTAGGCGAATAGGTCAGGCGGTTGCTCGGAATAGGTCAGGCGTTCCGCGGAATAGGTCAGGTGCAGGTGACTGTAGTAGGAGGGTGAGGAACGGCCCGGACGTTCAATACAGTGGCTCAGTGCGAGCTTGTAGCTCAGGCTCACAAGTGTGAGCGTCGTGTTGTGGTAATTCAGAGCATAAGCGACTTTGCACGTCGGCCGTAGCGGCACGCTACGCGCCAGGCGCCAACAGTGTGATCCGCTTGTGTAAGAGTAAAGCGGACGTGTGCGGTTAGTGACCGGCAGCGGCCGAAACGTCGGCGCGTCGGCGCGTCGGCGCGTCGGACCGGCCCGCCAGTTTTGTCCTGTGTTGACAGTAGTGATGCATACAACATGTTTGGTCTTGTTGACGAGTTTCAGAATCGGCATGACGACTTCCCTTGGCGTGCTAGTCGTTGATCGAGCTGCGAGATCTGATCGGTGTGTTTATCGTGTTGATATCGTGACTTCGAGGGTGAACAGGAGATCTGATCTCGAGCTGTGTTTGCTTGTTTGCTTATTTGCTTGTTCACATGTTTACATGTTTGTAGGTTGAGGAGCGCTGGGGTCAGCGATAGTCGAGGTCGCGATAGCCGAGGACGCGACTTACTCGTGCGAGGTGACATGGGAGGACAAACAGGCGACTAGCTGCGCGCCGGCATCGTCCGTCTTGGCGCGCGTTTGCGGGGATGCTCTATGTGTGGTGCTGGGAGTGATTCCTGGAATCAGCTTGACGTTCCACGCTTTCCCAAGACATCGATGTGCGACACCTCCAAGTCCTCTTCGGAAGTCCCCTTTGATGACCTCCTCGTTTGTGCGCCAACCAGCCCACCATCGCACGCGCCTCCCTACTCTGCTCTCCAGTCCTCCCTCGCCTCGTTCCACGAACACTCACCCGTCTGCCCTCAGCTCTTGGGAACATCGCCATCAACTCGTCCGCGTCGTCCACGACCTCCTGCGCGGCGATCATCATCTCGGCCCCGAGTTCGGCGAAGGGCTTGCCCGGCGGGATGTCGACGGGTTCTCCTCTGCCGTCAGTGGTGACCTATGACCATCGCTGTTGCTCTCTTCTCGCTGGCCACCTCGCAAGGCCAACGCGTTAGGCGCAGCTGTCCATCTCCTCCTCCCCTCCCAGATCTGTCCCCTGCCCCAATTCCCATCGCTTGACAATCCCCATATCTTGCCGCGCGGCAACGAACGATGTTCCTCGGCTCGTCACCTGCCATGCTGTCTCTCTGCCTGCTCGTACCTCCACCAGCTCTCGCGGCACCCCTGTACTCACGCCTTGACAGCCTCGATGATCCCCAGAATCTCATCACGCATCTCAGCCATCTCGCCCAAATGCTCCGGCATCATTGCGCGGACGTAGATGTGCTTGTGTACACGGGCCGCGTCGACGGCGGCTACGCGCGGGAAGTAGACTTCGAGGAGGCCCTCGACGCGTTCTACTAGGCCCTTATCGAGGGCATCGAGTAGTTGCTGCTGTCAGCGATGCATCACCCGCCTCATTGGGCGCAAGCGCCCATCTCGGCGCCAACTCGTACCCTTCCGCTCCCCTCCGTTCTCCTTCCTGCCCAGCCTCTCTGCCCGGCTTCAAGCTCTGCTCAGTGCCATGCCCGAGAAACCTCGCCTCGGCCTCGTCCCTCCGTCCCCTCATCCCAGCCTACATCCCCCTCCCACACACCCAACTCACCTCGCGCCGCATATCCAACGACAAATGGAACAACACATCATTATCCCGATTCCCCAGCCGATGCAGCACTCTCATCTGCTCCGGCACGATCTCGCTCTCTTCCATCTCGTCAAACGCGCCCACGAGCATCATCGCCTCGCGCGCGACCACCTGCCCCACGAGCGTGAGGTGTGCCGCGAGCTGGAGGATCGTCGGGAGGCGTTTGGGGAGCGGCGCGGGCTCGAGGTCTTCCCGGAGCGCCGTGAGGACGGCTGCGGGCGAGGCGGTGTCGTGCATCTAGCTGCGCGGAGAGTGGATAGTGATATGTGTCGATGATGGCGATAAGGAGCAGAGATGCAGCTGGAAGTAAGAGATAGGAGAAGTGGAGGTGGGTGATGTCAACAAAGCGCGCTCGGCCAATTTTCAGGCACGCGGCACGGCTCATGGCCGATCTCAACATTTCCTGCCTGCGTGAAGCCTCCACTATTTGCCCATAGATCTCTCCTCCTTCGTCAAAGGATTGTAGCAACTATCCTCTATGCAAGGTATGATCTGGGTCTACTATGCCTCTTCTAGGCCCCAGGCGTGGCTGACACCAGCCACATCCCTCGCACAGGTCGACACGATCTACTCGGCCGACTCGATCGAGTTCTGCCCAGTCCCGGGGTACGAGCACTACTTCACGTGTGGGACGTACCAGCTCCTCAAGCCGGGCACGAACGAGCTCGCGCCTCCGCCGGGCACTGCGTCCAGCTCGACAGACCCAGAGCCCTCCACCTCGGCTGTAGGAGCAGAGGAGAGTGGGCCTAGCAAAGACGAGGACCAGGACAGCGATGACGGAGCGAAGGACGCGGCAGCACCCCGCGTCGGCCGCCTCCTCCTCTACTCGCTCGACGGCCACACTCCCACCGAGGTGCACCGCACCGAGACGGCCGCGATCCTGGACGCGAAGTGGGCCCCTTCCCTCCGCTCCGGCGTCCCAGAGCTCGCCGTCGCGGACGCCAAAGGCGGGCTGGCGCGGTACGCCCTGCGGGACGGCACGCTCGACCTCCTCGAGCGGCTGGAAGTGACAGACGAGGAGACGCTGGTCCTCTCCCTCGACCACCGGCCATTCTCCGACGCCGACGCCGACCCCGAGATCATGGTCTCGCTCTCGTCCGGCGAGCTCGCGCACATCGTCGCCCGCCCCACAGGCATGGAAGTTGAGGCGAGCTGGGCCGCGCACGACTTCGAGCCGTGGATCACGGCTTGGGGCCGCGACGCAGGCGGCGCCACGGTGTGGTCGGGCGGGGACGACCTCGCGCTCAAGCGGTGGGATGTACGCATGCCCGGCACGGCGACGTTCGTGAAGCGCAAAGGCTTCGACGGGGGTGTGACGACCATCGCGCCGTCGCCGCATGACGAGCATTTGCTGGCTGTGGGATCGTGAGTGCTACGCTTCCAACTCTAACCTACGCTCTGTCATTCCCGTGTCTATCCTCGTCTGCTCCCATGCGCTTGCCGTCATCGTCGGGGGTCTACTGTCTCTGGGCTGCGCTGCAGGTCCTCCTTCCCAATTCTCTTGCTCCTCTATCCGGCCTCCCCTGATCTCTCGCCTTGCCTATCACTTGCCTGCCCTTGCCCTATCATCTTCATGCTGTCCTGCCACTCCATCCCCACCCCCTCTCATCCCTCCCAGCCTCGCTGACAGCAGCTACGACGCCCACCTCCGCCTCTTCGACACGCGCTCCCCCGCGCGCCCCCTCCTCGAGCTCGAGCTCCCCGGGGGCATCTGGCGTACGCGCTGGCACCCGTCCCCCGCGCGGCGGGGAGACATCCTCAACGCGTGCATGCACGGCGGCTTTGCTGTCGCGCGTCTCTCCGGCGGTGATGGGGGGGCGATGACGGACGGAGGGGCGCTCGAGGGGGAGGTCACGCACACGTTCCCCGGCACGCTGGGTTACGGCGCCGACTGGTGCCGGCTCCCGCCCGCTGAGGACGGGAGCCTGGTCGCGACGTGCTCGTTCTACGACCATGTCATGAATGTGTGGCGGGCATGATTGCTCCAGCCTGTAGAGGGCGGGTCTGGGCAGCCGGAGTTGTTGAGACTGCTCTGCACCGAAGGCTGTCATGATAGATGGCAGCTGCTTCTGCCGCACAACGCTAGCCCGCTTCCATGCTTCACTCACATCGTACCAAACACCACGCCGCCGCCGCCAGACTCGCCGTTGTAGTGTACTGCAGCATATCGTGCAGCGCCTGGCCTTCGGGCCGTTGCTGTCTGTGTCCTCCGCCTCATGTCCCCACCCCCTCTCGTACTGCCTGCCTTTGGCACCTCGCGCTCACGCTTCCTCACCCTCCCGCCTCGCTCTCGCACTACATATCACATTCGCGCTTCGCGCTCATGTCTGGCCTCACGCCTGCCCTCAGCTCACGTCCATCTGGCATTCGCGCTTCGCGCTCATGCCAGCCCATGCCCACGCCCGCCTCACCCTCGCGCTTCACGCTCGGTTCGGCTCGGGCTGCTCGGTCCTCTTTAGCACTATGCATTGTCTATCCTACACTACCGGTCAACCTCACCGAACACGAGGTCCATGGTACCAATAATGGCGACCGCGTCCGGGAGGAAGTGGTGGCGCATCATAAAGTCTGCGCCGGCAAGGTGGGCAAAGCCTGGTGCGCGAATCTTGCACTTATAAGGACGGTTGGTGCCGTCCGAGACGAGGAAGACACCCATCTCGCCCTTTGGCGCCTCGATGGCGGTGTACGTCTCCGGGAGGAACAGAGTAGCCCTCGGAGAAGAGCTTGAAGTGGTGGATGAGGGCCTCCATCGACTCCTTCATGGACGCGGGGCGGGGGAACAATCTTGTGGTCGTCAACCTTGTACGCGCCAGCGGGCATCTTGTTGAGGCACTGTCGATGATGCGGAGCGACTCGCGCAACTCTTGCACACGGCAGAGGTAACGGTCGTAGCAGTCACCGTTCTTGCCGACCGGCACGTCGAACTCGACCTGGTCGTACGCGTCGTAAGGGGCGACCTTGCGAATGTCCCAAGGCACACCAGAGCCACGGAGCATGACACCGGTGAACGAGTAGTCGAGGGCCTGCTGAGCAGTCACCTTGCCGATGCCGATGGTACGCCCCTTCCAGATACGGTTTCCGGTAACAACCTCCTCAATCTCGTCGATACGGGTGCCGAACTGGGTAGCCCACTTGAAGATGTCGTCGAGCAGGCCGTGGGGCATGTCGAACGCGACACCTCCAGGGCGCACGTAAGCGGCGTGCATACGCGCTCCGGAAAGACGCTCGTAGAACTCCATGAGCTTCTCACGCTCCTCGAAACCCCAAAGGAAGGGCGTCAGCGCACCGACGTCCATGGCGTGGGTAAGGACGGCCATGAGGTGGTTCCGGATACGGGTGATCTCTCCCATGAGCGTACGGATCCACTTGGCACGCTCGGGAATCTCGATGTTGAGCAGCTTCTCGACGGCGAGGGAGTACACAGCTCGTTCGTCACTGCGGCGTTAGTGGGTTCCGACGAGGCAAGCGCGGCCGGGGCTGGCTCCACCGCTCCCGGTCTACCCACTCATAGAGACGTAGTCGAGACGGTCAAAGTAGGGAAGGGCCTGGGTGTAGTTCTTGTACTCGATGAGCTTCTCGGTACCACGGTGGAGGAGACCGATGTGGGGGTCGGAACGGAGAATCTCCTCTCCGTTGAGCTCGAGGATAAGACGCAACACTCCGTGGCGGCGGGGTGCTGGGACCGAAGTTGACTGCTGTCAGCGGTGCCTCAAGTCGCGCGCGGCGTCGCCACTGTCGTCTGCTTCATGACAACTTCCGGCGCGAACTCCAACATCCAACGCACCGGTGAAGTGGCGCATGCCACCAGCCGTGGTCTTGGGGCCAATCTCCTCGGCAGAATCTCCTGAGCGTCCAGGTCATGCAAGCTAAGTTAGCCTTGGTGCGCGCTAACAAGTGCCATCGACGGCTAGACGCACTCCTCGACCGAAGTAGTGTGGACGGGGCTAAGCTTGCGCGCGGGCTGCTCCGCCTGGGCGGCGAAGGAGCGGGCGCTCACGCCGAGGGGGCGAGTGGCCTCGCGGAGGGCGCCTTTGCGAGAAGAGGCCGGAGTGCGCGGAGCATGGCGGAGTGGTGTGCGCGATGAGCGGTGCGATGAGGTCGACGTCCGATCCACTTCACTGTACGTCGCTCGGACTACCCGGTGCTTGTGGGAGAGGCACCAACCAGGGCGGGCGCAATCCGCAGGCTCACCACGGAGATGTCGGCGTTTTGACCGTGGCGCCTCCACCCAGCCTATTGACACTTGGCGCTTGTTTTCATGCATCGATGCAACCAACGGACATGAAACCTCTAACTCTATGCATATAAACTACACGATGCAGGTGCATCTATCTACAGACGGACAAGGCCCTGGTGCACACCCACAACGTCGCCATTCGAGCTCGAGCTGGTCGGCAGGCGCGACTCCTCCTCACCGCTCCGGCGCCACGCCTCCATCTCTCCGCCAAGGACGCGGGCGTCATCCTCGTCATCGTCCTCGTCATCGAGTGAGAACCGCAGCGAGGTGGTCCTCCTCATTAGGGTCCTGTCGGAGGTGGTTGTACCTGCGCGCTGGGAGCGGCGCTTCCACGGCGCCGACCAGATCGTCGTGGCTGTGCCGAACCGTCGGAAGACGACACCGGTTGAGGAAGGCGCACACCTGGAAGGCGGGAGAAGCGGGGGATAGGGAACTGCTCCATGCCCGGCGCTTGAGGTAGAAGCGGTTGTAGAGGGTGACGCCGCCGAACCAGGTCAGACTGCGACGAGGACGCTGCGGTCAGCTAATTCATTTGTGTCCACTCACAATCCGAGGAACGCCCAGACGTGTGCGCTCTCGACATTCGGTGCGCGGTCGTGGGCACGCGACGTGCGTCGGCCAGTCGAAGAAGAAGTGGCATGCGTTTTCGCCGGCCGGGATCGAGGCGACGAGCTTCGGGGTGCCTTCCCCAAAGTCGCTCGGGCTGCATACGAACTGGCGTCAGGGGGAGCGAACGAAGCAGACTTACGCGGATGACGGTCGAAGCACGCTCATTCTCGTTGCCCGGGCACTTGGACCCGTTCTCGTAGATGAGCATGGGCTCATGCGTCGTAGGCGACAGGGTGAGGTTGGTGGAGAATTCGCTGCTCGTCAGTGAGCGCCTGGAAGAGCTCCTACCCAATGGAGAAGTCGCCGTGCCCGCGCCCCTTGATGAGTCCGCCGACCTTGCTCGGGTCCTCGACGTTCCACGGCTCGCTGACGACTGCGCGGCACACGTTGAGCTGGTAGCTCAGGCCCTCGGCCGCCGCGTCCCCGACTGCAGCCTCGTAGTCGCCCTTGCCGGTCGACAGCAGGTTGAGGTCGTAGTGCGTGCCATCGTCCAGCGTGATGGTACACGGCTGGTCCGCGGGCTTGTCGTCGTCCGCCATGGCTCTTGGTATGTGTGATGAGGAGGTGGTTGATAGCGACGACGCGTCAATGTGGGTATTTGCACAGCTCGCGCCGTTCCGCTCGGCCCAAACGTCATGCTGATCCCCACGTGACTGCTGCATGAGATTACGTATGCTGTCTGACTACGGTTGAATGGCTGGCCACCAACATTGAAAATGACGACATGGTGATCTTTCAACGATGCTCAATGCGGGAGGTGTGCGTTCGGGCTGTTACTCTTTCCGTCCTCGCTATTCATCAGCCATGGCTCGCAGCCACAGCCGCATGACCCGCGATAGTGGGCTGGTATGTATAAAGATACGGCGAGCTCGACGCGACTGCGTCTTCACATCCACTCACCCATTCTCACGTCTGACCATGCCCGCCCCTCTGCCCGGCTCTGCCAGCCGACCTCGCACAATCCCATCCGAGCTCCCCCACCCGCGCGATCCCGGCCTAGAGAATATCGCGCGCGATGCAGTGAGGATCTACAACGCCGCGCGCCGCGATACGCGTCTCGACGAGTTCGGCGAGTCGACCGCGTGGCTGCGCGTGGACGAGGTGTGCTTCACCCTCGCGGTGCTGCACAACGCCTGGCTCGAGTGAGTCCATCTCGGCTCGACTATCCTACATCTTCCCCTCTCCTGTCTCTTTCCGTCCTTCCTGAGGCGGGCATTCCCTGTCCTATCCCTGCGGCGCTGACAGCAGGATGAAACCCCGCCTCACCCGCCGCCTCCTGCCCTGGCCGCTCGCCCAGCGCCAGATCGCGCACGACGCACTGCTGACCTACGACACCCTCCTGCTCACGATTTTCGCGCCCTCCGGCTCGACCCTCACCCGCCCCGCCTTTGGGGTAGGGTACGGCTACGGGCACCGGCACCCTCCCCCATCTCGAGGGGCAGTGGAGGCGTACGTCGCCGAGGCGATGGAGTGGTGGTGGCTCTCCGGCCTGCGGGCAATTGCGGAGAGCAGGCTGCCGAAGGGGTATGGCGGGGTGCTGGACCGGGTGGGGGTGATGCGGCGCGCGTCGACGCCGCCTTCCCCAGCGTCGACTGAGGATGGCGGTCCGACTTCTCCGCCCTCGCTCGACGACGGCTGTGAACGCTCGACAGTGCCTGATCCGGGGCTCAAGCTCGAGCTCGACTCTGCATACGCGCACAAGAACCTCCATGCCGTCCTGGGATGGCGTGCGAATGCCCAGCTCGGCGTCCTGGGGCTTCATGTCGAGCGGGCACGATGGGTGTGGTACTCCGATTTCCGGCCCAGCGCCGTCGCGCGGACAGTCTTAGACGAGGCGGGTGTATCCCCGCTCCTCAGCCAGTCAGGGCTTCCGGGGATGCTGCGAGGGGATGCTCCCAGATAGAATGCCACTTGGGCCCCTCTACGTGCGGTCACCGCCCGTCGACACCGCAGAATAGGCGACTGGGCATGACCACCCCCATGCTCAGAGGGAGATACCTCCAAGCCCAGAGGTACTTGAGTCGGCAGTCTCACAAACACTGCCATCCAGTCTGTCTTCATCCCTTGGCTTTGTGAGCTCATCTCTTCTTCATCTTGTACACTTCTGTATTCTCTGTTGTACTTGCCCAACGTCTCGTTGCATCAAGTCGAGCCGATCTCACAGGTCAGCCGATCTCGCCGGGTGGAACAAAGCGTAGTTCCACCTGTCGCGTGATCCACTCCCACCCAGCTTCGTCCAACTTCATGTTCATATCTTTCCATGCACTCCAATACTATACCCGCGCTGCATACATGCACAACTGCACAAGTCTCCTTTACTCGTCCTTTACTCGCCTTGTGGCCAGCCACAGCTCGGCCAAACGGAATCATTTCTCCGAGGCCCCACTGGCCTCCACCCTCCACTTCTCTGTCTTTCCATCTCCCTCTCCGTCCTCTCCCCCTCTCCTCCCATCTTGTCAACTAGCCCGACGAAAATGCGCGCCGCCACCATCCTCGCCCGCTCCCTCCGCGCCGCGCCCCGCGCCGCTCCCCCTCCCCCGCGCGACCCCCGTCCGCAGCCTGCACGCTAGCGCGCGCCGCTTCGCGTCCGAGGACCCGCTGGCCGCCGACCCGCGTATCATCGAGCTCCGGAACAAGATCCAGCAGCACGAGGGCGCCAAGGCGGCCATCATGAAGTTGGGCGAGCTGATGCAGAGCAAGGGTGAGTGCTTGACGAGGGAGGGGGTTGCGGAGCTATGGCTGGGCGAGGGAGAGGAGGACCAGTGATGGGTGCTATGAGATTCGCGGGCGGTGGTTACGATGTGGAGTGCGGTTGCGGAGGTGGTCGTGGACTATTGCCTCAGACCCGCCGGGCTTGGCAAGTTGGCGGGGGACGACGTTTCTCCACAGCTGAGGCCGTGGTGTGCTGTCTGGATACTTGGGACATGAGCCAATGCTGGCCGAGGTCCAGAGAGCCGAGGTCATGAGGGGTAGCGTCGAGGCGACGCCCACGATGTTCTGTTTGGGAGGCGCCGTCGCAGGGCATCACAGGAGGTCACCTGTCTCTGTGGTTCTGCGGCCGTCCGTTCGGCTTCTCTGGGCCTCCCCGACGTGTCTGGGATCAGGTGTGGCGCGCAGTTGCAGCGCCCACGGAACGGCCTTCCCGTCTCTGCAGCCTGATACTGGCCGAGACGGGCGATGTGATGGCCGGGGCGCAGGCTCCAGCGCTTCATGGTTTGAAGCGCCATCAAGGGCTTGTGGATCTATTGCCTCGTCGCTGCCCGTACTCAATCGCCGTCTGCTTCACCAGAGCCAAGCTCTGCTCGCTGTGCTCCCACCTCGTCTCCCGAAGGCCTCAGACTGGCCTCAATCTCAGCCACTCCCTCCCACTCCCCCTCCAGGCCAACTTCGATGCCGCGCTGACCCCAGGCGTCGACCTCACCCAGCCCCCCTCGACGATGCAGGTCATCAAGCTCGGCATGGACCCCGACATCCGCGAGGCTGGCCAGAACGTGCGCACCCACTCCACGACATAACTAACCACAGCTCATGACACAGCTCAAGGAGGCCGGCGTCGACATCAACCCCGAGACGGCGTCGCAGATCTTCGCCAACGTCGTCAAGAACGAGGGCGAGGGCGGCGACGAGAAGAAGTAGATAAGTACACTGTATTGGACGGCTGCATGCACTGTATCGCTCTGCCGAGAGGTTGTGAGTGGGCGGGGGACGTGGCGCGACAGAGGGGCACTGGTGCGAAGAATGGACTTGGGTATGTGGGAGAGAGGATGGCTCCATGTCATATCAGCACATTGCCCAGTGCCCTTCTGATGCCATCTGTTCGTCTGCAGGTTGGGATGGGCTGCAGCTCGACGCGCTCGGAAGGCGGACGGGAGGGCTGAGAGGACTGAGAGGGTTGGCAGGGGTGAGAGCAGTGAGAGGACAGGCCGAGAGGGGAGTAGCCGGTGCTCAGAACAACCGGGATGGTCAGTTGGAGGGGAGTTGAGGCGATGTCGAGCAGCTGAGTAGGCACTACAGAGGATTAGTACGATACAGTACGTGAGCATGTCGCCGATGTGTTGCGGCCCGCAGCACCACCAGGCAGTGGCGACGGGCGTGAAGCCTGTATGTACATAGCCGCTCACGCTGTGTACTTGACGCTCTGTCGAACTGACTATCTCATGGACATGGGAGAAGGTGGAGATGCAGTAGGGTCGGAGATGAGGGGGACAGAATTCTCCGCCCGTCCGCGTCGCGTATCTTATCGTGCTCGGGGTATTCCAGACTTGCCAACCTCGTCTCCCGCCCGCAAACTCGATCCGTTCATCCTCCCTCCCTTTGCTCTGCTTCATGCTTCATGGAGCACACGCACTCGATCGCCTAAGCGATATGCTGACCACCTAGCCGATGCAGCCGAGGGCCAACGCCACGGCGCAGAGTTGGCGACTATGCCGTCATCAGTTCCACTCGCTGCCCAATTACGCACGTCAGTCGTTGAGAGACACCATTCCGGCGGCTCTCAGCTAGGCGGTGGACGGCGTGACACGTGTCGACCTTGTGTGCCTGCCAGGCCCCGTATAGCACAGCTTGGCGGCTGCTTGCATGTGACCTCCGCTGGCTGACTGTGGCCGTCCACCGCCGTCTGTCGGCCGTCGGCTCATTCACCCGTCCGTCGCTGAGTAGCAAGCACGTTGTGCACTTTGTTACACTGTGTCTCTCACTCTCACTCTTACTCTTACTACCACTCTCGCTCTCGCTCTCTAAGTCCCCAACCCCGTCCATCCGTCTCTCCAACCCAACAACCGCAGCGCAACCCACGATGGCGCCCCTCGACGCCCTGCACATGCTGACCTTCGCGTTCAGCGGCGCGTTCCTCGGCACCTCGATCCCCTTCCTCGTCTACGTCGCGCTGGCCGACGGATACCGGCACACCGAGATGATCGTCGCCGCGTCCTTCGTCGTCGCGTACGCCCTCCTCGCCGTCCTCTACTCGTTCCGCGCACTCTTCGTGCCGGCCCTCTCGCCCAAATCGGCCCTGCGCAACCTCACCAACTTCGTCCTCCTCGCCATCCTCGCCGTCGGCGGGCTCGCCTCCATGCTCTGCCTCCAGTCCATGTCGGACGGCTTCTCGTGGCTCCGACACGGGTATGGCCGGCACGGCATCGGGTCGAGGGACATGTACAACCGCCTCGAAATGGTGTTCAACGGGACGGACCCGGACGGCGACAACGGGGGGTGGGGCGGGCCGCCGAGGGGCGACAAGTATTGGCGCCAGTACAAGGTCAGCGTGATCGTTAGCGAGGGCGTGGATGACGCTTCGCGCCGGCGGTTCGTGGGCACGATGGGTATGCAGTGAGTCTACGTTTTGCGGATCGCTGGGGATAGGGGCACGATGAGCACCGGTAGCTCCGGTGGGCGGGGGACGTGGGCCGGCGGGCGAGCGGGCGATGGCGATGGCGGAGGGTGACTGCGAAGGCGACGTCGAGCGTCGAGTGTTGAGCGTGGAGGCATGGCCTCGAGCGGGCGGGAACGACCACACTCTCGACCGACCCCTTGACCTCGACCGACCCACGACCTCAATCATTTCACTACCCCCCTCCCCCTCCCACCTCACACACACCACGCACACGCTCACCCCAGCCTCGCCCTCACCACCCTCGTACTCGGCTGGATCCTCGTCGCGCTCCTGTCCGCCGAGCTCGTGTGCGCCATCTTCAACGGACAGCGCAAATTCTGGATCGAGCGCACGACCGCGGGCATCGAGCTGCGGTGGCGCGACGGCGCGATCGCGCTCCCCGAGGGCGACGAGCCCGTGCCGGGGCCAAGGGCGCAGGGGCCGCAGGGGCCCGCGCATGCTGCGCGCGCGGCGCTGGCGGCGGACGCGGGGGACGAGTCGGAGGATTCGCCGGCGTAGATCGACGCGCAGGAGGTTGAGATATGGGAGGGATGAGGGCGGAGGTTGCCGCGCCCGCGGCTGGTCGTCGCGGAACGACTTGAGGCGCACTAATATGTAATGTCCCATTTGTCTGCGCTAGGCGGACTGCAATAACAGTAGAGCGAAAATGTATGCGAGCAGTGCTGTTCCTTGCGTACTGGTGTATCTGACCACGGCGACCGCGCAGCCACGGCCACGCCCACGCCCACGCCCACGCCCACGCGCACACCCACGCCCACGCCCACGCCCACGCCAGCCTCGCGGCTGGCTTTGTCCACAGCCGATAACATTACATATCCCGGGTACAACAGTCCGTCATCCGTATCGCGGATCGCTAGTGACTCGCCGTGTGTCCTCTCCCTCCTCCGCCACGCCCACTCTCCACATCGCGCGGCCGCCGCCGCCCCTCGTCCTCCTCCTCTTCCTCGGGTACGCGCCCCATCGTGCTGGTGCCGAGCGCAAAGCTGACCGTCGGCTGCGAGCTCCGGCTCACGCCACTCCCGCCCGACCCCGACGCCGTGCCCCCGCCCGAGGAGAAGCTCAGCCCCAGATCCCGCGCGATGTCGTTGTCCTCCCCAGCCCCCGTGAACGGCGCCGCCGCCCACTCGCCCCCGCTCGTCATGCTCTCGGCCGTCCGCGCCGAGTTGACGCTGACAGTATGCACCGTCCGCACGTCGGGATAGTGTGGCGTCGCGGCGATCTTGATCGACGGGTCGGTGCGGGAGATCGACGCGTCCGCGCGCTGCGTCGACATCTGCAGCGTCGAATCCAGGTCGAGCTCGACACCAGTTTCCCATTTCGTCAAGGCGCGGATGGGACCAGAGTAGTGTCGCACTCCGTACAGCTTCCATGTCAGGAAGGTTATTATGAGTGTGCCGGCCACAACGACGGGCGTCCACGAGACAGAGTTGACTGTGACGGGGTCCTTGGCGGGGAAGATCTGGACGGTGACGACGGCGATGCAGTACACTGCGCCAACGGCCGCCACGGGCCGCGACCACCGGCGCAGCGACCACGACGTGCGGCCTTCTTGCTGGAGGTCCTTCTTCGAGAAGAGGTAGAGGATCACTGGGATGACCTGAGGTCAGCTCGTCCTGGCAGGCGCTGGACGCATCGAGTCCACGACGCGACTCGCTTCGCTCGGCGGGCTACTCACATAACTCAGCATGCTCAGCGATGCCGCACACGCCGTTATCACGGGCACCACACTTTCGTGATGGGCAAACCACAACAAACACCACGGCGCCCACAATCCTATGCACAGCAGGGTAGCGACATACGGCTGCTTGTACTTGTTGGTGCGCTTAATCACATCCGAGAACGGCATGGCACGGTCGCGCGCAAGGGCGAAGACAAAACGCGAAGAGGCCTGCAGCTGCGCCTGCAGCTGGATACACAGGACGATGGCCATGATCGAGCATATCGCGACGGCAAACTCCTTGTTGACGGCTTTGAGCAAGATGTGGCCGACGGGGAAGGCCTGCGTCGCGATCAGAGCAGTGTCGGACGGCTTGACCGAGATGAAGAGGAGAACGATGGAGATGTAGCCGCAGAGGTAGGTGAGGACGATGGACATGGTCATCGCGTTCGGCACGTTGCGCGAGGGATTCTGTGTCTCCTCCGACATGTGGGCCGAGACGTCGGCGCCGGTCGCGATGGTACAGCTCTGCCAGCCGATGATGTAGACGAGGCCTCGGGACGAGAAGCCGGTCTGGTTGTAGAACTGGGTCGAGATCGCCGGGCTGCTCTTCGAGTATTCCCGATGACTGACGCCCTTGGCTAGGAGCGATATGCACAAACACAGCCAGGCGCCGAGTGTGAAGGAGGCAGCCGAGAGCCAATACCGCGGGCTGCTGCCCCAGTGTGTTGTGCCAACGCAGCCCACGACCGCCACGATGCAGATCATGAACAAGAACCGGTGCCACGACTCGGCCTCGAATCCGAACGCGAGCTGCATCGTACCCGTGATAAGCGTCGTGTTCTGCCATGCGACGAGGACGAGGTTGCCGATGTGGCCGCCCATGACGAACGCGCCGACGACCCAGCCCCAGTATCGCTCGCCGCCGATGCCGCCTCGTGAGAGCTTCCATGCCCACGACGACATTGCACCTGCGACCGGGTACGCTGATGCCAGTTCGCTCATGGTACTGACCAAGCAGAGACTGAGGAGGAAGGATATGGGCCATGCGACCAACTGCAGGTGAGCGTCTGCTCCGCAAGTGCTACTCACCATCATGACAGGGCCGCCGAACCGGTACGCGCCGGGAACAGCGAAGATGGTGCCCTGCGTGGTCAGCTTCTGTGCGTGTTGTTCTCTCAACAGCTTGACGGAGCGGAACTTGCCGCAGGTCAGAGCGCCTTCATGACTTCGACAGAAGAACGGGGGGCAGTGTAAACGAAGGCACGGCTTCGCTTAGTGCTTGCCGCCGGCGTTGATGCTCGGCGATAATGGTAGACGAAACTCACCTGGACCGAGTTGATGTTGAGCCAAGCGATGGCTAGAGACGACCAAAAAGTGTAGTCTCGCCCGAGCACAGCGTCGTACCCAAGCTGTTGCAAACGAAGTGTATCGCGGTCGACGACGGTTTTGCTACCTCGCCTTGAGAGGAAGCCCTTGATGCGACCTTGTGGATGTTGTTTTGGATCGGGGGTGCTGGATGTCCTGGTCGTATCTGGGGACATGACTGGTGAGAGCTCGGTGCCATCGTTCGAGATGATGCTGCGTATTTGCTGCGGAGGTGCTGGGACGGGTCGCGAGCTCACGGGCACTTCGTGGGCGGGATAGGATGTGCGTCGTGATGACGACGGCGACAGATGGTTGCTGACACCGGTCACAGCGTTGGGATAGTGAGATGGCGGTTCATACTCTCCGTAGTCCGAGATGTACGTGTCGGTGGGCCCGCCAACGTACACGCTGGCGGCCTGCGACACCGTCGGCGAGTAGTCGTGTCCTGCTGACTCGATGTAGGTGTTGTACGGCGTCGGCGCGCCGATGTACGACGGGATCGACCCGACAGAGCTCCCCTCGGACCGCTCTGACCGCGACCCGGACGCGGAGCGCAGGTTGGACCCGAGACCTGATGCGGCCGACGTAAGACCCGAGCTCTCGGCGTATGTGTCGCCCGACCTTGGCGCGGTGGGCGCTGCTGGAGCCGCTGCGCGCAGGGCCGCGAGACGGGCCGCGTACGAGTCGCGCCGCGGCTCGGCGGGGGAGGCGGCGGCGCCGCGCGTCGGAGACGCGGACGGGCGGCGGGTGGGCATGGTTCCGATAGGGGGCCTAGGAGGTGGTGGGGAGGATCATTGGGTAGGGCGGCGTGGGAGGAGGGAGGGTGGATGAGATGGAGGAAGGGGGAGAGATGGAAGGATTGGCGACGGGTCGGGTGATGGGCGAGGTGGAGGTTGGGTGGATGATCCGGCGATATGAATAGGCTGATGGGTGGTCGCCGATACGTTTTGTTCGATGCTGGATATTCAGGCGAGGCGTTTGACTTATCAAGCAAATGGGCAAGAAGACGATGTTGGGAGTGGAGATAAGAGCGATGGGAAAGAGAGTGGGAGTTTGGCAAAGGCCAAGTGAGCGGTTGAACAGGGCGCGGTCTTGGCAAGCCGAGTAGCCGGGGGTTGACAAAGACAGGTCGGACGGAGGTCGGCAGTTGATAATCGATCAAGTAGCGGTGGTGCGTGAATGCGATGCGATGCGATTGCGATGTGAATGCAGACAAGCAACTAGCCGCCTGGAGCCGTGATGCTTGGCGGGTTTGATATGAAGGTCCAGCTTACGAGAGGCAGTCGAGCGAGTCGAGCGTAAGCGTACCGGATAGCGATGAAGGTCTTTGTCCAAGTGCCGAGGCTAAACAGAGGAATGGAGGTTGGCCGGGTGTCACACTGCGGAGAAGGCGGCGGCGGCGAGACTGAGAGAGAGTGGAGCGGAGTAGGGGGAGAGAGCTGAGCGGCTAGCTTGTAATTGACCAGAGAAGGGGGGGTAATCGTGAATCGCGCAGTCGAGTGGGGGGGATCGTGGCAGAGTATATAGGTCGTGGAGGGTAATGACAATGGTCGAGCAGAGGTCAAGATGCCAAATGCGATGATGATTGTTGAGGTGGAAAATGATCAAAGTCGAGATGGAAATGAGGTGCCGACGACGTGATGCAAGAGGCGATGATGGCGACGATTGAGAAAACGAGTTCCCCCTACGTACGGTGGCACAGCCTGGCAGGGAGAGGAGGGAAAGGAGGGGAGGAGGGGAAAAAGATTATACGAGCCCAACAACGCAAAGCTAATCGAGCACAGTTCCATTCTGCACACGAGTTGCATATAACAAGGCAGATCCACATTTGGGACCCTGCTGAGGCTTGGCGAACAGGCCTACGGAGTTCATCCCTTGCGTTCATTCAATGCAGACGAGTAGAAAAGAGAGAGTGAGACGAGTAAGATTGAACATTACCAAAGCCCAAGCGGAATCGAGCGGGATCAACAAAAGAGGAGACCAGGAGGTGGCCGGCCCAAACTCTTGGCTGCGAGGGAGGAACGCCGCCGAGGTCGCCGACGAGACGAGCCATGGTGATGTATGACGGCAACATAAGCTTCACACCCAGGCACATGCTCTTTACCCCACATATATATATATCACCCGCGTCTAGCCCCTCAACAACTCATCAAGCAAAGATGGTGCTCCAATCTGTCAACATTACTACCAGCTCTGCTATCAGTGCATCTAAGCGCTCTGTGCAAAAACTAGTAGTCATGTGCCATAATGATAGAAGATGCTCCCAAGACTACTAATACTCAACTCTACACTCCTCTCTCGACTACTCTCTACTCTACTCGGACATGCTCGATCGATGGTGATGGTGGTAATGGTGGTGGTCAATGCTGCTGTCGGCTGCTGCTGTTGAGTGCTTGCTGCTTGCTGCTTGCTACTTGCTGCCTGTCGCCCAATGTTCGCTCATCGCTCTCTATACTCGCGCAACATGCCTCCTAAGGGCCAACGCCCACCACTCCGCCCTCTCGCAACCCTGGTCCTGCAAAGGACACAACCGGCCTTCCAGTGGCACTCCCTCGAGAGGGCGTCCCATGCGCTGATCCTTCAGTGCTAGGTGGACGCCGTGGCAAGGACGACGACCTCCCGAGCTTGCTGGGGCTGGCGTTGGCAGGCGTCGCAGGCGCGGTCGACGAAGCCGCTGCGGACGAGCTCGATCCCATCGAGGTCGAGGCCTTGTCGACATCCATGGGCGAGTGTGACGACGCGCGCTGGATGGGGGGACGCTTCGCCTCATGCTCCTTGTCGCGCTCGCGATCACGCTCCTTCTCCCTCTCCCGCTGCTTCTCCTTGTCGCGCTCACGCTCACGCTCCTGCCGCCGCAACTCGGACGCTGCCTCGGGAGAGACACCAGCCTCCTCCTCCCTCCCTTGCCAATACGCCAGGAGACGGTCGCCGTACCGCTGCATCTCCTCGGGTGGGATCATGAGCGTAAAGTTGTTGAGAAGCAGGAACTGGAGCTCGAGCTGGTTGAGTTCCGTAGGAGGGAGACCGCCGACCTTGGCGTAGCGCGAGTTGGTGTAGAAGACATCTGTGATGTCAGTTGACCCACAATAGCACTAACACAACCGGCCGGCTCTGGACGTCATGGGGACTAGGCTGTAGTGAAACAGCAAAGCCGCCACAAGCCACGGCCGATGTTTACGCCCCGGATGCCGAAGCACGCACCTTCATGCGACTCACCTGAGAAGAATTTGGACGCAACTGTGACACCCGCGATGATCAATCTGTGAATGTTGTACGAGTCGATAGCGAATCCGCGTGGTCCCACCGCCGCCTTGATGCCACCAACTCCTCCTGGCGTGCCGAGCTTGCTCATGCGATCAAAGTAGACGAGGAGGCCGAGAAATACCTCGTTGGTTGTAGGACAGTACTTGAGGATGCGGAGAAGGTACGCCTCGATACTGATAGACGGGACATGTCGGGCATGGAAGGAGAGGATAGACTGGGGCTGAGACAGGGATGCCTTGGATGCGGTGAACAGTCTATCCCCAGCGGCCAGGTCGAAGATGGGTGGATCGTCGTGGAACAACTCGTTGGTCGGTGAATCGTGAGTCACTGTGCTCGACCGGCTCTGCGAGCTGGTCGCCGCCGACGCCATCGACGCCATCGACGCGGCGTCGCTCGGTGGGGGCTCGTGCGCGTCTCCTCCTCCTCCGTCGCCGCTCTCGCTCCCTGCGGACGACGGGTCGTCGGCGTGCTCGGAGCGCAACTGGTCATTGGAGCTTGCGATCTGTTGCAAGAGGCGCGCGAGCAGGCGCAGCAACTGCGGCGTGGGGTATGTCGCCAGGTCGAGGTGTGGGACGATTTCGCGCGCAGGCGAATGTGTACGTCCTTGCCCCGATGAGCTCTCAGTCGCAGAGGCTGCGGACTCTGTGCGCCCAGTGCGCGGACGGCTTGGTCCGGCCTCGGGCAGTGCTCCGTTCGTCGTCGCTGTGCTAGCAGCGCGCGCTGTGCTGCTGCCGGAAGAGGAAGGAGTGGGGGCTTGGGGTTGTTGGCTCGACAGCCCCGGCTGGTCGGTGGAGGACGCCATCAAGCGGCGTCTTCGTTAGCGAAGCTGGTTGGGGTTTATTGTGCAGCGTCGCGCGAAAGGCGCTGGCAGTTGGAAGATAAGATGGGAAGTGGAAGGAGTAGAACGATGTGGGTGTGGGTGTCGTAGTCGATGTGTGGAACGGGGAGGAGGAGGACGATCGGAGCGAAGGCAAGCTAGAGTTGCCGGATGCGGGTGGTGTTTGGAGTGAGCGCCTTTGGGGATTAAACGATGCGACCGGAAGCGGGGGATTGGTATCTAGCAATGGTTGAGAATGATTGAGCCGAGAGATGATGATTTGTTTTGGAAGAGGAGAGAATGAAAGAAGAATGAGGAGGAGTAGGAGGATGAGGATGACGGGTTGGATGGATGATGCACGAGTGCACCAGTACTAGGTGTTGGTTGATTGGTGTAGTGCCTCCGTGGGTGGGGGTGCAGAAGGGAACGAGGGGCGTGGGTGGGCCGGGGGGGAAGGAGGGAAGGGGGGGCGGCGGAGGCGGCGACAGGGCGGACTTGGCTCCTGGGTGGTGGCTTCTTCGGTGCATTTTGTTATTTTACCCTGGCTAGCATCTGACCGCCGCGCACGTTTATTATCTCAACTCCGTGCATGCCACTCCTCATGTCGGGGCTACATAACAAATCAACCATATCAATCGCAACACCATTGCACTCTCATGCCTGCTGTTTTCCTTTTCTTCTTTCTCGCTTGTCCATCCAGCAAACGGTACAAGCATGCACACCTCAGCACATCCTCGTACCCATCACCAGCACACCCGGCAACAACGCGCCTAACCACTCTTGTACTCGTCCTCGTCCTCGGCCCGCCACACAATCCACAAGTTGCCCTTGGGCATCTCGTCCCGGATCACTTCCTTGAATCCCCATCGGGCCGCCATCTCGCTAATGCTCTTGGGCGTACGCAGTCCAAGACTCGGGTGCACACCCTTGATGTACTCGGCGTCAAACTTGGCGTCGCCCTCAGACCGGAAAGTGCCGTCGTCGTTGAGGTACGCGCCGTAAGCAGCGATCCAGCCTCCGGGAACGAGGATGCGATCCCTCTGGGGGTTGCGAGGCGAGAGGTTGCGGAACACGTGCTCGGGCACGCCCTCGGGTGCGCAGTGCACGAGGTTGACTGTGTGTCAGTCTCCGCAGAATCGGGCGGTTGGAGGGCACCGGTTGGAAGGCGAACCCCGAGCCAGGACACGTATTACTCACGCATCACGACACCGTCGTACATGCCGCTCACACCCTCCTTGAGCACATCCCAGTCCTTCTGGATAGCCACGTCCAGCTGAGCGGGACGGCTGACATTGGCCGGGAGGTTGTCGACCTGGATACCTCTTGATCGCGTCAGTACACAGCTCCAAGACGAGCGACTTTTCACGTACTCAATCTCGTCCTGATTCCGCGCGGTACCAGAGAAGTACACGTTGGGCCACTCGCTAGCGTAGCCCCGGATGTGCTCGTACGGGAACGAGGCGATCTCGAGGATGCGTTTTGCGGGCGGGTGGCCGTTTTTGCCATCGATGAGCGGGTGGAGGGCGTCGATGACGGGCCGCATGTTGCGCGCGGCCGAGCCTGGGGTCAGTGTCAGAACACGGAGCGAGGTCAACGTCTGGGAACGAGGGGCAATAGCAACTGGCTCCTGAGAGCTTGTTGCTGTTCCGACTGAAGTGACCAAGCGACTTACCGGGCTGAGAGATAACACTCGGGTACGTCGTGACGGTCATGATGATGTGGTCGGACGTTGAGGAGTTTCAGAACCGTGGGCCTCTGTGTCTCCCACAAGCGACGACCTTAAGTACCTCGAGACAGAAGTTGCGTGGTGACCGACCGAACAAGGATCGAGGGTCACTCGGATAGAAAATGGAGAGATAGCGTGATCCAGGTGGTACGATGAGACGTATGTCTGGCTCTACGTTGGCGTTTCGCGTTTCAAGCAACAGAACAGCTAGGCGGCCAGCCAATCAACTAAGTGGGACGATGGGAGTCGAGACTGCTACCAGCAGTGCGTCATATGCCGACGCGACAGTAGCAATGATCGTGACCTTGTGGTTGCCGTGCAACGCATAGACCGGACTACGCTAAGCTTCGGACTGGACCAGCGATACCGAGCGAGCTAGCGAGGATGGAGGGGGCACGTCCCAAAATCCAGACAAAGATTACTGGCTGGGCTGGGCTGGGTGGCCGGTGGGACGATGTGTCGCGAGATCGCGTGCCTTGATGAGTGATGTGCACCAGAACTAGAACAGGACTGGTTCTGCGCGAGGCAGGCCCGATCAGAAGTGCTTGTAGGCTAAAGGCTTAAAGGCTAGAGGGCTAGGCAAGGGGGTCGGGCTCGGCCATGTATCGTCATGGAAGAATGGAAAGAAGGGGCTGACGGACGGTGACTGCCTGATACGTTGGCTGCGGTCGGCTTCAGCCAGTCAAGTTCAGGCTTCCCAGCTTTCTGCGCGGGAATAGGCTGCGATATGCTAGTAGGTGGTGGTCGATACCGGGAAATGAAGCTGGGCGGAGGGCGGGTGCCTGAGAGCTGGAAGTTGTCAGTCAACCAGAGTCTAAAGTGGACGACAAAGGCCGGGTCAAAGGACACGCTTGGCGTCAGATGATGTTCAGGTGTAAGGGAGGTGACAGCGATTGGGAAGAGGAATTATCTGATCTCGTGGGGTTGGTGGGGGGCAGAGGTGTGGATAGGATATCGTCGCGCAATCTTTGTCAACTCGTGTTGAGGTTTAAGGAAGTCTCGGATGGAAAGCGGAAGGCGGGTAGGGGGAATGCGAGGTGGACGTCCAGTCTTTGGTTGTGGAGTGGGAATTGGAATTTACAGGCTTGCTGCTTGGATGACATTCCAGCAATGAATAAAGTTGTAGAGTTCCAGAACGTTTTGAACGAGCTCGATAACTTACCTTGGTTACGACCAGGTCCGAGGTCCGACGAGGGGATAGTGTGATAGATAACGAGAGGGTAGTTTGATCAGCAGATTGCAGAAGTCCGACGACAAACGTGCTGATCTCTGCCTGCGTTCTTTCGGCGTCTCTCTCTGGCCAGTCACCGGCGTGGGCGATAGGACAGAAAGAGAGCGGAGCGAGTGGGGCCCGATTGATTACATCGAAGTCCGATGGCCGGGAAGCAGATTTGCTTCCGCTCCTCCCCTCTGTTGCCCCCAGTAAGTAGTACCTGATAGGGGAAGAGGGGGGGAACGCGCCACTCACCGTGTTGGGTGGCAACATGGCAACACCCGCACTCACTCCCTCTCCCTCGTCGATGTCACCATCTCGCCATTCCCCTAATCCAACATCACATCGACGCGCGAAAGCCTACAATTCCATAATCCATCTCATTCCCCAAGCTCGCAATGAGGATCCCCCTCATCTCAGCCCTTGCACCCCTCGTCTTCGAGGCGGTCCAGGAGCAACACCACCCTCACCCTCACCCTCCCGACCCTCCCAGGACCCTATCGTTCACCCCGCGTCATGCCCACAGCCACGCACTAGACAAGTCTGCTCCGCTCCTCTTCTCCGACACTCCGGCGTCTATCCAGATCGCCGCCACGCGCGATGCGGACATGACCCTCCGCACGCGCCGCACCACCATCCGCCGGCCCAAGGTTCGCCCGCCGCACATGCTATCGTGGGCACACAGCGCGCATGCGCGGGCGGCCGGCCGCAATGCCACTGTCAACGGGTGGGCCGCGCCCTCACCCTTGCCACTTGACGGCGTGGTGTCGCTCGAGGCGCTCGACGAGAGCGGGTGGGAGGACGTCGAGGTCGAGGCGCCGGATATCACGGACAGACAGACGCTGATCACCATGGCCAAGATGGCCGCCAACGCGTACTCCCAGCATGACGATTATGGCTGGTATCCCCTCCCCGGGAACAACAACGGGACCGAGTTTGGGTGGGAGCCCGACGCCGACGGGCTGCGCGGCCACATCGTACGTCACGGAGGATCGCTCGAACTAATGCCAGTTCGCCGACGAGACCAACTCGACGGTGGTCATCGCTATCAAGGGTACGAGCGCCGGCGTGCTCGGCTCGGGCGGTCCGACGGCTAAGAACGACAAGTACAACGTGAGTAGCACGAAAGCGTGCGGAACCAGTCTCCAGCCCGGCGAGCTTCCGCATCCCCTTGCGCTGTATCGACCCTGTATTGCTCGCATCACAGTACCTCGCTGACCCCAGGATAACCTCCTTTTCTCATGCTGCTGCGCCCGCGTCGACTTCTCGTGGTCCCCCGTATGCGACTGCTACGCCGGCGGGTACAAGTGCGAGCAGACGTGTCTCGAGAAGGCCCTCGTCGAGGAGAGTGTGTATGCGACTGTTGGGACGAACCTGTACAACAACGTCACGTACATGTATCCGAAGGCCAACATCTGGCTCGCAGGCCACTCGGTGAGTGTGTTGTGGTCTTACCTGTTTCGGCGGCCGGCGGGAGGGCGGCGAGCGAGCGGTAGGAGGTGCTATCCCTGCTTGCCTCATGCTCTCGCCATCTCAAACGCTGCGGAGCACGCCCTCGTCCAGGCAGTACGCCGCTCTCCACTCCATCGCACACCCTCACTCCACTCCATCCCGCGCCAAGTCACGCTTCGCCCATTGCATACTAACCCCAGCTCGGCGGCTCCCTCGCCGCGCTCATTGCCCTCTCCTTCGGCGCCCCCGCCATCGGCTACGAGTCCCCCGGCGACCGTCTCCCTGCGCGCCGTCTTCACCTCCCCCAGCCCCCCGCCGTCCCACCCTCCCACACCGGCATCACGCACGTCTACCACACCGCCGACCCAATCCCCATGGGCGCGTGCACAGGTACCTACTCGGGATGCTATGCCGCCGGCTTCGCCCTCGAGTCCAAGTGCCACACCGGCCTCACGATTCTGTACGACACAGTGACTGTGAAGGGTTGGAGCGTGGATGTGCGCACACACCGGATCGGCGAGGTGATCCATAAGGTGCTGGCGGATCCTTGGCCTGTCGGGAACGAGGACGATGACGAGGACGACGATGATAACGAGGGAGGCGGTGGGGGAGGAGGGGACGATGGCGAGCCGCCTGATCCGGGAACGGGGTGGGAATGGGGGACGGCCGAGTGGCGCTTCCCGTGGGGTAGGGGAGGAAAGGACAAGCCCAAGAAGCCCAAGAACCCGGATTGGGAGAAGCACGGCGGCGTGCCGAAGGCGAAGGCCGACGACACTTGTGTCGACTGTTACAAGTGGTGAGTGTGATGAGTCGTGAGGGAGGCACTTGGCGAGCTGGCCGTGCGAAGCGTGAACTGGCTGGTCTGGTCGGCTGCATCAGTCGGCAGCGGGGGAAATGGCAGTGAGACCCGTCGATGCTGTCACTCCTACGTCGACGACTTGCACTCCTCTCTATTCGCCCTGTTAAGAGTCGCTGACAGACAGGGAGTTCGGCGACAACTGGGACAAGGAGTAGTCTCGCCGTCCCACGACCTACGACCCAGTCTACGTCTTAGACGACTTACACGGCCCCCATGGCCCACACGCTCTCTCGGCCCACCAGCGGCCCATCAGCCATCACCATTCACTCAGCCAGGAGCTGTCAGTATACCACCAGAGAAACGAGCGAAGGAGAACGACGGAAGGCGGAGGACGAAGACGGAAGATCTGACCAAACGTAACCATGTTGTGTGCTGTTGTAGTGTATGCATCGAATATCGAATATGGAGCTGGGCGAGTGGGCGTCGCGTGATGGGCGATTACCGGGCGTTGATGTTGGAACTGGGGTCAGCGTTTGTGGCTCGGGATAGGAGAAGAGGAGGTTGTGAGGAAGGCAAGGAGAGAAGCCTTGGTCTGGCCACAGTCGGAGACGATGGCACTGGGCAACTCGCCGACACAGCGGATCGTTGCTGCACCTGACAACGTCCGGCAAATCTGTGGCATCGTCTTTCCGAGACGCCAATGGCTGCTCCAATCCTACACCTGTGCTTGCGCATCCTGCCCCTACTCCAAGCCTCCTCGACTCGCCCAGCTCGCGCTCGCCACGCTCGCGTACGTACCGCTGCAACATGGCAATCTTGTGCACCTCCTCCACACGCTTGAACACCTCGGACGTCCCCTCGAGGACGGCGAGGACCTCGCGCGCGATCCGGTCGTCCCTCCTAATACCGCCCTTCCGTCCCCTCTCGGCGGTCTTGAGCAACCACTTGATCCCCGTCCGCATGCGCTGGCGCTCCGACAGGGCGCGGGGCGTCATGATCGTCTTCGCACGCTTGCGCATGCTGAGCAGCGTCACGCTAGGCGAGCTGAGCTCGATCGCGCGGTGCAGCTGGGGCAGGGGGGGCTGGTTGGTTGCCGCCTGGATGAGGGCGAGGACGTTGGTCGCGTGGCGCGACGCCTCGGCCTTCTTGCCGTGGCGCATGAGCATGTTGGTGAACAGCTCCAGGAGGGGGTCGACCTTGAGCGGCATCGCGCCGGGCGCGTAGCCGCGCCCCTCGGTCGTGGGGGTCGGGAGGGCGGAGGAGAAGGCGGAGGGGGCGGAGGGGGCGGGGGAGGTGATGCGGGCGAGGTCGGCGAACGTCGGCGCGGGGCGCGTCGTCGAGAAGAGGCGCGCGGAGGCGCCAGGGAGGCGGAGGCCGAGCGCCGGGCGGAGCATGGCTGTGTGTGTGGGTAGGTTAGTTGAAGATGTCGAGGTGAGTTTGCGTAGGATGGAGGAGGCGGAATTGGCAGGAACGGAGAGTGAAAATAGGTTTCCCACGGTCGCTCCAGAAAAGTTGTCGTTGGGTGGCCACTGCGTCTAGCACTGGAGATTTCGCTGGATGGCACCCCATCGCTGTCTCTACTACACTACCTATACATCAGACAAAATGAGCAGCAAGAAACGAAGTGCCGAGGACGAGGTGACGCCCAGCAAGGTGGCTGCCCGGGGTCAGGAGACGGCGCGCACGGCCAACGGCGACAAGGACGACATGGGCGAGTTCGAGGACCGCTGGGAGGACGAGATTGAGGAGGAGGTCGTGGATGGCGATGCGATGGCGGAGGAGGAGGGTGATGGTGAGTTCGATGTGGCTTAAGGCGGTCTGGGTTGCGCGATGCGGGGGGTCAGAGAGCTGGGGAGCGTTGCAGCAGCATTGCCGAGCCTTCCAACAAGCTCTCAAGTCGACCGCCGGGACGGACACGCAGCTACTTCTGCCTAGCGCCAGACGAGCGCCTGGCGTTGCGCTCGCTTCGCTCGCGGCTCGCTGACACCCAGAGTTCACCCCCGCACACGAGGACGAGGACGCGCCCGAGCCCAAGAAGCAGACATACCTTCCCGGCGTCGCGATGGGCCCCGACGAGCAGCTCGTCCCCGACAACAGTGTGTACCCGTGCCTGCACTCGATGTCGTACGCATGGCCCTGCCTGTCCTTCGACATCCTCAAGGACGACCTCGGTGTCGACCGCACCGGTTTCCCCCAGACTGCCTGGATTGTGGCCGGCACGCAGGCGGGCGACATCCCGGGACAGGGGCGGGCGAAGGACGAGGTGGTGGTGATGCGTCTCTCGGGCCTGAGCAGGACACAGAACGACGACGACACGGACAACGAGGAGGACGACGACGAGGTGGACGAGGACGCCAAGCTCGACTTCCTGACGCTCCCGCATGTCGGCGCCGTCAACCGTGTCCGTGCGGCGCCTGCGACGCCGGGCAACCTCCCCAACCCTTACCACGTCGCGACGTTCTCCGAGACCGGCAAGGTGCACATCTGGGACGTCAAGCCGCTGATCGACACGCTGAGCGGGCCGAGCAAGCCGCGCCAGAAGACGCCCGTGCACACCATCACCGCGCACGGCCGCGCCGAGGGCTACGCCGTCGAGTGGGGTGCCAGCGGTCTCCTCACCGGCGACATCGACTCCAAGATCTTCCTCACGACCCAGACGCCCACCGGCTTCTCCACCAGCGCGGCGTACACCTCCCACACCAGCTCCGTCGAGGACCTCCAGTGGAGTCCGGCCGAGCCGACCGTGTTCGCGTCGGCCAGCGCAGACCAGACCGTGCGCGTGTGGGATGTGCGGACCAAGGGGCGCAAGGCTGCCGTCAGCGTGAAGGCGCACGACGACGACGTGAACGTCATCTCGTGGAACAAGAACGTGGACTACTTGCTTGTTTCGGGTGGCGACGAGGGCGGGCTGAAGGTGTGGGACCTGCGCATGTTCAAGGGGTGAGTACGAGCGGCCCAGCGTCCGCTGCAGCGGGCGCGAGCGGCATGAGGAACAGGGTGCCAAGTGGCGCCGCGGGAAATGGAAGCGGGGAGCTGCGTTGTCTCTTCGGCGCCCATATTCGCTCCATGCCCACGCGCCCCCGGCCAGCGCCTGCGACGACACCGCTGACAGCAGAACACCATCCCCCGTCGCGCACTTCACGTGGCACCAGGCGCCCATCACCTCGGTCGAATGGCACCCGACCGACCCGTCCGTCTTCGCGGCGTCCGGCTCCGACGACCAGGTCACGCTCTGGGACCTGTCGGTCGAGGGCGACGACGAGCAGGCGGGCGACGCGCCGACCGGCCCCGACGGCCGCGTCCTCGACGTCCCCAGCCAGCTCCTGTTCGTGCACCAGGGCCAGAAGGACGTCAAGGAGGTCCACTGGCACCCCCAGGTGCCCGGCATGGTCGTCACCACGGCGGCTGATGGGTTTAATGTGTTCAAGACGATCTCGGTGTAACGAGCCCACGAAGTGGGCGAGGGCAGCGCATCAGGCAGACGGCGGGTGAGCGGGTAAGGCGGGGGGAAGGAGATTGAGGGCGGGCGGGCGGGCGGGAGAGGCGGCGAGACTAGATGTGGGTCCGACGCGCCGCCACGCACAAAATCTGGACGAATAGAGACGTGTCTGTAGGATACGATACCAATACCGCGTGATGCGGCATAGAATGCACGAGTGCTTGTGCGTGTGTGCGTGGGTGCGTGGGTGCGTGGGTGGGAGGGTGGGCTGAGGTGAGCGGTGTGGCCCAAGAACGAAGACTGCGCCAGACGGGCGATGACGGTTCGGTCCGTGGGCCAGTTGCGACGGACGTATGTGTGGTGGGCATGGGATCAGTACTGAGCAGCCCGGTCGAGTTAATGCGGCACAACGCGTCAGTCGCAAGCTTGGTCGGCTCCATGTGCCGCACGTCAGACGGTAGGAGCGGAAACGGAAGTGCAAACGGCCAGAAAACATGCACATGCCATGACCACCACACAATATACAGTAACCCCCTCGCTCGTTCGCACCCCGCCTAGTTGAATATGGATAGCCCGCGCATGTGTCGGTCCACGGCGGCGCGGAACTGCTGTCAGCGTGTGTCATCGACGTCAGTGCGAAACGGCAGATGGCGTCGGCGTCGGTGTAGTGGTCGAGCTACGGGGGAGAGAGCCGTCCGCGCTGTGCCATAGTCCTCCTCAGATGAGGATAGCGAACGGCCGCCCGCAGGCGGGTTGAGGGCCATGCGCAAGACCACAGACCAGCCGCTCCGACAGCGCCTGTTCATCCCACCGGCCCCGTCATCTCTCGGCCCACACCTTCGCGGACCCTCTCCGCCGCACCCTCGCGCACACTCGCTGTCGCTGTCGGCCACACCTCGCACACACTCGCCGTCGCTCCTGGCCCCACCCTCGCTCTCGCCATCGGCCCTCGGCCACACGTGCTCGCGCCCTCGCTGCGCTCAGACGCACTCACCTGCTCACTATCGATCCCCTGCGTCCGCGAATCCATCTGCACGAGCGGATTCCGCACGACATAGTCAATAAACGGACCAGTGTAGACCTGCCGCAACACGAAGCGCAGGCTGTCCGCCGACGGGTCGGACAGGAGCACGAACTTGAAACCCGTAAGCGTCTCGAACAGGTGCAGGCGGTACTGCGCGGTCTTGAACGAGGTGAATTGTTCGTCCCTGGTGTGAGCGGGTGAGCGGGGGAGCGCAGCGAGGTCGCGAGGTCGCGGGGAACACGAGCGGGACGGTAACTGAGGGGGAGCGGGAATACCAGGCGCAAAGCGGGGTCGACGAGATGAGAAAGGAGCAGCCCGCCTCCCTCGTCCCTCGCAACCTCGCTCCGCTCAGTCGCTCGCTACTCACTTGCCAGACAACTTCTTGACCATATTCCGCAAACTCAGCACGACGCCATATACGAGCTTTGCCTCCTCGTCGAACGGCAGCCCCGCTTGCCGCTTCGCCCCCTGCTGGACCTGCATCTGCCCTCCTTGTCCTCCCTGTCCTTGTCCTTGCGGTGTTGCGCCGGGCGTGCCGGGCCCCCCTCCGCTCGTGGACGAGAAGATGCTCTCGCGCGCGCCCGGCGCGACGGGCTGCGGGAGACGGTGCACGCCCGGCCGGTCGGTGAGTGCAGACGGCGTGCGGACCGGGCGCGTGCGGTGCCAGTCCTGGTAGTAGACGCAGTCGCAGTGGCTGGTGTCAGCGTCCGAGCGGAGCGAGGGCGAGGCTGAGGAACGGGGTGTGGGATTGGGGCAGGGAGGCGGGATGGATGATCCCAGCGGCGCGCGCTCGGCAGGCAGAGAGGATGGAGACGCACCGATCAAAGATGTAGAGCGAGTAGATCGTCATCGCGTCTAATGGAGAGGAATGAGGTGCTCGATATCTTGGGAGAGGAGTGGACGAGTTCGCGCTCGACGCGCTGTGACGCGGATAAGGCCACGTGGGCGGACATCCCTGATCTCCGCGGATGACGTCGGATGAGTGTGTTTATCCCACCGCTTCCTCTTCAGTCGAGTTCAGAAAGTCCATGATCAGGCATTGCGTGCGCTCCCTACTCAACCGGCCGACGAGCGTGAGCCTGAGGTCGACCAGGCCGATAGCTACGATGGGGCCGAAACGCGCGCGCCCAGAGTCACCGCCGGGGACGGTGCAGCCGAGCATCGCGTCGTTCTTCTCCCCGCCCAAGGGCGCGGCGGCGAAGGCGACGACGGTGACGAAAGGGACGAGCAAGACCAAGACGACGACAAGGGGGAAGGGGAAGGGGAAGGGGAAGAAGAGGGAGATTGAGGAGGTGGTCGAGGTGGCGGACTCGTCGGAGGACGAGGTCGTGTTCGCGGGCAAGCGGGCGCGGGTGGTGTCGGCCGGGGTTGGGAAGGTGAATGGAGAGGCGGAGGGGCAGGCGGAGAAAGTTGACGCCGGGAAAGCCAAGGTGCAAGCGGAGGTGAAGATGGAGAGCCCAGGGGAGGTCGACAAAGGTGACGGTGCCGCCCAGGAGAGCGACGAGGCGCTCGCGCACCGCCTGGCGGCGGAATGGGCGGCCGAAGACCGCGCGAGCAATCCGCCCAGCCAGGCCAGCCAGCCAAGCCGGGATACCACCGTCAAGGACGAGATCAAGCCCAGCAGCCCGCCGTCCCCGTCCCCGGGCAAGGCCAAGATCCATCCGATGTTCGCCCGCCCAGCCGAGGCCGGCTCCTCGCGGTCCCCAGCAAAGACGAAGAACGACACCTCCGAGAAGGAGAAGGACGGCACACACACCGCAACCCTCGCCGTCGCGCGCTCGCTCCCCGTCGAGCCGATCGACTTCGACGTCGACTCGCTCCTCTTCCGCCCCGACGCCGTCGACATCTCGGCGTGGCCGCAGGGCCGGCTGCCGTACTCGGTCCTCGTCGGCGTGTACGTCCAGGTCTCCGCTACGCGCTCGCGCCTCCTCATCGTGCGCATCCTCACCAAGTGCGTCTCTCCTCTCTTCTTTACCCCCACACCCGCCCCCGACGCACTCCCCCCACTGACGCCAGCTTCATCCACCTCCTCCTCGCGCGCTGCCCTGTCGACCTCCCGCCCGCCTTGTATCTACTATCAAACCACCTCCGCCCCACATACCTCCCGTGCGAGCTCGGCATCGGGTCGATGATCCTCACCAGCGCGATCAAGGAGGTGTCGGGGCTGCAGTCGCGCGACCTGAAGCGCCTGTGGGCGGTCCACGGCGATCCGGGGGACATGGCGTACGAAGCCAAGATCCGCATGCGCACGCTCGTCGAGCCCGCGCCGCTCGTCGTGCACGACGTGTATAAGCGTCTCCTGAAGCTTGCGGATATCCGCGGCCCGCAAAGCGGGAAACTCAAGGGTGACGTCGTGCGCAAGCTCATGGTGCAGAGCAAGGGAGAGGAGGTGCGCTATCTTGTGCGCACGCTCATCGGTAACTTGAGGGTAAGTGCAGTCTGAGCTTCGGGTAGCTGACGCTAGATCGGCGCTGTCCGGCTCACGCTCCTGACGGCCCTCGCACGCGCGGCAGCGCTGCACGCCATCCCCGACGCGGAGCTCGACGTCCTCCCTCTCCCCGAGAAGGGTAAGAAGCCGGCCGATCCGGCCCGCGAGGCCGCCGAAGCCCGGTGCGCGGCCGCCATGGCCCTCGTGCGCCGCGTCTACGTCCGCCACCCGAACTACGGCGATCTCGTGCGCGGCCTCGAGTCCGGCCTCGACGGGCTCGAAGAGCGCGTGCCGCTCAGCGTCGGCATCCCGATCTCGCCCATGCTGGGGAGCATCACACGCTCCATCGACGAGGTGTATGCCCGCCTCGGAGATCTGCCGTTCACAGCGGAGACGAAGCTCGACGGGCAGCGGCTGCAGATGCATGTGCGCCGCGACGGGCCGCAGGGCGAGGACGACGGCGGCGGGCGCTGGGTCGAGGGCGAGGGCGGGCGGGCATGGGTGCGCCTGTTCAGCCGGCACCTCGAGGACATGACGGACAAATATCCTGACGTGTGTGCGCGCGCTCTCGACCTTCTCGACGCCTCAAAGTCTGCTCTAAAGGACAGGCCCCCGTTCCCGAGTTGGGCATCGGCGCCGGCGCCGGAAGTCGCACGGCTGCTGGAGACGCAGGAGGTCACGTCTCTCATCGTCGACGCGGAGATCGTCGCGGTCGACCGCGAGAGCGGGCAGCACCGCACGTTCCAGGAATTGACTAATCGCGCGCGCAAGGACGTGCGCGTCGAGGACATCAAGGTCGTCGTCGAGGTGAACGCGTTCGACATGATGCTCGTGAACGACGTTGTGAGTTCGAGGGGGAGAGGTTAAGGGGGTGAGGGAGGGGGACCGGGGAGACCGAGGGCAGGGGAGTGCACGCGATACGATCGAACTGCGGACAACGCTGACCCCAGCCACTTCTCTCGTCGCCCTTCTCGATCCGACGGCACCTCATGCGCGCCCTCATCCCCCCGCGCCCCGCGCCCGCGGACCCGATGGTGGCGCGGTGGACGCACGTGTCCTCGATCGACTCGTCCGAGCTCACGTCGCCCGCGGACCTGCGCGCCTTCTTCGACAAGGTCGTAGACCAGAAGGCCGAGGGGCTGATGGTCAAGCTGCTCGAGAGCGGCGCCGTGATCGGCAACGGCAACGGCAACGGAGCGGTGGTGGTCGACGACTCGGACGCCGGCGAAGAAGCAGAAGCCGGAGAAGGCGAGATAGAGCCTAAGGCCGGGGGGCGCAAGAAACCCCTCCCAGCGACGTACGAGCCGGACCAGCGGTCGATGGGGTGGCTCAAGGTCAAGAAGGACTATCTCGAGGGGCTGGGCGACAGCCTCGACCTCGTGCCCGTCGGCGCGTGGTGGGGGACGGGGCGCAAGGCGGGGTGGTGGTCCCCGATCCTGCTGGCCGCGCGGAACCCGGAGAGCGGGGCGTTGGAGGCGGTGTGCAAGTGTGAGTTGCGTCGGCCGGAACAATCCTTCTCCTTCTCTTTCTTCATCATCACCTCGTCCTCATTCGATCCTGTAACTTGGGCCTTTTCCCGGCCCCTGGTTGCGTCCTCCGCGTCAGCATCTACCCCATCTCCTCATCCCCTCCCACGCGACCTAAATCCAAGCTCTGCTGACACCAGGCATGTCCGGCTTCACCGACGCCTTCTACAAGTCCCTCCTCGCGCGCTATCCGCCCGAGTCCGACCCCGCCGTCTGCTCGCCCCACCCGCTCGCGTACGTCGACTCCGGCGGCCTCGTGCCCGATAGGTGGTTCCTCCCGCGCGAAGTGTGGGAGATCCGCGGGGCGGATATCACGCTGTCCCCCGTTTATCCCGCCGGCGCGAGCTATATCGGCGGCGAGCGGGGCTTGAGTCTGCGGTTTCCGCGGTTTATACGCGTCAGGGAGGACAAGAGTGTGGACGAAGCGACGAGCGCGGAGGAGTTTGCGGGCATGTGGCGCCGCCAGATGGAGCGGGGTGGGCCCAAGGCGTTGGGGCAGGGGGAGGTGGGGAGGGTGGGGAGTGAGGATGAGGGCGGGGGTGAGGGCGGGGGTGAGGGCGGGGGTGCGGGAGACGTTGAGGCGGTCGAGGAGGCGGACGAAGTGGATAAGTGAGGCCCACGAGAGCCTCCAGATCGCGAGCTCGGCCGCTTAGCTTGTAATTACGCACAATGTAGCGACCATGTATCTGTGTAAGGGGCAATGGGTAGCATTATGCTTGGTAGTCTAACAAGGGCACGCAGACGGCACCCGGCGAGGCTGCTGGATGCCAGGGCGAGCATGCGCCCAGGAGAGCGTGCTGCAGACGGCGGTCGAGAATTGTCAGGCGCTGGACGGGGCGGCGCGTCACCCAGGCGTGATCTTGCTAACCCGCAGCAGTGGTCGACTCTGGTCGCTCTCCCAAGTTTCGCTGGTCAAGATCACGCTCATCCCCGCACAGCGCCATGGCGGCGGTACAGGCTTCGATCACGACTCGGGGCTCACGGCTCGCTTCGCGCGCGCTCGCCCTCAGTCCCGCTCCACCCCGCGCGCGCGCTTCACCTGCGTGCTCGGCACGTCCTCCGCGCTGATCTCCACGATCTCGTCGTCGTCCCCTCCCTCGTCCTTGAACTTTGTCCGGAGCGTCGTGAGGAGACTCTTCTTGACCTCCTTGGCGGCCTTGTCGTCGTCCGTGGACGCAACGGCGCCGCCCTCGTCCGCTGCGATCTTGTCGTCCAGCTCGAGCTTGGTCATCCCGATGGAGAGGATGTCCTCGTCGATTGAGTCTTTGGACACGAGCTTGATGACTTCGACCTCGCGTTCTTGGCCCTGCGTGTCAGTTACAAGCCCGTGTACAGCTCAGCGAGGAGGAGGAGGAGCGAGCTGTCAGGGAAGGGAATATTAATCAAGGAAGTGAAGACAGCGGCTGAGGATGAGGAGTGTGGTGCCGAGCGACTCACGATACGGTACGCCCGGTCCGCGGCCTGCCGGTCATTGTGGGGGTTGAAATCCTGGTCGAAGATAACAACTACACTCGCCGCCGTCAAGTTGATTCCGACACCGCCCGCCTTCGTGCTCAACAAGAACACGGTGATATCTGGGTCCTCGTTGAACTCGTCGACCAGGCCCTGCGCTCGTCCGTCCGCGTCGCGCCATCGAGACGAATGAACCGCACATTGATGTGATTCAGGACAACCTGGAGGATATCCAGTATCATCGTAAACTGGCTGAAGAGCAGCATGCGCTTGCCCTCAGCCTTGCACCGGTCGAGGAGGGCCACCAACGCCTTGACCTTGCCGCACTCGAGGAAGACGGACTCGTCGAGCGCAAACTTGGCCAGCTCGTCGGTGCCAGAGACGAAGGCGTGGATCTCGGCGTCGGACATGATCTGGTGTGAGCTGCAGGAAAGGTTCAGTTTAGCTCTACATACCTCGAGGTCCTCGATCACATAGTCAAGGTTAGAGTCGCACCACTGCGGCGTGTTTAGGCATTCCTTGGCGATCGCCTTCACCTTCGCCGCCGTGTACAGCTTTCGGAAGAGGAGCGGGTGGTTCGCCGCCTTGCGGAGGTCCATGAGAATGTTCGACGACGAAGTCTTGGTCGCCGCAGCCTTCTTCTTAGGCGCGGGCTTGCCCTCGTCGTCGGCCGCGACCACAGCCTCCACCTCCTCCTCGCCCATCGACTCGATCACCTTGCGCGACTTGCGCATGGTCTCGCGGTATAACCGCGCCTGCGCCGGCGTCATATCGCACGTCTCAACCTTCTCAATCTTGGGCGGCAGCGTAAGGACCTGGCGTTAGTTGTGTTTTCAAGGGACTGCGAACTCACGTTCGCTTTCCTTCGCCGCAACACAAACGGTGTAAGCATCGTCCGCGCGCGGGACGTGCGGCTCTGCGAGAGGAGACTGGCGCGCTCAGCACTCTGCACCTTGAAGATTTGGCGCAGGTATGGCTCAGCATCCGCGAACAGGTCGGTGTGGATGAACATGAGCAACGAGACGAGCTCTTGCAAGTTGTTCTGCACAGGTGTACCAGTCAACAGCAGACGCCACTTGGGCACAATGCTGAGCAGGTCTTTGTAGCGTTTGGTGTCGAAGCTCTTGAGCGCATGACCCTCGTCGTAGATACAAGTCTCGAACTCGATCTTCTTGCGGAAGAAGTTGAGATCGTCCTTAGCCGCGACCTGCGTGTAGGACGCGAGTACGACTTCCAAGGTACCCTTGCGGAAGCGCCGCTTGAGCGTCTCGCGCAGCTCGAACCGCTCGGACTGAGTGCCGTAGTACGTCTGGACGTCGATCTGAGGCGCGAATCGCTCAAACTCTCGCGTCCAGTTCTCGAGCGTCGATGCCGGGACGAAGATCATGTGAGGTCCCTTGACGCCGTGCTCCTTGAGGTGGGCGAGGAACGCGATAACCTGGATCGTCTTGCCGAGACCCATCTCGTCCGCGAGAATGCATCCGATCTTGCGTGTCCAGAGCAGGTTGAGCCAGTTGACGCCGAGCAGCTGGTAATCCTTGAGCACGGTGCCCTCAGACAATGGCGGCTGTTGGCGGATGTACATGCCCAGGATCTTCTTCCTCCTTGCGTCCGTCTCGGCGAGGAGCAGCTCGGAGACCTTGGCGACGTCGATCTTGGCGTCGTTGAGGCCGTCGCTTCTCGGAGTGCCCGTCACACTGTCACTCGTCGTCGCCGCGCCCTTCCAAACCGCGAGGGTCTGCGCAATATCCTGCGCAATGCTGTCGCAGCCGTTGAGGCAGTTGTCGATCTGGACGTAGCCCTCCATGATCTCGACATACTGCTCAAACAGCTTATAGCTGACTCCGCGAGCCTTGTTGAGCTTGGCGTATACCTCGTCGGCGTCCTCGTATGGCCGCAGCTTGATAATCTTCGCCGCCTGCTCCTCCGAGCACGCCATTGTCCCCGTCAAGACGTCCGCGTCGGCCTCGTTGAACCCCTTTAGGGCTTGGGCGGTTGCGTCGATATCATCATCAGCCGACTTTCGCCGCTTGCGGCGTCGGGTACCGTCGTTCCACCCATCGTCGTCGCTGTCAGACATGTCGTCCAACTCGCTCTCCTCGTCCGGGTCGCGCCGCTGCACCTTGTCGCGCTTGGCGTAAATGGTGCTCTTCTCGTTCTTCCGGCCCCGCTTCATTGGCGACTCGGACCGGGGAGGCTCTGGTGGTGCGCTCGGCGTTGGGAGCGACGGCTGGAACCTGTACTGCTGTAAAGACGCGACCTTGGCCGCCTTATCCGCAGCAGCAGTGGCATCTGCTCTCCTCTTGGCCTCAGACAGTTCAGCCAAGACAGCATCCGAGTCTTTGCCGTGACGGTTCAGCGCTTGGGTGAATGCCTCGCGCGGAAGTCCCTTAAACTGGGCCTGTAGCCGCTTGACCTCGTTCTCGATCTCATTGTCGTGCGTCTGCTTGGCTAGTCCGATAAGCGACTTGGCTGAGAGCTTGCGCGCGGGCGTGGACGACGAGGACGCAGAGGCGGAGGCGGGTGGCGTGGCGACCAAGGGCTGTTTCGTCGGGCTTACG
Source organism: Cutaneotrichosporon dermatis (assembly GCA_020011015.1). Classification (NCBI taxonomy): domain Eukaryota; kingdom Fungi; phylum Basidiomycota; class Tremellomycetes; order Trichosporonales; family Trichosporonaceae; genus Cutaneotrichosporon; species Cutaneotrichosporon dermatis. The sequence continues at coordinate 6,815,058 of JAIGNX010000001.1, read as the reverse complement.
CTCGGGCTGTCGGCGTACCTATGCTTCAACCGCGACATAGGCTGTGGCGACTCTGGCGAGAAGTCTGCGACGGATGGACGCTTGATCGCGTTCATTAGGGCCTGAGGAGAGCCCTGCTGGGGACGCTTCAGGTTGGAGGAGGGGATGAAAGTCGAGCTCTTGCTCACGGGTGGCGGCGCGGCTGGGGAGGAAGATGCAGGGACGAGAACGCGGTTCTCGCGCTCGGGCGTATCTGGTGGTTGCGCGCCGGTGCGCTTGAGCTTGAGCTGCTCGAGGAGCTCGGTCTGAGAGTGTCAGTGATGTGCGGCGCGAGGAAGACGGTGGGCACTGAGAGAATGGGACAACGAGGGGTGTGGAGAGAGTGCGCCACCTTCCACTAAGGAACAAGGCGGAGGGAGGTGTGATCGCTCAGATATCTCGATGCGACTTACACGACGATCTTTGTTCACTCCGAGCATCTTGATGTTATAGCCGGGGGCGTCGGTGTGTCGAGAATATTAGGGAAGGAGGGGAGGGAGGTGATAGGATGCCCCGGCGTGATCGGCGTCGCGTGCGCGGTTTGGTGGGGATGAAGGGAAGATGGGAATGCTGATGCTATGCTTGTGTGTGTGTGTGTGTAGGGGTGCAGTGAACACGATACTAATGAGAGATGCTGTAGAATCTGAAGGATGCGAATGGAGAGTTGTGAGATGGATGAAGGTTGAGATGACAAGTAACGGAGTGAAGAGGAGGGAAGAGAATAATTAAATGACAAGTAGGTCGCGTCCAAAAACGCGTAAACCTTGCTGCTCCATCTCAGGGGGAGCGAGGAGGTCAACAATAGGAGGCCGACTACCATTTACCAGCCATTTCCAACCAACGGCTTGTATGCACAACGGGACTCTTATCCACCACCTGCACAATGTACAGCTACACGCTCAGTCCGTGGCAAACCACTGCATACACGTATACAAGATCCTAGATGCTGTCCTACTCGGGAATGTCAATCACTGAATGTCAGCCTTCTTGCCCATCTGACACGCACACCCAACTAGTACTCACTGTGCCCCATGCGCTCAATCTTTGTGCGAAGATACTTCTCAAGTTCTGGTCCCCTCGTCGTCGTCGCGCCCAACAGCCCCACGCCCGCTCGCCTAGATCGCCACTCGTCGTACTCGGTCTCCTCGTCGTCGAGCTCGAGTTCCCGCGCGGCACGCTTCGGCGAGCTGTGCTGGCACTGCCAGTCGCGCGGCACCATGCCCACACGCTCAGCGATCCTGATACCCTCCGCAGCCAGGCCCTCGACCTTCTCGGGGTTGTTGGTGAGGAGACGCACGCCACCGTGCCCGAGCGACGAGTCGCCCGCAAGACCCAAGTCACGCAAAATCTCGGCGGCAACAGAGTACGTGCGCTCGTCGGCACCGTGCCCGAGCATGAGGTTGGCAGTCACCGTGTCGTGGCCCAAGTCCTGGAGGTTGTAGGCGCGGATCTTCTCGAGAAGTCCTATACCGCGCCCCTCCTGGCGCATGTAGATGACGACACCGCGGCCTGGCACCTGGGGGTGAACGCCGTTGACCGAACCTGGCGATGGCGCGCGTGATGCCTCGGGAGTGGGCAGGTAATCGGCTTTCCCAATGCTCTGGGGCTCGGCAATGCGGCGCATCGCCTCGTCGAGCTGCTCGCCACAGTCGCAGCGCATCGACCCAATCGTCTCGCCGGTAAAGCATTCGGAGTGGATCCGCACGAGCGGCAAGCAGTCGAGCTCGGCCTCGTCGCTGTCACGGCCCATCTCGGCGTCCTCTGCCGCATACTCTGCCGCCGTCTTTGGCTTTGAGGCCTGGCCTTCGGAACCAGGGTGTAACCTCCCAACGTAGGCTCCACGGACGACACGCTCAATGTCGGTCTCGCCTTCGCGCCAACAAGCATCCAACGACCTGGAACGGATCTCGCGACGGCCCTTTGGTGCGGAGCGGCGCGCTTCGGGGCTAAGCTGGATTGGGTCGGTAACGATAGCGAGGTGCTCCTTGTTGTCAAGCGAGTTGTGGTAGATGTGGAGGAAGACGTCGCCGTGGGGCGTGGGCACACGAGTACGGGCCATGCAGCGAACCTGTGGCCTAGCTTGCTGTGGTTTACCGATCGGAATTCCACGCCCATGGTAGAAGTTGACGTGGGCCGGTGATGCCTGTTGCAGAAGCTGGGAGACGGGTGCTGGGTCGGTCGACATACGCCGTGTCCTGTTCTTGGTGAGGACGGGCTCGCGTGCGGCGAGCTCGGCACGCTGGGCAGCCTCGGCTTGTAACCTGACGCTTCGTGGTGCTTGCCGCGATGCAGAGGCGGCATGGCCGGCAGCTGGGGGAACGGGGGCGGATGTCTGGGCGGTGGAGAAGGGGTTGGGATTGGGCCGGCTTGCCGGTGTCGTGGGCCTGCTCTGGTCACAGGATGCGTAGGCGCCCGTGTTCATCGTAGCGATGGAACCGTGAGCGATGTGATGTCTTGTGAGATCGGCTGCGCTGCCTGCGATGACTGCTTGGAGGAGGAGTGCGTCCAAAGCCTGATCGCGGGTATTGGCTTTCCTCGAGGTGGTGGTATTGCCCGCCGGGCTCGAGTTACCGGAGGTGTCTGAGAGGAGAGACAAAAAGTCGAGATCGGCCTTTGCGACGTGGTGAGTGGATGGGGGGTGATGGTGGAGTTGGGCAGTGTGGGGTTGAGGCGGGAGGACGACGTCCATGGTCCGAGTCCCAGTCGAGAGGGAGATGGAGAAGAAGACGGACGATGAGTAGACGAGAGGTTGTTGGTGGTAGACGATGGAGGAGGAGTCGGAGTAGGAGAAAGGCTAAGAGAGGATTGGCTGGGCAGTTGGGCAGGCAGAGAGGGAGGGGACCAAAAGTGGACTTAAGGGATGAGGATGGGCGAAACGCGGGGAAAGCCGAGGAACACTTATAAATCCAACCGAAATGGGTTGCGTAAGACTACTCAAGGCAAAGGCGTAATAGATCCCAACGGAACCGATGGCGTCAGGGGAGTGCGAGTGGTGTGCTAGGTGATGCAAGTGATAGCGATGGTCGATGTAGTGATGAGCAGGTAGTTGTAGTTAGTATATGTCAAGTGTGAGAATGGGAGATGGAGATGGGACGGGCGGGCAAGAGTCGCATCTAAACTAAACCTATTAGCCGGAATGGTCGTCTGCGCGCTCATCTCCTGTAATCCTGTAACCGTTCTAGTCCACCCATCCAAGGAGTGACCGGCCGGCTTCCGCGGGGATAGCCCACCATCTCTGAGCGAATTCCGCTCGACCATCTCGCCCATCTCCCCCACCGGCCGTGCCATACCGTGCCAAAAAGCCGGAGCCGACTGTGTTGCCCTCCCCCACGCCGCAAGCCGTAAGCGGGGATAGTTCCTCTCATAATAGGCGGAGTCGGGCCATCCGACCATTTTCGGATCTTACATAACATCGCCCACTTCTTTACAGGGACGGCTTTACCATAACCGTGGAGCCGGCCCACGTGGAATCAATTCAGATGGCCCGGAACGATGATCAACGCATGCAACATCCGCATCGATGCGCTCTCACCGTTTTGACTCTCATGTTCACACTACTCCTCAGTATCACCGACTGCGTGGCTCGTTTGCTGTGTCCATCTTGGCGCTCAACATTGCTCCAGGATGGGAGACGACGTATAGAGCATCAATCTCTCTCTCTCTCCTCCTTCTGACGCCTTCGCTCAATTCTGGTCACTAAACTCACTACGCTCAACAACACCACTATAACACTCACACCAGCTCTCACAACGCTACAAAGGCGAAGGTGGGGAGCATAGCTGGGGTCGGTAGGACTGACCTGAACAGCAAGGAGTAGGGGCTCAACACCGTTGGAACTGAGGACGTAAAGAGACTTGGGGAACAGGCTGAGAGTGGACCAAGCTGTTGTCACAGAGGATGGCACGCAGTTTTACACTCACGCAAGTAGGCGGAGATGGACTGCATTGTCGTAGGGGGGACTAACTCCAGACGTGTTTCATCAGAGCCAAGTGCACCAGTGATGAGCCCATCAGGCTGCTCGAGGTCGAAGGGAATGGGAAGTGAGGAGCGCAAAGACTGTTATCGACGAGGCTCTCGGTCTTTCAGCGGTGTCAAATGGCGACAGTCATCTGATGCGGTTGATGTTGAAGCACTCGCGGGGGCTGGGTTAAGAACTACCCGGTGGAGCAACTTGCATTGTTGACAGTTGACTCATCTTCCTTCTCTCTTCTCTCATCTCTTTTCCTTCTTCTCTCTTCTCGTTCTATCCATTCTCTCTTCAAGTCATCCCTTCCTAACTGTGCTATCCACCTCATCACTCTCAAATCATCCAAGTAACCATTATCAAGCACGCGACGGCGCTTCCAAAGTGAGTGCGTCACAGGAATCATCATCCCGTAGAATGTCGGTGCTCGAACCACCTTCCTTCCCCTTCACCTTCGCGATTGGGTCACCTTCCTTCTTTATTACCCTAATGTTCCATAGCCCAGCTAACATCCAGAACACACTCGTGGCCCGATTGTGACGTCTCTCCGTCGAAGGCCCCCCCCAAGACCGACGCAACAGCACCTTCCCTGCTCCAACATCCTCGCCACGTCTTCAACGAAGAGCCTCCAAGTCCAACATGCCTCATAAGCCATCAAAGAAGGTAAGTGTCCCGCCTTGCCCCGTGTGGATGAGTACTGACAGTCAGCGGCGCAGCTCAGCCCACCCTCATACCGCCCCGAAAGCTGAGGGCACGGCCGCGACTACCAAGACGGCGCCTACCGACACAGCTCGCCAGGCTTCCCCCGCAACAGAAGACATCACTTTCCCTGCCGAGACCATCCCTCAATTCGCTCGTAGCGATGGCAGTATCATCCACATTCCGATGCTGGTGCTGGAACGCATTGTCGGCTACTTGGACTTCAAGAATGTGGTAATTTTCCGATCAGCGAATACTTTCACTCGTCATCTCTCGCACGCTGTCTTCTATCGGACAATCGTGAAGAAAGGCAAGGCCTGGCGGATGCTCGACTCTCTTATGGGCACGCCCGGGGCTGTCGCCAGCACTCAAGTTTGTCATCTCGTCCACTGGGGTCCCTTCGTCCCGCCTTCAAGGGACTGCCTGAAGTTACTTCAAGGCGTGCAGACAGTAACTCTAAGGAACATTGGACGTACTCTGCCCGACGCCCGCCATTTCCCTCACAAGATCGACCGCCTTGTCGTCGAGATGCCGGCGCAAGATCGGACCCTTCCCTTCCGCTGGAGCGATTCTAGTATGCGCTTTTCGGCTTCTTCTCGCCCGATCCCATCCATCTGCACCGAGAGTTTTGTGCTCATCCTCAAACGTCCGGATCTTATGGACTGCGGGGTCTGGGATTCCCTCGCCTACACTCTCCTCCACTACGCCAAGACGAAGCACCTGACTATTGTCTTTTTGAGCCGAGGGAGTAACGAGTTTCCCTCGATACACTGCAGGTGGATACAGGTTTCTAGCTCTTGGGTGTTCCCCGACCTCGAACACCTGACGATTGTGATACCCGATACGGCGCGACGTTTCGAGGGCTACTCCAGCCACACAAAGTGCACAACGTCACGCGTCTCGCTGAAGGACTACTTGGAGAGCTCGGATTCGACTGGAGTGTTTACAAAGACGGACGAAGCAGTTCTTAGGCTCGAAGCTGGGCTGGCATGATGCGATCGAGGTATAGCACATGAGTGGCCCGTTGGTGTGCCGTAGCAAAGGCGGATGTGATATACTTGTGGGCGGAACGGAAAGCCATACTGTAGGCAGGTGTGAACGGAAGCTGTGGGAGGGCGGCAAAGATGAAAGTGATGCAAGAATTGTACTTGTACTAGGAACACAACCGAACGCCGCCTCTTAGAGGGCTTCTTGCTGCTGTTTCCCTCTGCCGCCCTCTGCTGCTGGGAATCAGGCTGGTCGGGGACTCGTCGGAGTCGCAGGATGGCGGACTTCAGCGATACCATAGTAGAGACCCAGTAGTGTAGATCGCATCAGCGTCGAGTGATCCTAATGCCTACAGATGTACGACAGCGACATCGGACTAGCCATAGATCTCAATACGTAGCCACTCATCTCTGGCCCGGGCTGCTGCAACTGCCAGTACAACCCAATGCATACTAATCTGACTGCTGTACCACCTAAGACTGCTGTTTTACGTGCGACGTTGTGCTGGCTCTCATTCTACGAACCGTGCACAGTCACACTCTCACCCCCAATTGCTTACAGCCGGGCGCCCTTCTTGTTGGCGAAGTTGGCGGTGATGGGGGCACGCGCCTCAGCCGCGTTGGCGGGGTAGATGGCGCGGGCGTCGACCTTGACGACGTCCTCCCACTTCTCGGCGAGGGCGTCGGCAGAGGCGGGGCGGTCGTTGGGGAAGTAGACGCCGCCGGTGCGCTGCCAGCGGTAGGCAGCGGCGAGACCACCGAACGACTTGATGATCGCGCCGTTGTCCTTGCAGAGCGCGGACGCCATGTACGCGGTGATGGGGGCGACGTACTCTGGCTTGAAGGTGTCGAGGAGCTCCTGGGTCCAGATGGTGGCGGTCATCTGGGTACCGGCCGAGGGGCACATGGCGTTGACGTAGATGTTGTTCTTGCGTCCCTCGATGGCGAGCGAGCGGGTGAAGCCGATGATCGCGGCCTTGGCAGTGCCGTAGTTGGCCTGTCCGTGGACACCGGTGACACCGTTGGGCGACGACGTGTTGACGATACGGCCAAAGTTCTGCTTGTGCATGTAGGGCCAGACGGCCTTGGCCATCTTCCATGATCCGCGGACGTGGATGTTGAAGACCGAGTCGAAGAGCTCGGGGGTGGTGTTGATGAACGCCTTGTCGCGGAGGATACCGGCGTTGTTGATGAGCGCGTGGACGGTGCCGAACTTGTCGATGGCGGCCTTGACGATGGGCTCGGGGTTCTCAATGTCGCCGGGCGCGGCGACACCGACACCGCCGAGCTTGTTGACCTCGTCAACAACCTTGTCAACGGCAGCCTTGTTGATGTCGTTGACAACGACGTTGGCGCCAAACTTGGCGAAGTAGCGGGCGTAGGCGGCACCAAGGCCGGCACCGGCACCGGTGATGAGGACGACGTAGCCCTTGAAGCTGGCGGGGGGAGGGGGGCCCTGGGGGTTGGGAGGAAGGGTGGGCTGGAGCTTGACGATCTCCATCATCTTGGGGCCGTCGCTCTTGTTGGGGTAGGTGACGTTCTTGGTGAAGTCCTTGACCTTTGGCCACGAGAGGTCGACGGCCGATGGGGTGAACGAGTCGTCGGCCTTGTACACGTGTCCCTCAGACTGCTGCCACTTGACCTCGGCGTAGAAGCCGGCGCCGACCTCGAAGAGGCGACCGCCGACGTCGGGGCCGTTGCGGGCAGTAAGAACACCGACGAGGGGCGCGACGTGGTCGGGCGAGAGGTGCGAGAGAACCTCGGGGGTCATGACCGTGGCGGTCATGTTGGAAGCGGCCAAGGGCGCAATAGTGTTGGCCTTGATGTTGTACTTGACACCCTCGGCGTTCCACACCTGCGCGAACGTGATGAGGCCCATCTTGGCACCGGCGTAGTTGGTCTGGCCGCCGTTTCCGTAAACACCAGCAGGCGACGACGTGTTGACAATACGCCCGAACTTCTGTCCGCGGAAAATCGGCCACACGGCCTTGGTCATGTAGTAGGCGCCGCGGATGTGGATGTCGTACACGGCGTCAAACTCCTCGACGGTCATGTTGCGGAACGACTTGTCGCGCAGGATGCCGGCGTTGTTGATGAGCACGTGCACAGTGCCGAACTCCTTGACGGCGACGTCGATGATCTTCTGCCCGTCCATGACGGAGCCAACGGCGACGGCCGCCTGGCCACCAGCCTGGCGCACCTCGGCAGCGACCTTCTCGGCGGCCTCCTTCGAGACATCGTTGATCACGACCTTGCCGCCGCCGCGGGCGTACATAAGGGCGTAGCTGGCGTTAGCGGCGAAGCATCGAGGAGGAGCTAGGCGCCGAGGCGCGGTGCGGGTGGGGCGGCGGGCGGCGGACGGCACAGAATGGCACTCCTGGGACATCCCAAGGCCGACAAGACCAAGCAGAAGTCGAGCCGGCCGCTACCACCTCGACAGAAGCCAGCGCCATCGCAAGCTAACCGATTCACGCCTACCTCCCCGCCCTCCCTCCATCGATTCCCAGCCCATCGCCGCCTAGAGACACTCACGAACGGCCCAGCGCACCGCCAGCGCCAGTGATAACCACAACGAGATCCTTAAAGTCGAGGCCCATGGTGTCCAACGTGAGAGATGAGAGAATGAGAAAAGCAGAACTCGCGACGACGACGTCTTGTAAAGCAGCGAGAAGATGGGCAAGCCAGAACGTGCCGGCTAACCAGACCCCATGACCCGGCTATGGGGAATGTCACCACTGTGCAGGGCCACGGCCATGTCCGACGGCCGTGTCGCCGTGTTCGCTTGGCCTGGCCTTGCGGATTTCGGCTTTGTCCACAACCGTACCCGCAAGCGCAAGCGTAAGGTTGCGTCGTTCGGTGTACTTCGGTGTGCATTGGATCTGCGGCGTTGGCCGTTGGATGAGGGGTTGGGTGATGGGCGATTATGTACGGGCCCCGCTGCCCCAGCGTGTGCGGGCGTGCACTGGCGTAAGATAACGTGTCCGCGGCCGAGCGGCGCGTTCTGTAGTTGCTACCTATGGAGCTGATACCGAGAATCAGCCTCGATCACCTGGAGGGGCGGCCGGTATGCAGGCATAGGCATGCATAACTCGAGGACCGCATGGCCAACGCGCGGCAGCGACCACTCGGTCGGCCAGCACTCCGCTCTTGCAGGAGGCTGATAGCATAACTCGTCACTCTCCAACTTGCTCTCACTGGAGCCAGGATCGCATGGACACCAAGCCCGCGAAGCTGCAGAGCAATGGATATCCACCTTCGAAGCGAGACGTCGAAGCGAGACTGAGAACCGGAACGTACCGCCCACAACCGGTCAACACCCCGGCCCGATTACCGGTCTGGCATCCGTTCCAGCATTCCACCTCCGAGATTGCCATGTTGCGAGCTGTATGTAACCACAGCGTCGCGGCCGTCTAACGAGACTGTCTTTGCCGACGCGCCTGAACACGTGTTAACGAAAGCCGTAGGCACAGTCGATCTTCCGCACGATAAGACACCGGGGTCATGCAAGTTGTACATAATGGAAATGGAGTAGGCTACAGTGGAACGCGGATCACGTCCTTGGCGATCTTGAGGCAGATGTGTGTCACTTTCCAGCCGAACATGGGTTGCGCAGCGTGGAGGGCGGCGGTGTGCTCCTCGAGAGCTTGGAGAAGATGTGGTGGGAACGGCGTGGTGGCCTCGTCGTCGTCAACCCCCTCAGTACCCACGCCGCTGTCTGCCCTCCCGTCTGCTCTTGTGCCCTCCTCGGTATTCGCACTACCGCCCTCTACACCTCGATCCGGACTCTCCCCGTTGCGGCCTTCCTCCCCATCCTCCCTAGACTTCTCCCCGGCACTTCGGCGCCCACACAACGCCCACGCGAAACTCGCATGGAACTCTGGCTGATTATGATACTGCGGCAAATGCAGTCGTTCAAGGGCACCCTTGAGCAGTTCCAGGGAGTGGCCCAGTTGCCGAGCGCCCGCTCCAACCCGTAGTCCGAGGAACGCGCGCCCTCCGACTGTTGGTCGGCCGCGCCCCGCTTGGCGCAACGCTGAGTCGCTCCTGTCAGGACGAGCCGAGCGAGGGGCGTTGTAGTATACGACGGGTGCGCCGGCCAAACTTAGGTGGAACGTGCCTCTGGAGCCGAGGGTGCGCGCGACCGTCGTGCGGAAGGTGAGGAGCATGTCGCGCCGGAGCGGAAGGGGGTGGGAGAGGGAGATGTGGAGGGGTCGGTACTGTGTCTCTCCCGTTGGCGCCTGCGCCGGTATTGGTGATGGGGTTGGCGTCATAGAAGCCGGCCGGGGCTGGTTCGTAGCAGGCGAGGCGGGCTGGGGCGAAGGTGAGGCCGACGCCGAGACGGAGGGAACAGGCTCGTCGAGGAGGCCGTGCACGGTCTCCCCTTCTGCACGCGCCTTGTCAATGATCGCATCCATCTCCCTCCCCAGGGCAGGCGGGACGTCGACTTCAACATAGATATGCGCGTAGTAGTCCCCGTCCACGAACGGCCGGGAGCGCACGCGGCCCTGGTGCGCGGCGGGGTTGTCGTGTGCGCGCGACGCCGAGTCAAAGGAAGACGGGAGGGAGGGGAGTTTGCGCGGTCGCTTGGGCCGCACCCTGTGGTTGTACTTGGGCTCGAGCATGCGCTGTGGCATGGGCAGCGGCTTGGGCGCTGGCGCCGTGTCTTGCGCGGAGCCAGGCTGGGCTTCCCCTTCTCGTGCGACGGCCTTGCGCCTACTGTCAGCTTTAGTCTATTGGACAAGATACGCACCGCTTCGGCGTGCCCTCTTCGTCGGAGGACGACGAGTAGTCGACGAGGAGCATGAAAGTGGAGGTAGGAGTGATGTCAACAACCAGATTCTGAAATTTCAGCATTCCACCTCCCCTCTACCCACCATCACATACCGGTCTTCGACGCGCACGCTCATACAGTTGAGATGTATTGGTACATCTCGTTCTTGAGGCCGCCGCCGGTCGGCATCTCGCTGCCCAGCGAGGGCGTGGTGATTACACCGCAGGTCGCGAATGACCTGCGCACCGAGTGAGTGAGGGCGGAGCTCGTGTGCGTCCGGCCCTACTTGTCCCTCCTTCATACTCCAGCTTCTGCCGCTCAACGCATCTCGTTCTGGCGTACTACTACCTCACGGCCATGGCCCTGCGCTCGGCTCCCTCAGCACCCCTCTCCACACCCCCTCTGACAGCAGACTCCGCGAAGAACCCACACCCATCTCCTACATCTGGCACCGTCTCTCCCCCTCCTCAACCACCACGAAACCTGCCGAACTCACAATCTTCGAGCCCCCAGCTTCGACATACCGCCCCATCACGATCCCACTACCACGTACAGCACGACCGGGCGATAAATGGCGCCTGGGCCTGTTCTCCCCGCCCTTCGCCCTCGAGGCTCCTCTCCTCTCCCTGTCCGAGCCCTCCGTCCCGGTGATGGGAGTATGGAGTGAGGCCATCGAGCTGCGGCGAGGCGCCGAGCCATCCGGCTCAGGCCCGGTGCGCGGCGTCGGCGCAGAAGCGAAAGGGAAGGACAAGGGGAAGGGGAAGAGAGACGAGAAGCGCGGCAAGGACAAAGGCAAGGGAAGAGGGAGAAGGAGGAGGCGAAGCAGACGCGCATCACGCGCGCCTGGCCCCTGCCTGCAGGAGAGCTCAAGCTCGTCGAGCAGACGCTTCGATCTCGACAAGGTATGTCGCATCGGAGAGGAGGAAGCTGACAGCAGAAAGTGTGGGATTCGGGTCTCGCGCTCGCATCCTGGCTCTGGCGCTGGATGCCAGTAGGGGCATCCGCACGCGCTGGCGCGGACTGTCCTATCGCGCCTAGGGGACGCGGTGTGTCGAGTTGGGAAGCGGCACGGGCTTGGTGGCTATTGCTCTGGCTCCTCGATTCAGCGCTATATCGCGACAGATCTCGGTTAGCGGAAGAATGGACGCCGCTGACGGCAGACTCGGCGATGGAGATCATGGCGGAGAATGTCGCGCTCAACGCTGTGCAAGAGCGGTACGGCCGATGTGCTGGACTGGGACGCGCCTCTGCCTGTGGGCGGAGGGGGTGCCAATGGTCGTGGCGGCTGATGTCACGTACAACACTGCTTCGTTCCCTGCCCTCGTGGCCACGCTGGAGCGGTTACTCAAGCCCAGGGAGAAGGGGGAGAAGCCTATGCTGCTGCTGGCGTATAAGCACGCGATGTAGCGGAGCGCGAGCTCTGGACATGCTGGCTGGGCGGGGATTGGGACTGCATGGTGGAAAGTCCGGGGTGCGGAGAGGAGGGCCAGGTCGAGATTTGGGTGGCGGGCGTTGGCGTCGAGTAGAGTTACAGGCATGCATCTGTACTACGTATCAGTGACAGGTCCAGATATCAGCTGCAACGCAGTATCCATCATGCATGCATCGACATGCTGTTTACATCTTACTGCGCTGTGTGATGGTGAGCAGGACGACGCGCACGCGGGTAAAGTGCGGGGTAAGGGCCAGGGCGACGAATCGACCAACACACCATCCACACCACGTCGATTCGCCGCTCGACATTTCCATCTCCCATCTTCTAACCTACTCTTTCCCATCTTCCCCACACTTTCTACTTGCATTCCCGAGGACTAAGGACACAGACACACTGTAGCCGCCTCGACAGTGATGCTCCCCGCCCCGCGCGCGCACGGTGTTGCGCCGCCGCCCAAGGCGCCGACCTCGGGCTGGGCGGATGACCTCGACGACGACGATGGCTGGCAAGGTGGGTTTGCGCGGGAGGGCGCGCCTCGCGCCGGTCCTGGGCCCTCTTGCTCCTTTTCTGCAAGTACTGGCGCCACAGACATGCCCGTCGTCCGCTCGGACGACTTTACGAGCGAACTCGACGCGATCGACGATAAGCGGTACGGGTTCCGGCCGCCGGCGCGCCTCGACGCCGCGACCCGAGCGCCACAGGCGCACGCTGGGGCATGTCGAACGCGACCGGCGTCCACCTCGAGCTCGAGTCCGACACGCTCATCACCGACTCGTGGCGTGAGAAGCGGCGTCGACGAGAGCGAGTACACTCGCCTGCGGCTGGACGAGGACAACGAGAGCGAGGAGGTGCACATGCGCACACGGTACCTGTTTGACGAGGACAAGGCTATGACGCCGCTCAGTCAGATGCAGGCGACCAAGGAGCTGTTGACGGAGGGCCAGCGCATCGCGTATGTCGGCCTGTGCCAGCTGATTGCGCGGCGCATGGTGCGCGATATGGGGCGCGGGTGGGAGGGCACCAAGGAGAAGATCCGGCAGGCCAAGATGTGGAAGGGCAAGGGGCGGCCTCACGATGTGCCGTTGTCGAGAGTGGGAATATCTGGATGATCAAGATCATGGCCAGGTTGTATCAGCACATGGAGCTCAGTCCTGATGGTGAGTGTGTTGGGAGATGGGCTGACGATAGAGCACGCATGATGAGAGTCTGGCCGAGCACGGCGTCGACCCCGCCGATCTCGTGCCCGCGCTCATGACGACACATACGGTCAAGAACCCGGAGTTCGACCCCGAGGCCAAGCGCCGCGCCGACCTCAAGATTAGCGAGGACGCCAAGCTCGACGCTGTCAAGGAGGAGGAGGAGGAGGCTGCCGCCGCCGACGACGACGATCCAGCACCGCCGTACGAGGAAGCGGTCAGGTCGCCTCCGCACGAGCCTGAAGTGCGGACCCCCTCGCCTCCTGCGCAGCAGGATGTTGTGTCACCGCGTGCGTCCGGGTCCCGTTCCCCAATACACGACTCGCGAGCGTCGCCGTCGCCCACGAAAATGCGGCCCATGCCTTCTCTCTTCGATGATGACGAAGAGCCCGAGCCACCATCGTCTTCGAGGAAGTCGACGTCGTCTGCTCTGCGGCCCATGCCTTCGCTGTTTGATGATGACGACGGGGATATCGCAGGTGCGCTCTCGACGTCGCCATTGCCAACACCAATCGAGGAGGATGGCGGAGACATTGGCAGCGCTGTCGCAGGACCTTCGCGGTCCCCAAAACCGCCTGCGGAGAGCCCAGGGCTACTGGATCCATCTGTTGTGCCACCGCGCCGTTCGTCATTGGAAAGCCGGAGGTCTACCGAGTCGACACGATCGCCAGAACGCCGCGCTTCGGCAGAGTCACGGAGATCCCCCGAGAGGCGGAGGTCGGAGGACACGCGGGCATCTCAAGACACACGGAGACCGTCGGTGGAGCAAACGCCCAAACCGGAGCAAGCGCAACTAGACGGCGAGGACTTCCAGGCGATGCCTGCGTTGCCGGGCGTGTCGACGTCTCTAACGGCGGCGGACGAGATGGTTACCCTGGATATCCGATGGACTGTGGTGAGTAACTGCCGGTAAAGGGAATGCGCCACTGACATCAGCTGTGCGACCTCTTCCTTGTGCTGATCGCCGACTCGGTGTACGATTCGCGCTCGCGTGCATTCCTCGAACGCGCGGCGAACGCGCTCGGTTTCTTGTGGCTGGACGTTGTGCGCTTCGAGAACCGCGTCACGGACGCGCTGGAGATCGAAGAGAGCGTTTCGCAGCTGGAGCAGGGCGACGTTATCGAGAGCCGGAAGAAGAGAGGCAAGACGAGGCGATATGCGCTCATGGGTGCTGCAGCTGCTGGCGGTGCTCTCGTCATTGGACTTTCAGCTGGCCTCCTAGCACCTGTCATCGGTGCAGGTCTCGGAGCGGCTCTTGGCGTCGTGGGTATCAGCGGGACGGCAGGCTTCCTCACTGGTGTTGGCGGCATTACGATGATCACGACGACAGGTGTGCTCACCGGCGCCAACATCGCCGGACGTGGTATGGCTAAGCGCACACGGGAAGTGAGAACGTTCATCCTCAAGCCGGTGCATAACAACAAGCGCGTCTCGTGCTACATCACTGTGGGCGGATTTATGGCTGGCAAGGCCGATGACGTGCGGCTGCCATTTTCGGTGCTCGACCAGATCGTCGGCGATGTCTTCTCCGTTCTGTGGGAGCCAGAGATGATGGCCGAGATGGGTAACGCCATCGCTATTATCTCCAACGAGGTGCTGTCGTCGGTCGGACAGCAGATTCTTGCCGCGACGATCGCAGGTGTGCTCATGAGCGCGCTGCAATGGCCAGTTTGTAAGCTTAGAATTAGTTGAGTGAAGCTGACATGCAGTGCTGGCCAAGCTGGGCTACCTGATCGACAACCCGTGGTCGAACGCCATGGACCGTGCCAAGGCCGCTGGCCTTGTGCTCGCCGACGTGCTCATAGAACGTCACGTCGGCGTCCGTCCCACGTCGCTCATCGGCTTCTCGCTCGGAGCCGTGTCATCTTCTACGCTCTCCTCGAGCTCTCGCGCCGCCAGGCATATGGCATTGTTCAAGATGTTTACCTCTTCGGCGCAACTCTGACTGCATCTCGGCAGGCATGGCTGGACGTGCGCAGCGTCGTTGGCGGCCGCTTCGTGAACGGTTTCTCCACGAACGACTGGATGCTCGGGTACCTCCTGCGAGCGGCGACTGGTGGTCTGCAGACTGTGCTGGTCTGCGGCCCGTCGAGACGATTCCCGGCCTCGAGAACGTCGAAGTCACCGACCTGATCACGGCCACATGAGCTACCGTACCGTCATGCCGCAGCTGCTCGCGCGTGTCGGCTTCCCTGTCACCGCCGACTACTTTGACGAGCCCGACGTGAGTTCTCAGTCTACTTTCGTGCTAACAACCAGGACCCAGACCTCGACCCAGACGTGCAGGAACGGTACATTGTCAACGACGAGGACGAGGAGGAGCTGCAGAAACAGAAGAAGATTCTCGGCATCTTCCCACGGAAGAGCAAGGGGTCGCGCACAAACTCGGGGCGAAGTACGCCAGCACGCAGATCCGGCGACTCGCACATACCTCCGTCGAGTGACAAGCCGCGCGAGAGCACAACGTCCGCAGAGGCCGCCCATGACGACGACGACCTGCCCCCGCGCGAAGAGGCGATTGAAGCCGACATCGGTGAGATGCCCAAGGCGGACTCGATCGACGAGGAAGCCGCGATCCAGCACATCCCCAAGACGGCCGGGTTCGACTTTGACGCGATCGGCAAGGTGCTTGGCAAGGATCTGGATGTGGACAAGATCGACCGCCACCCGCCTCCCCCCCCCCGCCGAGGTGGCGATCAAGGCGCCCGAACGCACCGAGTCTGCGCCACCCCTGCTCCGGCATCGCCCAGCCCGTCCGAGCACGAGCGCCGCCCCACCCCGCCCGGCCGCAGCCAGTCGGCCGCGCACTCGTTCACAGGGCTGGCCGTGGAGGACGACGGGGATATTGCCGTGACGGCGAACAAGACGGCCGCGCTCGCGCTCGAGATGCCCTCGTGGGACCGGCCGGCATGGCCCGTCCCTGAGCGTGCTGGCCCCTCGTCCACATTCTCGCCCTCTTCCACCTGTCCACGCCAAGCGCGACCAAGGCACCGTCGATCTTTGGCTTCAACGCGTGGTCCTCTTCCTCCTCTACACCGGCTGCGTCCGGCTCCTTCAGCAGCTCAGGGATGCGCGCGGCCCCGCCCGC
This sequence comes from Cutaneotrichosporon dermatis, assembly GCA_020011015.1. Lineage (NCBI taxonomy): Eukaryota > Fungi > Basidiomycota > Tremellomycetes > Trichosporonales > Trichosporonaceae > Cutaneotrichosporon > Cutaneotrichosporon dermatis. The sequence goes on along the minus strand of JAIGNX010000001.1, from coordinate 6,798,901 downwards.
GCGCCCGCACCCGCCCGAGCTCATGGCGAACCGTTCGCTAACCCGTTCGCGTCGAACGGCGACGAGCCTGGTCGGCCCCGCCTGGCGAAGCTGGGCTCGTCCGGCTCGGGATCGGGCTCGAGCCCTGGGCCCGCGTCCGGATCAGGGAAGCGCCCAGGGTGGGACAAGGACGAACGCCTGGCACTGGAGAACCCGTGGTAGTCTGGCCGCTCGACGAGTCACGTAAGACTCGGCAGGTCTAGAACATAGAGTCGATCGGCCATAGCATATCGTAGGTCGTAACTGGAGACACAGAGGGGAGGGAGAGGGAGGAGACGTGGACATGCAGGCGTTGCATTGATGGCGTGGCGGCTGCAACTCAGTGAGATTGTCCGAGGCGCCAAACTCCGACATGGACCGCGGCGAGTCGTCGTCGTCGTCGTCGACTCTGCTCGAGTTAGAGTGGATGGGAGGTGGCCGATTAGATAGTGGCAGTATGACGTCGCCACCGGAATGCGGCTGCTCGTCCTCGCTCGGAATCCATCGCGTCGCCCGCGTCACCCTTGCGAATTATGCCACCTTGCCATCCGTTCTGCCGCCCGGCCGTGGAAGAGACTAGACTCATTCCACGGGTCCTCGATACTCATTACTCAGAGGAATCTGCCCTTACAATGGCTTTCCACCGCCCGTCTGGCCGTACGCCCGCCCGAGCCCTCCACCTCCGCCTCTCGTCTCTGCGGCACCCGAGGCCAGCCGCTTTCTCAGCTTAGTATTGCTATCAATTATCCAGGCTCACCAAGGGCATGCGTAGGCCGCCTCGCAAGCTGCCCGAGCCCAGTCTAACACTCGTCACCGCTACCATACCGCGCACCGCGGGCGGCGGCTTTCCTCCCCCTCACCTACTCCCAGCCATCCCCGCGGCTCACCCCCCGCCAACCCCCCCCCCCCGGGCCACCCACCCCCCCGCTCTCCCGCCACCGTGCTTACACATTCCTCCAAGCTACAGTCAGACGATGTCAGATGATGTCAACTTCGCCTCGGCCTCGACGACGGACGGCCGAAGCGCTGGCGACGAGCACGTAGCGAGTATAATACAACCCAGGACGAAGCCAGGAGTTCCCACCGCTTCCATCGCTAATACTACTCACCACCTCACGCACTCGCCGTTCTACGGATCTACTGGCTCACTGAGCTCTAGTCACCATGGCTCTGTGAGTACTCCTGCCCCCTCGGCCCCTCCGAGCTGTCCTCGTCGTCTGCCATCGACCGCACTCGTTTGCCGCTCACTTCTCTCTCACATGGCCACACTCCCCCGCCACCCTCCGCCCGCCCACCCCCTCTCACCCCTCTCATCCCCTCTCGCCCCCCGCATGCTCGCCGCTCGCTGCGCTCGCGACTCGCGTCGCTAACCCCAGCCTCCTCGCGCTCAAGACGCCAATGGCGCTCGCCCTCCAGCTCTTCTCGTACATCGTCTTCATCCTCTCCATCGTCCAAATCACGTCATACAAGGACGTCTTCGGCCACCGCGTGTCCAACTACGTCTCCCCCGTCGTCGCGATCCTCGTCATGTCGTGCTTCCAGATGGTCTTCCACACGGCCTACTGGCTGCGCCGCAAGACGCCTCTCTTTTCCTTCCGCAATATGTTGCTCGCGATGGGCCTGTTCCTCGTGTGGAACTTCGGCGCCGTCGTCGCGCTGACCGTCAAGCGGCACGACTACTGCAATGGCACGATTGTGGGGACGGGGCCGGGGAGCAACCAGAGCGACTGCCGGGGGCTGATTAGGGGGATGATGGGGATGACTTGGAACCTGTTTGGGTGGGGGCTGCTCTATGTGCTGTTCCTCATGCTGCTCAAGAGCCACACGCGGAGTGCGTCTAACTGGCCCGTCGGCCAGGCGGGGTGGGAGGAGCGCGGTCCTCTGCAGGACAAAGGGGAGGCGATGGGGCAGGCGCCGGGGCAGCCTGCCACTGCTGGACGGCCCTAGGAGCTTACGCTCTGCCGGCGTCGTCTCACTCCGAGTCGGATCACTTCCGTAGGATTGGCCTTCCACCTCCGTGCAGCTCCATAGGCCGCAGCCGTATAATGCATATAATATCGCGGTCGCCAGCTTGGCTCTTGGTCACCTGATGCCGAGGGCTTCGTGTAGAGGCAGCTGAAGACATGGCAAACCGAACCTAGAGCCGATCCACACACTTGTCAGCTTGAGGAGCTCGATGCATTTCGCCGGCGCCTTCGAGAACTAGTCGCCACCGAGAATGTTGCCTGCCCTGTCCGCGGAATGCAGATGGACATGCCACTCAAACGGCACTGTGCAGCCGCCTGGCTGGTATGATTACCACAGAGCGACGCATGCCACGGGCCCAGATCGCATCCCTGGCGACGCTGCCTGGCATCGTCCACTCGGCCGAGACGTTGGACAGGAGAGGACTCCTGGACGTTGGTCGTGTCCATCCCAGGCTACTTCAGCCTCAGAACGGATGGGCATAATGAATGACCTCTGAGCGACTCTATCGTTAAGGAGCCGGGCCGGTCAGAGGTTCGTCGTGCTGGCTATAGCATGGCCAGGCCATCCTCTGTACCTCCCTTGGATGCCAGAGCTGGGTGCGACCCTCCCAAGCTCCAAGCTCACAAGCTCCGACTCCCAGGCATGCTCGAGTTGGGGCGAGAACATGATCACATCAGCCAGACTAGAGTATATCGAGAGACGAGACAACTCTGGCGGAGGGCTCGAATAGAGCCTCGGTGTTCTACTCATTGTTGGTGCCTGAACCTGAAGCCAGTTCCAGGATCCAGGAACATCGTCGTTCGAGGCGACTCGAACTTTGGGACTCACAATAGTCGTGTCCATCTCTCATCTCCCCTCCATCTCCACTCTCATCTCCCTCTTCCTCTCCCTCTCTCCGCCTCCGCCTCTCCTCATCTCTCACCCCCGCCCCGCCTCGACACAATGGCGACGGGAAAGACCCACCCCCAGATCCCGCTGGGCTCGTCGGTGCCCGCGCACACGCCGCATGCGATCTCCGTCTCCCTCCCGCTGTGGGAGGACAATATCGGATACGAGGAGGGGGATAAGCGCGTCGTCGACAAGATGGAGACGGGGTATCCGCGCTTCTTTGTGCACCGCTCCATCCAGAAGGTGAGTTGGTTGGGGAGAGATGAGGATTGGGCTGGGCATGTCTTCGCAGATGACTGGCGGGATTGATGAGTCACCGGCGTGTCGCAGGGGACTCTCATAGCCTTGTACCGGGTTCTTGGCCAGACCTCAGTGCTGCTACTGCTTGTGACGGCGTTCGCAAGCACTCGCACTCGCTCCGCTCGTGCTCGTGCTCGCTCACACCAGCTCGCCGCCCTCTGCCTCGCCAAGTTCGGCAACCCCGACGACGAACTCTGCATGCTCTTCCCCAGCCCCAAGGTCGTCGCCGAGGCGCGCGACTTCCTCGCCTCCCGCACGCCGCCCGTCTCCAGTCGTGCTGTCGAGTTCGTCGTCTGCCCCGGCGCCAACGCCCTCCCCAGCTCCAAGGACGCCGTGACCGCGATCGAGTGCGTCGAGCTGCAGATCCTACTGTTCCCCAAGGGCGACTGGCCGAGCGCCAAGCAGTTCTGGCAACATACCGGCGACGGGATTTCGTCCCGTATGGCCGAGCGTGCGCTGGCGTTCTTGGGCGAGACGCCGGTGGGGCCTGGTGCGCCAGCTCCTGCGCCGTCCCAACCTGCGGTGCCCGCGCGCGGGGGGTATTCGAGGAACAGACATTACTCGCGCATGCCGAAGGGAGCAGCCGCCCAGGCTGCAGCTGTGACGCCAGCCAAGGGCGCCGCTACCGGAGTCGCTGGGCCTGATGACGAGGTCGCGGACCTTGGCACATACCTCGAAGAGAGGTATGGCCGCAACCTGCCCCTCTTCAACGCGCCGCTCGCCAAGCAGGCGCTCAAGCGACGTATTGCCGGCGGCCTCCTCCCCTCAGACGAGGATTTTGGGCAGCAAGACGCAGAGGTCGCGCGTGGCGTGACCCCCGACGACGTCTACCTCTTCCCCGGCGGTATGAGTGCGATCTGGCACGCGCACCGCGTCGCTCGCCTCGCGCGCCAAGCCTCCGACCGCGCAGAGGGCAAGAGCATCTGCTTCGGCTTCCCCTACACCGACACGCTCAAGATCCTGCAGAAGTGGGGTGCCGGGTGTCACTTCCTCGGCCTGGGCGACACCACCGCCGTCGCCGATCTCGAGGCGCTGCTGGCAGAGAACGAGCGCGACGGCGGCGACCCCATCCTCGCGCTCTTCTGCGAGTTCCCGTCCAACCCGCTCATCCGATCGCCGGACCTTAAGCGCCTGCGGGAGCTTGCCGACCAGTACGGCTTTGTCATTGTCGTCGACGAGACGATCGGCAACTTCCTCAATGTCGACGTCATGCCCTATGCCGACATGGCCGCGTCATCGCTCACCAAGATCTTCTCGGGCGACTCGAACGTCATGGGCGGCTCGCTCATCCTCAACCCGAAGTCGCCGCAGTACTCTGCGCTCAAGGAGGCGATGGAGAAGGACTACGAGGACAACTACTACCCCGAAGACGCGGTGTACATGGAGCGCAACTCGCGCGACTACCGCGGCCGCATCAAGCGCGTCAACAACAACGCGTTCGCCATCACAGAGTACCTCCACTCGCAGTCTCTCGCGGACACTTCGACGCCGGCAGAGGGCAAGGTCATCAAGCGTGTCTACTACCCGCGCTACGAGACGCCCGAGCTGTACGCCGCGTGCCAGCGCACCCCGACACATGGGGACGGCGGGTTCGGCGGCCTCTTCTCGGTGACGTTCACGTCGCCGGATGCGGCGCGCGCGTTCTACGATACCCTGCCGTGCGCCAAGGGCCCGTCGCTCGGCACGTCGTTCACGCTCGCGTCGCCGTATGCCATTCTCGCGCACTACACCGAGCTCGACTGGGCCGCCGAGTATGGCGTCGAGCGCGACCTTGTGCGTATCTCCGTCGGGCAGGAGGACATCGGTGTGTTGCGGCAGTGGTTCGAGGGCGCGATCAAGGCGGCGCAGGACGCCACAGCGTCAGCTGTGGCGTAGTGCCGCATGGCGGCGTCAGTGGGAAGCGAGTGAACGGAGCGTCAGTGGGAGGTTAGGGGAAGAGTCGCAGTGGCGCATAGACGGAGCAGATCTAGACAAAACAGGAGGAGCCAGCCGCCCTGTCCAACCAGTGGCCAGCCGGAGGCGCTGTCCAACCAGCCGTACTAGTACCCGTATACCAGTACAGTGCATAGCCGAGCTGTCCAACCAGCACGTTGTAGCTGTCCAACCAGCGCGTAATTGTAGCATCTTAGTCCGATGTAAGCATTGCATAGCGGCGAGCGCCGCGAGAGCGCGCAGCGCTCGAGCGAGGGAGCGGGGGGGGCGGCAGGGCGGGCGGGCGAGGCGAGTGAGTGAGCGGGCGCGTGAGCGGGCTAGTGGAAGTGGTAAAGGCGAGCACCGCTGCAAGACTGAGAGATCAAGAGCTGGAGCGGCTACAGTGCCCCTTGCCATTACAGCAGAATCTACATGCGTCTTCTCAGCTCCGAGCTCGGTACGCCACCCAGCGCTGTCCAGCGCCACCGCCCCGTGCCTCGCGGTTGTTGACGCCAAGCCTCGCGAGCCGCGAGCCGAGAGCGGAGGCAAAAGGTCGGTGAGCGGTGAGACCGGCGACTAGCGCGTCTCAAGGAGATCGGCAACGTGTTTCCATGCTCGCAATCTCAATCTCAATCTCATCTTAGTCGTTCTTCCATCAATCGAGCGAGATGACACGCCGAGCACGACGGCGCACAGCGCGCTCGGCGTCCCCTTCATCCTCCTCCTCGTCCTCCTCCTTTTCGCCCTCGCCCTCCTCCCCTCCAAGCTCAACTCCGTCCTCCCACTCAAGCTCAGCCCTACTCTCCCGCCCTTCCCCCTCCCACTCCTCCACGACCCCATCCCTCCGCCATCCGACCCGCACCCCCCTCCACACCCGCTCCCCTTCTTAGCCCTCGCCCTTGCCGTAGCGCTCCTCACACTCCTCCCCCCGACCGCTGCTTATGCCGCGCACGCCGCGCGCCCACGGGATACCCGCACGCTCTCCGATGTCCAGGTGTCCGCGCTCGTCGGGATGCCGCCCGCCCCGTGGGAGGCGGTGGATACGGGGCACATGGAGCATTTGCTTGTGGAACGTGTTTGTGAGTCTCGCCGCGGTCGCATTTCCTTCTGGAGTTCGTCGTCGTTGGCTGCCAGTTGTGACATGGTAGCTTGCCCATTTAGCGCTCGTTCAACACCTCTGGGGAGAAGCATTGGTACTTGCTGGCCAACTCGTCCTTTCTGCCTTATGACGCTCTCTCGCAGCCTGCGGCCGCTCGTTCGCTCGCTCGCCCCCCGCTGACATCAGCCGGCTCCGAGGGCAACAAGAAGGTCCAGAACTACCTCTCCGGCATCTTCACCAAGCTCGGCTGGCACGAGGAGAAGGACACCTTCACCGGCGCGACCCCGCACGGCGACGTCGAATTCACAAACCTCATCTACACGTTTGACCCGTCGGCGCCGCGCAAGCTCGTCCTCGCCGCGCACTTCGACTCCAAGTATTTCGCCGAGGGCGGGTTCATCGGGGCGACCGACAGCGCTGCGCCGATCGGCTTCCTTCTCGACACTGTCGAGGCGCTCACCCCGCTTCTCGAGGCGCGCCGCGAGCGTATCAAGGCGGGGAGCCCTCTGCTGACCGCCGATGTGGACGAGACGGAGGCGGCGGAGACAACGCTCCAGATCGTGCTGTTTGACGGCGAGGAGGCGTTTGTCGACTGGACAGCCACAGACTCGGTGTACGGCTCTCGACACCTCGCTGCTAAATGGGAGGCCGAGTACCTGGCCCCAGATAGCCCGGCGGGCCTCGCCGCGCGCCGACAATCCCCCACCCCTAATGTCCTGAACACGATCGACGTGCTCGTCCTCCTCGACCTCCTCGGCGCCCCGAAACCTATCCTGCAGAGCCACTACCGCGCCACCGACTGGCTCTTCGACACCCTCCGGAGCGCGGACACGCGCCTCCGCGCAGCCGGCCTGACCAACCTCACCACCGAGTGGTTCCTCTCCTCCCACGGGTGGGGCAGCGGCATCGACGACGACCACCGCCCGTTCCTCCATCGCGGCGTCCCGATCCTGCACCTCATCTCCTCGCCGTTCCCGAGCGTGTGGCATCGCATGTCGGATAACAAGGACGCTCTGGACCTCGACGTTTGCCGCCGCTGGAACGCCGTCATGCGCGTCTTCACGGCAGAATACCTCCACCTCGCGCCTGATGATGGGGCGCCGAAGCGGAGGAGGGACGAGGAGGTGTACCGCAGCGACGAGCTGGTGCGTGCTGTGGGTTTACCGCCCAAGCTTGGCTGACGGCAGTGACGCTAAACGTATAGTGGGACGCGCCTTATTACTGAGTTAGGCTGCATGATCGATTGGCTGGCTTGTTGCTGGTCAAACGCAGGCGGCATGCAGCTGGCTGGATGCTTAGCGCGCAGCTGGCTTGCCAGGCTGCGTCCAGGCAAGCGTGGCCGCGTCCAGGCGCCATGTTAGAGACGTCTGACCACGGACCACGGATTTACGACTTGTAGATGCGATCATCTCGCACGTATTAGATATTGGGCTTTGTCGCTCTTATGTACATTGCTTAGACTCGTACTTCAGACGCAGCCGAGGCGACTCTCTCCCTGATCGATGGCTCGCCAGTCACCTGCTGACTCTCAGCACTTGACACGAAGCAAGGAAGCATCCTCGCGACTACATATGGGTGCCAGCACCTATCCTGCTCAATGATACATGCCCTTGTATCGGGACATGACATAGACGCACGCAACCGCGCGATCTGACCTGGACTCCCACTTAGGGACCTCGTGAATGCCGGCCAGTGGAGTCTCCCCTTCCTAACTGTCCTCCCTTCTGTCATTCCCTCGTTCTTTCCTTCACTGAATTCTCTCAAACCTCTGGTTCCTCCCTCGTATCCTTTGTTCATGTGAATGGCCGGCTGGCCCATTGCGTATCGATACGGGATACCGCAACGTCACGCTACTCCTCTTCCAATCCCGTCAGCGGGACAGAGATACTCGCGCTGACCAGACCACTCGCAGATAACAGTCAGATCAGCAATCAGACGTTTAGTCAACCGTCGCAATGTTCGTACGCGAGCAATCAAGCTCAGGTGTTGTCAGATCAAGCGTCTCCCTCAGCCCCTCCTTCCTCATCACACCTCCCCTTTCCTCCTTCCATCTTCCCATCTCTTCTTCCGCCCTTTGCTCTGATCTCCCGCACGTCTCCTCCACACCCATCATCCACAACGCGCGCAGCCCGCTTGGCCCTTTTTAGACGATGCATTCTACCCGGCTCCGAGCACTTCGGTACCGATTGGCGGAGTCGTCCTCCCCGCCAGCCTGGCTAGTCGATAGTCGATGGTCGATGGTCGATAGTCGATTACTCCTCATCCTCGACGTACTTGTGGCGGATGTCCTTCCACAGCTTCTGCGGGGGTGTGAGCGAGTGCGAACAAAGCAGTCAGAGTGGTGTGATGAAGGACGATAAGTTGTCCAGTGGTCTTGGGCAGCACATCTCTGCCTCTCGAAGACGAGCCGAAGGTGAGCTCGCAGTGGAGCCTGCGCCTAGGAAACACCTCCCATAGCGGTCGCGTCACCTTGCCCACGCCCTTCCCTAAATGCTGTCGTCCACCTTCCTCCATCTCCACACCTCGAGATCACATTCCTCCAACTCTTGCCAACACATGCCAACACTCACGCCCTTGTTGTGGTTGTCCCACCACTTGGAGGTCACGGTGTCGTACGAGAGCGAGAAGCCGAACGCAGCGGTGAAGACGAGGGGAACCATCACCGAGTTGCGCTTGAACAGCACATTGTAGATGGAGGTGGACTGTTGGGGGAAGGTAACGTCGGGCGCGGAAATGCGGAATGGTAGCGAGCGCGCGCGACAGCAGGACGTCGAAGGAGAGAGGGGCGAGGACAGGCGAGAGAATGGGTCAGGAGGGGTTGGCAGTGGTATGAGAGGAAGTTGGTGCGAGGTCGTTGGGGAGGTGCGCGAGGAAGGTGTGTGTACGCGAGGACATGGAGAGCGCGATGAAGTCGGTTTCAATCGGGGAGGATCGGGTCGGTCGTGGACGAGCGCGCAAACGTAGGAAGCAGTGTCAGCATAGTGGGCACGTAGGAAGCAAGACGGTCGCCTTCCCAAGAAACGTACGAGGGACATTGTGTTTTGAGGTGGACGAGGGGGTAGAAGGGTGATTAGGGAGAGGGGAGTAAGGAGAGGAGGTGGTGAGTAGAGGTGGACTGATGATGAGCCTTGCCTGTGGCCCGCGGTGGTGGTCGGAAGCCTGCCTACTCCCAGGCTGGCTGGCTGGCCTACGAGATGGTCCGAAATGGTGGACAGTGGATTGGAGGAGCTAGAGAGGTGCCACTGATCGGAGATTGATTATAATCCCGATGGGTTAAGTAGTTGTCTAGAAGTGGAGGTCTGTGTCGCGTGGTTTGAATCCTAATGGGTGCTTCAGGGGCTTTACTTTTGAGGGGGAGAGGAAGAGGAGGAAAGCAGCAGTGGGCCCAAAGGGACCGTGCGGTGAAATCCCATCCCACCGGGTTGTTGCCCCTGTCGCCACAGACCACCGACCACCTTCCTTGGCCCCCCCCCTTCTTCCTCATGCCCCCTCCCCTCACCCCACAGTAGAGAGCCCCTTTCCCTCTCACCCACCATACAGAGGGGGGGGGGGGGTGCGCGCGCGTCCTAGGCTGTGGTGGTGTGGTGGTGGTGGTGCTGCGTTCCAACCAACCAATGCAATCGCTACCACCACCACTCACTGTCGACTGCCACCAACACACACCATCTCCACCTTACTCGTCACTCGATACTACTCGACCTCTAACACTCCTACTTGCTCAATCAACAATCAACACTACCCCCTTCTCATCCCCCCCCTTCTCCCTCTCCTCATCTCTCCCACGATATCCACATCGACATCCAACACGGTCTTGTCAACACTCCTTCCCCCCTCTCCACACCACCACCCCAACCGTGCTCTCACGCTAGCGCCCCCAACACCCCGACCACTCCTCGTCAACGTCCCTCCCGCCTAGCAGCGGTCAAGGCGCACTCTTCGCATCAATCGACCACCCATCCTCAACACCTCCCCCCTCCCTCATCTCTCTCCATCTCTCTCTTTCTTCAACGTTGGCGCGTCCCTACAACCCAACAGTTCCACGCGTTACATCACCTAAACCGCGCGTCGCATTCCCTGCTTGTGTAACACTCCCTCGAGCGACTCAACCCCCTTCCTCCCCGAAGCGCAACATCGCCAAAGAAACAACAAACACGTCCCAACCAACACCCATTCACCGGCTCATCCTTGAGCTGACCTGACATGAAGGGGTTGAAGAAAGCCGTGGTAAGTTGCAGCATCATCATCTCCACACCCATACCCAAAAGCGAAACAACTCCAACAACCCTTCTCTCTGTAACCCCCAAACTGGCCAACCCTCCCGCCTAGACCAACAAAGTCGATGCCAAGGCACGGGTGGCACCGCTCGTCGGTCGAGCCGCCCACAAGACACGTCGCTGACTCTTTCTACAGTTGTCACGGACCAAGGCAGGATCGGATGGTAAAGCCAAAGCCATCCTCCAACTCGAAGCAATCCAACTCTCCATCTCCCGGTCCCTCGTCGCCCGCCAGTCCCGCGTCAGGTGCCAACCCATCGCCCACAACGGGCAACCCGGAAACCGCTGGCACACGAACGCTGCTGCTGGGTCATCGCTCGCTTCTGCTCTGGCGCTCCGTTGACCCCTCGCCGCTCCCCCGTGTCTGATAAGACTCAGCCGCTCCCACTCGTCATTATCTCTGGCGCTCCCCAGCCACCACAGTACTCTGAGATGCCCGCCGATCCCATCCCCCACTCGCCTCACGCGCGCGTTTGGTTCCCCAGACCGTGGACCGACGGTCACCAACTCCTCCCAAAGCCAACAACCCTCTGAATCGTCTACGTGGACCAAAAGACACATCCCCATCGTTGGCAAGACCTCGCAAGCAGCGCAGCTCCGATTCTACGTTACCGAGCGTGTGACATTGAGAAGCTGCCCAACTTAACGAGGTGCCGAGGAGCGCAACGATCTCTTCATTCGCAAATTACAGCAATGTAGAGTCGTGTTCGACTTCAACGACGCAGCTCGGAACTCGCGGCAAGCAGGTCAAGGCGCAGACCCTGCACGAGATGCTCGAGTACATCACGCAGCAGCGCGGTGTCATTACCGAGAGCATCCTGAGGTCGTCGAATGGTGAGTTGTGTGGGAGTGCGTCTGCATGCTAACATAGTTCTCGGCTAACCTGTTCCGCTCGATCCCTCCCCAGGTAAACCCCACGGCGATGCTTTCGACCCAGAGGAGGACGAGCCCGTGCTCGAGCTCGCCTGGCCCCATCTCCAGATAGTCTACGAGTTCTTCCTGCGCTTCGTCGAGAGCCCGACTTCAACACTAACGTCGGCAAGAGATACATCGACCAGACGTTTGTGCTGCAGCTTCTCGAGCTGTTTGACTCTGAGGATCCCGCGAGCGTGACTTCCTCAAGACGACTCTGCACCGCATCTACGGCAAGTTCCTCAACTTGCGCCTTCATCCGCCGATCCATCAACCACGTCTTCTTCCAGTTTGTTCTACGAGACCGAGAGACACAACGGTATTGCCGAGCTTCTCGAGATCCTGGGCTCGATTATCAACGGCTTGCTCTGCCTCTCAAGGAGGAGCACAAGATATTCCTCACCCGGTGCTGTTACCGCTTCCACAAGGCAAGTCGCTGGCCCTGTACCACCCACAGCTCGCCTACTGCGTCGTGCAGTTCCTCGAGAAGGACCCTGCTCTTACCGAGGAGGTCATCTTAGGTCTGTTGCGTACTGGCCAAGGTCAACTCGCCCAAGGAGGTCATGTACCTCAACGAGGTCGAGGAGATTCTCGATGTCATCGAGGGCGCCGAGTTTGCCAAGATCATGCAGCCGCTGTTCTCGCAGTTGGCTCGCTGCATCAACTCGCAACATTTCCAGGTCGCTGAGCGCGCTCTACTACTGGAACAACGAGTACATTGTCAACCTCATGGGCGAACACATTGGCACCATCTTGCCGATTGTCTTCCCCGCCTGTACCAGAACTCGAACAGCACTGGAACAGAACCATCCACTCGATGGTGTTCAACGCGCTCAAGCTCTTCATGGAGATTAACCCCGAGCTCTTTGATGAGGTTCAGCACAACTACAAGCGCGAGCGTAAGGAGGAGTATGACCGCTCGGTCGCGCGCTACGACGAGTGGCTCGCGTTCGCGAGCAGGCTCTCGCCAACTACAAGGCGAGCGGCTCGACGCAGCCTTTACCCGAGCTCTTGAGCAGGTCGCCACCTCCTCGTCCGGAGCCATTCGAGGATGATGGCGACGGATCTGTCGACCTGACCGCCAACGGGTTTGACGTTAGCGAGAGCTTTACGCTCGAGCGGTCGATTGCGACGACGTCGTACCCGTGGCTGACCCAGGCATTGAGCAGCGGAGCGTAAGTACGCCCGCCATGTCAATGCTGATGGCCAGCCCGAATCGCCTGTCCTGAGCGCCATGTCGTCGCCCGGAGAGGCCAGCAACAGACCCACACATGAGGAGGAAGTCGGTGCCGATCGACCCAGCAGTGATGCGGGATCTGGAGGTGAGTGACGCGACGCTAAGCGCGGTTAGCTCACGCGAGCAGGCCCATCGCAGCCTCGACAACCAGGCTGCCGCTGCTGCCGCCGCAGCGGCTTCTGGTGCTCCCGAGCAAGCGCAATAATACGTTCTCCCAACGCCACGCCCTTTCCTTCTTCTCCTTTGGCATCTGAATCTTCACGTGTACCATGAGAGAGCGCGCCCTCGTTTGGTCCACCCGCCACAACGCAAAAGACGGCTTCGCCCACAAACCAGCGTCCTATTTCTGAGAACCTCATGTCTGCAAACGTCGTCTACCTACCTAACATTTGATACCCTCCTCGCCTCTTCCCCCACACCATAGATTCTGGAAGATTGATGTTTGAGTGGGCATGGGGCCAGGAAAATCCCACTACTACTTCTCCTGGCTGAGATGTACACTATGCATGCGTGTCCGGTGCAACAAATCTGGATGCGGCTCGTCCACTACACTCTACTTCTTCTTGGCCCGCCGACGTTGACGCCCACGCGTCGCGCTTGGCCTGCACGCGCTGCTGCTGGAACTGCTTGAGCGCCGACGCGATCGAGGCCATAACATCAGGCCGCTCGCGGAGGTAGTTGGCCCGTGCGCGCCTCAGGTCCTTGATCGGCCCCGTCCGTCCCTCGGCCGGCGCACTTGATCTCCTTGATCATCGGACTGCACACCTTGAAGTTCATCTCGACACCGGTTTTCGCGACAATGTTGCGCAGCGTAAACGACGTGTCGACACCGCGCCGGCGGACCTTGGTGAGCACGCCTGAGAACGGCTGCACGCCGCCCGTCTTGTCGGGCTTGAGGTACGAGATGACGCTGAGGACGGAGCCGGTGCGCAGGCGTTCGCGGGAGCGGCGCGCGAAGGCGTCGGAGGAGAACCGGCAGGGTCAACCTCCTTCTTCAGGCCCTCGTTGACGTGCGTGACGACGTGCCACCCATTCTTGGGGGTGAGGAGGTTCTGCGGGATTGGGGAGGGCGCCTTGGGCGTGGGGAAGTCGACCTTGTCGGAGAAGGGGTCTGGTGTGAGCGAGGGAGCACGAAGCGAGCGCGAACGCAGCGAGCGCGAGGATGCGCATGTGAGAGCGGTAGCAGTGCAGTCGGGCAAGCTCAGAGTGAACCCCGCTCATGCGGGACAACGTCCGAGAAAAGCGCACACGCGAGAAATGCGGAAGCGCCCATACCAGCGCTGATCACGAGCTCATCAAGGCGCCTCAACACGCGAACAGGAAACTCGAGCGCGCAGAGACACTTACACGACATGGCGCGGGACGAGCTCGAGAACGCCCGGCTGGGCCCAGCCACACGGAGGAGGTCGCCGAAGCGGGCGAGCGGCGCCAATGGGCGGGACATGGCGGCGAGTGATTGGTGTCGGCGGAGGTGATGTCGAGCGACCTGCACTACTGTCCTTTGCAGGTGTTGAAACGAGAAGTCGGAGGAAACGGAAACGATGGGAGTGATAAGTTTTGACGTGGCATTTAGGCACGTGGCGTGACTTGGGTTGTGGGATTTGGTCCCGCGGCTCGACGACGGATGCGGAGATTGCTTCGGTGAAGTGGGAGGGTGGGCGGCGACTTGGCTCGAATGAGTTCGCAGCAATAACATCGAGTAATTTGTCGACTGCAATACTCCACACCTTATATCGACAAGCACCTGGATACGAACGACGAAAGACGGACGACGCATCGAACACATACCGGAATACACGCGCCAGCTAGGCTCAATGTACTAGATCTAGGATGCGCGACGGCGACCTCGTGAGTGTTGTTGTTGACTTAGCGGTTGTGCGATGGCGTCGCTCGGTGGGCGCTGCGGCGTGATCCTCGCTTTGTGGTCTGTCTATCATCGCCAACGGTCGCTCTCTGTACGACCTGTCTACCAGTCCCGCCACAGAGCCGCCCACCGCCTGTTCGCGAAGGCCTGGCGCAGCCTCGCTTCGCTCATCCTCGCTCGCTCGCTCACGGCAGGCCGCAAAGAAAGCCGCGCTCTCCAAGGCTCTCTCGGCAGCCTACCTCGAACACCAGATCGCGGACCTCGAATCGCGCGTCAACTCTATCGGCGTCAACGGCGGTAACAATGCCGGCGTGAACGGCGGCGCTGAGCCCCGGTCGCCCGCATCGCCACAGTGGCCGAGGTCGCCAGCTAAGGCTCGCGCCGTGCTCAAGGACGGCGCTGGCGAGGCGGGACAGCCAACACCGCCGGGGCTGTCTCCAGGACAGGCGGTTACACCTGGCCTCTCTCCCGGCCTTGTGGCTACCCCGGGCCTCTCACCCGGTCCGGCGGCGGCTCCAGGCCTCACGCCTTCTGGCCTGTCTCCTGGCCTCGCGCCCGCTGGCCTCACCCCTTCCGGCGCCTCGCCAGGCCCCGCGCCAGGCCTCACGCCGGCCTCCGCCTCCCGCTCGGCCGGCACGCGCGACCTCGTCGACGACGTGCGCGCAGCCCGCATCGACGACTCGGACTCTGACGACGAGGACGCCTGGCGCGTCTCGGTCGTCGACGTCTCCGCGCTCATGTGGGCGCCGCGCGCCGTCCGGAGCCTGCTGCAGCGCGGCGGCGAGGCCGTCGTGCCCATCGACGCGATCCGAACCCTCGACATGCTGAAGAAGGGCAGCTCGCCCGCGGCCGTCGCTGCGCGCGCAGCGGCCCGCTTCGTCGAACACGCGTCCCGCCACTGGCGACCGGTCAGTGCCGACCCAAGCCTCGCAGTGCAGGCCGGCACGAACTACAAGCGTGGGCGCGGGCTGCGGTTGCAGCGCGAGGAGGAGGTGCGGGAGCTCCCCCTCCAGCTGTCCGAGGGCGAGGCGCCAGACCCGCCGCCGCGGTGGGTCGCGCGCGTGCTCGGCTGTGCGAGCTATTTCGTCGGCGTGATGCGCGCCGAGGACGGAGTGGTGGACGAGACGGCGCCGGCGGTGCTCATCGCCCACCCGCCGCCGAGCGCAGAAGTGGGACCGCCGCCCGTCGACGAGCGCCGCACTACGCAGCCGGAGATGGGCGCCAACTACGCAGACAGGGCCGAGGGGTATACCTTAAGCCTCGAGGCTGGGCGGTTCGAGCTCGGCCTCGAGGTCCTCCGTGATGAGGACGGGGACGATGAGCCGCCCCGCCATCGTCGGCGTGGGCATCACGGCCACGGCCATGGGCATGGGCATGGACAAGGACATGGACACGGGCACGAGCACCATGGCGAGCGCGGTCGCGGCCGTGGGCGCGGTAAACGCGGTGGTCGACATGCCCCGCCCGAGCCAGAGCGCGAAGTCCGTATCCTCCTCCGTCGCCCGGGCCCGGATCCCGACGACGCGCCGTCCCCGTCCTCGCCATTTGCGCCCGACGGCGCGCCGCCGCCGTTCATGCCGATGCCGCCGGGCCCACCTGGCCCGCCGATGCCGCCTGGACCGCCGATGCCCCCTGGCCCACCCGGCCCACCGGGGATGCCGATGATGCCGCCCTCGCCAATGGGCCCAGGGATGGGCATGCCCCCGATGCCGCCGCCGCCCCCGCACATGCCGATGCCCCCTATGCCTCCTCATCCGATGATGTTCGAGGGCCGCGGCCGCGGCAGGGGACGTGGGCGGGGGCGCGGTGGTCGAGGCGGAGGAGGAGGAGACCGGGGAGGAGGGTTTACGCTTCTCCAGCGCCCCGGACCGCCTCTAGCGCATCATGTGCGCGAGCTTAGCGGTGCCGACAAAGAGAAGGAGAAGGAGAGGGAGAGGGGGGAGCGCGAGCGGGAGAAGGAGAAGGCGCGGGGCGAGAAGGAGCGGGAGAAGGAGAAGGCGCGGGGCGAGAAGGAGAGGGATAGGGAGAGGGCGCGGGGCGAGAAAGAGCGGGAGAAGGATGCGCGGCGCGCCGAACGCGACCGCGCGCGCGAGGAGCGACGGGGCGAGCGCGAGCGCGAGCGGGAGGAGAGGCGGGGCGGTGGAGGTGGTGGCGGTGGCGGTGGTGGAGGGAGGGGGCAGGGAGGGGAGTTTGGATGGCGGCGCGCGTATGCCAGCAACGACGACCCTGGGCATGGGCAAGACAAGATGGGCGGTGAGCGGCCGCGCGTCGTCCTCCTCCAGCGTCCGCGGTAACCGTCGTCGAACCATTTGACCTGTCTCCTCGACTCCCAAGCTCAGTAGGCGCTTGACTCGTTTGCTCGACTCGTCCGTCTAGGATACGATGTGGACCAGAGCCGAAACGATAGACGGCGGACCAGCGCTCTCCACAAGCCAGCATGGAGTCTACGCCCTCTCGCCTAGCTCGAGAGCTTGGTCGCCACGCCTTTATGAGTGGGGTGGAAGTCGCCAAGTCCGCGACGCAGAGTCTAGAAGCGCCCGATCGTAACGCTATCTGCCTCATCTGCAGTCTCTAGCTATGCATCCGTTCCTCGCTGCCTCACCCCCACAGCGAGCAATGACACCGGCTCACGAACGGGCTGACTCAGTTTGGCGGTATCAGGCCAAGATGAGAGCCAACGCCCGACTCGCTGGCGCCTCCCAATCCACGCTCACCCAACCCCGGCATGCAGCCCTACGTCAGAGCGAACTATTCTGATGGACTTGTGTTGCCGTGCCACTGTGGCATCGGCGCCGCGCACTTCTGGCCTTAGGGTTAGCATCGTGCAAATGAGCGACAGACGAGGGCGGGGGTGCCGGCCCGAGAGATAGGCGATTACTCGACGCGCGGTAGGCGTTCGGCGCTGCTCTTCCCCTCGTTCGAAGGCTTCCCAGCCGCGCTTGAAGATACGTCGAGGTTGTGGTATGCAGCCGCTGCCGGCGAGACTGCCAGTTGATGGACCACCGTGATTGATGGAACCGCATTGGGCCGTGCCTCAGTACATCGTAGGCGAGCCATCCCTTGCTCGACTGCTCGACTCTCGAAGCCCTAGCCACACGCCAAATCCAAGGCATACTCTCGCCGAGTAGCCTCGCGCAGAAAAGTAAAAGGCAATTCATTCTAGGAAGGCAAACATGAACGAACAGGCAGACACTGCCACTATTTTAACAGGTACGACATGCACGGAGCGCACTGGCTGGAGGCGGCCGGCGCACAGGCATCGCAAGACTACCCAGTCTTATGGCCCGCAGTCTTCGGACCGCTTCGCGGCCCTCAGACGCGGCCTCAGACGGGCGCTTACGCCTTCTTCTGCTTCTTGCGGTCAGGCTGCTCCTCGTCCTCATCGTCATCGCCAAGGTCGATGCTCCCCTCCTCGTCGTCGTCCTCCTCGTCGTCCGAGTCGAAGCCCATCTGGTCGCTGGCGAAGAACTCGAGGGGCTCGCTGAGGACGTCGAGGATGGTGCGGCCGAGCGAGAGGATATCGCCCTTCTCGGTGAAGAGGTGGAAGAAGGAGCCGATGTCGCCCTCGAGGCCGACGCCCTCGTCGTCCTCGGACAGCTTGCGCGGGTGCTTGGCGACGAGGTCATGGTCGGGCTTCCACTCGATGGTCATGGACTGGAGATATAAGGAGGATCATGGCAGAGAGGCGGCAGAAGGAGGCATGTTGAGTTGCAGGGGCACAGACGGGATGGTTTCAGCACATGCACAAACACAGATGGCAGGGACAAGGCCGTGCGCACGGCACAACTCACGCTTGGCTCGAGGTCGTCAGCCTCAAAGGCACGCATCTCGTCGGTGATGGTGCCGTCGGCAGGCGCGGGAGCAGTGCCCTCGGGGAGCGCGTACTTCTTGCGCAGCTCCTTGTTGGCAAAGTACGGGTTCTCCTTGAAGTGCTGGTGTGAGCGGTGCGACTAGGAGGGCGGGCTAGCAAAGGCCTTAGCGGCAGGTACGGTGGAGGCAGTCCAGGCGATATCGCCGGCTGTCACTTGCCTGTCACCAGAAGGGCCATCCAGGCCGGCAGCATTCGACGCAACCTAGGCCACGGCTGCCTCCAGGGCTAGACAAAGTCTCCACACCGAATCGGCACTCACGAAGACAATCTCGTACTCGCGGGGGTCCTTCGCGTCCTGGATGAGCTCGACGTCCTCAAGGTACTTGAGCGCGTCCTTGTCGGCAGCCGCCGACGCAGCCTGGCCGAGCTCGGGGTGGGAGAGCTGAGGTCAGCACAAGCTCAGCGCAAGCTCAGCATGCGGCTGGCAATAGGATAACTCACAAGGGTCACGGCCCAGAACATGGGCACGTCCTTGACCTTGCTCCGCACGAGGTCGAGGAACTTGATGTTCTCGGCCGTCGCGACGCGCATGAGGCGGACCTCGCGGTCCTTGTCGGCTGCGTGTTAGCGCCACGTCGAAGCCGCTCAGATAGCAGAGTTTGGGGCGGGCGAGGAATAACTGGTGGTGACGCAGTAAGAGGAGATGGGTCGGCTGCGCGAACGATGCAGGCGTGAAGCCGAAGACAGGCTTCCGGATGGAAGGCCACGCAGAGAGGCGGAGGCAGAGACGATGACGAGACAACACGCAGCAGCCCGTATCGCCAGGTCCAGCCGCGTCCGGCCATCCACATGACGGCCATCTCTCTGCAATCTCGTCCATCGTCGTCCGCATGTCGATCTCCACGCCACGACAAATCCTCTCCAACATAGCCTTCCCCCGTCCGCCGCATATCCCCTTCCCTGTCGCCCACCTCGTTCCTTCCTCGTGGCATCCTCGTCACGCCATTTTCCATCCAACCCCAGCACCATCCATCCCCGCCCCACCCAGTCTCCGTCGCCCACGCCACCATCACCGCCATCCATCCTCCCCGCCGCACAACCGCCCGCCTCTGCGTGATGGACGCCTCCCGCACAACCCGTGGAACACGTACCAGCAGCAAGCGCCTCGTGGACCTCGTCCGGGAGCTCTGTCCGTCAGCGTCTGCTCCTTCTCTCCCATCCCCATCCGCAGATAGGGAGGGTAGACGTACCGGCCTCAAACTTGTCAGCGGGCATTGTATGTGGATGGATGGATGGGAGGGAGAGGGGGATGGATGGAAGACAAGATGGGGATAGGGGGAAGGTTGTTCCCAGCAACAAATGATGCGGGGTGGAGGTGCGGCACGTGGGGACGGAGATCGGGGGGACTCCGCTGCCACCTCCTCTGCTCCGTTGTGTTTGAAGTGGCGGCCATACGGTTTGTTCGTCGGGTCGGTACTGTCCTTGCGAGGGGAACATGATTATGTGCATACATGTACAACTAGTGCTATGGTTGGCTGCGACACAGTTGTGCAGAGAGACGGAGCTACGAAGCGGTGGGGACGGAACGGGCAGGGGTATCGGCATCGGCATCGGCATCGGCATCGGAAACAGTGCACGGGAACGGGCTAGCTCGGCGAAGAGAGAGGAACAGACGCGACGAGAGCGACCGACGCGATCATGACTGGCTCGGAGGCTTGGGGCTGCTCCGCACGCCTTGCGAGTGGACGCTGGGCGAGCGCACGAACTGGGGCTGCAAGTCAGTATGCAGCATATGTGAAGAAGCTGGCAACGAGGAAGCGGCAGGACATGGCCAGCCGCCGCCGCCCACCGCGGCACTAAGCCCGACTCACCGTCTGCAGCGTCTGCATCCCCATCTGCGGGGTCTGCAGGCCCGGGGTCTGCATCCCCGGCGTGCCCGGCACCTGGACCTGTTGCACGCCTTGAACACCTTGCACACCTTGGACGCCTTGGACGCCTTGGACAACTTGGACGCCTTGGACGCCGACGCCCTGCATCTGCCCCTGCAGCTGAGCCTGCGCCTGCGCCTGAGCCTGAGCCTGCGCTTGGGCCTGTGCGACAGCCGCCGCCTGCGCCTGCTGCTGCGCCTGTGCCTGTGCTTGGCGCATGAGCTGGATCTGGAGCGCGCGCACCGTCTCCGGCGTGACCTGCGTTCCGGACGCGTTGAGGGTCTGGATGATCGACTGCACGTGCGCCTGCTGCGCCGGCGTCATCGACGCGAGGTTGACCTGCGGCGGGCGGACGGGGAACTGCTGTTGCTGCATCGGCATGGAGGGCGCGCGGCCCATTGCCGCCGCCTGCGCTTGCGCTTGGGCTTGCGCTTGGTGCTGGGCTTGGGCCTGCGCCTGGGCCTGCGCTTGCGCTTGAGCGGCGGCTTGAGCTTGGGCGACCTGGACAGCCTGTGCTTGCGCTTGCGCTTGGGCTTGAGCCTGCGCCTGGGCTTGAGCCTGGGCTTGTGCTTGTGCTTGTGCTTGAGCCTGTGCGTGGGCATGCGCCTGAGCCTGTGCTTGCGCCTGGGCTGCTTGCTGAGCGCGACCTGAGCGTGCGCGGCAGCTTGTGCTTGCGCTTGCGCCTGCGCAGCTGCCTGGGCTTGAGCGGCGGCATGAGCCTGCGCCTGTGTTGCGGCCTGCGCCGCCTGCTGCTGGGGCTCGACTGCACCGACGTGTGGAGCAGCGGCGACGTCTGGTTGTCCGAGCCGTTGGGCAGCATCTCGCCGGCGCTGGCGTACGGGCTCGCAAGCGTGCCCGGCTGCGAGTGCGGCGTGCCCATGTTCGCGCCCTGCTGTCGGACCTGAGCGCGGCCTGCGCTTGGGCTTGAGCCTGAGCTTGCGCTTGGGCCTGCGCGGCGGCGCGCTGTTGCTGCTGAGCCTGTAACAGCTGGAGCTGCTGGGGCGTCATCTGCTGCGCTGTGGTGGTCTGGCGCCGTTGGCGACAGCATTCTGCTGTGGCGGAGTCTGTCCGTTGGCCATCTGCGGCTGTCTTCCATTGACCGCCGATGCAGCCGCCACCGCGTTGAGTATCTGTGCTGAGACGGCGCCATGTTCATCTGCCCGTTGGCCTGGCCCGGTGGCCGAGCGCTGGTGGGCGGCTTGCCCCTGTGCCGCGGCATTGGCGCCAGCCATTAACTGCTGCTGTGCCGCATCGCCGCCTGTTGCTGTTGCCGCTGCTGCTCCTGCAAGAGCGGCGTGCTGTGCCTCCTGCATGCGCAAGTCGCGTTGGAACTTGGCCTCCACGAGCTCGAACGGTGTCGGGGCTGGCCACCAGGGTTGGCGATCGTGCTGTGCGACTCGTGCACCGTGATTTCTCGGGGTCCTGGTCTTTCACTAACCCGTCAGCACACACTCAGTAAACGCCAACTCACAGCTCTCCTTCGCCTTGTTGTCGCGCCGTCGTGATAACCGCCTCATGGCGTCGTACAGCGCCTGATGCCGGACTGCCTTCTTAGTCGTCCCCTCGTAGCGCTGCTGCTTGGCCGCGCGCGCCTCGCGCTTGGACAACCCAGGCGGAGGAGGCGGCTCCATAGGCTGCCCAGGTGCCCCATTCGCCGCCGGTGTACCTCCAGGGTCCCTGCCGACTTGGCCGGGCACCAGGCGTAGGTGTCCCGCCGGCCGGCGTGTCGGCGTTGCTCTTGTTCTTCCCAGGGCCCCACGTCTGGTTCCACCGGTCGTAGCAGTCGTACGCTGACCGCCGGTCAGAAGGAATCGTTACCCGCTCAGAGTTGAAAGCGTCCGCAATGAGCTGCCAGTTGAACGCATACTGCGCGACGAGCTTTTGCAAGATCTTGTCCTCTTCGGGCGCCCAGTCGGCTCTGGCCGATTCCCCTCAGGCTTCGGCTGGGGTTGTACGGTTGGTGGTTGAGCGGCCGCATACCACGCCCAGAGAAGAACGTCGAGACACACGCCACCACCTCGGGGCCAATGTCGGTACTGCCCTTGGCGTCCTCGTACCATGGGCCTTCGCGCAAGTCCCAGGTGTCGTCCTGGTCAAAGTGGGCCTTGGCAGGCTGGAGATGGGAGACAAACACAGGGCGGATGTCGAGAATGCGCGAGGTGTGAGCGAGACGGTTGCCGCTGGTCTGGCCCTCGTCCAGTCGGCGGTGCACCTTGGTACCATCTGGTGGGTGGGCCTGCAAACGTCGCCAGGTCCGGGAAGAGCTCGGTAAGCGTCGGCTCAGGCTCATCTGATGGGGCGGGATAACCTCGTCCGGCGACGTCTTGTGCTTGGAGGGAAGGGAGAGGGAGCAGAGGTCCACTGTTGGAGCCTCGGCAGGCATGTAGAGCAGAGGTCTGCGGGCCGTGCCAGCGCGTCGACGTCCTTGAAGCGCTTCGAGAGGACCAGTCCGTTAGGCAGGACAATAGCTTCCGGACTTGGCTCCTTCTTCTCCTCGGCCTTGTCTGTCGACTCGGCGCCGGCCTCTTGCCCGCGTTGGCGATGTCGGCAAGGCCCACACCGTTGCCACCCTCCTCTGCCTCAGCCTCGCCATCCGCATCATCCTCTTCGCCATCGGCATCTTCTCCGTCGGCATCGGCTTCCCCATCCGCATCCTCTCCCTCAGCATCTTCTCCTTCCGCGTCCGCTGCCTCTCCAGGGGCATCGCCGTCGACTTCCATCTTGACGTCGTCCTTGTCGGCAGTCTTGTCCTCGGTCTTGGCTGCTGACTTGTCGTCTGGGTTATCTTCAGACTTGCCGCCCGACTCGTCCAGGATCTCATCGAGCACCTCGGCGCCTGTCGGATCTCCGCTCTCCTTGGCACCAGCCTCAGCCTCAGCCTCTGCCATCTCAGCATCCTCAGCGCCAACGAGGAGCTCGACGTCGTCTTCGGCATTGTCCAGTGCCTCAGATCGTCCTGGCACAGCAATGTCCTTGCTCGCTCCCCATCCCCGGCCTCCGACCATGAGGCTGGCCTTGTCTTCTGGTGATGCCAAGTGCCACTCGACGGCCTGGTAGGCGAACTCGCGGGCAACGACCCGCTTCCATCGCCGCTCCTCGCCAAAGTCGACCTGCATCCACTCCTGTATCGTCAGCTCTGCCCTCACTTAACCGGCTACTCACCATCTCGTCGAGGAGGAAGTCCCAATGGCCCTTGGGTACTGGCGGCCCGCGATGCTTCTTGGGCTGTCGCAAGCTCCAGCGGCCGGCTGCCTTCTTCGCCTCGATCCGCTCCATGGCCCGAATATGCCTCATCTCAGCCTGAGCCACACGCCAGTCGGCTGTAAGCACAACCTTTGGAGACCGCGTCATGCCACCAGACAGCGGATTCAGGCCGTACATCAAGCTCAGCTTGAACGAGTCGGGTTTGCCCTCATTCTTGCTGCCACGGCGATGGCGAGATGAGGAAGCATGGGGATGGGCGGCAGCTTGGGCACGTTCGTGGCGTAATCGCTCTCGAGGGGCATGAGGATCTTGGCAGCTTGCATCGGCAAAGGCTCGTCTGCGGGTCGGTAGTTGTCCGCCGGCTCCCATGGCGGTGCCTCGATCTCGCTTCCGAAGGCCCCGAGAGCGAGCTCGCGGCGGGGCAGCACGTCGTTGAGCGCGACTGTCGCTGGTGGGGGCGGGGCGAGGCTGGTCGCGATCCTCGTGGGTGGGGCGACTTGGCAGCTGGCGTGCCGTGTCGGCTCGCCGCGCGAGATGATGGCCTGCTCGACCGCCGCAGCTCGGGAACAGCGACCGGCTCGGGGTGCGGTGGCTGCGCAGCCTGAACGGGCGGCTCGTCCGGGAAGTCGATGGTCCCCGCCGGTGGGGAGGGAGGGGGAATAGGCGGGATCTCGAGCGCGGCTATCCTAGACGGGCCAGCCTCAAGTGCATAAGCCTCCTTCCACTCGTTGTATGCCTCGTCGGCGCCGGGCTCCAGCTCGTCGAGGTCCATCGTCACATCGGCATAGTCTCCGTCTGGTCCGCGCTTTCTTTTCAAGAGCCGATAAAGTCCTCGAAGCACGACACCATGTTGTTCCTGGTATTCGCTGTCATCAGTCGATGCCAATGTTTGTGCCGAGCCGCCTCCATCCCCATACATTGAACATACCTGACTAGCCGCTCCTTGGCCTCGAGCACATCATGCACTGCGCCCGCAAGCTGCCACGTCTGTGAAGGAGTCAGCATGGTCACATGAAATAAGGCCGGGTGGAGGTGAAATAACGCCCACTACGGGCCCTGTGAGCGCAGGGACCGCATGAGACGCACCGAGACGGCACTGTCCATTGCGGGCGATATGGTGCGTCGTGCGGCGTGCTTTTTTCGCGCACGTCGTCGCCAGAGTCGGTTCGCAGTCGATGGGGATGAGTCTGGGGGTGTCGAGAGAGGGATGCACGGGATTATGGGGGCTGAATGCTGCTGATGCGAGGTGGATGTAGGCGAAGAGACGTTTGAATAGAAGCAAGGTGGATGTTGTGGGGTTAGGCGTGCGAAAATGGGAAACCACGTGGAATCAAGCCTAAGAGGCAAGCCGGGGACCCCGGAAAGTCACGTCCATCTGAGCGTGAACGGTCGCGACTGCATATGAACAATCGATAATCGACTTTCTTTTGTTCTCGTCTCTTAACCATCTCTCATCTTGGTCTCGTATCTTGCCACTCGCCCAAAGTCAAGCATGTCTGACTCGGCCAGTCCTATCGTCTCTGGCCCCCTGTCTGGGGAGAAGCTCGCTTCCTTCCGTGCTCGCCTCAACGCAAGCTCACCCGCCAACAACGGCAATGGCAATAGCGCCGAGCCGTCGCTGGCATTGAACGGCGAGTCGACGTCTGTGGACGCCGACTCAGACGACGACTACACCCACAACTGGCACTACAACCAGTCCATCTCCATGGTCACCAAGGCCAAGGGATCCATCCCCAACACTCCTTTCGCCGCGTCGGTCATCTCTGCCGCCCTCGGCGCCCTGCTCGGCATCGGCCTCTTCGCCGCCGCCACGCCACTCATTCGCCTGAGCGGGCTCGCTGAGGCAAAGTGGGCCCGCCCTCAGCTGGGTTTATACCTCGCTGCTATGGGCCTGTTCCACCTCCTCGAGTTCTGGACCACCGCCGGCTGGAACTACCACAAGCTGTCGATCGATTGTGAGTTGAAATGCTTTGTCACAGCTGACACCAGCGTTCCTGTTGAACAATGGCGCACACTACCACTACGCCCACGCGTTCGGCCTCGCAGAATACTTCCTCTCAGTCTACTTCTACCCATCCAAGTTTGACTGGGGAATCGCCAGTACGCCTGGCCTCATCCTCTGTGAGCATGCTCCTACCTCATTCAGCTGACCGCAGCCGCCATGTTCATGCTCGTCGGCCAGGTGTTCCGCTCCCTGGCCATGGTGCAGGCCGGACACAGCTTCTCGCACGTCGTCAAGCGCGTCAAGCTCGACGATCACAAGCTGATCACGACTGGCGTCTACGCTTGGGTCCGGCACCCGAGTTACGTCGGCTTCTTCTACTGGGCCGTCGGGACACAGATGCTCCTGTCCAACGTCGTCAGTTTCGTTGCCTTTGTGTTCATTTTGGGCAAGTTCTTTGTCAACCGCATCAAGGGTGAGTGCTCCTTCAAGCCACAGTGCTGACCGCAGACGAGGAGATCCACCTGAATCGCTTCTTTGGCGACGAGTACGTCCAGTACAGCAAGAAGGTCGGATCGGGCTTCTCCATCCTCACCAGATCCAAGTAGACTAGTTGTCACTCATTGGGCATTGGGCTCTATCTCAGTATGCATGATATAATTTAGTGCTTGACGCGGCGCTTGGGCGCGGGCGGGGGCACCTCGTCGTCCGAGCTCTCCTCCTCCTCGTCGCTGACCTCGCCGACCGCGGCGTCCTCGTCCCATCCCTCGTCGCCATCGTCGGTGGTGGCTCCACGGTCCTCGTAGTCGAACTCCTCCTCGTCATCCTCGTCGTCGGCAAGGCGTGCCCGGCGGCGCTCGAGCGCCTCCTCGGGGTCGACGTCGCTGAGCCCATCGACATCCGGCTCGCTCTCGTCGTCGGCGTCGTCCTCCTCCACATCCTCGCCCTTGGCCTTGGCCTTCTCGGCCTTCTTGCGGCGACATTCGCAGCCTGCTCCGCCCGCCTCGCGTCGCGGAGCTTGCGCTTCTCGTCGTGCGCACGCTGCTGCGCCGCGCTCTGGCTCTTGGACCGCGCCTCGAAGTGGTGGTAGACCGTCTGCCCCTCGCCGCGCTTACTCCCACAAGCCCTTCGACGACCTTGACGAGCTGCAGCTCGAGCCTGGGCCCAGTCTCGAGGAGACGCACCGCCTTGCGCTCGCCCTTCTTGTTTCCCCCCCAACGTAGTCTTCAGGGAGCTCGACCGCGTTCGAGTCACTCTCGGCCTCGGACGCCTCGCTCTCGCTCATGCTGTCGTATCCGCTCCGCCGGCCTCTGACGAGCCGGGAGACGAGCCGCGGCGGCGGAGGAGGTAGTCGGCGATGTCGTCGGCCTTGGTGAGGTCCGGGGCGCGCGCCTTCGTTGGGTTGAGCAGCTTGCGCACGCGGCGCGAAACGCCCTGCGGCCGCACCGAGATCATGAAGTGGCGCATCGAGACGAGACCGGTACCGTGGTTGTACGAGACGAGGAGGACACGGCGGAACGTCGGGAGCGCCGACTTCTCGACCTGGATGGGCGGGAAGAGACCCTGCAGCATCGTCGACATCAAGCGCAGCTGCGGCATCTCGGGCCCGTCTGGCTGCTGCTGGAAGCCGTTGAGGACAAGCAGAGGAGGGTTGCGGTACTCGCCGCCAGGCGACTTGGCGACGTTGCGCAGCATGCCGCGCGAGTTGGTGATATCCCTTGATGTTAGCTCTGTTGGGCTGCAAAAGACCTACTTCATGAGCGAGTAGCGCATGACACGGAACGTGAGGGTAGGGCCCTGCGGGAGACGGGCCATACGGAGGTGGACGTTGGCGGCGTCGGTGAGCGTGAACGCCATCAGGTGCGTCACACCGAGCGTCGGCGCGATGGTGAGGTAATCCCTCAACCGGGCTCCGGGGCGCTCACGCAGACGAGTGGCCGTGTTCGGCTCCATGATCAGGCGCATGTCGCGGACGAGGGCTTCGACTGATTTTGTCACATTGCCGGACTGCGAGTTAGCCAACAGAGCAGGTGGGGGCGGCGTACTTTAATGACAAAGGACTTGGGGACGTTGGTCGCCTCCTCTCCGGCCTGGGCGCCCTTGAGATGGGTCCTATTCTTTCTTCTGCGCTTGCCCATGGTTGTCAGTGGGTGTGTTGTGGAGAGGGTGGATGTTGTGCATTTCAGAGCTAAGGTGGACGCCGAAATATTAGTGAATGGCGGAGTAGGACCCAATGTCCGCGGTGGCAACAGTCCACGTCAAAACTGCGAGGTATCACCACGTGATCTCCACGTGGTTGTGTAAGCGCTGACCCGGTTAATCAGATAACGATGCCTATTCACTGTGCCTCGGTCCATTCTTTGCATCTTTCCATCAATGTTGGGTTCTTGTAATGTTCTTGTAGATGTACAGGAGAGGAGAACAGCGAACAGTGAACCATTGCTCGCCGTGGGGCGGTAAAACGTCGGACACATCGGCTCGGCCCATCATCTACGCCGGCCCGGCCGGGGGCCCCGTCTTTGCTCCCCCCACATAAACCGAGCCGGAACGCTCGGCGTCGGCTTACCGCGGCCCTGTATTTCCAGAGGTCACATGGTTTGGTAAGGCCCGTCACCGGCCTTCGCTCCCTACATACATGCCCTACACCCCTCCACTACCACAGCTTGGCTCCAAAATCCCATCCTCACATCCGACAGCTGTAGTCGTCGGAACAACCATTCTCCCAAGCTAGACGTCTAGCTAGCTCTTGCTCCAACCACCTCACCCGCAATGTCGCTACGGCTCACCCTCCTGCGCGCGCCGCTGCGTTCGACGTCCCCCCTCCGCTCTTCCTCCTTCGCCGTCCCCATCTCCTCCCGCCGCATCTCCCAGTACCAGCGGTTGTACTCGTCAACACCCGAGGAGCAGGACGGCTCTGAGAATGGGAAGAAGAAGCGGCCGCCGCCCCCGCCGCGCGCACCGCTCGAGCCCACGACATTCGACGGCAAGGCGTCCCCGCGCGACGTGCACAACCGCCCCGTGAGGCTGCGCGGCATGCCGCCCACCATGGCGGCGTGGGAGATGGAGCGCTCGCACTCGCGCCCACGCTCCAACACTGCCGGACCCCGGCCTGCGCCGCGCCCCAAGCTCGAGGAGCACATCTTCAAAGAGTCGGCCGCGCCGCGCGCCATCTACAAGCGCCCGACGAGGGAGTTGCCTTTGGCCAATGTGAGTAGCGAAAATAGTTTGGATGTGAGGTGGAGGTGGCGCCGGCGGCGGACTTGATGGTCCGGCGTGGCTAGCTCCGGCGTCCCGGCAGGCGTGCTGGGGAGCAGCAACGCTGCGGTGGCGAGGTAGACGTCTCTGGCGGAGCGCTGACACACAGACGCGGATAGGATTGTGTACGTTTGCATATGCAGAGCGGGGCCGGAATAGCTACCGAGCTCCGGTCCGCCTGGGGTTGGGGAATATGCGACGGTGTCTAACGGCAGGGATCACGCTGGGCCTGGTCGGCCTGAGCGCCTGGGGCTTGTTCATCCTCTACGCGACGAACAACGGTGCGCTTCTTCACGCATAGCACAGACTCTCGCTGATGGCAGAACGCTATTCGTCCTCCGTGGTGCGGCAGGTTGCGTTCCAGCTGCGCAACTCGCCGGACGTCGCAGCCCTGCTCGGCGACCACGTCACCTTTGCGCGCAACTTCTGGGGTGAGCATTAGCAGGAAGAGAGCGGCGGCGCTGACGGCAGGCTTCGGCGAGCCATGGATCGCGGGCAACATCAACCTCATGCAGGGCCGGATTGACGTCAAGTTCCGCATGAAGGGCGACAAGCAGGAGGGAACGGTGTACTTCACGTCGATCAGGCCGACGCAGGGCGCGCCCTGGAGGATTGGTGAGTGACGAGCGGCCGAAGCGAGGGGCCGGCAGGCCGCGAGCACGTGCGGGGAGCGAGAGCAAGTCAAAGGGGAAGGCGTACAAGATCGGTGCTGAGGGAGTGAGGCGTGGGGCGGCGACGAGTGGGCGGAGGCATGGCCAGATGGGACGGAGACGGGCGGCAACGATTGTCGGCGTGCCGAATGTCCACCCATGGTCCAGCTACTGAGAGTCTCACTGCCCCTTCAGCCCATTCCACTCCAAGTCGCTCCCTCCTTTCTGCTGCCCCGCGCTTCCGTCACTGCTCCAACGTCTCCCCTCTCCTCTTCTCTCCCCTCATCCCTTTCTTCACTTCTACCACTCCCCATTAGCCCATACTAACGCTCCAGTCCGATACAAGGTCATCGGCGAATACGGCGACGTCATCCGCCTCGAGGACAAGGCCGTGCGCCCCGTCATCGAGGACGACGCGGCGGCCACCGGCGCTACGCCCAGCGACGCCGTCGAGTCGGTCCAGGCCGCGGCGGCTGAGGCCCTCGCCTCCTCTCCTTCCACTTCCCCCTCCACCTCCTCTGTCTCCTCGCCCCCCGCCGCCTTCCCCGCCTCCTCCGCGACTGACGTCGAGACGTCCCCCGCGCCCGTGGCGGCCGTGCCGACTAAGGCGGCGCTGTGGAAGCCCGAGGTGCGGATCGTGTAGATGCGTAGAGGTAGAGAAAGCGAAGGGAGGGAGGAACGACTACTCACTGTACACACTACCAATGCATCTTGGGTCAAGAGCGTGGGCTTGGCACTGACCGGGGTCTACTATGCGATGGTGGGCGAGGCGGACCGTACATCTAGACTCTACATTACATTACAGCCGCCGTGGAGCATCGCCAGTGCCACGAGGCAACCCTCACGCTCGGCATGCCCTCATGCTCGGCAGGCCCTCATCCTACCCCTCGGCGAGGAGCGCATCGACGTAATCCGCGAACGTATCGTACACCGCATCCGGCGCGCCCTCGCACTCCTCCGCGCCTGGCCGATACTTGCCTGTGCGCACTATCGTCAGCCCATCCCAACACCTAACTTACCCAGGATGCGCTGCAGGCCCAGCTCGCGCGCGCCGGCGCCGAGATCGTTCTCCACATCGTCCCCGACGATCGCGACGTCCTCGTTCCTCAGCCCGCTCTCCCCACTGTCCCCCGCTCCATCCCCAACTGGGCCGTCGCCTCGCAACCGCCCCAGGGCCAGCTCGAAGAACGCCCGCGTCGGCTTGCCCACGACCTCGGCCTTGGTGCCCGCGGCATACTCGAGCGCGGCCACATATGGCCCTATGCCGAGCGAGAGGCCGGCGGGGAACGCCGCGTTGGCCTGCGTCTGGGTGTATGCCGCCTTGTGCGGCGCGATGAGCACCGGCTTCCGGCGTGCCTGCCCAGATGGCGAGGGGGACGGGGAGGGGGAGGGGAGGGGCGGCGGGAGACGGCTGGTGTCGAGGACGACGACGACTCAGGCTGGGGTTCAGGGGGATGTTCAGCGTTGCCTTGGTCGGCCAGAGGCTCCTGCTTCAGGATGCGGAAGGCGGTGTTCATGTTCTCGTAGTTGAACGCCGGGGGGTGGAGGCCCAGCACGACGGCGTCGCATTCGGACGCAGGGCGGCGCGGGAGGTGCTTGAATTCGTCGAGGGCTTCGGGCGAGAGGAGGAGGTATGGGCTGGTGTGAGCGGTGGCGTGGTAGCGGCCAGGCGAGAGCTAGTGAGCTAGGCAGAGGCCCCGTCAGAAGGCGCGGACTCACGTCAACCCCCGCTTCTCGACTAGTGCGCGACACGCGCCCAGGCTCGTCAGCAGCTCGTGCGGCGCGGCGCGCAGGCCCATCCCCTCGAGCGTGGCGAGGAGGCGCGTCTCC
Source organism: Cutaneotrichosporon dermatis (assembly GCA_020011015.1). NCBI lineage: Eukaryota > Fungi > Basidiomycota > Tremellomycetes > Trichosporonales > Trichosporonaceae > Cutaneotrichosporon > Cutaneotrichosporon dermatis. The sequence continues at coordinate 6,767,810 of JAIGNX010000001.1, read as the reverse complement.
GACTCCTTGGTGTTGTTCGAGCTGGTGTCAGCGATGCTCTGCAGCCTCCGCTTCCAATAAGCCCGCTGGCCCTCTAGATACCCTTGGCCGCTGGACGAAGAGGGGTGCACATACCATAGCACGAAAGGCACCTTGGCCCGGCGCAGCCTCTCGATGGCAGCGACGGCGCGCGGCGTCGGACTCGACCCGACGTGCAGGGTGCCGTTAAGGTCGATGAGTAGGGCCTTGGCTTTGGCGCTGGTGTCAGTCTGAGTTACGGGGCATATCTTCATCCTCGCCGTTCGTTGTACGCGGCCATCATTTAGGCTGCCATCTGCTCGTGTGCCGCTCACACGCCCATACCCAACCGGCACAGCGCGCACCGTCATAGCATAACGTCCGCGCATGCCCCGCGCCGTGGCTAAGGGACCCTGTGACTGCTTACATTTTGGCCATTGTGTTCCGGGTTGATGAGATGGAGGATACGAGGAATGAGGAGCACTGGGAGCTGGGAGCTGGATAGCTCAAGTGGAGGTACTGTAATCTGCGGATCTCGAGCGGCGCGGGAGTATTCGGGGGAAGTCGGTCGACGTCACCACACCGTCGACGACGATGCTGATGTAGATGCAGATGTCGACGAGATACAGAACAGACATGGATGTAGATGGAGCACTGGAGCTTGGAAGTCTGGGAAAGGCTCAATGCCTGACACCGCCTCTAGCAACGCGCCGCGATACCAGCCTGAAATTGCTATAATGTCCAGGTGCGTCGATGCGACGACCCCCCATGCCCTGCACACAACCAGCCGAGAATCTATGCATATACTGCAGCCACACTAGAGCATGCCAAGGAACTTCTTGACGTCCGCCGCGCTCCTGAACCCGACTGTCGTCAGCTCACGGATCCCAGGGGGTTTGAGCTGCAATGCCGCAGACTTACGGAACTTGTTCTTCATCTTGCCCTCCTTGAACGCGATGACGGTCGGGAGCGCGGTGATCTGGTGTGAGCTGGACAGATCGCCTGGTAGCTCGGCGGCGATGGTCCCCTCTTCAGGGTGGGGGTCTCATGGGCAGCAAGTGAGGACCCTAGGGGTGGACATCGAGGCCATCTGACATCGGCTGCACCGGATGCGCCGGCCGCACTCACCTTGTACTCGCCGGCAAGCTCGGGGTACTTGTCGACGTCGACGGTCATGAGGTCGAAGTCGGAGTCCGGCCCGGTGAGTGACTGGAGGATGGGCGAGAGGACGCGGCAGGGCTGGCACCAGCTGTGCGTTAGCCGGGCGGGGAAGTAGAGGAAGCGCAATGGTGAAAGGACAGGAGGTGGCGAGTAGGGTAGCGGACGAGCCACAAGCGGGAGCATAAGTCCCATTTCCACAGGAAGAAGCGGACATGATACTGTGAGAGGAGCGAAGGGAGTGGGATACGGGGAGCGGGATCGGACAAGGGCCAGCCGCAAGCAGCTAAACCGTCGGTGCAAGACAGCTGCAGGGGCCCATGCCGCGGCGCTCCCCGTCGCCGAAGGAAGACCCAAGAAAGAGAATGTGGACTGTCGCACACTCACTCGGCGTAGAAATCGACCAACACCGGCTTCGTCGGGTTCTCCGCCACACGCTTCTTGAACGCCTGCTGTCAGCTTGTCTCAGCCGACATTTTAGCTCACGGCCGGGTCGACGTCAAGGAAGTGGTCCCGGCGTACGGCGGTCGTGTGCAGCCCCCGAGCCGGGAGGGCGCGGGATGCGCGGATAGTCGAGCGGAGAAGGGACATTGTTGTGCAGGTGGAGAGAGTAGTGACAGATGAGAACCTTGCTTGACGAGATGACAAAGGAGATTGCCGAGGTGGAGGTGCGGAGATCGGCCCGTCTCCGTGTGGTTGATGGTTTTGAGATTTGGGTGGCCAAAATTCTGGCTCGCGTTCGTCATCACATTCACACGACGGAGACAGGATGCCCAAAGCTAGTGCGTACGATGAGGATTTGGGAGCAGAGAGAAGAGAAGGCTGACGGCAGATAAGAAGCAGGGGGCGAAGAATAAGGTGTATGCGCTGCCGACGGCGAAGCGGAACAAGGATGGCGGCGTGCCCAAGCTCCTGGCGCTGAAGACCAAGGCGCAGACCGGTCGCTTTGCGCGTGCGAGGGTGAGTCGAGCTACGGACGGTGCGGGGACGAGCATGTTGTGAAATGGATGGTGGAGACGAGAAGAGGCGGAAAGGCGGCCCATGCCCAGCGCGCAACGCTGACCCCAGCCCGACGCCAGCTCCGGCCCGTCGTCGATGCACGCGCTCGCCTCGACCTCGCGGCACGCCGGCGACACCTTCGTCGAGGCCGTCAGCACCGACTACGCGCCTGTTGACGCATCGCTGACCGTCCGCGACTCGTCCGCCAAGGCGTTCATGCGCGAGCTGCGCAAGGTCATCGAGCGGTCCGACGTCATCATCCAGGTCCTTGATGCGCGCGACCCGGACGGCACGCGCTCGCGCTGGGTCGAGGAGGAGGTGCGCAAGCGCGACGCGGCGGGCAAGAAGCTGCTGGCCGTCGTCAACAAGATCGATCTGGTCCCGCGCGCCAACCTTGAGGCGTGGCTCAAGCACCTCCGCCATTCATTCCCGTGCATGCCGTTCAAGAGCTCGACGCAGGCGCAGCGGCAGCACCTGAGTCAGAACGCTGTCCCGCTGGCCACGCCGGCCGCCGTCGCCGGACAGAAGCAGAGCTTCCAGGAGCTCCCCGTCACCTCGAGCAGTTTGGGCGCGCCGGCGCTCCTCAACCTGCTCAAGCAGTATGCCCTCACCTCGCCCCACTCTGCCCTCACGGTCGGCGTGGTCGGATACCCCAACGTCGGGAAGAGCTCGCTCATCAACTCGCTTAAGCGGTCGCGCGCGTGCGGCGTCGCGGCCATGCCGGGCAAGACGCGTGTCGTGCAGGAGGTCGTCCTCGACAAGGGTGTCAAGATCCTTGACTGCCCCGGTGTCGTGCTCGAGGACATCCGCGAGCTCTCCGAGGCCGAGGACGGCACCAGCAGGCGGAAACAGGCCGAGATGATGCTCCGCAACTGTGTGAAGGCCGAGCTCGTCGAAGACCCCGTTGCGCCGATGGACGTGATCCTCGAGCGCGCCGACCCCGAGCTGCTGATGAAGCTGTACAACATCCCGATGTGGAGCGACACGCGCGACTTCCTCATCAAGCTCGCGCTCACCCGCGGAAGGTTGGGGCGCGGCGGTATTCCGGACCTGGAGGCGGCGGCGGTGGGTGTGCTCCGGGACTGGAACTCGGGCAAGATTCCCTACTACACCCGCCCGCCTGCTGTGCACGCGTCGTCCAAGCCGGCCGAGCAGCCGGCCGTCGTCGCGGCCGAGGAGGGAGACGTGGCGATGGACGGCGCACAAGTCGGCGACGCCAAGATCCTCAACACGCTCAGCGAGGCGTTCTCCCTCGAGGGCCTGTTCGACAACCTCGGCGACGAGGCTGAGTGGGACGGCGAGGAGGAGGGCGGCTTCGTCGCCGACACAATCGAGGAGGACGACGCGGTGCCGCCTCCTGCGGCGCCTGCTGCCCCCGCTCCCGCTCCAGCGCAAGCAGCGGCCAACCCGTGGTCCGTCCCGCCGCTCTCCCCGTCGTCTTCCGTGTCGTCCCGCGGCCGCGACCGCTCCATGTCCCTCACACCACCGCGCACCTTCCCCTCCGCCTCGACTTTCAACCCCACCCTTCCTTCAGGCGCGTTCAACCCGCACGCGGCCTTCATGCCCCAGGCGACGCGCCCGGTCGCCGACCCATCTCGTCTCTTCACCGCCGAAGAGCGCGCGGTCGGCGCTATGCCTGCCGACCGGCGCAAAGCGAAGAAGGAGGCCAAGAAGGCCAAGAAGCGCCGCGCGGCCGCTGAGCGCACAGAGGGCGAGCTCATGCTCGGCTTCATGGGCATGGATGTGGAGGAGGAGGGCGAGGGCGACTACGTGCCTGAAGTCGAGGTGAAGAGCGCCAAGCAGCGCAGGGTAGAGAAGAAGGAGAAGCAGAGGGAGGTGCGGAGGACGGAGAGGGTGCAGGTCGTGGATGAGGAGGTGAAGAAGGAGCAGGACTTTGCGAGCTTCCTTGCGGCGATGGGCGAGGATGACGACGAGGAGTTGTGAGCTAGACTTAGAGGTATTGCTAGAGCACGCACTGCATGTAATATAACTCCATGACATTAGGCGTTGCTCAAGAAGCGATGAGGAAAGACTAACACCACTGTATTGGCAGGATGGAAGTCGAATTTACACTACGTCAAATCATCTTCCTATCCTAATATGATCCAAATCATGGCTATTCAGTGGTATATGGGGGTCTAGATAACACACAACAGGCTTGTGGCACCACCACCCCAACGTCTCTCCCAACACAACGCACTCTCCAGTCACGCCCACCACCTCGCCGCACTGCTCGCGAACTACTGATCACACTGCATAATGTTATAACACGACACGACTCTATTGTAGCTAGGTTGAACTTGTTGCTGATGGATGAGGGGTATACAGGTACGGGAATGCTATCCAAGGTCCCGAGATGAATGCGGGCGTGCCGTAGTGATGAGCGATGGCGAAGGCACCACGCCTCGCTCGTAAAGATCGATATTTACTGCGCAAACTCTTCCACGGAGCCGCACTCGCAGATAAGGTTGAGGTCGCCGGCGGCGTCGTCAAGACGGCCGACGGTGGGCCAGAACTTGGACTTCTTGAGAGCGGGAACGGGGTATCCAGCCTTCTCGCGCGAGTATGGGCGGTCCCACTCGTCGCCGGTGATGACGGAGAGAGGGTGGGGGGCGTTGCGGAACACGTTGTTGTCCTTGGGCTGCTTGCCCTCGATGATCTCGTCGACCTCCTTGCGGATCGAGATCATGGCGTCGACAAGACGGTCGAGCTCGTGCTTGGGCTCAGACTCGGTCGGCTCAATGAGCCAGCACGTGCCGATGGGCCATTGAGCTGTCGGGGGGTGGAACGAGTAGTCCTGGAGACGCTTGGAGAAGTCGGGGACACGGAGACCGGCCTTGTCCTCGAACTCGGCGAGGTCGACGAGACACTCGTGCGCACAGTGGCCGTTCTTGTTGGTGAAGCGGATGTTGTAGTAGGGGCGGAGACGCTCGGCAATGTAGTTGGCGTTGAGGAGCCATCTTGGACGACTCGGTCAGGCCCTGGCCGCCAAGCATCTTGATGTAGGCCCAGGAGATGAGGTTGATCGAGGCAGAGCCGTAAGGAGCAGCCGAAACGGCCGAGATGGCCTTCTCGCCACCAGTGGGGATGATGCTGTGGCCCGGGAGGAAGGGCGCGAGGTGCTTCTTGACCGAGATGGGGCCGACACCGGGGCCACCACCACCGTGGGGATCGAGAAGGTCTTGTGGAGGTTGGTGTGCGAGACGTCACCACCGACACGGCCGAGCGAAGTGAGACCAACGAGAGCGTTGGCGTTGGCGCCGTCGACGTAGACCTGGCCGCCGTTGTCGTGGACAAGCTTGCAAGCCTCCTCGATACCCTCGTCGAAAGTGCCGAAGGTCGAGGGGTAGGTGACCATGAACGCGGCAAGGTTGTCCTTGTGCTTCTCGGCCTTCTCCTTGAGGTCGGCGAGGTCGAGCGAGCCGTCGCCAAGAGCCTTAATAGGGACGACTTTCCAGCCCATCATGGCAGCGGAAGCAGGGTTGGTGCCGTGAGCCGAGAGGGGAATGAGACAGACGTCACGGTGGCCCTGGCCGTTCGACTCGTGGTAGGCCTGGATGACCTTGAGACCGGCAAACTCGCCCGAAGCACCGGAGTTGGGCTGGACCGAAGTAGCGTCGTAACCAGTGACAAGCGAGAGGTCGCGCTCGAGCTCAGTGAGCATCTCCCTGTAGCCCTCAGCCTGGTCGACGGGAGCGAAGGGGTGGACGCCGCCGAACTCCTTCCACGAGAGGGGGCCCATCGACGAAGTCGAGTTGAGCTTCATGGTGCACGAGCCGAGGGGGATCATACCGTGGACGAGCGAGTAGTCCTTCTGCTGGAGGTGCATCATGTAGCGGAGCATGTCGGTCTCCGAGTGGTGGCGGTTGAAGACAGACTGGGAGAGGAAGGGGGTGGAGCGGGCGAGCGAGCCCTCGATAGGCTGCGACTTGGCAGTCTCAGCCGAGAACTGGAGCTTCTTCGAGAGCTCCTCGAGGGTGTCGGGGCGGATCTCCTTGAGGCCCTTGACGCGGTAGAAGACGTTGACAATGTCGGTGAGGTCGAGAGGGCCGACCGACTCGTCGAGGGTGATACCGACGTGCTTGTCGTCGATGCGGCGGAAGTTGATGCCCGAAGCGACCGAGGTCTTGTGGACGTTCTCGGCGGTGACGCCAGCCGACGAGACGTCGATGGTGAGGGTGTCAAAGTACGACTTGTTGGTGACGGTGAAGCCGAGACCGGAAACTCAGCGAGGACGCGGTGAGCTGGTGGACCTTGCCGGCGATGTTGCGGAGACCCTCGGGGCCGTGGTAGACGGCGTACATGGCGGCCATGTTGGCGAGGAGGGCCTGCGCAGTGCAGACGTTCGAGGTAGCCTTCTCGCGGCGAATGTGCTGCTCACGGGTCTGGAGGGCGAGGCGGTAGGCAGGAGCGCCAGAAGCGTCCTTGGAGAGACCAACGATACGACCGGGGATCTTGCGCTTGAGGTCCTCGGTCACAGCGAAGAAGGCGGCGTGGGGGCCACCGTAGCCGACGGGGACACCGAAGCGCTGCGAGTTACCGAGAACAATGTCGGCACCCCACTCTCCGGGAGGCTTGAGCATGGTGAGGGCGAGGAGGTCCGAGGCGACGACAACCTTGGCGCCGTGGCCCTTGATGTCGGAAGCGACCGACGACCAGTCGATAACCTCGCCGTTGACGTCAGGGTAGGGGAGGATGGCACCGATGAGCTTGTCACCGAGCTTGTCAACCTCAGCCTTGAGCGACTCGTTGCTCTCGGCAATCTGGAGCTCGATGCCAAAGCCGGTCGAGCGAGTGCGGAGGACGTCGATGGTCTGGGGAGCGATAGTAGGCGAGATAAGGAAGACGTTCTTGCCCTTGGAGAACTTGCCCTTGGGGATGGCGGCGGCGCACATGGCCATGGCCTCAGCGGCAGCCGTGGCCTCGTCGAGAAGCGAGGCGTTGGCAATAGGAAGACCGGTGAGCTGAATCGTAACCGTCTGGTAGTTGATAAGCGACTCGAGACGGCCCTGGCTCTGCTCGGGCGAGTAGGGGGTGTAGGCAGTGTACCATCCTGGGTTCTCGAAGACGTTACGCTGGACGACGGGAGGGACAACGGCGTTGTGGTAGCCCATACCGATGTACGACTTCATGGGCTTGTTCATAGCGGCAATCTCCTGGGCGCGGCGGAGGAGCTCGAGCTCTGAGAAGGGAGCAATGTCGCTGCTGGTGAACTCGTTGATGCGGACGCTGTCGGGCACGGTGGCCTTGACAAACTCGTCCATGGTCTTGTACCCAAGGGTCTTGAGCATCTCCTGGACATCGTTCTCCGTGGGCCCGACGTGGCGAGGGAGGAAAGTGTCCAGGGGAGTGAAGACGGAAGTGGTAGGAGCGCGGAAGGCCTTGGATGGTGGCAAGGGGTGGGGCTGGGTGGCAGTGGTGGAGTGCTGGGTGGGGTTGGAGGGACGGGGGTTGAAGCGCGCTGCTGATGTTGCGAGGGCACGAGTGCGCAGAGGCGTGCAGAGACGCGGTGCGCGGCGCGAAATGTTCGCGAGCATGGCTATGGGAGGGGGGAGGGGGAAGGGGGAGGGGAGTGGGAAGAAGAGAGAGAGAGAGAGCTCTATGTGGATGTGGGCTTGTGGGAGAACAAGGACGCGCCTGGGTGGTGCCTTGTTTTTGGTGGATTTCGGCTGTCACGGGCGGACAGAGCCGATGACGATGTGGAGGAAGGGGGAGAAGGTGGTGGTGAACGCTACACTCCACTCGACGATGAGTGTTGTGAGATGCGACAAGACGTAGAGAAGAGTGGTGAGTAAGTGAGTTAGAGAGAGAGAGATGAGAAAGGAAAAGAAAGATTGATGCGAGGTCGTGTCTTTGAGTACCGGCTTCAACGCCGGATATGGGCTCTACTCCTTGAGGAGAGTGGGATTCATTGGGTAATAGAGAGAGGAAGGATTGGAGTGAGCGCGTCGATGGGATTGTTGGAAACTATGAGGCTAAAGAGTGGAGGTTGGCCTCCGTACAGTGGGGCTCTCACCGTACGAGTGGCTGTGGGTGGAGGTCATAATACCGGATAGACGTTGATTTCTTGGAAATTCCTGGATTCTTATTTTCCAAGGAATCGAATGGCGTCTATCAATCTTATCCAACAACTCTCAATCTATCGGCTCAGATCGGCACCTCTACAGATCTACCACTTCCGCCATTGGACGCTTATCGCTTGTAGCCTTTAGTTCTTGGAATTTATGGGCCAGAGCAATGGGCACGACATGCTCCGGGCTCATGGACTCAACTGCCGGACTCGCCGCTCGCCGTATGATTCCAATCCATCGCCATGTGCGTTTCCAACAATCTATAAAGTCACTCCAATTTCTCCATCTCCCCGCCCCTTCGCCCCTAAGTTCCCCACATTCTGCGTCTATTCGCCGTTTCCGCCTCTAGCCGCTACTACTTGAAGAAAGCTTTGGGTGGATGGGTATGCTTATACAATCTGGTTGTATAGCAATTATCAATCGTAATCGTGCCTGGACCTCATTTTTTGCTTATCCATCATTAACACCAACGCATTGACTATAGAGATGCCCAACATGGCAGCATAGCGCTTGACGGCGACGACGCCGTGGTTGATCGCGAGTACATCTACAAACGAGTAAAAGCTGGAGACTCCGCCTGGCAGTTACGAATTTTGCCCTGTATTGATCGCGCAATATCAACTCGGCTCTCGCTCCCCTGTACCCCATTGTACCCCACCCAAACGTCCCTGCCAAACGGTGCGAGAGATAAGAATCGCCGGCGAGCCAGTAGCGATCAAGCATTGTCTAAACAGCGGCAAGCAAAGTCGGTGTTGCAACTCCGTCCACCTGAGATGCGAGCGGCGGCCATAACCATCGTCGTCGACAACAACCATGCGTAAACTAAGCTTGTTGATCTTGTTCCTGTCAGCGCACTCCGAGGAACGCTGGCTATGCGAATGCTGCATCTCTCAACCACCATGAGTGATGTATATGTCCTACTACAATCTCGCCCCACACCTATGCCTTGAGCAAGTTGTCAATGATCGTGGTGTCGATCTCAATCCCGTGATTCTTGAGGTACTCGTCGCTCCAGAACTTGGTCTGGTGCCGCGCGCCCGAGTCGCACAGGATCGTGACAATGCGGCTGCCCTTGGGCAGGCGCTTAGCGACGCGGATGCACGCGACGAGGTTGCATGCGCTCGACGAGCCGAGGAAGAGGCCGTCGTGCGCGACGAGGTAGCGCGACATTGCGACTGCCTCGGCGTCGGATATCCTGTGTGTGAGCGGATGCTGGTGTGGGGTGGAGCTCAGTCCTTCTCCTCCAGTTTTGGTCTCGACCTCATCTTCATCCTCCGTCTCAGCGCCTCAGCTTCAGCCTCGGTTCACCATCAGCTGCAATGAACCTCTTTCACTCCAGTTCCCTCCCTCCTTTCTCTCCACATGGCACGGCGAGATCCCAGGTCAGGCTGGCAACGCTCCACGGCGCTCGCAAACTCACCTGTACGCATCGTCAATCAACCCCTCGCCCGCCTTGAAGTTCCTCGTGACGCGATTAATCCCAATCCCCTCGACGATAGTATCCACCTGATGCCGCCGCTTCGTTCCCTCGCTCTCCTGTGCCGCAAACATCACCCCATACTTGACGCGGTTAAACAACCCGCTCCCCTCCGGATCCGCCAGAACGACCTTGACACCCTTATGCGCCTCCTTCAGCGCCCGCCCTGTGCCCGAGATCGTCCCGCCCGTGCCGGCGCCAGAGACGAACGCGTCATACCGCCCGCCGGTCTGGCGGACGATTTCGGGGCCGGTGCCCTCGTAGTGCGCGGAGAAGTTGGATTCGTTCTCGAACTGGTCGGCGAAGAAGCCGCGGGGCTTTTGGTCGAGGGAGCGGCGGTGGGAGGCGGAGGAGACGGCGACGTCGGCTTCGGAGGCTTGCGTCGAGACGAGCTCCTGGGCGTCGGAGACGAGGTCGACGTTGCCGAAGTCGTGCGCGCGGCGGCGGGCCATGTTCTAGGGTTAGCAGGGGTGTGCGGGAGCGCGTAGCGGCGAGATGTTGTGGGCTGGGAACGAGGACCCGCCCGTTCCCAAGGGCGAGGCTAAGAGTGGGATAAAGAAGAGGATAACTAGGAGACCGGGGAGAGATGCAACAGTTGTGCAGCGAGGAGAGGGACTGTACGCACCACAAACTGGTTCTCATCGATGATGCTCGCCGGGCGCACACGCTCGACCGTCGCGCCCAGCCTCTCGAGGACCTGGACCTTGTCGATCGCGACGTCGTCCGGCATGATAATGTGGCACTCGTATCCTCTGTCCTGTCAGCTCCTCTCCCCAGTGCTCGACACCCCACGCTCGACGTACTTGGCCTTGCCGACTGTGGCCAGCGAAATGCCCGTACTCCCCACCGTGCCCTCGAACAGCACGCTACCGGTATGCGGCCGGAGATACCCATGCGCCTCGGCGTCCTCAATAATGCGCAGCGCCACACGGTCCTTGACACTACCACCCGGATTCAGGAACTCGCATTTCCCGAGCACCTCGACGCCGAGCGCGTCGCTCAGGCTATTGATCCGGACCAGCGGCGTGTTCCCGATCAGGCCGACGGTGGAGGAACAGATCTCATCGCTGCGCAGCTCTATGGGGCGTTTGGGGAGCGCCTGGATCGCCTGTTTCCGCCGGTAGGATTGCCAGAAGGCGGCGAGACGCGTCGAGGAGAGGGAAAGAGTTAGGCCCAGCGCGAGGCCGAGGATCAGGCCGCGCGTGCGGTGTGTCAGCGGCGAAATGAGGCGGTCCCAGGTCGCGGAGAGCGAGGGGAGGGCGGGGAAGGGTGCCCAGACCATGGTGCTGGTGTCGCGGGCCGCGAGCGGTGGTGTAGTCGGAAGTCTTGTCTGAACGTAGCGAGCGGCGAACGTTGCTCGATCAATGTTGCTTTCATCGACTTTCTGAGTTACGTAATCTTCACTCTTTCATGACGTCAGCCTACATGCACCTCTCCCCCCTCTTAGTGCCAGTGCAGCCGCGTGTCACAAGTCGATCAAAGCATGTCTGTAGCATCTTGTGGCTCCTATGAGCGACTATGGGTGCATGGAGCCTGCCAGAGATCCAGACAAAGACGGGACGGAGGAAGGAGGGAGAAAGGGAGACGATGTGCTCCTCCCGTACGATCATGCGCGAGCGCTTCTAGACTCCTTTTGTGCTTGGGAGCACCAACAATTATGGACCGATCAGGGTTGAAGGCCTATGAACATAGGCGTGGTACTGCCGCAGCGGTTCCTCCTCCTCAGCTTCAATTGGGACGTCTGAAGCTTGAAGTACGTCCTCCGAAGACTGGAGGTAGTTCTCGTAGCGCTGTATAGCATTGGAGGCAGTGCCCAGCAGCCGTCAACGCTGTAGATGTTGCGCATCAACCTCCGTAAGACCCTTAGGCCGCTCCTCCAGACCGTGGACATGCCCATCCCACATGCAAGTTAGTATCCTCCCACTCCGCGCCGTATCCAGCCTCCCATCTCGCGGTAGTGGAACTGACATCGGCGCCGGCGAATCCATCATGACATCCATCCATCGCTCACAGCGTGCTCTCACGCTCATCGCTACAATTCACCTTTACCTCGGCGTCAGCACATTCTCAGAAGCAGTGACAAGGAGGAGGGGGTCAGAATGGGCTTGGCAAATTGGGTGTTTCTCAGTCACACGTTGTGTGGATCAAACGAATCGTTCGTCATGCGAGGCGGTTGGCATTGGGGGGAGACGTACCGTCGCTGCGTGATTGATGTGCGTGGATGGCGTGGATGGGGTGGATGTTAGTGAAAGGCGACGATGATGGATTGTAAAATGTCAAGTCGGTGATGGTGAGCAGTGGTGAGTCACGGCTGGGTGAAACAGTCGGGGCGTGCCTTGTCGGTGCTCTGGATGTGGCACTTGGCGATCGAATGCTGGATAAAGCGATGTCGGCGCTCAGTCTGGCAATCCGAACACTCGACTTCAAGTGATTGTTGACGACATTACAGGCGGTCCACGTTGTACGGCCGGCTACTGGCTACTGGCTACTGGCTACTGGCTACTGGCTACTGGCTACTGGCTACTGGCTGCTGGCTGCTGGCCACTGGCTGCTAGAATGCCAGTATCGTCTGCGATAACAATTTGGCTTCATCTGCGAGGGTGGCTGTGGATAACCCAGGCCAGATGATCTGGGACGAGGGGCACTGGGTGCCTTTGCTCTGGGGTTAACTTACCTCTATGTCACCTCTTTATATTGCACTCGGCATCATGTGAATCTATATCTGTCCTGGGTGGGAGAGCCCATCCCACTCATTAGGTGTTATGAGCCTTCCTGTCAGACTGGCCATCGCCTGATCCCTATACAGTACAAACGTTAGCACACCGACCAGATACCAGCTCCCAATATCTCAGCACGGCCTTGCGTCTGTCTCCAGGGCTGCTTCCAAATGATGTTGATCCCGTGAGATGAGAAGTAAGCTGATGGAATTTCGATAGGAGGCGCGGGACTGAACTTGCGAGGAGCCAAGGTCAGTGAGCAATTTGTGTCCGCTCTGAGCCTAGGACAGAATAGCAGGCGCCCTAGCAGGAACACGGAGTGCTGCTGAGAGTAAGAGGCAGCGTGGTGGCACACGGAAGAATCGGAGTCCTGCTTGCCCGTGGGTGGTGAGCAGTTACCATGCGCTCTGGAGACATGAAACTCGGTGTTGCCTGGGTATGTAAGAGTATCAGTGTCCGAGCAGGAACACGAGACGGCGAGCGTAGCTGAGAGCACCACCGTGGTTGCGCGGGGAGGTACCAACGTCAGCAAAACGCACTGGCCAACTCGGCGAGCAACGACCCAGCCGCATCTCTACGCCCCGGCCAGGAACCCGAGAGATCGACTTCGAGGTATCCCAGGCCGGCCGGTGAGTAATCACCCGCCTGCCGTCTGGAACCTCCCTCCGTCCAGCTGTGTAGCGTGTACTGCCCCTCAGGAAGCCCAGGCGGCCGGCGTGTGATCCCCCACTCGATACTCCTCGAGGCATTCCAAAGCCGGCCGGTGCGTAATCGCTACTGCCTACCGATGTCCTTGGCCCGGATTTGTAGAGTGGGATGCCCATCAGGAAACCTAGGAGGCCGGTACAGATTGCCCCACTCGGACATCCCAGCCGCAGAGCTATTAGCGACTCTCCAATCCCACCGGCATCCCCTTCGCCCGCTTAGTATGCACTTGTTGAGGCATCTGAAGCCCCAGACGGCGGTATGAGATCGCTCGCTCGACGCGCATTGCCCGCCGGCCGATGGGTAATCGCATACCAGCCTGCCACTTCGACCTCGGCGCCGGTTATGCCCTGAACCCTCCTCAGGGGATCCTAGGCGGCTATCAACTCGAAGCAGCTCACCTCGCCAGTTCGCGAGCTGGAAAACCTAACCCGCCATCGTCATCGGGACAGCTTAGTTTACAGTCAGTGGACTCGTTGTATGAGCTCTGAAGCCAGGACCAAGGAGGCGAGAGATCGCTGCTCGAGCATTCCACGCCGGCTCATCAGCGACTTCGCCGGCCGGGTCGCGTAGCGTGAGCGACTCCCCTGGACGCCTCAGGCGGCCGGTACTGATGCCCCACTCGGTACACCTTATTTGAGAGGCTAGTATCAACTCTGCAACGTCAACCCACCATCATCGTCGGCCGGCTTAGTAGTGTAGAGGTGTCGGTATATCTTGTCGGTATGCCACGTTGGTACGGCATCTGAAGCCGGGACCCAGGGCGATATGAGATCGCTTTCCGAGGCGCATTCCACGCTGGCCGGCGAGCACAGCCATGCACGGTTCACGCTTAGCGAGACCACTTCGACATTCCTAGCCCACGCCGGCCGGTGAGTAATGCCAGGTCCATCGACATTCCTTGCCCACGCGATCCGTAGGGTCCTGAGCCTGCCATTGCGAGTGACTACCACCGGCCTGAGATCGGCCGCTCGTTACGCGACGGGAGCCAACCACAGGAATGCACAACTCGTGGCGAGGCATTTCTTTACCCTTCCCACCGCCCGCCGGTGAGTAATCTTCTATCGCTACATCGCAATCTTCAGATCCATCCGCCCGCCACGTACCATAATATGGGAATGAGATCCTCATATAACCGGCGCGCGATGCCTACTGCCACCGCCACACGCCACAAGCCACTCCAGCCACCATCCACTATGCCTACGCCTACACGCCAGAAGTCGCCGGCGACATTCCTCAGTTCCGCACCTATCCGCTCCCCAGTCTAGTGGCTTGGCTCTGGCGGCGCGGCATTGGCGGATCCTAGATCGTGGCGGATGTGGCGCGCGCCATGCGCCACCAGATCTCGCCGCCTTCGGAATCCTTACATGTTATGACCGCTTAGGCTTAGGCTGTAGGTGGAGGTTGCGCCTGGCCGGTGACACCCTCGGGCCCCGCCGCTACCGCTATTCTCCGAGAGGCCGGCTCGGCAAGCCTCGGCACGCTTGGGCGCTTGGCGGGCGGTGCTGAGCTGGGCCGGGAATCCAGATCCGTCGCCAGTGATGTTCTGACGCCTGTGTGTGTTCGATCGGCCTGGGCTTCTACGAGGCTCGAGCAACGCAGTCAACGGTGCATCCACTCAATGCATGCCGCATGCGTCATTAGCTTGCCTGGACGCGTCGACGAGGGATTGGAGGGAAGCGTGACGAGGATCTCTGGAAGAGAACCGAGGGAAGTGGATCAGATCGATCTGAGCAAACGGCCATCTGTGAGGAATGCATAGTGTGGTATTCGGACAGCTGAAGCTTCACTACTTTGGCCAACGAACATGCCGCCTGAGGGATAATGCACATTTATGAGGGCTGGATATAGAACGAGAGCAGGCCACACCAACTGCAAGCCGTCGAGAACCGCGAGAGCGACCGTCGAGAACCGCGAACACGACCGATCGCGGCGCGTTACAGTCTTACTCGGCGACACGTCCTTCATAATCGGCCAAGTTCTGCCTGCGGGGAATAGACGCGCGGAGAGGAAGACGTGGCTTACGTCACGCGAACCCTAACCGCCCTCCTCTGTCGGAGAACAAAGCTTATACGTGTGAGGGTTCGACACAAGGGGATGCAAACTTTAGATACTCGTCGAGGGCAATGGTGCGACTGCGACCATTCGATCACACCGAAGGAAGCGACGTCGACGCTGTGACGTGCAACCATGCGCAGACTAGCGAGCCTGGCGAACTCGAACCCGATGGCCATGACGAGGAGCACTAGCGCGATCTCGCTGCAGATCCGATCTCGCCGAGGTGCGACCTCGAGACACCTGTGCGTCGACATTCCACCCCGTCGGCCACGGAGGTCGGGCATATCTCCGCTTCGCTGGCATGCGCCCACATGCATACGACTTAGCGGCCTGAACGCAGATCTGCATGACCGCATCGAGCACCCGCATGGCGCATGCTAGCGCCCAGTGCGAGCGGAATAGGGGGACGTCGTAGCGAGATCGCCTCAGATCTCGGCGGCTGGTGGCTAGCTGCGTGGGGATGCATGGGCATTTTGGACCAAGTTCTTCCGGCCGGCGACTAGGCTACATGAGGTCTCGGTGAGATCTGTCCTGGCCGATGGGCCGTGCCACCAGGGCCGGCTTGGGCCAGGACCCGCGCGAGATCTCGCGCCCGTGCGCGGATGCAGCGGCAGCGGGCCGGCGGCGCGGCTAAGTCTGCCAAGTCTGCGTCGGTCAATTGTTGTCCGACTGAACTACAGTTGTATCAGGCTCGGTAGTGGATTCATGAGCTGCGACAAACGACACCGAGTGGAGGAATTGGGTGGCAAGAAGGCGTCTTAAATCTGACAGGGGTACGAGATCTGTACCATGCGCAGCACAGAATGGGTGGATTTGGACTGAGTGGGTGAGTGGGTGAGTGCCTAGGGATGGAGGGTGGATGTCTGACTGTTAGCCTGGAATGGAGTGGGGATGATTGATCGCCGGTGTGGTCCTGTACGCCGGTGGCCGGCGAACAGCGACGATGCATCCTGGTGACTTTTGGAACTCTTCGCCCTTCGTTCAGATTTGCGCGTCGCCCAGATCTGCTAGAGCGCGGCCGCGCCCAAAGACGGCGCGGCGCCGCCCTGTCTGCTCCACTCCCGTTCCGATGGTATGACCTTCGCCCCTGCCCCGACTGCCGACACACACAATTCAGACGGGCATTGCTTCTATTCACTCTTTGAATGTTCCAAAACCGTCCAGAGCTTAAGAGTCATTATCAGAATCTAATGTATTAGGTTTGTAATCTCCCTGTATAACCCCCCAAGCTTAAAAGAGTCGTAATAGCCAACTGGGTCTTAACCGTCGCCAATGGACAAGATTGATCACAGGGTCCAAGTGAGGGGATGCATCTTTGAGTATAGGCTGTTTGTTAGTAACCGTACCGTATGTACGAGAAAGAGAAAGGGAGAGCCTGATGCCGAACAAGGACAAGGCCTCGGCAAGAAATTAGTACGTCCGCCGTAATCCCCGTGCCGAGATGCCTTTTGGGATGTCGTAGACCAACAACCCTAAGGGTAGTAGAAATAGCCATGTTAGGGAGAGTCTAGAAGGTGACGACGTAAGCTCCATAACAGTAATGTGGGGTTTATGGGTTGTTTTGCGGCAATAAAGAGGTGGAGAGAGAGAGTCAGATCAGACCCAATCTCGGCGCCCGGGAGGGTCCTTACAACATGCCAATAAAAGTAGGCACCAAGTCCTATTAACTCTTTTGAACGCGGACAAACTACCAAGGATAAATAATTACTATTAACCATTCTCCTCCGTTCCGTTTGAACAGTAGTAGTGTTAAGTCCCTAGATCTCTTCTCTCTTTTTGTTCGAACCAACTCAGATCCTTTTCGTCAATATAGCTCCCCTTCTCTACGTATACCTTGTAGATCTACCCACCCCTTCTAGTCACCCTCTGGTCTTACGCCTTCTTCAACCTTTCCCCTGGCCTCTCTCCCGGCATTCAAACGGATCAACGGATCAATAATAACGTTGCCATTTGGATTGACACAGTTACAACAAGCAACTTGTAGCTGTAGTGGTATCATTACTAGACCCGTGTATTGCGTGAGGAAGTATGCAAGTGGCGTCTGTGTTGCCTAAGGTTCCGACGTATAGATAGAGTGACTGAGTAAGAAGAGCGAGAACGGCGACAAGATTGGGGATGTAAGACTACTGCGTTGATAGTTTAGAAGAGGCTTTTACAGGGTAGTTGTGCCTTGGTGAAGTCGCGGTCAGTCCGTCAATAGGGAGGGGTGGGAGAAGCGGGCGAGATATTGTGTAGGGGGGGGGCAGGAGGGCAGGAGGGCAGGAGGGCACGAGTAGGGGCAGAAAGGGTAGTGAGTGCAGGTACCCAAACCCAAGATCGACGACCCACACTACAACACCGACCGACTCACTTGCCCCGAGATGGCCGAGTAATACTACAAGTCTCTCTCTTCCTCCCTTCCTTCCGCCGCTTCTCTTCTCCTTCTCTTTCTCGATCTCCACTCTCCACTTCTCCCTAAACAAACCAATCTCTATCTCTCACACTACCCACCCACCACTACATTCTATCACTCTACTCTCCACTACAAACTTCTCTTACAACTCATCCATCCATCATTACCAACACCCATCCTGTTCAAGTCAAGTCAACTGTTCAACCAAGATCCTACCCGATTCTACATTCCAACAAACCTGCATCATCGTCATCACCCCAAGTTGCATCACCGCCACCTTCCGAACGCGACTCGCGACCTCAATCCTACTCGCCTCATCACCTTCCCCCCCTCGATCTAACTCATCCTTCGCCATCTCCTTCCTACGACACGCCTAGCCTCACAACAACACAACACCTCGCAGTCACCTGTCACCCCTCCCCCGCCCTCACATACTACATCACTTGCGGCTCATCGATCTCGAAATCGACTTGCCACCAACTCGTCAACAAACCACCTCCAGGTCCCACCCCACACCCACCACCTTCCTCACACCACCGCTGCTCCTTCACCCTTCCTCCCCGCCAACGATAACAAAGTGACGACTGCACGGCGACCTTCATTCCCACCTTCCCCCCTCCCCCTTCCCTCCCACACCCACACATCACCCACGATGTCGACATATACTCCACCACCGTCCAATCCCCCGACGCGGAAGCACTCTCTCCACTACATCCTGTCACCAGCCGAACTGGCGCGGGATGCCCCAGACGTGCCAAATGTCGCATCTCCCACCTCTAATCACAAGACCCTCCCTGGTCACCGCTACTACCGTCGCTACAGCGACGCCAAGCCTGCCCAGGTCAACGGGCACAAGACCAATGCTCGTGCCAACCTCACCACACTCCCACCAGATGTCCTCGCAATGATCGCCTACAACATGGTCGTCGATAAGAGAGGCTCTGCCGGACATCCATCTCAGATGCTCCCATTACTCTACAGCTGCCGAGCCGTCTACGACGCGCTCAGCTTTGACGCCAACCCCGTTCTCTACAACAGACTGTTCAGAGCGACATTCGACCTGGGAGCATTGATACGGCGCACACAGTGGATGTTTGACAACAAGACTGATGTGCCTGGCACAAGCAAGAAGACTGAGCTGTTTGCCGATCCCCGCTCCTGGGCTATCGAGTACAGGGATCGCTGGAGGCTACGTCTTCGCATGCGTGCCTCTGTCAAGTATCAGTCGATCAACGTCCCGGGCATCTCAAGCATCGATGCTGATCTATGGGCCTTGTGGTTCCTCTGGACAGAGAACGGTGGGTACCAACGAGTTCACGCCCCCTTTGAAACCCGTGTTTGAGATGGAGTGGAGCGATCTCTCTGTCACCCGGAGAGATCTCTCAACGCCCTGCCGGCGCCACAATTCAACGCTCGCATTCGTTAGAAGAGACACTGACGCCGCGTTCAGACAAGAAGAACCTCAAATTCCTCCAGAATGAGTGCCTGTTCTATCAATGGATCGTGGTCAACTACAAGGACGACATGCTCATGGACTCGCTCAAGGTCGGATATCCAAGGGACACACCAGTCAAGGCACTTGGGATCTGGCTTGCCATGCTGTCTGGATCAGACCTCTTCGCCGAGCGCACCCCTGCCGAGGTGGACGAGAAGATCTTCCTCCTGCGTCCCTACGTCTTTGCATGCTTCAAGTATGAAATGATGTACGCCGACTGGAGGTACCGCAAGCTGCCCCTCTGCGACACAGGGTGCAATGACCACGCGCCAATTTCAACATACACTGCGCCCTACAACCGATTCGGCCATGCCCACCGCCGCGCGCCACCCCACTTTGTTCTTGGCGCATACCTTTGCTACCTCCGTCTCCTCGAGAGGCAGCCTGGTCGCATCGGCATCAAGGCGAATGGCAACACGAGCTTTATGGACGAGTCCGGCACGGGTCTCTTCTCAGCGACGCACATTCTGCCCTCGCTCTATCACGACACTGAGTGGCAGCGCAACACGGTGTGCCAGGACCCCCACACCTCGCCGGGTCTTCCCCCTCTGACCTTCCTCGGAAGAGTCCAAGGGTTCTGGCGGGGCCGCTTGCTGTTCTTCGACTTTGAAGCGTATCGCCAAATGCTGGGAGGCAACATGCCTGCTGTGTATACAGGGACTTTCTCGACCCACGCCGTGGAGCTCGAAATTGAGGAGACGGTCGTCCGGGTGCGAAAGGAGGATGTTGGCGGCGCCGGGTCACTTCTGGACGCAGGGTTTGACGCCGAAGAGACGGATGCCGAACAAATTCGCATTCGCGCTGGCTATGGGCAACAAGTGCTCACCGGGGACGAGCTGCGCAAGCCTGACCCGGAGGGGTACACAAAGGAGATTTTGTTGTCGGGATCGGTGAGTTACAGCCTAGTCGGGTCATTACTGACGCCAGTGCCGCAGCAGCTGGGGCTGGTCCCGCATTCGTGGCCGCATTCGCTCCTGGGACGGACTCGTTCAAATCCAGATTGGCAAGGCTGTACGTATGCGCGACCATCAGCGTCTGCAATGACGAAGCTGACAGCAGTCCCCCCACCCACTTGGCCAATGGATCTGGCGCGGCTACATCCACACCGGAGGGTACCTCATTGGACGATGGCGCGACACGTACACGCCCGAATCGCAGAATGGGTACGAAGGACCCCTTGGCCTCGTGCGCGCTGGCGATGTGTACTTCCCGCCCCACTTCCCAAAGTCGCTGGCAGCGTCGGCCGGTGTCAGTGGCCTCGACGTCGGGCCTGACGGCGCTGCGCCTGGTCCTAGCCCTAATCGACTCAACCCTTTCCACAACCCCCCGCCTACACTTCCCAAAAGCCCAGTCTCGCGGAGCTCGGGCGGGTCAGGTTCGTCGATGTCTCGCGAAGGATCGGACGACCCTATGGAGGGGAGGAAGAGGAGAGCAGGCACGGACGACCCGATGATGCCTCCGTCTAAACGGCAGGACTCTGAGCGGCCGACGAGTCGTGCCAGTCGGAGCAGTGGGAGTATGCGGCGTGACAGCGGGAGCCCAAGGCAGAGTGTGAATGGGTTCGGAAATGGCACCAGCAGGCGCGAGTAGGCGTGTAGTGCGCGAGTGCGCGAGTGCGTGAGTAATGAGGATGACGTGTTGTACATTTTTTGGTGTAAGTCGAATGGAGCGCGGATTCCAATCACGCGGTATGCATAATGCGTTCGGCGCGGGGCAGGCAAGCCGGATTTTGCGGCGGAAACTGGGTGAAGTTTGTTGCTTGCACGGAAGAACTCTGTCGAGCGGGTACGCAAGCGGGCACGGTGGCTTGATGTTGGGCGGGGGGACAGCACACGGGCACTTGAGATGAACGAGCAATCCGATCTGGGTGCGGGCATGCGGGAAGGATGAGGATCTCGGTTGGAGCTGGAGCTGGGCGTAGGAACACGGAGTGGGTGGAGGTGGAGTACGTACCCAGATCTGGTTGTGTGTCATGGCTCGATCGCGTGCGCGTATCTCTTCCGCTCTCCACGCCCGTGTCTGCCATCGACACGCCTCTCTTCCGGGCCCCATTCGCTGCTGACCGTCGATTGGAACGTGCGTCGTTCCTCTCTGCCTTCCTTCTGTGACGAGTCAGGTCTGGTCGCGCGCCCAGCTGGTGGGTGGCAAGGGGTGGCAACACCGTCCTTGGCTCCTTGGCGCCTTGGAGGCGGCGAGGCCCCGCTCGCGTGCGTCGGCAGTCATCGCAGCAGCCAATGCCAAGCAACGAGATCCATCCTCGCATCACGGATCACTTGATACCATTCGGTTTCGGGTGCAGTTCGCGAGCAGCTCGAACTCGCGACTCCAGCGCGAAAATGGCGTGGCGAGGCGAGCTGGAGGGTGATCACGTATCGGTCATTTCGGCCGCGACTACTTGGGCCTGCCTTGGCTTGCGCTCCAGGCGCTGGCGCAGTCTCCCTCGCCCTCGCCCTCGCCGGACCTTGCCAACGAAGCAACGAGGCAGCACTAAAGGGGACATCTGGGGGAAAGACATGGTCACGCGCCAGAGATAGGTACCGCGATCGGAAGGTGATCTGGCGATCTGGCGATCTGGCGCTAAGGGTTGTCTAAAGGAGTGGACGGCTGTGGACGGTGGGGAGCAGCCTCGGCTGAGCGGCGGACACGATACGACACGGCTGATGAGTTCGCTGAGAGCCGGCGAGGGGGAGGAGAGGCGCACGGGAATACGATTCCGGTCGCAGCGAAGTCGCCGATGCGCGACGTCTGGTACGACGGGGGATGCTGATGCAGGTAGTCGCCGGCAGCCAGTGTCGAGTTGGGAGGGATTCTGTCTGGGACGCTCAGCTCGATCTCGACGCCAAGCCTGTCTCGATATCTACGATATGCAGCTGTCACCGTGCCCACCCTACCGAGCCCACAGCAGATCGCGAAGTTAGAGGGTGGTGGTGGAAGCAAAAAAAACATACACTGACGGGGATTCGAACCCCGGTCAAGTGCTAGTCCATTGAATGGAAGGCACTTATGCTAACCACTACACTATCAGTGTCGAATGTTCCTGTGAAAACAGGTTTCACGTGCGGCCTATCCCCAGACTGATTCTCTTGCCGTTGAACGGTTGGGAGCTGTTTCTGTGCACGGGCAATGCTGTTCAGTACCTCTGGAAGACGTTGAAGAGCTTTGTGAGGTCTGCAAACACCCCTGCTGTCCTAGCATTGTCCCTTGAGTGGGGCCTGACGTCTGTCGCAGAGCCTCACTAGGCACAACAACTTTCAGGTGGAGGTGGAGGAAGTTGGGTTTCTAAACTTCAACTTCACCTCCTCACTCACCTCCAACAGTATGCCCAAAGCACCCTCAACACCGGCGCTGCCGCTCAACGGCCTCTTCCCCATCGCCAAGCCCTCGGGCCCCGGCTCGTGAGTCGACGTCCGCATTCGCCGTCCCCCTCGAGCCTCATCCTCATGGCTCGGCAGCGCCTCGTCCTCACTGTCCACCTGACTCCTCCCTCTGCCTCCTCGCTCGACAGCTCTACCCCTATCCCGCTAGCACCGCTGACAGCAGGATGCGCGTGATCGAGGCCATGACGCCGCTCCTCATCGAGTCACGCCTGTTCGCCGACCCCACCATCCCCGTCGGCGGGAGGGAGAAGGAGCGCAACAAGCGCAAGCGGAACAAGACGCATCTCGGACTCAAGATCGGGCAGGGAGGGACGCTGGACCCCCTCGCGGACGGTGTGCTGGGTGAGTGGGCGTGCGCTTGCGGCGCTAGGAATATGGCGGGCTACATACGTCGTTGGCCAGCGCTGTCGCGGCAACCTTCCGTCTCTGAAAGGATCTGTGCCGCCGCTGGTGTAGCTGTAACTCCCTATTCCACGAGCTCACCCCAGTCCTCGGCGTCAACCGCGGTACCAAGCACCTGAACCGCTTCCTCGAGTGCTCCAAGGTGGGTCTTCCCCGCCCAACGGGCTAGCTTCTGATCTGCGCTCTGAGACCATGATCCGCTGTCTTGGGCCGCGGTCTACTCTCTGGGCTGTGATCTGCGCCCCTCATTCGCATCAATGCACCGCTCACACACAGGAATACGTCTCGATTGGCCTCCTCGGCGCAGCCACCACGTCGTACGACTCGCAAGACCCCGTCATGTCCACGGGCAACTTTGACAACATCACCCGCGAGGACGTCGAGAAGGTCCTCGACCGCTTCCGCGGCAAGATCAAGCAGACCCCTCCTATGTGCGTGGTCCCCTCCCGACACAGCTGACACCAGCTTCTCGGCACTCAAGATGGACGGCAAGCCGCTGTACGAGTACGCGCGGGAGAACAAGCCCCTGCCCCGCGCGATCCCCGTGCGCGAGTGCCAGGTCGAGATCGACCTCCTCGACTTCACGCCGGCGCAGGTCGTCGAGGGCGACGGCGGGCACACGTACAAGTGGCCTGCGGAGCGTCTCGACGCCGAGAAGAAGGCCGTGTTCAAGACGCTTACGCAGATGGTGCACGACGCAGGGGGCGAGAGCGCGACCGGCGAGCCCGAGATCGACCTGTCCACCCCTGACTATCCGGAGGTGTCGGCCAAGACGGGGCTGCGCCCCGCGACGTTCACGGTGCGCATGACGGTGTCGTCGGGGACGTACGTGCGCTCGATCGTGCACGACATCGGCCTGGCGCTCGGGTGCGGTGCGCACGTCGTCAAGCTCACGCGCACGCGGCAAGGCGAGTTCGTGCTCTCGGAAGACGACGTTGTGCGCGTCGACGCCAAGCGCGCCGCCGAAGAGGCGCCCGCAGCGTCGGATATGGATCCCGAGGAGGCGGCGATGAACGAGCTGAACGCGGCCGCGTCGGCCGCGCCCAGCATGGCCGCCGCCGCCAAGGTCGCGGACAAGCCCGGCCGGACGACGGGGTGTATCCCGTGGGCGGTGTTTGAGAAGGCTATCGCGGAGCGCGAGGCGCGTGTGGCCAAGGACGCGGCCGAGCTCGAGGAGGCGCGCGCGGCCGGCGTCTCGCCGGAGGAGATCGAGATGCAGTACGGGCCCGAGGCGCGGCGGAAGCGCGACCACGAGGGCCCGCTCAAGGAGTGGGAGGAGGAGGTCCTCCGCACCTTCCACAGTGTGCCGGTGCCGGTTGTGCGCGACAGCAAGACCCGCGCCGAGGGCGTGTACTTCCGCAGGTAGCGTGTGCTTCCGCAGGTAGACGTGTGCTTTCGTAGGTAGAGGAGGGCGTGAGGCTTTTCGCGACTCAGTAGAACTGTGGCTTGGACTTGCATGTGACCATTGTGCATCAGTACAAAGGGTGGGGGGCTGGACGAGGCTGTGAGTGGCAACGAGGCCTTCAGCGATCATCAGGCAGACGTGCAGATAGAGGTCCATGCAGCTTGCAGCACCGCCATCAGCCATGAGCCATGAGCGATGAGCCATGAGCGATGGGCGGGCCATGAGCGATGGGCCATGAGCGATGGGCCATAAGCGATGAGCCATGAGCGATGATCCATGATACATGATCCATGATCCATGATCCATGATCCATGATCCATGATCCATGATCCATGATCCATGATCAATGATCCATGATCGATGATCGATGAGCCACGAGCCATGAGCCACGAGCCAGCCGAGAAGAAGACGTTATGCAATGCCATCACCCTATCTATCCGAACACATCCCATGCCGTCGGGCGTGCTCAAGGTCACGCGCTCGCTCGCGCTGCGAGCTCACTCGCGCCTACTCCCGGGGAGCCTCGGCGCGGCTCTCCTTCTTCCACTTGCGCGAGATCTCCGAGAAGCACTTGGGGCACAGGTTATGTTGGAGCTTGACGGTCCCGCATGCGTCGCAGTGGGAGAAGTCTGGTGTGAGCGGCTCTTCTCTCGGCAGCTGGCGACTAAAGAAGATGGAAGGGAGAGGTTGAGGCGGGAGATAAGGGCAGGAGGAAGAGGCGAGGAGTCGAGGAGGCAGTGAGGAGGAGAGTAGAAGGCGAGCGCCAGACGGCACAGGAGGCTAAGCCCCGACAAGAGCAGTGTCGCCATCTCGGAGCTGAGGAGGTCCAGAGGCCAGCCTCTCCGCGCGAGCACCCAGCTCCGAGCGAGGTGGATCCGCGACTCCCGCCCCAACGAGACGACTCCGACATGTCGGCGTCCGTCGATGCCATACGCCGTGCTCGTCCGTCCTCGCCTGTCGCCAGGCTAGAAGAGCAGGCGCGCCTCTCTCATCCCTCCGACCTTGTCGCGGCACACGAGCCTCTGTCGTCTCCGTTTCTTTGGCCTTGTCCCTTCTTCCAACCTCTTCGTTTACTCTCCTCCAATTGCCCTCCCAGCCTCCTCCCCCGACACTGCAAGCTTCCCCCTCACGCCAGCCTTCGCCGTGTCGTCTTTCGACCCTCGTCCATCGTCCCATCATTTCACCCCGTCCGCTCCCCTCATCCTCATCTCTCCCTTCCGTCCCCCTCCCCTCCTATTCTTCCTGCCCTCATCTCCCCTACCCTCCCATTCCTCCCCACGCCTACGCCCCCCTCAACACTCACTCATCTTAGGCTTGATCCCCTTGTTCGCCGACCGCATGCTCTTGCGCGAGTGAGAGATCTTGGACTTCGGCACGGCCAGCACGATCGGGGGGAGGAGCTCGAGCAGCGACCGGAGACCCGCGAGCGCGCCGAGCGGCGCGGCGAGCCATGGCGCGGCGGGCGCGGCGGACGACGACAGGGAGGGGAGAAGGGTGGAGAAGCGCGAGAGGAGTGATGGTGCGCGGAGGGTGAGGGCGGCCATTGTGGTGTCGTCGAGGCGGGGATTCGCCTGGTGGTGGAGTGGTGAAGGAGAGGAGGAGACGGTGAAGAGCGGCTTTCCAGGTAGGACGCGCGCGGCGATGTCGTGTGATGTTGGTGAGAGGAGATGAGGTGAGATCAAGTTGGTTGACCTTGGTTGAGCGGTGGTCGAAGTCCAGACTCATTTGGACGAGAAAAGCCGGAAATCTCCGTTACGTAATCCTGACCTCCACCATGTCGGAAAACCAAGGGCACAACACGAGGTCATCGTCCTTCAGCGCTGGACGCCCGGGTATGCATGTGTGCACTATACAGTACAATGATACGACTTCTATGGAGAGGTGTAGAGTGGAGAGGGTAGCATCGCCTGATGGCTTGAGGAGAGGGAGACTAGTGGGACCACCAAATGGCGGATGAGTTCTAGGCGGAGGGCTCAAGCTCGCGCGCATTTGTGCGGTAGCTCTGTAGCTAGAGGCCCAGTGACAGTGACACCGAGCAGCTCTCGCTCGCTCTCGCACACGGCTGCGCCGTGCGCTCGCCGCGCTCACTGGTCCACCGACCCCCACTCGCCAATGTTGCCATCCAGCACATCCGCGTCGCTGATCTTATCCAGACGCGCCAGCTCCCTCCGCACAAACCGCACGACCTTGTCGAGCTGCGCCGCAAACGCCAGCTCATCCCCCTCGCCCGGCGTCGCGCCCTTCGACTGGAACAGGTTGCGCCACGCCCAGCTGGCGAGCTCGGCGTCGCTCAGCCGCCGCTCGGCGGGGTCCTCCGAGATGCCGAGGCCGAGCACGAAGTCGAGCCCCAACCCAGCTCCCTTCCACTGCTCGCCCATCTCGTCCATGTACTTCCTGATGACGCGCTCGCGCTCGCCGCGCCCGAGGACGATGCCATCTGGCTCTCGGCGAGCTCGAAGAAGTGGTTCAGGAACTCGGTGGGATACGTCTCGTACGCGGGGCGCAGGGTGAAGCCGCCCGAGGGGGCGGGCGCGGGGGTGGAGGAGGGGGAGCCGGGCTCAAGCGGCTCGGGGACGGAGGAGGCGTCGGGGCGCGATGCGCGGAGCGCACGCAGGCGCACGACGAGGACGAGGACGTAGAGGAGGTGCAGCTGGAAGAAGGTCTGGTAGGTCGCCGGTAGTTGGCACTCTGGGGGTTAGTACAGAGCACAACGGGGTAGAAGAGGCAGGAGATCTGATGGAGATGCTTTGGCCTGGCTGGCAAGTAGCAGCTCGCACGGCACTGCGTGCCGCGCTCGCCGCCCTCGCGGACACTCACGGTCATACCAGAACGCGCGCTCCTTCTCGACGGCCGTCACAATACCGCGCATCATCCGCCCTGTCTCGCGGATCGTCGTCGTCGCCTTCGAGTTGTACCCCATAAGCTTGGCAACGCCGCGCACAAGGTTCTTCGTCGACTCGGAGTACTGCTGTGCGGGCTGCGGCTTGACGGGGTTGAACGGGTCGGTCGGGGCGGGGAACTGGGGCGTCTCGGTGAGCGGGATGGGGTCGTTGTTGAGCGGCGCCTTCTTCGCGAGCGCGGCGGAGGCGGAGAGTGCACGCGCCGGAGCGGCGGCGCTGGGGGTGAGGGGGGCGAGGCGCTGGGCGCGGACGAGGGTGCGCGCGGTGCGGAGGGCGGACATGGCGAGGAGATTCAAGGATGGGAGGAGGAGGGGGAGAGGAGATGTCGGTCGCTCGGTGGAGACGGTCGACTGTGTTAAGGAGGAGGAGGACGGGTGCTGTCCTTTTTAGGCCGTCGGCGTCGTTCGCGTCGTGCTCGTCGTGCTTGGTCGGGAGCGATGAGAGAGCCGAAGATGACTTCACGCATCCCCCTCCTCTGCCGAAATATCTGAACCGCCGTTCGACGAACGGACAAACGGAACCAAAGCCATGCGTCTTGCACGCGGGATTGCTCCCGCGTGGATTGTTCATTGACATTGATCTTGGATCCAGGAACGAGCTCGACGCGTCAAGAGTGCAGATTCAACAACAACATCTCCGCACCGCACACGCAATGGCCGAGCTCGCACGCGTCAAGGCCGCAGTCAAGAGCTGGGAGCGCGAGTTCCGGCGGGCGCACGGACGCGCGCCGACTAAGGAGGACATCAAGGCTGACTCGGGGGATATTGGTGCGTCCGTCCCTGGTCAGATGGGACATGGCTGATGGCAGCGGAGCAGTATGCGCTGTGGCGCAGGCTGAGCAAGGCCGGCGACAAGGGCAAGGCGAAGGAACAGCCTCGGGAAAGTAGGACGAATGGGCACTCGCGCGCCAGTATCAGCAACACCCACGAAGACGCCGAGCCCGAGCCGTCAACACCAACGCCGCGGCGCCGGAGCGCCGCGCGCCTCCCCTCCCCGCCTGCGCCGCCCGCGCTCCTGTTGAACGACGCCGGCCCCTCCGTAAAGCAGAAGCGCGCGGCCCCAGCCCCCTCGACGCCACAGCACAAGCGCGCGCGGCACGACCACAACCCCAACCCGTTCACCTCGACGCCCAAGCAAGCGTCGTCCTCGACACCCGCCCTTACACCGCCCTCCCGCCCCCGACCCGCCGTGACGGCACCGGGCATCAGCGTCGTCTCGACGCCCAAGCACGACCGCTTCGAGTCGCCGTTCCTGCACATCAGCAGCCCGAAGCAGCTCAAATCCCTTCTGCTGGAGAGTGCGCGCAAGTCGGCAGAGAAGGAGCGGGAGAAGGACACGCCGCGGACGCACGCGCGGCGGCGGCTGGCCGGCGAGATCGATTCGCCGGTCGGCGTGCGCAAGCGGCGCGGCTTCCGGGATCAGGCGCCAGCGGGCGGACTGTTGGGCGCGCCGGGGGCGCCAGACGGGATGGAGGACGAGTTGGGGGAGACGCCAGTCAAGGGCGAGGCGTTCGCTCTCCTCGACGACTTTGGGAACGCGCACGCAGAGGGGGCTGGGAAGAGCGAACCGCGGGGAAGGGACTTGTTGTCCATCTTCCGCCGCGCGGCCGAGGACCTCGAGCCGGGTAAGGCCAGGGAATCCAAGTCAGCGCCGGCGGCAGCGGAAACAGACCATGGCGGAGCCGAGCTGGGGTGGGAGAAAGGCAAGCGCAGCAGCAAGCGGGAGAACGACAAGACGCAGAACGGGCGGCATCAGCACAAGCGCAAAGCGTCGGCCACCGAGCGGCCCGGCAAAAAGGCGCGCTCGTCGTCCATCCCGCCGACAACCCCGCCGGCCGACACCGACGCCGACGCAGGCGCTGAGGCTCTGGTACCCTCCACCCCGCCGCCGGTTGCGCGGACGCGGACGCCGCGGCGGACGCCACACCGCACACGTGTGCTACAGCTCTCGGACGACGAGTGGGATCCGGAGGCGAGCCCGCGCAAGATCATGATCACGGGCACGAAGCGCGCCGCGGTGCCTGTGCGCGACGGCGTGATCGCGTCCGACGACGAGGCCGACGGGGCCGACGGGGCCGACGAACCTCGCTCGAGTGAGGGAGACAGGGGCGAGGACGAGGGCGAGGGGTCGGAGGAGGCGGTCGAGGCGGACGAGGCAGAGCCGGCAGAAGCGGAGATGGAGACAACCGACGGGCGGGGCGACACACACACGCGCCAGCTCCTCTCCCTCCTCTCCCTCCGGTCGCCGATTGGGCGCGCCGGCGAGCGCATGGCCGACCTCCGCGTCCGCGCGCTGCTCGACCCGACATCAGCCGCTGCGGCTGCACTGCGCGCGAAGCAGCGGGGGCAGGACGTGTTCGCGTGCGGCGAGGGCATGTACGAGGAGGAATACCTCGAGATCGAGGATGTCGACGTCCAAGTCGAGGGCGACGATGACTGGGAGAGCGATCCGGAGGGGTGGAAGGCGACGCCGGACGAGGAGGAGTGGTAGCAGGGGCAGTGGAGGGCTTTGGTATATACGGTTGTATGGCATTTGTTCATTATTTCATTGTTCTCCTCTGAGAAGCGGACTGGGACGCCGCGCGCTATGGGAGAGGTGAGGACGTGAGGCCGGAGGACAGGACGAAGAATGATCCATGCATAAGAAAGAACGATGGGAAGTGCCCATCCGCTAGTTGTCGCCCTCGAGCGGCAGGCCGGCCTGGAGCATCTTGACGGCGATCTCGAAGAGGTAGTCGAGGCACTCGGCCTGCGTCTTGGCCGACTCCCACGTATGTCCTGGTGTAAGTGCTCGTCGACGACAGGCCCCATGTGCCAGCTGAATCATGCGCGATCATTTAGCTGGTACGAGGTGCGGCGGAGTTCCTGGCACAGGCTGCGCCTCGCCACTGTTTGAGAACAGTCCCCTCAAGTGGCTCGCGCCTCTGTGAAGTGGCTCCTCCGCTCTCAAGTGCCTCGCTCCGCCGCTCGCCGCTCGCTGCTCGCTCACTCACCCCACACATACACGCCGTGGCGGCGCACCAGCACGGCCGCGGCGTCAGGGTACTGCTCCATAGCGGCCGCCATCGACTCGGTGAGGTCCTCCTCGCGCGCCGTGTTCTCGATGATCGGCACCTCGAGCGTGTTGAAGTACGCGAGCGTCTTGCCGACGCCGCCGAGACGCACGCCCTTGATCATCTCCTGGTGCGAGATGCGGAACGACTTGGCGTCCTTGCCGAGGAGGAGGGTGAGCATGACTGGGTGTGAGTAGGTGGTGGGCGGGGCGCGGGGGGACGTCGTTGGCTGTGGCGCGCTTTAACCCACCGGCATGCTGCGAGTGCGTGTGGATGCAGCTCTGCGCCTCGCGCTGCGTGAACGCGTTCCAGAAGAGCGGGGTGCACTGCGACTCGCTCAGGCCCTGCCGTCAGCTCGCGCTCTTCTTGCAGCTGGCCCCCTCGGCCGGACACACCTTCTTGCTGGGGATGCGCACAAAGTCACGCTGGCTCCCTGGCTTGGGCACCGAGCTCTGGGCGAAGGGGAGCACGAACATGTGCTCGGGGAGGATGCGCTCCTTCTGCACGCCGGAGGGCGCGAGATAGACGAGTGGGCTGGGGTGAGCTCAAACGTGGTTGCAGGTGACGGCTGAGGGGCGGGGAGATGAGGAAAGGAGGGAGGCAGAGGGAGGGGAGAGGGGGGGACTCACCCGCGGCGCATGGAGATGCCGCCGCCCGTGCCGGTCACCCAGCCGAGCTTGTAGAACTCGCGGCAGAGCTCGGGGATGAGGTTTGCGGGCTGTTAAGGGGTAGGGAGGGCGAGCACGGCCGAGCAATAGAGTGGGAGCGGAGAGAGGGAGAAGTGACCATCCGGCGTTAAGTTCAAGCGAAAGCGCAGCCGTCGGGTATGAGTAGGCGAACGTCAGCACAGCAACAACAATGGCAACCGGAAGAGACGGCGCGCCGGCTGAGGACAGGCAGAGTAAACACTCACGTGCTCCGGGTCCTCGCTCTGGACGAGCACCTCCGCCTGCTCGCTCAGCGGCTCGATCGTGCCGTACTCGGGGAGGGTGATGGGTGCCATCGTTGTCGGGGGAAGCTGCAATGGGAGAAGTACGAAGTGTGTAGGCGGACGCGCAACCAAACATGACTTGATTGACTTTTGGCAAAGTGGAGGTCGCCCACGTGCTTGGTGAGTTAGTTTGTATTGGCTAATTTAGGCTTAATCTCCCTCCTTATACCAATTAGACGATTTTGTATTTGTGTTTGTGTGGTGCTTCCGCGAAACAGGTTTGTTCTTACGACGTACGGGTAAGCGGTATTGCAAGTCTCATTACAAGGTCCATTAGACATTGAGTATCAAGTCTCATTCGAGTCTCATTACGACTCGTTAAGAAATTGTCACCACCATAAGAGGTGTAGAAGCTGCACTAGACGTTGCCAGTTGCATTTTAGGCCCTCTGATGCAGCGGAGACATTAGGAGCATCAGCCAGCCACATTAGGAACAGCGATAGTATCTGGTGGTCTCCATCGCCTGCTCCTCCTCAGCTGCTCGTCCTTGCCTGCTGCCGAAGCTTCCTATGGATCGTCAGACCTCCGCCTCTGCTCATACCATCTTCATGCTCATGACATGCGTGTTCGTCAAGTTCCTCCCTGCCGGCTCACACCTCACCTCTCTCTCATCGAACACGAGGGCGTAGAATGTCGGCCCGAACTATCGAGCCCAGGTGCCAGGCAACCATGATGCCCCCATGTACGTAGCATCAGTCGCGATGAGAGTGTCTGGTCCGCCGCACTCGCGTTCCGCACATCGCTCGCCTCCCCCGCCCCAGCACCAAATGCACCGTTGTCCGATATCCCATACCCCGTCCCATCTCGGCCCGATTCCACGTCTCCCACGTCTGTTCCGCTGGGAATGTCCACTCCCGATCTCGCATACCAACTCGAGTCGTTGAGCCAAGACAGCCAGATCCGGGGCCGCAGATAAAGAACAGTTCCAACCCATTGCCGGCGGCAACGGCCAAAGCAGTGCCTTGGCCGAAGGCCAAGTGACCGGTGCCCGAGGTCATACCGCACCAACCTGCCTAGCCCTCCTATGACCTCGCTGCCTACCCGAAGGCCAAGATGTGCCGAGTATACGGAGGCCCAGGTGCCGTGAGCCCACACCAAGCTACGGAGCCAAGGGGCAGGATAACGACCAAGACCATGGAACCCTCAGCCACGCACCGGCCCACGCACATTCAGCGAGCGTACGTACTCGATTGCGATACCACGCACTACCGCACACGACCCCACCGCCACCGCCAACTCGGGCACGCCACGCCTCTCGCGCCTCATGAGCGGTACCAAGCCGTGAGATTCAGATCCAGGCTCCGTCCCTCCCAATCCCATCCCAGCTAGGCCCATCCCAGCTAGGCCCATCCCAGCTAGGCCCATCCCAGCTAGGCCCATCGCAGCTAGGCCCATCCCCGCCATGCCCATCCCCAGCCAGGTCGCAGCCAGGTCCCACGTCCCAGGACCGTACCGAAGCAAGCTTCGGTGATTCACCCGCCAAAACCTGGCCCAGCACACGACCAGGAGCGACCAGGAGCCAGAAGTGCGGGACAATCGAGGGCGGGGGTGCAGATCTGAGCGCGTCGGGGCGCGAACGGCGGCCGTGGGGTGAATTTGTGGGCTGTGCGCTGAGCTGTGAGCGCTCGAGGCTGTGGGGCGCCAATTGTGGGGTCTTCAGAGGTTGTGGGGCCCGCCAAGCCCTGGGTTCTTTACGTAAAGATGTGCCTTTAGGTTTAGGTGTGAAACCGAGCGCTATTGTCGGCTGGAACGCTCATGTGATTGTTCGTGTGTTGTGTGTGTCGTTGTATCGACGCGACGCGACGCGCGTCTTCTCGAGTGTCGAGCGAGCAGCTGAGTGTCACAGTTCAACTAGATCAAACGTCGCGTCAGTAGCAATTAGTAGGAAGAGCAGCGACGAGACGCGATGTGATAGCGAACAGATTCATTCAAATTCAAAGACAACTTCTTCTCGAATACTTCTTTGACCACCGCTCACGCCTCGAGCGTCAATCCCAGCGCTTCACTAAACCTATCTCCAAACGCTGCTTCTCCCAGTTTCTTTCCAATACGATCGATTCGATCCGCCGCCTTCCAGTCAAACGTCGAGAAGCCGCTCGGAACCTCCTCGAACTCATCGCAGTCGAACGCAACGAGCGGTGGTGTGCGACACTCGTCGCCATCGTCGTCGTCTTCCAAGTCTGCGAGTGGTGGGGGGAGGCAATCGCCATCGCAGACGAGCCCGAGCGCGTCGCAGTTGCACTCTTCTTCGCACTCGGCGTCCTCTTCCGGTGGTCCGGCGACGACAGAGGAGCGGAGGCAGGGCAGGGAGCGCAGGCGAGGTGAAGGCCTCTCGGGACACTCGTCGCCTTGAGGTTTCGTTTCGAGCTTCGGAAGAAGATCGGCTGGTGGAAGGGCATACGTCGATAGCACAGCGAGGGCGTATGTGAAATCCTTGTGACGCTTGGGGCCCAAGGGTGGCAAGGGTGGCGTGACAAGAAGCTCCTCGTCGTCGCTTGGAGGCGAGTCGGGTGTCGAGGCTGAGAGGATTGGCACAGTAGCCGACACGGCAGCAGCGGACGCGATCCACTCGGGTGCGAAAGCCCCAGACTCCCACATGGCCTCGAGGTCGACGGGCATTGGCTGTGCCACGACCTCGAGCTCCTCGGCGAGGTCGAGATCCTTCTGGTTGCGGACGTGGCCGTGCGCGTCGAGCTCGAGCCACTCCTCGACCATGTCCTCGTCGTCGGTCTCGTCGTCGCCAACGGCAACAACGGTGACGTCGGTGCCGTGGGAAACGTGGCCGGTCTGAGCGTACGAGATGGTGTAAGACTCAGTGGCCTCAAACTCGTAGTCCTCGTAGACTGGGAGGCCTACAGTGAACTCGGCCGAGGGCTCGTCGTCCCCCTCGTCAACGTCGGCGAGGACATCCTCGAGCCAGCGCTCCTCGGCGACCTCGTCGTCGTACTCGTCCTCGTCCTCCTCAGAGAGGACGTCGAGGGCAGGGGCGTGCCACGAAGTGAGCTCGGAGTGAGCAGTAGGGGACTCGAGGGAGGCCCAGGCGGAGCGGATGGCCTCGCGAACGAGGACGCCGCGGCGGAGACCGTCGGTAGGGTCGCGAGCGCCGGCGGGCGCGTCGAGCGACTGAAGCTTGGCGCGTGAGAGCGCGAGGAGACGCTGGCCCAGAGGGGTGAGCGTCGGGGTCTTGCTAGAAGCAAACTGCATCTTGTTGGTGTTGTTCTTCTTCTTCTTGATATAGGCGGCAACGATTGATGTGCCGGCGGTGTTGTAGTAGTTAGGCGGTGCGTCAAGTGAAGACGTGGCGTTTAGTCGCCGTGTGGATCCCAGTGACGAGTGTGCTCGTGCGCGGGAGGTGGGAGGTGGGATGGCGGGTACTGCGAGTAGCTGCGGGGGACAGTTGTTGATGATAGGCAATGATGCGTGAAGGGGGGCGGCATAATGAGGTTGTGTGGTTTGTGTGCCGGTGATGGCGAGTGAAGACAGTTTCGATCAACTACGAGGGGCGAGTGGTTGATATTGTAGGGGATGCGGAATTCTTATGAGAAGGCCGCGGAATGGGTTGTTGCGAGGTGACGATTGGGTGAGTGGTGTTGACGTTGTTGCTGTTGCTGCTGTTGTTGTTGTTGTTGTGAGTCGACGTAGTAGTGACTGGAGCGAAGAGCAAACAGATGATGTGGAGAGAGAGGAAAGGGAAGAGAGGAATGGGGGGTAGGTGTGTGGCCAAGAGAGAGATGTTTTATAGAATGGTCCGTATTTTGTTGAGTAGACTTCTCTTTTGTCGCGCCCGGTTGGTTACCCCGCTCATCTCCGGGTTGCACTGCATACATACACACACACACCTCCACCCCCGCCGCAGTTTGGGTTTCTCTCGGGCAGTCGACTCAGCACATTTCAGGGACGGGTAAGTTGACCCGGTCTGGCCCCTGTGCCCCTCTCGACCGTGTGAGTAAGCCCCTTACAAAGCATGACGCCCAGGCGTACCAACTTTCAATCACGCCAACGAGCTTCAGCCTCTGCTCTGATGCCCTTACTTTCGAGGCAGAGGAATGGGATTCGGTTCCGGTGCCCGTTTCCACCACCTCGACTCGCTCTACTCTCGGGCTGTACGACTCCACGTGTTGTTAGTTGTCTCTCGCTTCCCATCGCACGCCACAGCGGTACAATCAACTACTACTCTACTAGAGGTGTCATATTATGATAGCAGTACAGTCAGCAACGGTATGCAACCAAACAACCCATCACCACCAGCTAGTACCACATGATCACTACTTCTATGACGTTCATACCACACCTCGCCACCATTCGGGTCCCCTCCCTCGCTTGTACCCTCTCGTTACTAGCTCAGTTAGCCCGACCGCACAGGCCATTTACTCTCCCACACGTACTGAACGTGTTTCATTCACCGCTACGGTACGGCCCGAGTACACTGCCCGCGGCCAACTTTGGTCGGTCCAGCCACGACGGGCCAGCTGAGAATCGGGCCGGCGGGAGTGAACCACTGCCGCATCCAAAAGTCCGCCGCAGCACCCGGTCTACGACCGTACAGGCTCTACATCGAAGCCGATGTTGTTGCTAGGATTCACCCAAAGCTTCAATGCTCAAAAGACCCGGAGCCGCAACTTACTGGGAAGGGAGAGCCCGAAGACCGGACACCGGCCGGGAGGTTACAGAGAATGAGGGGGCGTTTCTAATGTCAGGGTGATTCAGGGACGGATGTCGAGCGGGGTCAATGTTCCTGCCCTGAAGATCTGTGTGTCGCCAAAGGCTTAATTTCAACGGATTCCACGTTTAGCAGTTGGCATGGACCCTGAAGACTATTGCGCCCCTGGGACAATTTCGGGTGAGATTGTCGACTCATGGCCATCTCAACCACTGCGTAAAGCTGTGGCGAGCAGTTCGCTATTCTCGTCAACGAACGATGTCATGCTCTGCACTCCACGACGCTATGACGATCCCATCCGCAGCTAGCTCCCATCTATCTTTAGCGGATACATAACTACTTACAGTCTGCGCACAAACGACACGCGTCGTCTTGTCAACCCATCATCTCATTACACGTTCCTTCGAGTCGAGACTTGTTAGACCGAGTTGCACAGACGCCGCTACGCCATCAAACGCCTCCCTCCCTGCACTTACCTACCAACTGACCCTGCTCTAGTAACGCTCCCTACTAATTTTGAGCCCTTGTAGGTTACTGAGCGTCGCATTTTGCGGCGGAAGTATCGATCCGGCACGGTCTCCGGGTCTCACCGAGCCGCCGAGTTGACGTCCGCAATGGAAGTTGGACGGGGCCGCTGGCCTGGTGTGGAAGTTGCACGGGCTCGGACTCCATCTCCGTGATCTCCGCGACCTTGGCGCGCATCGACCTCTTCGTCTCCGCCAAACTCGCGTACTCGTCAAGCTCGAGCCGCTGCCGGGTGGTCATTTAGCCTGATTCCAGTACTTTGGCGGTGAAATGGGCGGGCCGGAAGACGGCGGAAGTCAAGCGGTGGAGGCGGAGTGGAGGTCGACCGGATTTTGAACGCGCTCAACTGTTTTTCAACGGGAGATCAAAACAGCCGCCAGCCGCCAGACGCGAGCCGGGCGCGTAAGATCAAACGCGTCCATGCTCTGGTTCGCTCGGCCGGACGGCGGCCGCACTGGCATCTTCATAGTACGCGCCTGTGCAAGGACACCGAGCGCATACCAGCCATCGCTAGTCGCAACCACCGACCAGCCTCGGCCAGCCGTCCAGCCACGGCCCTGTGCTTCGTCCCGACTTCCTGGCTGACATCCTGATATCCTGATGTGATGTCCTACAGGGAAGGCCGAGTGCTAAACGTAGGTCTGTGATTCGACTCAACGCCGTCGCGCAAACAAACATAGTAGCATAGCCCTTGCTCAACACCGTGCGCAACACCGTGCTTGCTAATGCTCGCTCATCTACGTTCGGTGTCACGCGGTGCACTGTTCTGCACCGGAGCTACGCCTTCGGACCTTCGCCGTCGCCTTCTGCCCTTCGCACTTGCACCCTCGGGCCTCCGCGACTCCGACTCCGTCGGGCTGAGCCCGCAGTTTCCCGGCTAGTCTCCTCCACCGATCCTAGAATGTTATGCATTTATCTAGGACATGTCTAGCAGCATTGCCCTAGCTTATACCTTCTTGCATTTACTAGTTATTGGCTCTACAAGTGCCGCACTACTCGTCCCTCGTTCCCTTCCAGCTGACACGGTGGAACAGAGCCGGCGTGCGGCATGACTGGAAGCCATCACCATGCGCGTACAGTGCAAGGAACGTGCCCTCAAAGAACGAGTCGAATGGACGCATCTGTACAAGTCTCGTGGCAGGCAGCGTCCCGACAACCTTGTCCCCAACCGTAAACGTGTATCCCTCGCGTCTCGCATCGATGGTAACGAACATCTTGGAGGACGGCGCTGGAAGCACAGTTTCCTGCTGTCAGCAATGCCTACCGCTTCTGCTCACTGTGAAGCCGTTTCCGTCGTCGGGGATGCGGAAGACGAGTTCTTTGCCATTCTTGGTTCCGCGCAGACCGAGCGAGCCATGGCACCACTTCGACCACCATACTGCGACACCGGCCCCTTCGCCTGCCACCTGGGGCTCGAATTCGAACTCGATCTCCCACGTGCCCGTGAAGGCCGTCTGCTTCTTCGCGACCATACCGATAGCCTCGTCCTGGCTGAGCAAGAAGGGCGAGCCTCGGATAGCAAGACTGCCGGGATGGGAGGTGAGGCTATGGAACGCCTTTTGCGGTGTTCGCAGGAAGTACCACCCTTCTGTGTGGAGGTCTACCGTTAGCCAAGGTACTTCCCTCTTTAGAGACGCGGGGTGCGGCTCACTTGTCTCGGGCGAGAAGCCGTATTCCCACGACTCCTCCTTTGCCACCCTAGGGAGGATGGGCGGGCCCTCGAGCTCGACCTTCTTCCCGCCGTTGACAACTGGCCAGCCGTCGACCCATTCGACGGGGCAGAGGAATGTCTCGCGGCCAAGCTGGCTCAGTGCTCCCTTATGGTTCCTCACGGCAAGGAAGAACGCCCACCACCGGCCGTCCGCGCCCTCGATCAGGTCCATGTGACCTGTCATCTGGATAACGGGGTGCTTGTCGTTGTACACCAGCGGATTGATGTTCTCGGGGGCAACCTCGTACGGGCCCAGGGGATGCTTCGCGCGGGAGATAAACTCCTGATGCTCAATCTCGGTACCGCCCTCAGCCGTGATAAGGTAGTACCACTCGCCGCGCTTGAAGATGTGCGGACCCTCTGCAACGCCGTTGCCCGTGACTCCATTACGACGGATCAGTTGAGCGGGGCCGAGTGCATCGCCGGTTGCGAGATCGATCTCAGTCGCGAAACACGAGATGTTCAGCTTGTCGCCCTCGCGGATGGGGACGTCAGGGGGAATACCCGCCCAGGCAGAGTAGACTTTGCCGTCGTCATCGAAGAATAGCTGCTATCAGCTTGGACTGATGGAACGCACTCACGTCCTGGTCGATGCCCAGCGTGTCAAACCAGATAGGATCGGACCAGCGCGTCTCGTCGGTAATGTCGTCCGTCCATACATAGAATCCGCGGCTAGGGGGCACGTTCTGCCATCAGCGCGTCGCCTTATGCCACATCCCGGGACGCCCACTTCAAAGTCAGTGCGCTGCGACTGCCGGAAGACAGAGGCGGTGGTCATGTACCACCGTCCCTTGTGGTACCGCAACGTCGGAGCGTAGATGCCCGCTCCCGGCTCGACCGTGCGCATCTCGAGCTGCGAAGGCCTGTTGAGCGCATGGCCGATGAGCTTCCAGTTCACAAGGTCGCGCGAATGGTAGATTGGGACGCCTGGGAAGTACTCGAACGTCGATGTCGCGAGGTAGTAGTCATCGCCTACCCGACATACAGTCGGGTCGGGATTGAAGCCTGGCAGCACGGGATTACGGTAGCCCTTGGACATGATTCATGGAGATGATTCAAAGTGCGCAGCGTGCCACGCATATGAACGAGATATTACTGCAATGCGTCGGCGTCTTGGCGGGTGTGTACAACTTGACCGGCCCGACCGGTGAACCGGTGAACTGAGCGTTCGACGGAATCCTCCATCAATCGTCCGTTTGGGTCTCGTGGAGGATATTCGGCGAGAAGGGATCTGAACAACGTAAGCACATCCGCTGAGCGACCTTGTGGGCTGATGGTAGTATGTGACACCGGCCATGAAGAACTGGTCTGCCAAGATTCACATGCGACTCTATTCGCCGATCATGGGCACAGGATATGGACACGGCCTATCAAAATGCTAAATGGCATCGGGGGACTGGAAAATGCTCGGAGAAACAATAGACCTCATGCGACAAGCCGCAGGAATCCGCAGTTGAGTAATGGTTCTGTTGACCGCACACCTACTTTCACCTTGCGTTAGGGGCATGGTGGCAGGGAATAAGAGTTCCGGATCTGAACAAGGACTGCACGCAAACTCTGGCGTTGAAGCCTATTGACCGATTGCGCTCCAGGGAGGATGGAAAATGCTCGGAAGAACATTGGAGTGAGGCGTAGCTCGAAGCCAGCATTCGGGGCACCTCACCATACCTGGCGCCGCAACCGCGGCAAGACCGGAGCCACAAAGGGCTTTTACTCCGGACGGGTTGGCGCCACACCTCCAAGAAACTCCAACGGCCTCGCTGATGCGCTGATAACTCGGAGCAACAAGACACCGACATACACATTCGGGCATGATATTTAGAGGACCGGCCCCGCTACACGGGCCCCACCGCCCCTCACAATACGGTAACATGGCTACTGCCCCGCACCCAGTTAACCAGAATGATGTCAGCGAGATGGAGGTCGACAAGAAGGTCGTCGATCACATCGAG
Organism: Cutaneotrichosporon dermatis; assembly: GCA_020011015.1. Lineage (NCBI taxonomy): Eukaryota > Fungi > Basidiomycota > Tremellomycetes > Trichosporonales > Trichosporonaceae > Cutaneotrichosporon > Cutaneotrichosporon dermatis. Next base: position 6,727,766 of record JAIGNX010000001.1, on the reverse strand, counting down.
CGGTCCAACAGCCGCGACAGCAAGGATGCCAAGAACGACGATAGCTCTCATGTTCGCTCCGCGTTCGCCAATCTGCCTACCCGCCTGGCCATTCGCAAGTTCTGGCGGCTGTACCTTTGCGGCCTGAGCGTTTCGCTTGCGGGCATGTACACGGGATACACCATCAATGCCCCCGGTAACATTGTGGCGAATGCAGGTAGGCTTTGGGTCATCCGTCCTGGTCTCGCTGACAACAGGCTTCATCGAAGTCTTTGGCACTCACCGCAACCCTACTACCGGCGCGCTCGAGCTGGACGCCACTCATATTTCCCTGTGGAGCGGCATGATGAGTGTCTCACAGATCATCTCACAGGCACTCTCGCCCATTTCTGGTGACAAGTGGGGACGTCGCATTAACATGTGGATGTTTACGCTGGCCATGGTGGTGGTGAGTTCTGACTTTTTTTAATGCGTGGGCCAACGTCAGGCGATCATCATGAATATTTTCGCCACAAACTGGAAGGTCTACCTCGGTGCCAAGATCATGGCTGGTATCTCGTGCGGTTTCCTCGGCTCGACTGTGATGACCTACATGAGCGAGATTACCATCCCGCAAATGCGTGGTTCTCTCCTATCGTCATTCTCGCTGTCGTTCTCGCTCGGCGGCCTCTTCTCGGCCGTTGGTCTTCAAGTGCTCCAGGAAACTGCCCCTTTCGCATTCCGCCGCATCTTCTATTCCGAGTTTGCGCTCCTGGCGGTCTGGATGGTGCCACTCCTTCTTCTCCCAGAGTCTCCAGGTAAGCTCCGTTGCCCGTTGCCTGAAATAGGACGTTCTGCTGACCAACCTCAGTATGGCTAGCAGGCAAGGGTCGTCACGAGAAGGCCAAGAAAGCTCTCCGCCGCCTCGTTGGTGGCAAGATCGAGGGGTACGACCAGGAGCACGAGTACGCTGTAATTCTCGCGGAAGTTGAGCAGTCGAAGGCCCTCCAGGCCGCAAAGGGCGACAACGACTGGGCCTCCCTCTTCAAGGGTGTCAACCGCAAGCGTGCCCTTATTTCCACGATCCCCTTCACATTCCAGAACATTGTCGGTGTGCCCCTCGTTTACGGACAGACGACGTACTTTTTCCAAGTAGGCTTGTCCCTGTTGTTACCTGCTGATGCCAGACCGCCGGCCTCGACAATGCTTTCCTTGCATCGCTTATTATCAGCATCATCACTATCGTCGGCATCATCACCTCCTTCTATCTCGTTGAACGCCTTGGTCGCCGCACGCTCGTGCTGTGGGGTTCGGGCTTCTGCATCGTCATGAACGTTGTAATCGGAGCTATGGGCTGCGTCGAGCTCACTCCGGGCCTCGCCACCGGCCTGATCGTCATCTGCTCTCTCTGGGTCGCCTCGTACTCGATTTCCCTCGCCCCCATCGGTGAGCTAATATCCCATACTTGCCATGCTGACGATCAGGCTGGATGGCCCTCGTCGAAATTTCTACCCCTGCCCTCCGCGCTAAGACTGCCGCGGTGGCCACCGTCCTCCAGTCCCTCTCGGGTGTGCTCTTCAACTACACCGTCCCACTCATGCTCTCGCCGCAGAAGGCCGGCTGGGGAACCAAGATTGGATTCTTCTTCGCTGGCATCTCCATTCTTTACTGGATCCCGACGTACTTCTACTTCCCGGAGACGAAGAACCGGAGTTACGCGGCGCTGGACGAGTTGTTCGAGGCCGGTGTGTCGCCGCGCCGCTTTGCGCAGACTCCTACGGCCGCTGGGCAGGCCGAAGACATGGGTCTGGAGGAGGTCAGGCAGGTGAAGTAGTTCAATAGTAGTTCAATGGGGTATGCAGGGTCAATTTGGTATCAGTTAAATGACTGCACTTCAGCCGAGAGCTCTCAGTGTTGGTATAACTCACGGCCAGCTCGTAGGCAAGAGCACGTGCCGTCCACTACGAAGACGGCCATCTCAGATTCTCCCTTGTCGTACCCAGCCAGCCCCCGCAGGTCGGGCTGCCCGCGAGCGCCACGTGGCACATCCCGCCTCCGCCTCCCACGTCCCACCTCCGCACTCCACGCCGACTCCGTCGCCGTCTCCGAACGTCCATCCGCACTCCTCCCCGGTGACCAGAATTCCCCTCCCGCGCACAAATGCTCTGCCGGGCACATCCAGAATGTGCGCAAACACATCCTCCTTAGCTCAGTTGGTAGAGCGCGTCACTAGTAATGACGAGGTCAGTCGTTCGAGTCGGCTAGGAGGAAGCGAGTATCTCTTTTTGTGCGGCTTTGCAAACTGGGCGATCACGATGTCGCCGAGTTCTGGAGGGTCTGGGGTGATGACCTTTTGCTCTCCGTTACCGTTGTAGATGGCGAGGTTTGCTTCGTTGCGCGGTGGGGCCGTCATCAGACCTAGCCTGATTGGTTTGTTCGCTCCAGACCGCGGCCAAGAGCCACGCAGTCCATACCAGGATGAGAAGAGCTTATTGCTTCAGTGGGGTCCGCGCGTAAGGCTGTAACTTCCATTGCTGATCGCCCTCATTCCAAGAGCAGCGAGCCCATCACCTGGAAGAGGCTGCGAGCCGGCCAGCGACATTCCATCCAATCGTCCTACCAATCCAGGGCACACTTCACCCCTACTCCTTTACCCCACCCATCCCCTTCACTCCTCCAGACATCGCCTCCACACGTCTTCTGCCCCTCCCTTCGCCCATCTTCCGCATCTATAACGCTCGAGCTAACAACAAGCCGACCGCGGCAACCGCCACCGCCCCAGCAGCCGGCCGCCGCCTCGAACACCAACAAGCCTCCTTAGCTCAGTTGGTAGAGCGTTCCTTTCGTAAGCCGTGAGGGAAAGGTCGGTTGTTCGAGTCTGCCAGGAGGCAAGCGAGTCAGCTCGTGTCTCTTTTGCTCTCCGGGAGGGGAGCAGGGAGGTGCGGCCTGCTTTTTGATAGTGGCGTATAGTGTTCCAATCCTTGTTAAGTTGGAATGGTAGGGGGAACAAAACCGGTTGATTCAACCACACCGAGTCACAACCTAGCCTGTTCGAAACACGCTACCGTCGTCTCTCAGTATTCCAGGCTTAGGGACGAGACTTGCAAGCGCAAATAGATATGCACAAGCCCTCTAACCAGCTGCTGTCCCAGCTGTACCGGCTCGAGCGGAGAGCAGCGGCCGCTACTTCAACGATCGCCGCAGCACCACTACCGTCGGTTGAATCGTATGACGGTCAGTACACAAGATTCTGATTCTCCTCAGTTCTTGTAGCCTGGGTTCGACTCCCAGTTCGACCTCGTCTGAAGCCTGTCTTCAAGGTGGTTAGCTTTTTAGTTGGGGAAGGGGATCAGGGAGCCGGTGCGAAGGAGGTATGAAGAGGTGCGAAGGCGGAGACTTGAGCGGGGCCACATGCCTGTAGGCGGACGTTGACTGTAGCGTGCTGTCCAACAACAACGTCACTGGGAGACCCGTGTTCTACTCCCTCTGGAGCATCGAGAGTCGCAGACTTAGCTGTTGGCCTGGCTTCTGCGTCCTCCGCGACGACTGCAGACGAGATAAAAGTATGCCATCTGCCACTCTGTCCACGATCACGTGACACGTCCGACGTCATGGCGATCGACATCGACGCGCAGGGCATTACGCGGAACGACGTCGACCACTTGATTCCATTCAACCGTCGTCCGACAGCTCACTATGCCTCCCATATCTCCCCCACACCCGACGCCCCGCCCTGGCCCAGTCGAAAGCGGCTACGTCGCGCACCAGCTCCAGCGCGAGGTGTACGATTCCATCCCCTCGCTCCGTCCAAGTCCCGGCGATGTCGAGCGCGCGCGCGAGGTGCTAGCACTCCTCAATGCCGAAGGAGGAAGGGCGTGGGCGTTGCTCGCGCGGGTTAGGCGGCGGCAGGGAGGGATGGACGGCGCCATTGGGGGGTTGAAGCGGCATTCCTTTGAGACGGACAGTCACTTGGTAGGTGGCTCTTCTTCCTCACCCCGAGTGCTCGTGCTTCATGACCAGCTGAGGTCATCTTGACGTCGCTCACATTGTCTTACGTCGTTTGGGATACCCATTTCCCGTTGTCCGCTTATCGATCTGCCATCCGAGCTGACCCCAGAACCCTACACGCTCCACTATCGACGCAGCACTCGCACACCTCCCCGCCCGCGCTGACGCCCTCCTCGCCTCCGCCCATTCCTTATCCAAATCCGACTCGAACTCCCCCAGCGACGGATCCGACGCCGGGCCCGAACCCGAGACCTTCTCCGGCCTCCCCCCCTCAACCATGGGCCACGAGGACGCCCTCGTCCTCGCCACAGCCAGGTGGTTCAAGCACGAGTACTTCCGCTGGGTCGACCCGATCAAGTGCGCCAAATGCGGCGGCCCGACTGCCGGAGCGCGCGGCGCCGAGCCCACCGCTGAAGATCGGGCGGGCGGGGCGGGGCGGGTGGAGGTGCATATCTGTGCGGACAGGGGATGCGGTGGCGAGACGCGGTTTCCGCGGTATAATCAGACAGCGGCGCTGATGCGGGCACGCGTCGGGCGGTGTGGTAAGCCTCCTTATGCTCGAACGGTGGCGCTCACACCAGGCGAGTTCGCGCAGCTTTTCTACATATTTCTGCTTGCGCTCGGGCTCGAGGCGCGGTACGTCTGGAACTCGGAGGACCATGTGTGGACCGAGTACTGGTCCCCCTCCCTCCAACACTGGGTACATGTCGACTCGTGGTGCGTCGCCGCTCAGCTTACATTATCTTTAGCCTAGCTGACAACAGCGAGGCGGAAGTCAACAAGCCGCTGCTGTACGACCGCGGCTGGGGCAAGATGCAAGCCTACTGCCTCGCGTTCGGGCCACACGGCGCGGAAGACGTGACGCGCGTCTACGTCGATGACTGGAAGGCGTGCCTTGCCCGGCGGGCTGATAAGAACGCGCAGGGGACGGGATGGGGCGAGAAGAAGCTCCAATGGGTGCGTCAAAGCAAGGAGGGGGACTGACGGCAGCTTCTGCTGCAACACACCGTGCAGTGCCGCGCCTACCTTGATGACGAGGAGAGGCTCCGCCTGCAGAGTATGGACGAGGCGCAGGCGCGCTGGATGGACGACGAGAAAGGGCGGTGGAGGGAGGCGGAGGCTGGGGGACTGAAAGGACGGCAGAGTGGGACGGAGGAGTGGAAGGAGGCGCGGGGGGAGACTGGTAAGGGCGAGGAGAAGGTGGATGAGGAGGCTGCGGCGGCAGAGCCTAATACCACGTAAGCGCGGGTGTAGTATGGCGTGTAGACACCTGCTAGACGTCAAGGTTGTAGTTAAGATTGTAGAGATTATAGAGCCAAGCCGGATATGCAACTCCAACCAAACTGTCGCCGGGCCATGGAAGGGACGCCATCACCTACACCCACACTATATCTGCACCATTACGAACAGGCCCTAGCGGGCCTGTTCTTGCGAACTGTGAGTGCTATGCATGTCTACTTCCTGTGGAAAGGTATCCTGAATCCCGTGAGCAGCGCGCGGCGTGCTCCTGCGCGTCCCTCCCCCTCGCGTTGGTCTTGAAGTGCATGTGGAAACCGTGGAGACGGGGGTACGAGTCGATGTTGGCCTCGATCTGGGGGAAGAGGCCCATGGCGGATGGGGGGAGGCCGAGAGACGACACCAGCGAGGGCCGAGGGGACGTCTTGCTAGCCGACATGGGGGGAGGACGAAACCAGGGAACTCGCGAATACGGGGGAGGACAAAGTCGACAAGGGACTGGAGGAAGTCGTACATGGCCTCGCCCTTGAGCTCGACCTTTGCGGCGACGGGCATGCCTGCGCGGAGCTTGAAGGCGGCCGCACCTGTGCGCGACGCCACGACCTGCACGCCGCCAGCGCCCTGCCTGCCTCCTCCGCGCTCCGTCTCGCCCGAGATGGCGCGCAACGCCATGATAGCCGACAGGAGGGCGTTCTTGTTTCCACAGCCTCCTTGACCATGGTGTGCAGCGTGATGCCCTCGAGGCGCACGACGCTGTCAGGCGTGAGTGCGCGGTTGACGGGCTTCGGGGGCCGGTTGCCCTTGGGCGGCGGCTGCGGCCGTTGGCCTCGTAACCAGTGACGATCTTGGGCTCGGGCGCGCGCGATCGAGCGGCGGCGGGCGCGGCCGACGTCTCCCATGCACGGTGGTCGTAGGTCATGTACAGCATGTCGGAGGCGAGCGTGTGTCGTAGTGGTCGCCGTACCGCGAGGGTGGGTTCGTCCGAGGTGGATCTCGGGCAGGACCCAGTTGGGGTCGAGGACCTCGGCGGCGGGCGCCTTGGCCTTGGTCTTCTTGGCAGCCTTGGTCGAGGCTGCGCGGCGAAGCGCGGCGCAGCCGCGCGGGACCGAGGCGACGGCGGAGCGGAGCGACATCGGCGAGGTATGAGCGTCGAGGTGGTTGACGAACGAGCTGCTAAGTACTCGCGATTAGATGGACCAGCAAAAGACGATCAGGCGCTTTCGCCCGGACTTTTCTGATTCCGTCCATCGCGACCACGTGAGATGAGGTGCCTGAAGGAAATAGGCCCGCGATGGCCACGCCCGGTGTTGTGGTGCCGACTTCGACGTCACGGTGCTGCTGGGAGTGCAGCGAGATGGAAATGTCACTGCGCGCTCACTCACGACTGTCCATAACCTCGCATTCTACCTACTCATAACCTAATCATACGAGAGCGGTATCGAGATGCCCTCGCCGCCGCTCTCCATTGTCCAGTCCCTTTCGCCGCGGTCGCCGTCCTCGCCAGTGACGATGTGACCGACTCGTGTACGGCCAACGGCTGCCGCGGCTTCGACGAGCTCCTCCGGCCATGGGAGGGGGGAACGGAGCGAGGTGGGTACCCGCCGGGAACAGACAATCATAGAGCTCGGAAGACCCAACTGACAACCGCAGTGCAGATCATGTCGTCGACGCTCACGCCGACCGTGCACCCAACCTTCCCTCTGCGCTTCGTCTCCTATGCGTCCGTGTATGCCGCGCCCGCGTCCGCGTCGCCGCCGCCCGACATGGTCGTGGACCTGATCTCCACGTGTGTCGGGAAACACCAGCCAGGTGGGTGTCCTGTACGGTCCACAGAGCTTGGGCTTGTCTTAGCTGGTCCGCAGCTTGATAGCTAAGCAGATGAGGAGCAACACTACCCCGTCACCGCGCGCTTCTGCTCAACTCGCGCCACTAGCACCTCATGAGACTTTCAACCACCCCGTCGGCGTCTGTTCGCCATCTCGACGTCCACGCCTGATCCCATGCCGACATTGCAACGGTTGTATGGGCAGGCGGTGGGCACGGGCGCACAAGCGGCGCCGTGGATGGATGGCGTACAGGTGCTCAAGTTCTTTGTCGTCGTCCACGACGTGTCCAAGATGGGCCCTGATCTTGAGCCGTGAGTAGACTTGAGAGCTGAGGACAGAGCTACGCAGTGCGCACGAGCTGCTGTCGTCGGTGAAGAAGCAGTACGGCCCACATCCACCCTCGTCGTAATCAACTCGCGGTCAACACCCCTCCGCTCGAGTCGCCAGACTCACGCGCACATGCGTCGGTAGCCCCCGACGACCTGAATGCCGCGGAGGACCCATCTGCGCTGTCTCAGCTGTATGCGTCGACCATGGCGTCGTTGACGCTCTCGCCCATGGCAGCCGCTGCGCACGAGGCCGGAGTTGAAGGGAAAGCAAGCCTAAGAAGCGCTACGCGGCCAAGTTGACACCCGACGATGTCAACGCGCTTATTGCGCTCGTGCGCGAGCTTGTCGTCCAGAGCCTGGTGCCTTGGATGGAGGCGCGGGTGAGGGAGTGGAATGAGGCGTACCAGTCCAACCGACGAGGGTTGACCGGGAGGCTATTTGGTGCAGGCAGGAAGCTGTTTGGGAGCAGCAGGCCGACGTCCCCATCTCCCGCGTCCAATGCCCATCAAGGCTACAACTCGATCAAGGGATAGTGAGTTTCTGCTTGTCAGAGGCGTTACTTACACCAGCTACGCCGTCAACTCCATCGAGGCGCTGTCACGAAGGCTTGCCGACTTCGCGTTCATGCTCCGCGACTATCGATACGCCAGTGCGGTTTACGACTCGTTGCGCAAGGACTATGCGCAGGACAGAGCATGGCGTTACGGGGCCGCAGCGACGGAGATGTTTGGCCTGTCGCAACTGCTCGCCCAGACATACTTCATGCCCAACACCCCTCCGTCCACGCGCGTCACCTTTACGACCATGCAACATACGGAGATATCGTCGTGGCTGGAGCAAGCTGTCATTGCGTATCAAGCTCGCGGCGGCGTTGGGCAAGTCCAACTAGACGCTTTGCGAATCACCGTGCTCTACTACGAAGCGTGGAAGGCGATCAACGAGTGGAGAGGTGTGGGCGCCGCACTGGTGCGCGCAGCGGGCGAGGCAGACGAGGTGCCATGTGCGGTCATCGTGGAGGAGGCTGCGGCCACCGATGTGCGGGCTGGGAAGAGGAATCGCGGGCAAAGGCGGCAGGCGTTCCACCTTGTCATGGCCGCAAGGCGATACGAGAAGGCTGGCTTGGTGAGTTCGCGGAGGTCTGATCGAACTAACAGCAGAAACAATACTCTCGCCGGTGCCTCGAGCAGGCCGCTTCATTACTTCGCGATGCGCCATGGGGAGCGGTGCGCGACCGAGTCGAGTACTCTCTAGGCCGGCAAGCCTACACTCTCGGCGAGAGTGACGTCGCCGTCACGCACTTCCTCCGGTTATTGGCACGGGACGAGTCGGCCACACCAGGGACACAAGGCATGGTCCTCGAGGACTTGGCGCTGGCGTACGAGCAGCTCTCCCACAATCCAGAGCAGCTCGCGGCCACGGAAGACAAGCTCCGCCTCCCTTCACCCATCTTCGACGCCAAGAAGACGCGCATTGTACTAGCCGCTGAAGGGAGCACCGACGGGAGCCGGGAAACCTGGGCGACGCTGGATACGCGTGTGCTTTGCCATTGGGATCGCAAGGGCAAGAAGCCACTCAGTGTCCTCCCCGATGCCAAGAGGATTGTCGCGGCTATCGGAGAAGAGTTCACCGTTGAGCTCCTTGCCGCCAATCCGCTCAACGCTCCCATTACCATCTCCGACCTCACTCTTGATCTCGACGGCGACGCCGACGTCGCAACGCGTGAGGAGATTACACTCGACGCGTACGAGTCAAGGCAGATCGCTCTCACCGTCACGCCCAAGGTTGCTGGAACCTTGACTGTCAAGGCGGCGCGGTTTACGTTCCACCGCTTCCTGCCAATAGTGCAGAGTCTTGAGAGGCGAGGGCGACGGCTCCACGCAACAAAGGCACAGCGATTGACACCGACGTACGCGGCGGACACGAGCTTGACTGTGCACGTCGAGAACACTGCGCCACGAGTGATCGCCCACATTATCGGTGTGCCCGACGTTGTGTACGCAGGAGAAGTCGTAGATGCCGAGCTGCGTCTCCGTAACTCGGGGACACTGCCGGTGGAGGATGTGCAGGTGCTCACCTCTCATTACGGTGTCGTCTCGCTTGCCAGCGACGAGTCGCAGTCTGGCCCGTTGTCCAACGTCATCTCGCCAAACCGGCCGTTTACCGTCTATCCGGACGTTATTCAGCCAGGGGAGGATGTGGCGATTCCGATCCGGTTCTCGTACCCGAGTGTCGGGAGGTTAGAGCTCCTCGCCTTGGTTGTGTTCTCGACCCCGGACGGCGTCGCTGGCGCCGCCAAGGTCTCGCACACCGCAGACATCAGGCGGACCGTCAGCATCAACAGCGAGGTCAGGCCAGCGAAGGAAGGCTGGTTTGTCACCCTGGATGTCGCTTCGCACGCCGACGTCGTCCTCGACATCGGCGCAGCGGTCCCAGTTTCAGAGCACTTTACGGCCGAGGTTCTTGGCGGCAGCGCCACGCTGTACCCTAACCAGAACTTGCGTTCTGTCCTCGCGGTGAAGTCCTCCGGCGACAGTTCATCCGACATGTCCCAGCCTGGCCTAGTAGCAAATCTCGGCAAGCTCCTCCGTGGCGCCGACGCCACCTCCCTCGACCCCGTCGCGCCCGCCACAGTGCCCATCTCGAGCGTGCCCGACGGCTACCTCGCCTCACGCCGGGCCCACCGCCTCTCCTTCGCCGCGACCAACTTCCCTGCCCTCCCGACGGACCTCGTCCCGAAGGTCTTCCCGACCTTTGACCCGCTCGACCTTGACGTAGCGTTTGCGTGGAAAGCAGAGGACGGGCGACAGGGCATCGCGTGCGTGCACGGCATCCGCCCCGCGCCGTCGTTCTCGCTGGTCGAGCGGCTGCGCGAGGACGTCGCGCCGGCCAAGCGGACAATGTACGAGGAGACGGGGCGGATACGCCGTGCGCTGGCTGACAGTGTGCTCGAGGGCGTGTACGCCGACGAGTCGGATCCGGTTCTTGTGCGCGCGACTGTGCCCAGCGCGAAGCGGGGTCGCGTCACGCACTCCTTTGACGAGTAAGTCGGCTTGAGCTTTTGGCCCACTCTGGCCCAGTCTGGGCCTTACCCAGACGTTTGGAGCAGTACATGGCTGACAGCAGCGCCCTCGTCCTCCCCGTGACGATCGCCATCGAGAACCGCTCCCCGACACTCTCGGCACGCTGGATCCTCCGCCTCCCAACGCCGCGCTACCCCCAATCTCCCGCTGCGCCGCTCTACACCGGCTCCCTCGATTATCGCGGCACGCTCGGGCCGCGCGAGACAGCCACCGTCGAGACGGGCGTGTGGGTCGTCGAGCCCGGCCTCGTGCAGCTGGGCGGGTGGGAGGTCGAGCGCGAGACGGGCGATGTCGAGGAGGGCGTGTGGGAGCCGCGCGCGAGCTGGGTCGAAGTGGGCGCTGGGCCGCTTGTCGAGGTTGTCAAAGCTTAGTGCCGGGATGCTAGGCGTGATAGAGTTAAGGGATAGTACTTGCATCTAGCATTGATGTTATAATCGCATGCGGGTGAGCCAAAATGGAGGTGGCTGTGCTACTGTCCCTCGAGATGCCATACCTTACCTGATAGACAAGCGATGCTCCACGCTCACCGCTTCGCCGCTTCGTAGCGTCACCACTAAGGAAGTCCCATCTATGCATGCAAAGTACAATATGTGGCGTATTGCCGCTTTTCGCCTATCCATCATGACGCCGCGCGCCCGTCCAGCGTCCATCCGTGCTTTCAGCACCTGGCCCCTTTGCCTCCCGCTCCTCAGAGCCAGTACTCCAGTCCCCGTCCGCTGCCCCGCTCTTCCGCTGCCAACGCCGCTCACTTCGTTCTCGTCGTTCGCGCAGTTCGCGCTCAGGCATCCACATCCATCTCCTCTGCAGCCAGCTTGTCCACCCCGCCGGCCTTGCGCACCATCCGCCGGATCTCGCCAGGCGTCTTCTGCCACACGTTGAGCTTGCGGTCGCGCGCCATCTTGTCCCAGTCGTCGCCGTGCTTCTTGACGAGCTGGACGAGCCACACGTGTTCCTGGGACGAGGTGTGGCGCTGCACTGCGACGCCGGAGGCGGCGAGGGCCTCGAGGTCTGGGGTTAGTGCTGTGTTTACTCGGTCGCAAGTGGGGAAGAGGGGGGGGGGGGGGAAGCGGAGAGGTAGAGCTGGGCTGCGTTTTCTCTTGCTGGCGAATGGGTGAGGGAGTCGACCGCTGGAGTGAAGTGGGCGAGTAGCGGTGTCACGACCGGGCCATCGATCCCAGACAGAGCCGCTCTCGTTCATACTTCCGGCCCCTCATCCCTCTGCCTCGTCCAGCATTGGCGCCTCATCCCCCTTCCATCTCACAGATCCACATGGTCCCAGCCATGGCCACTCACCCCGCACAACCTGCGTCTTCGCGACGACCTTCTCCGCCGGCTTCTCCTCGGGATTCAAAGGCTTCCGAGTCGCCTCGTCCTCCGTCGTCTCCTCCTCCTCGCCGTCGATGATGATGTCGATCACATTGCCGTCCTCGTCGCGCACGATGCGGCCGAAGCCGATCTTGGGCGCGGCCTCGGTCTCCTCAACAGGCGGAGGGAGGAGGGGGAGCTTGACGCGCTGGTTGCGCTCCGGCTTGGTCGGGAGAGGGATGGACGGGAGGAGGCCGAGCGCGGCGTAGCTGCTGTCAGCGCGGCTCTAGGCAGGGCAAAGGGGTCCTGGGGTCTTGGTGCGCGGAGATGAACTTAAGGAAGGCTGAGTCGATGGGGCTGATGAAGGTGGAGATGGAGTCGCGTGACTTCCCTCCTCCATCCTGCTGCCCCACCACATACCTCACTCAACCTTCTCTTCACTCTCTCAACCCCCTCTCGCTCTCGCCTCCCCGCCCACCACTCACTTCTGGTACACGGTCTTCTTCGGGTCCCACGCCTTCTGCAGCGTCTCCGGTCCGCGGAGAGGGGGCGCCTTGCGGAGCTTGGCGTGCATGCGCTTCTTCTGCGCGAGGTTCGGCTTCGTCGACTTGTGCGACTTGGCCTTGGAGCGTTGGCGGGGGTTGGCCATTGTGTGTGAGTGCGAGCGATAGCGAGCACGAGCGAGGAGCGAGGTGTAGAGTGCAGTAGTAGCAAGACGAGCACTCACTCGGTAGGTGGCGAGTGGAGGTGGTGAAATTGTTGTGCGTGCCTGGATGGCTGGAGATACTTTCCCACGGTCGAGTGTGAGTGAGTCTCACCCAGGCTACTACCTACGTTCGTAGACTTCGATCTCGAGATCTCTGCAGTTCGTGCAGGCCGCATGCATACTAGACAGCAGAATATGGACGTCTGTGATCAGAGTGCGGATGAGAGCAGTGATGACCATGGCCAGGAGCGATCAGAGATACAGAGCTCTACATTGCCTCACTGGAAAGCCCGGGGAGGGAGGATGGGTGGGTGGATCGCCTCTAGCCAGACCACAGACCTCCATGGATATCGGGACAGCAGATTGACGCCGCCAGCCCAACGGCCGGCCGGATGTCCACCAAGCCATGGCGTCCAAGAGCATACTCATGCCCACGCCTGCTGCCTTGAAGGTCTCATAAATCTCGCTTCGGACCGCGGGCCTCAATCCTCGCCGCGCCAGGCGCCTGACGCGCTCCAGAATGCACGGACGCTCAATGCTACTACTGCCTCTCGGACATCCGCTCTCGTGACCGTCATAGGCCCGATCCGATAACGGCCTCGCCGACGCGTTTCTAGATCTGATCGCCGAGCCCGATCCTGGAGCCCACCGCAGATCTCATGCCCGGACGCCGGGACGGTGGAGCCTCGGCGAGTCAGGTGACAGTTACCGACGGGTGAGGTATCGGATCTTGGGAGGGTGGTATTGCCGAGCGGAGAGCGTTGTCTCGTCCGACGCCGGTAACCTGCGCAACATTTTGTGTGCGGGTGCTGGCTGCTGGCCGCTCGCTGCTGGCCGCTTTGAGCTGCTTCATCGTAACGCCTGTAAACACTGCTGCCTGCCCCAGCACTCTACCTGCCTGCACTCCTTGCCTCCGCACCTCCTGCTCGCTGCGACTGTTGTTTGCTAATTCGCCGACTTACACCTCCACCCATCTGACTCCTCTCTCCACTAGCGCCGGCACCGCACGCCTCGCTTCGCTCGACGTGCTCGCTAACAGGTATCATATGCAATAGTGGATGTACGATACAGAACAGACTAGCTCCAAACATCGGTCATGAGACGGTTGCGGTCCTTGAGAACCTTGAGCTCCTTGACACCCTCGACCTCGGGAGTGCCGCCGCGGCCTCGGCGAGCATGGGACGAGCGTCCTCGACGACTTTGCCATGTTCTTGGCATCACCGCAGATGTAGATGTACGCGCGCTTCTCAAGGATAAGCGGCGCAATCTCAGCACGCAGGTCCCAGAGCAGGTCCTGGACGTAGATCTTGGATCCGTCGGCTTGCGCTTGCCGCCACGCGAGAAGGCAGTGTGCATCTGGAACTTGCCGTCGAGCTCCTTGAGGTAGCCGGGCCACTCCTCGCGGTAGAGGAAGTCCTCGTCCTCGCGGCGGCAGCCGTAGAAGAGTGGATCGGGGCCCACGTGTCGAGCGCGGTGGCAGGGTCGGCGCCGGCCTTCTCCTTGGCCTTGCGGCAAGGCGATACGCTCCTGAATGAAACCACGGAAGGGAGCCACGCCGGTACCAGGGCCAATCATGATGATGGGGACCTTGGGCGAGGTGGGGAGACGGAAGGTGCTGCGGCGGACGTGGACGGGGACGCGGTAGACGTTGTCGCGGAAGTGGAAGTTGCGAGGGCCGGAAATCTTGTAGGGGACCAAGGCCGGAGAGCCGGATCGACGACTCGGCGCCGACAACGCCGCCAAAGTGCGCCTGGCCGTTGGCGTGACCGTTGCCGTTGGCAATGACACCGTTGGGCGTCGCCGCGCCAGAGTTGGGGTGGCTCGCCTGCTTGATGTTGAGATGAAGTTGGTAGACAGACCGTGAACCCAGCGAGGGTTGTTTTGGTGGACAGCAGACTTGGCAGCGGCGTACTTGAGAACGACAGCAGTGACGTGGACAGCAGTAGGGTAGAGCTTGGAGCTGGACGAGATCGAGTAGTAGCGAGGCTGGAGACGGGGGACGGTGCCAACGATGCGGTCAAACGGAATCGTGTCCCACTTGGTGACGTTGTCGAAGGGAGGGTCAAGCTTGTCGCCGGCGCAGCAGCCATCAGGACCTCGGCGAGGTGAGGCGGGGACCGTCAACCTCCTCGTGGTACGCATCCTTGTCGTTACCCCAGCGGGTGAGCTTCTCGCGGGCTCATCGTGGGAGCGTAGCGCGCGAGAGGAAGGCAATGGTCTGACGGGAGCAGTGGCGGCAATGTCGATGTAGTGGCGGAAGATGGCCTCGTAGGTAGCGGGAGTCGGGAAGGAACCTTGGCGAGAGCGGGGTCGAGCGAGACAATGTCGATAACAGTCTCGCGCTTCTCAGTGAGACCCATGACAGCGAGCATGCGCTCAACCTCGACGTCGGGGTTGGAAGGCCACACGCCGACGTGGTCGTGCTGGTAGGTGAGACCAGAGCCGGTAAGGTCAAACTCGATGTGAACGCAGTTGCGCTCGCCGTCGACAGAGAAGAGCTCGCGAGTAGTGAGGACCGGGGAAGCGTAGGGGTTCTTGGAGTTGTAGGAGCCGACGGGAGTGGTGCTGCCCGAAGTGCTGGCCAGGAGCGCGCGGACGAGAGCTCGCCGTGGTAGACCTTCTTGGCGTCGGGGTAACCTCGTTGACGATAAAGTCCGCGGACGTCACCGGCACCGCCCTCCTCAACGTTGAGGACCTTGGCAAACTCCTCCCACATGGGGTCCTTCCACTCGAGGTAGTCCTCCTCGAGAGCCTTGTCGTCGTCACCTCACCGAGCGTGCCAATACGGTTGGCGCCGAGCTCCTGGAGCTTGGCGTCGAGCTTGCGGCCGACACCGTTGAAGTGCTCGTAGGTGCGGTTTCCGAGACCGAAGATGACATAGTTGAGGTTCTCGAGCCTGTCGCCGCCCTGGCTGAACTGAACGTTCTCCTCCATGATGAACTCCCAGAACTGCTCGGCGTTGTCGGTCGGGTCGCCCTCGCCGTAGGTGGCCATAACAAAGATAACACAGCAGTCCGAGGGACCTGGTCGAGGTTGTTGAAGTCGTACTCCTCGGGTCGCACACAAGAGACGAGACCGAAGCGCGACTTGGCCTCCTTGGCCAGGCGGATCGAGTACTCCTCGGCCGTACCAGTCTGAGTTCCGTAGAAGACGACGCAGCGCTTGCCCTAGGACTGTCAGCTGCAGCTCTCACCAGCTCTTGCAGCTACTACAGCGGGTCATCTTGGTCACAAAGTCGCGGGATCGCCTTCCTCATCGTCATCGCCAGCGGCTCCACCGCTAGAGTTGATTTCCCGACCAAAGGCAGTCACGCTTCGAGCCACCACCGATGAAAGGAAGCGACTCCCTAAACCAGAAAAGGAGAGGGAGGACGACAACCGCGAGGATGATGACCAGGTCCACTTGGGACGCCATGGTTGGGGGAGGATTATAAGAAACAGCCGAAAGAAGTGGTGGGCAAAAGGGATGTAGGAGAAGGATGAAGATAAGAGAGCACAGAAAAAAAAGTACACAAGCCCAAGGAGGCTCAATGAACAGCACTCAAAGTGAAGTGATGATGTGGAACGATAGTGAGGAAAGGTTGGGAGGCTGAACGGGGTTGAAGGTTGAGAAGGAGGGAGGAGGAGGAGTGATGGTCGGATCTTGGGTGATGTTGCGTGCGACTATGTGTTGTACTTTAGCTCTTGTGCTTGTATTCGTACGATCGCATCAGGCGGCCCCGAGCCCCGAAGCCTGTGTGCGTACATCCCTCCTCCTGGGTTGCAGCCGCCCGCCAGTCGCCAGTCCCGTGTGGGTCCGTGTACACGGGCTAGGCCGCTTGTTTCTTGGCCACGTCGCGTCACAAGCAGTGCCGGCCCTGGGTTGGCCACCCACCCAAAACTCACCCACCCCAAGTCGCGCCCACGCCGCACGGCCGACCATCAGGCATCCAACTTGTCCTCCGGTCCTGTTCCTCGCGGTCTGTCGGCCATCCCCCTCCCCCCTCCCCGTCCACCCGGCTAAAACTCCCAAGGGGCCAACTGAGCGGATCTATTTTCTTTGTTTTCCAACCGATCCTTCTTCTCGCCCTAGTGGCTGACTTTGCCGCCTACGGTGAGAGAAAGGGTTGGGTGGGGCACCGGCGCCAGTTCATCCGAGGCCGCGCAAAGAATCGGCCACTTCTTCCGTAACAAGGTCACGTGCATGCCATGCGTCAATCATGTGCTGGTCGCGTGGCTCATCTGCTTCCGCCAGGCTTTCATGACGTCCGCCAACTGTTCTCGATGTTGATGGCCGACTTCTGCACGTACAGTCCACTACATTGTCCACACCTTCCTTCCCATTGACACCTCCGTCCAACCTCAGCTGCCACCGCGTCTGCTGCATGTAGAGCAGACACGGCTGGTCGCATCGCCTACTCGCTACAATGGCCCCTGCCAACGCCTTGGACGGCGATCTCGACGGCGACGATGACTTCGCTAGAGAGAGCAAGCTCGCAGCCCGCGCCGCGCGATTCAACAACAAGCTCCCGGGCAACCGCTACAAGGAGGTTAGCATATACTAAAGGTGCTTACATAGGTATGCTAATGGTTAGCTTGAAGAGGCCCGCGCCAAGGAGCGTGATGCCTTTGTTGAGCGCGGCATGATCACTGCTGGGCAGACTGATCTTGCCGAAGCCGTCGATCTGCGCGGAACATGCGAGGACATGTGTACGCCCTACGAGCGGGAGTTTCGTGAATACACGCGAGAGATCCATCCTTTTGAAGCTGTGAGTCTGCTGCATCTTGACCTGGTCTTTAGCTGACGCCGCAGACACCAAACCGCCGAATAGACCACAGCAAGGCTGTCACAGCATACACTCGCTCAGACGCTGGTGCAGGCCACGGAGTCGCGGTCATCCTTCCCTCGGATTTACGAACGCCTTCCGCTCTTGTTGTACGTCGATGGCCGTGACTGATGTAAGTGCTGACGCCAGCGCTCCCTCGACTACCTCATCAACAACATCATGAGCCTGCAACCTCCCCCCAATCCCAATGCTGTCAACCCACCACCACCTACGCCCCGACGAGCTCTCGGCTACTCATCAGGCTTCATTCGCGACCGAACTCGTGCTATCCGCAAGGAGTTTGCTCTCCAATCAAGCTGGGGCCACGAGGAAGGTATTGCGACGTTCGAGCGTATCGCTCGTTGGCATATCATCTGTCTGCGCGAGCTGCAGGAGGAGACGGGAAGCAATACGGACATGCACATCGACAATGCAGAGCTTGGCCGCTGCTTCACCTCCTTGCGACAGCAGTATAATGATCGGCGAGAGGAGACTGGTCTCGACATGCCATGCGCCAACGAACCCGAGTTCCGCGCATACATGCTCATCTACGACCTTGCGAACAAGTCGGTCTCGATCCCCATCTCCGAGCTTCCCCAAGTCATCTTGGACCACCCCCTCGTCCAACTAGCATGGCAGATTCGGCAGGCGGCTCAGCGCAACTTCGACTCCCAGAAGGAGGGCTCGAAGCTCAATGCTGAACTGGGTGCCAATCTCATCACACGCTTCCTTCGCCTCCTCAAGCAGGGACAAGTACCGTATCTCATGTCCTGCCTTGTTGAGGTTCGCCTACGGGAGATGCGCCGCAGCGCCCTCCGCGCTCTGACAAGAACATACCCTGGGCTCAAGACCGAGCCCATCCGTCGTGGCGAGAATGGCGAAATCTTGGAGCGCAAGATGATCCTCATGCCGACACTTGACCGCCTACTTGGTGCGGAGGAGCAGGAGGCGGAGGAGACAGCATGGGACGATGTGGAGCCGGTGTCTCGAGACCCCGACGACGAGTCACTGGCGGTTGTCCAGCGTTTCAATATTCGCATCTACCAGGAGCCGGGCGACGACAAGCCCATGGGTGCACTCATCAACCTGGGCGCGCAGTACAATGGTGGGTCAAAAGCTCGCCTTACGACTAACGTCAGACAATAAGGACGCGCCGTTCACTCGCCGATGGAAGCTCGTCTCGGATAAGCTCAACACACCGTACGCCGATGTCGTCAACGGCCACGCCGGAATCGCCATTGGAGGTGGTCCCGCTGCTCAGCCTGCGGCCGCCGCTCCTCCCCCACCTCCACAGACGACGACGCAGAAGGTCCAACCGATCACCACGCCGGCGATCGTTCCTCCAGCCCGGAATGCTCCTTCCTGGCCGTCTGCGACGAAGCCGACCGCCGCTCCTGCGGCTGCCCCCGCATTCCCATCAAGCTCAACCACCACCGCGTTCCAGCCAGGACGAAGCGCATTTGGTCCAGCAGGACCTGGTGCGTCCGCTAGCGCTTTCAGCGCCTCTAAGAGTGCCTTCGAACCTAGCAGTGCGTTTGGACCTAAAGCCAATGGGCAAGCAGCTGCCCCCGCGTTCAGTTTCAAACAGGGCCAAAGCTCGGTGTCAGCGTTCGCTCCGGCGAAGACGGAACCGGAGCAGCAACCACCAGCTGTATCAACACCGAAAGGAGGAGTTCCAAACTTCTTCAGCTCGACCCCTGCAAAGGACCAAACGACAACGCCTACTGCCCCTCCTCCGCCCAAACTGGACTTCTTTGCCAAGAGGGACGCCGAGCCACCTGCAGAGGTCAAGGCTCCCGCGCCCCTCTTCTCCAAGCCGGGAATGTTCGACGCAGCTCCGAAGCCCTCGCCAGCTCCAGTCGCAGAACCGTCCAAGTCGACCATTCCTAACTTCTTCTCATCGACCCCAGCGCCTCAACCACCAGCACCTGTTTCTGCCTCTGTCTTCCCCTCAACACTTCCCAGTGCTGTACCGACCCCGCCACTGCAGCTCTCTCCGCCACGAACACCTCCGAAGCCTGTCATCCCAGCCATCAAGGTCTCGCGCAAGTATATGCGCTCGCTGCCATCAATATTGGCGTCCGATATGGTGTCTGAAGTTGTCGCAGCCTTCGTCAAGGACCACGAGGACGACATGGTCAAGGTGGTCAGACAGCGCGAGGCTGCCGCGGACTACAAGCGTTCCGCAGCTGCACATGCGGAGCTGCTGAAGCGACAGGCCCGCGAAATCATGGATGAGCTCCTCGAGGAGCACGTCCAGTCGCAGGTGTTCGCTGAGTGGTTCTACAACATGCGTGCGCGGGTGCTCGCCAACGAAATCGCGCGACACTGGAGGACGTGGGCGCAACGACGGGTGGATGCACGGGAGAGGGCAGCACGGCAACGTGAACAAGACCGGCAACATCTCAAGAGCATCGGTCTTGCGCGTTCGTATGGCTACCTCGATGGGACAGCACATACCACGAGTCGCTCGAGGTCAGCCCGCTCCGCAGCACCATCGATTATCACGTTGCCGCGGCGATCGGCAGAGCCCGAGATCGACTTCCGCGAGACAGAGGAGATGCGTCGCAAGTTCTGGGAGGGTGATTCGTCCCTCTTCAAGGCTATCGCTTCACATGTGGCTCCCCTCCTTCGGCCGACGGGACAGGAGGAGGAGCCACGCTTTGAGACGGTACTTCTCACGGCGGGCCAGTCTGGCCTTCCGGCTGGAGGAGGGGCGTCGGCGTGGTTATCGTCAAAGCTGCTTCCGCCCGAGCGCGGGCCTAGAGTTTTAGACGGCGTGTACTATCACGACGAGGTGGGCTTCCAGTCGTGCGCAACGGATGTGCAAGGGTTCTTCCCTGGTACGTCGCACACTGGGCTGTACATCTTCGAAGCGCCCCTTATCACGATCGACACGGCCAAGCGAGTCAAGAATATGGACGATGCGGGCGACCGGTTAGAGGCCGCGGCGGGCGCCATTCAGCAGGGCTCGCGGTATCGTACCGCTCTGCTGATCCTGACGTGGGAGACTGAGACGCTCGAGGAGGTCGTCCAGCGCCTTGGCATCGAGCGCGACATCGAGCAGTTCGAGCACGTCGCTGCTGTGTCTATACATAACCCAGAGACCTTCGGGGCGCTGTTCTCTCAGGCGTTGCGCATGGTCATCCCATCTGACCCGAGAAAGTCCCAAGTTGTCCTCCCACTGATGAGTGAGTCCACGGTGGTGTTTACCGCTGACGTCTTCAGCAATTGCCGACCGCCAGTACCAGCTGTACCAGGAGTTGATACGAGTGGCGGATAACCTGTTCAAGGAGTTCCCGACGGAGGCACGGCTCGTCCCATTCGCGCTGAGGGCGGCTTACGATCTTCTCTCGTCAGCGCCAAACGCCATCAACGAGCAGATAGACGAGCAGGGCGAGAGCGACGACTCGGATTACTCCCCACCTGCACTCCCGCCGTTCGCGATGCCAACCGAGACCGACAGAGCGAGCGTCGCCGGCGCGGTCCAGGACTACATGTCCTTGCCTGAGCTGTCGTCGGCTGGGGGCATACCTCTCGTATGTGCTGAGTTACGCGACGCTGTGACGCACGGCCGCGCGCTGCCCGTGTGCGAGGTTCTTGATGCGCTCGGCGCGTACGTCCGCAACACACTGCGCTATTCCACATTACGGCTTGAGCAGTGGTACGACGCGCCTGAGCACCTGCAAGCTGCAGAGAACATGGAGAAGACGATCCTGCGGGACATCAGTGAGGCGGCAGCGGGCGCGATCCGAAGACTGGGCGAGGAGGCGCTGGTGGAGCGCGCGAGGCAAGCACCTTTACCGCCGTCGCCCACGTCCACTCTATCCTCCGCGAGCGATGCTGTCAGCTCGCTTGCGGGCATGAAGCGCCAGCGATCGGAGGATGCGTTCGAGCCGCTGCGCGCCAAGAGCGCGCGCTTGGCCGAGCTGTTAGCTGGCGCCACTGCCGGCCTTGCCGCTGCGGAGGCGGCGCTCCAGGTGGCCGGGACGAGCCCGGCGCCGAGGAGATGGTACTAGATCCGCTGCTAGACGTGTACAAATGTAGATGTAGATGCAATGCATGGCAATGTATAATAGAGCAGCGTACGTTTTACTTTTATCTCCTCTTCTCACTCCACGGCATGCGCCTTGACGGGCGCGCGGAGGGCCGACACATCGTCGACCTCGACGACATGCACTTTGCCCTGGAAGAGATACCTGACGCGCAACCGCTTATTCTCCCCGATACACGGGTCGTAAAATCCGAGCAGATTGTACTTGGCCGGCCCGTGCGGGATGTACAGCCGCGACGACGCGACCAGCGCCTGCACGGGCACGGTGACGTCGATGACGACCGGGTGCCCGTCCTCGCCCACCTCGTCCTTCCACCCGGACGCCGTGAACGCTGACGCGCGCCCATACCGCGCGTCGAGGATCACGAGGCCGTTCTTCGCGCGCTCCGCGTCCGCGCGCTGCTGCACGCTGCGCTCCATCAGCAGCGTCGCGTCCGCCGCCTCCTGCCGCTTCTGCGCGATGAAGTCGGCGTGGTCCCGCCGCAGACGGCGGATGCGTCTGGCGTCAGCGCTGCACGCGTGTACAGAGCGGGGTGTATCTCGGTGCGCATCCTCCTCTTCTCTGGGCAGCTGGCGCGGCAGCTCGTGTGCACCTCAGCCAGCCCTTCATCTCTCCACCTGCGTTCTGGCCAGTTTTGGTCTACCCTCCGCCCAGGCGGCTCCCGCCGGCAGCAAGCCTCTTCGACAACACTCCTCCATCGCCTTCCCCAGCCCCTGTCCTCCTCATCCAAGCACTCCCTGGCGAGATACACACGGCGCGCCTCGCCACCTCGGCATTCTGCCTCGCGTCTCGCGTGACTCACCTCTCGATCCGCTTCTGCTTCCGCGGCAGCATCCAGAAATGGTAGAAGCCCGCCCACGCCGACACCGGCAGCACCGTCGACCACAGCACGATCCGGGGGTTCAAGTCGAAGCTGAGCAGGATCGGGATATTGACCCGCTGCCCGACCCGCCCAAAGTGGAACACGAGGCGCACGCCGCTCGACGCGAGCTTGAGCATCGCGCCACCTTGGTCGTGTCCGTGACCTTGGCCGTCGCGTCCGCGAACGCGTTCAGGCCGTCCATGAAGTCGAAGCCGGTGCCGAGCTTGAGCTTGAGGCCGAGCACGAACGTGCTCCAGTCGCGCTGAGCGAGGTGGCTGTGAGGCCGGCGCTGGCCTCGACGTCCAGCCGCGCCCGTTGCCGGTCGCGTTGGTCACGCCGACACTCATTGCCGATTGGTCCTGCATCGCCAGCTGGTCCGGGAGGTTGGTGCCCCATGCGCCGATGTTGAAGAAGCCCGTGCTGTAGTCTGGTGTGAGCGCGGGTCCTCTGAGTCCTCCCTCCGAGAGCCTTGAAGAGAGAATCTCTCAGCGCCTGCGGCCTCGCAGCCGCTTCTCTCGCTGCTCGCTGCTCGCTGCAGCCATCACTCACTGATGAAACCCGTCGTCGTAGGCCACAACGACCGCCCGAGCGTAAACGTCATGCGCGGCGGCGCCGCCCATGTCTGCGACACCGCGTTCACCGTCAAGAACGTCATCTCGTCATGCGTACGTCGCCTTGACCGTCGAGATGCGCGGGAACAGCACGCTCTGGCTGAACTGCGCCCAGAAGCGCGGCGAGAACTGGTGCCGCACCGTGCCGCTCAAGTTGGCGCCGCCGCGCCCGCCCATCGCCGCCATTGTGCCCTCGACGACGACCTGGGTGCTGTCGCTCACGGGCGTCTCGAACGAGTGCTTCATCATCACTTGGCCGACGGCGAGGCGTTTGGCGCGGCGACGGGGGAGTGGTCGACGAGGTGGGGTTTGTCGAAGGCCGCGCGGGGCAGGAAGACGCCGCGTGCGTCGAAGGTGAGGTTGATGTCGCCCTGGTGTGAGCGCTGCACATGGATTATCGTAGACACTCGGCCTCCATCCCACCCAGCTTTACACGCCTTCGCGCCCGCTTCACTCGCTCCGCCTCCACGTAGAGCGCTCCACTCGCTTCGCTCGTGGGCACTCACCTTCGAGTTGACCAGCTGCTCCGCGTCCAGCTTGCGCTTCACATCCCCCTGCTTCTGGAAGTGCCGCTTCATCTGCGCCTCGGACATGTTGCTCGGCCCGACCTCCCAGCTCGTCCGCAGCCCCTCCTCGCCAAACATATCATACACCGTCCTCCGCGCCGGATCCGTCAACACCTCATGTGCGCGCTGGATTTCCTGGAACCGCCCGTCGCTGCGCGCCGCCGCGCGTCGTCCGGCTGCTTGTCCGGATGATACATGGCGCGAGGGTGCGGTACCTGTCCTTGATCTCGGACAGGCTCGCGTCGCGGACACGTTGAGGATCGCATATAGGCCGTCGGCGGCTTGCGCGTCGAGGAACTCGCGGTCGTCTCGTCGGAAGGAGGAGGGGTTCGCGCGGGGCGAGGGCGGGCGGATGGGCCGTCGGCGCCCGCCGGGAAGCGGCTGTAGTATTGCGCTGAGGGACCGGGGTCCGTCATGCTTGCCATCGCGCCGTGGTGGGGTGATGGAGACGAAGTGAGAGTTGAGAGCAAGCCGGTGCGATGATGCACAGACGCCGGCGTCATTGTGGCTTACACTTACAGACTTCGGCAAATGGCCGGTGGAGGTCGTACATACCTCCGACACGTGGCGTTTGTATTCCATGACGACGCAATAGTAGCATGATTAGATAAGCTAATACTCTCGGCCTCCATCGAAATAGCGGCGTACCGCGTGACGTTTGGGTGCGAAGGTTCATTCTGGGAACAAGTGGAGGGTGACCACATGGGGCCAAGCCATTGCCCAACGCCGACGTGAGCGGTGTCCCTTTGTTTTCTCTTCTCTTGCATCCCTCATCACCCGCACACCATGTCCTTCTCCCCGCTCTACACGTGCCAACGGCACAGGACCGCGACCTCGCGACGCTGTCCAACTACCTCGACATCCGGACGACGCACATCGATCTCGTCTGGGCGATCGACTGGGACAGCAAGACGTTCGGCGGCAGCGCGACGCTCGACCTCGAGGCGACCAAGGATGGCGTCGACTCCGTTGTGCTCGACACGTCCTACCTCGACGTCAAGGATGTGCAGGTCGACGGCGCCAAGGCCGAGTGGAAGCTCGACGACCGCATCGACGTCATGGGCCAGGCGCTGCGCGTCAAGCTCCCCAAGGCGCCGAGGGCGACGTGCGTCTCGACCGTAGTGTCCGCTGACAGCAGACCGTCAAGGTCAAGTCGAGTACTCGACGACCAAGGACTGCACTGCCGTCGGATGGCTCGAGCCCGTCCAGACCAAGTCGGGCAACCACCCGTACCTCTACTCCCAGGCGCAGGCTGTGAGTCGGGCTCTAATCCGATGCGCTGACGGCAGATCCACGGCCGCTCCATGCTCCCGTGCCAGGACACGCCGGCCGTCAAGGCGACGTACAGCTCGCGCGTGACGTCGTCCTCCCCGTCCTCATGTCTGGCCTCCGCAAGTCGCCACCGCCCGAGGAGAAGCTCGAGCTCGGCAAGAAGATCGAATACGTCTACGACCAGCCGTCGCCATCCCGTCGTACCTCATCGCCATTGCATCCGGCGAGGTCGAGTACAAGGCGTTCCCCGACATGGAGGGGCGCAACTGGCGCACGGGCGTGTGGACCGAGCCGCTCACCATGAAGGAGGCGTACTGGGAGTTCGAGGAGGACACTGCCAAGTGAGCTTATAGGTTTACGACGAGCTGACAGACAGGCAGGTCGCGTGTGCCGAGGACCTGACGTCGGCGTACCGTTTCGGCGTCTACGACTTCCTTATCGTGAGCAGGCTGTGTGTGCTTGACTGACCGGTCCAGCTCCCCGACTCGTTCCCTTACGGTGGCATGGAGAACTGCTGCCTCACGTTCGCGACCCCAACCCTGCTTGCGCACGACCGCTCGCTCGTGGACGTCATCGCGCACGAGATCAGCCATGTAAGCCACCATCAGAGACGGACCTGACGCCCAGTCGTGGTTCGGCAACAGCATCGGCTGCGCGTCGTGGTCCCACTTCTGGCTCAACGAGGGCTGGACGACGTACCTTGAGCGTCTGATCATCGGCAAGCTCCACGGCGAGGCCGCGCGCAACCTGTGAGCGGCGGGATCATTGAACATAGACTAACCCCAGGTCGTACATCATCGGCAAGGTCGGGCTGCTCGAGTCGCTCAAGGGCTACGAGAAGACCCCGCGCTTCCAGAGCCTCATCCCTGGATACAAGGAGCACGAGGACCGTGAGTGTGTTTCGTGGCGTGGACTGACATGCAGCCGACGAGGCGTACAGCCAGGTCCCCTACGAGAAGGTGAGTGGCGGGCGGACGCAGCGAGGGGTCGATGGCCATAGACACGCCCGGCTGACCCCAGGGCGCCAACTTCCTCTCTACCTCGAGCGCACCGTCGGCGGCCTCGACGTCTTCATCCCGTACATGAAGGACTACGTCAAGACGTTCACCAACACGTCGATCACAACCGAGCAGTGGCGCGAGCACCTCTTCGACTACTTTGGCAAGCAGCCCAACTCTGCCGAGTACCTCAAGAAGCTCGGCCAGGTCGACTGGGACGAGGTGGGTGTGCTACCAAAGAAGAAGCTGACGGCAGTGGCTCCACGGCACCGGTCTCGACCTCTGTGTCGACCTCCAGTACGACGACTCGCTGTCCAAGCCGGTGCGTACGACCCGGTGGACCGAGACTAACCGCAGTGCCTCGCGCTCGCCGAGCGGTGGAACAAGGCGCGCGACGACAACGACTTGTCGCAGTTCTCGAAGAAGGACGTGAGCGACTTCTCGTCGACGCAGCTGTGTGTCTTCCTCGACAAGATGGGCGACTACCCCGCTTTCCGGCCTGCGACCGTGCGCGCCCTCGACGAGCTGTACGAGCTCGACAAGAGCGACAACGCCGAGATCAAGCTGCGCTTCTACAAGATCGCGCTGGCGTCTGGCCCGGCCTACTGCGCGAGCGCCGCGAGTGAGTCGAGTCGAGTGTGTGTGCTCAGTGTTGGCGTGGACGTGGCTTCCGGCGTCGTGCTCGTGCTCAGGCACATCTGCGGCACGACGCCGAGATAAGGCGCAGGCACGGCCTCGACCCCGGCCCCACCCTCGCCGACGGAGAGAACAAAGAAAACCATAAAAAGAACAAGGCTGACGGAACAGAGTGGGTCGTGACAAAGGGTCGCATGAAGTTCTGCCGTGTAAGCGAGATGCCCTTGTCGGGGTTCAGGAGGGTCGCTGACGATTATAGCCGATCTTCCGACTCCTCAACACGCAGGACCACGACTTGGCGATCAAGACGTTCAAGGAGCATGCGAGCTTCTACGTGAGTACTTGGGCGTGGGGGAAGTGGGTGGTAGAGCGGGGTGAAGGAGCGGGAGTTGGAGTGGGGTTTGGAGGTGGAGGACCGCGTCGGCCCGTGGCATCAGCTCCCCTGACTGTTTGGGCTGCCACCGTGCTGTGGCGGCGAGGAGGCGGCGAGAGCCGGCGGAGAAGGCGAGCTGCGACGGAACCGTCGGCGTCTTCGGCCTCTTCAGACTATGTCTGCGAGGCTGCGGCCTAAGCCGGCGTGGCCCCCCCTCTGACCCCGGATTGTGTGTACCGGAAGGGGACTCTGAACCAGTCCTCCTGGCTATCCATTCAGCTGCAGTGTTGGATAAGAGCTGACAGCAGCACCCGATCGCGCGCAAGATGATTGCGAAGGACCTCGGTGTCGAGCTCTGAGAGTGCGCCCGCGGCGTGGCGGTTGCGCACCGTTGCGTTTCCAACATAGCGGTCGGCGAAAGTGTGAGGAGACAAGCGTGAGGAGAGAAGTCAATGGATTAGATACATGGGCGATATGCATCAGCATGGGCGATCCACAGCTGAGTCTGGCGATGGCAAGCCGTCTCTGCGAGCAGTTGTTTACGGAACCCACGTTTGCTTCTCAAGTATAGTGTACTAGACCATACGCTGGCGCAGCGGCCTCTGCCTGCGTCGTCCTCCGCCTCCACGCCACATCACACCTTAGCGTACATGACGCATTTGGCGCCACTCTGCCACCACTGCCACCACTGCCACCACTGCCACCACTGCCACCACTGCCACCACTGCCACTACCGCCCACTCACTCACTCCCCGCCGCCTCCGCCACTTCCTCCGCCGTCCCCGACATCGACGCATTGACACGGCCCCTTCTGCTCAATACGACTCGCGCCGACCGCAACCCGACCCGAAACCACCCCGAACGCATAGTTCCGACACGAGACCCTGTGCTGCGAAGGGTCGTCGCAGGGCGCGTAGGGCGACGGGCTGCCGAAAGGCGGCCGAGGGGTGCGAAGAGGTGAAGCAAGTGGGGTGTAGTCAGGACGGGGGGTGCCGAGGGGTGCCGAGGGTTGCCGAGCGAGGGGAGCGAGAGGTGGGGAGGCAAGTTGGCGAAGACGCGGACAAGAGTGTCGAAGGGATGCGAAGGCGAACTGAGGAGTGAGATAGGATGAGCGAGAAGATGGAGAAGAGGGAGAGGCAAACGGGCTGAATGCGCATCATGCATAGCAGCGTAGCGGAGATGGCGCTGCCAAGTGCCCGCCTCGCCGCCACCACCGACGTCGAGTCAACAACAAACAGCAAACAACCAAACAGTCGGCATCCAGAGAAAGAGCGTTTATCCACCCTTTATCCGCAGCAGACCGCCTCATTATCCCTAAGTACGGCGGCAGGACACCGACGTCGTCATCGACGCCACAGGCCCCGCGCCACCCAAGTGCCCGCATCCGCCACCACCCCCGCCCATGAGACCCCACGCAGTGCGAGGTCAAGGTGGCGAAGGTGGCGAAACGATGGTACGTGGTCGGTCAGGACCCGCGAGTCGACGACAGGAAGCAGGAAGCCTGGACGGTGGGAAGAACGACGTCGGGGGCGTCGGACACGGACACGAGGGGATAGGACACGGACACAGACACGGGCGCCGCTGCACGGGACACGGCCAGTTGGATCGTCGCTGCGCTGCCGCTGCGCACTCGCCAAGGCCCAAGGGGGTCGGAGATATGTGGAGCACCTCGCAGCACCACGCAGCAACACGCAGCAACATCCTCGCTGGGCACGCTTCGGCACGCTCACTGGACACACTCGCTGCGCACGATCGCTGGGCAGGGAGTGCACGTACGGCAAAGGTTGGCAGACGCATGCCCCTGCATCGCTGCCCTCTGCATTGGCTTCTCGCCTGCTGTTGCCCTCTGCATTGGCTGCTGCCTGCCGCTGCCACCCGCTGCCACCCGCTGCCACCTGCATCCCCTCGCCTCCACCCTCGCCTCCCCTCCACCGTCGCCTCGGCTCCCCCCATCCCCCAAGCCCCGTGCGCGCGCCGCATACCGCATGCACGCACTGGTAAGCTGGTAAAAACACGCCGCGCACTGCCTCACGTACTCACGACACCCGACGACGCCACATGGCGACGCCTACTTGGCGTCGAGGGAACGCATGATCGCGCCGCAAGACCGAGGTAGATTGTCCTGAACAATGGCCGATCAACGACATCTGCGGCTGAACTTGGGCTCAACCATGTCGGCGTGCTTGGCTTGCTTTACACTCCAGTTCCTGACTGAAACCTTACGCGACCCCGTACCCCAAGTCCAGGTCGATGCCGTTAGCCATTAGCTGATGGTGGTAATCCGAACACCTCCCCTAGCGTGCGCATATCACACCTTGCTCGGCGATTGAAACCTGTGCATAGCGTCGGAATGGTCGGAATGGTCGGAATGGTTCTCTACTGGCCCGGAAGGAAGCTAATAACGGCATGGCAGGGTACAAATTTCGAGACTGTGACAAATTGGGGATTGGGAGCTCTGGAGGTCCTGGGGGGGATAATGGTGATCATGGAATGCTTCAAACGAAAAATAATTGACGAGTCGCGCGCGTAGTAGTGTCCGGTTCGAGAGGCACGTCTTGGGGGTGGTTGAACATTTTGGTATCGTGCAGGACGTGCTGCTGTGCTGCAGAGAGAGTTGAATGCTGATTGTGGTGGCGGTGGTGGTGGTGGGTGGGCTACATCGGTCGAGTCGAGAGGTCATCACTACTACTGTTCGGCACTCTAGTGGTGGATGTACTCGTCCCACTGAGGCTCGGCAGGGTATGATGGCGCCGGCGCCGGAAGTGGTTGTTCAGAAGGAGGTGCCGCTCCCCAACCGCTGTATGCTTGAGGGTGCATGGGAGGCTCGGATGGCATGACCATCGGCTGCATCTCCATTTGACCCGGAGCGCTTCCTGGCTGGTGACCGACCATGGTGTACGCGCCGTACGACTGGGGAGGAGGAGCCTGGCCCCAAGCCTGCTCAGGCCGGTAGTGCACCTGCTGAACAGAGTAGGCGTGGCCGTGAGGAGGGTAGACGGCGTAGTGCTGGGGAGGAAGGTGGTACGGCGCGTAGCGAGGAGTCATCATGCTACCGCGCTGCTGCTCGCCACGGATGAGAAGAGCGGTGGGCGAGTTGGGAGCACTGCGAGATCTCCTCTTCTTGTTGCGCTTGCCACCACGCTCGTACTGGTACTCGGGGAACTTGGCCTTGAACGCCTTCATGAGACGCTCATAGAGCTCGTTCCATGGTGCCTTCTTCTCGACGCCCATCGAGCTCCACTCCTTGCCAAGAAGTTTTGACAGCTCGCCCGTCGAAAACGTCGGGTTGGCGTTGGCAAACTGAGCGCGACGTAACTTCATGTAGATGAAGTAAGCTTCGAGTTAGCAAGGGATACCAAGGTAAGGAAGGTTTGGGGTGTGTGCCTGCTCACCATTCATGGGTCGCCGAGGGGTAAAGTCGGCGCGAGGTTCCTGGCGAAGAAGTTCTGGAAGGTTGTCCCAGTCGTCGTACTCTCCACGGTCAACGCTTGGGGGGCACAGAGGGGGAATGACCGTGTTCGCAAACTCGGGCATGTCCTCGAGCGGGGATGCAAATTCACTCCCCCTCCGAGGAGGGGAAGGAAGGGTGGTGGCCGTTGGTGACACGATGTCGCTGGTCGCCGAGACCGAAGTCGAAACAGACAGCCCTGGTGGAGAGTAGACCGGCGAGGAAGGTCCCGAGGTAACGAGGTGAGCGGGAGGTGGGGCTTGAGGAGGAGCCTGGCCGGCCATGTGATGGGCGTGATGGTGGTGGTGGTTGTGGTGCTGCTGCGGCTGCTGCTGCTGTTGTTGCTGCTGCTGCTGCTGCGCCTGAGCCTGGTGGTGAGGGTGGTGGTGCTCGTGGTGGTGCTGCTGCGGTGGTTGCTGAGGCTGCTGCTGCTGCTGTTGCTGGGGCTGCTGCTGCTGAGGCTGGTGGGTAGCGCGCGGTGGCTCGGGGTACGAGGAACGACGCATGTACTCGGAAGGAGGCGCCTGGGTGTGGTGGTGGTGACTGGGCGCGAGGGGAAGCTGCTGAGACGAGCTGTAGTTGTTGATGGGAGTCACTTGCTGGTGCTTGGCCGACCCAGGAGTGGGAGGAAGGTTGGAGGTTGGGAGAGGTGCAGAGTTGTGTACTGGAATGTTGAGAGCAGATGCTGACAGCGAGTAGTGATCAAAGTTGACCTCGTACTTGTTGGCCTCGTGATATTTGCGAGAGTCCATGTTGTGGGTTGAGGGTTGATCGATCAAGCTGAGGGCCAAGCAGGAGGGCAGGCGATGACCGACTGTTGGTAGAGAGAAAAGGGTGATGAGATGCGGCTGAGACAAAGTAGGAAGACGCTAGGCTAGTAGCCGAGCAAGGTAGTGCCGGATTGGGGAATGACGAGACCTAGGAGGAAGGTGATGGCTGCCAAGGTAGGTAGGTTGATGTAAGGACGAGAGAAGAAGAGTGTGATGGAGGATGGAGATGCGGGTGTAGGTGGTGTGGTTTGCACAGGCGTCCGTGTCTGCGCCGTGAAGAGATAGAGAGGGAGAGAGAGAGAGAGAGAGATGGAAGATGGAGATGAGGAAGAAAGGTGGAAGAAGGGGTTGGTTGATGGGTGATAGAGTTTAGCTTATGGAGTTGCGGCGTGAGATGTGGAGAGATCCGGTAGAGGAAGATATGTATATTGTACGTGATCCGTCCACATCGGACAGGAGTGGAGAGCCTTGGCCACCTGCCTGGCCTTTGCCTATAGTCGCAGCAGGAGCTGTATTGCATGCGTATGAGCCGCACGGAGAACGACGGTGACATCCTTCCCTCCTCTCCTGCAGCAGCCTACGAGTACTGGGTATACAAACAGGGTTGAGGGAAGGAGACCCAAGGAACAGAAATCAGGTCCCAAAAGGTGGAGATGTGTGTGTACTGGCCAGAGGGGGAGATCTGTCGGTGTCTTGGGCGTGTGTCATTTTACGCCCTCCTCCATCTCTCCACCCCGATCACCTACCGACTTGTCCCTTTCGACCGCCTTGTCGCGCCTTACTCTGCCGAATCGACACCAATGGTAGTGGAGTAGACAGGAGTGGAGACGATTAGAGAGAACAAGGCAGGCAGAGCAGAGAGAGGGAGAGGCAACACCCCAATCTAGGGATCGTGTTCCTCGTATGGCTTGGGTGGTGGCATTCTAGTTCAGGACGTAAGCCACTCAGGTCCAACTTCCCTTGAACATGTTCGACGAGCAACAACGAGGTGAACGGACGAGGGGAGTGGACGAGGCGGACGAGGCGGACGAGGCGGACGAGGCGGACGAGCGGGCGAGACGGGCGAACTGGGTGGCGCGGTTGCCCGTACGCCTCCCTCCCCAGCCCAGTGTAAGCCCACCTATGGGCTGCCAGTTCCAGGCACCTCCCAAGTTACCTCCCAAAGGTCAAGTCCGAGTGGGGGTGGTGTTAGGGGAGGGGAGGGAGGGCGTGAGAGGAGAGGGTGGGGTTGTGTAGGAATTCCAAAGACTTGGGCTGGGTGGCCGACTGGAACAGGGTAATCAACATGATGAACCAATGTCTCCATTACCTCGCTCTTCCCCCCATAGCCCGAGAGTGCTCTCTCTCCTCCCAAGGCTCCAGAGCCAAGGCATCAGACCAGAAGGTTTGACCGGTCTTTGGCCTGGTACAGCCTTGAGAGAGGGAGATGGAGAGAGAGGAGGGCCTTTTTAGCGTCGTCCCTTTGCAAACCATGGTTTGGATTCATTTTCCTGGGTCTATCCCTGAATGTTGTTGGTTTTTGTGTTTTCCTGGGTCCATCCAGAATTTTTTACCCCTTTCAGCGTTTGCGATCCCCCCCCTCTACTCCTCCTCCTCCTCGTCCTCGTCCTCTTCCTTTGCTGCTCTCCTCTATCCAATAATAGCCATAACCTACCATCCGTGCACTCTCAAACCTACCTAGTTCTAAGCTGCAGTCTCATTGGTCTACGTCCCCGAAGCCCCATGTGCTCGCCGAAAAGCCCTTCTGCATGTCACTACTGCTACTGCTACTACTCACCCACCTCCTCCCAAGGCCTGTAACGGACAACGGCCACTGACATGAAGACGAGCACACGAAGCTGTTCTCGGCCGTCTGTCGATGTGATGAACCCCTAACAAATGTGGCTTACCCGTGCCTCACTTAACCGGCCTCGAGCTAAGACGCCACCTTCACTGCTTCCTATCTGCTGGCGTTCTCGGCACAGAGTGGGGAATCTACAGACCCCCGTCCATCGACGCCGTTCCCCCATCGTGCACATCATTCTGCGGCTCAGCCCCGCCTCATCGCGCGCCCCTTCCGTTGATGCGCCTGACATAGACTTGCGAAGTGGCAAAGAAGTGTAATTGGAGCATAGTTCCGGACGACCCTGCGCCACTACCGAGAAGATCCGGTCACATTGCCGAAGGACACTTGTATAGATGGATGCGACGTCTTTCGGCCCTCAGAAGTGATGTGGGGTGAGCACTCTGGTTAACTGTTCGCTCCTCCCCTCGGCCCCCCCTTCCTTACGAACCCTCACTAAACCGTTCGTCGATGACCCCAGGACCTGCTCTCGCCCATTGAGGCACCAGGGAATGTGTTAGCGATAAGTTAAACTTTGTACGACGTTTAAAATGGAAGAAAATAGAGTAGCAACTCTTGATTCAGAACTAAGACGTGACGCGTCTTGTCCGAAATCAATAGAAAGAATAGAATACAAGGGGTTGGCCATACCTGTTCACGATCCACACCGACGCGCACCTCACTATTGATACTGAAAAGAGATGTGCGTTTCCGATCACAACCCAGTCGGCAATGATAAGACCCAGGGTCGGGAATCGAGTTCAAGTGGGGTTGGGGTCGTTGGCCTTCCGATGCCGACGTCGCCGTCATTTACAACGCACAGAGGCGCGCTCAGCAAACGCCACCAAAGTAACACCACTGGGACCTTGCAAGAGGGTCGCCGTGAGGCGCTCAGCCACGACACCATCGTGGCGGCCAACCATGCCTGAAGTGGTTGGATAGTCGGCCCTCGTGATCCTGGGGCCCTCCCTCGTCCGATATTCGTCCCTACTGGTATCAAGAGGAGCGATGCGCCATTTTTGCTCGCAGCACGGCCAACACGGCCACTAAAGCAAAAGCGGCCTGCCGTCCGCCGGTATTCCACACCGTCGGGTCGCCCGGGACACAAGGTGGTAAAGGGGGACGCCACAGGCCCACGCCCCACATTCATCCTAGCGAAGCTCTCGACCTGGGTAGTCACCTCTCTATGCACGGTGGCACCGACAACGGCGTTTGGTCCCATCACGTGCATCTGCGTGCTGCGACGATTTTCCTTGGTCCCGATCGAGTAGTGTTTCCCCCGTCGTCTCGAGTCTGATGAGTGCACAAGTGGAGATAGGTGGGGGCTGAGAGGAGGAATGTAGTTTCTCTTCCCTTGGACGTGCGTTAGCCATGACAGATGAGATGGGCTTGATTACAGGAACTAGGCTAGTAGCTCGTGCTTGTCTGAGTTGCTCTAGGGGACGGACGACGTTACCGAACGCGACAAGTTGAGTCAAGAGCGCTCACTTGTGGCGAATCTAGTCTACTGTGGCGATCTGGTTTACGAGGTCCGAAGTACCCCAGTTCGGTTCAGCGAGCGACGCTCGCCCCGATGCCTGCCGTATCTCGGCTCGGAAGACTGACCGGCATGTCCGGCAGTACACCAACGTTCGCACCCCTGCACGTGCGCGTCCGTCCTAGTCCGAGCTCAGCCCTGTCGCATCGTCTCAGCCACGACGGTGTTCGGGAATTACTACTGGTATCGCGCCCTCTTCTGGAGTCTGGACCTAGACGAGAGATGCAGAAACCTGTGCAGCGCCACCCAAGCTCCACCAGTCATGAGGCGTCGAACGAGTGACAGCGAGTGACTACTATGTGTGGCAGTGCATGGTAGCGAGTGACAGCCCAAGCGAACTGGCAGCCACCCAGTTGGCCAGACGCAAATCCAGCCAGGCCCGCCACATCCAGCTTTCTCACCGTCCAGGACACGACACGACTAGCCATTCTACTAGAAGCCGAAGCGAGGTACCTACCCAGGCCCCAGGCAGGCCGCGGAGCCCACTTTGCTCAGGACGCGTTCTCTTGGCTTGGCTACTGATCCTGGACCAGCAAACTTGCCGACGGCAGACGGCAAACCCACCCAAGCAAAGAGTCTCGATCGCAATCACACATGCATACCTGAGATGAGGAGATGAGATCTGGGCCCTTGGCTCTCGCGCCCTCCTCACGCCCTGCCCAGACTGCCGTCGGAGTGTGGCCGCCCCCCTTCCAGTCTGTGCACCCCAGGCATACATGTCAGTAGTCACTAAGTAGTCTAGTGCGCTCTAGCCTCGAGCCAGACGTCACGCAGATCGCAGATCATTATTGGATCGTCCAGTGTGAGCCGCGCCAAGCATCCCCAGCAGCGCCTTAGTCTCACCACAGATCTCCGTGTTTTGGCAACTCTTGGAGCGATGGATCTCCGTGTTTGGGGAGTGAAGTTTTGTCTTGCTATCTTGTCTTGGTGACACTTGTCTCGCGGGTGGGTTTCCATCGTAGTTCCAAAGACCGAAACGACGGAGAATTAGACGACTTTGGCAGGCCGATGAGTAGTCTTGATCGGTGACTAGGCGACTAGATGCCCATCTCATCGTCGCCGACTCTCTCCTGAGAGAGTACATCACTTGCCCGTCTCGTCTATCGTTTCCCATGCAAAAGGGCCCCAAGTGACCGAACTCCTGCTTCACCATCTACTGTACTTTGCCCTCTTTGCTAGCTAGCGTCCAACCAGACATTCTCCGCACCGATGCACAAGGGAAGATTCTCCGAACAAAAGAACCCAGGACTCAAACTCAGGAACTCGAATGTCACCGTGATTGTCACCCCTACTAACCTTCCTTCCACTCCTGGCAGTCGGGGCCATCTCTCTCCAACCTTTCTCCTGAACAAGCCTCTGTCGTCATTCGCCACTGCAGGGATGGAGATTCCTGCAATCCGACACCTATCCCGATTGAAATGCGTGTCCGGCAAGTCGACACAACTTTGGGAGGCAGAGTGGGGGCGAAACATGTACCATCACCGTCTCATCCTGATGCACCACCCAGGGCGACGAGGGACCTAATCTGATCGTCTGCCCTGTCGCTCACTCAACTTACCTGGTCTCGCCTGACGGTCACGGAGTCGCCGTGACTGGCTCCTCCACACATGTGTGGCATGTACTAGCTCGTCTGCATGCCTTGTCCCCCACCCAAGCCTCACTCTCCTCGTCTCTGCGTGTCTCGTTTCGGGGCCGACGGGGCCACACCTAGCTGCGTGGCCGAGCATGCTGTCCATGCAGTCCATGCGCGCCATGTGGGGGCATGAGGGGGCATGAGGGGGCTCTGGCACAACACCTGTGGCATGTGGGGGCTGTTGCAC
This sequence comes from Cutaneotrichosporon dermatis, assembly GCA_020011015.1. Lineage (NCBI taxonomy): Eukaryota > Fungi > Basidiomycota > Tremellomycetes > Trichosporonales > Trichosporonaceae > Cutaneotrichosporon > Cutaneotrichosporon dermatis. Next base: position 6,691,744 of record JAIGNX010000001.1, on the reverse strand, counting down.
ACCGTTGCTTGGCATGTGGGGTCGCTGTCTCGTCGGCGCCCGCCCATCGGTGACTGACTTGATCCACAGGCCCACAGACGGGCATTAGGCGCAATCGAACTTTCCGCGTGGTATGTGATGCAGATCCTGGAATGCTCTTGTGTCAATAGATGGCGGTCACGCGAGGCCTGGGCTAGCCTAGGGCTTCGGCTTCGGCAGTTGGACCTGCCGATGCGGCCGAAACGATGAGGAGGGGGATGTGAGTGGATGAGGTCGCATTATCGGGGGTTGCGTTGCGGGGAGTGTCTGCGGTGGAAGTTTGGTGCATCATGTGGCAGCTGGCCACGCGGTTTGCAGAATCGTGCGCTTGGCGCAGAGCTGGCAAAGCAAATCTGCGTAGTGTCTGCGCTATTGCCCAGGCAGCTGTGGCACCCAGAATCATAGCTGTGTTCATCCCTCGACCTGCATAGCCATCTCCAGACCTCGTTGTGGACGCGCGGTCATGGACGCCGCGCAGGTACACAAGGCGCTCATCTGTGCCTCAGTGGCACCCGCAACAGATCTCCAACGCGATCTGCAATCCTCGCATACCGTTGGCTCCGTAGGCTCCACAGATCCACAATCCGCATTTACGTAGCTCCACAAGCCTTACCAGAGTCTTGTTCCCCATTACTATGCTGCTCCACGTCTATGAATGAATCGAGCCAGCGGAGGAAGACATTTCACTCCCACCGCCCGGTCTGCGCCGGATTGACCCACCGCTCCGTCGTAGCAACCTCCGAACCGGGCCTCAACGGACAGTACGGCGTCGGCCGGGGCCGTCGACGGCAGGATAGATCCAGAATCCGATGCTGGATCTTGGAGCGCTCCGACACGATTCCGTCCCGGATCTGAAGACCGGGCCGCGTTCCAGCAAACCCACTCTTCGCCTGACTTGTCGCCACTCCGCCACCTGGCACTTGGCCACTTGGCCCACACTCTTCCTCTCCCCCCTCCACCCAAGCCACCCTCCTCCCTCTCCGTGCCGTCGTCTGACCTTGAGGCATTATCTGAGAAGCCATGCCTCTCGACCTCCCTGACGCCCAGGAACACCGCTCCTGGAGTGCCACGGCACCGGCGCCCCTCAACTCACTCCACAACACAATGAGAATCGGCTGCGGGCATCACCTTTCCGGACTCGGTCTCGTCTCTTCTCCACTCTTTAACCCTGTCGGGGTCGGGGTCGAAGTTGGGGCTGGGTCAGGAGACGAGCCTGTGCCTCGATCGGACGCGAGAGGGGCCGCCACAAGCCATATCGCTTTGGAGGCGCCACTGCGCCACGGCCGCGCCACGTCGTCAGCGGCCTTATCCTGCATCCCAGGCTGGAGCATGCCCGTGCTTTAACGGCTGAGATGTGGAAGAGATGCAAGGACGAGTGGCCCAGGTCGGTGGAGGCGGAGTGGGGAGACGAGTCGTCCTGCCCACCTAACACCCGTCAGTCGCCGACGTGGGCGTCCGTGTCACGTTCCCCCCACCTCGCCACCCCCACGGTGGCGCCCCGCTGCCCTCCAGTTTATCAGACGGAGCCCGCTATTTACCGTTCACGAGAGCCGCGGATCCGCGGCGCCACTCTCCGTTGTACTGTAGGGCTGAGTGGGGCGTGGGCATGGGCGTGGGAATGGTATGAGCTCGTTGTTCTCCTGTCAGAAGACTCTTCGTTGAGACTGGAAGTGGCTGGAAAGGATGCCACGAACATGGATCTTGGGAAGCGATAGCGTACGAGCGACCTGGTGGGAAGACCAGCCCGACACGGGCCCCGGGAATGCAACGGGCACGTGCTCTGTTAGTTCGGCCCGGAACGGAGCTGCTGAACTGGTGCACTGTCGCTAGCTTCGATCACGACTGCGTCGTTCATGTATCCCTTAGGATCCTCGATTAAGACGCCGAGAACGTGCTCTGGATAGACTGATGGGCCCGTGGGGTAGAACGTGCGGGGTTCGATTAGCGATTAGGCTTTGGAGAATTGGAAGAGCTTGGCGGACTGCGGTGGAGGCGGACTAGTGGCAGGGCCGCAGGGCGATAGAGTGGCAGGGTGGCAGGGTCGAAGGATCGAAGGGACGAAGGGGTTAGTTGCAGGGCTACCAGCAGGGTTGGCGAGAGCCTAACAGCTGACAGCTGACCCCCGATAGAGAGCAGCTGATAGAGGCGATGAAATAGATGAGATGAACGTGGCGGATGGCGTCAGCGGCGCCTGCTAGTGGATGGCGGTGGTGGACGAGGACGGTGTGTACCCATCCGAGACGGGCGGGCGGGACGTTGCGCTGTCGACGGGCAGGAGAGACGGGTGGCAAGAGATGGGGCAGGCAGGTGCAGTTCAAGTGTTGGGGGAGGTAGAGAAGGGGGCGAAGAGCTAGAGAGTAAGAGGATTGGCAGAGGGAAGCACGAGGGAACGTGCGTCCTCGCAATGGCATAGCAGAGCTCGTAAGTCGCTGGTCATGGTTCCATCATGTAAAGGTCTTATCACCTTTCAGAGTCGGAGCCGGACGCACGTACGTACGTGCTAGACAAACATGCATGCTCTCCATTCTGGTTTCACTCAATAACAGGCGGGAGCGAAGCCTATTCATCGGGAAGTGGAAACTCTCAACTCTCTTGTTATCTTGAATCGAAACGGTACGTCGGAATCGGGAGGATGAATACGCAACCTATTCAAGATAGCAAACAGTTTGAATGGATGCTGAAAGAGATGCCGTTATTCATAACAATAGATTGCGCACGGGCGGTATTGGATCTGGCGATCATTGACTGACACGACTAACAGAGACATCTGTCTCTGGGACCACTGTGAGCATTGAGCTGTGGCCTGGATGGGCTGCTGCTGCAGCGACATCGACCAAGACAAGACGAGATCTCACCCGAGCCCAGCCGGGCGGCGATTGACTGACACGATGGGCTGCTTGCCTATGCGCATCCCACGTTCCTCTTCCACTGCTACCGGTATTGCTCAATGAGGCATTGACCTGCTGCCTGGTTGGCTCTGACAGTGAGGGGGACAAGATTTCATTGAGCATGGCCTCAGAGACTAATGGGGAGCGGCACGCTGCGAGACTGATGAGGAGCAGTACGCTGCTGAGGTTGAACCTACGTTCATCCGTGCGTGTCGTTCAGCTGACATCCTTACCTTCTCAATTTGGCTTGCTGTGTTGCCGGCGAGCTTGTGCTTGGCCAACCTCTCCTGTGTCGACGCCAGACTTGGAAGCCCCGCAACTGCTGGGGAAGGACAACGACGATCGGTACAGCCTGGTCGATGGGACTGACGCCTCGTTGGCTGCAGTGACCGAGACGAGGGGTCACGATGCCGAGCCACATCGGTCAACGGAGAGTCGTATGCTGCAGGGAGTGCCCATGTGCGCCTCCACGTTGCAGTTGAGCACCCTCTCTGCTCAAAGTCGTGCACCGCTGCCTGGTAGGCTCCGGCAGGTCGACACGAGATTCAGAGCCATCACATGTAGTGCGGAGTCCTACACTGTTGAGGACATGCCCATGACTGTCTCCATTCAGTCCTCTGCCCGCCATCGCTAAGCCTTCGTATCTCAGTGCCTGTGGCAACGACTCATGCAACTCGATAGCCAGACAGCCTCGGGTTGTTATGCGAACTGGGGAGCGGCTTCTCCGCGGTCACCGTGACCTGATCATCGATCTGAAGGAGCTGAACGTCACAGACGGAGCTGAACGTCACAGACGGAGCTGAACGTCACAGACGGAGCTGAACGTCACAGACGGAGCTGAACTCACAGACACAGTTGCAGAGTTGAACGTCACAGACGCAGTCGAACGTCGAACGTCACAGACACAGTCGAACGTCACACGCACAGTTGAACGTCAAACACACAGTTGAACGTCACACACACAGTTGAACGTCAGACCCAGAGATGAGCGTCACAGCCAGAGTCGACCGTCAAAGCCAGCGTTGAACATCACAGACAAAGTCGAGCGTCACAGACAAAGTCGAGCGTCACAGACAAAGTCGAACGTCACAGCCCTAGTTGAACATCACACAGACAGAGCTGAAGGACACAGAGTTGTCGTGCTCCCCTATGTGGTGACATCTCCGCTGTCCGTGGCGCCCTTCAACTCTGCTATTCCCTCGTGCCGAGCATTGGTCCTCTCGCGCTACACACGATGGGACTACGGGTGAGACCTTAGAGACACCAAGGCTACCGAGGACTTGCCGAGGTTGGAGACGAACGGCGGTGACCGTCGGCACATAAGTCGCTCGATGCCCGCGACGCATAGGTGCGCTCAGTAGCCATCTCATTTCTAATGGAGTCAGGTGAAGGACAAGAGGGCCGCGCATTCCGAGTTTGAGACTACGACTGTACAGCAGAGATGGACGGCCGAGAACGGCGAGCTCTCCACGCCAAGCCTTGGACTCTCGCGCGAAGTTTAGCGCAGACTCGTAAATATGTATAAATTGCAGACCAGCGCAGCCAGAAACACTATGCATGCAATGCAAGACACCATGCCAAGATGCCATTAATGCAGGTATACTGTACACTCCTCTTGTAACACACAACATGCCCGATGCCGCGGCAAGCTGTGCAGATGAGACGAGACGTGATGTAGGATGTGGATATGCGTGGGATGACGTGAGATACAACGCTAGTTGCGCGTGCCCGAGGCCGGGCTCGGCTGCCGCGTGACGCTGAGGCTGCTCGACGACGACGGCTCGTCAGTCGGCACCGACGCGTAGTCGTAGTGCTCGCCGCGGACCGTCCTCACGCCGCCCTCGGGGATGGGGGAGGGCGTACGTGAGATCGGGCGCGATTCCTCGTCGTCGAGCGTGGGCGGGGGCTTGTTCTTGAGCGTGGACATCTGTACGTCAGCCATTGTTGAGGCGGGTGACTCACCGCGACCCAGCCGGCGGACGAGAGGATGACGACGGTGCCGACGAAGGAGAGGAAGGAGGGGAGGGTGTGGAAGACGAGGAGCTCGAGGATGACGGCGAAGAAGATCTGTTGTCAGTGTTAGTCTACGACAGTGGTAGGGAGAGGGGCTTACCTGAAGGTACATCGCCAGACCAGCCCGGCCCGCCTTCTCGTTCTGGAGGCCGAAGGTCAGAAGAGTCTGGGCGCAGAAGCCGAAGATGCCGATGAGCACGATTAGTCCAAAGCCGTAGACGTCCTGCGGCCACTCGAGGTCCTGCGGTGACACGAGCATGGCACTGGTGTCAGTTGCCGTAAGACGCCTTACAACTCACAAGGCGGACGCAATGGTGCACACCAGCGAGAAGTAGCTGATCGAGTGCAGCGCGCTCGCCCGCTGGCCGATATACCTGATGGAGAGGTAGGCGGTTGCGGAGAAGGCGACGCCGACGAGCGCCCACGTTGCGCCGATCACGCGCGCAGCCGCGTCCGCGTCGCCGGTCACTGTGTCGCCGAGGCGGACGCGGGCGGGACCGTTCAACTCGGGCTCAATAGGAGGAGTGTCGTCCGCTCCTGAGCCGTGGCCGAACAGGAACGGTGGCCGGGAGATGAGGACGACACCGCAGAGCGACACAAGGCCGCTCACCGCCTCGCGGATACTGAAGCTCTCGTTGAGGACGAGCCAGCCGAAGAACGCGGTGACCGACGGCGTGAGGAACCCGATCGTCACGGCGTCGCTGACGCTCAACCCTCTCAAGGCTTGGTACGCGCACAGCAATCCGGAAAAGCCGGCAAAGCCGCGCAGCAGGAGGAGGGACCGAATGCCGGGCGGCCCGAGGAACGGGTGGGGGTCGCGCTGGATCAGCAGCGTGCCCCAGCAGCACGCGCCGGTGATGCCCATGCGCACGAAGATGAGCGTCAACGTCGACATCTGCGTCGTCTCCATCAACCACTTGACGCTCATGCTCATGCTCGCGAAGAAGAACTGCGCGAGCGCAATGAGCGTGAGCCCATAGTTGTTGTCGTAAACCTGCACGAGGGTGGGCGGGAGCCACGAGCGCGCGCCGCTCGCGACCTTCTCGAGCTGGTCCGAGAGGTTTACTTGTTCGCGCATGGGTGCTGCTGCCGATGAAGTCGAGCGAGGCGTTGGGACGCTAAGAAAACGGTGGCGCTCCGAAAGGGGGTAGGCTTGGGGACGTCCGCGGTGGAAATTGTCACACAACGGTGGCGTTTGATGGTTGCTCGGTGTCTTAGAAGCCGTCGCCGTTGGATCCGTTGGAGTTGTGTGGTTTGGGGGAGGTAGTCGGAGTATTTCAAGACCAAGTCTGTTTTTGATCCAAAATGCTTCAAGTCGCAATGCTGGCCTTGATCGACTAGTCGTTAGTCCTGTCGAAAGACTTGAGTTGTGTAAGATACGTCGTTGGAGCGAACGATGTGGTTTTGTCGGCCGACTTTGTGTCGTCGTCTCCCCCACTCCAACAGGAGTTAGTGTGCCGAGTGAGTGGTGTGACTCGCAGATGACCGATCCTCGACATCGTTACATACCCAACCCCAACAGTGACCGAGGGGCCCACTATATCATTTCATTATCCACTACTCCCATCTAATGGGCACGTGGCCATCTTTATAAGTGCCTCCCGGGTTGTGGGATCCGGAGGAGGAGTGTCTAGTAGGCAGAATATTGGTTTACCCGGACGAGTGCGAGAGCGGGGGCTCGGCTGGATCAAATAACCCACCAATGTGGAGGCGACGGCGGGCCGAGACGCGAGCTCGGACCTGCCCCAACTAAGCCAGTCGCGCGCGGGGGCCCCTTTCGTGTGTATGTGTCTATCGACCTCGCTTTGTCGGTAGTCTCGGGTGCTCGCGTCCTTCATGTTCCGGTCCCTCCCCTCCGCGGTTCACGGCGGATCCTCACCCCTCCCATGTAAATGTCATAACCCACCTTCACACCTCTCTCTCTCGCACTCTCTCTCACCACAATCACTCACACAGCCTCTCACGATGACAGCGACAAATACAGACCCCGAACAACTGTGGACCCCCGCCCACCCCGAGAAGACACAATCCGTCCTCCTCGCACAGCACATTGCCTCCAAGTACGGCGTCAAGCTTGACACCTACGAGGACTTCTGGAAGTGGTCATGCGCCAACCGGGGCGAGTTCTGGAGTGAGGTGTGGGACTGGGAGCAGGTCATCGGCGACAAGGGCCAGGGCCCATTTGTCGACAAGGCCGCCCGGCCAAAAGACAACCCGAAGTGGTTTGAGAGCGCCAAGGTCAACTGGGCCGAGAACCAGTTGCGCCATGCCGCCGCGCACCCGGACGACATTGCGGTGATCGACACGACTGAGCACACGCCCGAGTTCAAGGCTGCGCCGCGCAAGATTACGCAGAAGGAGCTGCTGGGGCTCGTTGCCAAGGCCCAGGCGGGGATGAAGGCGGCCGGCGTGATGAAGGGACACCGTGTTGCGTACTGGGGCGGAAACAGGCTCGAGGCGGCCGTCACACTCCTGGCGACTACCTCGCTTGGAGCTATCTTCTCCTCGGCGGCTGCCGACTTTGGCGTGGACGGCGTCATCGAGCGCTTGGAACAGGTTAGTCACAGCGAGAGTCTGGCCCGGCGCGCGTAGATCCTCCGAACATGCTTCCAGAAGCCGTGGATGCTTCGGCTTCTCCAGCCTTGCCTCAGCCCCCGTCCGCCTCGCACTCGCTAACCCCCAGATCAAGCCCCACCTCCTCGTCGTCTCGAACGGCGTCGTGTACAACCAGAAACACCACCCTCTCCTTCCCCTCCTCCCGCGCCTCTTCACCTCGCTCTCGCACCCTCCCGCCAACACCGTTCTCATCAACCATCTCCCAGACGAGCTCGACGAGAAGGCCAATGTCTCTTCCTTCCTGGAGGGATGGCACGACGGACACACCAAGCTGCAGAAATGGGCCGACTTCATCGACAACGACGCGACCGTGCCGTCGTACGAGCGCATTGGCTTCAACGACCCCATCTGGATTCTGTTCTCTAGCGGCACGACCGGAAAGCCCAAGGCCATCGTCCACCGCTGCGGCGGTATGCTGATCGACGCCCTGCGCGAGCACCACCTCCAGGGCGACATCACTCGCGGCGACGTCTTCTTCCAGTACACCACGACCGGCTGGATGATGTACCAGTACCTCATTGCTGGTCTGGCGACTGGCGCCACTATTCTGCTGTATGACGGGTCGCCGCTTAAGGACCCGGCGACGTGCTGGAACCTGATCGACGAGCACGGCGTGTCCATCTTCGGCACGTCCGCAAAGTACATCGAGATGGTGTCCAAGACGTACCCCGACGTGGGGAACAAGCACAAGCTCGCGCGCCTCCGCCAGATCCTCTCCACCGGCTCGCCCCTGGCACCCGGCCTCTTCGACTACGTCTACGAGAACGTCAAGCAGGACCTCCTCCTCGGCTCCGTCTCGGGCGGCACCGACATCTGCTCGGTCTTCGCTGGCCGATGCACCGCGCTCCCCGTGTTCCGCGGCGAGATCCAGTGCCGCCAGCTCGGCTTCTACCTTGACTCGACGTCGCCCGATCCGGCCGAGATCCCCGGCGAGCTGATCGTGCGCGAGGCATTCCCCATCGAGCCCGTCGGTTTCTGGCCCTTGCCGAAGGAATACCTTCCGGACGGGCAGAACATTGCGCAGGCCGACATCGACGCGGCGCAGGAGCGCTTCCTCGAGTCGTACTTCAAGGACGACGAGGGCAACTGGTACCACGGCGACTTTGTCAAGATCACCAAGTCGCGCGCGGGAAACAGCGGCGGCCTCGTCTTCCTCGGCCGCTCCGACGGCGTCCTGAACCCGCAGGGCATCCGCTTCGGGCCGATGGACATCTACTCTGTGCTCGAGAACCCGGCATTCGCGGCCCGCGGCATCGAGGAGACGCTCGTCGTCGGCCTGCTCGTCGACGGCGGCGCCGACGAGAAGGTCATCCTCTTCGTCAAGATGTACGAGGGCAAGACGCTCGACGAGGAGATCACCAAGCTCGTCAAAGGCGCGATCCGGACAGCGCGCTCCGCGCGCCACGTGCCCGCCCGCATCGTCCAGGTCTCGGACATCCCCATGACGCTCACGGGCAAGAAGATCGAGGTGCCGATTCGCAAGGTCCTCAACGGCGCGCCGGTGGCGGCTATCAACCCGGCCACGCTGCGCAACCCCGCCTGCCTGGACGAGTATGTGGGGCTCGGCGACCAGATGCGCAAGGAGGAGGGTGTCTTGACTCCGCTGCTCTAGACGCTAGACGGGGGATGGGGTCGTGTTCATCTTGTTTGATCTAGAGATGTACTTTTGTAGAGGGATGCAGATGTGCAAGATTATGTTCGTGTTTGTGTCCTGTTGATTGCCATCGTCGTCTGTAACCGGCTCCCATACCGACCCATTTAGAACACTTGTAACGTGAACGGGCATAGACAGCACACACGCTAGGCACAACAGCGTTGCTGTGAAGCTGGCTTCGCTCACAGAAGGCGTCAACATGTCTCAATCTGCTCTGTGGCACGAGCGGCACAGCCTACCGACCACTCACCCTGTCTGCAGTAGCTTCTGGGCCAACCATTCTCCTCTATCGACACGGTTGCCTCACTGTTCGTGTCTTGCGCTCACTGTCAATCACCTTCCAACCTTCGTCGTCTCGTTATGAAAGTAGTACTCCTCCGTCTTCAGCAATCTAGGCCGCCGACGACAGACGATATCGCCTCCATTTGTTCGGAACAAAGGAATAGGAAGCGCTCGTCTATTCTGCTCTCACGGACCCCACCTCCAGTACAGAGGGAGCATGTACAGGACTCCGAATGTCAGAACACCCCACCTCGAACCACGCAGCCCAGTGGCCGTCGTCAGCACGGGATCTCCGCGCGCCGTGCCAAGCCCATCAGTCAGCTTCTCTAGATCCGATCTGGACGTGGCCGCGGCGAGACCTTCTATCTCAGATCGATAATTGGCGTGTTCTATCCACTCATACCGGCCGTTTCACTCATTGTCGGGCTGAGACAACGCTGGAACACGGCCAAACTCGCCACATCTAGTTCCAGTTCCAGGTTCAGTTCGTCCGAGCCATATTCAGAGCTCCTAGATCTAACGTGCAATCGGATCGAGTCCGGAGGCCATACCGACACCGATACGAGGGCACGGGGACATACCGAATCGACGGGCACGGTAGCCATATGAAGAAGAGTTGATTCGCGCAAAAGTCGCCTTGGGAGTCGAGGACGCCACGGGATTCGAACCCCCGCCCATCCCAACACCTCGGCAACACACGTGCCGTGCCTGCCCGCCTACCGTCATTACTTTTGCCATCTCGCCGTCGTTGCCACCTTCGACTTACTCATCGCCCATTCCCATGCCTGTGCGAGTGCAAAGCATGTCATCAAGGCTCGAGGCAACGTCCGCCGTCGTGAGTAGTGCTACTGGGTGGCTGGTGGGGAGGCGGCGGCTGTTCTGCGCCCGCTTACCTGTCACCGCTCACACTTCCACCCCTCCACCTCCCACCCTCCACCCCCACATGGCGACAACTGACACCAGCTCGGCGAGTACATGCTCAAGGGATGGACGCTCACCGACCTCGCGTGCGACCGGTGCCACACGACGCCGCTGATGCGCCAGCCGGCGGGTGAGGCGCAGCGCGAGGGCCATGCGCCTATCCAATTCTGCGCGTCGTGCGACGGCGCGCCCTCCTCCTCCGCCCGCCGTCCATCAGCCTCGTCCGAGTCGAGCGCCAGCATCTACGAGACGCCCGAGGAGTTCCCCTCTTCTTCTGACGCGCCCCCCTCCCCGCCCCCTCTGCGCCATCGACGATCTGCGCCTCGCCGCCGGCGACGCCGCGCCGCGCTCCCCTCCGCCGAACCCCGCCCACCTCGCCGCCAAGCTCGCACGCAGCCAGCGCGCGTGGTGACCCCGACGCTGCGGCCGACGCCATCTCCGCCCTCCTCCTACGCGGCTACTCCCTCCTCTCCTCGACCTGCCCCGAGCCCACGTGCAGGGGTGTACCGCTCGTGGGCTTCCCGCGGCGGAAGGACGGCACGCGCGATCCGCGCCGCGAGTGCGTGTCCTGCGGCAAGCGGTGGGTCGACGAGAAGGACCTCGCCAACTCGGGCCTCAAGCCCCAAACGGCTAGTGTCGGCTCGGCGCCTTCGCCGTCAGCCGCAGCGTCGGTGATGGGCACGCCGCGCGCTGTGCGGACCGCGGGCGCAGCGGCTGCGGCTACCGCTGCCGTGGCGGCGCGGCCGAGTACGCCGCCCGAAGAGCCGGAGAGCCCGCGGACGCGCGCGCGGCGCGAGCTGTATGCACAGGGCAACGCTATTATGCAGGAGCGCGCGGACGCCGCGGCGATGAAGAAGGCCGAGGAGGAGGCGCTCAAGGCTGCCGGCCTCGACGCGCGCGGGAAGCCTGTGGCACCTGAGCCTACTGCCTCCGCTTCACACTTCCTCCCCAGCCCAAGCAGGCTGCTGCCTCTTCGTCCAAGGCGGCCGTCAAGGGGAAGGGGAAGGCTGTCCCTTCGATCCGGAGCCGCCCGTTCGCCGCCGAGGACCACATGCCCGCCACGCCCGACGGCAAGCTGCGCGTCGTCCTCATCTCGTCTGGCTCGGTCGCCAGTATCAAGATCCCCAATATCCTCGAGGCGCTCGGGGGGGACGATAACGTCGAAGTCCAGGTCGTGGCGACGCAGTCGTCGCTCCACTTCTACGACCGCGAGGAGCTCGAGGCGAAGCATGACGGCGTCGGCATCTGGAGCGACGCGGACGAGTGGAGCGACTGGAAGAAGATCGGGGATCCGATCCTCCACATCGAGCTGCGGCGGTGGGCCGACCTCATGGTCGTGGTGCCATGCTCGGCGGACATGCTCGCCAAGATCGCTGGTGGCATCTGCGACAATCTCGCCGTAAGTTCGACGGTATAGTTCAGAACTGACCGCAGCTCTCCATGCTCCGCGCGCTCGAGGACACGCCCGTCATCCTCTGCCCTGCGATGAACACGTTCATGTACTCTCACCCCCTGACGGCGCGGCACATCGACTTTGTCAAGGAGGTGCTCGGCTACCACATCCTCGGGCCACAGGGCGCCAACTCGGGGCGCAAGCTTGCGTGTGGTGACATCGGTGCGTGGCCAAAGCGCAGGCATGGTAGAGCTAACCGGCAGGCGCGGGCAAGATGACCGAGTGGACCGACATTGTCTCCATCATCCGCGGGTACGCCGCGCTCACTCGGACGCGCACGCGCTCAAAAAAGTCGATGAACACGACGCTCCGCACCCTCCTCGCAGATGTCGAGGGCGACGACGAGGACGGCGAAGGCTTCTTCACGCCGAAGCAGGCCATGCCAAACTCCCTGACCAAGGACTCAGACACGCCGCAATCGACCCCCACGGATTTACAAGAAGTCGCAGGCCACGCGCTCGTCGGCGTCAAGTCGGCCGTCCACTGGCCCATCGCCCAGGTCCACACCCTCGCGACCACCGTCATCGCAGGCGTCAACGGCCTCCTCCTCATGCCCACTCTGCACGTACTCGCGCTCCTCCTATCTGCTTCGCACAAGGCGCTCGCCACGCCCCTCGCCCTCCTCCGCTTCCTCCTGTCCCCGCTCCTCGTCCTCCTTCACGTCGCCTTCACTCTCTCCTCCATCGTCCTGCGCGTCTTCGAGACCCGCTCCACCGTCCGGAGAGACATCACCAAGCCGGCCCCGAAGCACGTCGCGCTCATCCTCGTCCCCGACAACGAGGGCGGCGAGAGCGCGCAAGTCATCGCTGAGCGCTTCGTCGAGAGCGTCCGCCGCGCCATCCTCTGGTCTGCCGAGTGGGGCGTCGCCGACCTGAGCGTGTGGGACCGCGACGGGCTCGGCGTGCGCTTCCACACCGCCGTCACGCACTCGCTCCTCAACCTCCCGCCGTCGCCGCCGAGCTCGAGCCCCTCTCCGAGAGCGGGCTCTGATAGCGAGGACGTGGGCGAGGCTGATACGCCGCCGACCGTGGGCGACGACACCATCAGCTCTTCGGTATATGTCAACTCGCGTAAGTCGTCTTACTCTCCATGTCGGCTGATCCACGTCGTCCTTCCCCTCGCCTCGCACCGCTGACAGCAGCCACCGGCCCGCGCCGCGTAGAAGTCCACTTCCTCGCCCCCTCCGCGTCCGACACGATCGCCCGCGTCACCCGCCGCCTAGCAGACACAGGCATCGCGCCCTCCGAGGTCCAACAAGCCGACCTCGACCGCGCGATCAAAGCCGACCTGCACCTCCCCTCCGACCCCGACCTCGTCATCATCCACCACCTCAGCGTGCCCGGCTTCTTCCGCGGCCTCCTCCCGCGCCCCGCGCCCGAGCTGCACGGCTTCCCCGCGTGGCTGCTGCGCATCACCGAGATCTACGCGCACCCGCCGCGCCTGCCGCTGCAGGTGCCGTTCGTCGGGCGGCTGCTGCACAACTCGCATTTGCCGATACTGCGCAAGTTTGGCGAGTCGTTCCCGAGTTCCCTCGAGGTGGGCGTTTTGGACGCGGACGAGTGGGAGGGCGCGCAGGCCGCGTGGGAGGCGGTCGACCAGCGGCGCGGCAAGTAGGCCCGCCGTGTCCTGGCTACTGAGGTGTCTAGATCTGGTGCTCAAATGTAGTCCTCTATGCATTACAGTGTTCTATGCTATCCGGTCGAAGCGCGTGTAAGCGACTGATGATGCGCGGTCACCTAGGTGTATTCGTCCCAGGCTTGATCCTAAGAAGGTGGGGGTATAGGCTCGACAGACGACGAGACGAGGATATCCTGAGCCGTCGCCCCGAGAGTATCTAATGGCCAGGTTGGACCCACTACCACTCGTCGTCGCCCGCCGCACCGGCGGTATACGCCTCGTGGGCGTAGAGGAACGCGAAGAAGATGAACGCCGCGGCGCCGGCGATCGTGACTGGTGTGAGCGTGGCACAGGAGCTGGTGGAGGTAGGGTGACAACTCACTCTTCTTCACCGACAGCCTCGTCGAGACCCAGCGTCCCGCGATGACCGCGAGGAGGGTGCACAACGAGTGACCCACGATCGTTCCGAATGCGATGACGGGGACGGACTGTGAGTCAGCGTCGAGCTCAGTGCCTGCATCAAGCTCGAGGGGCAGCATCCCCTTCCCCTCCTCATCGCCTTGCTCTCTCCGCCTCTTCACCTCCCTCGTCGCTCTAGCCCTCCACTCTGCTCTGGACCCCACCGCGACTCACGTGAGCACCCGCCATGGCAATAGTCGTAATCTGTGACCTGTCGCCCCACTCGCCGAGGAAGGTGAGGATGAACGCTTGCGCGAACACGGGGTTGGTCAGCACCTGCAGACCGGTGCGGCACGACTCGCGCGCGCGCGCAATAAACGGCGCATCCTTGAGCGGCCCGACGCCCGGGATCGAAATCTGGATACTGGGCCTGGAGCGGGACCTGCTCGCAGTCCGTCGGGGGCGGTGTGCCTCCGCGCCACGGCCGCGCTCGCGCTCCGGCGCCGGCGAGACGGGGCGCGACCCGCTGAGGCCCTTGGAGAGGGGGCGGGCGACGCGGCCCTCCTCGATCGCCTCGAGGGGGAGCGAGTTGCCGCGGTTCGTCGGGTCGTGCAGCGACGAGTCCTCCTCGATCTCCTCCTCGGCCTCGCGCATCTCCTCGGCCATCTCGTCGCCCTGCATCTGGCGCGCCTCCTGTGCCATCTTGACGCCGAAGACGAGGAAGAGGGCCGCGGCGGCGTAGAGCGTCCATACCTGTGCGTCAGTCGTGTCGTCCGACCCACGCGTGTTGATATCTCGGAAGAAGGGTAATCGTGGCTTGGCCCAATCCAATTGAGCCTATTGTGCTACTGCGCACTTGCGGCGGAATGGAACAACGACCAACGACCGACTCACCTTCGGGACGAGGCCGAGGATGAACTTGCCCAGCGCCGCCGACAGGACGGACATGATGACGAGACTGAAGAACGCCCCGGCGAACACGGTCACGCGGCTGTGTTTTGACGCGAGGATCGCGGCGATGAGGAAAGTCTTGTCGCCTGCTGTCAGCACGGACGGTAGGAAAGGCTTGGGGCCCACTCCCCCACGACAGAGATTCCCCACACCAACCACCAACAACTTTTCAGAAGGTTGCGAGCTGTGACGCGTCGCGACGTCGCCGGATCTCATCCACAAGAGGCGGAGCGCAACGTACCGATTTCGGACACGACGATCATGATGAATGCCTGCGTGAAGGCGTCTGGGATCAGCTCCTATTGTCGCATGCACGCACGGAAGTTGCCCTCGTCGGCAATTGGCCCTGATTCCGCCATGGTGGTTGGTGTCTCCGGATAGGAGGTGTGGATGGGGTAGCGATGAAGAACGTGTAGGATGGAGAGCAGACGTGGTTTTGGAAACTTGAGCGCAGTTGTGTCTCTCGGCGATCGGTCCGTTCCTCGTTGTCGGTCTGTCATTGACCCAAACGTGTGTGGGGATCTGCGGCAACGGCAGCAAACTGCCGCTCCATTTTACTCCGGGAATTAGCCGGGCAGCCGGGGCGGGATAGACGACACGTGGCTCCAACGCGATGAGCGCGCCGTGGCCGAGCGCGCCTCTCCACAAGTCGGCGTTGACCTGGAACTCGGGCTCGAGCGAGGACGTCTTTCAACACTCTCTTCCTCGCCACCACCACCATGTCCAGGCAAGGTGCGCCCTCCCCGCTCAAGCCAATACTGACATGCAGACAAGGCGACGACGGACCGCAACGCGCGCATCCTCAGAGACCTCGTCAAGCAGCCGGATAACAAGAATTGCGCCGACTGCAGGAAGAATGGTCTGTCGCGTCTGGTCGACTCACGCGAGCTGTGCTAACTCTCAGACGCGCGTTGGGCCTCGTGGAACCTGTGAGCTAACCAGGTCTTGCTTGAGCTGATATCCAGGGGCGTGTTCGTGTGCATCCGCTGCTCGGGCATCCACCGCGCGATGGGCACGCACATCTCGAAGGGTAGGCCGAGGCGACAGCCAAGGCTAACGGCACAGTGAAGAGTATCGACCTCGACATCTGGACGCCCGAGCAGATGGCCGTGAGTCTGGCGGTGTCTTGGGCATAGTGTCGCGACTTGGGGCTGACAGCAGAACATCCAGAAATGGGGCAACAAGCGCGCCAACGCGTACTGGGAGCGTCACCTCAAGGCCGGCCACGTCCCGCCCGACCAGTACGTGCCCTCCCCGCTCTCGCTGACCGAAGCAAAATCGAGTCCTTCATTAGGAGCAAGTACGAGTCGCGCCGCTGGGCGATGGAGGGCCCGCCCCCCGCGGATCCTTCCGTGCTCGACGGCGCGGGCTCGTCCGCCCAGGCCGCCTCGCCGCCTCCTCAGCGCGCGCCGCCAGTGAACCAGGCCTCGGCCGACGCCAGTCAGCGCGCCTGCGCCGCGGCCAGCGGGCGCGCACCCGCTGCTCTCGCGGCAGAACCGGACGCGCCCGTCTCGAAGCCGACCGCCGCGCCGGCGCCCATCATCGACCTGTTCGGCGACGACTCGGCGCCGTCCGCCGCACCCACCTCCCCGCCTGCCGCCGCGCCTGCTGCCCGTGCCCAGGTGCCCACCACCACTGCCGCCGCCAAGGCGCAGTCCCCGACCGCGGCCCCCGCCGCCGCCCCTGCCCCAGCAGCGGCCCAGTCCAACATCTTCGACCTCGACTTCAAGGCGCCGACGCCGCCCGCGCAGAAGCCGCAGACGACCAAGTCGGACATCATGAGCCTCTTCTCCCAGGCCCCACCTGTGCAGCAGCAGGGCGGCTTCTTCAACCAGAACCAGAGCCAGCAGTTCGGGTCGTGGAGCGGCGGCGTGACGAGCTCCCAGGCGCCGCAGGGGCAGGCGACGGGCGCGCCGGTGCCGACGTGGGGCGGCGGCTTCGGCGACCAGGCGGCATGGGGTGCGCCGGCCGGTGCTCAGCAACAGTCTCCGCCGCAGCAGCAGCAGTTCGGCGGTATGGGTGGCATGGGCGGTATGGGCGGTATGGGTGGCATGGGTGGCATGGGAGGGGTGAGCGGCATGGGAGGGGTGCAGCAGAACGCAAGCGCGAGCTCGAACCCGTGGGGTGCGGATCCATGGGCACAGCCGGCGCAGCCACAGCCCGCCCAGCCTAAGAAGGACGAGCGCGACCCCTTCGCGAACATTTGGAGCTAGTTAGAGGCCTCGGCCGATTGTACACGCGTAGATGCATTGTCATATGATTGTGGCAGCTCGGCCGGTTGGAGATCAGTAGGCAGCGGCGGCGGCACAAGGACGCAATGGGCAGATGCGAGCTGTCAGATTATCCCGAAAGATCAGCTATCGAGGCGATCACGTCTCCTCGTCCATTATAAGATCAGCAGATATCGGCGAGCACCAGGACAAGCAGATCATTCATCGTCTTCTGTTTTGCATTTCTTCTATCCAAGATACTCCGGGCACTGTTTACCCAACACGCAGGCCGAGGAGGAAGCCGGCAATGAAAGTGGCGCGCTCTGTGTGTCAGCTTCCTCGGACACTCTCCAGCTGATCGTCTCGCCCAGCCCAATCCACACCCGCACTCACGCTGGAAGTTGGCAGTCAGGAAGTCGACGAAGCCGTTGAGCAGGCCCTGCGGGGTGGGGTAGACGAGGTCGCCCTTGGCGTCGGTCGACACGAAGGCGTTGTCGTACGTGTTCGAGACCTTCTTCCAGTCGACCGAGACGTACGACTTGGACTGGAGGTACTGGGCGTCAGTATATCATTCACGGGCTTCCTGTGGACCTGCTCCTGGAGTCTTCAATCGGCCCTCCCACTCCACCCGAGAGCTCCACTGTCTCCACTCCTGAATACAAATCCCCTCGAGCCACACCCACCTGGAGGAGCACAAACACGCCGCCGAGGAAGAAGGCCACAAGCTTGAAGCCCTTCTTGACAAACACGCCAGCGCAAATACCACACACGGCGCCAAACGTGAGCGTCGGGAGGCTAACAATGCTCTTAGCCTCAATCTGCTCCCGAACATGCTCGCCCTCCATCGCGCGGGGCACGTTGGCGGGCGGCGCGACCGGCGCGCCGGCCATGGCGTCGCAGCGTGCCGCCTTAGTCGTGAGGGCAAAGCCCGCAAGACCAAGGCCGATCGAGTACATCAGCGTGCTGCTGTTGCGCTGCTGCGCGGGGCGCGCAGCGCGCGCGACGGCATGCGTGTCCTGGAACGCGGCGCGCTTGAATGCGTTCGAGCCGGTGCGGGCGGACGCGTTCGAGTTGGGGAGGAAGTGGAAGCTGCGCTTCTGGAGTGCCGGGCGCGCGGCGCGGGCGAGCGAGGGGAGGAGGCCTGGTCGGAGGGACATGGTGGATGGATGAATGACGAGATGACGAGATCGAATGCGAGGTGGATGGGAGATGGGGCAGGGTGGGTGGTGTGGGTGGGACCGACGGGCTAGGCTCACCGGCGCCGGGGTTGTTGTGAGGAGGCGGGACCTGGCGGAACGTTACGTCATAGACCTTGGATTGGCGGAGATGGCAAGATCTCCACGCTTGATCGAAGATGGACGCTGCTCGAAGTTCGAAAAGTTGGTCAGCAAGTAGAGGCAACAACAAAACTACTCTATCAGCCATGTCCGACCTCGAATGGGCACTTGCGACATCAAAAGCGACGAGCGGGAGCGGGCGCGTCGCCGAGCTCGTCGGCGCCGTCAACAACGCCGACTTCCGCTCCGTCCTCCTCAGCTCTGAAGTGACTGCCGCCCTCGCACGCGTTCCTGGCGTCTTGGATGGGTTGCAGGAGGGCGCAACCGACACGGAGGCGTCGGGCTCGTCTCCATCAGTTAGCGGCGACGAGGCACTCACCCTCCTCGTCGCGGCCGTGGCGCTCCAGCACGCATTCGCACAGGCCAACTGGACTGGCCCAGATCTCGACTTTGGGCCAGCTGACGTGATCGCGGCCGTGCGCGGGTCCGGGGTCGCGGACCGCGAGGCGGGGGACACGGCGGCCAACGCCGGCGCATTGCCATTCCTCACACTGCTGGGCGAGCCGGCATACCACCTCGCTTCGCACCCCGCGCTCTTCCTCCTCAGCGTGCGTGTGCTCGCCTACCTCGAGAACAGCGGGTTGAAGACGCTCCCGTGGTGGCTCGTCCGGTCCCACCTCGTCCACCTCGCGCTCCTCGACGAGGCCGTCGCGCTCTCCGACGACGTCCTCCAGGCCGCCATCTCGCTCGTCGACGCTGCGCCTGACGCCGACACGGCGACTGCCCTGCAGCTCGAGCTCGGTCTCCTGCACAACAAGCTCGGCCAGGACCGCGCGGCCAACCAGGCGTTCCTGTCTGCCGCCCGCGCAAGCGGCCTCGAGTTCGAGCTCACCGGCGCCATGGGCAAGCGGACAAAATTCCAGGTGGAGGAGTACTCCCAGCTCGTTCTCCTCGCCGAGTCGCGCAAACGCGACGACGATGCTGCGCCCCCAGTCGCAGTCGGCGGCCGAGCAGATGCCGCAGAACCTCGCGCTCAACGACGACACCCTCCTCGAGGAGACCGAGTTCACCAAGGTCACGCAGACGCCCGGCTCGGGCGCCCTCGCCCACCTCGACCCCTCGAACCAGCCCCCTCTGTACCCGCTCGACCAGGCGCTCCTCCTCGCTCTCTGCCTGTGCCAGAGCAACAACTCGCCGGCCCACGGCCTGACCAACCAGCAGATGATGCCGTTCCTCGCTCGTGTCATCTCCCATCCCCGCAACTGGAGTGTGCACACCACCTCCCTGCTCCTGCGCTCGCGCCTCGAGGCGAACCGCTCGCGCACGGTCGAGCGGTCGACGCTCCAGCTTGCGGCCCTGATCGACCAGATGCCCACAGCCGACTCGGCGCCGGCCGAGCGCCTCCTCTACTTCCACCAGCTGCCCCTGCCCTCCAAGTGGGAGATGGAGCGCGAGCTCGCCAAGCGCTACCTCTCGCTCGGCGTCGTGCGCTCCGCCCTCGAGATCTTCACCCGTCTCGAGATGTGGGAGGACGCCGTCACCGCCCTGCAGCGGATGGAGCAGGACGCTGAGGCCGAGCGCATCGTGCGCGACCTGCTCGAGGGGCGCAAGATCGAGTCCGATGTTGTCGTCCAGCTCGGCAAGCAGAGCCTGTCCGATAGCCGGCGGCAGAAGCTCTCGGCCGCGCGCGCCGCCAAGCTGTGGTGTGTGCTCGGCGACCTCGCGCTCAACAGCGACGAGGCGCTGCGCAACCCCGAGGCCGGGAGGAAGGCCGCGATCGAGAAGTACGAGAAGGCATGGGAGGTGTCTGGACACTCGAGCTCGCGCGCCCAGCGCTCCCTCGGTGCGGTGTACACCAGCACGCACCATTACGAGGAGGCGATCCCCGCCTTCCGCAACGCGCTGGCTATCAACCCGCTCTACGCCCAGGCGTGGTTCACCCTCGGCGTGTGCCTGATGCGTCTCGGGCGGTGGAGCGAGGCGCGCGACGCGTTCAAGCGCCAGGTCGGCGTGTCACCCGAGGACTCGGAGGGGTGGAACAACCTCGCGGCCGTGTATCTTCGTATGAACGAGGAGGGGCTGCAGCCCGGGGAGACGCCGGCGCAGCCGTCGTTCGAGACGAAGCAGCTGGCGTTCAACGCGCTCAAGTCAGGTCTGAGGGGGAGCTACGACAACTGGCGCATGTGGCAGAACTACATGGTCGTGGCGATCGACGTCGGCGAGCTCTCGGAGGCTGTGCGCGCCATGACTCGCGTCGTCGAGGTCATGGGCGAGAAGGACCCGATCCTGGCCATCAACCCCGACGTGCTCGACAAGCTCGTCGACGCCATCTCGCGGGATAACTGGAACAACGGCGACGGGCCCGAGGACGGCCGCCCACCGCCCACCTCGAACGAGGGCTGGGGCCTGCTCCCCCTCGTCGAGCGCCTGTTCAACCACACCATCTTCCCGCGGATCAACGACGACCCGCGTGTGTGGCGTGCGCACGCGCGTCTCCTGCGGTGGAAGGAGGACTGGGCCGGCGCGCTCGAGGACTACGTGCGCGCGTACCGCGCCGAGGTCGTCATGGACGAGCGCGTCGAGCGCGACCGCACACGCTGGCGCCAGGCCGTCGCCGACGTCGAGGACCTCGTCGCGACGTTCCAGCTCCTCGGGCCAAAGGTGCCCAAGGTCGAGGGCAAGAAGGGCGGCGACTGGCGCTTCCAGGCGCGCGGCATTGTGCGCACCTTCATGGGCCGGACCAAGGATGCGTAAGTGACCCCCGCAAGACACTAGCTGACTTCAGATTCGAGGGCGAGCCCGAGTGGGACCGGCTCAAGGACCTGCTGGACGACCTGAAGCGCTCGGACTAGACGGAGAGGATGGAGTAGTCTAGATGCCAACTGTACATTATAGAGGGTAGAACGGATGTCACAGTATATCAGGATGCCACGGATACCCGTTCACGGCAGGTCAGATGCCACCGATAACCATTCACGGCAGGTCAGGATGTCACGGATGCATGGGTATCCTCTCGTACAACATGGCGTGCTGGCGGCGCAGCTCGAGCTGGTCTATCTCTATCTCTCCCAGCTGGTCTATCGATATAGCAGTTGCAGTTGCAGGGGTTTCGGGTGGCGTGTACCGATGTGCTCGTCGCGGTCATGCGGAGAGCGCGCGCACGCTTAACGACGACGCTTCGTCTTGCCGGCCTTGTGGCGCGAGATGGGGCGGCCGAGCTTGTTCTGCCCCTTGAGCTTGGGACGGACCTCCATGCCCTTGGACTTGCGCCACTCCTCGCGGCGCGAGCCGCGGGGTGCCGACGTCGAGATCTTCTTGCCGTCTGGTGTGAGCTGGTCCGCGTGGCTGACGTCCTCTGTCTCTCCCTGGCGCCTTCGCAGCCTCTGCTCGGCTCCTCCGCTCCGCTACTCGCCCTCTGCTCCGGCGCTACCCAGCGGGTATGGCTGTCGCTTACGCCCATTCCCACTCCCACCCCCATCCGCGCCAGCTCCACCTCCAACCCGCTCCCAATTCCACTCCCACTCCCACTCCCGCTCGCTCCGCTCGCCCACGCTCGACTCACCCTCCTTCATCTCCTCGTCGCCCTCGGCGGCCATCGCGGCATCGCCCTCCTCGTCCTCAGCGGCCGGCTGGGCCTTGGCCATGATGCGCGCCGAGATGCGCGCCGTCCGCTCAGCGTCCGCCACAGCGTAGTGCGACTCGTGGGCCTTGCGCCGGCGTGCAGCGAGCTTGGTCTTGGAGCGGAGAGACTTGGCCATTGTGTTGGGTAGGCGTAGTGGATGGATCGAACCGACTACTGTACTCCAATCTGTCGCCCGACCGTCTGCCCGGCGCAAGATCTGCAACAGTGGAGGGTGGGTGGCAAGCAACATTTTCGGATCAAAGCGTGAAAATGGCGGAAAAGAAATCGCCACGCGGCAACCACGTGACTCTACCACTTACGCGTTCGCGGACACTGACGTCCTCACCTTGGTCGTCGATCGACGTCTAGCTGCTAGCTGGCTATTGACATCGTCGCAACTACCACATCACACCGTCGTCCAGAGCGCCGACCATGTCCCGCTCCTCTTACGACCGGTACGCCGCGCCGATGATGAAGACTAGCTGACAATAGATACCTCACCGTCTTCTCGCCCGAGGGCCGGGTACGTCCTTTGTGCTTTGTGTATGGGTTGTGCTGACGCCATGTCCAGTTGTACCAAGTCGGTGCGTCCTTTATGCCCAGCCAAGGCGGCTGCTGACGACAGAATACGCGTTCAAGGCTATCACCGGCGCGGGCATCACGTCCCTCGCCATCCGCGGCAAGGACACGGCCGTCGTCATTACCCAGCGCAAGGTCCCAGTGAGTCGGCGTCGGCGCTCTCAGCTCGGCTGGGCTGGGCGGGGCGTCACACCTGGCGCAGACGACGCTCTAGAGTTGTAATAAGGGAAGCTCACACCCAGGACAAGCTCCTCGACCCCGAGACCATCACCCATGTGTTCCAGATCACGCCGACCATCGGCTGTGTCGTGACGGGCCGTATTGGTGTGTGCTAGCCTTGAGTAGCGCTGACAGCAGCCGACGCGCGCGCGCAGGTCCAGCGCACACGGTCAGAGGCCGCCGAGTTCCGGTACAAGTTCGGCTACGAGATTACGCCTGATGCGCGTGAGTCGTCTCGTCTCTTGGTTGTTCTGAAGCTGACGCGCGTTCGTCCCTCTGTGCACCACGCTGCCTCGATCTACTGCGCCCTGCTACCGCGTTGTCTCTCCATCTCTTAATTGACCTATCTCCACTACACTACACTATGACGACGCTCCCTTTGTTCGACGTGCTCAACCACCGCATCGCTGCCCCGCTCCCCCACACAGTCGCCAAGCGCATGGCCAACATCAACCAGGTGTACACCCAGCGCGCCGGCATGCGGCCTCTAGGCATCTCGATGATCCTCATCGGCCCCGACGACGAGCGTGGGCCGCAGGTCTTCATGATCGACCCCGCGGGCTTCTACGTCGGGTACAAGGCCGTCGCGTCGGGCCAGAAGCAGACCGAGGCGACCAACTTTGTGAGTTGGACTGGCTCAGCCACGCATTCTCTCATGGCGTTCTCGCTGACACGCAGTTGGAGAAGAAGTGGAAGGCTGTCGAGAACGGATCGCTGTCACTCGACCGCGCCGGCGTCATCGAGGTGAGTCTACCGCCATTGCTATGATAGCCCTAACACTAGCTCGCGATCGAGTGCCTGTCCAACGTCTGCGCGACCGACTTCAAGGCGGGCGAGATCGAGATCGGCATCAGCTCGACGTCGCCGGAGGAGCCAGGAGAGGGCGGCAAGCTGGGTGGCACGGGGCGTTTCCGCACAATGGACGAGGCTGAGCGCGACGAGTGGCTCGTCCGCGTGGGAGAGAAGGACTAGAGCGGCGTAGCCGGCGTGGACTGGGCGCCAGGTAGAAGTAGTGCACATATGTATGGTCCGTAGACAGTGTGGGTGTGCGGGGCGGTGCTCTCTGCTTGCTCGTCTGGCATTTGCGTCTCGGGACTTGAGGTTCGAAAGGACGGGAGAAGGCCAGTGACTGTCGGTGACTGCCATTGTCATATCTCAACCCTCCGCCTCCTTCACCGGCCAGTCAAGGCAGGCGGCATGCAGTAAACACTAGCCTCATCCACATGCAGATATGCAGACTAAGACTCTCTCATCTACTGTGCAATCCCACGCGCGGCCCATTACTGCATTGAAATGACGCGTCGCCAACGTCACCCTAATCTACTCGAATCCACCTAATCACCCTCCTAATCGGCCATCGGATTTTTACCCCCGCCACCGCCGACCGCCGGCCCGACCACCTCCTCCAACCGACCATCCACAACATTATCATTACCCATCCCCATCTACACCACCCGCAGTCCGCTGCCACACTATCCACACATGCTCCCATTATCACGCTTGGGCGCCGGCGCGCGCCCGCTCGCCGCGTCGCTGCGGGGATCGGCCAGGCGGGCTTCGACGGTGCGTACTCCTGATCATTGAGATCGGTCGGCGGTCGTGTTCTGTCGGCGGTGGGCGGTGACTGCCTCTACGTGTCGTCTCCTCCGCTTCTGTGTTCACGCGCCCTCATCGCCCCTCTCTCGCCCTCCTCACCGCCGTCCTCACCGCCCTTGACCTCGGTCGGCGCCCCCGCCCTCCGCCCCCCTCGCCCACCATCCTTGCCCTCTTCATCACTTCCTATCTCCAGCCTATCTCCTACCTACCTCCCCGCCTCCAGCCCGCCCTCCGCGCCCACCTCCGCTGACAGCAGACTGCCGCCCCCACCACCCGCGTCACCACACTCCCCAACAAGGTCCGAGTAACGACCGAGGCCGCTCCCGGCCACTTCCACGCCGTCGGCGTCTATGTCGACGCCGGGTCGCGTTTTGAGAGCCACCGCACCTCCGGCACGTCCCACTTGCTAGACCGGCTAGCCTTCAAGGTGCGCTCCTACTCCGTTCCTCACTAACACGCAGAGCACTGACAAACACACCGACGAGGAGATGATGACCCTGATCGACCAGCTCGGCTCGCAGATCACCTGCTCGAGCTCGCGCGAGACGATCATGTACCAGTCGACCGTGTTCCCCCAATCCCTCGACCTCGCTATGTCCCTCCTCAGCTCGACGATCCTGCACCCCCTGCTCCTGCCCGAGGAGCTTGAGGCGCAGAAGGCCGCGGCGGCGTACGAGATCCGCGAGATCTGGGCCAAGCCCGAGCTCATCTTGCCCGAGATCATGCACACCGTCGCGTTCAAGGACAACACGCTCGGCATGCCCCTGCTGTGTCCCGAGAGCCAGCTCGAGGTGCTTGGCGAGGACGAGATCCGCGGGTTTATGCGCGACTGGTACCGGCCCGAGCGGATTGTCGTTGCCGGCGTCGGCATGCCGCATGAGCAACTGCTCGAGCTCGCCGACAAGCACTTTGGGAGCGTGACCTCGCCGTCTGTGGAGGCGCCGACCGCGTCGTCGCCATTGCGCCCGGCGTCCGCCGGGCAACCAGTCGGTGCGAAGGGCTTCGCGACGGTCGTCAACCCCACGGCATTGGAGAGCGACTACGCCTCGCTCGCGGCCGCCAAGGCAGTCTACACCGGCGGAGAGGAGTACATCCTCAAGCCCGACGAGGAGTTTGTGCACCTCTACATCGGGTTCGAGGGGCTGGGCGTGCACGACCCCGACATCTACGCGCTCGCGACCCTCCAGACCCTCCTCGGCGGCGGCGGCTCGTTCTCCGCCGGCGGCCCCGGCAAGGGCATGTACACCCGCCTCTACACCAACGTCCTCAACCGCTACCACGCCGTCGACTACTGCGCCGGCTTCCACCACTGCTACGCCGACTCGGGCCTCTTCGGCATCGCCATGAGTGTCTACCCCCAGTTCGCGGGGAGTGCGGCGAACATTATCGCGCACCAGCTCGACACCCTGACGCGGCCGCAGAAGGGGGGCATTTCGCAGATCGAGCTCAGTCGCGCTAAGAACATGCTCAAGAGCCAGCTGGTCATGGCCCTGGAGAGCCGGTTGACGGCCGTCGAGGACTTGGGCAGGCAGACCCAGATTCACGGGCACAAGGTGCCGGTGGAGGAGATGTGTGCGAAGATTGACGCGTTGACGATTGATGTGAGTCCGAGCGCACCCGAGTGCGAGCAAGCGAGCGCGGGGGTGCGGCGAGGAGGGACTACCAGGGGAGGACTGCAAGGGAGGCCAGAGATGTGTGATGCGGGCGCATCCCACAGCGAGCCTGGAGCGCCTAGAGGGGCCTGAGCCAGATGGCCATCTCACAGTCTCCTCTCTATGCTCCGCGTCGCGCCCTCCCCATTGCCTCTGTGCACCCTCAGCGCCCGCATCACTGACAGTGCTCGCCTCGTCGGCCCCTCCCCCCATTCACCTGCAACTCTGCTGACATACAGGACCTCCACCGCACGGCGACCCGCGTCCTGCGCCCCAGCTCGCGCACCACGCCGCTCAACTACGGCCTCGGAAGCGGCGAGCCGACGATCGTCGCGCAGGGCCAGGTCGAGGCGCTCGGCGACGTGCGCGGGACATTGCGCGCCTGGGGCCTGGGCAAGCAGCCGTTCTAGCTTCTAGCTGCGCACGACGCTGCGCCGACTCCAGGTTGGCTCTGTTCTAGATAGAGAGCTGGCATCATTTAGCATTGCTGTATTGTATCACGCATCTGCACATCTCCACGAGTACGCGAATGCAGTGCGCGTCAGCGCGCTGCGCGGTGGAGGCGGGGGGTATGGTTGGGACGTCAGGTGGAAGGCGAGATGAATGGAGAGGAGGAGATGGCGCCTGTGGTGAGAATCGTGGGAGGGCGAGGACTGGGCAAGAGATAGTGGGAAGCTGTGAACTGCACGGGCGCGCATCTGGACCACTGGACAAGTCAACTAAGACGAGTACGGCGCTAGAACACACAACTCGGCCAAATGCGCCCAGAGTTCCAAGCTAACATTCCTCGCCATCGCCTACCGCCGCATACCTGCATGCCGTACCGCACCGATTACCGACGGTACTCACCTATGCCTGCCACATGCCACATCTTGCCCACCCCGCCCAAAGCCAGCTCGCTACCCTCGCCTCCTTTCCTGCCTCTCATCAACCGAGACCCCCGCCCAACGCGCACCTCGGCATCTTGCACGGTGTGTGCACGGTGGGTGGTGACGCACGCTGAGAATTAGTCAGATGAACAGCCCATACCAAATCGCAATACCAAACACCCCGGCGAATTTGGCATCCATTTGCTCCCGTCCTCTGCACTTGCACCAGGGCGTCGACCCAGGGCGTCGACCCGAGCCAAATGGTCCCGCTGCCCCCACAAAATGGCGCGGGGCCCGCGCCTCCCTTTTTGGCCCCGCGCCTTTGCCGCCCTCGTGCTCCTCTTTGGAACTGTGCCGCTCGGCTTGTGCCGCCGAGACCCGCGAGACTGTTGGATATTGTCTCTTTGAGAGGAGAGAGAGAGAGCTGCGAGCATCACACAGGGCCCAAACAGGCTAACAAGGGCAACAAAGGGCAACAAAGGGCAACAAGTTGGCCATCGGCCACCAAAAGCCAAAGCTCTATGATCTATGACATCTAAGAGGCACCCCCTACTCCTGTGGTCGAAATACCCAGAGGCCCGTCTGACTCACCCACCTCTTCTGCCCATCCATCTGCTTTGCTGTACCAACATCTTCATTCTCTTCTCCATCAATCTCCAAAAGTACACCACTCGTCGTAGATCTTCGCGCGCAGCTGATATCGGACGCGCCACCCACACGAGCACGACACACGACACACGACACACCACACACCGCACGACACAAGGGCGCACGTACCCCCGCCACTGTCGATCTCACCCTCCCCCGTCGCGCAACGTCTGAGCGCATCCTCGCGTCTCCGACTTTTTCCTACTCCCTCGTCCTCATATTCTTGTCAACACCTTTCGACGTCGCCTCCCCGTTCTCCTCTTATCTCCTCTTCGTCTTCATCTTCATCTTCGCCCCTATTCTGCGACCGCGACAGCGTGACCACACGGTCCTGACAAACACCTCGCGCGCTCACATCACCTCTACTCGGCCCGCCTACGCACACCCACCATGCACCCCTCGCCAACCCTCGTGCCGCGCCTCTCGAACCTCCTCCGCAAAGTCCCCGTCTCGCGGCGGCAAGCGGCCCAGCGCCTCATCCCGCCAGCCTCGGTCGTCGCTGTGCACGTAAGTTGACCTCTTCCCCTCTGTCCTCCTCTGCCCTCATGCCCTTCCTTGCCTCCTGGCCTCCTCGCCTTGTCTCTGGTGTCGCCTACAACTCGCCATACTAACGCGCAGCACGTCGAGACACACGCCCCGCGCGGCCTGTTCGGCCGTTTCCAGCGTTCCCGGCGCCAGCTCCCCGCGCCCATGATCGCATGGAACGACCATCTCAGCATGGTCTAGGCTGTGTGCAGCCACCAACACCGACGGCACGCCGTCACTAGATGGGCGCATTAGCGGCCGCGTAGAAAGTCTGAAGACCCGAGGAGACAAAGCGTCGAAGGAAGAAGAAGGAAGGAAGGAAGAAGACAACGACAATACGACGAGTAGACTTAGACTCGCCGACACAGTGCGCACCTCATACCAAACGAACGACCCCACTCCTGTACAGATAAAGACTATACAATGTTGTGCATTCTGTGACTATTCGCTGCGTGAGGTGAGAATGAGGTGAGATGGGAGAGACTCGGTGAGAGGCGGTGGGAAGATGGGATGCCGGTGGTGGGAGGAGGAGGAGGCATCGGAACAGTGTTGTGGAGAGAGGGCTTGGCAATCCCCTGTTCCCGAGTCGGATGTAACAACATTCATCCTTCACGCCTCCCAGCCTCGGCCACCTCCCACGCCCCGTTCACTCGACGCCTTCGTGCATGCCCGCGATCGCGCTACTGATCTCGACGCACACCTCGGATACATCAGTTACATGCATGGCAAAGCTATGGCAATATATTATGAGCGTCCTCGTCCTGATCGCCAAATCACCGGCGATCATCCAGGCACCGCCTATCGATGTGCTGCAGGCTCCACTCTCCGGCCGCCACCCAACCCGCCCAAGTCGTCATACGGCGGCGGCGGGCTGAAGCGCGCCACCGCCCGTCCCCTCCCCTGCTCCTCTCCGCCGCTCCCGGCGCCCAACTGCGCCGTCCCAGCACGAGTGCCAGCGCCAGCGCTGGTAAACATCTTGGGTAACCGCTGACGCTCCTCGCTCCCCTCGCCCCCTCGCGACCTTGGAGGCGGGCTCGACCGCGCGCCGCGCGCCGCGTCGTACATCCTCAGCGGCGGGGGCGGGCTCGGTGTCCGCGAGAAGCGCGGCTGCGGGGACGGGCTCGGCAGGCGGGAACTGTCGCGGGTATCGCGCCGCGGCGGCGTCTGCTCGGGCGTAAGGGGGGCGAAGGCGCCGCGCTTCTTCGTTGGCGTCTCGTCGTCTCTTGCAGCCTTGCGTTTGCGCTGCGGCGTCCCCGACGACGAGGACGATTCGGGAGTCGGGTACATCGCCTCGGCGGCCTTGTCTTTGCGCTCGCGGCTGCTCTTCTCCCCCGCCTTCTTCGACCGCCGTGGCGTCTTTGGCGGGAGCGGCGGGGCGAAGCTCTGGTCGTCGACGAGCTGCGCGAGCACCTGCACATCGCCCTGGGCCCAGACGTCGAACACGCCCTCCCACTCAGCCGGCTTAGCTGGCGCCTCGGCATTGATGTACACCGCTCTAATGGGCGCCTCGCGGCCGTCCCTGACGCTCGCCTCGGACCGCGTCGCGAGACTCTTAGCCATCTCCTTGACGATGCGCTTCACGCCTGGAATACTGAGCGACGTCCCGGCCACGAGGAGGAGGTCAGCGCGCCCCTCGCGCTCCCCTCTCCGCCCTGTGCCGCGCAGGTCGCGCTCCATAACGCTCCCGATCAGGTCGCCCTCTGGGTGCTCTTCGCCGTAGAGCACGACGCTAGCGCGTAATGTCCCCACTTTCCGGGCACGCTCTGAGAGCGCCGAGCGCACGGTCGACGAGAAGTCGCAGTCGGGGCACGCTATGGGCTCTCCTGGAAGGGGGAGGTGATTCGTGATGGGGACGCTCGCGCGGCACAGCGTGCAGTGCAGTGTGGACAGGAGGCCGTGTAAAGGGATGCAGCGGGGCGCGGGCGGGTGCGAAGGTGGCCCCTCGTCGCCGAGCGCAGAGGAGGCCGGGGTGGTCACGCCGGATTCGTCGCGCGAGGGCGGCTGCGAGTCGGCGAGGACGTCGCGCTTGGGCTTCCGGCTCGCGCTGCGCCGCGGCGGAGGGATGCCTGTCTTGAGACCTGCGCGTTCTTCCAGCCCGTCGATGTTCTGTGTGTAGCATCGTAGTAGACGGCCTTCATCGTCCATCGTTTTGAGGAGCGTGTGGAAGGACGTGGGCTCGGCCTCGTCAGATAGGCGGTAGAGGTCGGAGAGCAGGGCGTGGTGTTCGGGTAGCAGGGCGGAGGACTAGGGTCAGCGGTGCGTTGTGTGCGAGGGTAGGGGATGGACGAGACGCTCGGCGTACAAGGGACGGAAGCGAGCAGCAGAAGCACTGGTGGAGTACATCGAGACCGTCATGTACACTCTGAGACGAGATAAGGCTGCCGCCGCATCCAGCCTTCCCATCAACTCCTGAGACACACTCACACTCAAGCTCTTAACGTGGAACAAGTCCTTGACGTCCTTGACGCTATACCCCCGCGAACTAGCGAACAGTCCGTTCGCACCGCGAAAGTCCGGTATCCGCGCCGCCGTCGACACGCCCGCTCCTGTCTGTCAGCTCGTTCCTACTCCAGACAAGGACGCACCACAGACAACGACGATCCGCTTGGCCCCGCGGATCCTGCGCACGACCGTCGCGAGGTCGGGCGCGTCCTCGTCGTCGGCGGGGGTTGCGAAGCGCGACCATGAGGGGCCGGCTTCTGGCTGCTCTCGTTCTGGGGATCGGCTGGAAGAGGAGGATGAGGAGGAGGAGGCGGGGGGGGGGAGGGGGAGGTGGTGGGGAGGGAGGTGGGGAGGCGGACGAGGGTGTGGGCATGGTCGTGTCCTAGTGCGAGTCCAGTCCGAGGCCGAGGCCGAGTCCGAGTCCGAGTCCCCGCGCTGCGGGGGTGGGGGGGGAGGGGGGCAAGTCAAGACGCTATGCTACTAGGCTATGGATTAGATGGATGGAGTGGTGGTTGTGGAAGTGAGATAGACGCACGACGACCGCTACTTTGTGGTGGCTGGGTGGCTCGGCATGGCTCGGCATACGCAGGGGTGGTGAGGCATGGGATTCCACCCTGCTGGATCCACCGTACGGTTGATTCCGGTTTAACTCCATGACGGATGCAGGACAATGAGCATTCCCCCTGAAACCTTCATCGTTGGGTGGCGAACATTATTAAAGGGTGGGGGGCGGATAAGATGTGTGAGTGGTGGAGGTCATCCATCAATCCAGGACAGCAAGGTAACGTTCAACCGTCGTATCGACGTTGCTACGATGCTCCTAGCTTTCGTGGAGTCGTAGCAAAGAGGCGGTACAGCGCAGTACCCCGTCTTACGAGATGGAGGATCTTCGGAGAGCTCCCATTGTGGTAGTATGGCCCTACAACTTGCTAGCTGTAAGTCGTCCTCGGCGAACAGCATCGGCGTTGCGCCACACCCTCGCGGCCACTGGCCCATTAACCTATCTGAACCTTCTAACTGAAGGAAAAGGGAAAGGTTTGCTAATCAACCCACTTTGGAGCTGCACAGTCCAGCAGCACAGTCCAGCGGTGCTTGTTCAGCCCTGCTTGACGTCGTCTTCTACTACGGTGCTGTCGAGGTCTCCCCGGCGACAACGGCGGCTTCAAGGTTACTCAAGGAGAATCCTATGGCAACCCTTTGGACAGAAGCTTGTGTGTACCGCCGTCGACTGCGTTCCCCTCTGCGCCGCCTGTCACCTGGCAGCCACCTCGCAAGGCAAGGCTGTCCCAAGGATAACATCACCTTCTTCGTCAGAGTGGGCATAGAATTACCTCTATATACAGTAGGTACCTATTCAGGCTACAAATCCACGCTTGGATAGCAGATTAAGGAGTCTCGTCGTTGGGTCATCAGAGACGCACCCCCACTCATTGTCCAGTGGTTCACTTCCACGAGCTCTGCTCTCGGCAATGTCTGCATCCTCACTGGATGGGGAATCTGTACTGGGCAGCCAATTCGCCTCCTAGGAGAGTGCGGCCTAATGATGTCTGGACCTATATGACTCGCTAGTATGTGCGTCCATGCGTCGAGAGCCCATAGGAGAGCATTGTACTAGAGCGGTGACGATGGCCTGTTCCCCAACAAGGACACTGACCCCAGACCAGCCAGCCTCGACACCTCGCGCAGTTCGCAGCCCAGCCCTGTAGGGCTGCTATCAGCGGCGCCGGCCGAGGTTTCTTGTACTCTTCGGACAACTTCTTGACACACCTCATCGAGCAACTTCTCGCACATCATAGAGCAACCAGATGCCTCCTCCACGACCAATGCCACAGTCAGTCTGCCACAGCTAACGGTATGCCGTGCCACATGCCCCCACTCACGTGCTCACCCCGCGATCGCCCGGCGTACAGGGGCACGCCTGCGCCGGGATCTCCGAGCTGATCGGAGTTAGATGAGGGGAGTACTTAGATAAGACGATTAGGCGGCCTATGGATCATAGGCATGCAGTTGCTTCAGGGAGTTTACGGAAGAATAGACCGATTGAATTGCTTTTAACGCGTTGTTTGGCTGCTCTCTATTGGATACAAGTACCGGTGAACAAGGTGTACTAGATCCTGATGATGCAGTTTTTGAGGGACAAGTAGAGCTAGAAGAGCTAGAAGAGGGGCGAAGGCAGAAAAACGGGGTATGTTCGGGGGAGGAGGGTGGGGGAGTCGACGTATTAGGCAGCGAGTATGTACCTAGAACGCGCTTGTTGACGGTCAAAAATGTAGTTGTGATGACGGCACACGGCAAGACAGCCACTCGAAATTTTTATCAAGGCGATGGTTTGTCACCTCATCCTTGCATCCTTGGAAATTTCCATCCATTCTAGCCATTCTACCCTCTTTGAACCCTTTCAGCCCCGGCTCTATGGCTCTCTCTAGGCTCTCTAGGCTCTCTAGGCTCTCTAGGCTCTCTAGGGAAAGGCCTCTCTCTCCACACTGACTTGAGTCGACCCCCTCGGCGCTTGCCTGTAGACTTTGGCGCGCCTGCCTAGCCTCTCAAAGAGTCGGCAAACATTTTGCTTCCATCTCCCAGAGTCAGCCGCCGCGCGTCGACACTGCAATCCTCCTCCTCGTCGCACAATCTCTCTTTCTCTCTTTCTCTCTCTTTCTCCTTCTCCTCTTCTCCTCTCTCTCTTCTTCATGCACCCAGTGCCTCCTGCTTCTTGCTTGCTAACCTCTCCAAAAAGGCTAACACCTTTGCGCTAGCATCCCTCCTCGGTTAGCAACAAAGGCAAGCCCAACTTTTTCTACTCTTCGTCGACTACCCACTTTTTGGGCCCATCAAGCTCTACTTCGCGTCATCGTTCAGATAACGTCGAAAAAAAAATCTTCCCCACTTTCTATATCCTCGTCTGTCGTTTCTAGCCTAGCGCAGACAAACCCATCACCATGGTCGCTCCGGCTCATGACGAGATCGCCGCTGCGGCGGCTTCGGTCGTTTCGCCGCCTGGCTCGCCCGCTGCCAAGGTCGTTGACCGTGTTGGCGCGGCGCCTTCCATCTCGGCTCGCCCTACTGGCTCGCTCTACCCCCCCGCGTCCAGCAAGGGTATCGACTTTATGGCCGGCGAGACCGAGTGGCAGGAGAACATGGGTCAGGGTGACATGGTCCTCGAACTTGCCGATGGCCTCGCCCTTTGCGGCCACTCGTTTGGTGCCGACAAGAGCATCTCGGGCGAGTGTGTCTTCCAGACTGGTGAGTTCCTCATGCTAGCTTGTACATGGTGGGTGACTGACGCCCAGGCATGGTCGGCTACCCCGAGTCGCTTACCGACCCTTCGTACGAGTCCCAGATCCTCATCCTGACCTACCCTTTGGTCGGCAACTATGGTGTGCCCGAGCGCCCCGAGGCCATGAAGGCCGAGGATGCTGAGGCTGCGGCCAAGGCTCTCGAGTCCATCCCCATCGAGTTCGAGTCGTCGCGCATTCACGTCGCTGCGCTCGTCATCGCCAACTACCACCCGAGCTACTCGCACCACCTTGCGTCGTCGAGCCTCGGCCAGTGGCTCAAGGAGCAGGGCGTCCCCGCCATGTGGGGTGTCGACACCCGTATGCTCACCAAGCGTCTCCGTGAGGGCGGTGTTCTGCTTGGTCGCGTCCTTGCTCAGAAGACCTCGGCTGAGCCTGCTACTGGCTCGCTCACCGGCGCCGCTCAGCGCCTCCTCGGCGGCCTTGCCTCGCCCGCCTCGCCCGCCCAGGACGGCCCCAACGCCTGGTCGGCCAACTACGACACGGTCCCCTACGCCGACCCCAACGAGGTCAACCTCGTCGCCAAGGTCTCCATCAAGCAGCCTGTCGTCTACTCGGCCGAGACCGGTGTCGAGCCCAAGATCAACGCCCGCACCGGCAAGACCATCCGCATCCTTGCTGTTGATGTCGGTATGAAGTGGAACCAGATCCGCTGCTTCCGCAAGCGCGGTGTCGAGGTCAAGGTCGTCCCCTGGGACTACGACTTCAACAAGGAGGCTGGCCAGTTTGACGGTCTCTTCATCTCCAACGGTCCCGGTGACCCGTCGATGGCCACTGCCACCATCGAGAACCTCAAGGTCGCCCTTGCCACCTCCAAGGTGCCCATCTTCGGTATCTGTCTCGGCCACCAGCTCATTGCTCTCGCCTCGGGCGCCAAGACCCGCAAGATGAAGTACGGCAACCGTGGTATGAACATCCCCTGCACGTCCTCGACTTCGGGCCGCTGCTACATCACCTCGCAGAACCACGGTTACGAGGTCGACGCTACGTCGCTCAACAACGGCTGGGAGCCGCTCTTCACCAACGCCAACGACAACTCGAACGAGGGTATCTGGATGGGCAAGAACGGCAAGCCCTTCTTCTCGGTCCAGTTCCACCCCGAGTCCGCCCCGGTCCCCGCGACACCGAGTTCCTCTTCGACGTCTTCATCCAGAGCGTCGTCGACACCGCCCGCGAGGGCCGTCTCGTCTCCATCGACATGCCCGGTGGTGACATCAAGGCCCACCGTGAGCGCCTCCCCCGCGTCAACGTCAAGAAGGTTCTTGTTCTCGGCTCGGGTGGTCTCTCCATTGGCCAGGCCGGCGAGTTCGACTACTCTGGTTCGCAGGCTATCAAGGCCCTCAAGGAGGAGGGTATCTACACCATCCTCGTCAACCCCAACATTGCGACTATCCAGACTTCGCAGGGTCTTGCCGACAAGGTCTACTTCCTCCCCGTCACCCCCGAGTTTGTGATGAAGATCATCAAGCACGAGAAGCCCGACGGTATCTACTGCACCTTCGGTGGCCAGACCGCCCTCAACGTCGGTGTCAAGCTCAAGGACGAGTTTGCCAAGCTCGGCGTCAAGGTCCTTGGTACCCCCATCGACACCATCATCACCACCGAGGACCGTGACCTCTTCGCCAAGGCCATGGAGGAGATTGGTGAGAAGTGCGCCGACTCGTCGTCGGCCGACAACCTCGAGGAGGCCAAGGCTGCCGCCAACCGCATCGGCTACCCCGTCATTGTCCGTGCCGCCTACGCTCTCGGTGGTCTCGGCTCGGGCTTTGCCTACAACGAGCCCGAGCTCGAGGAGCTCTGCAACAAGGCGTTCGCCACTTCGCCCCAGGTCCTTGTCGAGAAGTCGATGAAGGGCTGGAAGGAGGTCGAGTACGAGGTTGTTCGTGACTGCATGGACAACTGCATCACTGTCTGTAACATGGAGGTGAGTAACTAGTTGGAGTGGGCGACGCTTACTTTAGAACTTCGACCCCTCGGTATCCACACCGGTGACTCGATCGTCGTCGCCCCGTCGCAGACTCTGTCGGACGCCGACTACAACATGCTCCGTACCACTGCGGTCAACGTCATCCGCCACCTCGGTGTCGTTGGAGAGTGCAACATCCAGTACGCGCTCAACCCCTACTCGAAGGAGTACTGCATATCGAGGTCAACGCTCGTCTCTCGCGTTCGTCGGCCCTCGCGTCCAAGGCTACCGGTTACCCCCTGCCTTCATCGCCGCCAAGCTCGGTCTCAACATTCCCCTCAACGAGATCCGCAACTCGGTCACCAAGAAGACCACGGCCTGCTTCGAGCCATCGCTCGACTACTGCGTCGTCAAGATCCCTCGCTGGGACCTTAAGAAGTTCAACCGCGTCTCCACCGCCCTCTCGTCCTCGATGAAGTCGGTTGGTGAGGTCATGGCTATCGGCCGCACCTTCGAGGAGACCATCCAGAAGGCTATCCGCTGCATCGACGACAGCTGGGGCGGCTTCGGCGTCAACCTCGAGGTCGAGGACATTGACCACGAGATCGCCAACCCTACCGACCAGCGTCTCTTCGCTCTCGCCAAGGCCCTCAAGCTCGGCTACTCGGTCGAGAAGCTCAACAAGATGTCGAGCATCGACCCCTGGTTCCTCCGCCGCCTTGAGCGCATCTCCAAGACTGAGGATGTCATGGCCAAGTACTCTGCTGCCACCATCCCCGCGAGCTCCTCCGCAACGCCAAGCAGCTCGGTTTCTCTGACCGCCAGATCGCCAAGGCGATCAACTCGAACGAGCTCGCCATCCGTCGTCTCCGTGTCGAGGCCGGTATCTCGCCGTTCGTCAAGCAGATCGACACTGTCGCTGCCGAGTTCCCCGCGTTCACCAACTACCTCTACACCACCTACAACGCGTCCGAGCACGACGTCGACTTCACCGACAACGGTGTCATGGTCCTTGGTTCCGGCGTGTACCGCATCGGTTCGTCCGTCGAGTTCGACTGGTGCGCTGTCCGTGCCATCCGCACTCTCCGTGAGAGCGGCATGAAGACCATCATGATCAACTACAACCCCGAGACTGTCTCGACCGACTACGACGAGGCCGACCGTCTCTACTTTGAGAACATCTCGCTCGAGACTGTCCTTGACATTTATGACATCGAGCACTCGTCGGGTCTTGTTCTCTCCATGGGTGGTCAGACCCCCAACAACATTGCGCTTGCTCTCCACCGCCAGAACGTCAAGATCTACGGCACTTCGCCCGAGATGATTGACACTGCTGAGAACCGTTACAAGTTCTCGCGTATGCTTGACAAGATCGAGGTCGACCAGCCTCTCTGGAAGGAGCTCACCTCGTTCGCCGAGGCCAAGGCCTTCTGCGACAAGGTCGGCTACCCTGTCCTCGTCCGTCCCTCGTACGTCCTTTCGGGTGCGGCCATGAACGTCGTCTTCACCGAGGACGACCTCCAGACCTACCTTGGTGCTGCCACCGAGGTCTCGCGCGACCACCCCGTCGTCATCTCCAAGTACATCGAGGAGGCCAAGGAGATCGAGATGGACGCCGTCGCCAAGGACGGCAAGATGGTCATGCACTACATCTCGGAGCACGTCGAGAACGCCGGTGTTCACTCGGGTGACGCCACCCTCGTCCTCCCTCCCCAGGACCTCGACCCCGAGACCATCCGCAAGATTGAGGTCGCGACCGCCAAGATCGGTGCCGCCCTCAACGTCACTGGTCCTTACAACATCCAGTTCATTGCCAAGAACAACGAGATCAAGGTTATCGAGTGCAACCTCCGTGCTGCCCGTTCGTTCCCCTTCGTCTCCAAGGTCACTGGCGTCGACGCCATCGAGATTGCCACCAAGGTCATGCTCGGTCTCCCCGTCACCCCCTACCCCGACGTCAAGATGCCCGACAACTACGTCGGTGTCAAGGTGCCCCAGTTCTCCTTCTCGCGTCTCGGCGGCGCCGACCCCGTCTCGGTGTCGAGATGGCCTCGACCGGTGAGGTTGCCTGCTTCGGCAAGGACCGCTACGAGCCTACCTCAAGGCTCTCATCTCGACCGGTATCCGCCCTCCCAAGAAGAACCTTCTCCTTCGTTCGGTTCGTTCAAGGAGAAGCTCGAGATGCTCCCCTCGGTCCACAAGCTCCACAAGCTTGGCTACAACCTCTTTGCTACCGCCGGTACTGCCGACTTCATCCAGGAGCACGGCATCCCCGTCAAGTACCTCGAGGCTCTTCCCGAGGGCGAGGAGGACCCCCAGAAGTCCGAGTACTCGCTCCAGCAGCACCTGGCCAACAACCTCATCGACCTGTACATCAACCTGCCGTCGAAGAACCGTTCCGTCGCCCGGCTTCGTACATCTCGAAGGGTTACATCTCGCGTCGTATGGCCGTCGACTACGCTGTGCCCCTGATCACCAACGTCAAGTGCGCCAAGCTCTTCATCGAGGCCATCATCCGCAAGCCCACCTTCGACATCACCTCGGTCGACTTCAAGACCAGCCACCAGACCTTCACCTTCCCTGGTCTTGTCTGTCCAGTCGTTCGTCCCCGGTGCTGCTGAGGCCGGCTCGCCCGACTTTGGCATCGCCACCCAGGCTGCCATCCGCGGCGGCTTCACCACCGTCCAGATGGTTCCCCAGGGTGTCCAGTCGTCGGTCGAGGACGAGATCTCGCTCCAGCGCGCTCAGCAGAACGCCTCGGGTGCTGCTCACTGCGACTACATGTTCTCGGTCGCTGCCACCCCCGAGAACGCCCAGCGTCTCTCTGGCGCTCTCGAGGCTGGTGTCAAGGCCTCTTCATCCCCTTCAACAACTTCTACGGCCCTGTCAACAAGGTTGCCTCGTTGCCCAGCACTTCGCCGCCTGGCCCCAGGACAAGCACATTGTGACCGACGCTCGCGGAACCGACCTTGCGTCGATCCTCCTCCTCGCCTCGCTCAACAACCGCAGCATCCACATTGCCTCGGTCTCGACCGCGACGACATCACCCTCATCTCGCTCGCCAAGGAGAAGGGCTCAAGGTCACCTGCGACGTTGCTGTCTACGCCTCTTCTTCTCGCAGGCCGACTTCCCGAGGCTGCCAAGGTTCTCCCCACCAAGGAGGACCAGGCTGCTCTCTGGGAGAACATGGCCAACATTGACGTGTTCTCGGTCGGTGTCCTCCCCTACGAGCTTGGCCAGGCCTCGGTAAGAAGGTCTCGGCTTCCAGCGGTATCGAGGAGACTCTTCCTCTCCTCTTACTGCTGTCTCCGACGGCCGCCTCACCCTCGAGGACATCACTCTCCGTCTCTCGGAGAACCCTCGCGCCATCTTTGACATCCCCGAGCAGCCCCAGACCTACGTCGAGGTTGAGGTCAACCGCTCGTCGGTGTTCGAGCTCGAGGACAGCGAGAGTGGTCGCCCTCAGCGGCAAGCAGATTGCCGGCGGTGTCCACCGTGTTGTCATCAACAACCACTCGGTTGTCCTTGACGGCACTGCCTTCTCGATGCCTCTTGGCCGCGACGTCTCGTTCGGCGTCGGTACCCGCCAGATCAAGGCTACTGGCCGCGGCTCGTTCTCGCGCACCTCGCGCCCCAGCATCTCGCTCCAGTCGCCCAGCTCTGGCCTCACCTTGGCGGCACTCCCCGCAGGAGATCCCCAGCCTTCGCTCATGTCGTGGCTCTCAGCCCTCGCCTCGGGCCCCGTCGCTGCGCCGATCTCGTCGCCTCTTCCCGTCCTCCCCTCGCTCCAGCCCACCCTGCCTTCGCGCGCGCCACATCCTCTCGGTTGGCCAGTTCACCGTGACGACCTGCACGCGCTCTTCAACCTCGCGTCGAGATGCGCACCCAGGTCGAGCGCTCGGCTCGGTCGACACCCTCCGTGGCCGCGTCCTCTCGACCTCTTCTACGAGCCTCGACTCGCACCTCGACCTCGTTCGAGGCGCTATGAAGCGCTGCGGCGGTGAGGTTGTCAGGTTACGCCGACACTCGTCGGTCCAGAAGGGCGAGTCGCTCTCGGACACCATCCGCACTCTTGGCTGCTACTCGGACGCCATTGTGCTCCGCCACCCCTCTGTTGGCTCGTCCAAGGAGGCTGCCAAGAGCTCGCCCGTGCCGATCATCAACGCGGGCGACGGTATCGGCGAGCACCCCTCGCAGTCGCTCCTCGACGTCTTCTGTATCCGTGAGGAGCTTGGTTCCGTCAACGGCGTGACCATCACCCTCATTGGTGACCTGAAGAACGGCCGCACTGTGCACTCGCTCGTCAAGCTGCTGTCGCTGTACGACGTCACCCTCAACTTCGTCTCGCCCCCCTCGCTCGCGATGCCCGAGTACGTCAAGCAGGAGGCTACGCGCGCCGGCATCCGCTGGGCCGAGTACACCAACCTCGACGCGGTCATTGCCCAGTCGGACGTCCTCTACGCTACGCGCGTGCAGAAGGAGCGCTTCGAGAGCCTGGCCGAGTACGAGGCCGTCAAGGACATGTACGTGATCAACCACGACGTCCTCGCGCGCGCCAAGGAGAGCGCCATTGTCATGCACCCTCTTCCGCGCCTCAACGAGATCGACCCCGAGGTCGACTTTGACAGCCGTCGCGCGGCCTACTTCCGCCAGATGCGCTATGGCCTCTTCATCCGCATGGCGCTGCTCACCATGGTCCTCGGCGCTTAGACCGCCTCGCTTAGATAGTAGTTCTGTATACATCGTGTCTCCCTCTTCAGTTTTTGCATGCACATCATTCATCGGGACGTGGAAGGTGCCTATTGGGTGTTCTTGGCAGTCCAAAAGTCGAGGACTTGGTCGAGGACGGCAAGTAGAGTGTCCAGGAGCTTCTGCATTAGACTGCGCGACACTCCTGACCACACTCCTGACATGCGACATGACTCACGGCAACAAAGGCGATGAGGAAGGGGTATCCCTCGAGGAGCGGCGCGTATTGAGCTAGGTCGAGGCGTCGAGGAGGGTGTTGGCGCTCGAGTCAGCCGTCGTCTCAATTTGTGCCAACCGTTTCAAGTGCGCTCATGCGGGCCCCAGTCACCCCTTCGACGTCGCGCACGCGGGCCCCAGAGACCCCTTCGAGTGCGCCCAGCCGTGTGTTGATGGCCGCAAGACGACGACTGCGGTGATCTAGGCGGCTCAATAATGCCTACATGTCAGGGTGGTAGACTCGGATACTTGCACAGACAATACCTACGTTCCAAGACTCTGGCGGCAGGACGACGGCCATGTTCACTGAGGGACGCAGGGGGCGCGGCGCAATGGGCGAGGGGAGGTGAGGCGTAGTGTATGCTGCCTGCTGCTGGTACTGTTGGCGCCGTCGTCATTGACGTTGCGTTCGCCGCCATCATCGTCTCCGTTGGGCGGCCGGCTCATCGTGCAAGACGTCGATGGGGAGGAAGATGGACAGTATGGTGCTGGGCATCGCTTATCTGACTGTGCTGCTTGGTTGCACTGCGGACGTTAGCCTCGGTTTCGAGACAATCTATTCAAGTGGAGTGTGGAGTGCTCGAAAGCGGCCGGTGGTGTAGCTTGAGCTCCAAAAGGTTAGGCTTTGGTGAGACAAGTAGTCACGTCCACTGTGCAGCGAATAAGGTCAAGACATGAGCTCTACTGCAGCAGCTTGGGTGGGTGTCAGTACCCGACTCCATCTCTTCCTTCTCCGTGCTTTCTGTACATCACCGGATGTTGGTTGAGGCGAGACATTGCGGAGGAGGATAAGCATGCGCGCCGAGATGACCTGCGGTAGCCGCAGGAGGCTACACCGCCACAGCTTGACCCAGCTGCCAGCTTGGAGGTGATGGTCCTTAACGGATCGACGAGATTTCGCAGCTCCACAATCGACTTTCCCCCATAGTATCCCGTTTGTTTCTTGGCGGACAGCTCCAAAGTGGATATAGAGCTACAGCGGGCGCCAACATGACGTTCGGTACGCCACACCCGTGAGACATGAGATGTAATATCGCCAAGCTATCAAGTGCACCCATGAGATGTAATATCGCCCGTCCCATGTCTCAGTATCACAAGATACAAGATCTCTTGATGTCAAAAGTACACTCGATGGGCATGGGCCCAGCCAACGCCCAGCCACCTCAAATGACGTCGCACACGCCACGCGTGTGCTTTCAGCATTTTTCTGTTAAATCCCCGGCCACGCACCCCAGTTGTGCCGTACCTTCTCCGTGCTGCCCCTGCCAAAACTTGACGGGAGCGAGCTTATTCTCGATTCCCATGCTCGCTTCGACCAGAGGCCAGAGGCACTGACTGCTGCGAGCTGAACACGTTGAGCGCTGAGCATGTGGGCAACTGCTTTGCGCACTTGAGTAGGGGCTGCTAGTATACACTAAGCGGATTGAATTACTCATATCCCCTCAGTTGCATTGACATTACCATTGCCCGATGCCAACGCTATTTTCCGAGACATGATTGGGCTCAATCGTCAATGCGAGCGGGCCGCACGGGCTGCGCGGGTTAGGTAGGTGGGCGATTTTGATCGGGTGCATAAATGTATAGGTGGGTGACGTCTTCACCCGGCCGCCGAGTGGAATGAGACGACCGACACAAGGGCGATGATCGCCAGGACCGCTGCGCAGAGACTGAGGATCGAAAGCACCCGACCGCGGGTGAGTGCGTTGAGCATGTGTGAGATCGGATGCAGGTTAGAGAGGTAAAGAGTACGAGAGCAGCATAAGACAAACTAGCTAAGGGGAGGAGCCAGGGAGTCGGATAGGCGGCAAGGTTTGAGTGAGATTCACAGTTATTTCCCACTTGGGATTACGCGATTCCACCTCCCTCTTGTCCCTACCCATTACCCCCCCACCTCATCCATCCATTCATGCAAGGTCTTGTATCCGCTCACTTCCATTGGGTCATGGACAACGTGCAGCTGGTCGTGTCTTTCTTTGCAGGCATCCGATTCCGACGGTGCAGAATTTGTAGAGTAGGCGAAAGTTCAGTCTGGCATAGCTGACGACGTCGGTCGGTCGGTCGGTCGGTCGGCAGAAATCTGAACGGTGTCAATTGAGTAATGTGCTTGCCTACGGGGTGCGTTACACCCGTCACCCCCCTCTCCCTCCTTCACCCCTCCTTCACACTACCCCTCCTAGCCATATATTATTATTACCATACTACTACAAGTAAGATTGAGCACTCGTTGCAATAAAAGCTGCTATGCAACGAGGATCAGTTCTTAATTAACTTGGATTTGGGAGGGCTGGGAAAGAAAAGGCAATACGGGGACCAGGACCAGGGAACGGGCCAGGCATGGGATTACTCTACTTGCTTAACTTTTGCAAGGGACGTGTCAGTCGTCCTGACCATCCTGGGAGGGGCAAGTAGGGGCCTACGGGGTGCCCCATCAGTGCCGCAGTGCCGCAGTGCCGCAGTGCCGACTGCCCGACGGCCGGCGGGTCGACCGGTGGCGAACGTGGTTAGGTAGCTTTTGGGTAGCCTGAAACGAGGCGGTGTACGGGTACGGGCTGACGGTGCTATTTTGCGCAGGAGCTAGACTTTTGGTCTCGCAGTAGTAGCTCAGTAGTGCAGTAGTAATGGGCATAGATACAGGACGGGTACACATGGGCACATGTGCATGTGCATGGCCAGCAACTACGCAGTCCGTCTCACGCCATGACGAACACATAGCCCGATAGGTAGGGGCGTAGTGGTGTCAGGAGAGAGAAATGATCGCACACCTTGAACAAACGTTCCACTTTAGTAGCGGCCCGGCGGTCTGGCTTGCCTGTCCAATGTCGATGCTGCATGCTCAGGTGCCGCTGAGCGGCAAGGCGGATGGATGGCGGAACCCACTCCAGACCCCACCCAAACTGCGTACCGGGGAGAGGTAAGGAGGTGGTGGTGGCGATTGAATGTGTGGGAGTGGGGGAATGGAAAAAAAAAGTAAAGCCCGCCTTGCAACTGTCAAAAGTGGTGCCTGACCGCCTCCCCTCTCTCTCTCTCTCTGCTACTTGGGCATAAACCTACAACAAGGCAGAAGAGGAGAGAATAGGGAAGGAGGGGGAATGTTCAGGGTGTATAACACAGGGTCGCGTATTGTAGTCTAATCCACAGGTTGGGTGGCGGCTTCCTCATCATCGTCGTCTCTCCCTCTCTCTCCCTCTCTCTCCCTCTGGGCCCCTGCACTACACGTCGATGAGCCATGGGCCGTAACCCGTTCACCTTTACGGGTACCTCGACGTCAGAGGCAAAAGTACAGCTAGACAAAGCCCAGTCCAAACGGAATGAGAGAGATCAAGCCATTATTCAAGGCTACTTGACTGACAGGACCCGTCACTACTCTCTATTACCCTTCAGCGAGAGACCAACGAGGATCCTACCTCGCTCGCAGCCTCGTTCCACTACTCGCTCGCTACCTTTTGCTTCTCTCTTTCGACGACTTTCTCTCCATCTTCTCTTCTAGCCTATACCTCTACCAACCTCGACTCTTGGAACCCCTCCCTCAACCTCGTCGTCGACAGGAGGCTAGACATCCCCCCGGTTCCTCTCTCCCCTCTCGACCCCCCCATCACTCATCCACACGTTACTCTCTTACCCTACGTTTCACTTTCCCCCTTCTGGCTCATCTCATCCCATCCCCCCCTCCCTCCATTTCGACCTTTCTCGGGACGGCTTTGAACCCTTGGCACTCTCTGCAAAAGACGCCAGTTGGTCCAACTTTGCTACAGGCCAAGTGTCCTACCCTCACCTCGCTCTCGATCTCGCTTGGCTCTATTCTTGCCTCTTCAGTCTACGCTCTACCTACTTGGGCCAGACCTGGCTTTCCCATCGC
Organism: Cutaneotrichosporon dermatis; assembly: GCA_020011015.1. NCBI lineage: Eukaryota > Fungi > Basidiomycota > Tremellomycetes > Trichosporonales > Trichosporonaceae > Cutaneotrichosporon > Cutaneotrichosporon dermatis. Next base: position 6,647,273 of record JAIGNX010000001.1, on the reverse strand, counting down.
GTCATTTCCGGCCGGCCTTCCTCAACCCACTTCATCAACCCCTCGCAACCTGCAAATCCTCCCCTATTCATCGTCTTGCTCCATCCTCATCTCGTCGTTCAGCACCTATTATTCTACTACAGCTCGGCACGCGTAACGCACGACTATCGGGCGGCTCTCTCCTCTGCACAGACAGCCTAGCACCTGGACAGGACGACTTTCCTTCCTTCCCCCTTCACCTACCGGCAGTCACCTTTGCACATTTCGCTCTATTCATTACTCTCGCTCCTCCTCACCTCGTCAACTGCGTTCGTTGCTTGAACATCTCCCTTCGTCATACTCTACGGCTATAGCGCACACTCTACTCGAAGGCATAGGCGGTTAGCGACATCGGGAATCTATACGGGTGAGTACGGCCACATGATGCCAAGACGGGCGATCTGTGCCACCAACCGCCCTGCCATTGCCCATCCTCAATCCTGCGTCATCCAACCCATCGGCTGCCGTCGTCAGCAGTGGGGAACACACCCACTGCCTGCCCACACGCACGAGCCATTGCGACCTACACAAACATCATCTCTGCTTGCCCCAGACATGCTTGCTAACACCTTCTCAGGCATCATCCTAGTTGAGTCTATTTGATTCTACGTGGACGGTAGCCCACTTCCGAGTGGCGCATCTTCTTGCCCCTTGGCCCATCTCGCAGTCAAGCACAGCGAACCTGGCGATCAAGGCCTCGGCCTTCCCCAACTCTGGACACTCCCAGTGACGTTGGATACGCAGGAGCAGACAAGACTAGTGCGTTGTCAACTGCACATAGTCTGAACGTTGAAAAGGTGAGTCTTTGCATTCCCCCTTGCTGTCTTGACGGCGAAACCTGCCTGTCTGTCACAGGTCAACGTGCCGCGTCGATCCCAATCACACCATAGCCCCCTGCACTCCAAAAGACACCTTGGCATCGACAAGAGAAGGGCTGTGCTCTCCTTCGCACTCTTGTTGTTCTCGGAACGCTCACACCATCTTTTCCACATTCTCTTCCACTTTCCTCTTGTCATGTCTCTTATCCGCAGCCGGTCTGCTCACACACTTTCTTAGACTGCAACCGACACCGCTTGCTTCCGACTGTCCGTCCTGAACTAGGACGCAGGCAGCCACCTATACACATAACCACTCTCATTCCCCACCTCCACGTCCTGCACCATGGTTGAGGTCGACTCGCCACGGGCACCACCACAGCTTGGCCCAGCGATCAAGTCTGGTTCCCTCCAACTCGACTTTGACATTCGCTCAACGACCACTGTCAACATACTCGAAACCTACTCTCCTTTCCCCTCCTTTGGCAACACCCGCGACCCATTCGGCCTCGACAACTTCCTTCTCCACCCAGCAGACGTCCCATGGGAGTACCTCCGCTCGTCGCCGATAACCGGCGATGCTCTTCTCGTGCCCGGCGACAAGCCACAAAAGAAGGAGTCGTCGAATCGTCTCTCCATGCTTCGTCGCCCATCCCCATTGGCTTCGAATCCTCCATTGAGTGCCGACATCAAAGAGGAGGAGGAGGAGGAGGAGGAGGAAGAGGACGACAAACACACTTCGGGCGATTCGACTCCTGAGAGGTCATCCCTGCCTCGCCCTTTGTCCACGTCGGTCGCCGGGAAGGGATTGCGCGGTCTCATTCGCAAGAATAGTAGGAACCCCTTGCTTACACCGGAATCAGATTCGCCAGACACCATGCCCTCGACGCCCGAAGAGGAGAGTGTGCCAAGCAATGCACCGCTCAACCCGCCTGACCGTCGATCAATGTACAGCTTGTCGGGCAGCTCATCTGAGGACTCCTACGACGGTCCTCACACTCCCACTGGTAGCTCATCGCCCACAGACGTCACAGCGCGCCTCACCGCCGCCCTTCAAGCCGACCAACAACGCCAGGAGGAGCGCAAGTCGAACCGGACGAGCTGGCGTGACTGGCTCGGCGGCCGTCGCACCTCCTTCCTCGGCCTCAGAGGCGGCGAGTCGGGCACAACCCTCCTCGAATCACCGCGGGCTAGTGTCATTGACCTCATCCCAGAAGCTGGCGAGGACGATGTCAAGGTCCCGCCCCAGATCGCAGAGAGCGATCTCGCCCGCTCGGCTGTGCAGCTGCGCCGACTCTCTCTCATCAAACTCGCCTCCCTTCGCATGCCCTCTCCTCACCCCTTAGCACAGGTTCTGGCGCGCCAGTCCGCTCATCTTCCGAACGAGGTCGCTTTCGCGATACCCACCGGCAGACGTGTTTACCCCAAGTCTGTCAACTCTGTGCAGAACCTGGAGCTCAGCCCTGCACAGTGCGGTGGGCTTCGCGTGGCTCTCGGCCTTCGCAACGTCATTCAGCGCATCGACGCTGGCGAGCGACCCCCCGAGCTACTCAGTGTTCAGCGCAAGTCGACGTCGCGCCAGAACACACGGCGTGCCCGGGGCGTGCGCGACTTTGTGGCTCGCCGTCCATTCGAGGAGCGCACCGTTGTCTACTACCCAGATGACTGGTGTGAGGAGGTTTCAATGGCCCGCCCTGGCTTTGGCGTCTGGGATCTCGACTTTAGTGACTACATCCATGCGCTCGCTGAGACGGAGGACAGGCCGCCCAGGAACTACGCCGTGCGCCCGCGTCCGGTGTCTCAAGCACCACAGGTTGCTGCGGCGCCAGTCGCCAAGGTGGCCAAGGTTGAGGGAACGAGACAGCCTCTTAAGGCGGCTCCAGCCTCGCCCAAGGCTGCTCCCAAGGCTACTACTGCTACCCCGGCTACTCGGGCGTCCTCTACTCCAGGCAATCGCGCATCCATGCCGGCAACGTCGTTCCGCAACGCTCGTACCAAGCCGACAACATGGGATGACAGCTCGGACGAGGATGAGGAGGGCCACTCGGAGAGCGAGGCCGCCAAGGTGGCTGCCCCGATTCGTCCGCCGACCACGAGAAACCAGTCCGCTCCCGCTGCCGTCCCTGCTGCTGCGCCAGTTACGCCCGCCGCCGCTCGGCAGTCCCGCATGATCGACCCGAATGCGGCTCTGCAGATGGTCACAGCCAGCCGCGACCGCCGCCACGAGGCCAACCTCAACCATGTTCAGCGCAAGGCCGTCACCGACCAGCGTCGCGTCAGCACCATGATCATGGAGGAGAAGGACAAGAACCGCCGGTCGTCGAATGGGTACGCCAAGTCGGTCCACGACATGCACCGCCCGGCTGCATCGAAGAGGGTGTCGTCTATGACATTATCTGCGGACGCCCACGCTGGGTCGCTCAACAAGCGTGCTTCGAGCCAGACCTTGTCTGCTACGGCGACGGGTCAGTCCCGTTCGTCGGCTGCGACGGCGCAAAAGGACCAGCGCACTCCTCCCGACACGCCTACGCGGACCCGTCCTGCGGCGTCGCTGCCTTCATCGCCTCGCCTTCAGTCCTCTGACCGGCGTCGCGCCGTGTCGCAGTACGAGCAGCCGGCGTTAAACCACCGCGCGTCGATGATGAACCTCAACATGTACGGCCACCCTGTTGTCCCAATGCCTGCTGTGCCGACCATCGCCTCTCCATACATGATGGCCCCCATGGCGCCGATGTCGCCGATGATGCCGCAGCGCGCGTCGATGATGTTCCCCATGGCCCCGCCGATGGCCCCTCCAATGGTCGCCCACTCGTACGCTCCGCAGTACGCCCCGCAGTTCGCGCACGGAGGCGCGCCCCAGATGTACCTCCAGCCGCCGCCTCCCAACACCGGCCGCCGCCGCGAGCGCCCTGTCGCTTAACTCCAACTCACTTGTCAACACTATTCCTCCTGCCACACTACCCCACACACAAACCACACTGTCCCCATCGCATGGTGCCTGTCTGCATACACGCCCCCGCGGGCAGCGCCGCCCCTAATACCCTGCTTGAGCATACCGACCGCATGGACTCTTTAGTACACTAGCACACCCCACGGCCAATTCCCACGAGTCCTCCCACGAACATTGTACTTCTTCATCCGTAGATTAGCATTGGCCGGGCGCCCGTATGCACTTGTCACTAAGTCGAGAGCCCGAGCGCCGAGCGTAGCGAGGCGCGAGGGCGAGGGCGAGAGTGCGAGGGGAAGGAGCGGCCGAGCCAGCGAGGGTGCTGAGCGGAGAGGATGGGAGCCCCGAAGCAGCGGTGAATGGGCGAGGATGCGAGTAGAGGTGCGAATGTGGGAGCGGTGCGAGAGCCGTGGCGTGGTCGAGACCGGTCCGCCAGCGATGGGACGAGGGAGGCGTATGCCCCTACAACGCACCCTTCGACCCTACGGCACGGATGTGAGCGTCATGGAAACAGCATCAATGGCAGCCACAATCCGATCCGTCCAGAACAGCCGGAATCGCCCAGAAGCCGAACCGAACAGTCGGCGAGCACGAGAAGCCCATAACTCCCACGACCACACGAGCAACGAGCATGAGCAACTGACCATTACAATACTTGGACGAGTATGGCAACCCGGCTGGCGCCGGAAGAGGCAAGTCGGATTGACTGGTAAGGGCACGTGGACAGGCACGCATTCCGCGACTTACGCCATCCCCTCTGGCCCAGTGGCCAGTGGTGAGGTGAGCATTCAATCCCCCACCTGGCCGCGCTGGCCGCCTGGCCAAGCTGGCCAGCTATCTGATCAGCCTCGCCGTCATCAGCCATCCGCAGCCATCCATACGCTCCGCCGGATGTACGGCGCTCGTCATCTGACCCAATTGAGAGAGATCCCGGTCGGAATGGCGGCGGCGACGTCGGTAGGGTCGAGGACCGCACGTACCGTACCGTGCCGTACCGTACCGTACCGTACCGATCCGGATTCCCACTCCCACTCCCACTCCCCTCCGAGGTCGAAGATCCGTTCCAAGCGGCTCCCACTCCCACTCCCACTCCCATTCCCACTCCATCGCCGCCGCCACTGCCTGAATGCCATTGCTCCAAGCGGCTCCCACTCCACTCCACTCCCACCGTGTCGCTGGTCCGTACCAACAGAACACAGGTCGGGGAGAAGCGAGCGAGCGAGTGGTCTCCACGTGTACTCCACGTGACGCTTCCTGACTCTCGAACGATCGGATATAGACTCGACCGACTTCCGCGCTTGGCCCTTATCATCCTCCACTCTCCGGTCGGCCAGTCGGCCAACGAGAATCCGGAGGTCGGGAGCCGTACCCGCTTATCTCTCGACGTTTTCGCGCATCGTCTTTCTGCAAAGTCAACCATCCGAGCATCTTGCCTGTCTACAAGCTTCACAGACGGGGGATAGCCTGGCTCCGTCCGACGCCTCTACAGACTAAGGCTCGAACATCGCGATCGCCCGTTCGTCCTTCCCGGCCAAGCTCGCTATCGAGGTCTACCGACGTGACTCAAGCCCCGCTCTCCCCTCTTCCTCTCCGCTCCTCCTCTCCCCTACTCTTCTCCCTCCTCCTCGCCCTCCCCCCTTCCCCTCCCTCCCCCCCCCGCCCCCTGCCCACCACCATGCCCTCGGCACCAGACACGACGCACGCGCTCTACACCCTCCTCGACTCGAACCTCCCGACCGGCGGCTTCGTCGCCAGTTCGGGTCTGGAGAGCTACGCGAAACACGGCTTCCTCCTCCCGTCGCGGCCGTACGGCCTCGCCGATCCGCCCGACCTCACCTCCGCGCGCCGCGCAGCAGGCCGGGAATGGGGGACCAAGACCAGCGCCCCGCAGTCGGCCGCGCCGCTCGGTCCTAGTAAAGCAGGGCCGGCGATGGCGGATTTCGCCAGGGCCGAGGTGGAGAACTTCGAGGCGAGCACGGGGTGGTACCTGTCCGAGAGCTGGGGCGTTGTCGTGCGGGCTCTGGCCCACGGCGCGGAGAGAGGCGGGGAGAGAGGAGAGGAGGCTGGCTCGCTCGACGGGGCGATCGCCGACCTCGTCGCGCTCGACGAGACGCACGAGACGACGCTCCTCTCGCACGTCGCGAGACGGGCTAGCAAGGCGCAGGGCGTCGCGCTGCTGACGCTGTATGCGCGTGGGCTCGGCCCGCCCCCGGGCTTCGACGAAGAGCAGGCGGACACATATCCGAATGGTGGGGCGAATGGAGACGCGACCAGGGAGAGGGCGAGGGAGAAGGAGAGGGAGAGGCAGCGCGAAGAACGCGCGCAGAGCCTCGTGGCGGGGTACAAACGCGCAGTGCGCCGCGGCGCGCCGGGCCATCTGGCCGTGTGTTTTGGCGCGGTCGCAGCCGCGCTCGGGATGGATCTCCGTGAGTCCCTCTTCCGTCCTCTTCTCAGTCCATGGCTCTCGTGGCTCTCGTTCGTCGCAGACCTTGCCCTCCGTGTCCGGCCATCTGGGGGTGCGGGTCTATCCAATCCCGTTCGCTTGTCGACGGCTTCGTTCTCCGTCGAACATCTCATTCTCCCCATGTACTCATCATATTTCGCCCTCTCCCGCCCACACACCCCGCCCCGCGCCCGCTGACAGCAGACACCGCGCAACACCTGTACCTCTTCACGCACACCCGCTCCCTCCTCTCCTCCGGCGTGCGGCTGAACGTCGTCGGGCCGTATCTCTCCACGCAGCTGCTCGCACACCCGATGCGCAGGATCATCGACGACGCGATGGCCGCGGACGTGGGCGGGTATCCGCCGGACCCCGCGGCGCCAGCTGCGGTGGCCGACCCTGCGTCAGCAGGGGGGGCAGGGGAGGCCGGAGATGGGGTGAACGGCGGGATGCGGGCGGACCGACACGGCACGAATGGACGGGCAGAAGACGCAGAAGGGCAGGGAGAGGGAGAGGGGGTCGACGCATGGGCATGGGCCGACGACGCGGAGCGCGGGCCAGCGACGACGTGGCCGCTGGGCGAGATCCTCGCAGCCAGGCATGACCTGCAGCACTCGCGGATCTTCAACTCGTAGTCCAGGCGTACACATGCATACATTGCGCGGTTGTGGGAGGCTGGGTAATCATGATATAAACAGGAGCGAGGGAGAGGTGAGGGAATGGGAGAGGGGAGGGAGTGGGAGAGGTGAGGTGAGGGAGAGGAAGACGGACGGGGCGCGCCTTACCGAGTAGTCTGATGCTTTGGCTGTTGGGCCGACAGCGTAGATTTCAGGCCTGCTCGTCGCTATTGACGCACAAATGGACGCGAGACCCGAGTGACAACGGCCGATTGCCGGACCTACTCTCAGTCAGAGCAGCAGCACATGACATACGGCGTCGGATTGGCCTCGACTCGGTGCACGTAGACTCAGCAGCTTGGATTGTAGTCCACGCTCCTGGCTATCGTTGCGTATCCCCGCTGATGCCGAAGATATACCGCGCCTCGAGATATCACGAGCTGTGGTGCTTTTCTGTCGCGATAACGTAGTGCCGTTATGCGGGGTGGAGTTGGACCCGGACGTTCGGACGGCGATCGTCTCGAGCTGCATCCTGAAAGGTCAGTTGCGGCATGCGCTGTCTCCGGTGCATGCTAGAGCGCGACGAGAGTAGCCATCAGTGATGCTGTGAGTTGGAAGTAATCGGACCGCCCCAGCCCGACCGCCGTAGATCCCGAGAGTATTCCGGTGGGGAGAGTCGGCACCCCTTGCCCCCGAACGCTTGTCCACAAGATGAGTTGTGATGCATGTGATAGTAATGATGTGGTTTGTGGTGATACAGCAGCAATGCGATGCAGTTGAATGACAACAGGATACGGAACAACACTGTGGTCAGCCTTGTCGCTGTCATGCCACGACAGGAAACACAACCCTCAGACTCGCCTTTACATCCCCATGCGCTCCCCACCGTTTGGCCCGGAGGCACACGGTGTACTCTTTGAGCGGGGTGCGTGCGGATTACCAGTATTATCGTCACCGGGTGTGTATGTGTGTGTGCAATGAGAGTGGGGGAGGAGGGGGGAAGGGGGCGGATGGGGGAGTAGACAAGGGGACAGGAGGGAGACAAGGGGAAGAGAAAGGGATAGAATTATGCGTATGCCAATGTGGCGAGGCACAAAGAGAACAAGGAAAGGCATGCAGCTCGATGACATCTCAAGTCATGGACACTTGGAGGTAGAGGGAGGAGAACACAAGCACAAGCCCAAAGGCAGCGCGCACACTCACATGTAATCTTAGTTTCTTAGCTTCTAATGGGCGTAGTCGTACTTCTCGAAGAAGGTCTTGGCGTCGCGGGTCTACTGTCAGCGCAGGCTCTCCGCACGATCGCCGCACGCTCGCCACAACCCCGCCGCAAGGCCCCCAGCTCCAGACACTCACCTCCGCCTTGGGCCCGCGGACACGCCCCTTCGCCGCCTCCTTGGCGCGACGCAGCTCGCGGTCCTCGCGCAGCCAACCGAGCGCGACGCGAAACAGGTCGCCGCTCCTGTTATCCTTGTTCTCGGCATCCCACTCGATCATCGGCTTGGGCGTCGAGCCGAGCTGGATGTGGCAGATCTTGTTGGGGAACGTGTCGAGGCCGTCGAAGATGTGCGTGGCGTCTGATGTCAGCTAGACCGTGGATGTGTGCCGAGCTACGCACACAGGATGGTGGCGCCGCGCGTCTTGGCCTCCGACTCGAGGAAGGCGATGAGATCCGCGCGGACAAGGACGTCCAGGTCGACAGTCACCTCGTCGAGGAGGAGGACGTCCCACTGCGACATGAGCCCGAAGCAGAGCTGCACGCGGCGGCGCTCGCCATCGGAGATCTGGCGTGAGTGGTGAGCCGACGGCTACCAACTATGCAAGTTACCCACCTGGTGCATGCGCCAGTCGAGGTCGACGTCGAGGATCTGGAGGAGGCGATCACGGCGCTCCTTGTGGCGCCAGCCGCCAACCGAGTCCAGGAAGTGGGAGACGACAATGTCAGACCGCACAACGGGGTTCATGCTCCATTCCGTGCCGAGGTAGACCACGCCCTGCTGTCAGCTAACGATCGTCACTCAAGCTCACACCCGGAGGGTTCATGAACACATCCTGGCCGAGGATGCGGCAGTTGCGCGTCTTGGTAAGACGCTTGCCTGCGAGAATGCGGAGAAGGGTCGACTTTCCGGCTGCGAAGTTAGTCCAGCGCCCAGGCATGGAGGAAGGTCCGGCTCACCTCCGTTCGCGCCGACGAGGAGACAGCGGTCGCCGCGCTCGAGCTGGATGTTGACGCCCTGGAGGACTGGCTCGGGGTCGTTTTCAGCGAAGGAGAAGGTCAGATCCCTGCAGTCGATGGCGAGTTCGTCGGTGGCAGTCATTGCGACGGGGAAGGAAGGAAGGAAGGTGTTAAGGGTCTGTGCAGCGGGGCGACGCAGTTGTAGCGCAGTTTAATACGCAGATATGAATAGCGGGGGAGGGAGGTTGAGTGAGCCGACGAGCCAATGGGTTAGCTAAGGAGTCGAGTAGAGGTAGGAGTAGGAGCACGACAGGAATGGAGATTGTGACGAAAGAGATGAAGGTAAGTAGATGCTTTCCTGAGATGATGGCGTCGACGTTAGAAAGTGTGATTCGATGCGATGCGACCTTTGTTGTTCAATGCGAGTCCACAGGTGGAGGTCCCTTCCTGTGTCTCTTAACTCCTCCGTGCCACATTCGGTATTGCCGGTTTGGGTGAGGTATTGTTATTACCGCCGGTGAAGGGTGGTTGACTGTAATCGATCGAAATAGTGGTAATAGGATCTTAATAGATCCCCGCGCGTAGGGATCTAAGCGGTAGCAAAATCTGACAGCTGCTGGTCTCCACTCAAGGCGCCCCCCAGGCCCAGAACACTCCCCCTCCCCTGGGTGAAGGACAGTTGTTTTGCCACCGTACACGACTGTAACCAACCCCACACTCCTTACACGCCTTCCTTTCCCCCGCCTACAGATCCAATCCACCACTCGGCCAGCGTACAGCGTCAATCCCTCCACAACTCTTTGGGTGGCCCATCCTCCCAACTCTCCATCCCAATTCGCATTCATCCCCCTTTCCATCTCTTCCTTCCTTTCATCTCCCTCTCTCTCCTTCTCTCATCGATCCATCCCCACCAACAATGTCCGAATCCCAGGACATCAAGCCCCGCACCGAGGACGACCTCGTCGCACCCACCCCCCAGAACACCCCCCTCAACACTCAGGTTCTCGCCAACCGGCCGGCGGGTCTCGGCAAGCCCCAGGTCGAGGACGTCGCAGAGGGTGACGAGGACGAGGGCGAGGATGTGACCAGCATGAACCCCGCTTCTTTGCTCGCCAGCGTGAGTCTTGACTCTTACGTCGTAGTTGGGATCCCATTCGGCCACAAAGACAGAACCCGACCCCTGGGGCTGCCTGGCTCGCTCCGCGCCAAGTCGCGTCCTTGAATTGTTGCGTTGCCCCAGGCGTCTAAGTCTGATGCGGGCAAAATCTTTGGTTCCACCATCCTCCACACTTTGGCTTTGTGGTCCGGGCGCGTCGCGCACCGTGATCCCAATAGCTTTGGGGGCGTTTTGTCCTTCCCCTGTTGCAACTCGCCTTTATGCCATGCTTGCATGTAGCGTGGAACCTTGCTCAACTTTTTTCCCCCTCTGGCCACGCAGACACGCAGAATGATACTGACGCAATCCACAGAACCCTGCCCTCCTCGCGCTTGCGCAGCACAAGCTCGGGTCCCTCGTTGGACGCCCCTCGGGATACATCCAGTCTCTCCCCCCGCCGTTCGCAGGCGTATTGACGGCCTCAAGGGTCTCCAGGTTGAGCACTCGAAGATCGAGTCCGAGTTCCAGCTTGCCATCCTCGAGGTCGAGAAGAAGGTGTGTCAAACACTGAACGGTGCTTACACTAGTTCCTTGCCAAGTACCAGCCTCTCTACGACCGGCGTCTGGAGATCATCTCCGGCAAGGCCGAGCCTACCGACGCTGAGGTTACCGAGGGCCAGAACGCCGACTCGGATGACGAGGAGGACGAGGAGGAGGGTGCTCAGGTCACCGAGCTTACCGAGGAGGGCGACGAGAAGCTCTCTGGTATCCCCGAGTTCTGGCTCACTGCCATGAAGAACGCCGTTCCTCTGTCCGAGACCATTACCGACGCCGACGAGGAGGCTCTCAAGCAGCTTACCAACATCCGGCTGTCGTACCTCGACGGCCAGGCTGGTTTCCGTCTCCACTTCACCTTTGCCCCCAACGAGTTCTTCGAGGACGCCGAGCTCACCAAGACCTACTACTACCAGGTGGGTGAGCCATATTAGCTCTGCTGACATGCAGGACCAGGTCGGCTACGGCGGCGACTTTGTCTACGACAAGGCGATCGGGCACGACATCAAGTGGAAGGAGGACAAGGACCTGACCAAGAAGGTCGAGATCAAGAAGCAGCGCAACAAGACGACCGGCCGCACCCGTGTCGTCCGCAAGGTCGTGCCCACCGACTCGTTCTTCAACTTCTTCAAGCCGCCCCAGCCCCCAACGCGCGAGGAGCTCCAGGAGGAGGACGTCGACGAGGAGGAGCTCGAGGAGCTCGACAGCCGTCTCGAGATGGACTACCAGCTCGGCGAGGACTTCAAGGAGAAGATCATCCCGCGCGCCGTCGACTACTTCACCGGCAAGGCCCTTCGTTATGAGGACGACTACGACGAGGACTTTGACGATGACGAGGACGACTTTGAGGACGACGACGACGAGGAGGTAGGTTGCTTCCCTTTGAGCCACAGGCCCGAGCTGATGCGTTAGTAGGACGAGGGCGCCCCCGCACCCGGTGCCGCGCAGGACGAGAACTGCCAGCAGCAGTAATTTTGCCGTAGACATATGCTGTTGGCAGTGTGATGTTTACAGTTTTTAATTCCCCCAGACTTAGGTGGAGCATGCTTCTGATGACTAACGATCGGCGTGGGCGCTTCAGTCTAGCGGCGTTTGTCTCTTGGCGATCTCAGAGTCTGCCATGTCGACGATCTTCACTCTTTAGGCAGCCTCGAGCCATATCAGTTCTCCAGTTCTCCCGTCCACTGAACCCCAGTTCCAAGCGTGGTAACCTGCAAACACTCGTGACCACTCGTGCATGTCTACACACTACAGCTAATGTATAATGACAACCGAGCTACAACGGCGATAACACTTACAGACTTCGTTACTTCGCGTCGAGCGCATCTCGTGGCTTTTCACCGAACAAGGCGCCAGCCAGCTCTCCCGCCTTCGGCGTTGCACCGCGTTCTTTCTCACCTCTATCCACAAGCCTCGTGCCCCTCGGCGCTGCGGCCACGGCTCAGTCCCACCTCATCTGCCGTCCGCTCATCACATCGCGTATCGCATCGGACCTGCGCGCCTCGACTTCCGTCGCTCGCCTTAGACTCGCGCGCAAGCGCGTCCGCTCACGGGCTCGCCTACTCCTCAATCACCACAGCGTCGCTGTCATACCACGGCTGCGCCTCCGCCGGCGTCCCGATGAAGTTGAGCAGCGTGTTCCAGCTCTGCATGTCGTCGGCGGCCGGGAACGCAGCGGCACTGGGATCGTACGGCGGACGCGGCTCCCACGGCCGCCCGGCCGGCAGCCACTCCTCGGCGGGCGGGGCGAGCGTGAGCGCGCCGTTGGCGCCGTTGGCCATGTTGGGCATCGGGGCTTGGGTCTGGGCGTGGCCTTGTATCTGGTCCTGTGCGGGTGGGACAGAGGGCAGGGTGAGCTCGTGCACGCTCATCGCGCTCGCGCGGGGGGATAGCGCTGCGCCCTGGGCCAGGTGCATGTGCTCAGGCGGGATGATGAGGGGCGGCGCGCAGTGGCTCTGGTACATTGCCGCCATGGCGCGCTCCCTCTCCCTCTCCCGTTCGCGCTCGCGGTCCCAGTCGCGCTGCTCCCGCCCACCCCACCCGTCCATCGGTCTGTCGTCGTCCTGCTCCCGCCGCTTGTGGTCGAGTGCGTCCGCCTTGGCCAGCATCATGTCGAGCACCTGCATCTCGCAGTCCGAGCTGTGGTCTCTGCGCGCCGCGCGGCGTTCGGCCGCGATATAAGAAATGAAGAGCGAGCGGATCTCGTCGTAGTCGTACACCCTGTCCTCGCGTTTGTTACGCGCGAGGAGCAGGCCGAGGATACATGCTGGGGCGAAGCCGGAGGCCACCTGGTGTCAGTTCAGACCGAGTCGCAGCTCACAGTCATCCACTTGAAGCGGTCCAGCGCCTCGGCGTCTTCTTCGAGCAGGCGGAGCCGGTGGCGCAGCTCGGCGCCCGCCGAGAGCACACACGCCACGCGCGACTCGGTATACCCTCCATGGAGAAGATAAGGGCGGTGCAGGGCGATGCGCGCCTGGTGGAACTTGGAGATTAGTGTTTGCGCTGGAGGCGCAGCCACGAGTAGTGCTGGTCCCATGATAAGTCCGGGTCGTCGAAATTGAACACCGGCGGCAGGCTCTTCATCCACTCCATCATGCGGTATTCGCACTCCATCACATCCGAGTGTTTGCGGGGCGAGAGACCGAAGCATGTGGTAAGGATGCGCCCGATGATCTGCGCCAGGCGGTAGTGCAGGATCAGGAAGGTGGATTTCGTGGGCGTCGTAAGCGGCCAGTTGGGGCGTGGGAGCACTGATAGCTCGGTATCTGGGATATTGGCGGGAGGCACGACAGAGAACTTGTCGTCGTGAATAGCGAGCGGGCGGCCGAGGAAGTACGAGATGGACCTGGGGTGAGCGACAACGGCGTCGTCTGTGCGCACCTGTCGAGGCAGTACATTTCTGGCGGTCAGCTCAAACGACGGCACTACTCACGGGCCCAGAGACGCCGGCGGAGCTCGGCTTCCTGCGGCGGAAGATCCTTCCACTTCTCGCCGTCGATGTGAAACCTAGCGTCGTCAGCGGGCGTGTCTATCTCCGCACACACCCTTGAGCCTCAGAAGCACGGACTGCGCTGCCAAGCATATTCCAGGCTTCGGGGACGCGACGCGTCATAACAAGATAGTGCGAGAGCTTGCGTTAGTGGAGCCTGGAGTTCGCGGCTAGGACATACAAGAGAGTAAGCCCGCACAGTGTCGATGGACTCGCCGCCAAAGCTGGGCGCTTCCGACAGCGCGCACCGCGCGCCAACGAAGAACTGGTTGCTGAGCGTCACGGGGTCTCTGGTAGGGTTGGGGCTGCGGTCGAGAAGGGCCCCGAAGGCAAGCACGATCTGGAAGAGCGCGAACCAGCGCACGTCGATACGCGCCATGTCTTCAAACTCGCCCTTGATCGTCCAGAACGTGAAGTACTTGGCGCGGAAATCGGGTTCGTACAAGATATCCATCCACCTGGCGTGAGCTTAGCGACGCTTCCATGAAGCTCACGAATTGGCTAGGGTGAAGAAGATGTCCACGTACCGCTCGCACAGCGAGCGGGGAGGAAGGCGGCTGTCCAGAGCGCGGATGTGGGATGCAAGTGTGTATGGGCCCTGGTCGAGGTCGTTGAGTGTGGCGTTGGGGGGGCGGTAGTGTGTGTCGCTGACAGTGAGGCTCTCCTTTCGCGAGCCCTGCTGGTGAGCCTTCCGGCCTAGCGAGTTACCCACGCTCATCTCCTGGAAGAACTCGGCGGCAGCTCGGGGGCCAAAGTGCGATGTGCCATAGAACTGGAACTGGTCTGGCTGTCAGTTGCGTGAAGCGACTTTACAACTCACGGCCGCTCTCATCGCCGGGCCCTTCGACCGCTAGGCTGCCGTAGCCTAGAGCGCCGTTCTCCTGCATGAACACGCCGTCCTCATGCTGCGAGCTCCACGAGTCAGGTGTGCGAGTCCCCCGAGGGCCATAGTGTGGAGGGCGCGAGGAGGCGCGGGTAGGCGGCTCCTCATGCCATGTTGGAGGCGGCGTCTGGGCGCTCTGTCGTTCCGAGGAGACTGGGATGGAGTGATGGACCAGATCCTGGAGGGAAGGCCGGCGTGTCGGCGGAGGACCCGAGCGAACGGCTGCGAGCGTCGATGCGTCTGCGTGAGCTACCTCCAAGGTAAGTAGCTCACCTGACTGCGCAGAGGGCGAATGCATGCCCATCGGCGAGCTGTGTGTTGGGAGCTTCTTGTCACTTGGAGGATGATGGGAGAAGAAGGCTGTTGGACGCTTCGGAGAGCGATGATCCGATTCGTTTGACGATTTACGCTTGCAGAACGGGTTCTCGCTGCTGCTCGAGTCGTCCGACCCACTCCCGCTGCTGCCCATATGCCGTGCGGTGCGGACTGAGCTCCCGGCGTCCGAGTGGTTGCTATACCCCCTGGGGCGGGGCTTGGCGGCCTTCTGATCGGGGAAGCGGCAGAGCTCGTTGACGTTGCGTTTGGCGCAGTGGTGGCACGGCTGCAGGCCGTCGCACTTCGGTTAGTTCGAATTCGAAGGGGAGGGACTCACGCGCTGCTTGCGGCGGTTGCATTCTGTACAAGCTGTGGGCTGGCGTCCTCGGCGGCGGAAGCGGGGGTCGTGGGTCGATAGCGTGCCGCTGAGCGGGCTCATGATACGCTCATAAGTGTGGATGGGTGGCGGGAGCGGCCTGGCTGCGTGGCCCGGGGTGCTTGGCGTCGCGAAGGGGGCGGCGTAGCGAAGGGCGACGAGGTGAGGACTTGGAGAGGCTGGCCGACGCCGCACTGGCGCGCCGGTGGCGTGATGAAGGAGGCGTCGGCCGTGGCGGCGCTCGCGGGGTTGGGAGGGGTGTGCGGGATCGTCTCGGACGACCAGGGAAAGGACGTGGTGGAAGGGGTGCGCGGCGACATGTCGCTGTGGCTAAGTAGTCGAGGGGGAGTGGCAGATGTCAACTGCGAACTGCAGGGTTGGCCGGGGTGGGGAAGGGCGGCGTGAACCCGGTCGTAGCTAGGTCGGCGACTTATCTCCCTCCTCCGTTCTCAATGGCGACCGGGAAGCGGGATTGAGGATTGCGACGTCTTGGAGCTCCACGGGGCGGAGTCGGCGCCGAGACAGATCGGGCGGGGTGGGCGGCGGGGTGGAGGGAGGGCGGGCGTTGGCGAGGTTGGTGCGCTCGAGCTGGAGCGTGGAGCAGTGAGCAGAGTGAGGAGTGCGTCAGAGGCGACGCTTGGTGTCACATGGTAGTTGGGGCGTGAGGGGGTGAGGGGCGGTGGATGGTGGATAAGAAGCAGCGAGCGCCGATCAGTATATCGCTGACGACGATCGTGCTTGTACTGTTGTATGGGGTGGGCATGCTTCTCGAGCACTCGAGGCTACGACGCCGAGGGCGGCGGGCGTTCTGTTCTGTGGATTCTGCGTCATGACGCAAGAGCTGGTTGGATTGGACGATGGAGAAGTGGAGATTGGTGAATAGACAAGAGTGGAGACGAGTGGAGAGTCGGTGCGATCAGTGCAGAGACAAACAAAGGAACTCGGGCGGGTCAGTGCTCGCCAGATCCTTCGTCGTCGCCGTCCACGCCCGTAGCGTCTCGCTCGATCTTCCTGCTTCCCGTTTGATAGCCGGACGAGCGTGATGAGCGGTGTGTATGCATCCCCGACTGCACGACGTTTCGAGCGCTATGGACGACGGCTGGTGGCTTGGCATGGGGCGTTCATGTCCGAAACGCGGTCATTTCGGTGGCGCAGACTCGCACCACTGGCATTCCGCGGCACCGGCAGTCTAGGCAAGGTAGCGTCGGACACACAGTGTCACGCAGAACAATCTTGTGTCTGCGTGGTGCGTGGCCTGCACGCCGGCGAGGTCGAGCTCGGGCCGCGGGATACTGCTTTGTAAGGTAAGTCGCTCCTGGACCAGCTGGACGCCCGGTGCTCGGTCCTCTGTTGTTGTCTTTTCACGTCACCCGCCTTCTTGGACCCATAACCCCGCGACGAAGTGTCAGGCGAGCAGTGACCGACTGGCGACTGCCCTCTCGTCAACGGCGATGCGAACACCTGTAGGCAAGCCGACCCTTCGTCTGGCCCAGCAACCAGCCGGGCCTCATGCTTTACAATCCTTCAGCCGTCATGCCGTCGCCGAACACAAGAACGACACCCGCTTCGCTCCTGCAATCTGCAATCTGCAATCTGCAGCGGCCAGAGGCCCATGCACGCTGTCACCTTTGTCCTCCGTGCCTGCCCACCTCCTGCTTCCTGCCTTCTGCCTCTTGCCGCGCCGAGTCCAGATCCTTGATCTGTGGAATGGCCCGTGCACGCGTAGGGGCGTTAATGTACCTCGGTGGCGTGTGTGTCCGCCCGCACACAACAGGTAGCAGGCCGGAAGCGGCAGCAGGAGGCAGGAGGTAGGAGGCAGGAGGTAGGAGGCAGGAGGCAGTGAGCGCCGAGGCTTCGAAGTGCCGAGACGGGTAAACACTCGGCTTCCTTGGCTGAGGAATAGGAGGGGAGCACGAGGTCGAGGTCGAGAAAGGGAGGAGGGCGCGTCGAGGGCGGCGAGGCGAGGCGAGCCAAAGGAGGCGCAAACTGTTGTCCTCTTGTTCTCCTCTTGGTTATGCCTTGCTCCTCTCCGCGTTTCCGCTCGCTTCACACACCCCAAACGCGGCGCATCCTCCTTTGGCCCCTCCCCACGTCTCCCTCGCCCACCCTCGCCCCCCGCCCTCCCCACGTCGCCCGACCAGAGCGGCGCTCCGCATGCCCACCGGCGGGTGGTCTGCAGTCCTGCGATCGTCAACACATCTAACATCTTCCACTCTCCACTTCAACTCAACCCCACCTCAAGCCAACTTAGCTCGACATTCATCGACGAAGGTCGAGCTGACACTGGTGACTCGCGCGCGTCACCCATTCCTCGACAACTGCTCGTCGGTCCCTGGTCTGTGCACCTTCGCCACTGGTGGGCAGGACGAGTACAGTACGTCGTGAGTTGACAAGGTCCCTCCTTCAACTGACACCAGCACTCCACCCTCCTCATCTCTCGCTTTCTTCAACACAAGTGATCAGAGCGAGAGGCACTCACCAGTCTAGCCTTGTCAGTCGACGCCCGGTTTGTCGACCTGTGACGGCGGACACTTGAAACGGCCCCCTTCGTCCTTTGTCCTTTGGAATCGACAGCCACAATCACCCATCTTGCTTCTCACAACCGCCCAACAACTGTCCGTCTAGAGCCAAAGGAAGGTCTCGACGCTCCTCGTCGCCTCCTCCTCGTCGCCGCTTGAAGACGCAGATCCACGGCGATCCACACTTGCGACTGCCGAGCATACCTGTGGTCTACGCCGTTGTGCACTTCTCTCCTCGACTGTCTACCACAACCACAACCAAAGCGACTCTTTGTCCCCTTCCGCCCCCCTTTCCCCCTCAGTTCGCCCTCTGCCAACCGCCCAGCTACATCTGGGCCTTCCCCTTCCCCACCCACGCACCCCGCCTAGCCTAGCCTAGCCTACCCCCTCTCCCCTCCCCCCTCTCTACCCCCACCCCCCTCTCCCCTCCCCCCTCTCCACCCCCCACCCCCACCCACCCCGACTCACCATGGGCGTCATCCTCGCGCGCATGTGCGTGTCCGAACCGACCGACAACGGCCCTGGCACATCCCAATCTCGCGAGATCGACAAGCAGCTCCGCGAGGTGCGCACCGGCCTGTTCTGGCAGTGGCGGGAGGAGCGGAGAAGAGCCGCGCTCACATTGCAGGAGGAGAAGCGGCTCCAGCGCGAGGTCAAGCTTCTCCTGCTCGGCTCTGGCGCGTCAGGCAAGTCGACGGTGCTCAAGCAGATGCGATATATCCACGCCAAGCCGTTCTCGCCCGAGGAGATAGAGGATTACCGGTGGGTCGTCGAAGAGGTGTGGGGCTGACGGGCAGCAAAATTGTGTTCTCGAATATCGTGCAGGGGATGCGGAGCATTATCGACACGATGGACGAGGAGGGGCTGCAGGTCGCGCAGGAGAACCGGTACTATATCAGCATGGTCGACAACGAGGTGCCGATCAACAGCAGAGAGCCGTTCCCGAGAGAGTACTTGCTGGCGCTCAAGAGCCTCTGGGCAGACCCTAATGTCCAGGAGTGCTACAGCCGCGCGTACGAGTATGCGTTGCCGGAGAACATGCCCTAGTGAGTTGTAACGGTGATGAACAAGAACTCACGCCTCGCGCAGCTTCTACGCCGACCTCGACCGCTTGTTCACACCCGATTACAAGCCGTCAGCCGACGACATCTTGCGAGTCCGCTCCAAGACGACGGGTATCTCAGAAACACGCTTCGAGATCAGCGACATGACGTTCAGGCTGTTCGACGTCGGCGGGCAGCGCAGCGAGCGCCGCAAGTGGTAGGAAAGTGTGCGCAGGAGGGGGACTCACGCACAGGGCGTCGTGCTTTGAGAACGTGACGTCGATCATCTTCCTCGCCGCGTTGTCCGACTACAACTCGTGTCTGATCGAGGACCGCGACTCGAACGGGATGCACGAGGCGCTCGTGCTCTGGGAGTCGATCGTCAACTCGCAGTGTAAGTAGCGTCTCTGAGCAGCGCTGAGCAAGCAGGGTTCATCAAGTCGTCGATGATCCTCTTCCTCAACAAGGCCGACCTGCTCATCGACAAGATCAAGGACCCGAAACAACAGCTCATCACGTGGTTCCCCGACTTCACCGGCAAGCCGGGCTCGTTCAACGACGCGGTCGAGTACTTCAAGATGAAGTTCCGCAGCCTGAACCACAACGCCAACAAGGAGATTTACGTCCAGTAAGCAAGTCGGGGGAGTGGGGCTGACAGAAGTATCACGACGGCGACCGACAGCCAGAAGCTTAACGTGGTGATGGCGGCTGTTACTGACACTATTGGTGAGTGCCGGCTGGTTGAGAAAGGACAGGCTGATGCGCAGTACGCAACTCGCTTCGCGCGATGGCGATCTTGTAGATGGAGTGAGGCGAGTGAGGCCATGTGTGTAGAGTTCTAGCCCTGTGGTAATTAGACGAGAAGTGAGAGAGATGCAATGTGGAGGGTGCGTAGATGCGTAGATAGCGAGGCGCGAAGATGGAGGAATGGCGAGCCTCGCGGCGTCCTCGATGCGCGGTGTGATGAACGTGTGTATTTAGCGGCATTACGATGCGGCCGTGGATCCTTATGCCAAGACTAATCCAGACTAATGGATCGGGTTAATCAACCGAAACGGATCCTATTACCGAGACAGGCACGCCCAGACTTGTCTGTACGTCGTCGTCATCGACGAGCCCATGTAGGCTACTCCATCGACTTCGACTTCTTGCTCGTCCTCTCCATCTTCCTCCTACCACATCTCGACCGCGTCTTCAATCATCTCACTCTCCTTCTCGACTAAGCACCACACTCCTTCCGTTCACTCCGCTCACACTTCAACTTCAAGTTCGGCCCGTGCCATTCCACATCCCTCAACATTGCCCCCGGGCCCGCATCCCAACATCTCTCTTCCCCCTCCCTCCATCTCTCCCCTCTAGCTCACCCCCCCAACACCGCCCGACACAATGGGCTGCCTCCCGTGCTGCACGCAGCTCAACCCCGAGATCGCGGCGCTCAACGACTGCTACCCGACCTCGAAGGATCTCGTCAAGAGCGCGCCAGAGTTCATGCCCATGTCGCAGGGCCTGTCCAAGCTCACGTACTATGCCAAGAACAAGCCGAGCTCGCTCGCCAAGATCGGCGATGAGCTCGAGAAACGCGTGATCAAGGAGGCGCGGAGTAGTACGGCTGGCTATCCCAAGTCCCGCGCGTGAGTGTCCACTGTCCAGCCACCGCGTCCTGCTCAAAGCCCACTTGCCTGTCCTACCGTCCCATGCCCCTGCCTGGTACCCTCACCCCCTCCTCTCCTGCCTTCGCCCATCACCACTCCTGCTCTCCCACCCCTGCCCTCCCCGCTAACACCCAGCGGCCTCCTCATCTCCCTTGTCGTGCTGTACAAGCTCCTGACGGAATGCAAACGCGACATCGGGCTGTTTGCGCGGCAGAGCCTGCGGTCCATCTCCGCCGCGCTCGACGTCAAAGTCTACCAGTCGAATGGCAAGACGGACCTCGAATCCGCGTCGCGAGCGAGCAACTGCTTCGTCGCGCTCACACAAGCGACCGACGGCGGGCCGATCGGCATCGACGACGCGCTCACCAGCACGTACGTCGAGGTGCTGAACAAGTTCTCATCGCTCGCGACCTCGACCGCCGTGGCATCGCCCAGCCCCGCGGCGCCCAGCGCGCCCGTCACGAGCGAGAAGGCCGACGACGAGGACCAGAGCCGCGCGCGCCTCATCGGCCTGCGCGGGCTGACGGGCGCGGCGACGAGCGATGCGATGTTCTCGTCCGGGTCCGGGCCCGAGTTCGCGCGCCAGGTCAAGGCTATCGTCCCCGGTCTCCTGGCGATTCTGGACGAGTCGGACGTCAGCGAGCTCAAGATGCTCGTCAAGCGCAGCCGGCGGCGCTCGGGCATGGCGCCGCTCATCACTGAGACGCCGGTCGGCGGGCGGCCCCGCCCGCCAGCGAGCTTGAGCGAGCACGTCGTCGGCGAAAAGGGGCCCAGCGCAGGGGACGTGGCCTCGGCCGCGTTTAGGTGCATGTACGAGCTCGTCGCTGAGTGCCACACGAGCCAGGCGAGCCACGTCCTCGACGTCGTCCTCGCCTACCTCGACAAGCGCGGCGGGTGGCGCGACGTCGAGCGGTGCTGCCTCCACGCCGAGTCGCTCGCCCAGGCCATGCCGCTGCAGACGCGCTTCGTCGTCCCCACCCGCCTCGTCGAGCTGCTCGTCAATATGCCCGATACCGCGCCGCCGTCTGACCGGCACATGTCGGCGCTGGCGATGGTCACGACCGTCCTCACGTCTAGCGTCTCCCTCGTCGGCCTGGCGGTCACCGACATCCTGAGCTCGCTGATCTCCGTCATCGAGCGCCGCGTCGCTGTCGACCCAACGGACGCCCTCCTGCCGCCACTAGTGTCGTGCGTCTCGAGCCTCGGCACGCACATCTACTACGTCGACCAGATCAACGACATTGTCGAGGAGACGACGCTGCAGATGATGACGATCCCCCAATCGAACCCTGCGCGGCAGGAGATCCTGCGCGTGCTGATCCACTGCATCACTGGCGTGATGAACGCGGCCGACCACGGCGACGCCGTCGAGGCCGAGGCGCGCGAGCGGCCCTCCTCCCCACTGCCGCCCAATGCCCTGCCCAAAGACAAGGGCAAGGTGCCCGCGCTCGAGTCGCCGGCCGTCGAGGCCCCGCGCGCCCGCGACGCCGGGCGGCGCAACCCATCGCCCCCGAGGTGTGGCAGGAGACGCTCCCGCTCCTGTGCGAGTCGAGCTACGCCGTGCGCGCGGCGTACGCCCGCGCCCTCCTGTTCTACCTCCGCACCGAGCTGCCAAGGGACAAGCGGCCACGGCCGGACGAGGCGAACATTGTGCGCTTCTGCAACGCGCTCAATGCGGCTGTGTACACGCTCGCCATGAGCTCGCGGCTCGGCGTCGGCGAGCCGCTGCCGAGTGTGCCGCCGACGCCGACGCCGGGGTCCTCGGGCTTTGTGCATCACGCTGCCCACGGCCACGGGGCGCAGGCCGTCCACGGTCATGCGCAGGGCGGACCGAGAAGGGCGGGGACGGACACACCGCCCAAGGGCGGCGTGACGTTCACGCTGCAGGAACCGACGCCGCAGGAGACGCCGCTGCCGACGCCGAACGAGACGGCAAGTGGGGCGGAGGGCGCGCGCTCGCGCTCCGCCACGGCCGCCACCGCGACGTCGGCCGTGAACGGCACCGCGACGCCCGGGACGCCGGGCAGCGGCTCGGCGACGCCGCCGCGCAAGCCGCTCCGCGGCGGGCGGCGCGTGAGCCTTCCGCTGAACCGCCTGGTGCCGGACGACGTGGGCGCGTTCGACGCGGTGGCCACGCCCGCCGACTACGCGGCGATCATCCGCATCCTCGACGAGCTGCACGCGGCCGTGCCGTCCGCGGCGCTCGAAACCAGCGCGCCAATGTTGTTTGCGCTGGACGCCGACGCCGGGTCTGAGCTGATCCGCCGCGCGGGCGACGACGGCGCGTGGGTCGCCGAGCGCCGGCGCGCGTGCCGCGAGACGCTCCTCGTCGTGTGGCGGCACATCGCGCGGCAGTGGGGTCTCGAGCCCGTCCTCGCCCTGGCCGACGGCGCGATCAACGCCCTCCCGCCCCCCTTCGTCGTGCCGGACCCCGCGGCGCCGCCGCCCGTCGGCGGGGACGATATCCTCCCCCTGCCCGACGCGCCGTACGGCTTCGCGCGCGACGAGAGCGCGGGCGAGAGCGCGGCGTCGACACGCCCCCTCCTCCCCGCCGCGTCTCTTGCCGAGGCGCTCTCCTCCTCGCCGGAGGTACAGGCCGGCACGGGCCGCGACGGCGCGTCCCTCCTCGCGCTCTTCGGGGCGCGGTGGAGCGTCGAGCGCGCGATCCAGGACAGCGTCGAGCGCTTCTCCCGCCACGGGGCTGGCGGCGGGGGTGCGGCGGGCGGGGAGGGCGGCGGGCTCATGGCGATCCCGAACGCGAGCTACCAGTCCTTCGGCCGCCCCGTCTCCCGCGCCGTCGACGTGGCGGACCTCCGCGACGCGCTCGCTGGCGACGGCCACGCGCCGGCAGCGGGGAGCGCGGCGCAGAGCGTCGCGTCGACGCATGTCAGCTCGGCGCCGGCCGGCACTGCCGCGTCGCCGCCGCGGAGCAAGCCGGACCCGCAGGAGATCCTCAAGGAGATCTTTAGGGAGAAGAAGCCGCGCGCCGCCGCGGCTCAGCAGGGGCAGGGGCAGGGGCAGGGGCAGGGGCAGGCTGTGGCTGTCTAGTTCCCCTCCCCCTCCCCCTGCCTCTGCCCTGCTTCGCCTCGCCTCGCTCAGCCGAGGCGACCTCTTGACGAGTTGTCCGAGTACGAGTACTAGATACCACTAGATTGCTTCACTTTACCTTTACATTTACGCGCGCCGCGCTTAGTCTCGCTAGATTGCCTCATAGTTATATCTGATGGAATGCTTGGCCTCTGCTCTGCTCGCAGCTCGGACGCAGGTGCTGGGCGAGAGAGATTTTAACTTGAAGCCATCATGACGGTCACAGCAGATGCTCCTCCTGTAGTGCCAGCACCAACTCGTTGTATGATTCGACTGCCGCGGCACGCTAGGTGGCATGGCACAGGCTCAACATTCTTCCAGTCTAGACCAACCCGGCAGCGACTGGACGCATTAGTAACAGTAACACGGCACAAGATCAGTGCGCTCGCCGCCTCGCCCTCTCGCCCTATCGCCCCCTCCCACCTGCTCCCCTCGCCCCCTCCCACCTCGTCCACTCGCACGTTCGCTGCGCTCGCGTGCTCGAGCTCGCGGTCGCTCTCGGGATGCTGTGACATGCCATGGGGTGCGCTAGCGACTGGACACAAGACCGACTAATGAAAACGATGCGGAGGAAGGGGACAGTGATTCGAGCTAACAAGGTTGACCAGAGGGGTTCGACGCTGCACCCAAGATGCAAGCGGCGCTAGCGGGGAACAGAAAACTGGGAAAAGGTAGGGGTCCGGCCAGGAGCGCGCGCACACGGCGCGAAATTATCGACAGAGCAAGAGGTGATGTGATCGTGTCTGTTTATACAGCGAGGCTCTGAACTCGCAGGTCATTAGAGGTCTACTCGACTGGGGTCAGCCCTGCCCCAATGACACGGCACTCACAGTTAGACCAGGTCGTCTCGGCGTGGTTGTGTGCCCAGTCGACGGCAAACGTCGACGCACGGAGGAATTTCTTGTTCGAGTACTTCTTGTACACGTACACCTTGTCAAAGCCGGCCTCGACAAGTCGTTCACACAGCAGCACAGCTCCAGGAATCAGCTGGCGCTCGGTGAAGTTCGAGTAGAAGATGAAGGCGTCGTTCCAGTCGCCCCCAAGCATCTTGCGTGACAAGTACATGCCCACAGCCGCAATCATACTCGGCTTGCAGCGGAGGAAGCGGTGGTCGAGTAGCGTCACCTCCATGAGGAACTTTGACAGCGTACGCGTTTGGATGTCGTAGTCGTCCGCCTTGGAGATGCGGCGGACCCACGAGTACGGCGAGCAGTACTGCGAGATGTTGAAGTCGAGCGTTTGAAGCACAATGCGCTCGCCCTTGAGAATGTCGTCCTTGGTGTAGCCGTGCTCGGTCATGAAGACAAACTCGTCGACACTGGGAGCGAGAATCTCCTCGTACTTGGCCGCGATGAACATGGCCGTGACGCCGACAAGCTGGAGCTTGCTGAGCGACACCACACGCACGGACAGGAAACGGTCGATAATGTTGACGGCAATCCACAGCGTCTCAGGAAGCATGTGGTAGCGCATGTGGACTTGCAACAACCAGTCGATCAGGGTCGTGCGCATCGTCCTGTTGCGTCAGCGGGGGGGAAGTCGAAGCAAAGCAAAAGCTACTCACCAGTCAGTCTCCGTCTGGAACTCCATGTAGTTGGGGTTGGCCATCACCTGGGTCTAAGTTGTAAGCAAATGTGCAAAGCTCCTCGCCTCACCTCGAGCCTCTCCATGTGCCCGAAAATCTCGTCGGCGTACTCGGCCACCATGGTCGTGTCATACAGGTCGATCTCGTCCTGGAACGTCGCCTGGACATCATCGAGCTCGGCGCGGCACATGAGCGCCTCCTCTTCAGACATGCGCAGCCAGTCGTCCTCGTCGTACTCGAGCTCCTCATCGTCACTGGCACCAGTGACAGTCCCCTCGTCGTCCATCAAAACCATGTCGTCTTGGGCGACATTGCGGGTGTAGTCGACGTCCATGTCGGTCATGAAGTCGGCCTCGTCGGCCGTTGCCGCACGCGCGGGACGAGTGCGCTGAGGAACAGGTGCGATGGGGCGGGTAACATTTGAAGAAGGCTGTTGGGGGGGCTGTGACCTGTTGCCTAGTGGCTGGCGCTGGATTTGAGCTGCCTTGGCGGCTATGCATGTCAGCGACCTGGAAGGTGACGCCAGCGACGACAAGAGACGTACCAGTGGGGATGGTTGATGAAGAACCCTCGCCATTGTTCTGGGTTGTTAGTATGTCTTCCTTCTCCGGATGGATCGGAGGAACAAACATCGCAACAACGTACGGGAATGACAGAGAGAGCGTTGCGCTCACGCTTGACGCCGTTCTTGCCGACATCCTTGATGACGTCCTTGACGAGGTTGACTTGACCTTCCTTCTGGGACAGGCCAGAGTTCCGTGTCACGGGCTTGGCTGCTCCTCGAGCGGCTGTGGGGCGGGGGATGGCATTCTCGTCGTTGGCACGGGAGCGAGTCGCTGCTCGGCGGGGGTTGGCGGTCTGCATGTGAGCGGTGGCCTTCTTTAAGGATGATTGCACTCACGCGGTTCATGGTGGAGAGGGAAGGGAAGAGGGAAGGTTGATGGCGGTGTTTATTATACTGAGTAGAGGTTGCCTCGAGCAAGAGAGAGGAAGACCTATGATGGGGCCGACCGAGAGTTGGGCCCGAATCGGCTTCTCTGTTCGTTCGTCTAGTCTTGATGCGAGGTTGGGGGGATGTGCTGATTGTAGAAGCAGGATGGGGGATTATTGGAGAGGAAGAGAGGAAGGAAGACAAGAGTATGCGGGGGTGGTTTGGGAGGAGTGTTTGGTGTATTGCAATGTTGTGTGCCGAGCCGTTGGGTGCGAGTAACCCTTAACTTGGGACCGTTGCAAACGAGGGCGAGAGAGTAGTAGAGTAACAAGGTAGGGGGGAGGTATGCACCGAGCAGGAGGAGAGAGGTGAGGGGGAGGATGGGGGAGGATGAGGAGGAGGTATCGAGGAGAAGGAGGATGAGGATGAGGATGAGGAGATGAGAAGAGAGAGGAGTAGTAGTAATTAGGGGGGGGGTATGGAGGATTGCCTGGTGGAGGGATGTAGGATGGGATGGATGGATGTTTGGTGGTCAAGGTGTTGTGTGTGTGTGTGTGTATCAGGGGTGGAGGGAGAGGCAGAGGCAGCAGAGAGCAGTGGCGGCGGCGGACGAGCGGGAAGGCTGGTTCGCACCCAAACAAACCTAGGCACCCACCACCAGTGCACCTATTAATCCCACCCAAACCGGTGACATAAACAGAGAGAAATCCGTCGCGCCACCTTTGGGTGAACAGGGGGCGGAATCAAATTTCTGTTCTGCTAAACAACGTTGTGCCGACTAGGATCTTTTGAATTATGAGACGAGTTTTGATGGATGCCGTTTTTGTTAATAGAAATCAAATAAAAAGGTAGAATTAGGGGCCCAATCATTTTTATCCCGCCCCTTGTTTACCCTGGTTGCCTTTGGTACAGGTCCTACGACGGTTTCCATTATAATTATGGGTCCAAGTTGAGTTGGGATGAGTTGCATCGGTTGTGTTTATTCCCTTCAGGACTTTTAAATACGCTCGTCTTTCCCGTCTCGCCCAGCTTGCCTATAACGACAACTCAACGCCAACTAGCTACTACTAGAACTTGTGTCCTCGTCGCGCGTGCGTGCATAGCAGCAGAGTCACAGACTCAGCCAGGCCCCAGTAGGTCCCCTCACATGTCCAAGCAAGTTCAGGGCTCGTAAACTCTCATCTCGACCTCTGGAATTGAATGATGCGCACCGTTGTTTGTGCAGTCAACGCTTTAGATGCATCACCATCACCGTTGATGCAGGTCGACAGGATTGGAACCCACTACTACTAGTACTACTGCTATCATTCTCACTCACCACCATACAAGCAGCTCAACACCGATGCGTCGTGTGTGCTTGTGAAACCGCCCAAGATACTGTCTCAAACTAAGGTGGCTCCATCGCCACCTCCAGTAGCCGGTAGCATACAGAACAGAACTGTATCTCTAAATGATATGCAGTCTACCTCATTTCAATCTCTCGTCCATCCACTGCTCACTGTCCATCATGGAGAATATCAGAGACGGCCCAGGCCTGCAAGGTGGGGCTACGTTGGAACCCATCATAGAGCTACCCGATGATCCGGAAAACCAGCTGCAGGAGCTGGAGTGGCGATTTCTCATGGTCGAGGTAAGCTACACTACGTCTTGTTGCTCACGCATTGGCCAACAACATACCGATGTGGACGTCGGAGGAGGCGTGGGTGACCCGGGAGGCTGCCGCGGCAGCCGCGGAGCGCCACGTTGCACAAGTCGAGCGCTGGGCCGCCCTTCGCGAGCGCGAGGCCGCCTTAGCTGAGCGCAGAGCGCTCCTTCGCCAGCGCGAGCAGCAGTTTACAAGCGCAATTTCCGCCTCGAGAACGTAGGTCTTCCAGTGGTCGCTCTCTGACGCTCAGTGGGGGACCCAGCCTAAGACGTGGGTCGGCAGGCTGATCTATGACATCGCCCTCATCCTCACCGGCCGCCTCTTTCGGCCTATCCAGTATTCTCCTTCGTCGCAGTACGTCCAGCCATCAGTACGGCGCTCACTCTCAGGCTCCTCCCTCCCCCCAGACATGGCTCGGTGCCGCGGTCATGGATATCTACGACATCGCCGTTGCCGTTACCATCCGCTTCCGGATGGTTTACTTCGACAAGCCGCCCCGACACAGTGGCAACTAAAACCCAGTCTCCTCTCGCCCTTCTCGCCGCCCGGCCCGCTCTTGTAGCATATATTGTACATGTATTCTCCGCAGACCTAAGTGCACAACCCCGCGACTCTGCCGCGCAGTCTAACGCGAGCGGAACGTACGGCCAGTCACAGTCCGGCGCTCCTTCTCCTCCTGCTCGGGCTTGGCGCGGTTCAGAATCTTGAGGAACTCGGCGACACGGAAGCGCATACGCGACTGCATGTACGCCTTGGAGCACTTGATGTGGTAGTGCAGGTAGTCGCGGAAGAGCTGGATGTGCGAGATGGTCGACATGGTCTGCGCCGGGTTGGCGAAGTGGCGGGGGGAGAGGACTGGCGTCAGCGACGGTTGTACACGCGGGACTCACTGAAGGTAACGTAGCCGACATTCTCGTGCTTCTTGAGACCGGGGATGTGACGGATCTCCAGTGGAGGCTCGCGGTTCGAGTACGTGACCTGCGGCGCGCTCTGCAACGACTGCAGCTTGCGCGCATCGTAGAACTCCTGGAGGAACACACGCCCAAAGATCCGGTCCGTCTCCTCCTCGAACACAGTGCTGAAGATGACAGTCACACGGTCGTGGCTCGCGCGGATGAACATGGCCTCGCCCTCGCGGTAGTTGACGGTCATGAGCTCGCCCTTGCTCTCGGTCTGCTGGAGGTCCATCTGCTGTGCGCCGGCCGGCTCCTTGTACTCGGCCTGGAGCTTCTTCTGCTCCTCGAACGCGACGTTGAAGGGGGCCGCGAGGGCGTTGCGCTTGATGAGCGACATGTGGCGGATGAGCTCGGCGCGCTCGGCTGGGTGTTAGCGCTTGCCCATATGGACCGGTACGAGGATAGAGTGGAGGCCACGACGGAGGCAGAAGTGACGAGGAGGGGTGACCCCGATCACGACGAGGGCCTCAAAGGACGAGGAGTATAGACCCGGATAGGATGACAGCGAGGGTGAGAGGGAAACAGGAGACATGGCAGCGCATCGCGGAACAAGGAAGCCAAGGGCCACTCACCCTCATCCGTTGGGAGACGCTCGAGGTCGATGCTGAGGGAGAGGTTGTACTCTGCCTCGGTCTGCGCCTCGGGGAGGATGTAGCCGGCGTACATCTCCTCGAGGGACTCGCGCGCGCCGTACTTGGCGAGGTCGGGCCAGCACTGAATGCTCATGGAGAGCAGGAGCACGTCTTGGACTCGGGGGTGGAGATGTGGAAGCGCACGCTGTCAAAGTCGACGAACTGGATGTCGGCGCGCGACGGTCTGTAAATGAGTTAGCAATCTGCAGCTGGCGGGTTTGAGGAGAGCACACCTCTCAAAGCGATCACTGAGGACATCGTGGATGATGACGTTGTGGGACTGGGTGTGAGCTTGCGCAGCTAGAAGTGGCGGTGGGCAGGAACATACCTCCAAGAGGATCATGGTGAGGAGACCGTTTTAGCGCTCCTTGGTCTGGAGTGCTGATAGAGATGAGAGGAGAATGGGATGGCTAAGACGAGGACGATGTCGACGGAGATCGAGCGGTGGATGATGATGGGCGGTTGTAGGGGTGTCGTGCGTGTCCAGTAGTGACGCAGAGGTACAGGGAATGACCCCGCAGCCACAGTGCACTGGACATTGAATGCTGTGTCAGGGAGAGTTCCACGTGGCAATGAGGCTGACAACTCACACCGATCCACCGCCCACCGATCCTATTTTGCTCCTGGTGAGGATTGTCTAGATTCCGACGCCCCTGGCCGAAGGGCTCTCGTATGTCGTGGGTGCTTAGTGCTCAGTTCCATGGCGCCCGCGTAGGACGGTTGGGGTTGGCCGTGGGCGGAGCAACTTCTTTATTGTGTCCAAAGCCACATATCTCCTTCTCCAGCTCGTTCATCTCCTTTTAATCTTCTTCTCTTTTCTTCTCTCGCCGCTGAACACGCCCCACGCTCTGTCTGCCTGCAAGCAGCGCGCGCACGATCATGTCTACCCCGCTAGCCCTCGCAATCGTCGCCGTAGTTCGAGCGTCACCAGCGCACTTCGGTAAGTCGTCTCTCAACAACTGTCGGATCGTCGGGTCTGTGCGCGACGCGTCCGGAGGATCAGAAGAGGAGGTTTCATGGCCCACCCACAGATCGATGGCACTGACACGTAGCCAGGTTCCACTCAACAAGCAGTCGTCTACGAGGTTGGTCTCTCACTACACGCGTAAGACGTCGCTCACTCTACAGGAACATGCGCGAGGATGTCGTCAAGCCGCTGTCCAAGGGCCAGCCCCGGCGGAGCCCGGCGAGCTCCCGAGCGATACCAGTCGCTGGGCTTCAAGGCCGATGTGCAGACAGGTCGCTGGATGTTGGTGCCTGTACGTTCGAAGCGCGCGCGACGCGTGTAGGAGCACAAGCTAATGGTAGCGTCGGCGTTCATCCTCATGATGATCCGTCATCTCTGGGCCAACCAGTGGATGCTCATCGACCTGGGACTGATGGGCCCTACAAGGTCAACCCGTTCTCTTGGATGCTCTTCACGAGCCACCGCCTGCCTAACGGCAAGTACGAGAAGGGCCCTGCCGACTTTGTGTTCATTGCGTACTACATCATCTTCTGGTCCTTGTGGTTGCCATCGTGTGCTGAGCTATGTGCTAACTCTCGCAGTGTTCGCCAGTTCGTGACGCTCTACATCCTTCGCCCGATGGGCAGGAAGGGCATCCCCTGGAAAGATGATGCGCTTCACGGAGCAGGGCTACGCCGTGTTCTACTTTGGCATTCTGGGCGCTGCCGGTATCGTGAGTTTAAGCTTGCGCAGTTGTGCTGACGCTGCAGTCGTCATGAAGCAGCTCCCGACTTGGTGGTACCAGACTGAGCACTTCTGGCTCGAGTACCCCCACCGCGAGATGACCTGGGGCCTCAAGACGTACTACCTCATGCAGGCGGCGTACTGGTGCCAGCAGACCATCATCTTGCTCTCAAGATTGAGAAGCCTCGCAAGGACTTCAAGGAGCTTGTCGCGCATGTAAGTGGTCCCTTGGGCTAGCTGACTAAAAGCACATTGTCACTCTCTGGCTCATCGGATGGAGCTACGGCATATCGGTATGGTTTACCTAGAGACGCAGGCGCTGACTGTATAGCTCACCTACATCGGCGTGTCGATCTTCGTGACCATGGACGTGTCGGACATCTTCCTGGCCGTGAGTCGTGCGAGCTGACAGTACTGACATCAGTTCGCCAAGTGCGTCAATTACGTCAACGAGGCGTACTCTGCCCACCGTTCGCGGTCTTCGTCGTTGTCTGGACCTACTTCCGCCACTACCTTAACATCAAGATCCTGTACTCGGTGTACACCAGTTCAACCTCATCCCGTAACGTCGCGTAGTAGGGCCCGAGCTGACCCAAGTGCCGAGGAGCGTGCGCATTCCGCCCTTGGAGGACAAGTGGATGGTTGGATGGTGAGTCCCACGTCTGATAGGGCGAATGCTGACAGCCAGGATGAAGTGGCAGATCTTTGTCCCATCTTCCTCCTCCAGCTTCATCAACCTGTTCTGGTACTTCCTCATCTGGCGCATTCTCTTCCGGTAGGTGAAACAGCCGATCATACTGACACGCAGCATCGTCTTCTTCGACATTCGCAAGGACGAGCGGTCCGAGGACGAGGACTCGTCGGACGAGGCGGCCAAGCAGGTCGCTGGTGCCGACAAGAACGAGTAGATGCGAGACGCTGAGATGCCATCTCGGCCTCGAACTGGACAGAGCAGTTCTTGCTCTTGTCCGTGGAATCACCCACAGGCCTGGAGAGGGAGGAGGGGAGGAGTTGCATAGAGCATACCGCGGATCTAGAACAACCGCCTAATTGGCTGCTGCTAAGATGCAGAAGCAAGTGCATTTGAACTGTCCGCGGAGGTGTTCGAGGCTGAGATTGCGTGACTGTGGCTGTGGCGTACGGGTGGCGTGTGTGATCACACACGCCAAGTGCCTATTGAGCGCCGCGGCAAGGGGACGCGTAGCGCGTACCGCGACAAGATTCTACGTGACAACTCCGGGAGCTCTTCCGTTTGTCAGTAACGTCGACTTGGTTGCATCCTCCGCAAAACCATGTTCTACAACCACCTCGCGATCTCGGGCGACTGCGACGGCCTGCGTCATGGTTCCGCTCGATCGACGCGCGTGACCTTTGAATTGTTAGTTTGGAAGTTTATTGCGTCCCAGCCAATGACGACTGGCGTGGGCGTGTGCAGCCACGAAACTGCGTGAGCTTGATGAGTGTCGTCGTCGCCTGCGTACGTGTATAGGTACCTTTTGGTGGGCTAGAAGCTACGAGTCATGGGAACCGAAGTATCGAATAGATGGGTAGCGAGATCGAGACAGAAGTGTTCTGCTGGTGGAGGCCGGTGGAGGTGGAGGTTTGAGTGAGAGGGAAGTGGAGGTGCGCGGTTGTCCGGTCTGACCGGTGGTTGGTGTGCGGAAGCAAAACTCAAGTAGTAGAAGGAGAGCGGCAATGGCGTCAGGTGGTTGAACCCGAGGGTTGATGATGGCATCCAAGGCTTGTATTACCCCACAGTCACCCGCACATTGACCCCGCCCACCCGAGCACCTACAAGTGATTGCCTGCCGCCACCCAGGTACCCAGTCCCCTCTCTCTACCTAGTTAGCGAGCCCCCATACGCATACCGCGGCAGTGTGTGGACACTCTGTAGGTAGCAGCAGCCACTAGCCCCCCCCCACACGGCCACGGCCACTTGCCACCTTGCCACTCCCCTCATCACCACCCATCATCATCATCACAATCCCCTCTCACATCAACGAACCTCGCCACTCACGCCCCTTATCACCCCACCCATCATACCCAACCACCAACCACCACACCACTCTCCCAGCCCTCCATGTCCCCAGGTCAGCGCGCCGAGCGCCATCTCGGCAGCCATCGCAGGCGTCTCTCAGAGTTTTGCCACCCGCCGCTCGTCGCGTTCCGCCAAAGTGAAACAACACGATTCACCCCCTCCACCAACAGGGTCTGACAGTTGTTATGGCGTCCGCAGCCTTGACGGTAGCCTCGACTGGTCGTGGCAACAGCGACAACGAGGGAGAGGGGAGCGACGTGAGCGAGCCAAACAGCTCGAGCACAGTACAAGTACGAGCACAAGTGGTAGCGATGCGGACAATGAGGCTACAAAGAACGCGTCAGCCCAAGCCCCAGCCCAAGCCTGAGCGCCCACAACCCATCGCTGGCGATGGCAGTGGCGCTCCACACAAGACGGCACGACGCCGAGCGCCCACCGCGTCACTTCCACGCTGGCGTGTCGCCATTCGACGTCGAGCTCGCTGACCATGCTTGCGACGCGGCGGTCCAGTCGGGCAGACGACCAGGAGGAGGCACAAGACAAGGAGAAGCCTGGGAACAACAGCCCAACCAAGTCTTCCCCACCCATTGTCAGCCCCACCTTCCGTACTCCCACAGGTATCCGGCGCGTCCATGTCATCGGATGGAAGGTACACCAACTCCACCGCCGCGGCACTGCCTACACCGCATTCGCCGTCCGGTTCGACGCTCCACCAGAGACCAGATAGACCACGCCCGCCACTCCTCTCACACACTCTGTTCGATATGCTGGCCGACGCCCCGTCTGCTTCTGAACCATCGTCGCCAGCTCGCTCGATTCGATGTGCGTCACTTCTCTGTCATCGCTGTCGCGCACATCCTCCCTCTCGATACTGATTGGCGGCATCACATGACTCGCAGTGAGGCCGCCCTAGAGCTCGACAGTGAGAACGAACGCCGCGGGCTCGACGCCTAGGCCTCGAGACGCGTCGCGGCGCCCCAGTTGGAGGAAGGGGCAGCGCCGAGCTTGTGCTTCCACCCTGTCGCTGCCAAGCACATCGCTCCACCTGGCCTGGATAGATGGAATGGATCGCCATCGGGCACGCGCATCGCCTTCTCGCCAGTCCAGAGCGGACGCGCGATGTCCTCGGCGCCCTCGCTGCCAAGCGCAAGTGTGTGCAGCTTCCTCACGGCCACGTGGTGTCGTAGACGACGGACGGCTTCAGGCGACTGTGCTCACAGGTCTCACCACCGCGGACGTGCACGAGCGCATCTCTGAGGCTTACGAGTCTCTGCATCATCTCCTGAACCCGACGGCGAAGTCGACCAGCGCCACGAGCTCGAGGGCATGGTGTCGTCTTACGCATCCAGAGCGGAATGGGTCCACCTCGTGATCCCGCTGGAGGGTAGGTGGTGGCGATGGTGAACAAATGGAGCTGTGGCTGACATCAGACGCGTCGACGAGCGATCTCGATGGTGCCGTGCCTGTTATCACGCTCAAGGACGAGGAGGAGCGCTAGCGGCAGAAGCGGCGCGTGACGATGAGCAGAAGAACGCACTGGCGGAAGCCGTCACGACAGCGTTATCGATCCTCCTCCTTCGCATGACGAAGCCTCCACCGTGCACAGCTCGCCATCGAAGAGCGACCAGCTATCGCTCAAGGACATTGACGATACCCCGCCCGCAAGGGACCCGCGTCACGAGCCGTGGCACTTCAGTACGCGCCTGCCGGACGTCACAGAGGAGGACGAGCCGAACCCGCGCTCGGCGCATCGACCGCCTCCCTCCCTCCTGATGAGGACGTGCTAGCGGCTGTTGCGCTCCTCGAGCGCATCCTCGACCATCCGGCACCTATCGTCTCTGAGTCCGTCGCGACGTTCCTGGAATGGCGCCCGTCCCCGCTGCCCAACCTCGCCTCGCTGTCGCGCACCCCGCCTCGTCGCTCACCGCCTCCTCGCCCGCGTCCTCGACATTCGACGGCGGCGCGCCCGTGCCCACGATCCAGTCAGCCGGCGGCGAATGGGAGGCAACCCTGTCGCGCCGCCTCGCGCACCGCCGCGAACTCGACGCTGCCGCCCGGCGCGCCCGCGCTCACGCGGCGCAGCAGCCCAACCTCCGCGCCCGCCGGCGGCGGCGCGGCTCGCCGACCTCGACGTCGGCGTCCACGCCCCCGCCCCTCCCGCACAGCGAGTGCGGCCCGGCCCGCTGTTCCCGCGCCCACGCCGCACGATGAGTACGGCGAGTGTCGGGCTCGCGGACCTGTTCGACCGTGTCTTTGCGCCAGTGCGCAACGTATTCGCCAAGTCGAGCTGGACGCAGGTGGCCATCGCGTGCGCGGTGGCGATCGCCGTCGGGTGCGGGTACTGGGCTGTGCGCACGCAGGCGTAAGCGTGGCCGAGCGAAGCGAGGCTGCGCTCAGCCGTTGCAGACGGGTCGTCGCGAGGCAGTGCGAGCGACACCGTCCTGAAGCGCTAGAGCACGACCTATGAGCATACCGCAGTCATGTGCCGGCGATAACAAATCACCGCTCATTGCGAGCATACCCCGGCGCGGCCGCACCTCCTACCGCTCCTTACTAGACCCGCCATCACCCTCGTTATCATGTCCACCCGATCAAACAGAACAGAAGAACAGACTAAGATCAGGATCAGTCTAATTCGTTGTATGCCCCTTTCCCCGTTGTATCCGCCTGCTTGCTGTGTACATGAAGTTGCTTGCCACGAGTGAGAGAGGGCGATAACATGTGTCATTGAGAGGGTGAGGCTGGCGCTGTGGCTTCAGAGGAGTTGAGGGGCGAGGGGTGTGGGAGGGGAGATTCCGGGACGGAATGTGGTGGCGGTGCGGAGCGGCTCCACTGACGCGGCTCAGCAGAGAGGCGAGAGGTGGGAGAGGCGGGAGATGCGCAGGCCTAGCTACGAGGACGGTCAGGTGAGCAGCTGCGCGACCCCAGGCCGCTCTCACCAATACCCATATTGACGAGTACGATATGACCCGCCGCATTTCCGCCCATTGACGAACGTCTGTTGAGCGATAGCCTGTCGTTGTCTGAGGCGTGGCTTGCTGTTGGGTGATGCATCGTAGCGGCGCGCGGAGATGCGCCGTGAGTTGACGTCGGCCCGCCACTGTTCCGTCAGGAGGGTCCAGTGCTGGAGGCTCCGATTCAGAAGCTCCAGTTTAGGAGACTCCAGTCCAAAGGTTCGTTCACGTGGCTCCAGTCCATGAGGCTCCAGTAGTGTTCAGAACGCGTTGGGACCTTGGGACGGACGTGCTGCCCGATACAGACGCACCCTGTAGGTGAGAGTGCGGGGTACGAGGTAAGAAGAGTCAGAATCAAGTACCACACCAGTGAACTCTGTGCGACTTGCAACTCGTCGCTGCGCCGCCCGCTCGTCTTCCTCCCTCGACTGCAATGGGTCAATGAATGTATATGCAGCGCGCGGCCGCACAATGTAGACCTATGAATCCTCTAGTGGTCCACCTGCGAGCGTGGGCATCACATTGCCCAACGCCCGCTCACTCCAGCTTCCACACCTGGTCCGGCCGCAGCCCCATGTCCTTGAGCATGCCGGTGAGCGGGCCCTGCCGCAGTGTCGGCGCCAATGGGCCGCAGAGTGGGCGCATCAGTCTGCCGTCAGCGTCTGTGCGGCGGGCACTTCTCCAACTGCCCGGCATCGCAGGCCACCACCGAGCCGCCAGCGCCTTGCTGAAGACAACACTCACCGCGGCGGCAGGCACACCAACACCAACACCCGCTCCGCGCCCGCCAGTTCACCCTGGACGTCGGCGCGCTGCACCTCGCCCCCAGGGATGCGGCGCACGTCGAGCGCGTCCCCCCACTTCTCCTGCAGCGGGGCGAGGTACTTCGCGCTCCAGTCTTCGCGTGGTGGGTCAGTCGGGATGGGGCGCTGGTGCAGGAGCGTGAACTTTGTCGAGACGGTGCGCGGCGCCTTGGCGAGGAGCTGGAGGAAGGGGGCGACGGCGGTGCCGGTGGAGATCTGGCGTCAGCTCTGCGCGGAGGACCACATAGCTGAGGCGGGATGTGAAGACTTGGCACGAGCTGGGACGCTTCTCAGATACACCACGCCCCCTTCAGCCTGGGCACTCACCATCACCACCCGGTCGTAGTCGTCGGGGTTGATCGCGAACGTCGCCACGGGCCCGCGGAACCCCACCTCGTTCCCTGGGACACGGGTGTGCACCAGTCTGGTATCAGCGCTGCCCTCTCGTTCCCTCCAGCGCCGGTCCATCTGCTCCTTCCTGTGCCACTACTGCACACGCAGACTCACCGCCCAACCTCCCCCCCGCGCACGCGCTTAACCACCAGACGCATCTCCCCGTCGGCCTCCACATCGTTGACCGGCGTATACGGCCGCTCAATCATCAAGTCCGGGTTCTTCACCATCACATGCTGCACCACGACCATCCCCTCGTGTCCCTCATGCCCCTCTCCCTGAGCGCCCGGGGGGCGGGGCGGCACCCCATACGGCGAGTAGGGCACGGCCTCGCGGCCGAACTGGCCCCGCTCCGGCTCCGCGACCGGCACGGTGATCTCGACGTGTGCCGGCCCGACGCGATCGATCGCGCTGACCTTGTGGTCGGTGTAGACCTGGGGGTTGAGCGCTGGGCGGGACGGGGCGAGGTAGTAGGTGATAAAGGGGATGAGGGCGAGCACGGCGAAGAGGCGGCGGCGGGCGCGCGGGGTGCCGGGGACGAGGAGGGAGGGGGCGGCGCGCGGGGCCGAGGAGGAGAAGGCGCGCGAGAAGGGCGAGGGGCAGGGAGGGGTGGGGAGGCGGCGGGGTATGGGGAGGGAAGGGGGATGCAGGGCGCGGAGGCCGGGAGACAGACGCAGGAGCGGACGCGCCATGGGTTGGGCAAGGAGGTGAGGACGAGCAGGTGGGAGATGAGGAGCGATGGAGGAGCGATGGAGGAGGTCGGAAACGAAGTTGCAGGTCGCAAAGTCAAAGTGGAGGCACGAAGTGGAGGTCCTGCACGTGGTGGCAGATTGGTGAGCAAGTGCAAGAACTTCACGGTTTTGAGGATGTGCCTCCACTACCTCCCATACTCTCCCTTCGTTGATTACGACTTGCTTACGGTGGGCCAGGGAGGGCTTCAAGGCGGGAGTAGCTCTTCCAGCGGGTCTTGGAGAACGCTTGTGAGAACGAGCGGGAGGTTGTACCTCTTAAACGACAGCTCTGGCTGGAGCACCCAACATGGCGAACAGATGGTGCCTATCTCACTGATATTCTTGCTGACCGAGCTGAGTGCCGTGGTGCCTACCGTCGTTCATTCCTCGACCTTGCTGCGTTTGAACGCAGTCCATCTCGTTGCGGTCTTGGCACTTCCGGGTCTGACTACTGAGGTCCAGTCCACATTAGGTATAGAGCCAACGACAGCAGCTGCATTTATATCGGCATGGTCGGCCTTGCCCCCTCTGTCCCCTCTCTCAACACCAGTCGTCGCTGAGGCGCCCCCAACCGACCTCCTGACCAACACAGCCCACCGCCATGGTCTCAGTCTCACTCACCCTCCTCGTCGCTCTTGCAGTGCTAAGCGGATCGGGCGCTGTCCGCATCCATCCCAACGGCAACACCTCCCTCTGCCTCACCCGGACCGGCGAATTCGCGGGAACCGACTCCAACGCCTCTGTCGACCTACAGCCATGCACCGTCGGCAATACTACACAGTACTGGAGCGCCAACCCGCCCTTCGTCACCCAGTTCAGCCAGGGCGGCATGTGTCTCCGCTCACGTGGCGGTGAGTAGCCCCGTCCTGGGCAGACCACAAGAAGACGAGAAGAAGCTGGTCAGAGGCAATGGGGGCGAAGCTGACGCCAGATGCCAACGGCGAATCACTCGCGTGGAGCTACTGCGGCAGGGGGACGTACTGGACCCCTCTTGGGGGAGGGAAATATAGCCAGGGCCGCGGGGCGAGGCTCGGCAGACAGGTGTGCCTCGATCATAAGGATGGGGACGGCCGCACCGTCCAGACGTGGAAGTGTAGTGACGACACGGGGTGGGGGCCGCAGGTGTGGACGTTCTCGCAGCTGGATTTCGAACCGCTTGATAACCAGTCGACGTGATGGGAGTTGATGTTGAGCTGTATGATAGTCACTGTGCTCGAGATGTGTCGCCTGTGCAATGCGTTGTGCATAGTGGTCTCGGCCCGGGGTGAGAGCCGCTCGGATGCTAGTCTTCGGTACGGAAGTGCTGGGACCTGACGATCGTCGATGGCCACTCCATAGGCCATTGGGTTCCGGAAGCCGTCACAGGTACGCGTCTGTTCAACACCGCTGAAGTCGCGACCTGTCCGAGCGGATGTTGTCATGGTCGTGATGGTGAGACGATACCTAGCTCAACTCATCTTCTGTTCATTCCTCAGTGTTCCTTGACAGTGCCCGCCTGCTGTTGTCCGCTTGGCACTGTAGCTGCAGACGGCTGATGTTGCGCTAGCTGGGCGGGTGGAGCCCTCCGAGAAGCATATATAGCTTGCTGGTTCTCATCACTAAGCTGCCAATACCCATCACTTGCTAAAGTGAACCTCACGCCCCTCAATGGTCGCCCTCTCATTCGCCCTCCTCGCCGCCGCCCTCGCCATCCTCGGCGGCTCCGATGCCCGCCGCGTCCACCCAAACGGCAACACGCAGTACTGCCTCACGCGCATTGGCTCCTTCTCGGCCGGCAACGCGACGGTGGAGATCCAGGAGTGCACCGGCAGCTTCACGCAGAACTGGATCGTCACCCCGTTCTTCGTCACCAAGTTCAGGAACTACGGCCGGTGTCTCGGCGCCTCGTCTGGTGAGCCTACAGTAGAAGAGGCGCTGACGGCGAGGCGAGAATGGCGCGGCGCTGGGGTTCTACAACTGCCTCAGTCGGCGGACGAGCTGGACGTATATCGGTAACGGCAAGTATCGCGCGGGAGGGGCCGACGACGTATGCCTCGATAACAGGGATGGCGCGAACGGTGTGGTGCAGACGTGGAAGTGTAGTGGTGATGCGACGTGGGGGCCGCAGACGTGGACGTTCTCGAACTGGGGACGGGGGGAGAACTCGAGCTAGGAAGAGAAGGAATGACGGTGTCAACGTGAAACGAAGGATGATTGTATCGAGGCAAATAGCGATGGCACTACTGTACAGAATGCGAGAGGCGTCAAAAGTCATGCAACTATGGGGACATCGTCTCGCCCGCCGTGATCCCGGAATCCTTCATTCGCCATAGAGTGCACTCTGTACTCGCTGCAGAGATTCGTGTGCTAAGCATACAGTAAGGGATGCCTTTTGGACATGAACCTCTGACAGAGCAACTAGATCTCGGCGTGCACCGGATCGGTCGCGAAGGCGTAGAGGCGCTCGCCCACCCTCCGACGAAACTCGTGCTCGGGGATGCAGGTCACCAAGCTGGCAACGGGAGGAGGACAGTCGGGGATCCGAGCCCAGAGAGCCTGCGCCTCTTCGAGTGTCTTGGGCAAGCGATAGATGCTTGCCGTTGTGCCGGGACGTTTGGGCTTGACTCGCTATCGACGTGCTCCTTGACGATGTCGCGGTATGTGCGGGCATGAAGCTCGGCAGTTTGTAGGATCACCCTAGGCTTCAACCAGTACGGGAGAGCGGCCAGGTTGCCAGCGATGGTGATGCTGATATCGGCCACCGCGAGACGGTGGGCTAGCCTGGCAAAGAGGAACTTCCAGACGTTGCGAAGCGTATCACCCACAGGCTCGTTGGTTATCGCTTCCCAGCGCTCAAGGTCGCGGAGGTGGATCGTAAGCCGAGCAAGTGTTGGTGGCAAGCGCCGATGATGTACGAGCGGGAAGTGGTGGCTGCTGTGGGTGTACAGACGCGTGCCGGGAGGATACTTGGACGCGTCGAGTGGCTCCTTGGGACCGACACTCACGATGAGGTGCTGGACGGCTGGAGGGAGAGGGAAGTGGAAGCCCCGCCCCCACACGGGGCTGTGAATAACGACTATCGGAGCGCTAAACATTTGAGCACGACCTGGTGCGGTTCCCATGAGAGGACAGGAGAAGTACCGCACAACTTCGAGGTTCGGGAAGGCGCTGTGCCAGCGGGCATCAGTCACGGTGCTGGCGACGACGTCGAGGAAACGCACGGAGCGAGTAGCGGGGTACAGGTCGGAAGGCAGGAGGGAACGAAGTACGTGCATGTGCGTGCGGCGGTTTGAGGAAGAGGCGTCGTCTGAAGCCGCACCTGAGCGAGGAGCCGACTCCGATCCATCGGGAGTGCCAGGGAGGGAGGAGGGGCATGCCAAGTCGGTGCGCTGTCCGTCAGCCAGTTCCAACGATTTGTCCTTACCTCTGCACCCGGACTCTCAAGGGAGATGTAGACGTATGCCAACAGCTCGCCTCCAGGCTGCTGTTCCAGACGCCAGTGAGAGAACATATCGTTCACGCGAGTGTGCCACTGACGCGAGGTGGAGCGCAGCTCGAGTGGGGCGTAGGTCGCGATAAGGTCGACGACGGCCGGGTAGCTCGTGTGGTCGATCTGCATGGTCGACATGGTTCCGGCAACGCAAAGCTGATTAGGAGCCTGCAGTAGTAGCTGACTGCAAGGAATGAGGAGAAGCTGTACCCCGTTAGAAGGGAGGTCAATTGGTCCTAGTATCTTCAGAAGGTGGATGTGAAAGGCAAGGAGATGTAGTTCGAGTGTGATGAGTGTGGTGGCGCAGATGGTGCGAGCTCGCACTGTGGGCTTGAGTGGTGTCGTGCCCATGGAGAGTCGCAAGACACACTCGTCAAGATGAGCGGAGAAATGAACAGCAACGAACGCCATGCTAGTGTACATGGATGTCTATGCGATGTGTGTAGTCTGTGTCTTGTAAGCTGTCTAACGAGGCCGCGCCCAAGGGCTCCCATTCCGCCGGTCGGCCATAATGTCCTATCCTCTCGGTGGCCCGCGCTCAGAGCGGGAAGCGCGCGAGCTCGTCGAGTGTGAAGCCAGCATTATACACGCTCTCTGCGCCCAGATCCTTCACCTCGAGGTCGAGATGATTGAACAGGATATCCCGGAAGCTGTCCATGATCTTCCTCAGCTCGGCGCCCTCATACGCGTCGGGATCCCTTGTGACTTTGTCGAGGTACTCGTCGTACCGTTTCAGCCCTGCTGTCAGCCCCACCCCTCATGTCGCGGAGACGCACCATTGTGGATCTTGCGGTGCATGTCCACATGGTCCTTGGCGCCCTTCCCGCCCGCGCGGAACTGGGGCAGCTTCTTCGCGAGCATCGGGAAGATGTACGCCTCCTCGATGCGGTGGTGCAGGTCGAGGTGGTGGCTGACCTGCTCCGCCTCGCGGATGAACCGGGGGAACGAGAGTTTGGCCTTCTTCCATCCTCCGTCGGCCATCTTCACGTTAGCGCCACTCGCATGAGCTGTTGAGGGTACTCACCTCGTAGACGTTGTCGAACTCCCACGCAAACTTGTCGTGGAAGCGCTGCATCCCGTCGGCGAGCTTGTTCCAGCGCCGGAACTCGGCGGGGGACAGGTCCTTGGCGGTCTTCTTCGCCCCTTTGGACGAGGACGCGGCGGGGGCTGTCATCGTTGCCAGCGTAGAGGAGGGGGAGAGTGAGGAGAGGGCGGGGGAGAGGGAGGAGGGGGAGGAGATGGAAGAGCGGTGGAGGTAGACGCCGACAGCGATGATGGCTGTGATGACGGCGAGGAGGAGGCGGTAGTCTGTGCGGTTGCGGGCCCTAGCTGCGGGTGGGCTCATGGGTTTCTGTTACGAGGAGGAGATAACAAGCCTCACTATGTCGCTGATGTTATATCGCAAACTTGACGCTGTCCCAGGTAGAAGACCGAGATGCCGCCGGAAACGTCACAGGACGGCGACGTCGATCGGCGATCTCCCCCACTTTTATCAGCGTCGTATCACAAGTGCCCATTTGTCAGCGTCGTTTGTCAGCGTCCACGGGTGAAGGACGTCAGCATGCCTGACGCTCCAGTTCTCGGTTGATATTGCGGAGACGTGCGGACTACAGTGCCTCTGGCGTACATACTACATTCCATCATCGTCTAGCCGCACCTCCGACAACACATCGGTGGCCCGGACGTAGTCGTAACTCATGACATGCGTTATGTACTTATCTAACTTCAACTTCCATGACAACCTAGGGTTCTGTTACTCTGCATCCTCGGGCTCGTTGATGAGCGGCACCTCCATGCGCAGCTTGCTCGACACGGCTGGCGTCGTGTCCTTGTGCTTGGACGGGCTGGCCGGGCTGGCGGGTCTCGCGGGCGACAATATCGAGCGCACCGGGCTCACCGAGTTGACCGAGCTAGCAGGGCTGGCTGGGCTGGCGGGACTCGGGCGAGCAGGCGATACGGGCTTGCTCTTTGTCGGGCTGGGACTCCTGCTCGCCGGCTCGGGCGGCTGCTTAGCTGCACTCGCACTCCTGGCCTTGACTTCGTCGATACCCTCGAATGGCCGCGTCGCGAGCCACTGCTCGAGCCGGTGCCGGTCAGCGCCGAGCGCGAACTGCCGCCAGTGGAAGTTCTCCTGCTGCAGCGCGCTGACGTGTGTCTGCGGTCAGTTTTCTCAACAAATGGCCAACTCACAGTGGCCTGCTCAGCACGCAAGCGCTGCTCGAGAGCCGCGGAGCGCCACGCATCGAGGTTGCTCGCGACCTCATTCACGTCGGCCTCAGCGCGCTGCATCTTGGTCTCGAGGTAGGACGCGCGCGCCTTCTCGGCCTTGAGCTGCAGCTCCATTGTGCGTTTGGCATTCGCCTCTGTGTCGGCCATGCGGATCGCCTTCTCCTGCTCGAAGCGGACGTCGGCGACGGCTTGGGTGAGCTGGACACGCAGGTCACTGCGGTCGGCGGCAGCCTGGACGAGCTGTTGTCAGCTCCCACTCGAAGATGCCAGCTCACCTCGGCGCGAAGGTCGTGTACCTCCTTCTCCAAGGCCGCGATGCGCTCGCGCGCCAATGCCTCTCGCTCGAGCTCAGCCTCGCCGCGCTTCTTCTCAAGCTCGCGCTCAAACGTATGCCCGAGCCCATCGAGGCGCTCGAGCAGCTTGCCGCGGAACGTCTCGGCCGACGCCTGGTGCTCGACGAGCTCCTTGTGTCTGTCTTCGGCCAGT
This sequence comes from Cutaneotrichosporon dermatis, assembly GCA_020011015.1. Classification (NCBI taxonomy): domain Eukaryota; kingdom Fungi; phylum Basidiomycota; class Tremellomycetes; order Trichosporonales; family Trichosporonaceae; genus Cutaneotrichosporon; species Cutaneotrichosporon dermatis. The sequence goes on along the minus strand of JAIGNX010000001.1, from coordinate 6,603,200 downwards.
TTGGCAGCTGCGTCGCGCTGATCGTCAGCAACTGTGCCGGAACTGAACCCACCTCATGCTTGAGAGCGTCGATAGCCGTCTGGTGAGCGGTGTTCTGCCGAGCCAGCTGCTCCCGCATCTCGTTGAGCTCTTCCCTGGCGTGCTCCTCTGCGCTCGTGATCTTGGCAAGAGCAGCAGTGGCAGCAGCGACATCGGCACGGATGAGCGCACGCCACACATCCTCCAGCTCCTTGCTCTTGGCGGCCTTCTCCGCCGCATCGAGCTTGGCTTTGAGAGCAGCCACCTCGCGCTCAGCCTGAGCAGTCTTGGCAACCTCATCGCGGAGCTCGTCATGCAGGCGAACCATCTCGTGGCCATGCTTCTGGTCGATCTTAACTTGACGCGCCTCCGCCTGAGCTTCCAGAAGTGCGTCCGTCGCAGAGCGCAGATCGTACACCACCTCCTGGGCATCCGTGAAATCGCTAAACTTGCTCATCATGGCGTGCTGGCCGCTTAAGATGGCCGTCAGCATCTCATGAGGCGTTGTCATGGCGTCGGCAACGAGCGTGCGGTCGGCGAGTTCGGCAGAGTCGGCGGTCGAAGTGCGAGTCTCGTCCTCGATCTTCTGGTGTATCTCCTGCAACAGCGTGGTGTGTGCTTCGAGGATACCGGCGACGTTGTCAACGGGCTTGGGCTGGGCAAAGAACTCTGCCATGTCAGCTACGTGCGCCAAACTTCAGCTCACCCCTGATCTTCTCCAGAGTCTCCGTGGCCACGGCGCTCTGCTTAGCAGCCGCTTCAGCCCGCTTGGTTGATTCCTCTAGGAGTCGCTGATGATCGCTTCTGCTCTGAACGACCTGCTCGCCTACCCCCTTCATCGTCGTGAGCATCTCCACGAGCATTGCGCGGGGGAGGACGATCGGCGTCGTGATGCCACCGGGTGTAGGCGATGGTGCCCGGGGAGGCGTCGTGGTGTTGATCACGGAGAGTCTACGTGGAGGAGTACGGCGCATAGGGAACTCGGCTGATGTGTCGGTCGTAGTGAACGTGTTGGATTCGGGCGACAGGACTTCGGTTGCGCGGGGCCAGTTGGACCACTTGCTTGTCTCCTCGGCGTCCACGCTGCCGTCGTCTCCACCGCTCTCGTCGTCCGCCTGTGCATCCTCCTCCGTGTCCTCGTGCCGACGCTTGTGTGACAGAGGGCGGGGGTCCTCGCTCGAGGGTGATCGCGAGTGGGTCTCCGGCCGCGGGAACACCCAGTGTCTGAACTTGTTCTCGTCTGCCACTTCCGAGTTGTGGTTCGATATGTGAGGGTTGTGGTGCAGGAACGCGTCGAGGCGCTTGGCGGAGTCGGAGACAGACTGAGAGTACTGGCCACCACTGAGAACAAAGGGCTTAGCCTTGGCACTGAGAACCGTAGGGGCCGAGACGGTCCTGGTCATCTTCGACCCTTCGGCGGCCGGTGATGATGCACCGTTGGCCTCGTCGGAAGTCTTGGATGTCTCGTCACCCAGAGGTTGGCCACCGGTGGACTGCAGAACGCCGTCGCTGGACGCGCGCACCATGTGGCCAACGGCGGCGTCAAGTCGAATGGGCTTGGACTGGTGAATCTGAACATCGCCGGGGACACTATCGACCGGGGTAGATGGCTGAGAGCGCTCCGAGAAGACACGCGGCAAGTGCGAGTTCTGAGACGACCTCTTGGCCGTGTGCTGGCGGCGACGAGGGGAGTCGCGCGGCGAACCGGTGCTGACAGGATCTTCGGCACCAGCCTTGCGTGAGCTTATGCCAAAAATACAAGGACTCACCTCTGAGGGTGGCGGCTGCTCTGCCTTGGCCGCATCATCGTTCCGTGGTGATGCGAATTGGCGGACGGGAGAAGTGGTAGGCTTAGTCGAGGTTGTTGGGCTCTCAGCGTCCTTTGGCTTGAGGATGGGGATAGGGTTTGGCTTGCGAATGACAACAAGGGAGGGCTTGTTGACAGCGGGGGTGAACTCGAAGGGCTTGCCGAGAGTGGTGGTCGCTGCGGGGAAAGCGGCAAATGCGCGAGAAGAGGGCCCAGCTGCCGAGAGGTCGAGCGCAGGTGGACGGAAGCCTTGGCCCGGACCAGACCCAGACCCGGGGCTGAATCTCGTCTTCGCTGCGAGACCACCAGGCCTGAACTCGATGGCGTTTGGCCGAAGCTTTTGCGGGAAGGTGAAGAGGCCAAGAGCGCCGTTACCCATGCCGTTCGCGGTGGCGGCAGCATCATGGGGCATCGGGTCGGCATTAGGGGGCGGTTGGAAGGTCAACGCGGTCGGTCTGAAGCGGCTTGACACGCTTGACATCTGCTTGTGAGGCTTTATGGGGCTGGGCTGCACCGAGGGCGGGCCGAAGGTGAACGTGGAGGACGCGTCTGAGATTCTGGCGGCGTGGCTCATTGAGAACGGGTGCGATTCGTGAACGACAGGTTGTGTTTCGGGGGTCGTTGATAGCATAGTACGTGGGACAAACGTGGCCGAGGTGGCTTGCAGCCTCTTGGGAGGGGAAAGTCCACCGGGCTGGGCATTTTGGTTTTCGGTCGGGACGGTAGGGAACGAGCGGACAGGCGATGACTTGAACGGGGATGGTTTGGACGGTGACGAGGCAGGTAGGGCGGGAGGCGAGTTGATCGGGGTTGTAGACACATTGGGAGACGATGGCTGCGACGCGGCCGCCGCCTCATTCGTGTCGTCGCTTGTGACCTGCGATCCCCGCTGGGATGCCTTTGGCGCCGCTGCGCCAGTCGGTGGCCGTTCGGCTGGGATGGTCGCGTCTGCGTCGCCCTTGAGCTCCTCGTCAGCCGAGATGACTGGCTCGTCCTGGTCACCTTCATCTTGTCTAGTCCTCTCACTGAGCTTCAACATGGCACCGTCGGGGTTGATCAGTTGCTGGAGGTCGCGGTTGAGAGGGGGCGAGACAGCCTTGGTGCGGTCTCTCCAGGACAGGGGTCTATTGTCGGCTGCACTGGTAGGCGTAAGTGGGCTTCTGGTAACCCCCTCGTCCGCGTTTGACTGGGCGGAAGGGCGGCGAGGACCAAATGCCCAGTGGGTTGTTGTCGATGGAGGCTGGGGCGATCTAATCACGGTGACTGGGCGAGGCGCCTGAGCCTCGGCCTGTGTTTGGGCCTCCGCGAGCGACATAGCGGCGACTGCCTCGGCGAGAGAGTCCGAAGCCATCGCCCGGTCGATCGACGCCTGATTGATGTGCATAGCCCGAGGCGGGGAAGGAATGGCAAACTGGCGTGTCGGAGAAGGGCTCGCGAACTGGCGCGTCGGCGATGGGTTCCTAGACTGCGGGGACGAGGCCGAGGGAGCGAACTGCTGCCGAGGCGGAGGCGGCGACGCCAACTGGAGAGGAGGCGATCGGGTGTCGAAGTGACGAGGCGAAGTTGACTCTGACACCTGGCGCTGGGGCGACGCGGACGCTACCATCTGCGAGGAAGGCGATGTCGGAAGCGATTTTGGTGATGCCGCGGCCACGGCGTTCGAGTCCTGGGCAGGTGGTGTGGAGGGAGCAGCCTTGTTGATCTCAACATCCTGGGCCGTGTTGCGCTCTGGAGAAGTTTCTGGTGCCGCATCAGCCTGCTCAGCCGCCGTGTCGGCAGCGTGGGCCTCGGCATCGCCGCCTTGGTTGCCCGCTTCGTCGGTCGTCGTGCTCTGAGTAAGGCGAGTGGGCGTCGGCGGAACGGCGTCCGAGCCTCTACGCGACCTAGACGGACGGAGCATCCCACCCAGCGAGCGCTTGAGGAAGGGGTTGGTGGCCAGGCCAGCGAACGACTTGCGGAAGGGCGAAGGCATAGGCGACGCGATACTACTCATGAGTCTGTCGAGGACGACTGTCTGACCGCCATCGTCTCCTTCGGTAACTGCAGGAGTCTCCACGCCGAGAGCGACCTCGCGAAGCGCCGCGTGCTCCTCAGGCTGGACCACGGGTCCACCTTCCTCGCTGTACAGCTTGGGCTTTGCAGTTGCTGGCGCTGGGTCTTCGGCAGGCATACCGCCAGGCACAGCCAGATTGTCGCTCGCAGCAGTGTCGGTTGCAACGGTGTCGTTCGCAACGGTGTCACTGGTGGCCGACGCGGTCTCAGTCTTGTCGGAGGCTTGCTCGAGCTGCTCGGCTTCAGGGTTCTCCTCAGCTATGGGCGAGATGCGGTGAGCAGGGCCGTCGTCTGATGGCGTCACGCTGCGCGTGGGAGGGCCTTCCCACGCGGTGAAGGCTGGAGGCGAGTTGAAGGGTGGTGAGCTGTCGAATGCCGTCTCCCACTGACTCGAACCAGGCGGCGATGTGTGAATGGAAGTCTCACGAGTCGGAGGCGTGATTGGGTTGGAGCCCATTTGGATCGATGCTGAAGTTGAAGGACTGTTGGTGATCTCAGAAGTCTTGGGATTATCCGCATTTTCAGTTTCTGGCTGGGCACCTGCACCTTCCTGGACGGACTCTGACGGGCGCAGAGCGCCCCATGCTCCCTGCTTGCATTAGCTCTCACGTTGGCATGATCGTACTCACCTCGTCGGGCATGGCGACCCGCACTTCCTTGCCCTTCCAGGTCACGACTTTGTATTTGGCTTGCTGGGGAGGTGGTGTGGCGACGACGGGCGAGAAGGCTTTCTCGACTTCAGACAGGTCGTCTGAGATGGGCGAAAGAGGAAGAGGGATCGAGTGCGGTGTCACGCCAACATTCATCGGCGGCCAGGGGTAGGCTTCCTTCCGGGGCACGCGCTCAGTCGGCTCCGCGTCCTTCGCGTCCTTCTCTTCGCCCTCTGCAGTGCCTTGCTTCTCTGGCGACGTGGCGGTGACGGCTGGCGAGTCTGGCGGACTATACTTGGCAGGTGGGAGCGCGACTTGGATGGTGTTGCCGTTACGCGTGATCGCCTCCTTGCTCGCAACGGTCGCTGCGGCCTTGGTAGCTGCCTCACTTGCCATGGAAACGGTAGCCTCGCTATCGCTCTGGGTTGAGTTGGCGGAAGAGGCCTGGCGCAGCGCACTGGCCGCCAGAGGGCTGCTGGAGCGAGACGTGGCGCTTGGCGTGGGCGTGGGCTTGAGCGAGGAACCCGGGCTAGGCCGGAGTTCGTCAAAGGTTCTACCACCAGGGCCTCCCAAGATTGCCTTCGGGGGCGGGCCGAGGCGCTGCTGCGTCGAGGCCGACCGGGTGTGCGACTGAGATAGCTGCGATGGCTGGGTCACTGCGCGGCGAGTGACTGGGCTGGGCGGCGGGATGGGGCCTGTACCACCTCCGAAGGTTCGGGTCACTGGACTGCCGAGAGGCAGGGAGAGACTCGAGTGGGGGAAGTGGCCGAGCGACTGGATGCCGGCCGAGTCGAGCGTGCTCGCCCTCTGGGCGTAAGGGAGGAGCGCGGGGGGCGTGCCAGGAGGCGGGCCAGGTGCGCCCATAGGTGGGCGTCCGAGTGCTGGAGAGACAGGCCCAGCCGAGTAGGGCGCCTGGATGTCGGTCAGAAGGGCGAGGTTGGCGCGGTTGCGGAGCGTCGCGGAAGGGTTGGAACGGTGGTCGATGTTGGTAACGTTGGACACCGACGGGTGCTGCGGGTGGCCGAGTCCGATGGGGGCGTCGCCCTGGTACCGCTGCCTCTTGGACGTGTGTGTGCTCTCACCCCTCGTGTGACGGGGAGGAGGCATGTTGTTGGGCGTTGGGCTGAACGCTGCCGGAGGCTGAGGCCAGAATGGGTATGCACCGGGAAAGGCTCCAGGTGGCAAGGAGACAGATTGGCCTGGTTGCTGCGAGAACGAGTGGGAGGGGCCGTGAGTAGCGTGGGCAGAGTGTGGCGGCGGCGTGACAGCGCGCCAACCATTGAAGCCCGAATCCTGGCGAGTGTGCGGAGGCATCGGCATGGCGAATGGGACGGGGGCGTTGCCGGGAGGTTGCTGGGCGGCGGCGGACGAGGACCCGGCTGACGCCTTGGCCCTCCGCTGCTGTCTGTTCCGATGCTGCGGGCTCATCGTTGCGGGTGGGAAATCACTGTGATGTGTTAGTCGGGTGCCATAGTGGAGCTGTGTTGGTAGTGGGGCTAGTGGGGACGGGGCCTTGATTACTGGGGGAGGTAGGCTGGGAGGACGTGTGTGTGCGAGAACTCAAGAACGTACCAGATCTGTGTGCGATGCAAGAAAAAACGAGGCGGAGAGACGCTGGCTGCTGGAACACACAGCTAGGCCGTAGACGTACGGAAGAAGAGAAAGTGAGTAGACAGATCGAGTGCCGAGCCGACGCTGAGCGCGAGACCAGTGGTGAGAGCACACCGGAGTCGTGGTCGACGAGGCAAAGAAGAGGACGTGGAGGGGGTTAGGAATGGGCTGTGGATATATTGCGGAGCGAGAAGGGGGTAAAGTTAGTTGAGAGCTCAAGTTGCGATGGAGAACGAGGAGGTCCAAGTGGTCACGAGCCAGAGGGGTCCGGGGGTGGGCGTATGACTGAGCTGGAGGCCGCGGGGAGGAGGAGGGGGGTGAGGAGGCGTCGAGCACGACCGGGGTGATGGCGATCCGAGCGTCGAGACAGGTCCATCCGTTCATCCATCCATTCATCCTTCAACATCCCTCGTTCCCCATTATCCCTCATCCTCACCCTACACCTCGACCATCATCCCTTAGACGCCATCACTCGTTGGCCCGTCATCATTCCGGCACTCACTCGTCTCTCCACGTCGCTCAACCCATTCCAGAGTACTGACGAGGTGACACGCTGGCACTGACGTTGATGCAGCGCAATTGTCCTTCCTTGACTTGGCCAGCGGGTCTCTCGAGTAACTGCCCATAGCAAGCGACCCATCGCTTTCCCCGGAGGTTTGCTGATCTGCAAAGACCAACTGACAGCATCGCGCTGACGATGAATAGCGATGGAGGATCCCAGGTTGACCGGCACGTGCGACATCTCACACTCGAGTGCCCTCAAGAGAGTACCGTGCCAACGCCATGATTCAGGCTTCAGGCTCAGGTTTATGGCGCAGGGGAATCATACTCCTGGCGCTTCATCTCTACTCGTTTCTTGTCTCGACCTGCGACGCGATTTCGGAGAGATGCGAGCGGCATAGCGACGTATTCCCTCACCTCCAATCTTGGCGAGGGTGAGGGGATGTGATGGCCGTCGAGGTAGAGCTATGGCCATGGCAGGGTGCGACGGCCGGGGTTGGGAGTTGGACAATGGAGAATGGATCGATCCGAGCGTCTCGGCGTCCACCTGCAGAGGCACGACCGCACCTGCCCACCTGATCGGAGTCGACCGACTATGGCTTGCCCTGATGTTGTTTCGACCCAAGGATGACGACCTTCCGCACCTCCCTCCATTTCCGCACTTCTTCAATCTATCTGTCCTCTTCATCGTCTGCGTCCTCATCCCAACCTCAGAAGTTAGGCGCCGACCATGCCATTATCTAAGAGCTCACCTCCGCCCAACGCCGCGGCGACGTCGCCCCCATACCCCGGCCTACGTCATCCTCGCCGTCTTTGGCGCTACTACTTATCTCTCACCCCTCTCGCCACCAGATGACTAACTGGTCCGAGTCTCCTTTTGTCATTTCGACATCCACTGCGACAGCGAGAGCTGTATTTACGTCGATGGCACCATGACCACTTTCGCGCGGCAGCCAGCTCCCAGTGCATATCCAGCTCATTCTGTCGGACAGGTTGCGCCTCCTCCAAGAACGACACCGTCGAGGTCAGCGGGGATGGCGACGGCCGCCCCAGTGCAGCCAAATTATGCCTCCCATAGGGGAGAGAGCCGCTACTTCTCGGACGATGTGGCACCCGATGCGTCTGCCCAAGAGGCGGATAATGATATGCCGCCCCCGCTACCGCCCAAAGCCGCCCTCTCGATAAGCGACGCGCCCTTACACCTCGAGACCGCACCAATCGAAGTCGACTTCCAACTCCCACTCGGCACCACAGGCCTCCCCCTCGTCACCAGCCCCACCTCGCTCACACCCCTTCCTACGACCGTTCCCTCGCCGCCGGCTCCTGCCCGTCCCGACCGCCCACGCGCCATCACCAAGCACCACGAGTCCGTCGAAGGCAAGACGCCAATCGACAAGACGATCTATCTCGACCCCTGCCTGCGCAATACGCTCTTCACGGTCCCCGCGGCCATCCGCGCGACGACGGATACGGCGTTGACTGCCGCGTCGGCGTATGGCGACGGTTCGTTCAATTGGACGACAGGGGCGCCGATTGGGGGTATGGCGGCGTTGGCTAAGAGCTACATTCTCCCGGCCGATGTGAAGGTGGAGGCGGAGAATGGGGGTGTGAGCTTGCGGGTGGCTGTGGTTGATGAGGTGGGCGGTGGGGTTGATCCAGAGCCCGTGGATCGGGCCGGGCACGTCCTCCATCAGGAGAGACAAGGGAGTGCGAATAGCCAGACGGGGAAGGGCAAGGAGAAGGCCAAGGAGAAAGGGCGCACCAAAGCTCGTGTTGAAGTCACAACGAACCGTGGCGGCGTCGAGCTCGAGGTCGTGAGTACCCACCTACGTGTTTCTGAGCCCCAACAAAGCGGCCGCTGACGGCAGATCGAGATCGACGCCAACCGCCAACTCGACCTCTCCATCGAGACCGGCAAGGGCGACGTCCTCGTCCTCCTCCCGGCGACCTTCCACGGCCCCGTCCACATCACTGCCGAAGAACCCGCCCTCCTCCCGCTCCTGGCGCAGCAGTGCGCTGACCTCGTCAATCCCTATGAGAGCGTGTGGACGACGCACGTCGTGCCCTTCGGCGTCAAGCCGCGCCGTGGGAAGCGTGGCGGCGGGATCAAGCATGGTCTGATGAAGGTCATTGCCAACTATGTGCCGGAGGACTTTAGGGAGCAGGGCGAGTACCAGGACATGGCGGCCTCGGGGTTTACGGGGCTGCAGAAGGGGAGCCATTCGAGGATCAATATCAAGACGGGGCGAGGTAAGGTCGTACTAGGATACAGAGAGTCGAGGGATGTGGAGGAGGCCAAGGGGATGGGGCTGAAGGTTGGTGCCAAGAGTCGGCAGAAGCATTGGTGGAGTCTATAATCTCGGATGCAGCTTGTATTTGGTTCCAAACGGCGGCCCGAAACTCGACGGCGTCATGATGACGCCAGACGATGAATTGGAACCTTGGCCCACCTTCGAGTTCCGTCCGTCATTCATCCGCCATCTCCCACCACTTCATCAGGCCTCCTCTCCACCCGCACTCTTGCCTCCTCTCCACCCACCTCTTGCCTCTATACCCAGAGCCATGCCCCAAACCCTCCTCATCACCGGTACGGTCGGCGTCGGCAAGACGACCACCGCGAACGCCATCTCGACGCTCCTCCGGCGGCGCGGCACGCGACACGCCCTGATCGACCTCGACGCCCTGCGCACCGCCTACCCCTCCCCGCCCTCCGACCCGTTCAACGAGACGCTCGGCCTCGCGAACCTCACGGCCGTGTCGCGCAACTACCGCGCAGCCGGCGCCGAGGTACTGGTCATCGCCACGGTCGTCGAGACAAGAGCCATGGTGGCTGAAGTGGCCAAGGCGAGCGGGGTGGGCGAGGCCGATGTCGTCGTCGTCCGCCTTGTGGCGAGATCGGAGGTCGTGCAGGAGCGCATTGGGCGGCGGTACTGGGGCGCAAACGAGGGCGAGGGTGAGGAGGCCGAAGAGGAGTGGCATCGGCAGCGCGCAAAGGAGCTGGAGCGCATCATGGAGGACGCGGGGCTGCCGGGCGTCGTGCTGGATGCCGGGGGGCCGGTGGTGGATGTCGCTGCGAGGGCATTGATGGAGCTTGAGGAGTTTTAGCCCCAAGGGACAGGGTGATTGGAGGAGGCGCGAGCCAGGAGTTGAGAGGGGCAGAAGATGGTGACCCGCGCCAACTGGGAGCGCTCGCGCGACTGAGATGTACAGCGTCCACGGCCATACGGACCACGACGGCGTCACCTGCTCGTCGACCACTTGCATGCGGTCATCTGGACGCCATTCCCACGTAACTGCCACCCCGAGAACCGCCACATACGCTTCGATTCGATCGCGGCCACGACAATGAATTAACCGGCCCAGGCTCGCGGAGTCGGGGACGAGATAAGATGTGCCCTCCGCCGAGATCTCATCCACATTCCTCGCCTCCTCCCCTGCGTCGTACCCACCGCCTCGCCACTTCCATGTCGCCGCTCCGTATCGGAGCTCCAATGCAGGCACTCTGAATGAATGCATCACGGGGCTCGCGTCCGGGTAGCCTGAAGCGGGCGAGAGCTGCTTGATTATAGGAGTAGGACCAGACCACAGGCCAAGGTCGCCACTCCTCTTCCTCCCACCCCCTACCTCGTTCCAGTTAATTATCTCTTGCCACTCGCAGTACCCGCCAAGACTTGCACTTTCGCGACCACCAAGCACTGGCACTAGCATCAATACCAGCTAGACTCGGGCTAGATGAACCCCGCACACGCGCCGATGGCGGATCCGACTATGGCATCGCAGAACGCGATGAACACCCGTCCGATGGAAAGTGAGATGGGCCGCGGCTCGATGGACTCGAACATGTCGAGCGCGACCGAGGTGGGCATGGGCGCGGGGACGGGGATGAACAACCTCCACCCGTCGACCGTGGGCCAGAGGAACCGGCCTGGCGAGATGAACAACGACCACCACCCCGACGACCCGTCGCCGGCGCAGCGCGACGACACCGCCCAGGAGCATACCCACCGCGAGCACTGCCACGGCCCGCTCGCGCACCTCGTCGGACACACGCACCCGCCGCACCTCGACGACCATGTGCACCACCACCCTGTGCACCACCTCCCGGCGCCGGCGGCGCACCACCTCGGCGCCCACCACCACGCGGGCGGCGAGACGGGGCTGGCGTCGTACCGCCTTTCGGACTGGAGCAAGACGCCGGACCTGTTTAGGTACACGCCTGGGAGGGCTGGTGAGCAGGAGTAGGAAGAACAGAGTTGGAGGTGGCATGGGTCCCGAAGTCGTATCGATCAAGGGAAGAGTCTGAGCGGAAGATGCATCGAGGAGTCTGTGGAGGGAAGAGAGGAGCGACGGAGAGTTGATCGACATGAGACAAGTGTACCAACGACGAAGGTGTGTGAGGCTTAGGAGCGAAGTCGAGACGAAACAAGAAACGACGAGCAAGCGACGCAAGTCGGAGAATCAACGCGAGCCGAACATCAACGACCTAAATCTAGCATCAAGCACATGGCATGAATCCCGAGTACGAGTGTTATCAGAAGAGTTGGATTGTACAAGCAGACGAGACTTAAGAGGATGGGCCTTACGGACGAACCATCATCGAGGACATCAAGGCCAAGCCGAGCATCGAGGTCGGCGTCGGACCTTTGATGACGAGGAGTTCCTGCTCGGCTCTGCTCCGTGACCGGCTGTAGCATGAATGCCGTATGCAACATTCCCACCGCAGTGCCACATACATATCACATCCTTCCGACGTATCCTACTTATTGAGAGCACAACTACAACGACCGACTTCTTCACAGACAACACCTTCATCCTCTCTCTTACAGCCGCGCGCTCGCCGCCGCGCCACCGCGCCACTCGTCCACAACGCCGCGCACAACCATGAGTGCGACAGCCATGGTCGAGATCATGGGGTTGACGCCGCTCGCCGACGGGAGGAGACTGGCGTCCGCGCACCACACGCCCTTGACGCCATACACTGCGCCGGCGGGGTCGCAGACGCCCGCCCCCGAGCGCGCCGCCATGCAGTTGCTCGCCATCTGGTGTGCCGAGCCGTAAGCCGCCGGCGCGGAGTGCTTGACCTGGCGCGCCCACGCCTCGAAGTCGTCGCCAACGCGCCAGGGCCGCACACTGCGCGCCGCGACGAAGATCTCCTGAGCGCCCACGGCGCGCATGCACTCCGCCGCCGCGATCGTGCCCGTCACGACGGCCCCGCGGTCCTCCGACGACACGGTGTAGTGTACCACAGGCTCGCCGTGGGCGTCCAGCACGACGCGACCCGGTGTGCGGTCGCGGGCAATGACGACGAGGCCGGCCATGTGCTGGTGCTTCGCGATGCGCGCCTTGTGCTCGACGCCGCCAACCCACTGGAGCATGGACAGGCCGATGGTAGGCTGCATGCAGCCGGTCTCGATGCGCACGCCGTGGCCCGACGGCGTGAGGTTGGCAAACTCGCCAACGACGGACGTCAGGATATTCCCTTCAGTGGGGTGGGTGGCGTGCGGGAACACGGCATGGACGAAGTTTGTGGGATGCAGGTAGAGAGTCGTGCCGATGCGCGGGTTGGGCACGCGCGACCGCAGGAGCAGAGCAGGCGAGTGGATGCTGCCTGCGCACACGAAGACGCGCGGCGCCGACAGCGTACGCTCACGGCCGTCGGGGAGGCGGATCACGACGCCCTCGGCGACACGCTCGGGCGTGAAGGCAATGCGCCGGACATTGACGTCGGTCATGAAGCGCGCCCCGGCTCGCGCGGCGTCGATAAGCCAGCTGTGCACGCCGCCGCGCTTGCCGCCTGAGCGGCACGAGTTGGCGCAGTCGTGGCCGCAGGCGTGGGGTCCGCCGCCGTTGTTCTGCGGTACCTCGGCATGCTGGTAGCCGAGCCGCCGGGCTCCCTCGATGAGGAGCTTGTTTTGCATGTTCTGCGTGGGCGGGGGAGAGACGCCCATGACGGCGCACACGGCGTCGAGGTCGTCCTGGAACTGGGCGCTCTTGAAGTAGGGAAGGCTCTTGGCAGCCCAGTCGTCCCGCACGGAGCGCGGGGGCTGTAGACAGGCCGCCCAGTTGACCGTACTGCCGCCGCCGAACACGCTGCCGCTGACGATGGCCACGTCGCCATAATCATTTGACGACAGCATGCCGCCGTCGTACATACGATCGATGGCCTCCGACTCGGTGAACACCGGGCCGGCGTGGTCAAAGTGCAATCCCTTCTCCAGCACGAGAACGCGCATGCCGGCCTCGGCGAGTGTCTTGGCCACGACGCCGCCACCGCTGCCGGAGCCGATGATGATGGCATCGAGCGGGCCGAGGGCAGCTTCGTCTGGCGAGACAAAAGTGAACTCGTAGTGGCCCTTCTCCGGTGGCTCCGTGGGCGTGGGAGCGTAGGCCATAGCCTTGTGTGCCGTGCTCGACGTCCGGACGTAGAGGCTGACGGCCATCTTGACGAGCGAGTCGTAGAGGCGGCGCAGTGTTGCGAAGCGCGAGTTCTTCCAGTTGAGCAGTAGGCGCTCGCGCTCGCGCACCGGAAGCTGGTGGAACGGCGTGAGTCCGCCGGTCAGCACGACGGTGCCGACGCGGCCGCTGGGAGTCAGCTACAGTCTGACGCGACGCGACGCGACTCAACGTACCGGAGTAGGCTAAGGACCTGGCGCAGCTCGTCGCGCTTGTGTGGGGGCAGCGCGGCCGGCAAGGTTGTCGTGAGCATCAGCCTGAAGGCGTCGTTGGACGACGGGGTCTCGGCCGCGAAGGCTGCGAGCGTGTCAGCCGGGACATTGACGTTGACGTTGTTGGCGGACAGCGCGGCTTGCAGGTCATCGGCGCTGGCGGCTGGGATGATCGTGTCGCACACGGCGTAGAGCGTCTCGAGCTCATCCTGGGTGAAAGCGGACATCGTGAAGAGTGACCCGGAAGGTCAGGCGATGTCGATAGCGATATGGGCGAAGTCAAGTGAGAAGGAGGACGTCCATCGTGTGTTGAGTGCATCCTTTGTGATCGATGCTCGGCGGCGTGTAACGGGGGGCGGCGCGGTCATCCATAACCGGGTTAGGGCTTAACCGAGCGTGGCGGGGAGCGCTAAGCATGAAGCAAAGGCCTTAAGCGAGGCGTTGGATGCATTCATCTAGTTTCAGTTAGTCGGTCTTGCCCACCTTCGCGAGTTCTGTCCCCATCAACCCTACGCTCTTCATTGCTGCATTTCAGCGTGCAGAAGCACTTGTGTTACCCGTGACAACTGTTGCTGCTGCCGGGAACTCTAACTGCCGGACACTCATCTGGCCGAGTTCTAAAACAAGCCGCCCTTTGTCTGTCTGACTTACTTGCATGCGCGGCCAACAAAGAAGAGAGGCGCCATTGGGGCGCCATTGGGGGGGTATGCGTGCGGCATGCGTGCGGCATATACTGTTCAGTCCGGCGAACCGACGTGGAAGCACTGGGTAGTGTGCTACTGGGCAAGCGAGGCGGCGTTGTGGTGGGGACTCTGATTATAGGCGGTCTGAACTGGCCATGCCCTCGGGCACCATATGCCTTTCCAGCATGCTTGGGACCAGCGCCGCTCTAACCGATATACGAAAAGCGCCGCCGTACGCGACGTACCCATGTGCAGCACGTCGAGTTGGGCAGCCGGTGCAGCCGAAACAGGGAATCGAACCTTCGAAATGCCGTCACACCTCCCCCGAGATCCGAACCCGGACCCTCTCCTTCGGCATTCAACATTCCGCCTTAACCCATCTCCCTTCCATAAAGTGTTGCTCACTTACAATAGATACGAGTGACGTCTGTGAGGACGAATCGTGACGTCGTGATTACTACGCAACTGCATTCATCCCAGGCGTCAGCCTGACCTTGCCCTACTGCGATAAGGTACTAAGAGCTGGGTGGGGTGGGGTTGACACATGACGCCGGCCTGATTGGACGACTATGACGCTCACCTGGGAGTTGGCCGCACGCATTCCGCTGCATGTGGGTTACTAACCCGCCCAGACAGAGCGGAACGCGCGCGGGGCGGCGGCCTCGAGCACTCGAGCCTCGACCCCTCGTCCTCGACGCGTGTGGCGTCCAGGCTGCATTGTTGTGACGTTTACACGAAGAGGGGACGTCATGCTCGTCATGAACGCCTGGGGCCGGAGGGCCGGAGGCGCCGTCAGTCGTCAGCTGGCTGCGATTCCAGAGCCGCTCTGCTCCAGGTGTGGCAGTTGGAAGCTGGTCGCATCGAGCTCCCGCCGTCCGACGAGTTCCCAGGCTCACCATCGCCGTCGTCCTCGAACGAGCGTAGCTGGTATTCTACGTGCTGCCAGCTGCGTCATGGGAAGACACCGGTGGCGGGCCTTTGGCTGCCGACGTCAATGACCAGCCTCTCCTCGCTGCACTACATAAAGCCCGCGTCCCAGACTCTTCTCACGTACCAAGTCATCCTCTATGCTTCGCCAACACACTGCCCTCCGCACCCTCCGCCTAGCCCTGCCCATCTCTCGCGCAACCGCACCCACTCCCGCCGCCGCCGTCGCTACCTTCCGCACCTCCGCCGCCGCCATGTCCTCCATCTCGGACGAGGTCAAGCATGACCACAGCGAGCTCAAGGACTACTACTCCAAGATCATCGGCGCGTCCGACGACGACACAAAGGTCCGCTGGCAGAACCAGTTCACGTGGGAGCTCGCGCGCCACTCGATCGGCGAGGAGCTCGTCGTCTACCCCGCCATGGAGAAGTATCTCTCGAACGGCAAGGAGCTGGCCGACAAGGACCGCGCCGCCCACCAGACGGTAAGTCGGCGTTGTGGGCGTAGGCATGGGAAGACGCTCATCGTTAGGTCAAGGACATGCTGTACAACTTCCAGTCGATGAGCCCGGACAGCGCCGAGTTCGAGCCGACGATTAAGAAGCTCATGAGCGAGCTCACCGAGCACATCAAGGAGGAGGAGAGCGACGACCTCCCGGCCCTCGAGAAGGCGTTGCCCGAGGGCGAGTCCGAGTCCCTTGCGAACAGCTTCCAGCGGACGAAGATGTTCGTGCCGACGCGCAGCCACCCGAGTGCGCCTGACAAGCCGGTGAGTCTAGTCTTCTGCAGAGTGCATGAGGATAGTCACTGACACTAAGCCGTTCGAGACTGTTGCGGGCCTGATGGCCGCCCCGCTTGATAAGCTCAGCGACATGTTCAGGAAGTTCCCTCAGTCGTCTTAGTGTGCGTCGCAGTGCAAAGTAGTGAAATGTAATGTATTGGTGAAGATGAACTCGTGGAATGAGGGTTCGCGTTGCTCGCCCAAGACAGAGGCATCAATTCCTGGTCACGTCGCTGTAGTTACAGTGTCCGGGTCGGGCCAAGAGCTTCTAACAAGTCGCAACAGCTCACTGCAGCCCTCACAGTAGCGTGTGCCTACCTCAGATACCATTACATCTCCTGCTCCTCTCCATAATCTATAGCCGTCACTCGGCAAACACACCTCACTTCTTCTTCATCAGGCCCTTCTGCAGCCACTTGGGCATCTTGACCTCTCCCGCTGATCCCGTGAGCTTCTTGGGCTTGGCCTCCGGCGCCTCCTTGACCGCCGGGGCAGGCAACGGCGCCGCCTTGGCCCGCAGCTCGTCCTTGAGTGGTGCGGGGTAATCGGACGCTAGGGTCAGCCTTGCCCCCGCGCTATAGCCATCATTACGCAGATAACCTTGATTCCATATCTGCGCAAACCCACTCACCGTTCATCTCCGCATCGTCCCACCGCACAAGCAGCACACTCTGTGGCACTAGTCCGAGCTCGCTCAGCGTCTCGCTCCCGCCCGTCCCGCCCTGCTGTCCGGCCGCGTTTGGTCCCCGCGCTGGCCCATAGTTCGAGGGCGTGACAATATGCGCCTTCATCGCGGGGTTGATGTGCTTCTTTGCTGGAGGCTGGGGCACGGGGTGTTCTGGGTACGTCGTGCGCGGGGGCTGGTAGAAGGTGAAAGGCTTCTCGGCGGCGGTGAGGGAGAGGGACTCGCGCACGAAGGCGTACACGGGTTGGATTCTGCGGTCAGCTTGGCGAAATTGCACGATCCAGCTGTAAGGAGAAAGAAATGGACCGCTCCCACCGCGAGGTGCGTGCGGTGCGGCGCGCGACGGGGGAAGGAGGAGCGGAATCGGACTTACGGAGATGTAGAAGGGAACGCGCTCTGGATCTGTGTTCCGTCCGAGAACTTGACGCGGATAGTTGCCTGCCATCAGCTCGTACGCTTAAACCGAGTAGCTGGCCTCCTGCTCGCGCTTAACAGTGGCAGCCTCATCGAGGGTACTCACAGTCGGCCACTTGTCCGCCTTCTTCTGGTCACGCGCCGCCTTCTCTGCGTCCCGGTGCTTCGCGGTCAACAGGGGCGCCTCGTTGAGCTGCTTCGACCGTCCAACAATCATCGCGTGGTACGACTGGACGTCGGAGATCGTGGGTTCGAAGAAGGCAGCGTCGGGCTCGGCGGCTGTGGTCAGCTGCGTGCTCACTTAACGGGTGGCGGAGGGAGGGAGGGGAGTACATGAAGCTGAGTACGAGGGAGTGAGAGATGTTGAGAAGGGAGGCGGAGTGGAGGGAAGAAGGTCGCGTGGGGACAGGAAGGTAACCAGGGCCCAAGTGGAATGGCGGCAGCAATAAAGCACAGAAGGAAACAAGGAAGAGAGTGAGGAGAAGGAGACTGGACTCACGCCTCGACGACTCGTCAGGCGGACGGAACACCTGCACCTCGCTGGTGGCTGCACCGCTCTGGCCCGCAGACGGCGGCGGGGACGCGGACGCGGCTGGTGGCGAAGCGGAGGTAGCAGTGGCGGGCGGCGCGGAGGCCGGGGGCGGCGCTTGAGCGGGCGGCGACGCCGTGTCGGGTGGTGGCGTGGGCGCGCTCATCTTCAGCACTTGGGAAAGAAGGATGGAGAGGATGAACAATCATGCTAGCAGGAGGCTCGTCATCGTCCGTCGCTCGCTCAGCGCGACGCGGGGCCCTCGATTACGTAACTCATCAAGGCTGACATTTCGAGAGACGCTTCAAGATGATGGATATCATGCAATGCACCATTTTACAATGTCCGCTGCGACTTGTCGCTAACACTCAACTGGGCTAGTATGATAGCCCGAGACTGGGGCTTTCGAATGGTGAGACGTATGCAGATATCGTTATGTCGCGCCTCTGGCAATTTCGAGAAGAGTGGTGTAGGGCGCTGAGACGGTGGTATGGCCCAAGGTGGAGGCATGTCGCAGCTTCTGACACATCGTGCTGCACGCACCCAAGAACTGTATGCATCTATTGTTATAGCGAGATCTCTACCTCGAAGTACGGCTACGCCGCGGCGCCCTTCCGGAGCTCGTTCTCGATCGCCCACTCCACAGCCAGCTCGACGTCGTCGCAGATCATCGTTGGCTTGTGGCTCGGCTCGCCGCCGGCGTACACGCCTGTGCGGAGCAGGATCGAGTCCCAGCCGCACTTGTTGGCGCCCCAAATGTCTGCTGTCAGCTGAAAGTCTTGTTTCATTAACTAACCTGACAGCGGGTTGTCTGAGTTGGGCGTCAGTTATGCTTTCGGAGCCATCGTCGAACATACCTCCAATCATGTACCTGCTGTCAGCTGAGTTCCAGTATCAACAAGCTACTCACACGTTGAGCGGCTGGTCCTTGCCGCGAAGCTCCTCGACGCGCCGGTGCAGCATCAGGTTCGCAAAGTCGTACGTGATCTTGTACGGCTTGCCGATTTGCGTGAACGGCAGGTCGAGGCCGGTCACGGCCTTGTACACGGCGCTGCAGGAGAGGGAGAAAGCGCCCATGCCGAGGCGCACGACGGGATAGTCGCTGATGTCAGCTGGTCGACAAATGCTTAGCTCACGACTTCCATTCCAAGTCCGGGTTGGAGAAGAAGAGCGGGATCTCGCCTCCCGGCTTCTGCACCGTGCGGTCCTTGCGGATCGTGCCCAGCATCCCGCCCTCGGACTGCATCAGCTCGTTGATGATCGTCATATCGCGGCCCCAGTCGTAGCTGTCGTGAATCACGAAGATGGCGCTGATTGGCGTCGTCGTGAAGTCGATGTCGTGCTGCCGTCAGCTCATCCCATTACAGTAAGCTGCACGTACGCGGACGATCTTCTCGTCTTCGGGGCCAAAGAGGTAGCGGTCCCAGATCGAGCGGTTCCAGTGAATGATGTCGTGCGGGAGCACGGCCTTCTTCAGCCCGTACGATTCGCCGACCTTGCGCGCGGCATCCCTCGGCCCGCCGATGACGAGGACAACCTTGTCGGCGAACTTGGACATGACCTGCTGCAGGGGCGTGTGGCTCTGCACGAGCTGGTTGACGCCGAGCTGCAGTCAGTTATCGTAGGCACCCTGGAACTGATGACTCGTGTGCAGAACCCACCTCAACGCCCATGTCCCGAGACAGCAGCTTGATGCGCTCAGAGTCGACGACGCCTCCTCCGTTTGTCATGAGCAGGAAGGGGACAGGTCTGGGGTCAGCGCACGTGCGCACCACACTCGCGCGCCGCAGCTGGAAATTGCGAGTACACAGCTGCAGCGAGAAGGTAGGAGGAGCACTGATACTCACTTTGCCAAACGCCCGTCGGCGCCAGTGAGCAGCTTCATCACGCGCTTAGCCTGGGGCAGCACGAACTTGCCCTGCTTGAGCACGCCGTCCTGCTGTCAGCTGGTTCCGTCCCGGTGATTCAGCTGGACGCACGATGTCAAACGCGAAAGCGAGTTTCTCAGGGAAGGGTGCCGACGTATCTGGGGTCAGCTATCTGGGGAGTGGGATAGCTCACTGCTCAGCGCTCGCCGCCCCAGGACGCGAGGAAGGTGAGGCGGGAGGGCGAGGCGCGGGAGGCGCGTCGCGACGGCTGCCATTTTGTACAGTGGGGCAGGTGGGGTATAAACGCGCGACAGGTATCAGGGAAAAGGTGCGGCTGTCGACGAGCGCGTTGGCCAAGATATAGACAGCAATGAAATGAGGCGAGCGATGGAGAGAGGAGGGATGAAGAGCGGATCGCGCCGTATGGATGGCCGGGCCGGAGTACGACTCGCATGAAACGCGGGGACCCCGCCGGGATCAAATGCGTCACAACAATCTCTCAACTTTCGAGCCTCCTGGAGCTGACTGAGGCCGAATTCCACATCGCATTCCACACCGCAACGATGGCTCCGGACAAGAAGAAGAAGAAGAGCGCCGAGAAGGTCGGCGAGGACGCCGCGATCGACGATATCTTCGGGGCGCCGAAGAAGGCCAAGTCCGCCGACGCGAAGGCTGGCTCCGGATCGGGCAAGAAGCGGGCGGCCGAGGAGGAGGGGGTGAAGAGCAAGAAGGCGAGGGTGGAGGGAGAGGGGAAGAGCAAGAGCTCAAAGGAGAAGGAGAAGGAGAAGGGAGGGGAGAGCGGGAAGAAGGAGAAGAAGGAGAAGAGCGGGAAGGAGAAGGAGAAGAAGGAGAAGAGCGGCAAGGACAAGAAGGAGAAGGAGAAGGAGGGCAAGCCTGAGCGCGTCGTCGAGGAGGTCGTCGATCCATCTGTCGCCGTCGCTGCTGCTGTCGAGCGCGCGAAGGAGGCGAGGGCGGCGCCACCGGTCAAGGGCAAGCGGCAGAACCGCCAGGAGGTCGAGGAGGACCGGTTGTGGCGTGACAGCCGTGGCGACTCGGATCGTGAGTCCCAGCTCCGAACTCCGCGATTGCAAGCTGACGCCGCAGGCAAGCGCACAGAAGAAGGCTACCTCGTGTTCAAGGAGGCCGAGCTCGGCATTGACCCCGAAGCTGGCGGCACGCCTCTATGCCCCTTCGACTGCGAATGCTGTGAGTCGAGGACCACGGCATGGACGACACTAACGCCAGGCTTCTAGTTGTACAACGGGCCTCCATGCCATGCCTATATGTACTCCTAATCCTAATCTCCCGGTGTCTACATTTTCTGCATACCTCATCACCGTCCCGGATACAACTACGTAACCATATCTGCGGTCAGCTTGTGAAGGGCCGAAAAGCTCACAGAAGTAGTCGTCCACGAGGGGCAGGTAGCCGCCGATGAGGTCGCCCGCGAGGGAGATGAGCGGGATCCGCTCGAGGAAGTTGATGAAGCTGACGACCTTGGGCCGCGTCCATCCGATCCACATAGGGCCCTGGAGGAAGAAGTGGGAGGCGACGCGGCGATCGGTGTGTGCGTAGTGCTCTGAAAGGAGAGTGGAGTCGCCTGGTTGGGCACGCAGGCGACGGGCGAGGAGCTGGATCGCGATGGGGATAAGGAACGGGCCGAGGTTGCGCGACAGCGTCGGCAGCGACAGCGGGTGGTACCTCGAGGCGGTGGGGCGGCGCTGCCGTCAGCTGGAACACTACGACATCTTAGGAGCCGACGATATACTCACAGAGGAACGGATGAGGAGGATGACCTGGACGAGGACGGCGGTCGAGGACATGATCTCGGCCAGCATCTCGCTGTTCGTGCTGAGCTCCGGCACGAGCATGAGCGGGTGCGGGAGGTACTCCTCCGGCAGCGAGTCGATGAGCGGGTAGAGGTGGTTGCGCAGAGGCGCTCTGGTGCCGATCGCGCTGAGCACTGGGCGGGCCTCGTCCTTGCCCTTGCCCTTCTTCGCTGCCGCACCGTTCGCCTCTGGACGCGGCATGAGCTGCTCCTGGGGCACTGACGCAAAGTCGAACTCGCGTTTCGGAGTCGGCGGGTCGAGCACAGGCCGCCGTGTGATCGCAATGATCAGGAGGCGGAGAATTGTTCTGCCGTCAGAGAGCGGCACGGGCACGGGACGGCAGGGATGACAGGGACGACTTACTTGACCGTCTCGATGCTGAAGACGACCTTCCAGCGCACGCGGTCGCCGGCGCGCCGCTTGGCGACCATCTCACTGAGCAGCTCGATGTACGTGATCGTAGTAAGGGCCCGTGCTGCGCGGCGGTACGTCGTGCTCCGCTCGCTCCAGTAGCGAGTGTACCGCGCATGCTCGGAGGGCGCGGGGAGGAGCGGCGTGAGGCGGGAGACGGGGGGCAGGCCAGGTGTCCTAACGACCGATGGGCCGCCTTCACTCTCGGGCGCGAAGGGGTGCGGCGGGAGCGAGAGGGCTTGCGGGATGCGCTTCTCCAACAGTCTATCATGGACAGACGAAACGACCGAGAGGAGGGCGTACACTGTTGTCAGATGGATCTCTAAGCCTCATCTCACATCCTTCAGACGCAATGTCGGCATCGGCAAAACGGCCAGGAAGGAACCAGGTGACGTTGCGGATGGCGCTCTCGACCGTGTTGACAGTGCTGACGTTGTCGATGAGCAGCTGCTCGTATGCAGTGACGAGCTGGCTCATGGTGATTGCGGTCTGTCGGGATATGAAGGATGGGAGTAGTGGAGTTGCGCAAATGAGATTGATGGGGTTGTGACGACGATGGAGTTCGGCGTGGATTGCCGCGCCGGTTGCCACTCTTTGCCGGTGGCTAGGTCACCGCCGAATTTGCCTCCGCCGTCCGTCACTCGGTGAGTGGGGCGCCGGCGGCGGCGCGATGCCCAGGCTGTAGGATATGCATGCTTCTCCTCTTGTCTACGGAGCAGCTGTTAGGAGCTCCGATCATCTCTCAGAGATGTATAATTTGGCGCGATAGAAGCTGCATCGGCCTACAACCCCTCGCCACCCTCTCCCCTTGTCCTCTTCTGAACCCTCAACTGTCCTACTGAGGACGGCGTTACAGTCGCAGCAAGCCATCAGTTGCCTCACTCCACTCAGGACACCAGGAGACGGGACGGACAGGTGGAACAATATCGGACGCATGGCTGGCAGTCTGGGGGTTCGTTTGCAAGCCTGAATGAACCACGTCTGTGATCGCAAGCAATACTGCCACGATGATGCTTATAATACAGAGTTTGGGTCTGAGCCTGCCAACTGAGGTAGAACTCGGGGGCTGTAGTCTATGTGTCACTAGTAGTCTCGCTTGCTGCGTTGCCTTCGGAGTAGTCTGCAGGGCACAGCGTCAGTCCGGACGGTCGATAGGGGCGGCGAGAACTGTCTTTGTAGCCTGTATTCGTCGATGGGGTCGCTACAGACGTTCAGCGGCCGCTACCGGCGGCTAGATGACATGGAGTAATCCAGCCACCAAATAACTTTGGGTTGGATGTACGTACAACCCCCCTCTCGTTACACTCACTCGACACTCGACTCTACAAAGTGATCAAGATCCTCTTGACACCACTTCAAATCATCACAATCGAGCAGCACCACGTTGCATTCTCATCTAAAGGACAATCGAGGCAGATCAGCCTTTTAGTTTAGGTGAGTTCAAGTTCGGCGGAGCGCGTCTCCGTTCTTGGCGTTATCAATGGCCCAGGTCCCTGACGCCCCCCGCCCGCCGACCCGCCTTTCCACTCCGTCGACCATTCCTCGCGCATGCCAACTATTTCTCCACGTTCTTTCACACTTCTCACACTTCTACTCTTCTTAACGCCCTCCCCTCCCCTCCCCTCCTCTTCTCTCGCACCTTGGCCGTGTCCGTGTGCCGGCGCGTCGACACGTTTACGTCCACCCTACGTCCCCGCCCACACCTACACGCTACGTCACACCCTCCAAATATCTGACACACCCACCACCCCCACTTGCGCGATGGCTACCGCCCGCCAATCGGCCATGCTCGATGGCGCCGGAGAGCGCAGCTCGCACTTCGAGAGCGCGCAGGAGGCCAACGACATTTATAACCTGTACGGGCGCGACAGCTGGGCGTCAGACTCGCAGGCCGGCGTGTCCTTCTCGCCCAACTACGGGGCGCGCCCGTTGCCAGATATGGCCGACCGGGACGGGAGCGAGGAGCAGCTCGAGGAGCTCGACCTCGGCGGTGGGAGGGCGTATGCCGACGAGGAGGACGAGGTGTACGCTACGCCGAGGCCGTTCCCGGACGCGTTCGACTATGTCTCCGTCCCGAACGCGCAGCAGCGGCGGTCGCCCGCGCCCGCGCCCACGCCTGGCATCAATGGGGCGGGACAAGTGAGCGCGGGCGGGATAGGAGGGGCGCAGGAGGGGCATTGGGATTATGGGGAGTATGCGCGGCCGTCGACGGCGCAGGACTTTACTCGGCAGGACGACGAGTGGTCTGTCGGCGGGCATTCTGTCGACGTCCCCCACGCGCCCGCCGCGCCCGCCGCTGGCGGCGTAGGCGAGGCCGTTACCCGCGACTACGGCTATGCCCAGCCCCATCCCGTCCCCCGCGCTCCTCCCCACCAGCTCGCGCAGACGTGGACCGCGACATCGCCACAAGAGCCACAAGCCGCGCCAGGAGGGTACACCTATCGCGAGAAGACGGCCAGCTCCACCTCCACCCCCTCTCCCCCACCACACACCCCCGAGCTCGCGGTCCACACCGCGCCCACAAGCCCCATGGACGAGTCCTCTCGGCCAGCGTCTGGATCCGCGATTCCACCGCATCTGCGCTCGGAGCAGCCGCCAAAGACGCCACCACAGCGCCTCACCCCGCCAGATTCAAATACGACGTCACCGGTGCACCCCCGCGTGGCGAGGATCTCGAACGCCTCGCGAAATGGCCTGGGCACGGAGCCGAGCTCTGCGGGGTCAAGCATTGCTGGCATGTCGAATGCGTCGCTCGTGTCGTCGCAGTATCCCGGCGAGGACACGGATGCGTACCATGTCCGCTCGACCTGTGAGTGTAGTTGAGATGCGGGGAGTGACACTAGCTGACAACAGACGCCCGACTAGACGTCGAAGGTGTGTACGGCGACGGTTGGGACGAGGGCATCGAGCGCACGCGCGGCGGGATAAGCCCTGGGACACGAGTGACCATGTCGTGGCCGGCTGAGGACGGCGTCATGACGGACCAGGAGCTCAAGTTCCTCAAGAGCCTGGACCGGTACGGCTTTGTCGACTCGGCCGCCGAGAGCCGCTCCGAGCATAGACTCGTGCGCGTCCCCGCCGCGCCGTTCAGTAAGCATCCGAAGGTGCAAGCCGGCAAGGTGCACGACCACTCCAAGCCTCCACCGGCCGCCAAGGGCCCACCGCCGAGCCCGCCCTCGGTGCCCGCAGGCGGGCCGAACCGCGCCGACGTGGCGCGGGCTAAGAAGAAGGAGACAGAGCGCGTCGGCAAATGGATGAAGATGATGTCGGTCGCCGAGCGCGACGAGGGCCGCAACGCCGTCCAGTGGCGCTGGAGCACGACCGAAGGCGCCAAGCACACCACACGTATATGGAAAGGCATCCCGGACCGGTGGCGCATGGCGGCGTGGTGGACGCTCGCCGAGTCCGCCGCCGAGCGGGAGCGCAAGAAGGGCGGGCGCGTGGTGCACCACGACTCGCTCGAGTCGGACTACATCGTGCGCAAGGACCTGCCGTCGTCCAACGACGTGCAGATTGACCTGGATGTGCCGCGCACGATCTCTGGCCACTTCCTGTTCCGCACGCGCTTCGGGCACGGGCAGCGCGCGCTGTTTCATGTCCTGCATGCGTTCTCGCAGTCATGCGGGACATGTGGATACTGCCAGGGCATGGGGAGTGTGGCGGCGACGCTGCTGTGCTACTTCGAGCCGGAGGTGAGTGCCGGAGGCCAGTGCCGGAGGCAGTGCCCGAAGGCATCAATGCAGTTGCGACACGAGTTAGCTAACCCCAGCGCACGTACTCCCTCCTCGTCCGGCTGCACGACCTGTACGACATGCACGGGATGTTCGCGCCGGGCTTCCCGGGTCTGCTCGAGGTGTTCTATGTGCAAGAGCGTCTGATCGAGTGCATCATGCCGGACGTCTATGCGTCTTTCGTGAGTCTAACTCTGGCCCCTTCCATCCTCTCCCATCCCCTCCCATCCCCTCCCCTCCCTGCATGTCCTGCCCATGCCCTCTACCCGCCTGTCCTCTGTATCCCGCTGACAGCAGAAACGCCACATGATCTCCTCCTCGGCATGGGGCGCGAAAATCTACATCACCCTCTTCGTCAACGTCGTCCCCTTCAACGTCCAGCTGCGCCTCTGGGACGCCATGTTCCTCGACGGCATCGACGTCATGGTCGTCGCCGTCGTCGCCCTCCTCTGGGCCTTCCGGAAGGAGCTGGCGCACCCGGCGGCCGACTTTGAGAGCATCTTGTCGCTCCTCAGCAGCTACTACGTCCCGGAGGACGAGGACGCGATGCTCGAGTGGATGCGGCGGCTGCTCTGGCAGCCGGGGGTACGGGAGCTGATGGCGCATTGGCGGCGCGACTGGCAGGCGCGCGTCGCGCAGGGGACGGACGGGGAGGCGTTGTTGTAGCGGGCGCAAGAGAGCGAGCGCGGCGCTAGCCGCGGTCGCCAACGCGCGTGGGCTGCGAGTGGCCGTGTGCAGCGCTACGGGGGAGGAGCAGGACGCGGCCCGGCGCATGCATGCGAGCACCGCGAGCGACGCGCACGGAGCAAGCGTAAGCGTGGGCGTAAACATTTGTAAGCGCCAACCCCATGCCCGTCGACAATGGCGCAATGTAGATCTCGTAGGGCGACGCGGGCATGCGGAGCGGGGCGGCGGCGGCGACAGGAGCCCGCGAGTCTTCGGAGCCGGCGCGCATTGTAGTGGGGAGCGTAATCCATCATTCAGCATCGTCACCATATAATATGCATAAGCATCGCAATCGCTAATCGGGCATCGTCAGCAAGTCGTCGTCGCTAGTGGGCCCCATTGATCATCATCCAAGCCATCGCTCTCCGGGCATCGTGGTAGTGGGCGGCCAAGACGACCGCGCCATGGCCCCATCGCCATCTCTCGGTTCCGAGAGAGATGGTCGGCGATTATCAGATTGATATTTGTGACGGGTGATTAGGCAGATCGCGGAGCCGACGATAGCCGACGCTGGGCCGCGGGTGATGGGTGATGCGATCCGCGTCCACACCGTTCGTCGACAGGCGCTCGACTGGTACTTTAAGTCGCGCAGGTCTTCCAAGAACTATAAGAACACGTAGTTTCGACAGCCAAGGCAACAGCAAGACAAGCAGCAGACAACCGACAGCAACACAACAATAGCAACAGCAAGAACAAGATGGTCACCGTGCGCCAGATCACCAAGGCCGAGGCCAGCGGTATGTGTTCTCGCTCTCGCTCTCCCTCTCCCTCTCCAGCCATCGCGGTTCATCGCTGCTACCTGGGCTCAGCTTAGCTTGGCAGCAGAGCGCCTCCACTGCTCTCTCTCTAGTCCCCGCCCCGCCAGTCCGCGCCAGCTCCCGCCTCCTCTGCACCCCTACTTACGCCCGCCCCGCCTTCCCCAGCCCCACCCGCACCTCGCCCAACGCCCCGCTGACGCCAGACGCCGTGCGCGCCGACCTCTCCGAGGTCCTCACATCCTCATTCCTCACCTGTAAGTCTGTCCTCCAGGCTCCGCCGACGTGCCGAGACGCCAAGCCAGCGTCATCCCGGGTTACTCATCTGGCGCGTCCCACCTCGCTTCCCACCCTCCCACCCTCCCACCCTCCGATTATCCGTCTACATCTCCCTATCTGCCAGTCCGACGCATTCCGGGTCCAGTGCCAAGCTTGGTCAGGCTGCTCCCAAGTCCGGCTTGCTCAGGCCATTCCAAGCTTGGTCAGCCTGCTCTCAAGCTTGGTCAGACTGAGCTCAGCATCTCCCTCCCATACTCACCCCTTCCCTCACTGCTCCCCTCCCCTCCTCTCACCCCTCCCTTACCCCCCTCCCCTCTACCCCCTCACCCCTCGCCGCCCCGACCCATACCCCCCGCCCGCCCTCTCGCTCCACGCGCTTCGCGCGTTCCGCTGCTTGCTCACACCAGACTCCCCATGGACGAACATGTGGGGTCCCGACCCCGCGCTCTCCAGGATCCTGTTCGACGCCATCATCGCCCACGCCTACGACGCGGGGTGGGAGGTGTGGGTCGGCGAAGACGGAGGCAAGGTGCTCGGCGTGGCGCTCTGGGTGCCCCCTGGTGTCGAGTATGAGTGAGTCTAAGCCCGGTCTCCGCAGCCCCCCCCCCTCCCTCCTTCTCCCCCCTCTCCCCCCTCTCCCCCAGCTCCTGTCCCTTGTCCCTCTCCCACACACATCCCATCCCCTGCCCCCCCCCCCCCCCCCCCCCCCCCGCGGCCCCCGCCCCGGCTCTCAGCCGCGGCTCGCAAGCTCGCCCGCTCACACCCAGCATGTCCTTCCTCGGCGACCACGTCGCGACTATGCCCCCGCACCTCGCCGCGCACTTCGCCACCACCCTCGCGCCGCAGTTCGGCAAGCTCGGCCAGATCCTCCCCGGCCACGACCTGCACTGGTGGTATCTCTCCTTCCTGGGTGTGCGTCCTGAGGCGAAGGGCAAGGGGGTCGGGAGCAAGTTGCTCGCGCACCAGACCGAGCGGGCGGGTTTCCAGAGCGCCCGTAAGGGCGCCCGTGAGGGCGCCGGCGTCAACGGCGGCGTCAACGGCGGCGTAAACGGCGGCATCAACGGCGGCGTAAACGGCGGCATCAACGGGGCTAACGCCCCTGCCAACGGGTACCACGACACACCTCACGCAATCCCCATGGCACTCAGCACAGGCACGGACTCGAACGAGGCGTTCTACGCCGCGCGCGGGTGGGTGAACCGCGGGCACATCAATGCGCCGTTCGCGGACGGGTCGACGTGGATCGAGCGGCTCATGACGTTCCCGGGCGACGCGGAGATCGACGCTGCGGCGACCGAGTGGGCTGCGCAGGCTGGTGAAGCGGCGCGCGCGGCTGCCGTCGGCGCGGGGCAGTAGTAGTGTGGGCGGGGGAGCTGGAGGGGCGGGCTGTATGGTGGTGTGGGCCCGGGGGGTAGCGCTGATTGTGGCGGGCGGTAGCGGAGAAGGACTGATAGAGCGTGTCGAGGCGTCGAGAGGCGAGGCTTAGATGGTGATGGTGTACATAACCTAACAAACGTAAATACACAGAACTCGGACGCGGATAGATGCAGCTACTGCTCTTACCATGTGCGTGCGCGTAGCCTCGTGTAGATGGGTGCGGGGTACGACAGACCACAGCCATGTTCTACGCAGATAGTGGCACATCGCATTTCAGGTGACGGCCGCGCAGCGCAGCCTTGCTCTACCTTCGCCTCCGCTCACTGACCAACTGCCTTCTGTGTGGCCGCTCGGGCAGCGCACTCACTTATCCGGCACAATCTCCAGCGCCGCTGCCGCTTCGTCACCCCTCTCGCCCACCACACCGTTTCGCTGACTCTCGCTCTCAAGGCACACCCTCGCCCTCTCGTGCCCTCGCCTCGCCACCACTCCCTGCTCACTCTCGCTCGCTTACGCACCGCGCACCTCCCACCTCCCACCTCGCCCTCTCGCTGCGCTCGAGGGCTCGGGCTCGGGCTCGGGCTGCCTGACTATACTAACCGATGCATGCTCCTTATATGCGACAAATGAACAAAACTCTGGAGCAGTTTCTCTATGTGTAACGGATCAAATCTACCAAACCTCGATCGAGCGCGCGCGCGGCGCCTCCTAACGCCTTGCCTCTTCCTTACTGGGTCGGGCGGTAGCGGCTGAAGGGGTTAGCACTGTTCCTCGAGGGGAGTTCTTAGCCCTTGGTGGCTCGCCCGCCTCGGATGCTCGAAGCATCCTCGGCTCGGGCTCGGTACTCACGGTTCACGCTCGCTCTCAAAGATCGTGCTAGGGTCAAGACGGCCCTGGATGATGTCGTAGAAGAGCTGGAGCGAGCTCTGGCGGGCCCAGTTCCAGGACGAGTCGAAGACACGCGCCTTGTTGGCCGAGAAGGCCGGCGCGATACCGTCAATGTACGCGTCGCCGTGCTCGAGCTTGATGGCGTCGAGCTTGGCCTGGAGGGCGTCGGCGTTGGCCTTCTCCTGGTCGGCACGCTTCTCGCCCGCACGAGGGTCCTTGCCGAGGTAGCGCGACAGGAGCTCGATCTCGCGCTGCGCCTGCTCCTCCTGCTTGATGACGAACTTGTCAAACTCCTCCGAGTTCATCACCGCGCCGCCGGCGCCACCGCCACCGCCGCCACCAGCGCCGCCGCCGGCAGAGAGGGTGATGCCGGTGTACGAGGCGTACGACTGGGCGACGCTGTCGAGGAAGGCCTTGGCCTCGGCCTCCGAACCGAGACGCTTAGGCGGCTCGTTGAGGATACCGAAGAAGAGGGCCGAGTCGGAGCGGAGAGGGCCAAGACCCCACTGCTTGTTGAGGTGGTTACGCGCGGCCGAGATGTTGAAGCCACCAGGGAACTTGGAAGCAATCATGCGGTTGGTAAGACCCATCGAGTGCTTGCCGAGACCCGAGTAGCCGACGGAAAGAGCAGCACCAAGCTCGTCGAGAGGAAGGTCCTCACCCTTCTCCGGCGCCGAGGCGAACTCGGTACCGAGGTCACCGAGAATCTCGTTCTGGAGAGTCGACTTGCCGCCAGAGAGCTCCTTGAGCGACTTGGAGAGCGGCACCTCGCCAATCTGCTTCTTGAGCTTCTGGGCGACGATGACACGGACGGTGTCGACGGCCTTGGGAGGAACGTCGTCGACGGCAGCGGCGGGGCCGGCCGAGGGCGCGGGCGCAGCCACAGGTGCAGGGGCGGCAACAGGGGCAGCGGCAGGAGCGGGGGCAGACGACTCCTCAGCAGCGGCAGCGGGAGCAGCCTCCTCGCCAGCCTCGTCCTCGAAGGCGTAGTAGACCTCCTTCTGGTTCTTGGCGTGGCAGAGGATCTGGCGCTTGAGAGCAGTCGCGGCGTCCTGGGCCTCGTACTTGGCCTTGAGGGTACGGGTGGCCATACCAGCAAGGACAGGTCCGGGACCGACCTCGATGAGACGCTCGAACTTGGCCTGCTGGAAGAGAACATCCTGGGTCTCGATCCAGCGGACGGGCGAAGCGAACTGGTACGCGAGACACTCGGTGAGGATGTTGTACGCGAGACGCTGGCGGTTCGCAGCCGAGTCCCACGAGTCCTTCTCCCAGCCCTTGAGGATGGTGTCCATGCGAGGCGAGTTGGTCTCGTCGTAGATCTTCTGGCAGTACTCCTTGGTAACCTGGAACGGCTCGGCGATCAGGTTGGGGATGTACTTGCCGACGAGACGCTCGGGGTTGAGGTGCTCGGGGTCGATCTTCTTCATGAGGTAGTTGCGGAACGACAGGACTCCGGGCCAGAGGTAGCGCGAGTGGAAGGGAACGTCGATACCGGGAGAGGGATGGTGGCGTAGCCACGCTCAAGGATGACGTCGCCGCCGTCCTTCTTGGCCTTCTCCTGCATCATCTCGTAGCCACCGTCGATGATGCCAACGAGGTGCTCCTTGAGCTCCTCGACCGACATGGTCTTGGAGAGCTTCTCGAGGTCGATCTTCTGGTGCTTGAGGACGTTGAGGACGTTGGTGAGGGTGGCAAGAGCCTTGAGCTCACCAGCGCACACGTACTGCTGGTCGGCAACGTTAAGGTTGACGATCTGGAGCAGGGTGTCCTTCTGCTTGGAGATCTGGTCGACAATCTCACGGAGCGCGGGCTCGGAGAAGGTCTTGCCAACACGCGAGGGGTTGACAGCCATCATGGCGTACTGCGACTTGCCCTCAGCGTCGCGCTTGACGGCGCGCTGCATGGTGATACCACGGAAGAAGACGACGTCGGAGAGAGCGCCGAGATGGGGAGAACGTCGGCGATGGCGGCAAGAGCCGAGTACTCGCCGAGCGAGTGACCAGCGAACGAGGCGTTGGCGTCGATGAGGCCCTTGGCCTTCATGTCGTCGAACGCGGCCTTCTCGGTAACAACGAGGGCGATCTGAGTGTACTGGGTAGCGTACAGGAGACCCTGGGGGTGCGAGAAGGTGTACGAGGTGGTGTGGAGGTCAATGTCGCCGAACAGGGGCTGGGTCTTGACCTGGCCCTGCTCGTCAACCGAGTCGTAGGTGAGGTCCATGTAGCGCTGGCGAATGGCCTGGCCCTTGATACCACCAAAGTGGATGGTGAGCTCCTTGGGGTTGTTCTTGACAATGTCAATGATCGAGAAGCCGTAGACCGACGTAAGGTGGGCGTCGGCGGCGTCCCAGACGGCGCGAGCGACCTCGGAGTTGTTGTAGAGCTCCATGCCCATGCCAACCTCCTGCGAACCCTGGCCAGTGAAAACGTAGGTGGTAGGGGGCTGGAGGACCTCGGCCTGGCCGTCGAGGACCTTGGTGTCGTCCTGGTTGAAGGCCTCAACCTTGATCACCTTCTTGCCGTTGTGCATGGCGGTGTGGGTGAGCTTGACGTTGATCTCGTCGCCAGGAAGGACCATGCCGACGAAGCCGACGTCGTACGACACGACGCGCTCGGGGTGGTTGTCCGCAGCAACCGACTCGACGTACTTGCGGGTAGCAGCCGACGACCACATGCCGTGGGTGATGGTACCCGGAAGGTTGGCGAAGTCGGAGAAGTAGGGGTTGATGTGGATAGGGTTGAAGTCACCCGAGACCTTGGAGTACGGCTCGTTGGTCGTGGGAGTCTTGAAGGTGGCCGAGGCGGGTCGGTGATGAGCGAGTAGCCAGACTCGAGAGCGACGGGGAGGCCAACAGACTTGCCCGAGCGCTTGAGGTACTCGACCACGGGGTTGCCGTGCGAGTTGTGGGCCTCGTAGTCGATGGTGGCGACCTGAACAGAGCCTTGGTCTGGCTGCGGATGAAGGCAGCACCGGTGACCTGGACCGAGGCGTAGACCGACTTGTCCTTGAAGTTGTACTTGGACTTGAGCTTGAAGCGGAGCTCGGTGCCGACGTCAAGAGGAACAGAGTCGTCGTCCCACTCGAACCACTCCTTGGACTGAAGAACACCGACCGAAGTGGGCTTGTCGAGCTTGACGACGTAGTCGGGCTCGTCAATGGTCTCAAAGGTGTTCTGGTAGTCGGTGAAGCGGCCACGGTAGAGGAAGGCCGAGTTGACCTCAATGACGGGCTCGCCGTTGCGGAGAACGTAGCCCTTGACCTTGACAGTCTTGCCAGAGTCCGAGTTGACGACCGAGGTGACGCGAGCCTCGGTGGTGCAGACATCGCCGGCCTTGAGGGGCGCGGCACCCTCGACGAAGCGGAAGCCGTTCGAGAGGTGGACAAGGTTGATGAGGTCGCCGTCGATGGCCTCGGGGAAGATGGTCTTCATGATCGACTGCCAGCCAAGAACAATGGCGTAGTCCATGGGCGAGGATGTTCTTGTTGCGGCGCTGCTTGAAGCCTCGCCCTGGTTGCCAACCACGTCGCAGAAGCGCTGGATGGTGACCGGGTCGACCTTGGACTCGCCACAGGTGAAGGTCGAGTCGAGAGGGAGCTTGGGGAGCTTCTCGTTGTCACCGAACCAGAGACGCCAGTAGAAGTCCTTGATGGCGTTGTTGCGGCCCTCAACAACCTCGTGGATCGGGGCGTAGCCCTGCTCGGGCTTGTAGTAGAAGGTGAAGGTGAGGGGCACCGACGAGCCAAGACGCTCCTCGTTGAGCTGGAGGGTGATCTTGCGCGACTTGGCGTCGAACGAGAGGTCAACGGCCTTGAAGTCGGGCGAAGCGTAGCCGGCCGAGCGGATAGCCCCGTAGACCTTGACGCTGCTGGGGACACCGTTCGAGTCCTCCTCGATCTTGACAACCTGGTCCTTGCGCGGCGCAAAGATGCGGCGGAAGGGGTTGGTGACGTAGCTGTGGCCCTGGACGACGTTGACGGTCGTGAGGGCGGCGCGGAGCCAGCTGAGGTTGGGGCCGGCGATGCGCTGGAGCCAGTCCTCGACCTTGGGGAGCTGGTTCTTGAGGGTGAGGGTGCGAGTGCTGCCCTCGCGAGTCTCCTCAGCAATGTAGGTGTGGGCCTTGGGGGCCTTGGCACCAATGTAGTCCATGGTGGGAACCTTGGACTCGTCGTTGTCGTAGTAGCGCTCAAGGATGCGCTTGACAAGGAGACCTTCAATGTTGCCGAGCATGTCGGCAATGGGCTCGTCGGCGACGGTGGAGAAGCGGGCGGCCATGGGGCCCTGGAGGATACAGACACGCTGAGCGTCGCCCTCGGGGACAGCCTCGACGTCCTCGGCGGCCCAGAGCGAGTCCTTCTTGAACCAGAACTCGAAGTTGGCGTCGAAGACGGGGATGAAGGGCACGGGCTTCTGCCAGACACGGTTGCAGATGTTGAGGAAGTACGACTTGTCGTCGGCAGAGACAAGCTGCTCCTTGGTCTTGGGGTAGGCGCCGAGGAAGAGCTCGACAACGTTGGTGGGGTTCTCGAGGTTGTTGTACGACTGGATAAGGGACTCCTTGGTGCGGGTGCCGTCGACACCGGCGAAGCGCTCCTCAACGCGGCGCATCCAGTCGCCGAGAAGGTTGCGGAGCGAGACATCGACCCAGCGCTTCTGCTTGGGGATGTACATGAGCTCACCATGCGGTTGATGGTCTCCTCGTAGGTCATGTGCGAGATGTCGTAGACAACCTCGCCGTCGGCCTTCTTGCCGAACCAGGGCTTGTTGAAGTCGGCGTTGAGACGCTTGACAATCCACTCGCGGTTCGCCTCGAGCCAAGCAGTACGCTTGTCACGGGGCATGTTGAACACGGTGTCGTCGAACTCCTTCCAGAGGACGACGGCGCGGTTGGCGATCTTGTGGATGGGCTCACCGAGCTCGGAGCGGACAGTGAGGATACCACCAGTGGGCTTGTCGTAGGTGCCCTCCCAGTCCTTGTCGGTGACACCGGGGGCGTCAACAATGAGCTGCTTGACCGACGGGCTGGTCTCGGCCTCCTTGGCGACAAGGACACGCGAGCCGTAGAGAACACCGTCGAAGGGCATGGGCTGGAGGCCGAACATCTTGACGGACCAGTCACCCGAGATGTAGGGCCAGACATCCTCGGCACCACCGAAGCCGGAACCAGCAATGAGCGAGATGTTCGAGTGCTGGCGGATCGAGCTGTAGGTGGCGATGATGGGCTGGTGGAAGTCCTCAGCCGAGTGGTGACCACCAGCACGACCACCGGTCCACTGAAGGATGATGGGGAAGTCGGGGTTGGCGGCAGCAATGTTGACAACCTGGCGGATACCCTCGACGGATCCGGGCTTGAAGCCGACGTGCTTGATGCCGGCGGCGCGGAGACCGTCAATGATCTCGGTAGCCTTCTCAGACGAAGGGATACCAGCGGCAATGCAGAAGCCCTCGACGGGGAGGCCCTCGCGGCGCATCTCCTGCCAGAGAGGGAACTGGAACGAGAACTGTCTCTGGTTGATGTAGAGAGCGTTCAGGGTGATGCCGATTCCGGGCTTGATGCGGCTAACAATGTCGTCGACCTTGGCGCGGAGGATCTGGGGGTTGTAGTGACCACCACCGGCAAGCTCGATGTGGTAGCCGGCGTTGAGGGTAGCCGAGACCATCTGAGCGCCAACGGTAGTGGGAGTCATACCGGGGATCATGATGGGGGGCTTGCCGAGGAGACGCGAGAAGGGCGTGTCAATGTTGATCTTGCCGTCGCCGGTCTTGACGAGGCGAGGGTGGAACTGGTCGTGCCAGATAGGCTCACGACGGATGTTGGAGGCGTTGTAGAGCTCAGCGCCAGACTTGCCCTTCTCGCCGACGTAGACGACGCGGACGCCACGGCCCTCGGAGACACGAGCGGTGAGGAATCCGACACCGGTCTTGCCGCCGGGTCCAAAGTCGACGGCGTGGGTGGCAGAGCGAGGGAAGTCGCAAGCCTTGGCCCAGTGGATGTGCTTGGTGAAGATCTGGTCGCAGAGCTCCTTGTCGAGCGAACCCGAAAGCTTGCGAAGGTCGGAGCCTAAAGATAAGATTAGCGCCAAGTCACCACCACACAGATCGCCACATCGGCAAATTTCAAATCCAAAAACTCACCGTCCTCAGTGTTGAAGATGGGCATGCCGAGGTCGCTAGTGGAGAACAGCTCGGTGTCCTTGAGGTCCTCAGCGAGGAGCTTCTCAGTAGCACCCTCAAGGTACTCGGAGTGGTAGGGCACGTTGATGGGGAGGAAGCGGATGGTGAAGACCGCCTTGCGCTTGGAGAAGGGGACGCGGCCCTGGTCGAGGCCAGCGGGGGCCTGGACCTTGCGGAGCGCCGTAGCGAGACCGTAGAGCGACTTGGCAGGGCCAGTCACGATGAACATCGTCGCCGCGTTGAAGAGCGAGATGCCGACCTTGGAGTTGTCGGGAAGGAACTTGTTGACCTTCTCGATGTGGCCCTCGAGGGCAGTGCGGCTGAGACCGTTGACAGCCAACATTGGGGTGGGGGTACCCTCGCTGTTCTCGATGGCGTCGGCCACGATCTCAGGCTCGAGCGAGAGAACGGGGAAGAACTCCTGGCCACGGAGACCAATGTAGAAGAGGAGCTTGACGGCCTTGGCAATGTTCTGCTCCAGCGACTCCCACGAGTTCGACGAGGCAATGGCAACAGCAGAGACGATACCCTGCGAGTGGCCGGTGGCACCCTTGATAATGTCACGGAGCTCTCCAGGCGAGAGGTCGGTGATACGGGCCGAGACAATGTACTGAGCAAGCTGGGTGATGCCGATCACGGGAAGCGAGACAGGGATCGAGGCGAGGTACTCGGTCGAGGGGCGGGGAGCGGCGCCGGTGAGCCACGAGATGACGTCGAGGCCGTTGGTGTAGTAAGTGAAGCCGTCGGCAGTGGCCTTGTCGGCAAGGGGGGCGAGAACCTCCTTGGAGAGCCTGGTGAGGAAGTCCTCCAGGAAGGGACGGTAGATGTTGAAGAGCGCAAGGAGCTCATCGTAGTAGTACTGGCAATGTCAGCTACACCGTCGTCGTCGTCGTCGTCGTCGTCGTCGTATACGCTAAAACTTACCTCGTTGACACCTTGGCCACCGAAGAGACCGTAGATCTCAGCCTTGCCCTCCTTGGCGGCCTCGATCAGAGCCGAAGGGTGGGCGATGGGGACCTCCTTGGCACCGAGAGCGGTGCGGAGAGCGGCGAAAGCCTTGTAGTAGGCGGTAAGAATCTCAGCGCGAGGCTCGGGGTCGTAAGACTCGAGGAGCGTCTGGATGTTGTCGGTGCCGAGGAAGAGCTCGTTGAAGCGCTTGTAAGAGGCCAGAACGACCTGGGCGATCTCGGACGAGTCGTCACCGCCAGCGGAGAGCTTGTCGGCCGCAAAGCCCAGGAAACGGGCGAGAAGCTTGACCTGACCCTCGTTGCTGGGGCCAGAGGGAACGGCGGCACCCTCGTCCTCCTCGTCAGCGACGGGAGCGGGGGCGTCGTCCTTGCTCAAGGGCGAGTCGTGGAACTCCTGGGCGAGAACCTCGGAAGCGACCCAGGCGGAGAGGGGCGAAGCGGGAACGAGAATGTTGACACGCGCGGCCTGCGAGTGGAGGACGAGCGGGCGGGTCGCGGGGGGACCGCTGAAGAGGGACGCCATGATGGGCGATGTGGACTCTTGCAGTCCCGACTAATGCGGAGTGGGTAGGAGTTTGGGGGGGGAGGCGAGGGGAAGGGTTTGAGTGTTAGGGACGTCGCCTTGAAGTGACGATGAAGGCGAAGGTAGATGTAGTGTGGAGAGAGAAGAGAAGAGAAGGAGAGGGAGGGAAGGGGGAACCCGATACTACGGGCTGCTTTGAAAGCGATGGATGTGATGGAGAGAGGAGAGAGAGAGAATGGGAGTGACTGACTGAAAGAGTCAGAGTCAGAGGATGATGTCTAGAAGGATAAGTCCAGCGAGGATGGGATGCATAGCGTTGGGCTGCAGTCTACTGGTCCACAAGTCTGCCTCCCCCCTCCCCTACCGCCCTCCGACCATGCCGACGTTCACGCGGGGCTTGTAGGCGGTTTACGGGGGGGGGTTGAGAGGTCTGGTGGGGTTATTCCCATCTCTGTGGTCGCTACCATCAAGAGAATTCCCTTCGCCCCCAATGGACTAAGCCATTAAGCCGCCCCATGATTTCCGACATCTCTGCTGCTGTGACTGCCAGTTCTCGACGTGCCTGACCGGAGCTCACCCCTTCTCTCACCCTACGCTCCCTCCACCCTACGGTACACGTTTCTCTCCCTCTCCCTCTGCCTCTCTACTCCTTTACCCCCACATAACCTGCTCCTCAATCTTTCTACAAATCTCTGGCTAACCCCACCCCCACTCTCGCGCGGCTGCCCTTTCGCGTCGACGCGGCTTCCAC
This sequence comes from Cutaneotrichosporon dermatis, assembly GCA_020011015.1. NCBI lineage: Eukaryota > Fungi > Basidiomycota > Tremellomycetes > Trichosporonales > Trichosporonaceae > Cutaneotrichosporon > Cutaneotrichosporon dermatis. Next base: position 6,565,596 of record JAIGNX010000001.1, on the reverse strand, counting down.
GCCCTCCACTCCTGCCCTCTCTCTCCTTCGGCTTTCCCCTACGTCGGAAAAAGTGCCGCCCAATGTAACCAAGATATGTGCCTGGGTCACATCGCCATCTCTCCTGTTACGACGCCCCAATCAACCGATAACTGACCCGAATCCCATAATCACCCACTACTCCCGCTTTACTACGTTCACACCCATACAGAGAACTGATTAGCAGTAGAAAAAAAGAGATTAGCAACGTGGAGGCCTGGGCCTGGAAGGATAGGAGGCGTCTGGGGGAAGCTCTCGAAATGCATAGCAATTAGCAAGGCAACCGCTGTCGACTTAGACATCCCCATAGTAGAGAGCTGATGATAATAGCCACCGCATCTCCCCCATCACAAACTGTACACCTGGTTTTCCCACGGCGGCAACCGCCCAGGCACATTTTGAATAGACCGAACATCGCCGCCAATCCCCGATTTAACTGATAATCAATCCATCCCAAGGTCCCATCAAAAGATTATACCCATAGATAATTAGATAACGCTTTGGGGGCGCACCCGATACAGCGTTTAGAATGCCGGATCTCCCGTGAATGGGTCTTGTTGTCTTGGGGGGGTGGCAAAACGATAGCAATCTGTGTGCATAGAGCCTATGCATCTGGTTCATAGCGTTCGGAGCTGTTTGGATAGCGCTAGATCATCTCTACCACGTTCTAGTACTGGCTAGTAATAGTTGCGAAAGAGAGCGAGAGTGCAAGCAGGGTAGGGGTAAGGACGAAATGCAGGATCAACTATCGTCATGTTACAGGGTCAAGAACGAACACATGACATGAAGCATCCATTCTAGGACCTGAGTAGTCTGGGCAACTGCTGCTTGAGCTGCGTCCCAAAAGTCGGAAGCGCTGGCGAAGCGTGTGAATTGAAGCGCCTCCGCCTCTCCGTTTCGCATCTAGCCGTCAGTGTGTAGATGTGTAGAGATGCTATGCAGGCTAGCTGGGGTAGATACGTGGCTGCATGAACAGTAGTGGTGGGGGTAAAGGTAGGTTCGAGAGCCCCGCTCCTAATCCGCCCTTCACAACCTCCACCTTCTGCGTGGGATCACCCGGGGTGAACCGGGTAGAAGGGGGACGATGGCGAGGGAGGGCGAGAGGGGGCAGCGGAGGGGGACGACGCGATGAGCAAAGGCAGGGAAGTGAGTGGTCAACTGGCTGGGTGGGCTTAGTACTAGGTGGGGTTGGATGGATAGCCAGGAGAATGGGATTTTTTGCTTTGGGGATGTGGGGATTCGGTAAGGGGCAAAAAGGCGCAGGATGTATTTGGCCGCCAGCCGAAGTGATGGGACAGCGCGACTGCAAAGGGGCCGAGCCACGTGTAATCTACGTGCGTGGCATCGCGCGCCGCGCGTTGGTGCAATGCACCGATTATCGGGGCTGTAAGAAGAGAGAGATTTGGTGGGGATACGATGAGAAAGGTGGGGTGGGGAAACGTCCAACAGCCAGGAACCACCAAGGGGAGGGACAGAGAGAGAATTCCTATCGGCGGCTCAGTTCGGTCGGGCCCTACTGCTGCTGCTGCTGCTGGGCTGGGCTGACTGGGACTGTTCATCCCGACTGTGGGGGGGGAAGCCGCCAGCCGCTACCTACCACTGAGAGCAGACTATTGCATTACCTCTGGGACAACCAAAGTAAGGACTCATAGTTGACAACGAGTCCTCGCAACTCGCCAACTACTAGTCATTCTCCAGCTCTTCGCTGTTCGTGTAAACGACCTCATCATCATCCAACAGGTCGATCTTCACATCTCCTACATCTAATTTCCCTCTCTCCCTCCCTCCTCCCTCTCTCAATCCCCTCCACCCGTCTCGCCTCCACCACCTACTACCACCACAAGTCTTCTTCCCTTCCCCATCGACCCGTCAAAGGTCACAAACCTCTAACCTCCTCCCTACCTCCCTCCGCACCCAAAGACGTCGGCGACGTTGTCTACACCAAACATGTCGACCGCCAACCTTGACCAGGAGGCGCAGGTGCGCCGCGAGCTTACCTCGCGCTGCATTGCCATTGTAAGTTGACAGAAATCAAGTTGCCGATGGGGTAGTTGGTTGCTTGGCGGCACCTTCCCCAACCAAAGCGAGCCACGGAAACGAGCACAGCTGACACCTTCCTACAGATGAACCGCGCCGACCCCAACCTGCTCGACTACATGAAGTACCACATTGACTCTGTGGACACCTCCAAGGGCCCCAACTACGAGAAGGTTAAGAAGTTCGGACAGATCCTTCTCGACAACTGTGAGTTGGAGAAGAGCTCAAAGAACTCAACTGGGAAGAGGACAGCAGCGCTAACGCCCAGGCAAGGAGGTCGTCGACCTCCCGCCCGTCTACCGCGACGTGGCCCTCCCCACGGCCCCTCACACCGAGGTCTCGGCCAAGGGCGACATCCAGTACTCGGAGGTCCCCCGTACCAACGTCCGCAAGCTCGAGAGCTACGTCAAGGAGATGGCCTCGGGCGGTGAGATTGAGTCTCAGGTCAACCTCGAGAAGGTCCAGACCGACATTGGTGAGTGTTTCGGCTCGATATGTGTGTTCTCCTGCTAACGTCCGTAGAGAAGCTCTGGGAGCTCGTCAACGCCCAGCCTTCCATCACCCCCGCCCAGAAGGCGGCTATCAAGTCCATGTACGGCGAGGTCGTCAAGTCGCTCGGCCAGCAGGCTGCTGGCTCCGGCACGAGGACCCCGTGACCCGTGCTAAGAGCGCGGCCGACAAGCCCCGCCGCGACAGCTCGCAGTTCCTGCGCCCCAACGTCCAGGACCGCACCGAGGTCGACGAGGAGCACCTCCCCTTCCTCCACCTTAAGCGCAAGACCGGTGTCAGCTGGGCCTCTCGAAGAAGCTCACCAACATCTACCTCGACGTCTTACCGAGATCGCCACCTCGGGTGTCACTTTCCAGAAGAAGGCCGCTCCCTTACCGGTGTCGGCCGTGGCTCGATCGGTGTCGAGATTCTCAAGGGCCTCCTCGCCGGTGGCGCCACCTGTGTGGTGACCACCTCGCGCTACAGCCGCGCGCTGCTGTCGACTACTACAAGGGCGTCTTCCACGAGGTCGGCTCCAAGGGCTCCAAGCTTATTGTTGTCCCTTCAACGGTGCTTCGCGCCAGGACACTGAGGCTCTCGTCGACTACATCTACACGACCCTCAACATCGACCTCGACTACATTGTCCCCTTCGCTGCTCTCCCCGAGAACGGCCGTGAGATCGACAGCATTGACGACAAGTCTGAGCTCGCCCACCGTCTCATGCTTACCAACGTCCTCCGCCTCCTCGGTGCCGTCAAGACTAAGAAGGCCGCCCGCAAGTTTGTTACCCGCCCGACCCAGGTCGTGCTTCCCCCTCTCGCCCAACCACGGCCTGTTCGGTAACGACGGTCTCTACTCCGAGTCCAAGATCTCGCTCGAGACGCTCTTCAACCGTTGGAGCGCCGAGTCGTGGGGCGAGTACCTCTGCATTGCCGGTGCCGTCATTGGCTGGACCCGTGGCACTGGTCTCATGAGCGCCACCAACTTCGTCGCCGAGGGCCTCGAGAAGCTCGGTGTCCGCACCTTCTCCGCCAAGGAGATGGCCTTCAACATCCTGGGTCTCATGCACCCCCTCATCTTCGACATTACCCAGATCGAGCCCCTCTGGGCCGACCTCAACGGTGGTATGGACCGCGTTGCCGGCCTCGCCGACGTCATGACCTCGATCCGTCTTGACATTAACAAGGTCGCTGACCTCCGCAAGGCCATTGCCCTTGACAACGGCGCCGACTTCCGCGTCACCAACGGCTCGGACGCTGAGCGTCTCCACCAGAAGGTTTCGGTTGCGCCCCGCGCCAACTTCTCCTTCGACTTCCCCAAGATTGAGGACGACTCTGTCCTCGACGAGCTCAAGTACCTTGAGGGTCTCATCGACCTCGACAAGGTCGTCGTCTGTACCGGTTTCGCCGAGGTCGGCCCTTGGGGCTCGGCCCGTACCCGTTGGGAGATGGAGGCCGTGGCGAGTTCACCATCGAGGGCTGCATCGAGATGGCCTGGATGATGGGTGATCAAGCACTTTGAGGGTATGCTCCCCAACGTTACCGGCATGGCCGACCCCTCGGCTGGGTCGACGCCAAGACTGGCGAGCCCGTCGACGACAAGGACATCCGCAACAAGTACGAGAAGGAGATCTCAACCACTCGGGTATCCGTCTCATCGAGCCCGAGCTGTTCTACGGCTACGACCCGGAGAAGAAGGGCTTCACTCAGGAGATTGAGCTCAACCACGACCTCGAGCCCCTCGAGGTTTCCGCCGAGGACGCTGCCAAGTTCCAGCGCGAGCAGGGCGACAAGTCGACATCTGGGCCCAGGAGTCGGGCGAGTGGTTCGTCAAGTTCAAGAAGGGTGCCCGTGTCCTCTCCCCAAGGCCGTCAAGTTTGACCGTGTCGCCGGCCAGATCCCCACTGGTTGGGACGCCAAGCGCTACGGTATCCGGACGACATCATTGCCCAGACCGACCGCACTGCCTCTGGGCCCGTCTCGGTCACTGAGGCTCTCATCATGTCGGTGTCACCGACCCCTACGAGCTCTACAAGTACATCCACCCCTCCGAGGTCGGTACCTCGCTCGGTTCCGGTATGGGTGGTATGGCTTCGCTCTCGCAGATGTTCAAGGACCGTCGCGAGGAGAAGGATGTCCAGAAGGACATTCTCCAGGAGACCTTCATCAACACTGTCGCTTGGGTCAACCTCTTCTCATGTCCGCCTCGGGTCCCGTCAAGATCCCCGTCGGTGCCTGTGCCACTGCTCTCCAGTCGTTGAGATTGGTTGCGACTCGATTCTCAGCGGCAAGGCCAAGGTCATGATTCTGGTTACGACGACTTCTCCGAGGAGGGCTCGTACGAGTTCGCCAACATGAAGGCCACTTCCAACGCCGAGACCGAGTTCGCCAACGGCCGCGAGCCCAACGAGTTCTCGCGCCCCATGACCTCGACCCGTGCCGGTTCATGGAGTCGCAGGGCTGGTGTCCACATTCTCATGAGCGCCAAGACCGCCATTGAGATGGGTGCCACCATCCAGGGTATTGTCGCCTACACCTCGACCCACACCGACAAGGCTGGTCGCTCGTCCCCGCCCCCGGCCGTGGTATCCTCTCGACTGCTCGTGAGATCACCCCCAAGCAGTCGCTCCCCATCCTCGACCTCAAGTACCGTGCCGCCAGCTCGAGTTCCGCCGCAAGCAGATCTCGCAGTGGTTCGAGAACGAGCTTGACAACCTCCGTGACGAGCCGCTGTTCTGGCAAGGCCGACGACGCCGAGTGGTTCGCTCAGCGTGTCGACTTCATCGAGAAGGAGGCCAAGCGCCAGGAGAAGGACGCTCTTGCTACCTACGGTATGCTCGAGGGCTCTGACCCCAACATTGCTCCTCTCCGCCGTGCTCTTGCCGTCTGGGGTCTCAACGCCGACTCGTTGGTGTCATTCGTGCCACGGTACTCGACCAAGGCCAACGACAAGAACGAGTCGGGCGTGTACAACCTCCAGTTCGAGCAGCTCGGCCGCTCGAAGGGTAACGCCGTTCCCGTCATCACCCAGAAGTACCTCACTGGTCACCCCAAGGGTGGTGCCGCTGCCTGGATGTTCAACGGCATGCTCCAGACCATCCAGTCGGCTCTTGTTCCCGGCAACGCCAACGCCGACAACATTGCCGAGGAGCTCCGTGCGTTCCCCCACCTCTTCTACCCCTCCAAGGCTATCCAGCACACTCGTCTCGAGGCTGGTCTCCTTACCTCGTTCGGTTTCGGCCAGGTCGGTGGCCAGGCTGCCATTCTTCACCCTCGTTACCTCTTCGCGGCTATCCCCAAGAAGGACCTCGAGGCGTACAAGAAGAAGCGTGCTGCTCGCCAGCTCGACTCGTACTCGCGCCAGTCGCAGGCGATGACGCGCAACAACCTCGTCCAGATCAAGGACGCGCCGCCCTACTCGCCCGAGCTCGAGGGCCCTGTCCTTCTCAACCCTCTTGCTCGTGCCGGTCCTCCAAGTCGGGATCGTACGAGTTCAAGGGCAAGCTCCCTGCCGAGGTCCCGCTCAACGGCCAACGCCGACACCATCAAGTCGCTCCTTGCGCAGACGGCAGCGGCATCGCCGGCGTCGGCGTTGACACCGAGCTCATCACCTCGGTGCCGACTTCCGAGACCTTCCGCCAGCGCAACTTCACCTCGTCCGAGATCGCGTACTGCGACCAGGCCCCTGACTCGCGCGCGTCCTACGCCGGCCGCTGGGCTGCCAAGGAGGCCGTCTTCAAGGCCCTCAACGTCCCGTCCAAGGGCGCGGGCGCGTCCATGAAGGACATTGAGATCGTCTCGACCGAGTCTGGGCCCAGGTCCAGCTTCACGGCCAGGCGGCCGCCGCCGCTGGCGGGAAGAAGATCAAGGTCTCGCTCTCGCACTCGGACTCGAGCGTCGTCGCCTTTGCCGTCGCCAACTAGGGCGCGCACGGACGGGTTTAGTAACTGTTGTGGTCAGTATTATCGCGGGGATCTGTATAGCCGCGTTCATAGAGTTTGCTAGCGGAATGATCATTGTTAGACATGCCGATGCCCCGAGGAAGCGCCGAAGGCGCTGACGAGGGGCTTAGTGGATTGGCAAGCTGGAAGTGGGAAGCACTGACGAGGGCCTTATTGACAGACAAGCTATCAGCACTACTGGCGATGGCGGATAGTTGACACTAACATAAGTTGGTACAGCGGGACGTGCCGCGCTCGAACTGACGAACCGGCGGAAGGTCAAGTTGCCCCGACATCGCCAGCGCACACCTGGAAGGCGTTGCAAATCAGCTTTGCTCCTTCGAAGCCCGACAGATCGACAGACCTCAGGATACTCTGCCGCTTCAGCCCGGCTCGACACATTCGCGAAGTATCGATATGCATTGCCCCAACCACTGCTAGACGTATCATCTCGCGTTCCCTTTCTACCTATGTTCTGAGTCTACCTACCTCTACTGACGTCTACCGTAGCCTTCGCGCCCCACGCCCGTCTGACCTTCCCAGCACTCCCAGCCCCCAGCCCCCAGCCCCCAGCCCCCAGCCCCCAGCCCCCAACCCCCCAGCCACCGCCTACCCCCATCCAACCTCCCACCACCAATAACCCCCAGCCTCGTCCGTCCGCCCCTCGCCCCTACGCCCCTGCACGGCGCGCTTGCTCCCCCTCACGCCGAGGCGCAGGCCCTTTGCCGCGCCAAGCCCTTCGCCGCGCAGCTCGGCCGGCACGCTCTGATATAGCGGATCAACGCCTGACGCTGCCGCTGCCGCTGCCGCAGCCGCGCGGTCGGCGAGCGGAGGGTACGACGACAGCGGGGGGAAGGCGACGTCGATGCTCTCGAGCTCTGGAGTGAACGTCGGGCGCATGGGCGAGAGGAGGTGCTGCTGTCAGCGACGCCCACACCAAGTACGGAACGGATCGAGGCGCGAACAGCCTGCCGGGGTCGGGCTGTTCGCCTCTCTGCATGTAGACTCACCAGAACACCCCCGCCGTCGTGCCTCCCGGGCGGGCGCACGACCCAGCCGGCGACGTCCCGGATCATGCCCGCGTGCGTCGGGTCGTACACGCAGTCGGACGCGATGACGAGGTCGAACGGCGTGTCGAGCCAGCGGGCGAGTTCCTCCTCCTCGAGCTCCCCCTCGGCCTCCTCCTCCGCGCCGCCATTGGCAACGTTGGCCCCAGCCGCTGCCCGCGCGCGGCGGCGCATGTACGCCGGGAACGTCGTCCAGTCCAACTTGGCGATGTCGATGCCCGCCGTCGCCGGCGCATCCGGCAGGCGCGGGGGCGCATTCAGATCGACACATACGCGGAGATTGGCCAGGACGTCCGGGTGGAAGTCGGTGGCCACGACGATCCCCGTGTCGGCCGCCGCCGACGCGAGCACCTCCTCTGCCTCGGGCACGGCGCCCATCGGCCCCTTGGCGATACTGCCTCCGCTCGTGCCGAGCGCGGTCGAGGCGGCGCGGAGGTCGAGCAGCTTGCGGCACAGGATCGAGAGGAGCCCCGTGCCCGCGCCGAGCTCGAGCACGCGCGTGCCCCCGCCGTGCGGGAGGAGCTCCTGGAACAGCCCGAAGTGGGCGGGTCGGAGCGCCATCTCGCGGCCGAGGAGGATCGCGCTGCCCCACGTCTGGACGCCGACGCTGATGTGGTCGGTAATCGGCGCGTCGTGGAGGAGGACCGGGAGGGTGGCTTGCTTCGTCCGCCTCCCGGCGGGAGAGCGAGAGAGCGTCGCGCCAGGCGATCGCGACAGCGATCCGGGCGGCGACCGGCCGGCCAGAGAGCGCATCGAGACGAGCGGCGACGCGGGCGACGACGCGAGCTTGGCGAGGAAGCGCGTCGTCTCGGGTGACAGTGCCGCGTCGTCCCGCTTCCACGGGGCGAGCGCGCGCAGTGCCGGCGCCAGCTCGGGCGCGAGGGGGAACAGGAGGTGGCGCGTCAGGCTGCCCGCCGCACTCGTGCCCGCCATGAGCGCGAGCACGGCCGTCGCGTCGCGCAGCACGGCCTCGGTCTCGGCGACGGCCTTGGCCGTCTCCGCATCCGCCTCGTCGTCGGCATTCTCCTCGAGCCACGTCTGCGCGCGGCGCACGACGCCGCCGAGCCACTTCTCGGCCCACTCGCGCTCGAACGGGTCGTCGTGTCCTCCCTCCCCTTCTTCGTCCTCCTCCTCCTCCTCCGCGCGGGCCAAGTCGTCGAAGTCGTCAAAGCCCTCCTCCCCGCGCTCCTCGGCGATCGGCACCGGCGCAAACCCCAGCCCCTCCATCTCCAGCCCCAGCCCCGGCAGATCCACACTGCCGCCCGACAACGTCCGGCTCCGCTTCCGCCCCCCTCGGTCCTCGTCGAAGTCGACGTCCGCCGCCGTGAAGCCCCCGTGGATCGGCGGCATGTACATCTCCTTCAGCACTTCCATGTACCCCATCAGGTCGGACGGCGCGAGCGGCGAGAGCGTCCCCTGGTCCCGCGGGAGGGCGGGGAGGAACGTCGTCGGGTTGCCCCAGCGCATCGTGTCGGCGGGTGAGTGCCAGTTGCGTCGGTGTAGGTGTTGAAAGTGGTGTCGCTGTCGCTGTTGTTGTTGGTCGAGGTCGGGTCGAACGTTCGTCGCGTCGAAATTTCAGTCAATGAGCCGGGCCTGGCCGGCCTGGACCTGACGGTGTCGTCATCCGCAAATCTCTGCTGACTCGGGGATTCGAACCCCGGCCCTGCCTGGCTCTCGGCCTTCGCCGGCGCGTCATGCGCGACCTCCACTTCCGAGGTCCGCTCGCCACTCGTCATCGTGCATGGTTAGCGTGCGAACGCATTCTCATACCGCATTACGTCTGCTCTCCTCGCTGTCATCCTCATTGACGAGATCTGTGGCTTGTGTTCGTTTCGCATCTATTTATACTTGCTTCTCAAGTGGTGCTGTTTCTTTCGCCCCGTCCTCCATCTTACTTACTGTCGCCTCGTCTACAAGTGTGCAAGTCATCATGGGTGTCCCGTTCATCGTGTTCGCGCTGGTGAGTTGTCCATGGTGTCCATGTGCTCTTCGAGGCTGCCAGTACCATGTCGTCTCCTCCTTCCGTCTCCAGTCGCCTCGCTCATCGTCCCCTCATTCCCATCCAATTCCTTCCTTCCCACATATGCCCAAGCCCTCACCTCACGCCTCGACCTCACTAACCAACGCAGCCCCCGCTCCTCTGCCTCTACCCCCTCGCGTACCTCCTCAACATCGTCCGCCTCCTCCTGCCCCTCCGGCCCAAGTCCACGCTCCTCCGTGTCGGCGGCCAGCTCCAACCTACCGCCCTCACCGCCGCCGCGGACCCCTCCTCAGGCGCTGCCCCCGGCGCCGTGGGAAGCACATCGAGGATCAGCAACCACCTGCCGTACTGCGAGGACGCGGTCATCTGGACGCACGCCAACACGGCGATCTTCAGCTGCGACCCCTCGCGCGACGTGTACAACCCGTTCACGAACACTGGCGATGTGAGCAAGGAATCGAACGGGAAGATGGTCGCGTACGACCTCGCCTCGCGGCAGGTGTACGAGATCCACATCTCCGGCTGGCCGGCCGACCGCTCCCTCCGGCCCCTCGGCATCGGGCTATCGAACGTGCACGAGGCCGACCCGATCCTCGCGATCGCCAACAACACGGCGACATTTACCGCCGTCGAGATCCTCCGCCTCGGGCACGACGGCGGGCGCGTCGTCGCGACGTACCTCCACTCCCTCGTCCACCCGCGCCTGACGCTGCCGAACGCCGTCGTCCCCCTCTCTCCCGAGAGCGTGCTCGTGACCAACTCGGCCGTCTACTCGGCCCGCGCGTCGAAGCTGCTGCACAGCCTCGAGATGTTCCTCGCGATCCCGAGCGGCACCGTGCTCCGCCTCTCCAGTCCCGTCGGCGAGGGGACGAAGGAGGAGCGCGCGGCCGTCGTGGCAGAGTGCGACGCCGTCGCGTCGGGCTTTGCGCTCGCCAACGGCCTCGCGCTGTCCGACGACGGCAGCGTGCTCGCCGTGGCCGCGAGCATGACGTCCAGCCTGCACATCTACGACGTGGTCCCGCCGCTGCGCCCGACCTCGGACCCGGCGCACCAGGTGGAGCAGGACCGCGACGTGACGTCGGCGCGCTTCAAGTTCCGCGAAACCTATCCGCTCGGCTTCGTAGTCGACAACGTCCGCTACGTCTCTCCCCGGCCTTCAGAGGCCGATGGAGAGCACATCTTCGTCGCCTGCGGACACCCCGATGCACTCGCGTACGCCGCCGTCGCCAAGCGCTTCGGCGCGCCGCCCCTCAGCCCGAGCCGCGCCGTGTCGGTCCGCGTTCCGCGGAAGCCGGAGGGCGGGGCGCTCGGACGGTGGTGGAATGCCATGTTCACGCGCGTCGATCCCCGCGTCGCCACGGTGTTCGAGGACGACGGCGGCGTGCTCGGCGTCGGCGCGACCGGCGTGGCATTCGAGAATGGTGAGGGGGGGAGGGACCTAATCGTGGCGGGGCTGTATGACGTGCGCGGGCCGGTGCGGTGCCACGGTGTCGACCTGTGAGGGAGGCGCAAGGGGGGTGGTGGTGTTGGGGGGGGGGGGGGGGGGGACGGGAGGGGTGTCTGTGAGGAGGGGCTGGGGAGGGAGAAAAGAGCTACCGGAGCGGTGAGAAGGAGAGCGCGCAGAGATAGGCTCGGCTGTAGGATGTAGTATGTCCAGGCCGCGGAGTGCTCGATACGCAGAAATTATGTAGCATTGTGCAGATGGAGTGAAGTTTATCTGCTGTATGCAGAGCAGTCTGAGCCAGGTAGCCGATCCGCGGGCATAGTTACATCGTGACAGCTGATGGGCTCAAGGGCGGGTCAGAGCACGGTGAGCTCCTCGTGCGCCTCAAGTGCCGAGTGGGCAACGCAAGTCGCGGCGCGTTGCATCTCGTAGGGCAAGTCGTGGCATGTTTTACTACATTTCTTACAGAAACGTACAACACATACAGTACAACATCAGTCAGCCGTAGTCGAGACATACAACGAACAGCGGTACCAGCCGTGGGGAGAACGGAGCAGGACACATTAATCCGCGGCGGCCACCCCGCCGGCGCAGGATACAGTGGGGAATTCGTCGTAATACAGTATTGGCGGCGGAGAAGCCGCCGAGGGGAGCGTGTGGCACTGGCTCTGTGTAGTTGGGAGCCGGGCGTCATATCGTGCGTCTTGCGTCGTGCGTCGTGCGTCGTGCGTCGTGCGTCGTGCGTCGTGCGTCGTGCGTCGTGCGTCGCGCGTCGTGCGTCGTGGGTCGAGGGTGGAAGAGACGGCGGCGGAAAGCGGCGGTCGTGAGGCTGGAGGGCGGGACGTGCTCGGCGTGGCAAAGGCGATGTAAGTGGCTACCGCGACGATCAGGATGCCACAACGTGGCCACACTCTCTAGGCCGCGGCGACGACCTCGCGCTTCCTTTCCCAATGCCGCTCAAACCCACGTCTTCGGAGTAGACCCGCTCCTCCTCGTATTCGGAGCGTCTCCGTTTACGCGCGGCGTGTACGTGCTCGAGCGTGGAGGAGCGGACGGGGAGAGTCCATGCCGGCCCTCGGGGGCGGTTGTGCCTCGAGCGCACGTTGGGTCCTCGTGCTCGGTCTGCGGCGGGCGGGGGATCGGCGACGTCTGCGGGCCGTTTCTGCTTCTCGCTTACAGTGGCTTTTCTACAGGCCGCAGCCTCCCATTTGCGTTGGAGGTCGCTGGCTCGCGCCGTGCTGGCCGTGCCCTCCGCATCGACCTCGCCCGCGCCCCTCCCCTCCCCAGCCGCCGCCGGCAATAACGCCGCCAGCCCCTCCAGCCCCGGCGGCGCCCGTCCCCCCTCCTCGGCGAAAGTGCGCACCTGCACGCCGCTCTGGTAGATGCTATCGAACGCGTCGACCGTCAGGAAGAGATGCACGCCGTGCCCGAGGGGGGCGCAGATCTCGAGGACGGAGTGCTTGCCGAAGGCGGAGGTGGCGGTGTGTTGGCGGATCGCGAGGGCGGTGTCGGTTGCTGGGTGTTGGGAGCGCCTCTTAGAGGCGGCCGTGTCGATGTCGAACGAGGAGGGGACGAAGGGAGACGCTGAGGAGGGCGACGCCGATGAAGAAGAGGGCGACGAGGACGAGGGTGAAGAGGAGGGAGAGGAGGAGGAGGAGGAGGGAGAGGAGGAGGAGGAGGAGGGGGGAGAGGGGCCAGCGGAGGGAGCGCGAACCCCTCCTCGAGCTGGGACAGTACGCGGCCAACGGCCCGCCATTCACGAGATCCCGCGGCGCGCCGGCGCCATGCCACACTCCGGTCGGGCCGGGCCGGGGTATGGTGCGAGGCGGGGGATGCGCTGGGCCGTGCCCCGGATGATCCCGGAGGCGTCGATGTGGCGGCTGTTGTGCCGAACAGCGTACGCTGAGAGGGCGCGGGGGAGGGCGGAGGCTGGGTCGGCGGTTAGGGCGGGTGTGGGTGCGAAGGTTGGGCCGGGGTTGGGGGCGGGGTTGCGGGCGGGGTTGAGGGCGGGGGCGACGGCGGGGTTGAGGGCGGGGGCGAGGGCGGGGATGGTGAGGGGGGCAGGAAGAGCGGAGGAGACTGGAAGGCGGTGGAGGCGCCGGCGCTTAGGTTTGGCCGGTTTGGCGGGCGGGGCGAGTGAGCCGGGTGAGGCGGGCGGGGGATGGTTCGACGGCCGTGGAGCGAGGTGCGGGGCGCTGATGAGCGGCGGGGAGACGAAGGCGGGGGTGGCGGGGGTGGTGGTGGTGGCGGATCGAGAAGAACTGGTGACGCTGGGGCTGGCGACGGGGACGCGGGGGCCACTGGAGCCACTGGGGGCGAAGAGTGTCCGGAAATGAGGGAGGGGCGTGGTGCGTCCCACTGCCCCCACTGCCCCCACTGCGCGGGGGACGCCGGTGACGTCGGGGATGCCTGTCAGTGGCGGGAGGATGTTGTGGCGTATGTAGCGTCCTGGTCTTCCAGGTCGGGGGAGATGCTTGAGCTGGAGTGGTATGCGGCGGATCATTGCGACGTGGGTACGGCGACGGACGCGAGGCGATGGCGGGAGGTGTGATGAGGCGATGAGCGATGATGAGGAGTGGCTATCGTGAGAGATGGTCTTGGGCGCTGTGGGAAGCTTGGGGGTGCCGGGTGCTTGACACGTCGCTTCGGTGAGCTTGGAGAGTATAGAGTCATCGGCCATTCTGGGCGGAGGCAAGGGCGCCAACTCTCGTCAGCAGTCAGTCAATGTGTAGACTCCATTGGCGATCCCGAGGACAGTCCCTCGGTGCCGGCGTGCAAACACAAGAAGCCGGAGACAAGTCGGAGACAAGCGGGAGACATGGAACTGGCGTGGACCCGTTACAGTGTGTTACAACATGGCCGAGAGTGTCTTAAGGACGGGTTGACTAGGTGGTGGACGGGGAAACGGAGTGCCGGTTGTTTCCAACTCCGACTATTGCGCACGCTGTGTAAGCCACGCCAGGACAATGTCGAGGTTATGCTTCGTCTTGTTGCTTGTGGAGTAGCACTGTGTGTGAGCGGGCGCGGCTTCCTTTGGCGGACGCGCGATAAGGACTCACAGACACTACCCGCCCCCCGATCTCCGCCAGGCGCATGCTGCGGATCATTTGATCGACGCCGATGGCTTCTGGAAGATCGCTCTTGTTCGCGAGCACCAGAAGGGGCACCCCGGCGAGGGACGGCAGCCCCAGTAGTGAGTGCAGCTCGGAGGTGGCTGTCGGAAGCGATTTTGTCTGCGGGTTAGCTCTGCGGGCGATGCACGGTATGTTACTCACGTCGGCGGCGTCGACCACATAGCTGAGCTTGTTAGCACGCGCCATGAATCCAAACACCACACGTACACTATAGCGTTCGCCCCTCTGCAATACCGGTCCCACATGCTTCGAAACTTTGGCTGGCCCTGGGTGTCAGCGGATGCCGCTCTGCCGTCGTTGGGGAAATTGAGATGTAGACAGGCTGTGTGCTCGCCGACAGTTACGCCGAAGAGCAGTGTTGTCGGCGCCGGGCTGTGCAGTGGCGAGATCATGCGCGACAAGCACGTGGCCGTCGCACCGCCGTCGACACGCCGTTGACTCGTCAAGAAGACGGCGGAGTAGCCGGCATTTGCCGTTGCCGGCGGCAAGTCCGTGCACACAGGCAGCCAGCGACAACTAGCGAGGTTGGCGTGCTCGTGCCGTTGGCATTGACTGGGTCAAGCTAACGGGTCACGCCGGCGCAGCGTGGCATGCCCCTCCCACAGATCTCGCCCCGCTGACAAGCCGCATGCCTCGCGCCAACTCACCGCCACATCCCAGATCTTCATCGTGACGTTCCCCTTGCGCACTTGGCGGAGGTTGAACGCGACCGTCGGCACGACGTCCTCCGACCACTGGCCCGATCCGAGGACATTGACGAGCCTGGGGGAGTGCAAGCGTGAGTGAGGAGGGGGCAAAAGAAGCGGGCGAGGCCGAGTCGTGTGATGTCAGGGGAGAGGCCAACGTGTTGGGAAATGGAAATGAGGAGCATTGTGATATCGGTGGGTGTCGAGTCATCGATGAGTGGGCGAGATGGAGGCGATGTCATTGGCGATAGCAATGGTCAGCAGATAGCAGCAATCGCGTCAGCACCCCTCGGCGGCGTTGTGCAATACGCACGACGTCTTTCCACTCGCCTGTCCGTCAGCATTGATTCCCGTCCTCATGTCCTCTGCCGTTCCCAGCCCACCGTCCATCTTCTACCTTCTGCTTCCTCCAATGATCGGTCACTCTCCAGCCTCAGAGCGAAAGATGCACACCTCTCGGCGTGCGCTGGCCCGCACACACTCACTTGCAACCCGACGATCGTGACTTCCAGGTGCTTGGCCCAGAAGATGGAGCGCAGCCAGTCGACAAAGCTCTGCAGGAGGGCTGCCATCGTGCAGAGTCAAGAGAGGGGGCGGGGGTTGGGCGAGTTGGGAGGGAGATAGAGACAGGGGCGGGGGAGGCGAAGTGGAAGCGGGAAGCCGAGAGGTTGTCGGAGTAGCGTCGAGCAGTAGCGTCGAGCAGAGCAGCAAGAGGGGTTAAGGACAGAGGATAGTGTAGGCGGGGAGGAGGGCAGAAGATAGGAGGACTGCGCCGCGGAGGGGTGATAAGCGGCGACGTCGGCGTCCACCAGGTATCGGCGAATACGACGTGCTGCACACAGCCTCTAGGTATTTGGGGCCTGGTCGCGACGAAGTTGTGAGAGGAAAGCGAAGGGGTCGAGAGGCGAGAGTCGAGAGTCGAGCGTTGAGAGCCAGACCAAGAGGGGACGTAGGTGCAAGCGAAGGGGAGAGAATAGAGGACGAGGGAATGAGAACAGGGCAGAGTGGAGGGCCTGGCCGGGTGGAGGTGGGCGTCGGTTGGCGTGAGGTATGGATGTAACTTGAGACTTGGCCGTCGGCGTTGCGGCTGCGAGAGGTGCCGTCGTACTGTCGAGACTCGGAGGCGGCGCCGACGTGAGGATGAAAGCACGAGAGTAGGTAGATGCGGGGAGACAGAGGAGCCGGAGTGTTGGGTGGCAAGACAGAGATGCGAGGGCCGGGACGGAGTCATGTTGCGTCACTCGCCTCAGGCACGGACAGCGCGTAAACCTCGTCCACACGACTCGACCGACTGCACTCAACACTCGACATCCATCCGTCGTCCGCCGGGCCTTATTATGCCACTCCTGGCTATGCAGTCTTCCGACCCCCGCCACAGCACACCATGCATCCATGCTCGACAACAATAACTCTAACTTTATAGACATATGTACTCACCCCGCCGCACACCAGATCGAACTTGCCAAACCTACGCTCGCGCGACTCACAATCACCCTCTCTAGAGGTGCGCCTTGAACAGCGACTCGGTGATGAACTGCGCCTGGAGGCGCTTGCCGCCAAAGAAGCGTCCGCTCAGCCCGCGCTGGGCGCGCTCAGCCGAGTCGATGTCACCAAACTCGAGGTACACGTCGCCCTGGCTCATGGCGTCGACCTTGATGCGCGCCACGCGGCCGTACTTGGACTCGACTTCGCCCTTGACGTCCTCGGCAAGGTCGAGGTCCCAGTTCCGCTCGGTCTCCTCGTCTGGGTTGAACATGTTGCTCACCATGAGGAAGTGGGTGGGCCGCTGGCCTCGGGCTTGGCAGCGCGCGGTGTTGGCCGCACTAGCACGCTGGCGGTTCGAGGCATCATCGGTACGCGCGAGCTTCTTCATGAGCTCCATACGGCCTGCGGCGTCAAGACGGCCCCCTCGGCGCTGGTCGCCCTCCATGTTCTCAAACTGGGCATTGCGCTCCTCGACAGGCTGGACTTGGATCTTCTCGCCGGCGAGCTCGAATTCGTTCATGGCGTCAAGCGCCATCTGTGCAGCGGATAGCTCAGCGAACTGCACACGCAGATCCCTTCGAGTTACCGGCCATGTCGGTGTGCAGGTCGACAAACTCGATTTGCCCGAATGGCCCGAACACTTCCCTGAGGTCATCGCGGTTGAGACTCGTAGAAAGACGCGTAATGTACAGACGGTGGTACGGGATCGCAGCGCCGGCGTGCGCGCTCACATCGATGCCCGAAGGCACAGCACCTGGCGTGATAGGCGGGTAGCGGGGTCCACGGTTGCGGTTGCTGTCACGCATCTCACGCTCGCGCTCACGGTTACCGCGGATACTCGCAATAACTGCCTTGAGCGACATTCCCTCATACGAGTCGGCAGGTGTAAGCCCAACAAGGATAGGGATACCCATCACAATCTTGCCAGAGAGGTTGAGCGCCTTGTTGACGAGGTCGGGGCTGCGGAGCGTGACATAGCCCATGCTGCTGTCAGCGGCCTCCTTCAAAGATAACTCACCCCTTGGAGCGGCGCCCCTTGTCCATTATGATGCGGGCATCGCGCACAGACCCGCGCCCGAGCATGTCGTCGAAGAATAAGCCTAAGTCCTGGCTGGTAAGACGCGCAGCAATCTGCGAAACGAATACTGAGCGTGCCTCCGCATCGACCTCATCGAGAAGCTGGCTCGCCTCGCGCGACATTGACCGGTGGCGTGGGCGCGGAGAGTCGCGCTGTTGAGGTCAGCAGTTGTCCAGCAACAAAAGTACTCACGCCTTCAAGGCGGGCGAGCTCACGGCGCTCCTCGCGCATCTCGCGATCCCGGCGCTCGCGCTCACGCTCCTTCTCCTCACGCGTCATTGCGCGCAGGCGCTGACGCTCACGCTCCCGCGAGTCATCACGGTCGCGGCGGCGGTCGCGGGAGCGGTCACGGCGGCGGTCTCGCGAGCGGTCACGGCGAGCGCGAGGGCGAACGGTCACGGCGGTCGCGGCCGTGTTCGCGGTCTCTGCGGCGGTCATCGTCGCGGTCGCGGTCACGAGAAGAGTCTCGCACCCTCTCCCTCTCCCTTTCCCTCTCGCGCTCACGCCGGCGGCGGCGTTCACGCTCCTCGTCCTCGTCGTCGTACGAGTAACGGTCGTCGTCGCGCCGGTCACGCCCGCGGCGGTCGCGGCTGCGGTCGTAGTCTCGGTCTCGGTCGCGCTCGCGGTCGCGGTCGTCGCGGTCGTCGTGGCGGTGCCTGTGCGACCTCCTGTCACGATCATCATCGTCATCTTCGCGATGACGCTTCTCACGTTTACTGGGGTGAGCAATTGGCCCGGGGAGTAGATCGAGGAGGAAGGGTGAAGACGAAGAGGGAGGCAAAGTGGATGAGGACGTGTCGAGGGAAGGACGAGGGCAACTTACGTAGTGAGCTCTGGGGTACGGTCACGGCTGCCCGGAAGGGGGTGGCCGTTGTGCGGGGGAGTGTCTGCCATGTGAGTGGATGGACGAGGAGTCAATGGGATAGGCAACTAGTAGGAAGCGTCGCTGTCGACGTCGATGAGATGGATGGTGGAGATGCAAGAAATGGGTGATGACAAGCCGAGGGAATCAAGGGAAGGGAAGGGGCCAAGCGAAGAAAGGGGGCGAAAAAACGCCGCGGGTGGCAAGTCAGGTTCGGTGCCTGAGCACATGGTCGAAGTGGAGGGTGTCCACCCCAAGCGATCCAACTTGTTGTGATCAAACCCTGCCATTACGTCGGCGCGATAAGCTCCTCCTCCTTCTTACAACTCCACACCTCTCTTTGTTTCTTTATCCCGGCAGCGACAAGACTACGACTAAGAGCACGGAGTGCGTAAAAGATGAGCGTGAGCGACGAAGACTCGGCGGATATCTTCGACACAGCGCTGTGCGCGCTCTTCGCCGTCCCCCCGATCGGATTTTCCACCGCCTCCCCCTCCGACCCCCACGTCTACGTGCCGCCCTCGTCGCCTGGATCTCCGGCCAAGCCCGTCCGGCTGTGGCTCCCGCAGCCCCCGGCGAGCGTGTACGCGGCGCTGCAGGCGAACAACCTCTGGCTCTCGGCCGTCTTCCTCGCCGACCAGCTGGCCTCCGGCGCCATCTCCCTCCTCCCCTCCTCGTCGCTAGCGTCAGGCCTGCCGGTCGTGGCGGAGCTCGGCGCGGGCGCCGGACTGCCCGGCATAATGGCCGCGCGGGCCGGGGCGCGCGTCGTGAGCTCCGACTACGACGATCCAGAGGTCGTGGGCACGCTACGGCGCAACTTCGCCACTGAGTTCGCCCCTCCCTCCCCCACCGAGGCAGGGGGAGAAAGCGAGGGGCGCGACACGGCACAGGACGGGCAGTGGACCGTGCTCGGACACAGCTGGGGCACGGACCCCGCCCCGCTCCTCGCGCACGCGCCCGGGGGTTTCGACGCGATCATATTGGCCGACACGATCTGGAGCTCGGACAAGCACGGGATCCTCCTCGACTCGGTGTGTGCGCTCCTCCGGCGGCCGGGTAGTGCGAGCGTAGGGGGAGAGCGAGGCGGGGCGACTGGAAGTGGAGAGGAGCGAGGCGGGGCGACTGGAAGTGGAGACGAGGGCGGGGCGGCGGCTGGAAGTGGGAAGGTGGCGGGATCGAGACCAGGTGACGAGGGGTACACCGGCGGCATCGTCCATGTCGCTGCCGGGCTCCATACGGGCCGCGGGCCGCTTGCGCGGTTCCTCGCGCTAGCGCAAGAGCGCGGGCTGCACGCGACGTTCGAGAGGGAGGTCCAGTGGCTCCCGGACGGCGGGTGGGGACCGCACGAGTATACCGGCGCAGCTGAGGGCGGGGTGGAAGAGGAGCGTGGGATTGTCGTGTACCATACTCTGCGCTGGGCGTATTAGTAGCCTTTGTAACAGGCGCGGCTGGATGGATAGATTATAGATCTTGCGCTCGTCGACGCCGGACGGATCAT
Source organism: Cutaneotrichosporon dermatis (assembly GCA_020011015.1). NCBI lineage: Eukaryota > Fungi > Basidiomycota > Tremellomycetes > Trichosporonales > Trichosporonaceae > Cutaneotrichosporon > Cutaneotrichosporon dermatis. Next base: position 6,545,875 of record JAIGNX010000001.1, on the reverse strand, counting down.
GCTCGTTGTATCCAGTTACTGACACCATTGCAAGATCGCACTCTATACAGTCGTGAATGCATACAAGTAGTGTCCTGTTCTACAGTCCTATATGGATGGACAAGTATCCTTTGTCGGCTCCGCGCAGCTACAGTGCCGCTTACGCATGTTCATGCGGCTTTTGGTCGACTTGCCAAGGTCATTAAGACGTCGCCTATGTCTTCCTCCTCTTAGGCTAGTAACCCCCCGGCCCGCTCTGGTCGGCCTCACGCGGCCGCCCCCTCCCCGCATACGACCTCGTCGGCGTGCTCGCCACACTCGACTCATCTGTTGGCCCAGCCGCACCCGGCGTACCTGCCAACGCCCCGTGGCTGTCGCTGCGCTGGCGCCGGCGCGCGCGGCGGATCAGCGCGAGATACCCTCTGGTAATCCCGCGCGGGTGCTGGGCCGCCTCGTCGTCCTCGCCGTCGCTGGCTTCCGCTGCGCCATCCTCTATCTCGGGGTTGAAGTCTTTCCGGCAGAGAGGACAGCTCGTCGACACGCGCAGGAGCCATGGGTCGACACACGACTGGTGGAAACGGTGTTGGTCCTGGCATGGAAGGACACGCAAGTCGTCGCCGTCCTCGAACTCGAGCAGGCAGATTGGGCATTGGTCGTCCCTCAGGGTCTCGTCGCCGTCGGCGTCCAGTGCTGTCGACGCACGGCGGGAACTCTCGGCCGGTGTGCCGTCCTCGCTAATGCGGTACGGGAGCGGATGCGGCCCAGTGTCGTACGTTGCTATGCTTCCCTTGGTACTGCTGCCAGGCAGCGTAGTTCCATTGAGAGTGGAGGAGCGAAGCTCTTGCAGGGCTATGCTGTTCAGCGACGGCGCCATCTCCTTAGGCTGTTGTGGCGCAGCTGTGGGAACCGTGGTGTTGTTGTTGTGTTTCCGGAACTTGATGATGGGGAACGTATCGACAATGGCCTGGGCGAGACCCACGCGTCTGGGCGGTCCGCCCTCCTCCTCCACAGCGCCGCCCGGGATGTACCGTCGGTCCGGATGCCGCCGTAACGAGCGCCGCACGACCGAGTACAGAGTCATGAGAACCATGGCGGCGATGAAACCGGTGATCACGTACACAGCGATCATGGCGTTGTTCTTCTTCTTGTGCTCGCCGCCATTGGCACTGTCGTCCGATGGCACCGGTCTATCGGGCTTGGTCGGCTGCGCGCTTGTCCCATTTCCAACTTCCAGCTCGGCCACAATGTAGCTCTTGTGGTTGAGTGCTTTTTGCTTGAATGTACTGTTGATATCGTTGGCCGACTCGTTCAGCAGCACTGGATCGAAATTGAGGAACGACTCGTTGGTGTTGCCGAACTGCGCCTCGACATAGCCCGCCATGTTGGCGCCAAGAACGGCGAAAACGTCCAAGACATGGTAGAACTCGTCTATGTAGAGCTGGTTGAGCAAGCACATCGACGAATGCGTCGAGTACAGCAGGATGGACTGTGCGCCGCTATCTCGGGCAAGGGTGAAAAGGTCGAAGTCTGGAGAAAGTCAGCACCAAGAACGTTCCAAGATTGTCTTGGCAATGGCCTAGCGATGTAACCAAACTCAATGGCTCGGTCATGCCACTTTCTGGTGCAGCCAAACCGAAGGACCAGTGCGGATGGCTTCTCACGCGCTTCACATGCCCAGGACGTACCTTCGATTGTGCTCTCGTTACGTTCCTGCGTAACCTCGCATGAGATGAGCGCGATCCACGGTGTCGAAGTGGTAACGTTCTCTCTGTACATTTCCTCGGAGAAGTGTACCAGGGCCCCGCGGGCTGTAGTGAAGTTCTCGCCCTCTTCCCGGTCATGCGACTGTAGCTGGTACGAGCTAATATGGGTGTCAGCACAATGGACGGCGATAAAGGTCGGCGAGGCACAGGAAGCGAGGTGGATGGGAAGACCCAAAAGTGTAGTGCGCAGCCGTCCGTTGGAATCTCGAGCCCGTCCGGGTCGAGAACATAACAATGTTGCACTGTTACACGAGAGGCGTAGAGCACTCGAACCACGGATACGGTGGCGATGGTTGAGATACTGTCACAGGCTGATGCGGCTACTTATGTCCGCCCTGCCCAAGCAAACGGCAAGACTCACACAACAGTTCCCCACGTCGTAGGCGGATCGTTATAGAGGAGTGTGAGCGAGCTTCCCGTGTTGATGTCGAGACCCGATGTATCGTTGATGGGCACCGCCGGGATCCATGCTGCCGCCGGGCGAGCGAAGACGAGCCCGAGCACCAGTGCGGTGCGGCGCCAGCCAGACCCGTACGGCATGTTGGCAAGTAAGGCGGGATGAATGAAGAGGGACGCCAGCGAGGCGCAGATCTGATCGCGATCCGTCTGTGCAAAGAGAGTGGAAAAGAGATGTGTTGTAGAAAAGAAAGGGAAGGTGGTCAAGGTCGAGTGGTGCAATCACACTCGGCGGTGCACCATCGCTCGGATCGTATCGCTATCGTAGGATCGATAGATGGCGCACGATCGATATTGATCGGCAAGCCACTGGGCACTGGCGACTCGGTACTGGAGGTGCGATGATGTGCTGTACGTTGATGATGAGGGGTGTGGATAGTGTTACAAGAAGGAAAGAGAGAAAGCGTGAGAAGGGAAGATGGAGAGAGAGTGAGAGGGATGTGTCAGAAGAGAGAGAGAGTAAGAGAGAGAGATTAACGTGGGTTTCTTGGCGTCACCAAAACAAAGTTCTCCTCCTTCGCCGTGCTCGCCGATCCCTCCTCACCCGGGAAACGTCATCCCTCAATCTTACATTCTCATCTGGCCCAGCGACTATTCTCGACATCTTTCCCATCGTCACCTATTATCCATTGGCAGTGCATAGCCAGACGAATCGGCTTGAAACATGTCGCTATCGCTTCGTGCGCGCTCCGTGCTCGCCCTCTCCTGGCGCAGGCCAGTACCTCCGAGATGCACGAGCGTCCCTCTTTTCCCATTCGCCCAACGCAATAGGTGGAGGGCGTTCACGACCCAATCCGACGACAAGCCAGCCGAGCCGTACCGCGTCCTCTTCTGCGGCAGCGACACATTCTCCGTCGCGGCCCTCGAGGCGCTCCTCGGAGCTGAGGGTGGGTACACCATCTCATCTCATCTCATCTCATCTCACTCCTCCGCGCCCTCACGCGACTGACTGACGGCAGACGTGTGGCAGAGCATTGTGGTCATGACGCCGCGCGAGCGCGCAGTCGGGCGCGGCGGCAAGGACAGGTATACGCGTAAGTCCCAGCCTCCTCTCCACTAGGCCCATGTCGCCGCATCGAGCTTGCTTGCGCTTCTGTTAGCTCACACACAGCCCCATTGAAGCTGTTCGCTCTGGAACGCGACCTCGAGCACCACGACGTGCCGCCCTCCGGCCTCGCCTTCCCTCACGAGTTCACAAAACACCACCCGACCCACCTCCTCCTCACCGCGTCATTTGGGCATATCATTCCGACCCCATTACTGCAGCCGTTCGCGCATGCGCTCAATGTCCACCCCTCCGCGCTGCCGATGTACCGCGGCGCTGCGCCAGTACAGTGGGCCATTGCGAACCGCGACGAAAGCACGGGCGTGACGGTGCAGTCTATGGCGCCACGCGAGGTTGGCGTCGACGCGGGCGCGATCCTGGGAGCTGTTGACGGGCTGGTGAGTTGGAGCCGAAGCTCGTTGCACAGTGGTGGTGGGTGGAGGTGGAGGTGGCACTGGAATGTTCTCCACCCACCTCTCCGCCACGGCTTTCCCACAGCATACGAGATACGGCATTCCTGTTCTCCAGGCTACAGTGCTAACGTATAGCCGATCCCACCAAAGGCGACGTACGACACTCTCCTCCCGGACCTCGCGCACATCGCCGGCCGTCTTCTAGTGCAAGTACTCCGGCAATTACAGAGTGGCACGGCCACACCTCGCGCCCAGGACCCAGCAGGCGTCACCCGCGCGCCCAAGATCACGCACCAGCTCGCCCAGATCAACTGGGCGGCTCATGGCGCGCACGACCTCGACGCGCGCCACCGCGGTTTCGGGCACCACCAGCCGCTGTGGGCCCACTTCCCCACGTCCAAAACTGAGGGAAGCTCGGACGATGCGTCAAGTGCGGGAGGGAAGGGAGGGAAGACGCGCGATCCCCTCGTCCAGCTCACGGCGGTGCGGGTGCCGGACGGCCTGATTCCGCAGGGCGTGAGTGCGATTGCGGACCAGGCGGGGAGCCGGCCGGGCACCGTTGTGCTCGACAAGACTGCGGGGTCAAAGAGCGCGCGTGTGCTCGTGCTCACCCGCGACGGGTGGCTGGAGGTCGACAAGGTCAAGCCGGCGGCTAAGAAGGAGGTGCCCGCGAGAGAGTGGTGGAACGGGCTGCCGAAGGAGGTGCGGCAGCGGGGCTGGGGCATCTTTGAGTAGAGGCGCGCTAGGTAGGCAGATGTTAGTGTAATAGCAGCATGTCCACCGGGTTATGCCTTCAGAGCAATCAGCAACACTCGTCGCACGCCGTCCACTGACACGTTTGCATTCGCATCTGCCCTAGTTACGCACAATAATTGGTCTTCTGAAGTCTCCCGGCTCGCTTCTTCTCTTCGTCAAATACAGCTTTCGCGTGGAGTGGAATGAAACTAATGAACCCCTCTTGCTTGTCGAGTGCACGCCTCTGTTCCACCAGAACAGTATGTTCCTGCAGGTTCGTGGCAAGCCTGCCCGCAGGTATCCCGCCCGCCTACCAGCGTCCGCGCACTTCGTCCTTCCAGCTGGCGTTGTACTCTTTGTCGCCGGTCTTGCCGCCGAGCTGGACGTTGCCGAAGAGCGGGGAGGCGTTGGCGACGCCCATCTCGATGTTGTGCTTGAGGAGCTCGGCCTCGCTGTGTGTTAGCGATCGCGGCGTTAGGTGTTACGGGGGAGGTTAGAGGCAGCGTGTGGAAGGTGCCAAGCTCAAGCTCAGATGGCGGATTACCACGGCGACAACGGTGACGGCGACGGCGAGGTCGCTGATGACGCCAGTCCTCTCTACACCGTGCAATTCCCCTCTGAGCGGCTCCCACACCTCCCGACATCTCAGCAAGCTGGCAACTTCAGATCTGACGTCTCCAGATGGAGACCTGAGATTGAGAGCAGCGGAGACCCACCCCGCCTTATCGCGCTGATGACGTCATGACACTCACGCCTTGCCACCGAGGAAGTCCTTGTCGAACTCGAAGCGGATGTGGCCCGACTTGCCAGCGATCGCGCTCCCAATGTTGATCGTGACATGGCACCCCTCGCGGTCCTTGCCGCCCATCTTGACCTGGTCCTTCTTGAGGTAATGCAGCGGGATGATGATGCCCTGCAGCGGGCTGCCGTCGATGACGCCGGGCCAGCCCGTCTCGGCGGGCACGTTGGCGTCCGAGCTCGGCGCGGGCACGGTCTCGGCCCCTCCCTCCTGCGCCTGCTGGGCCGGGGCGCCGTTGTGCGCGCCGTTGTGCTGCGACGTCTCGTGGTGCGCTCCGGCGGCCGCGTGGCCCTGGGAGCCGGACTTGGGGCCGCCAGCCATCGGGCTGATGAGGGCGGCCGAGAGGCGGCGGCCGAAGCCGGTGATCTTCTCGCCGGCCGACTGGTTGTGCTGGCTGTGCACGGCGCCAAGCTGGCTGGCGGTGAAGGTGTGCTCCTTGTTGTGCTCTTTGCCCTGCTTGGAGCCGTGGCCGGCCGGCGTGGTGTGCGCCGCAGGGCGCTGCTTGAGTACGGGGTTGGGCGGGCGCGCAATCGGCATGAGGACGAGGTTGTCCTGCCGTCAGTCATGCATGATGAGCGGCGGTAGGTCTAGAGAAGGGAGGTGGGGAACGCAGAGGTGACAAGCGGATCCGGCGTGACGCAGGATGAGTAAGGACGGCCAGCTAGCGCGGTGACACAGTTGCACTGGCGCCAAAGCCACTCCCTCCCCTCGGCACTGCCGTGCCGTCTACGTGCTCTCTTCTATAATCTCTCACTGCCCAAATGCGAGCTAGAAATGCCTCAGCACACTAGCAGGCACAGCCTCAGTCACCTTCACACACTTGACAAGTCGCCACTGCCACACTCGACTCACCGCAGTCACACCGGCGCGGCAGCGCCAGTACCACGTACCCTCGCCCTCAGCGTGGGCGCCGCCCGCACCCGAGCCGCTCGCTACGCTCCTGCGACGGCCGCCACTGAGGATACGAGTGATACCCTCGTCTTGTCCGTGGTCCGAGCCGCCCGAGCCGCGGCGACCCGCTCCCGCGCCAATAGTGATGGCGGCGAGACACTGATACGAGCGCTTGGGAACGTCGTGGGGTGCGACGTTGAGGAAGTCCATGCTAGTTGTAGTTCTGTGCTAGTGTAGATGACTATGGGATTGGGTGGGAGATACAGAGGAAGAGAGAGGGGGGCTTGCGTGGGGGGGGCGGGAAGTAATGTGTTATATAGCGGCAGTGCTGGAGTGGGTACTTCGCTTGTCTGTCATCTGTGAGAGTCAAGTGATGCTGAATCCAACTGGCGATCGTGTCGAACAATCAAGCAAGGTAAGACCGCCGCCTTCGGTCCGCAGCCGCATTTGCAGCTTAGTATTCCCCCCATAGCGAGCAAGGTCTCGAAGCGAGAAGCCTAGAACAGGCTCTGAAGCAAGACGTCACAGGTCGTAGACGTAGCCGGCGGCTGGCGGCATGGCGGCATGGCGTCGTAGTTCTTTAGACGAGAGAGGCGTGGGTGCTAGACCGATCATGGAACGTATTGTGGTACATTGTTATTGTGGGATTAGCCAATCATGAAGCAGTGCGCTAGATCACCTGGTAGTTGGGACTACATTGTGGTGCGTACGGCAACCTCGATTGGACGATATGTAGGTCATCTAAGTGGTGGACGGAGGTCATCTGACCGAGGCAAATGTTGACCGAGCTGGCTGACGATCCCCACTCTGGCCTACCCTACCCTACTTCTTTAGAGAACTTTAGTAAGAGGAGGAGAGGCTGGGTGCCAAAGTTGGTCGTTTAGTAAGAGAGTTGGGTGGCGAACACTCTCTCCTGTGGGCTTCGGGGGGTATTCCGCACGTTCCACGTGCCTTATCATACTTAAGGGGCACACAAGTCACCTGACTATATCCTCCTAACCCGATTACCCCAGATCCAGCCCCGCAGTTCTACTGTCCGTCGTTCCCATGGCCCCTCTTACCGCCGGTTAGCATCTCGTCACGCGGTCATTTCTCAAACGCCACATCCATCAAACATGCTCACAGCAGCTATCCCACTCCTACTACTTCTAGCCACTGGTGTCGCAGCATCAGCAGCTGCTGAGCCTTACAACGAGCATGTTTTCGACACCTACCATGACCCAAACGACTATGTCCACAAACAGACTACGACTACAGATGCGGAGACAGACGCAGCCCGCGTCAAAGTCTCGCTCTACGTGATGAGCCGGTGTCCTGATGCGGTGAGTGGCAGTGAGATCTCGTGACAGCGCCGCCCCGCTGGTGGCGTATACTTTGTGATGCGTCGGATCGGGCGCGTGAAACATTCCGTCTATTCAGCTCCCTCCGAGCTCCGACGAGTCGTGTGGCCAAGTATTGTTGGGCGGCTGGGCTCGTCTGCGCAGCGCGACAACTCCACTCTTGGCACGGACATTGAGCTCTGGCGATCGAGAATGAGGAGTGGTCTGTGATCTACGAAGGGGCGCGCTGCGTGCCCTCTGGGCCTACGCCCCCAACGATGTCTCTACCACGGACGCGTGTCAATCCATCACGCGGCGCGATCGCGATGTGTACGACAAGACTAACATACAGCGCCTGTGCGAGAATGTATTCGAGGAGGTAATCAAGCACGAAAACATCATAGATAAGATCGACCTCCACGTCGACTATCTCGGCGAGTGAGTCTACTGCAGAGCTTCTTGGCATCTTCCCTAACCACCAGGATCGACCACTCAGCGCCCTACGGTGTCGAGTGCATGCACGGCGACCTCGAGTGTGCCGGCAATGCGCACCAGCTCTGCGTACACGCCCACGCTCCCCTCGACAAGTTCTACGCTACTCTCACGTGCATGAACTTTGGCAACTTCCCCGGCGCGATCGGCACGACCGCGCTCACTCGGCGCTGCGCCGACACCGCCGGCATCGACTGGTGGCGTTCGGGCGTGGGCCGGTGTATCGAGGGCAAGCGGGCAGAGCGAGCGGGCCGCGCCGCGGAGCGCTACGCGCGGCTGACGGGTACCGATGTCGAGCTGCCGCCTGTGCCGGGGGTGGAGGATATCGATCCGTGGGCGGAGGCGGATGAGCTTGACCACCTGGCTCACGAAGGGCGGCGGAGGCTGCGCGAGAGCGTCAAGCGCACCAAGGAGGAGGGCGTGAGCAAGAGCTGCACGATCCGCATCGAGTCGACTATCAAGCACTCGCCGCGCGAGTGCATTGTCGATGGAGGTGTGTGGAAGAGCTGCGACGACGGGCACGCAGCGTCCGACTTTGTGCGTGTCATCACCAAGGAATGGGAGAATCTCCAGAAGAACTAGAGCCACCACGCCCCACGTATCGTTAGTCACCACCCGCGGCCGGCCCGTTCTGTATCGCATGCATGTTTGTAGACTTCGTGCCATCTGTGTAACGCTCACCTCACTACTGCATACTGCCACCAAGCTCGTCTGGGGGCGAGGCGCCACGGCACCACTGAGCCGCATATGTCCGGTAAATCCGCCACGTGTCAACCACACGATGGAGTCGCGTCGATCTCCGGTGCGAGCCTTGAATCCGGATACCCAAAAGTCAAAGAGGCCAGCCAGTCACCCCTTCCAACTATCACCATCACTCTCTCGACCAGCCGACCGACGACCGACCATCGGGGCATGCGGAGCGCGTAAGAAATGCTCTCCCGCCTCGTCCTGCGCCCGCGCGCGGCCCCATGCCTCGCCGGGCATGGGCCCGGCAGGCCACCACCACCCGCGCCGAAAATGGCGCCCCAGCCGCCGCGCCGGCGAATAACGGCGGCAGCGCTTGAGGTCCGAGGGTCGGCCGACGAGCGCGATGTGCCACGGGCGCCGCGTGCGCGATGGGTGCGGCCGGGGATGAAAAGACGGGAAGAAGTGGGAGGCGGCGACTCTGGAGGGGCTGGTGTGGAGAGCGCGCCTGTGGCAGCACCGGCGGCGCCTGAGCCTTCCTCGATGTCGTGTGCGGCCCAATCACCTTCCGCGCCGACCTCCAGACCCCGGCAGAAGATGCCTCGCGGTGGAGCGCGACCCCGCGTCGTCGTGCCCGGCGAGTCGAGCTCGACGGCAAGGTCAACTGGACCCGAGCGGAATGGCAAAGCTCCCGGGGCCGACGCTTTCCCCCGGATCTCTGCTGCCGATGGAGACATTGCGCTGCCGGAGCCAGAGCGACTTGCCGACCCCGCCTTCGACGTGAACCAGTACCGCGGCGCCTTGATGTCCGACACCGACGCCAAGGCACAATGGGACGCAGTGCAAGCCGCAAACGGCGACGCACCGGGCCTCAGCGCATTTCCGCGCCTCTCGCCAGGTCCTCCGCCTTTATTCCCCTCCGTCATCCACGCGCTCCTCTCCGTCGCATCGCGCACCTCCCCGCCTGCAGCGCTCGCCCACCTCGAGGCCAACCCACACCTCCTGACACCCTCAGCCGTCGCTGCCCTCGACTCCTGGGCGTTCCACACCGACGACGAGACGACACGACAGCATTTACGCCGCCTGGCACGCCACGCCCGTGTCCGCGTTACAGCCGTAGACCACGGTGCGCAGTGGGACCGTGGAAAGTGGAAGAGCGAGAGGCGCAGCGACATCCCCGTCAACAAGGCGTTGTGGCAGAAGTTTGGCCCGCTCGATAATGTGCCCGGCCGCATGACGCCGCGCAACTTTCTGCGTCACCAGCACGCTGCGCTCCTCGCCGGGCGAGGGTATGCGCTCAGCGACGCTCTGAGCTTCCTGCACTCTCTTGGCGCCAGCTCTGAACGGCGCCTTGACGCCCTCCATCTCGCTCTAGCTTATGCCCGGCCTCGGGACGTCGGGAAACTGCTCGATGAGTTCGAGGCCAACCCCTATGCCGTCGACCCGCTCGAACCCGCCTTCTCCGCTTCTGCGACTGCTAAGCCCTCCCGACCGCGATTCTCGCGCCAGACCGTCCACCTCGCCTTCCTCACCTCGCTCAGGCGCCGCATGACGATCCCCGATGTCCGCGCCCTCATCGCACGCTTCGATATGGCCGGTCCAGGCAATCGCCGTACACCCGGCTCCGAGACGTGGCGGCACATCGCGAAACATGCGTTGGCACATGACGACGCAGCGCTCGCTGAGCTTGCCTTCGTTCACGCGAAGAGCGAGCTCGGCGCTGCGCGTGCGGCAGTAACGCCATCGACGCCGGGTTCCAGCCCTCCCAGCGACCCCAGTTCTCACGGCTTGACCCAACGTGCCAGCGTCAAGAAACCGGCGGTAAAGACCATCATCGCGAAGCACGAGCGGCGCGAGGAGGCCGTCAAAGTTGGCCTCGCGACAGCCGCCGACCCGCCTGCGCCAAAGTATACGCATCTGGGGCGCGACACGACGCGGTGGGAGTTCATGATGCACGCCCTCGCCGACCGGGGTTGGGCGCGTCGTGCGCCTCGCACCCCGGTCGCCGTGGAGAGCTACGTCCCGCGCTGCCTGCAGCGGTGGGAGTGGCTTGGCGCTGAGGGAGCCGAGGGGAGGCGCGTCGACCTCGTCGTCGACGACGGCGAGGGCGAGAGTGAAGGCGCCAGCCCAAGCCCCAGTTCCAGCCAGAGCAAGCGCCCCTCGGCCCGATCCCCTGCACCCGCACAGGCCGGCTCGTACTCGGCCGCCAGCGCCAGCCGCCGCCTCCAACGCCAACAGCAGGAGCCCGAGCCCGAGACCCAGCCCCGACTCCCAGCGTGGGGCAAGGGCAAGGGCAAGCGCGTAGTGATTGACGGCGTCGCGTACCGCATCAAGAAGCATAAGCGGCTCACCAAGCTCCAGAAGCGGTTCGCGCCGGAGGGCGCGGCGTGGCGGCAGGCGAGGAGGGAGGAGAAGGCGCGGCGCAAGGCGGAGAATCTGGCGGCAGCCGAGCGGCGGCGGCAGGAGCGCCGCGAGGCGGAGGCTGGGCGCGGCGAGGCGGAGGCTGGCGGTGCGAAGGCTGGCGGTGCGGAGGCTGGCAAGGGTGAGGGCAGTGGGTAAGCCCGCCCAGCTGCCTGCCGTTCACTTGCTATACCTTTGTGCCGTCCTCGGGCCCTTCGTACCACGCACAGAACACAGCCCCGCCTCGACTGGCCGGCATCTCAAGCAGGCTCAGCTCGACTCTCTCTCTCGTAACTGCCCAATCCCAACACGGCATCTCCCGATATACCTGAGCAAGCACCACATCCTGCACTCTCCGACCAATCCACCATCAACCACGAGCATCCGCCCATCCGCACCACCGGTCTCCCCTCGTCCTGTCCCTCTCCCTCTCAACATTCTCTATCTCTCACACACTCTTCCAGTTCCGTACCAGTCAGTAACCATTCATCGTCATCATCATCGTAGAGGCATATGCATTGACCTACTCCGGCTCTCGCGCAGCTCCAGCTCCTATCCTTCTCCAAACTGATACATCCCCATCGCTCGTCCCGCAAGACGCCAGTGGACGTCACGCGACTGTGATGATTTCCACATGCCAAGCAATGAGTGGTGCGCCAAGCACGCCGCCCTGCGCTCACGTCCGCACTTCGGGGTTGAAATGCACCCCGGCCTCGTAGCTGTTGCGCGATATCCTCTTCACCGCCTAAGCCCATGCGCGCCTCGAGATACGCGCGATCAAAAGTCTGGTGGCATTGACGGCTAGCAGTGGATGTGGCACCCTCAGTCCTACCATCCCTCATTTCACAGACTATAGTCCGTATCCCAACGCTTGTTGAAGAATGCAGACGGCAGCAATACTGAGCTCTTCCTCTTGTTCTCGTCGCTCACGCCCTCTTGCACCTTATCCGATCCATTATCCCTACGACTCCCCGCCCCTACAACACCCCCGCTCCCCACTACATAGCATTTCCTCAGACCGCCCGCTACCCCTACTACCCCGCAAGGCTGCGCCACCCGACCTCGGCGCGATCATCCCGCCGCGCAGCAAGCACGTGGGGAGGCACGAAGCCGGGCTTGCTGAACCCGTTCGGCTCGTCGTCCTCCTCGCTCTCGCTGTCGACGGCGGCTTCGGCGAGAGCCTCGAAGACGGCGCCGGGGTCCGCGGCGTAGGCCTTGGCAGCTTCGCGGTCGCGCTCGCCAGACCGGCTCCCGCGCCGCCCGCCGCCGTAGCTCGTCCCCCCGGACAGGCTGCCGACGATGGCTATGCTGTTGCGCGGGGCACGCAGGCCGCCAGTAGGGGGCGAAATGCTGTCGCCTCGCCCTCCATCTTCTCCTCCCCTGCCACGCCCGACACGCACTCCCGCACGGCCGCCCAACTCGCCGACCTCGTCCGTCTCGGTCGCCGAGGACGCGTGGGAGTCCTCTGCATCGCCGACCGATCCAGAACCTGCAGACATCTGCACGCTCGGACGACGCATCGCATGTAAGAGGTGGGGGACGACGACCCCACCGCGGTCCGCTAACGACGTCTTGAACTGGACAGGGCCGCGCTCGCGTTTCGGTAAGACAATGTTGACGGGCATCGAGCGCGCGAGGTTGGATATCATGGGCGACGTCGAGAGCTCGCCGTCATCGTCATCGCTGTCCTCTTGGCGCCGCAGGACGGACGCCATCGACTCACGCGCCTCGAATCGGCGCCAGGCGGCACGGTGGCTCGGCGCATCGGCTGCAAATGCACGCGACAGGTTGTCGTCGACCATGCTACGGTTGCGTGCTGCCTGCGCCGTTGCAGCGGGGAGCACGGCGGGCTCAGGATGCGTCTCGTTGTCGTCGAAATCGAAGACAGCTAATGTCAGCAGATGAAATCATGGAAGCTGAAGCACTGGCGCCTAGCCGCTTGACGCCACTCACCACCGTTGTCGTCATCGTCGTCGGCCCGCTCCTCCGCCCTCTCCTCCTCGCGCTCGCGCTCCTTTGCCTTGCGCTTCTCCTCGGGCGTCGGCTCTTGGAACTGCACGCGCACCTTGCGCTCCTTGACGCCGTTGACAGTCTCCTTCTTCTCCTCGTCCTCCTCTTCCTTCTCCTGAACCTCCTTGACTGCTTCGGCCGTGCTGGTGGGCACGTCCATACCCGCTGTCTCGCGGTTGACTCGGCGCACAGCATCTGCACGCTCCATGTTGATCCAAGAATCGATTCCCTTCTCCGTGTCCTCCTGCTGCAGTTCGACCTGCTCGACAGCCCGCTCCTCCTTCTTCTCATGCCGCTTACTGCGCCCGGACATGGCAGCGGCATGCTCGTCCATTGCGCTGAAGGCGTAGCTCATAGCCACTTCGCGGCTCATTCCAGAATCGTTACTTGCCGTCTTGACCAACGACTCGATCTCGACCTCTGGTGGCGGGCGGCGGCGCGATGGTGGCGCGTGGAAAGCGTTCGCGGAAAGAGAGGCGCTCAGGAGCGAAGCGGCGGCCTGGGCGGTGTGCACATTGTGCTCGCCCCGGAATGGCATAGGCTGCTCTTGCGTTACGCCCGAGATCTTGTCGAGGTCTGTAGTCGGGACTTCGTGGGGCTTGACCTCGCGCGTCCGGCTCGCCGACCGTCGCTGCCCAACCGCACCGATCGACGGACGCCGCTCGCTGACGCCTTCAAAGCTCTGCCGATGGACAATGGCGGGTGATGGGGATCGCGCGCTGCGCACAGCACTGCCACTTCCACGGCGGCGCGTGCTCTCGTCTCCGGCACCTGGTCCCTCGGAGAAACGGTCCCAGAGCGCCTCGACTTCGGCGCGGACCTGATCTTCGATCCGTTGCATGTCGGCAGCCCGTTGAGCAATGTATTCGCGGATATCGCGGTCGATCTCATCGTGGCGCTCGCGCAACGACTCAACAGCCGCCTTGCACATGTCCCTCAACACCGCGTGGTTCGGTATGAACGGCGGTGGGAGGAAGAATGGGTCGGGGACTGGCGGGAGCACAGGCGCTTGCTGCTTGATGCCGGTTGCGGGATATGGAACAGGGCCGGCGCCAGTAGGTTGGCGGCCGAAGGAGCTGGACCTTGGTATGTCGAGGACAAGTCCGGAGAACGGAAGTGGCGTCTGCTTCTGTTTCTCCTCTAATGCATCGCCGAACTGGGCGTTAGTTCCAGATTCATTATCGCATCCGGCCGTCAGGCGCCACTGTCGTCACTGGCGCGAAGACTTACCAGAACGCCATCTGCGAAGTCGACCTCGACCCATTCGTCGGTAGGTGCAGTGTCTGACGGGGCGCGGTTGGTGGCGAGGTACACTCGGACTCCGCATACCCAGCACTTGCGCCAGGACTCTGACGCCGGTGGGTCGCGAGATGTTGCAGCCGTGGTGTCGCCTGACTCTGTGTCCTTGCGCGACTGTCTATCGAACGGGAGGGCGCGCTCGAACGTGGCCATCTCGCGGTGTTTCTGTAGTCAGCATGGCAAGAGGGAGGACAGAGACTGCTGCTCAGGCATGCGTTGGTGCGACTCACGATCGTCTCGGCCTCAGTTGGCAGCCAAATCTGCTCGCGCTTGCCCTTGATGAAGACGCCTGGCCCACGTGCAAGACGCTGGCATAGCAGATCAGGCCCACGAGCATCGACGACGACGTTGAGGCAAGAACAAGCAAGGGAGATGGGTTTAGAGTTGGAAGGGAGTGGAGCCTCGGCTGGTGGAGAGGAAGGTGGTGGTCGGTCGGTGTTGCCGCCTCCCTGCCCGCTGGGCTGGGGCTCGGTGGCGGCCATGTTTGATGCTAAGTGTGATATATGAGATGCGACTAGGTGTAACTGGTAGGCTGATAGAGTATGAGTTGATGCGATGAGGTTTGGATGAGATGCAGTGTGTTATGAGGGGAGTAGAATGATGGGATGTGAGAGAGGAGATGAGAGATGAGAGAGTATGAGTAGTAGTAGTGACGGCACTGGCGTTCTGACCGAGTTGAGTGGATTAGGTGGGCGCTCGCCTGGCCGGGGCCTTTGGCCTGGATGATGGGATCTACTCCTCCCCCACTCCTCCCCAGGCTCTCCACCCCCCCGATCTCCCCCCCCTCCCCCAGCCCGAATGCGGCATGAACCGAGGTAAGGTGGAGGGCGGCTAGGGCGGACGGACCGCGGCTTTAGGTAATTTGGATTGAAATCAATCAGATTCTTAATCATTCCTCGCTTGTTTTACTTATTTACTTACAACACTCAACCAATCTTCCTTAATTAACTCCCTCCGGGTTTCCGCCAAGCATGCCTAAACATCCGGATCACAACAATACAGGCACGCTAACACGTGAGCGTTCACCTGGGTGTTATTAACACGCCTTTTAGCAATGTAGGCCTAATGGAGACTAAATATGCTCATATGCCCCATATGCTCACCTGATCCCTGCTGTCCTTCTCAAGCCTACTTTCATTTGGGTGGCAATTTCGCATCATCTTGGCGTCTCCGCAATAATATTAACATTCAGATCCGCATCACAGGCGCAAAGTAACAGATCTCGATCTCGCGTCGCTTCCACTTCCACTTCCACTTCCGCACCCACCCCACCATCATCTGACTCGCACCTCGGCCTCGCTTCCAGCCCGACGACTCCTCCATACAGTGATGCCCTCCCTGTGCGCGCTTTGCGATAGCGCGCGCGCGCTGGTCAAGCGACCAAAGACTGGGCAGCCGGTGTGCAAGCAGTGTTTCTTCGATGTGTTCGAGGAGGAAGTCCATGAGACTATTACGCGGAGCGGGGAGGGTGGAGGGAGCATCTTTGTGCGCGGGGAGAAGGTCGCGATTGGCGCGAGTGGGGGGAAGGGTGAGTGCTTTGGATCAGGCGACGTTCTGCTGCAATGTGCGACGCTGCTTGCAGCTGGACATGGCGTGGCTCGTAGCGTCGAACTGCGCGGGGAATCGCCCGTCCCTCGGACGCCTACTGACGCCAGACTCGACTGTACTCGCGCATGTCCTGACTCACCTCAACGAGAAGTACGACTATGGCCTCGATCTCTATCTCCTCTCCATTGACGAGGGCATCAAGGGCTACCGCGACGACTCGCTCGAGGTGGGTTAGCTTCGGGAAGGTCCAGTGACCTTCCCGCATTTAGCCATTCTTTGTCGCTCACACGCAGACCGTCAAACAGAACCAGAAGGAGTACAAGCTCCCGCTCAAGATCCTCTCCTACAGCGAGCTGTATGGGTGGACGATGGACCGGGTCGTTGAGCAAGTTGGCAAGCGGAACAACTGCACCTTCTGCGGCGTCTTCCGCCGACAAGCGCTCGACCGCGGGTCGGCCGAGCTGGGCGTCGACCACATCGTCACGGGCCATAACGCGGACGACATGGCTGAGACGGTGCTGATGAACAGTGAGTCGTGCGGTGCGGATGGAGCCGCTGGACAGCTAGGGAGACGTAGAATCCAGCTGACGCCAGTTATGCGCGGCGACGTCGCGCGCCTCCAGCGCTGCACGGCCGTGACGACGCAGTCGGAGGACACGATCAAGCGCTCCAAGCCGTTCAAGTACGCATACGAGAAGGAGATCGTCATGTGAGTTGTGCTCGAGCGTTCCTCAGCTAACGGCAGGTACGCGTACTTCAAGAAGCTTACCTACTTCTCGACAGAGTGCATCTACGCGCCAGAGGGTGGGTCCAGCTGGCCAGCAGACCAGTAGCTGACATCAGCTTACCGCGGCTACGCGCGTATTTTCCTCAAAGACCTCGAGGCGATCCGCCCCTCCGCGATCCTCGACATCATCCGGTCAGGCGAGAGCTTTGTGCTGGACCAGAAGACCCAGAAATCGATGAAGGCGTTGCGTGAGTGCTCCCAGGCCGCCAGGATAGCACTGACGGCAGAAACATGTACGCGATGCGGATACATCTCGAGCAACGAGCTCTGCGTGAGTACCCCGAGAAGGCATAGCTGACGTCCAGAAAGCGTGTGCCCTCCTACAGGGGTTGGAGAGCGGGAGCACGCAGGGCGCGATGGTGAGTTGCCGGCAGATCGTCCAGCTGACATGCAGAAGCGCAATACCAAGGCCGGCGAGGTGCCCGAGGGCCAGCGCACGATTCCGAAGTACGAGCGCCGCCTGCGCGTCGCCGAGAGCGCGACGGCGGTCGAGGGCGTCGAGCGGGCCATCTCGCGTGTCGAGATCGCCGCGGAGTAGCGTCGCAGCCCGCACTCGCCGTTCCTTCTATCCCACACTCTATCTAGACCTTGCAGCCGCTATACCCAGCACAGACATACCACATCATGCATGCATACAACACTACTGTACAAGCCGGAACGTCTGGTCGGGATATCGCTCGCACAGGCGCGCGTGGAGGTCGGGTTCGGTGATCTGCGAGTCCCGCACTGGAGTTAGTGGCGTCTACGAAGGAGCCGACTCACGCTGGTTGCCGAGGGTGAGCCACCCGGGGCGGATGTTGTGTTTGCGGCCGAAGAGCTCGAGCTTTCTCCCGTGCGGCGCGAGGCGCTCGATGACGCCGTACACTTCGTCAGGTTTGCGGCTTGTTTCGCTGTGGTCAGCGTGGCGTCCTCATCGAGGTAGCGATTCGCTCGCTGGGACTCACCGAACCTCCGCCACCACGACATCAGTATCCACACCCCGTCTGAGCGCCCGCAACTCCTCCCTTTCCCACGGCACGCCCCGCTCCCGCGCCCACCCCTGCGGCCGCTTGAGCGCGACGAGTAAATGCTCGCACGTGTGGTTGAGCCAGTGCCCCGTCCGTCCCGTGCGGATGAGGCGCTGGAGCTGGTTGGTCTTGAGCCACACGAGCTCGTCGACGCGCACGTAGCCCCACACGTTGAGCAGCTCGCGCGCGAGCTCCATCGCGCGCCCCGTCACCCACAGCGCGAGGATGCCCCAGTCGGGCTGGAGGGCGGCGAGCGGGAGCGAGCGCATCTCGTCGTCCGTCATCGTGCCGTATGGCAGGGACATGTGGATGTCCCAGGGCGGGTCGGCGACGATTACTTGGAATCTGGGTTAGCCCAGGCGAGACGAGAGATGCCAGGCGGCAGGTGGGAGAGCACGGCACTCACTGGCCCAGCACACTGAAGTCGAAGTTGCGTATATCGCAGTTCACCCACTGCGCGGTCCCCGGCGGAGCAGGCGGGCGTAAGCTGCGCGCAGGCGCTGGCAGCGGGATAGGTGTAGCGAGCGGTGGCGCTACAATGTGGTACGCTGGAGCCGGGGTGACCTGGAAATGGAGGTATCTGGTGTTAGTGGCTCCACCAGCTGAGTTCTAGCCACGCAAACCCCGCCGCCGCGCGCACTCAATCCCCTTCGCCTACACCTTTACTTATACCTTCGCCTCCGGTCTCATGCCAGGTCCAGGATCGCGCACGCCGCGACCCCGGGGCCGTCACCTCTGATCGCCATTTTACGCCTAGCCCCATCTGCGCTCCCTGGCACCGCTGGCAAACCGCACCCCTCCACCCTCCACGCTCTCCCTCCCTTGACCTCGCCTTCGGCCCTCGGCTCGGTCCAACTCACCGACACTCCTTCGTCCCAAACTTCGCCCCGCCCCCGCCCCCGCCCCCTCCCTCTCCCAAACTCGGATTCCCCGCAAACAGCGGCTCGCCATAACACATGTTGAGGTACGAGCAGTACCCGAGGCTGGGGTCGGTGTATGGCCGAATGATCGGCTGGAAGTGGACGTGGGGACAGGCGGCTACGTCGGGTGCCTCGTCCGCGGAGGAAGAGGAGTGGCGGGCGGCGCGACAGGATTCTTCGGTGGTGTGCGTGCAGACGGGGTTGAAGGCTGTGGGGGCGTGGCTCTGGTGTTAGCGCGGGGGGTGGGAGAGGGAGAGAAGAGCGGGAGAAGGAAGGAGGACGAGGAGGGGATGGAGAAGGGAAGGGAGACGAGCAGCACAGAACGAGCCAGCTCCAGCCCACGTCCAACACCCACCGCCAACCGCCGGAGACGCGTCTTGGCGCTCTCCCGGCCCATGAGCGCGCGCAGCTCCGCCGCCGGATCCGTCCTCGTCGTCGTGCTCGCCATCGCCATCGCTAGTATTCTCGCGACCTTGCTGTCGCTTTGTCGCTTGAGGTGGCGGTAGTGCTAGATGTGAACTGTCCTATCTCTGTACCGGGGTATGGTATGACATGGGCGTGCGGGGTCGCGGGGTGCGTCACGTGGTCCGGTGCCACGCGACCACCCTGGCGGCCCTGGACAGCCCCGCCTGGCCGCCGCCGCTGTTCATGCGTCTGGATCGACGCGATGTATTGACAACACATCAACCATCGCCGACATGCTCAACTATGTCATGCTCGTTTCGCGGCAAGGTGAGTCCGGCGTCATGGCGTGGAGGCGAGGCGGTCGTGCGGGGAAGGCTTGGGGCTTGGGCGGTGACTCGGCGTGCGTCTTGATCATCGACCGCCATTTGGCATCCTCACTGCTGCTCGACGGATGGGAATAGCGCTGCGGGGCAAGCCGTTCTAAACATCGTGTTCGAGCCGGATCCTCCCATCCCACCTCCGGAGCCCTCCCCGCCCCCCTTCACTGCCCCCGACCACTGGCCCCGCTCGCCCGCGACGCTCGCTCAGCTCGCGTTCGCCGCTGACGCCCAGGCAAAGTCCGCCTTGCCAAGTGGTTCCAGACGCTGCCGTCGAAGCAAAAGGCCAAGATCGTCAAGGACGTGACGCAGCTCGTCCTCGCGCGCCGGACAAGAATGTGCAATGTGCTCGAGTACAAGGGTGCGTGTCTCCGAGCCGCGGAGAGGCGAGGGCTAGGGCTGGGGCGAGGAGAGGGGCGACGGCTAGGGCGAGGGCGAGGGCGATGGGGAGGGCACAGAAAGCGGTAGGGAGACGATGGTGGAAGTGGAAGTCGAACAGGCGCGCTGGAAGGGGGAGCGGGTGAGGAGGCGAGGCGGAGTAAACTGGAAGAGACGATGGCGAGCTGAATAAAGCCGTCTCTCGTGCTCTGCCCTCGTCCGTGTCCCCTCCTGCTCTCTTAGCCTACTTCCCGTCCTCTCCTCTTCAGTCCTGCTCTCTTAGCCTACTTCACGTCCTCTCCTCTTCATGTCCTACCTCTCATCTCCCTCATACCGCCTTCCGGGCCCCCCCCCCCCCCCCCCCCTCCCGCCCCCCACCTCCGACTTTGTGGCCACACTAACCCCAGACACCAAGATCATCTACCGCCGCTACGCGTCGCTCTTCTTCATCACGTCGATCACGCCGAGCGACAACGAGCTCATCACGCTCGAGATCATCCACCGCTACGTCGAGGTGCTCGACCGGTATTTCGGGAATGTGAGTGTTGAGGGGCGGGTGCCGAGGTGTCGAGGGGGCAGGGCTGCTGTTTAGGGGAGGCAGAGGAGTGAGGCGCCCACCGTGAGCCGGCTGAGCGGTTCTTCTAAGATCCTCGGCATCCACGCCAGCCACGCCAGCTGCCCGAACGGTGCCAGCTGGCGCAACATGCTCACCTTGGCCTCTCGCCATTTCCTTCCTGCCGCATCCTCTGTACTTGCTCCTTCCTCCTCCCCCCTCCACCCAACCCCCCCGGCACACACACCCCTCCCCCGGGCAACACCCACTCACACCCAGGTCTGCGAGCTCGACCTCATCTTCAACTTCCAGAAGGCGTACGCCATCCTCGACGAGCTCATCATTGCCGGCGAGCTGCAGGAGTCGTCCAAGAAGGCCGTGTTGAAGACCGTCGCGCAGTCGGACGCGATCGAGGAGGGTATGTCCTAGCAGCAGGTGGTGTCGGGCGCTAACAACAGCCGAACTCTCCGAGGACTCGCTCGCACGCCTCGGCTCGCTGGCCGGCCGTTAATCTAGACTGGACTGTACTTGTAATGACATTATGACCGGCGTCGAGCCGGATAGACAACTATGCGTCGAGACGTATGCGTAGTCTCGGCGTCGTGACGAGTGCTATGTGTTCTACATCTGCTTCTCCTTCACCGGACTTGCCCCTCGTAGCCTCCTACCCCCACTCCTGCTGTATGGCTATGCCCGTGCCCTGCAACGTTACACCGTCTGCCGTCAGTTGCGGGAGCTGCTAGCAACTTACGTCGTCGTGGTACTCCCACCGCGTCAAGTTGGGATTACTCGGCGCCCGCGCCACATATCGGTCGTTCCCCTTGGGCCTGCCGTCAGCTCGGCCAAGGTCAGCAAAGCTCACAGCTCCTTCTTCTTGCAGCTCGCCAGCATGCTCTGCATCGTCAGGCAGATCGACACGGCGTTGAGGACGGGCGACCATTCGGGTCCTGATGTCAGCTGAAAGACATCAACGCAGCTGGCGTCGTGCCGTGCTGAAGCATGTCGGCAACGAGGGGACGTGGCATGCGTGGACTCACCCAGGATGGACGCGCACACATGCCCGTTCGTGTAGATGTGCGGGTGGACGGGCGGCTTGTATTCCTTATCCGAGACGAACGTGACCTGCTGTCAGAGCTGTCTAGCCGTCGCCGCGGCTCTCGCTTCTCCTGCGACCTCCCTACAGCACACTGATCTGCACGCCCCTGCACCGAGGGTGCACGCTCTATATCTCCGCCTTCTGCCCAAGCCTCACTGCCTGCAGCGCAACCTACCTGGGGAAACTCGATCGGATAGCGTTCCCCGAACTTTCTGCGATGTCAGCTCATCCCTGCGCCATCCGCAGCGCTGGTCGTCGAACATACATGTGAAGCGCAAAGACCTCGCCCTGGCGTCAGCTCAGATGTTTCCTCAGCTAGTTGCCTGAAGTTCCAGGGGACATAGCCGTCGCGCCGTCCCCTCTGCCACCAACGTCGCGTGCGGGAGGCTCTGACGACGCGACGACACCGACCCCAACCCAACCCACCTTGTACACTGTCTCGTCGCCCAGGACGGAAATGGCGAACTTCCATTCCTGCATGTTCTCCGCCTCGAGAAGGACGATGCCGGCCGGCGTGCCGTTGTTCTTGATGTCGGTGAGCTCCTTCACTGGGCGTCAGCTGCTTGCGAACTAGGGAAGCTGGGCGTGGAGGAGCGGGGACGGAGGGTGGAATGTTGGCATGTGCTGTCGTCCAGCTCAACGAGGATTTCAAAATAGCTGGACTAGGAGATCTTGAACAGCAGACAGCGAGGAAGGTTACTCCTCGCCCTGCCCGGCTGCAGGGGACTGGGGAGGATGGAGGGGGAACGCACTGAGCCGGCGGGCACTGAGCGACGCCACTGCTGTCAGCTTACTTCACCATGTTAGCTCACTCTTGGGATGTTGACGCCGTCGACGTCGAGAATGAAGAGAAGACTAACGTCTAATCCAGAAGCGGAACGTGTAGGTTACTGATCGTCCAAGAGATCTAGTACCAGTGGCCAGTCAGTGGCCACCCAACGCGCGCAATCGAGCCAGCCAAAAGCCGCCACCCAAGCGATGCCGTCAGTCCACGTGGTCTGGAGCCCCAATATGACGTGTCAACTCTATCACATTATCGTCCTGCATCCGATCAACTCTGGTTCAAGAACAACAGAACATCCTGCTAGTGCTCGCCAACAACACCATGGACGACGAGCAGAACATTGTCAACCTCGAGCCAGGGAGCGAGTGGCGCTTTGAGCTCGAGGCGGACGAGAACATTGCCGTCAGAGTAAGTCGCGCCGCATAGCCGCAGCGCCGGTCGCAGCTGTGTAGGGCAGTGTACGGCAGTTGCGTTTGTAGCATTACGACACGATGAGCTTGGACGAGCAGACGACAGACCAGAGCTGATGTGCCTCCCCTTGCCTCCCCTTCCGTCCTTCGTTCGCGGTCTGTACTGTCCCCCTGTACTCTTTCAATCCTCTTCCTTTCCACGTGCCGTAGCGCCGCCTACACTGCCCGCTCACATACTGACCACTGACGGCCAGGTCCACTCGCCCGACCCCGTGTACATCAACGGCGAGGAGCTGCCCCCGACAACATGGTACCCGCTGTACCGCTACTCGAAGGGCGCGATCTACTCGCCAACAGCGGCGCGGATTGAGGGTGAGTTAGCCGCCCCCTCCTGCTTCCACTTCAACCTCTCCCTTCCCCTCGTCGTCGTTCGCAACCCTCGACACACCTCGTCTACCCTCTCACCTGAGCGCTGCCGCTCCTCGCTGACCACAGTCACCGCCCTTCCCGCGTCGCAGTACGTCTCGACATCGACCACCCAGCCCCATCTCCATTCGCTGCATCTCGCGCTCGAGCGCCTGCGCATCCTCGCACGCAGGGCACAACCGTCGACGTCGGGAGAGGCTGGGCCGTCGAGCGAGGCGCGCGGACCGAGGGTGATGGTCCTCGGTCCGCCTAGCTCGGGCAAGACGACGGTCGTGAAGAGCCTCGTGAACATGGCGCTCGGAACAGGCATGGGATGGAACGTCGCTGTGGCCGGCTTGGATCCGTCTAGTGTGAGTCGCTTCTCGAGCTGCAGCAATCAGCCAGGCCGACATTGCGCTGCACCTGGTTCACCTCTCTCTTATTATCCGCGCTCCCTTCCTCATCTGCTCTTCTTGTAGCAAGTGCTGCTACTCGCGCAGTCGCGCTCTCGGCACTCGCTACCCTCGTACGCTCGTTCACTACGCTCACACCAGCCCTCCAACCTCATCCCCGGCACGCTCGCCCTCTCGAGCCCACGCCATCCCATCCCGTCGCACCACGTCGCCCACCCCTTCGGCTCGCCCCCCGCCTCCCTCCCGTCCAATACGCAGAGCGCGGACGTCCCAACCCTCGGATGGTGGTATGGCGGCTGGAGCCGACAACCGCGGCAGCCGATCTGGACCAAGATCGTCACGGCCATGGGCGAGACGTGGCGGTCCGCTGTGCCGCCGATCCGCTCTAGCCGCGAGCGGGCTGTTCATCGACGCGCCGAGCGCATTCACCAACCCGACCACCGGGCAGACGAAGGAGGACAAGTCGCGGTATCCGCTGCTGAAGCAGGCGTGGCGCAGTTCGACGTCGACCTCGTGCTCGTGATCGGGCTCGAGAAATTGACCATAGAGCTGCAGCGTCTCCTTGGCCCCGGGGGTCAAGGTCGTCCAGCTGCCCAAGTCGGGCGGCGTGTCGATGTGACGACAGCCCATCGGAGTTGTCCACGCGGCGCAGGTGGAACTACTTCTACGGCGAGCCGGCTGCCCGCGCACTCAACAAGCTGGTCGGGCGCACCGTCCGCTCGGGCTGCAGCTCAGCCGCACTCGTTCCAGATCGGGTGGGATACCTGCACGTCTCGCGTCGGGAGGGAGCGCCGCGCCGTCCTCGGCCTTGCCCCTCGGCTCGTCCATATTCCTCGCCGACGGCTGACCCGTCGACCCGGGCGACCCGGCACATGTCGTCCGCCTCTCAATACTGTCCTTGCCATCGTGGCGATTACGCCCGAGGACCGCATCGACACACAAGAAGGAGGAGGAGGTCAAGGATGAAGTCAAGGAGGAGAGGCGGGAGGACGAGGACGTGCGGACGCTGTGCGGCAAGTCGACCAGGAGAGGACGAGGTGCCGTTCCGCGAGGAGATTGGGTGGCGCGAGTGCTGGGTTTCGTCGTCATGTAAGTCGTGGTGACGAAGGAGACGCTGACAGCAGCACGGCGATCGACACACAGCGCAAGAAGTACACCATCCTCTCGCCGTCGCCGGGCAAGCTCCCTCGACGATTGCGCGCGGGCATGGGCATCGAGTGGGTCGACTCGGCATAGCCCTCTCTTTAGTTCGAAGTAGTTAGACTCTCTCTCTAGTAACATCTACCGCCATGCATTGTGATATCCCATGCCATGGTACCAGTGTCCCCCACCGTCTCTATCCGTTTACTCTCGTCTATCTACACATCCGCCTTGCCCTCCACCACGGCAGCGCGTACAGCTTGTCGAGCTCGGCGCGTGCGCCGCCTCCTCCTCTGGGGACGCAAACGAAGGCCAGCGGGGCGGCCTTGCGGAACTGCGCAGCCAGCCCGCCCGCTCCTCCTTGGGCAGGAGGGTGAGCGCCTCGCGCCACACCGCGATGTTGGGCACGCCGTTCGCCAACTCCCCAAGCGCTGGCGACGTCGGCGTTCGATGCGCCGGAAATCTGGAGCGCACGCGCGGCGAGCACATCCGCCGCACTCCCCTTCAGGCGAGTAGCGGCGAGCTCGGCGACAGGCGCCGAGATGAGAGAAGGCAGGACGGCGTCGATCGCAGCCTTGACCTCCGGCACGTCGACCTTGTCCGCCACACCCCGGAAGTGGCGAGGGCGGGAGGAGGCCGGGCGCGTTCGCGTCGATGGCGGCGGCGCGGCGCACGTCGCGCAGAGCCTTGGCGTACTCGCCCTTGCGGACGTGCAGCTTATATCCCGCCAACCAGGTCTCGACGCGGCGTGCGTGGTGGATCGAGAGCGGCTTCCAGAGCTTGAGCGCGTCGTCGATCGGGTGGCGGTCTTGAGGAGCGCCTCGCCGCGCGGGTCGGCGTCGGGCACGGGCCCTCCTCCTTCTTCTCGCCGGACGAGGCGGCCGCCTTGCGCGCCTTGGCCTCGGCCTTGGCGGCCTTCTTCGCAGCCTTCTTCCGCTCAGCCTCCTCCTCGGGCTGAGGTGCTCCTCGGTCAAGCTCGGGTCGTCGGCGATGCGGACGTAGACGTCGATCGCGGCGAGCGCCGTCTTGAAGAACGCAGGGTGGGTGCGCAGCTGGTCCTCGTACGCGAGCAGGGAGAGGTAGTACGAGAACGTCATGCGACGCATGCAGTACGAGTGGAAGTCGTACTGGTCGTCCTCGTACTCTTGGAACACGGTGACAAGCGACTGGTACCGCTTGAGCGCGAGACCGAGATTGCCGTTCCGGTTGTGCGCGTCGCCCTCCTCCTGCAGGAACCACAGGCACTGCATGTCCGTCAAGTCCTGCACGGCGCTCATGTCCTTCTGTCTGTCAGCAGGATTCTCCGAAGTCATGGCTCACCTTGGTGAACATGGCAAGCAGCTCCTCGGCCTTGTCGACCTTGCCAGCGCGCAGCCAGTACTTGGCCGCCTTGCCGTTCAGGAACCGGTCCTGGCCGTCGAGCAGACGCGCCTCCTCCATGGCGTAAGCGGCGCCGAGAGGGTCGCCGGCACGCTTGAGCACCATGGCCTTGGCCATGTAGATCTCGGGCAGAGTTGGCGTGTGCTTGAGCGCGACGTCCAGGAGCTCGAGGGCACGCGCATGCTCCGCCTTGGGCCGGAGAGGGTGGACAAGATGCAACGCGAGGAAGTAGTATGCCCACAGCAGGGCTGTTGGGGGAGAACGGTGTCTGTGTGTCAGCACTGGTGCCGGCGCCGAGGGTCCTCCGTGGGCACACCTGTCCTCAACTTCGGCGGCGGCTCGCTCCGCTCCGCGCCTCCGCGTACTCACCATCACCATGCAACGAGTGCTCCGCCTCGAGCTTGGCCACAATCCCCTCCATGATCTCCCCAACCGCCGCCATCTTCTCCGCATCCGTGTAGAGTCCCTTGATGTCGACGAAGAGCGAGGGAACACCACGCTCGAGCCCACGGACAAGGTACTCCCGTGCGAGGTTGCGGAACTCGTCGCCCTTGGCCACGTCCAGAGGCAAGCGCTTCGGCGCCACCGAGCGGGGGTACGTCTCGGCGAACTGCCCCAAGGCCTTGAGCACCTTGGCCATCGCCTCGTCGTCGAGTGGCTGGGTAATGTCCAGCCCGCGGCTCTTCAGGAACAGACGGTAGTACTCGAGGTTGTCAGGGTTCTGCTCCAGCAGCTGGCGGTAGGCGTCCTCGGCCTCGTCCTTGCGCCCCAGCTCGCCAAGGAGTTGTGCTGTGTGTCAGCCTAGTTGTAGGATACTTGTTGGAGCTACGCAGCAACCCACCGAGAATCACAGTCGCCTCGCCGCGACGGCTCAGCACACCCTCCTCGAGACCGCGCTGGAGCCTGTCGAACGCGCCCTGCGTCTTGCCGGCCTTGATGTACATTTTGATGACGAAGAGCAACACCTGAGCCCGCTCAGGTGCCGTCGCGCCCTCCTTTTGGAGAATGGACTCATACGACTCAAAGACCTTGATGCCCTCCTCGAAGTCGCCGGCGAGGTCGTGTGCCACCATGAGGCCAAGCCACGAGGACCGGATCTGCGGTCTGAGGCAGAGGAAGTGGTGACGAGCCTCAGCGGCCGTCTCGTACTGCCGAGTGTGGGTTGCAAGGGCGAAGGCGTCGCGCAGGACAGGGATGTTGTCCGGGTCCTGCTTGCGGGCCATCGCAAACGCCTTGGTCGCCTCGTCCCAGTCCTTGCGTGTTTTCGCCAGGATACCGAGCACGTGCCAGGTGATGTGGCTGGTCATGTCCTTCTTGATCGCCACGCGCGCCATGGCCTCAGCCTCCTCGGCCTTGGGCACCGAGGAAGGCGTGGCGGGGAAGGGCAGCGACGAGTGGATGGTCAGCGCCTTGAGCGCAATGGTTTCTGGCCGTCAGCAGCTGTTTGCAAGGGCTAACACCTACCGCCATGGTTTGGGAACTTCTTCAGGATCTGGTCCGCAGCCTTGATGCCCTTCTTGTACTGCTTGGCCTCGTAGAATTGCTTGGATAGTGTAAGCGTAGGGTAGAGATAATCATGTCACTCGATCACAAACTCACGAGGACCTCCTTGAACAGTCGCGACTCCTTTTCAGGCAAAGCGCGGTGCTTTGGGATGGTGTGATGGCCATGCGACATGGCTCCGGGGTACTGCTTGCGACTTTTGACTTTTGTTGGACAACGACGACGATGTTCGAGGTATGAGGGTGGTCACCGTTCACGTCGTTGGGACGTCGTCTTTGACTGATCGGCAACGGCGGTTGGCCTTTGCCTTTCGATCTTTAGGTCCATAAGTGGGGTGGTTGGATAAGAAGAGTTAGTTCCTGGGTGAGTGCGGGCGAAGAGTGGTCTGGACGTCATCCTCTCCTAGCAAAAGATATACGCAGCTTAAAGACTGCGACGCGCGACTTTTTACAGATTAAAGAGACTACGACGCTATACTACTAGTTCTATTCAATTGAGTCGGTCTTGCCGATTCATACGTTGCATGCTGCGGTGTAGGACACGCATCGTGAGATCTGATGCATTTCTATGGAAGCTGCAGATTTCCACGTAGTGATGGATGATGGTATGCAGGTTAAGCGGGCGTGGACGTGTGTTGGGCGTGAGTATGTGGGGTTGCGGGGTAACGAGCGTGTATCGCATGTTGTCGATGGTTGAAGCTGATGATGTGTGCAATCCATTGTTCCCTTCATTTCTCTCCATCAACATCTATCGCATCCATTACGACCTCCGCTAGACGACATAGACGACTCGCATTCGCATCTCCACAGCCCGCAACTGTCATGAACCCATAAGCTCCCTTCTCCAGCACCGCCCACCACCCCACACAACACAGCCACGATGGGAATGATTCACCGTCACCGTCGAAGTGACGACGAAGAGGAGGACCAGGAGGAGCACCATTCCATCGCGTCTCTGCGTTCCAAGTTCGAGAGCCTCGCCCACGGTGGCGGCCTGCACCGCCGCGGCAGCTCGTCGCGTTCGTCTGTGCGCCCGACTGCCAGTTCGCACTCGAACGCCGAACCTAGCGAGAGCGCGACCCCGTCCCCCCCTGCCGCTGCCCCTCGCCCACCCTCACCCACACCTCGGAGCGCACCTTCCGCTGCCCAGATTCCGAGCAGGACCATATCGCCCTCGTCGTCCGTAGGAGTAAGTGCTGTGCACCAGAGCCGTCGTATGCTTATGCCATAGAGCACGTCAGACGCCGGTGCCAGTAGGCGCCAGCCGCCATCGTCGTACCGGCCACCTCCGTCGAGTTTCGTGCTAGCGCCCAAGCCCTCGCCGCTGCCAAAGCCGGTGTCGGCGCCTGCTGCCCCTGTGGCCAGGACGCCGCTCGAAGCGTCGCCGGCGGTGACACGGACGCCTTCCCCTACCTCCTCTCTACCAACGATGCCGGCTCCGCCGCGACCCACCCGCTCGCCTTCCCCGTCAGGACTGCGAAGTGCACCGCCGACCACCACATCTGCACAACACGTACATGAGCCGTCGCTGGCATTGCCTCGAACACCGTCCACGCAGGCGATCCCAAGCGTGACCGTCCGCCACGCCTCACTGGACGTTGACCGAAGTGCTGCGGCTCAAGACGACGAAGGACATGTTAGTGTTTCGGCCCTGCGACAGAAGTTTGGTCAGATGGCAAGCGCGCCGAAACCAGCACGCGACAGTGCACCGGAGCAACCTCGAGCGCCCATCTTGCCAGCGTCCAACGCGCAGAAGCCTACCCCGTTGGCAGCTAAGAGCTCTACAGCTTCACCAGAGACTAGCCCACCTCCGCCAGTCCCTTCCAAACAGCTGCCGAAGCCGCTACCCAAGCCGCAGCCCAAGCCCGCGGCTGCGGCCCCGGTCCATCAGCCGGATTCGTCGACTACAGCGCCCGCTACGCCGCACTCCAAGAAGGGACCAGCGCCTCCCCCGCCTCAATCGCGCTCAGCATCGCGTGCTGCTTCCCCGGCTCCGCCGGGTATGGACGTGATGCTCTCGACTTCATCAAGCTCGGTTTCGCTCGCGCCTTCGCCTGTAAAGCAACCTCCGCCACCGCCGAAGCCACGAGCACCGAGCCCGAGCCCGCAGCCCGTCGCTATCCTTCCCGGGCACCATTCCGCTCCCCCATCCCTCCCTCCGACAGCTAGTCCCCAGACTCTCCTTCCAACGCCCGCAGGCTGCAGTTCATCGCCCCTGTCCTCTTCGCCTCTCGGGGAGAGCATGGCCTCCGTGCCAGTTGACACCGCTGGCGGTCGCCGACCGCCACCACCACGGCCCAGTGAGCCACAGCAAGTGGCTGAGACCGAGCATGCAACCCCAGCGACACAAGCACCCAAGCCGCCATTACCGGTCCGCAAAGCGACGCTCCCTTCTGCCGCGATCGACGCTCACGCTCCACCACCACTTCCTGGCAATCGCCCTCCACCATCGAGGGCAGGGACGATGCTCTCGACCTCGTCTTCCGATTCTGGCCTGTCCGAAAAGCCTCCACTGCCTGGCAACAAGCCTGCTGCTCCATCTGCAGCTCCGGCGCCCGACTTGCGACCAGCCTTACCGCAGCGCCCACGGGGAGAATCTCTCAGCCACATGTCGGTCCCGATAGGCACCTCGCCAGCATCACGGCGGCCGGTTCGCCAGGCCACTGTCCAGTCCGTGCCAACATACGCTGCGCCGGTATCAGGACATCGCCCTCGAGGCATGTCGATCTCGGCTGAGTCAGGCACCTTGCCGCCTCCCCCGCCCATGCGTACCGGTCCACCATCAGCGGGCGCAAGGCTAGGTCGCGCCAGCACCGTCTCAGCTTCATCACGGCTTGAGATCCAGCGCTCCAACGGTGGGGCATCTTCACCGGGGCGCAACACCTCTGCAGGTGACAGCGACGATGACGATGAGGGACCAGCTCCTGCCTTGACCTCGACCGCACAACGTCTCTTGGAGGAGCATCCCGATTCAACATACGCCAACAAACGCCCACCAGTCTTCAGACCGGACACCAATCTCATGCTTTCTACCAGCATCACTGCGTTTGCGGTGTATGGGCGGTACGCTTGCCTTGCGCACCATCATGTCAAGGTGTATGACACGCAGATGAACAACGAGCCGGTACTGCAGATCGACCAGAAGGACACGGGTCTTGATCTGCGCGCTAAGGAGCCGCGTATCACTGCTCTTGGCTTCCGCCCTGCTCGCAACCCCGCGAGCGAAGGACGGTATCTCTGGTGCGGCAATAAGGATGGCCATCTCTGGGAGGTCGACATCAAGACGGGAGACGTAACGGCGACAAAGCCATTCGTCCACGCCTCAGCTGTCACCCATATCCTGCGCCATCAGCACTTTGCGCTCACGCTCGACGACACGGGCAAGCTCCATGTGTGGGAGATCCCAGAGACAGGCGAGAAGGGCGAGGGCGGCAACTTCCGGCTCTTCCGCACCATGCGCATTTCCGACCGTGTCACCTTTGCCAAGATGATAAAGGGACAGCTGTGGACAGCAACTGCGCCGGCGGTTCGGTCGACGACTAACACTGCCGGAGTGAGGGGGCCAACGCTGCGAGTGTACGATGTTCTCACGGCTGGGAACGCTCCACCACCACGCACCTGTCTCACAACGGAATGGACTGGCGCCGCGACGTCAGCGACCGTCGTGCCCCTCCAATCCGACACTGTTTATGTGGGTCACGAAGGCGGCTTTGTGTCGCTGTGGAGCCTCGTTGGCACTGAGCTGTCCTGCGTCCAAGTACTCAAGGTGTCCACTACGGATATATTGGCGCTCGAGGGCGTCGGGGACCATCTGTGGGCCGGCAACCGTCGCGGGCAGATCTACGTCTGGAATATCGAAGAGCTACCATGGAAGACGAGCAACATGTGGACGGCGCACCATGACCAGCCCATCCAGGCTCTGGTGGTCGACCCGTACGCGATCGCCGCAACGCAGAAGCTCGTCGTATGGTCGTGCTCGCGTGACTCGCTGCATGCGTGGGACGGGTTGCGGAGCGTCAACTGGACCGACAAGCGCATGGTCGAACGGCAGCCGGACTACTGCGACTTCCGGGAGGTGCGGGTGCTGGTCGTGTCGTGGAACATTGACAGCGCCAAGCCGACCGACTTGACTGGCAGCGTCGAGAACTCCAACTTCCTCGACCAGGTGCTTGGATCTGTCGACTCGCCGGATATCATCGTCTTTGGCTTCCAGGAGGTCATTCCGCTTACAGACAAGAAGCTCACAGCGAGTGAGTAGCTGCATGATCGCTGGAGACAAGCTGACATCTCAGAGACGCTTCTGTTTGGGAGCAAGAGCAAGGACAGTGGCGCGACGAATGAGCGTGTCTCCGGCGCGTACCGCGCATGGGCAGATAGACTCTCGACAGCTGTGCGCCGCTGTTCGGCAGACGGCAGCCAGTATGTCAAGGTACACTCTGAACAGCTCGTCGGTCTGTTCACGTGCATGTTCGTCAAGGGTCAGGAGCGCGACAATCTCCGC
The DNA here is from genome assembly GCA_020011015.1 of Cutaneotrichosporon dermatis. Classification (NCBI taxonomy): domain Eukaryota; kingdom Fungi; phylum Basidiomycota; class Tremellomycetes; order Trichosporonales; family Trichosporonaceae; genus Cutaneotrichosporon; species Cutaneotrichosporon dermatis. The sequence continues at coordinate 6,513,984 of JAIGNX010000001.1, read as the reverse complement.
GACGTCAACATCACGACCGTCAAACGCGGCATCGGCGGCATCTACGGGAACAAGGGCGCGATCGTCGCGCGAATGGTCATGGACGATACATCGATGTGCTTCATCAACGTGCACCTCGCCGCGGGCCAGCGTCACAAAGCGGCACGCAATGCCGACCTCGCCGCGATCATGGAGGACAAGTCCGTCTTCCCGCCCGCCGACAAGTTGCCATACGTCCACGGCGGCGACGGCACGGGCATTCTAGACCACGAGATGGTCGTGCTGAACGGCGACCTGAATTACCGCATCGACCAGCGGCGCGAGGTCGTCGAGTCGAGCATCCAAGCCGGCAACCTGTCGTACCTGCTCGACTACGACCAGCTCCACCGCGAGATGCGTGGGAACCACGCCTTCCGCCTGCGCACATTCGCCGAGGCGCCGATCAACTTTGCGCCGACGTACAAGTACGACCCCGGGACGGACGAGTATGACTCATCGGACAAACGCCGCATCCCGGCGTGGTGTGACCGTGTCCTGTTCACCAAGTCGCCGCGGATCACGCCGCTGAACTACCGGCGGTACGAGATCAATGTCAGCGACCACCGCCCGGTGTCGGCTGGTCTGGCGTTCACGATCAAGCGGATCGACCCGGACCGCATGCGCGATGTCCTGACGGAGGTGCAGGCGGCGTGGGCCGTGTACGGCGCGGAGCGGCTGAAGACGATGGCCAAGGCGTATGCGATGTTGTACTAGCCCCGCCAGAGTAAGCGGCGGGGCTCAGCCTCGCCAAGCGCAATGCGACATCGAGCGAGATCCTGGCGAGGAGGAGGGTAGTAGCAGCAGTTGTACGGATATGCATGGATCTCTGACTCAGCGGCATGCATGGCTCTGTGACTAACCCAGCGGTCGCGCACACGCACTGACATGGGCTACTGCCGGCGGCTGTGGGCGGTGTGTTCAGGAAAGGGGCGGTAACCGGCGGCAGAGGAGATGAGCAGTTCAGCCGGCGCCAAGGGGACATAGTTCGGGTGGGCGTTGCCCGAGCCAGCCCATAAATCAACAGTTCGTCAACACCTCGTCGACATCTCTTCCCCATCTCTTCCTCGTCAATCCACTATCACACCTCACGTAAGAATGTCCACGCACGCCCCCGTCCGCGCGGCGCTCCTCGGCTCCGGCATCTTCGCCAGCACCTCGTACCTGCCCGCGCTCCCCGCCGTCCCGGGCCTGCAGATCACGCACCTCTGGTCCCGGAGCGAGGCGAGCGTCTCGGCCCTCGCCTCCAAGGCCGCCGAGCTCGCCCTCCCCCCCGCGACCGTCGAGTTCGGCGACGCCGGCCTGGACCGCATCCTCGCCGACGAGAGCGTGCAGGCCGTCATCATGGTCCTGCCGATCGGCGTGCAGCCGGACCTGATCCGGCGCTGCTGGAAGGCGGGGAAGCACGTTATTTCGGAGAAGCCGGTGGGGCGGGATGTCAAACAGGCGCGGGAGCTGGTGGAGGAGTGGGAGGGGATGCAGGGCGTTGTGTGGCGCGTCGCTGAGAGTGAGTCCGTGGTGGAGGGGCGAGAGAAGGGGAGATATGGGGGAGGGAGGGAGAGGGGAGACGAGATGGGCGGGGAGGGCTGTGACGGCGAATCGAGCGCCGCTCTGCCTGCACCTGATTGCCTGCATCTGGCGTGCACTAGTGCCTGCACCTGCCGCATGAAAGAACGCGCCGACAGTGTAGATGAGGAAAGGTCTCCAGCCGTGGCTGGCTGCGAAGACCAGTCTTCATCGCCTGGCGGCCCGTATCGTCCAGCCATTCTTTACACCGCCCTCCAGTGCACCCCTTCCCGCCCTAGCCTCTGTCAACGCTTGACATGCTGACACCAGACTTCGCGCACGAGCCGCTCCTGCAGGAGGCCGCGGCGCTCCTCCGCTCGCCCGCCGTCGGCCCCGTCCTCTTCTGGAAGATGCACTTCGAGACGATGCTCCCGGACGGCGTGTCGTACCACGCGACCAAGTGGCGCACCGTCCCGGACTACCAGGGCGGCTTCCTGCTCGACGGCGGCGTGCACTGGGCTGCCGCTGCGCGCGTCGTCCTGCCAGCTCGCGCGCGGCCATACACGCTGACGGCGCACAAGAGCCTGCACCGCGCGCACATGCCGCCCCACGACACGCTCGTCGGCCTCGCCTCGCCCGCGCCCGGCTCGACCATCCCCGCGCGCGGCGCCAAGACGAGTGTGGAGGGCACGATGGCGGAGGAGGACATGCCCGTGCCGAAGGGCGACAGCACGCCGCACGGCTCGTTCACCCTCTCCTGGGCTATCCCCGATACGGACCGCGCGAGCCGCGTGCCGAACGAGCTGTATGTCGTGTGCGAGCACGCGACGCTCCGCCTCACCAACCACGGCCGCAGCTGGAGCCTCGCGCTCACGCCCGGCGCCGGCGCCGCCGTCGAGGCTGTGAGCAAAGAGGCGAAGGGGACGGGCATCGAGGTCGAGCTTGCCGACTTCGCCGCCGCCGTCGCGGCCAAGATCGCGGGCACGGAGGATACGCGCCCGAACAACGGCGCGCCGCGCGCAGCCCTCTGGGACGTCGGGTTTATCGAGGCTGCGCTCGAGAGCGAGGGCCGCCCGCGCGAGATTGGGGTCGAGCTCGAGGCCGAGGGCGAGGGCCAGGTCGCGGGCGAGAAGCGGAAGCGGGAGGAGTAGAGGCTAGAGCGCGTAGAAGAGGAATGCAAAGTTGAAGAGCCGACGTCGCGTCCAAGGATGATGCTCTTACGACTCACGGCGCGGCTCAGCAGACGCGGCTGGTACTAGACAGCGCGCAATTAGCAGCGACGGAGACCGGCGAGAGACGATGGGTGGAGAAAGAGGGCGAGGCGAGAGACTATGGATGGAGAAAGACGGCGAGAAGACAGCGCAATCACGGCCGCTTAGCTCAGCTGGTTAGAGCATTGTACTAATACTCAGCGAGTGTCAGTGATGCAAAGGTCGGCAGTTCGATCCTGTCAGTGGTCATTTCTTTTGCCTCCCGTGCGTCCAGGGGCTTCGTTTTTGCTGCTCCGGGATCGTTGGATGGGGGTCGAGGTGTAGTGGGAGGCTGGTTGGTGGTGGTTGGCGGTGGGGAGTGTTGTTGTGATGGTGATGTGTGGTGGTGGTGTGGATGTGACGGCGGACGGGCGGAATAGCCCGATTTGGATGGCGTGCGAGAACAAGAACATGCTCGCGTCGTCGAACCGGCCTACCGCGTTAATGCTCGGCGGCGAGGCGACGGTCTACGTACAGCCTTAGAACTGGAGAAGACGATGCGGGTCAGTATGTAGTGCTAGCAGCCTCCACCTCGCTCAAACTCGCGCAACCACCGCACAAAGATCCGATGCAACGATTGCTATTGATACTATGACAGTGCAAAACTCTAACCCCGCACGCCGACGAGGACCTACTACGCCAACTCGTTGTTGCCGCTTTTAGCCTAGGCGGCACAGCTGTCGTCCCAGAACGCCTTGCCCTCGGTGGTGGGCTTGACGATGCCCGCCCGCACGGTCCAGTCGCCGAACCGCTCGCCGTCCTGGCGCTCCTTGGCCCACTGCTTGATCATGGGCTCGAGGATCGCGAGGATCTCGGGCTCGGTCACGCTCTCCTTGAACGGCTTGTTGAGGCGTGTGCCGAGGTGCGAGCCACCCAAGCACATCATGTACGAGCCAGGCGCCTTGCCGACGAACGACACCTCGGCGGCCCATGGGCGCGAGCAGCCGTTGGGGCAGCCGGACATGCGCATGACGAGCGCGTCGTGGCCACACCGCCTCCTCGCAGATCTTCTCGACTTTGTCGATGAGGATAGGGAGGTAGCGCTCCGACTCGGCCATGGCAGACCACAGGTCGGGAAGGCGACACAGGCCGACGACGAGAGACGAAGACCAGAGTAGTTGATGTTGTCGAGGCCCCACTTGGCGAGGAGACGCTTCATCTCTGGCAAGTCCTCGTCGAGACGTCGGAGAGGATGACGTGCTGGTTGGCAGTGAGGCGGAAGGTACCCTTGTGCCTCGGCAACCTCACGGAGACCATCCTTGAACTGGTGGCGGGCGAGTTCTCGACACGGCCGTTCTCAATGAACAGGTGAAGTGGTTCTTGCCGTCGGCCCTTTCCAGCCGTAGACGTCAGGTTGGAGTCAAAGGTGTAGGGCGCTCAGGCTCGAACGACTTGCCGAAGCGCTTCTCAACCTCCTCCTTGAACTTGGGGACACCAAGCGGTCGACAGTGTACTTGAGACGAGCGTTCTTACGGTCCTTGCGGTTACCGTGGTCACGCTGAGCAAGCATGATAGCCTCGCGGCCTTGCAGCCGTCCTCGGGGCGGACGAAGCCAATGACAGTACCAAGACGGGGGTAGGTCTTCTTGTTCGAGTGGGTGACACCCATACCACCACCAACCGAACGTTGTAACCGATGACCTCGCCGTTCTCGACAATGGCAATGAACCGACGTCGTTGGTGAAGACGTCGACAGCGTTGTCGGGGGGAACAGCAACGGCAATCTTGAACTTGCGGGGAAGGTAGTACGGCCGTACATGGGCTCAAGGTCGCTGATGGCGTTCTGGAACACGGGCTTCTTGTCGAGCCAGATCTCGTGGTAGGCAGTGGTCTGGGGAGGAGGTGCTCGAGATAGCCTTGGAGAACTCGTAACAGTCTTGTGACGTCCGACTGGCAGGGTTGACCGAACAGAGAACGTTACGGTTGACGTCACCACAGGCAGCGATAGTGTCAAGGAGCGACGGTTGATGGCCTGCATGGCAGGCTTGAGGTGCTTCTTGACGACACCGTGGAACTGGAAGGTCTGACGGGTGGTGAGCTTGAAGGTGCCGTTGCCGTGCTCGTCGGCAATGCGGTCCATGTGAGCCACTGCTCGGGGTGCAACACCACCGGGCATACGGACACGGATCATGAACGAGTAAGCGGGCTCGAGACCCTGCTCGGCGAGCGACTCGCGAATGTCACGGTCGTCCTGCATGTAGGTGCCGTGGAACTTAGTGAGCTGAGCGTCCGAGGCTCCGATAGCACCAGTGACTCGTCGGCGAGACCCTCGAGAATGGTACCACGGAGGTAGTTGGAAGCAATCTTGATGTGCTCGTTGGCGATGACCTCCTCGGCCTCCTCGACGACGTCGACGAGTCGACGCCAAGGGCGCGCCAGAGGTTGGTCTCAAAGGTCTTGTAGCCAGTCTTCCATCCGTCTGGGTCCGAGTCATCACCGAGGCCGAGGGAATGAGCTCAAGCGCCAAGGGCGAGGATCTTGGGGTAGATGTCCTTCCGGGCTTGTTGTAGTACACGTAGTCCTCCTTGCGGGGCCAGTACTTGGAGTCACCCATACCGAAGACGGCAACCTTGGTCTCGGCGAGCTTGGAGCCGACGCGGCAGTGTCGACCTTGCCGATGGCCTTGAAGAACTCACGGCCGTTGAGAGGAGGCTCACCCTGACCGGCAGTGGAGGTGATCAACGACGTTCTTCTCGGCAGCGAGGTTCTCGACAATGTCCGAGGCGATCGAGTCGAGACGCGCATGGAGGCAGCGACACCGCGCATCTTGGCGCGCGAGACGACCTGCTTGGCGACCTTCTCGGCGTTGCCGCCGTCCGAGGCGAAGAGGACGAGAAGCCGGGCCGTCGATCGAGTTGACGAGCTTGTCAAAGCCTCACGGCCTTCTGCTTGCGGCAGCGGCGAGGTCCTTACCAGCGACTGGGAGATCTTGACGTCGATGGCAGGGTGCGAGCGAGTGAGCTGCGAGAGGTGGCTCTGGCGGTCGAGGAACTCGGCGAGAGCGTTCTTGATCTGAGGGGCGTCAAGGCTGAAGCGCTTCTCGTCCGCGAGGTTGGGGTTCCAGCGGAAGAGGGGCCACCAGCCGCCGGAAACGGCGCGCTTGGTCTCGCGAAGGCGCTCGAGGGGCCGGCCTTCTCGGTGCCGCCAACAATGGCGCCGTCCTCCTTCTCACCCCAGGGGAGGTAGGCAAGGACGAGCGAGGGGCCGGTGAAGTTCTCGGCCTCGCGCATGGCGTTGATCACACCAGCGTAGTCGGCGTAACAGCGACCGACGAGACGTAGACGTCTCCGAGGTTGAGGGCGTAAAGGGCAAGGTCCTTCTTGCGCTCACGCTGCTTCTGGCGTGGGGCGAGAAGGGCGAGGGCTGGGTCTCGTAGACAAGGAGGTTGATGTCGAGGCCCGAGACGAGGGCGTGGTGGAGACCCGACGAGCAAGGTCGGCGCCCACGAGTTGGAGACGACGATCCAGAGGCACGCTTCGCCCAGTGGCCCTTGGCGCCGAGGGCGACGATCTCAGCCTCGTCGGCGTTGGCCCTGGCCGAGAGCGGCGGCGGCCTTCTCACCGAGGGCAGACGAGTTCTTGTCGTCCTTGCCAAGGAGCCAGTCGCCGAGGGCAGAGTGGACCTCCTTGCGGGTGTTCGAGTCCTTGAGGACCTTCTTGGCGAGGTCGATGAGCTGGTCGCGCTCCTTGCGGATGGCAACGGCCTTGCCGAAGGCGTACAGGGAGGTCGACTCGGACGCAGCAAGGTGCGAGGGGTCGTTAAGGACCTCGAGGGGGTGAGGAGAGCGCTGGAGGAGCGAAGTGTAGGTCGACTCGGCAGGGGACAATGATAGAGCTCGAGGGGATCTGGGGCTGCGGAGTTGGCGAGCCGACACGGGCGAGAGGAGCGCCGGACGAGATCACGTTGGCGAGGTCGCCAAGAGCAGAGGGGAGGAAACAAGAACCGAGCGAACGGCGACCTCCTGGCCCTCGAGAGCCTCGACAACCGAGCCCAGGCGGCACCGTACTTGGCGGTGGAAGCCTCGACAACAACAAACTCGCGGCCCTTGAGAGTGCGAGCTTGTCGCGGGGACGGGCTGAGCGAGGCAACGTCGACGACGTTTTCGGCCTCAATCTTGCCGGGGAGGAAGTTGAGGACGACGCGCTCGCCCTCGCCGTGGGGGATGAGGCACGCTGGCGCGGCGAGACCTTGAGGAGCTCGAGGAGGCGGCGTCGACAGCCTTGAGGAGGCAGCCTCGTCGGCAACCTCCTCGGCAGCGGTAACCGAAAGGAAAGCCTCAGCCTCCTTCTCGGCGACCTCGGCGACCTCGCCCTCAGCGCCGGCTGCGATGAAGTTGAAAACGGTGGCGTTGGCCTCCTTGGCAACGCGAAGGGCAACGAGGCCGTGGTCGTAAGCCTCCTGAGCGGTGCGCGAGATGAGGGTGACGCCCTGGGTGCGCGGGGAGCCGCAGCGCCCTCGGCACCGATGATGTGGATGACGGTGTTGCCGGTGGGGGAAGGAGGGAAGGGAGGAAGGTTGGGCTAGTGAACAATTGTGTTCCAGCGGCGAGAGGAAGGTAGGGGTTGAGCTGTTCGCCGGCCGTCACGCCCTCGACGGGGTGGCGGACGGTGGCCGAGAGGCGGGCGAGCGCAGCGACAAAGGACATTGTGGCTGGCGGTTAGTTTTGGAAGCCCACTGCAAAGATCTAGAGTTGCGTACCAGTCCGGTTCGGCGCGGGCCTCTAGAATGATGGGATTGAGAGAGAGGGAGAGAGTGAGGAAGAGATGTGCTACGACGACGACGACGGGTAAGTTTTAGTTTGTGTAGAGTAGAGTAGAGAAGAGTATAGAGAGTAGAGTAGAAAGGAGAAGGGAGGAGAAGGAAGAGAGGAAGAGAGAGGGAAGGTTGGCTAGGTGGTGAGGACCAACTTTTGGGTAGTGATGGTGGTGATCACGTATCACGACATCGCGGTTCGGAATCCTAATCTCCTGTGTGTCTGCTCTTTCGACTTTGGGAACTGACCAAGACCGGGATTGTTGTTGGACAGCGGGGTCTCCCTCTCTCTGCTTAGGCATAGCATTCAGGCTGTAACGGCCTAGAGCCCGGCCTCTTTGGCTGACTTTGTAATGGAAAAAGACCCAAGGGAGGGAGGGGGGTCATTGTCTGGATTTTATTTGGTGCAAGATGGCGTGCTTGATCTTTACATTTGGGTGAGAGATCCAAGCCTTCTGACTGGCTCAACCTCCACTTTTACTGGACCATTCTGATTCCGCTCATCACCGATCCTTCCTCCGCCCCTTCATAATCAACTGAACCCATTACAATCCCGCCCGTCATAGCTGCCCGCCCCGGCCGCCCAGCTAAAGCTTGTTCTCCGCACTTGGAACTACTCGATCTCCCCGCACCCAGCCACATCCGCCCTACTACTCCACGCCACGGCGGCTCAAATTCGGAAACCCAAGCAATTACTCTTACTGTTGTAAGGCTTGTTTATTAGCACGCTTAGTAAACGACCCCCCGGGGTTAGGTGCCTAGCCTGGAATAATGAAACCCGACCCCGGACCGGATGTTCGGCGATTTTGGATAGAAACAGAGCGCGCCATCGCTCGTCTTTTGGCATATCCTTCGTAGTTGATGACTACCCACCCCACATTGTCCGAGTCGGGTGGTGGTGGGCATCGACGCGTAGCCTCGTGTTTTTAAAACCAACGCTGAAACGCTGCTCCGCCTAATGCTGTCCGCAAGGTCCACTGTGAAGCTAGACGGTTCATCCTTGGCCTGGGAGGGAGGTTTTGAATTCCACGCCGCTTGATTCGCCTCCTCTGCATCCCTCTGGGCTCATCAATTCAAACGTCCAAAATGCTCGAGAATCTGAGATCTGAGAGGGGCACCGGGGGCGGGGCTTGCATGCCTCTACCCCATCCCATACCCGGCTCCCGGCCCGCGCTCCGGCTTTAAAAGGAAGCGGCGACATGCAGCACGCGCTTGCATGTCTGACTAGGCGAGTTGTATTGGAATCAACTATTCCAGACATGGCGTCAGATATGCCAGTGTTAAGTATCCTTGTCGCTACAAAACAGTCGTCGCTCGCTGGTCACCTCGTCCCACGTGGTGGCATGGATCAAGCATATGATGAATGGGTTTACACTGCATGGCAGCTTCAGTCTTCCAGTCGTTCTCTCAGAAGCCACGTAATGTACAGCGGAGGGCGTGGGGGAGGGAGGCATAGGCCGCTAGCGGCCTTGCTGCCCTGGTCCGTCCAGCTCAGTTTGGACAGCATGTGGCCCTGCGTCGTTGCAGGATGAGAAGAGCCTGAAGAACAATGTTTGTGTGGCTTGCATGTGATGGAGAAGACAGTTGTCGTCGACGCGTGGTCATCTAACAATGCCGAAACACCAATGAGTGCGGTACATGGGCAGCTCAACTTTGGTCCTGGTGTACGGTAGAACTGCCAACCTCGGGCCTGTGGATGGGCCTGTCGATCTCGCATAACCTCATCGTGCACCTCCTAACTTCCGGGTTGACGAGAACAGAGGCACCCGGTCGAAGAAGGAACAGAGGAACCCGAGTACGACCCGAGCCGCCTGTGCCGAGCCGGAACCAGTATGCATGTCTGTCTCAACGTGTTATCCAGCAACGCGCAGATATGGCGGCGGAGTGGTCGTTAAGGACCGGTTCGCGTCGCGTTGGACGTAGGTGGGACGATGGCACGATGAAGGACGAGGGGTTAGTTTGCGGAATGTCAAACGCCGGGGTATGGTGGGAGGGGGGGGGTTTGGTTCGCTTAACCTCGGTATATATAGAGATGGGCGGTGAGAATAGGTCTGGGAATGCCCTGCTATGTCCCGCTGCTTCTGCGTGTCGTGAGCGTGGTGCTGTTAGAGGTGAGTTGCAGGGAGGAGGAGATCTGAGATAAGGTGAGCAGGAGTGGTGGTGCGGAATGCGGAATGGCCGAATGAGAGATACATTCTCACTGATGCCAGTATGCCACCGATAATCACCTAGCGTTTCGTGGTCCGCCTGACCGCATTCACGTCCCTTCTACGGCGCATCGACAATGTAGAAGGGTGCCGCAAACCTCTCTCTGCCGAGCTCTCGATGGGTCCTGACTTCGATACCTCCCTCGACCTCACGCCAAGGTGTCACGATCAGCCCAGCCGAACAGGGAGTTTACGGGTGCAGCACTTGCGCATGGACGCATCTTGTGTGGCGTATGGGACTTGGCTAAGACGGGCAACGGATACCATGGACCTACTCTTGGTCCAATGCAACGAAATGCTGTGGGAGCGCGGTGAGGAAGGTGAGAGGAAGGTGAGAGGAAGGTGAGTAAGGCTGAGCAAGGTTCCTCAGTATTACGGCTTCCTCCCAGACCCAGCTTGTTTCGAAGTGCACTCTACTGTACCTTAGTGTGGTACTGCACCATGGGCAAAAGCAAGCGAAGAACCAACTTGAATGAACAAGGCACTCGAAGCAGACGTGTTGACCTCAGCCTTGTCGTTCTATTTGCCTCCTCCACCTCTCAGACGCAGCCAAGCTCCACAAGCCCACCTCACAATCTCACACTCACAGCCACCCTCATGGTCCTCACTCGGCCGCCCAAAGAGTACCCAAACTCCACCTCAATGCAGCACCCGTCCCTAACAAAGCGAACACACACCCCAAACAAAGAAAATCCAGCTCCATGCACTTCGAGCACACGCCCTAAACCCAAACGTACTCGGCGCCCACCGGCCCTCCCCCGAAACACCTGCTGATGCACCTGCCACGCACCTCGTGGCAGCCGTTACTTGTTGACGTCAAGTGCCAGCCCCCTTCACATCTCCCGGCTGACGGCAGCGGGCGTCACGCGCCGGTCTGCACATGTGTATCTCCACGCTGTGAACCTGTTACAGCTGAGTTACAGCTGAGTTTCAAGCTTTCGAGTGTCCTCTTGGCTTTGTGGCAGTCTCCACAGTTCATGTTCACCGGATAGCGCGGGGAACCTGGGGCAGGCTGAAGAGGGCTGAAGATGTGGAGCCACGGACGGATACGCCCTGTACCAGCCACTCGACTGCATTTCGTCTAACCCATCTTGGCTCACCAGACGTCATGCGACCAGCTGATGATCGCAGTCGCGACATGAGTTCTCATGGGTCTACCTCATATCCGCCGTCCCGCTAACTGTCCTTGGCGCAATGTTCACCCGCGCTCACGACGAGGTCAGTCACCTCGACCTGGCAAAGTAATGTAATGTCTACCCGCCTCGTCTTCCATGAGGATCACTCATCCGCACTAGCGCTTCTTGGCGCAATGTCCTCGTCATGTCCACTCCCGCCGTCCATCGAAGCTTCTCCGCTGGATATCGAGGCTGGTATCGTGAGTCATGTGCGCTCGATGCCGCTGGCGTCGACGCCCGACGCGCGGCCATCCGGCCGATACCGATGCCGAGATAATGCGTACGTCCAACCTTGGATCCGCATCCGCGTCCGTTCCGCTCCCACATCCCGGAATCCGGATGGGAATGGATGACCTGGACCTGGACCTGGCCTGATCTGCACGGATGGGTACGGTGGCAGGCCGGGCCTGATTCATGGCGAGCGCTGGAATGGGTAAGTGTGGGCTTACGTTGAAGTCGTAAGTGGGAAGGTTAGGTAGACATTGGGAGTTGGGAGTTGCGGATCGTGGGATCCGGGAGTCTGGGATGAGCGGAGCGGATGAAGCGGCGGGCACCGCCAGTGCCCGCTCGTGCTTCCAGAACAAGGACGTATGCAAGGCAGTCCCAGTAAGTGAGTGCTGTCCAGCTCTTGCAGGTGTGCGAGCGACGTAGGCCAAGCTGGTCACGAGTTCTACGCATCTAGGCGTCTTGCAAGAGCAGCCGAAGAACGTGCGCCTCCTCGTTGCAGGCGATGCCTGGGCCTGAATGAGCTCCGAGGATTGTCCGTCCTTGGAAGCTGGTTCTCACACGCATCCTACAATATGTGATCTGTGCGTACAGGACATATGCGAAACGCAGCCATCATCAAGGATGGATGGATGGACATGGCATGCCGAAACGCCGGCAGAACTGCTGACGGCAGCTCCCTGCGTAGGGTGAGTTTGGGTGACGGTTAAATGGCCGTTGATGAAGGGGTGAGTGTACGAGAGGATCCTCAACCTGGATGAGATGGGAGGCGAGCAGATGCAAGGATCAAGCAATGGCGAGCAGACGGCCAACCTAAGTTTGGAGAGTGAAGCGAAGATGGACGGGTGGGCGGGTCGGCGGGGAGCCGATTGGCGCGGATAAGACGAGAAATGCCGAGATCGGGACGCGTCAAGCCTAAAACGGCCAACGTCTGCTCGCCGTGCTCGTTTCATCTTGACACCACTCCATAACACATGTTAACCTTCATGCACCCAAGTTTGACCCCATCTGGGCAAAATCGGGCAGCCGCTCATCATCCCCACGCCGCTTTGGCTCCAGGAAGCGTAAGCTCCTGGAATTCTAGGTCTGTTCTCGCCGGGTCGTTGCGCACGCCCACTCTCCTCCGCTGAGTGTGATGGAAGATGGAGATGGCTGGTGGGTGCTTTGCGTACGTGCTTGGCGCGGGCCAGATGGCCGAGTAAGCTGTAAGCTACAGTGCAGTGAACGTCGATGACCACTGACGGAGCAGAGATTGCAGAAGCTGCACGCCGAGGTAGTATTCGTCGCCGAACAGCTAGCATGGATCGGTCTGGAGCAAGGCAACCACGCTACTCTCCAACTAGTGCAGATCTCGACAGCCCGTGTCGAGAACCGAGCGGGGCGGCTCTCGATTTCGCGGGAGAACCGGATGTTTGGCATCACCTATTCAGCAAGCATTTGGATCCGCTGATCCGCGCTCATCGATCCGTACCGAGATCCAAACAAGCAAGCCGAACCAGATCCGGCGGATCCTAGCGGCCAGCGGATCCAGCGGCAACGCAGCTCCAAGAACTCGGGTCGGCGCGGGAGACTACATGGGACCTGCAGGCCCGACCCAGAACATGAGTCGCGGAAACGGGCACTAGCGCGACCCAGGAGCGTACTCCTGGGTCTGCCTGGTCGTATCCGGCGAGACGGTGGATGACGAGTGACGAAACCGACCCAAAACGCTGGCCCAGCGACCCCTCCCATTCCCAGTCAATCTCCCCTCCATCCCTCCTTGTTCGCGACATACTCGCGACAAAGCCACCTGCTTCCTCTTTCTCGACATTCAGCCATCTGTTTGATGTCGCCATTATCAAACGGCATGATCACCCCTGTCCCGAGAGCGCGTGTCCTGTCGGTCCTGTCACGCGACGTTCAAATCTCCCCTTATCCTCTCCTCTCCTCCTGTTTCCTGCCCACCTCCCCCTCGCCATCCGACCTGATCCTGATTCTGGATACCTCTCGGCATGAGTGGTGCCTAGGATCCTCATGATGGCCATGAGTCATAGCGATCCGGTGCGCTCGGCCCTCGGCGCGCCCTGAGCGAACCCAAAGTATCGAGCGTCGATGTGGCACTGGGTCAGCTCTCTGACATACAGATGTCTGTTCGTCCCGTCCGGGATGATATCGTCGGCTTCCCGCGCGCCCAGAACAGGCCTTTGTCCAGACAGAACTGGGGATGAACGGGGATGAATCAGGACAAGGATGCGGGGGCTGGTTTCATTACATGATACCAATGGATCGCTGTGTGCAAAACGTCAGCATCAAGTGCTGCGTGAAGTGCTTGGCGCTTGAGGACGAGTGCTGCGACTAAACTGGCTGACTGACTGATCGGGGGCCGACAAGTGCGGAGCGAGGGGTGGTGCTGCAGACGACCCAGCAGAACGGGCAAACAGGAGCTCCAGACGATGCAGCAGAACGGGCACAACAGGGGCACAAGACATGGCCGCTCCGCCTCTGCTCGTCTCCCCAACGCAGCTCTCGTGAGCGAACACAACTCGCCTCGAAAGAAGATACAAGGCGGCGCCTCGACGACAGAATCTTCCTCCATCCATCAAGTCAAGAGCTTCCTCTCCCCCTCTCTCGACCAACTCTCGCTTAGCACTCCTTACCTCAAGACACCCCACCCACAATGCTCGCCGCCGCCCTCCTCGCTTCGGCTGCCACCGCGCACGCTGCGGCCGTCAACGTCCCCGCCGCCACCGAGTTCTCCGCTCGTGGCGCCACCGACCTCGGTGGCCTCCTTGCCGCCCAGGACGGCCAGTCGCCCTCTGGCTACGTCTACATCGACTCGCTCCGCCTTGGCCAGGACCTCGGCGTCGACGGCAAGTCGGTCTACGTCGGCAAGGACGACAACGGCATCCAGCTCTTCCAGTTCTCCGACGGCTCCGTCGCTCCCCTGACCTTCGACGCCGGCGAGACCCAGGACATCCCCATCAAGGAGAACGGCGTGTGCGAGGGCTGCAAGGCCCTCTGGCCACGCCAAGCGCGAGTCTCGATCCGCGACCTCCCCGGCTCGATTGGCGCCAACGGCGACTCGCCGAGGCCGGTAACGCCGACTTTGGTGACGACATCAAGATCGGCGACGACATCGGTGCGTCGTCGGCCTCGACGGCGCCAAGTACGTCGGCAAGGACGACGACGGCACGCAGCTGTTCCAGTTCAAGGACGGCGACGTTGCGCCCATCGTCCTCGCGGCCGCTGACAAGCCCGTCGAGGGCGCGACGTTCAACGAGGAGACTGGCCTTTGCGAGGGCTGCATCGACTCGTCTGGCTGGACGCAGAAGCGCTCCGTCGGCGAGGAGCTCGAGATGGCCGAGCGCGACGCCGAGGCCAAGGCTCTTGCTGAGCGCGACGCCGAGGTCTCGGAGCACGAGCCCCGCTTCCTCCTCTCCATCCTCGGCCTCCTCGGCCTGAAGATCAAGATCGGCAAGGCCATCCTCTTCGGTCCCGGCCGCTGGCGCTGCAACGTCGCCCGTGGCGGATACATCAACATCGCCGGCTGCCGCAAGGGCACGTACATCGGCATCAAGCACGGTGTCTACGCCGGCTGCAACCAGCGCGGTGTCCAGCTCTACCACTTCCCCGGGTGGGGTGTCGCCCCCTCCGCTGCCGCAAGGGACCCGTCCGCCACGGCTGGCAGGTCGACCGCGGCTCGGGCATCTGCAGCCGCTGCCACCACTGGGGCTGGAACAAGGGCTGGTGGAGCGCGACGAGATTGTCGAGGAGCGCGCCGAGTCGACCGACGTCGCCGAGCGCTCCGAGCACGAGGAGCGCTTCCTCCTCGGCTTCCTTGGCGGCCTCCTCGGCCTCAAGGTCAAGATCGGCGCCGCCCTTCTTCTTGGCAAGGGCCGTGTTCACGGCTACTGGGCCACGGCGGTACATCAACATCCCCCGCTGCCGCCCCGGCACCCACATCGGCTTCAAGAACGGTGTCTACGTCGGTGCCGACCGCAACGGCGTCCAGCTCTTCAAGTGGGGCCACGGCGGTGTCGGTCCCCTCAAGTGCAAGCGTGGTCCTGTCCGCCAGGGCTGCAAGGTCGTCGGCAACATTTGCGACGTCTGCCACCACGACGGCCACTGGGGCTGGGGCTGGAAGCGCGAGATCGAGGCTCTCGACTAAGCGTCTGTCGCTAGCCACGCAGGGGCGAGTGCGAGGATCACGGAGAGCGAATCCCCGCAGGGAAGAGCAGCGAGGCGGAATGAGAGGATACAGTCGTCGCGTGGAACCAGTCTGCAGCACCCTCCCCGGCGGCTCCTCCTTCCCTCTCGCTACTCTGCGTCTCTGGACATTGATATAGAAATTTAGTCGCCTGATAGGACTCTGGACAATGTGTTTGTTTTACTACGAGGTGCAGTTGCAATGTTGGGAGCGTCTTCATTTCGAGCATTGGTGGTTGGGGCACGGTGGGGTGGTTGCATGCGAGGTGCGCGGGAGATCGTGAGGGGGAAGAAGTCAATCCCAGGATCGAGTCCAAGGTACTTCTTCATTTTCGGGCGCGTGTTACGCGAAACCATCGGATCCCGATTTTGGACTCAACCGCACGCCTCCAATCAACGCGCGGCAAGCGATCAGTCCATGGCCAAGCGAGCAACGTGCGACCGGGCTCGTGATGCTTGGCCCGCCCTGGTCGAGCCCGTCGTACTCCGACAAAACCAAATCGCTTCTGTAATCTGTGATCTGTGATAACAGATGGCGCCCGGACACGCCGGGCGGTGACAACTTAGGCATAAAGGCCAGGGAACGAGGCGGGACGGAGAACGGCGGCCACCTCCGTCCCCCACTTTCATGCCGCCGGCTGATATGGTGAGTAGTTGAGGCACGGTGACATTCCATGACATCACGGCTACCGTTCTCTCCCGACCGGCGCAACCGGACAGCGACGTAGACTAGTAGACTAGATGCCAGACACAACTTTCCCGCGCGACCGCATATCAAGGCATCGCGCGATACTTCTTCATCTTCTCACTTCACGAAGAGCACATTCAATCAAAAGCGCAATGTTCACATCAGCACGGCGTCTCGTCACCCCGGCATCCGGGTCTGCTGCGGCTCTGCGCCGCCCGGCGGCCGGCAGTCCGTCGAGGTGGGGGCGGACGTTCGCGTCGTCGGCGGTGGTTACGGAGAAGAAAGGGAAGGAGAGGCTTGTGATCCTCGGATCAGGATGGGGAGGGTACAACCTCGCGGTGAGTGCTGAGTCGAGCAGTGTTGGAATGGTCGCGCGACTCGCCCCCTCTTCGGCCATCCGCTCGCCCTCCCACTCGCGCTCGCTTCGCTCATGCTCGCGGTAGCTGACACCCAGCGCAAAGTCGACAAGTCCCTATACGACGTCACGGTCGTCTCGCCCAACTCGTACTTCAGCTTCACGCCCTTCCTCGCCTCGACGTGCGTCGGCACGCTCGAGTTCCGCTGTGCGACCGAGCCAGTGCGGGGCATCAAGCACATCAACTACGCACAGGGCTGGGCCGAGACGATCAACCTCTCCGAGCGCACCGTGCGCGTCGCGCCCGCCCTCCCGCCCCTCCACCCTACATCCAAGGACCGGCCGTCGAAGGAACGCGACGGGGCGGAGATGCACGCGGCCTACTCCCCGGGAGACGCGTACGACGTGCCATTCGACAAGCTCGTCGTCGCGACGGGCTGCCGCTCGGCGTCATTCAACACCCCCGGCGTGCTCGAGCACGCCAACTTCCTCAAGGACGTGCGCGAGGCGCGCGCCATCCGCTTCCGCCTGCTGCAGTGTCTCGAGCTGGCGTCCGAGCCGGGCATCACCCCCGAGGAGAAGGCGCGCCTCCTCAGCTTCAGGGTGGTCGGCGGCGGGCCGACGGGCGTCGAGTTCGCCGCCGAGCTGCACGACTTTGTGACCCAGGACGTGTACCGCCTCTACCCCCAGCTCAAGGACCAGATCAGAATCACCCTGTATGATCTCGCTCCGGGGATCTTGCAGAGCTTCGATGCGAGCCTGCGCGCATACGCCGAGCGCAAGTTCCACCGCCAGGGAGTCGAGGTCAAGGGCAACTCGAAGATTGGCGCCGTCGGGCCCGACTGGATCGAGATCCAGCCCAAGGACGGCGGCAAGCCCGAGCGCGTCCCGTACGGCCTGCTGGTGTGGAACACGGGTCTCCAGGCGAACGAGTTCATCGAGGCGCTGCAGGGCCTCGACAAGGACCCGAAGACCAAGTCGTGAGTCCCCGAGACCAAACTCCCCCTACTTCGGCACACTGACGGCAGGCTCAAAGTCGACCCTCACCTCCGCGTCCTCGACGCGTCCGGCAAGCCGCTCGACGGCATCTTCGCGCTCGGCGACAACTCGACGCCAATGGACGGCCACCGCCTCCCCGCGACGGCGCAGGTCGCGTCCCAGATGGCCGGATGGATGTCGTCGTCGCTCAAGCAGCTCGGCCGTGGCCAGTCGATCGCCGACATCAAGCCGTTCACTTGGAAGGACCGCGGGAGCATGGTGTTCATCGGCGACTACCGCGCAATGGTGGACCGCACCAAGACGACGGACGAGGGCCCGCGCGCAAGGCTCAGCGGCATGGTCGCGTGGATCGTGTGGCGCAGCTACTACATGACCCTCGCGATGGGGTGGCGGAACAAGGTGGGCATAGGGGAGGAGAGGACACGGGGAGCGCACGACGGAGCTGACGGCAGGTCCTCATTCCTGTCTACTGGGCACTGGCATTCTTCTTCGGCCGCGACGTGTCGAGCTTCTAGTTGCATATGTAGCAGCACTGTATGGACCGAGCATGGCGTGTCGCAGCATTACACCTGTCGCGCTTCGACCCGTGGGATCCAGCTGCAGCCCTGTCTAGGCTGTCAGCAACCCTTGCAACACATTACCCCACCTCCATTCGATGGTGGTGACGGGTTCCAGCACCGGCTGTGCTATTACCAGGAATTGTACTCTATGCGAGTCTGTTGGGGCAAGTTAGGACATAAACACGGTGTGTATATGGTATCACGATGCGAGTACATAAACTGGTGACGCCGATGCAGTTCTCCGGCTGGCAGTCGGACAAGCTACGTCCTCCTTGTGCCTGGTATGGTCCCCCAGCTTGTATACCTCAGGTAGGCCCCATCAGATGAAGCCGCTGCTCGAGGGCGTCACTGGACGCTCGTGTCTGCTGTACTGTACCGACATACGGCAAGTGAGCGCCACACCTCCGACCTACAACACGCCCATCACTCGGAAGCTCAGCCCACGCATACTTTCCGGCCCGAATATCCAGCAAGGCGATAGGTCAAGTAACGGACGCATCTGTAGCGACACACCAAGCTTCACCATGGGTCCTTACGTATGGTAGTACAAGCCCCCAATTTTGTAAAACTCGGCCGGGATTCGAACCCACCACCCACAGTCACCAAATTTGCTCCCGTCCACCGCCCACCCGTCGTTTTCAAACGACCGTCGACGCCGCCCCCGACGTCCAACCTGCACAGAAGTAGGCCCAATCGATGCCCAAGACGCAGGGCTATACGCAGATGCAAAAAGTTGCATACCTCGCAGCGGAGGAAGAGCCGCAGGAGGCGCAAAAAGACGATCCCTGCCCGACTTGAACGGACGACCTCCAGGAAGCTCCAAACGGAACACTGTATTCCAGCATTGGAATCTGACACTCTACCAACTGAGTTAAGGGATCATAACTGATTCGATGGTGGGTAGATTGATCCAAGCCTTAAGAACAGTGGTTAGGGTGAAGTCACGTGCAGCGGTTGCCACCCGTGCCTGCCGCCCTGGGCGGCTCGAAATCTTCGTCCACTCCTCCACCGCCGTCCTGCGACCACACTTCACTCGCACTCAGCCTTCCATCTCCCAACCACGGCCTCAACACGATGGCCACCACCGCCCCTCCCCCCCCCGTCGGCGGCGACCCCCCGCGATCCCGAGCTTGTCGCCGCGCTGACGGCGCGCAATGCCACCTTCGTCACTCTCCTCTCGCTCATTCCCCAGCAGTACTATGTCGGGCCGAGCGAGGAGCAGCTCGACTCGCGCTGGATGAAGAACAAGAAGCGCAAGACGGGCGAGGAGATCAAGGAGCACAAGCGCCGGGCAAAGCAGGAGAAGGTGAGTTGGGTGTCCAGGAGTGTCCAGGTTGTCTGGTCTGGTTGCGGATGTGAGATCGACATCGCGACAATAGAGTCTACTTCTCGTCTGAGGAGGTGTCATTCCTCCTCGTCTTCGCGGCTCCATCTGCCCAGACCCTCCTCAAGACCGCTCGCCTGATCCACGTCTTGACCTGCCGCCAGACGCTGACCCCAGCTCGACCCGTCGAAGCTCAACACCACCGTCGACGACGTCGCCCCCGAGCCCGCGGCCGAGTCCTCCACTTCCCTCCCCCCCGCCGTCCCCGCGGCTACGTTCCACGCCCTCCCCCCAGCCGCCTCGATCACCGACCTGCGTGAGCGCATGCGCGAGAAGCTCGACCGCTTCAAGCGCAACCGTGGATACGACGACGACCCTCAGTCGCGCGACGCGCTCGAGGCTGCCGCCAGGCAGCGCCGTGGAGAGATGCGCGACAGGCGCAGGAAGGAGCGCAAGGAGATGATCAAGCGGCAGCGGGAGGATGTGACGGCCAAGCCGGCGAAGGTGAGTTGTCGTTGTGGTTGCTTTGTGTGAACTGGGTGCGCGAAGCGCAGGCGCTCTGTGTACGGGGCGTCCTTCGCTCTAGGCATAATGTGCTTGGAGAGCTGTATGGCTTGGCCTTGCACGCTCCCCATTGTGCCATACCCGTCTGCCCGGCCTCTCAGCGGTCTGCATGCCGAAGCGCCTAGACCTATGGCTGCCAACTTGACCTGGCTGCCATCCACGCCTGCAGTTGCTAACCGCCAGACCCAGCTCATCGTGCCCGAGCAGCGCAAGCAGGCGAACAACGACGACGTCATCCTCCCCGCCGTCAACCTCCCGTCGACGAAGAAGACGCACGTGCCGCTCAAGAAGCTCGCCAACCCGTCGCAAGCCCTCGCGCACCTGGAGAAGCACAACAACAAGCTCGCCTCTCTGCCCGAGGACAAGCGCAAGGCGGCCGAGGAGCGCGAGCGATGGGCCAAGGCTGAGGCGCGCGCCGCCGGCGAGAAGGTCGCGGACCAGGAGAAGGTGCTGAAGAAGGCCGTCAAGCGCGAGGAGAAGCGCAAGGCCAAGAGCGGCAAGGCGTGGAACGAGCGCAAGGCCGACCTCGAGAAGGCGCAGGCTGCCAAGGCCAAGAAGCGCAACGACAACCTTGCGAGCCGTGTCGATGCCAAGCGCAACAAGCGGCTTGGGATCAAGGACAAGAGCAAGGACAAGGGTGGGAAGCATGGCAAGGACGGCAAGGGCAAGGGCAAGGGAAGGCCCGGGTTCGAGGGCAAGAGTGGAAAGGGGGCGAATGGGAAGGACAAGAAGGGGCGGGCGGCGGCCAAGGCATAGGTGTGCTGAGGCGTCGACGGTGATCTGGGATATAGAGAGGGAGAGGAGTGCACATGTATTATCTTTAGACACGGTCTCGGAGTAGTGGATTCCATGGCTGTTAATCTCGTTCGGCAGCTTGGGAGCTTCATGCGGCCATTCATCAAAGCGCTTCTGATCCACTCTTCCACTACAACGGCACGGGAATACACACTTCACCATTACACTCAACCCCGTCCTTCTTCTCCGCCTTCTTGGCCTCCTCATCCTCCTGTTGCTTGGCGCGGATCATCTCAGACACCATCTCAAAGTCTTCGAGGTGCATCGCCCACCTCTCCTCGTCGTCCTTATACTCCTCCCCCTCCTTGCCCTTCAAATACGCCTCATACTCCTCGGGTCCCGCCACGAAGGCGTCGAGGTGCGCGCCGAAATCGTCCTCCCTGTACGCCAGAGGTGTGCCCTTAGGCTCGCCGCGCACAATCCGGAAGATGGAAGGCACGCCGATGAGCTTGTACTCGTCCCGCAGCCAGTTGTCGGGCTTGAGCGCCTCGCCGAGCTCGTACTTCACGCTGAGGCCGTCTGGTGTCAGTGGCAGGAGAATGGGGGGACGTACAGATGTCGTCGCGGGCGAAGACGCGCTCGATGTCGGGCGACGCGAGGGCGCACGCCTCGCACCAGTGCTCGCCGGTCTCGTCGGGCGCAGAGGAGGCGATGACGAAGACCGTGTCGCTGGGAGCGGAGGCGAGGTCGGCCTTGAGGGTCTGGACGGACGACTGGGTGAGTGGCATGGTTGTGGTTCTTGCGTTTCGGCTCGAGAGTAGGGCAAGTTCTGGAGGCGGGGTTGGGGATGAGTACGTTGTTCAGAGAGTGAGTTGACCTTTTGTAACCTTGCTCGCTATACACATCGTTGTGGAGCTGTCCTTATCGACAGTGCACCACATGGTACGCGTCTAGTTGCTTCTCGATGCACGTACTAGTCCTCGATCAGGAACCGCCAGTCCCCGCCTCTGATCTAGCCAGTGCGGGGTGCAGTACCGTATGAGCTGTCGTACATAAGCCTCTACTCCAGCCATTCGCCAGTAGCTGACACCGTCCGGTAGCCGTGTAATCGTTGACGCTCATTGGGCCCAAGGTCATGTCCAGGCGAATGACAATGAACGAGTGGGGTATATGAAGTCTCCTCGCATGAACCTGCTAGCGCTGTTGTCGCGTCGTGCCTGATCACCATAAGGGCGCACACCGCGTGGTGCACCGCACTCCACTCGAAGCATTCAGACTACGATCACCCCAGACCTCCAAACGGCCCACAGTCGCCGTAGATCCTAGGCGGTCGGGGACACTGACCACGGGTCCCGTCGCGTACGCGGCTCGGCGCCTCGGACGGGAAGCAGAGCGACCACCTGCCGGGAGTCGCGTCTCACTCTCCGGACAACGGCATTGAACAATCCGCTTCTGTCGCTTCTCCACGACGGCATGCCGTCTCCCATTCCCATCACCATTCGCAATACCATGCACGACATCTGACCCTTTGGACTCCGCCGGGTGCATGGGCTGTGGCCTGGTAGAGCACGGGGCGACGCTGGGCTCCTATCAGCCTAGATCGGCGAGTTATCTTCGGTCGGCGCTGGGCGAAATTCACCGACCGAGGTTGCCCATCATAACATAAGTATCACCTGCCATCACGTCCAACGTCGTTCCCAGCTCCAAACCCCTCACTTCTCCACCACTTGACTGTTGTCGTCGGCCCCCTGTTCTCCAGCCTGCCCGTTTCCGTCCAAAAGATCTCCAGGAGCGCAAACGAACCATTCAACACCTCTCAATCTCTCAGCTCATTCGGCCTTCACACGCGATTCACATCATGGCGCCGACCGCAACCGCCGCCGCGAACGGCCACACGAACTCCGGGCCCGTCAAGCCCAAGAGCAACGGCGCACCGACCAGCTCCGCACCCCTCGCTTCGCTGCGGTACACCACGGAGGGGCGGGTACAGCCCACATCGCGGACGACCAAGCCGTTCACCGACGAGGACATCCAGGAGTTCACCGCCATCTGTGAGTTACCCACGAGACACATTGAGCGCCTCGGCCCCCAACGTCCCGCTGATTCCAGGCGCACAACAAACCCCCGCATCCGATTACCCGCTCTCCACGTCCATCGTCTCGCGTGCAGTCGTATACGACGCCGCCCCCCTCCTCTCCGCCATCCGCGGCGGGCAGGAGACGCGGGATGCCGCCATGGCCGAGCTGCACCACTGCCTCCTCTCTGGCCCTGGCGTCTTCATCGTCAAAGACGCCTTCGACTCCGCCGTGGTCGACCGCGCCTCTCTCGCCTTTGGCGCTATTATTGAGCGGGAGCGCGCGGCCAACGGCGGCCAAGCGCGCGGCGACCACTTCGCCAAGGCGGGCGCCAACGACCGCATCTGGAACAGTTTCCAGAAACTCGCCGCGGAAGACCCCCAGACCTTCGTCGAGTACTACGCCAACGAGATCCTCGCGCTCGCGTCCGAGGCGTGGCTGGGGCCAGGGTACGCGATCACGGCGCAGACCAACATCGTGCGGCCAGGCGGCAAGGCGCAGGAACCGCACCGCGACTACCACCTCGGCTTCCAGGACGCGGCGACGGCCGCGCGCTTCCCGCTCAGCGCGCAGGTCGCGTCCCAGCTCCTCACGCTGCAGGGCGCCGTCGCGCACACGGACATGCCGGTCGAGAGCGGGCCGACGCAGCTGCTCCCTTTCTCGCAGCGGTTCGAGCATGGTTTCCTGGCTTACCGCGAGCCGGCGTTCCGCGACGTGTTCGCCAAGCACATGGTCCAGATCCCGCTGAACAAGGGCGACGCACTCTTCTTCAACCCCGCCCTCTTCCATGCCGCCGGCGATAACCGGACGGCGGACGTGCAGCGCTCCGCCAACCTCGTCCAGATCAGCGCATGCTGGGGCCGGCCGATGGAGAGCGTCGACCGCTCGGCGATCGTCAAGGCCGCCTGGGATCAGATCCAGGCTTTCGCCACGGGCAAGATCAGGGAGGTGACGCCGACCGAGGTCGACGCTCTGTTGGCCGCCGTGCCAGATGCGTACTCGTTCCCCACGAATCTGGACAAGGACCCGCCTCCTCCTAACGGACACTGCCCGCCTACCCAGAAGGACCGCGTTGTGCAGGGCGTCAAGGAGGGTGTGGATGCGCAGGAGATGGCGCGCAGGATCGACGAGTATGACGAAGTGCGGAAGGCTTAGAGATTGTGCCAGGAGGATTGGGGAGCACGTATTCGCTGCGCGTGACAGTCTCTACCTGCGAGTGATGTATACTTTGGATAATGAACAGCTGAGCAGTGTCATCTCTGGACAGGCGGCGTAAGCTGCTCCAGCGGTCAGTCGGCTCAGCGGTCAGTCGGCTGCGCGCAGCCTCACGAAGCTAAGAGTGGACTGATGTACACATGCAATGCGGTCTAACTACGCCGCTCTACAAACCTATCGTCTCTACGTCGCCGCCCCGAGCGGGTCCCACGCCTTGCTGCCTCCCAGCGCTGCCTCGATCTCCGCGTTATTCGCCGGCGCCATATCGCTCCTCGGCTCCGGGGCGGGTTTGCTATCAGTCTTGACAAACGCGCTCTTGCCTGTTCCCGGCACATCCTCGCCCAGCTTGAGATCCGACAGCGACGGGCCAGTTGCGCCCGAGTCGCTCCACGGGTTGGCGGCCAAGTCTGCAGTCGCACTGCGCGCCGGCCCAGCCCCGTTCCGCCTCTCAGCTTGCGTCTCCCGCAATGTCTGCTGCGGCTGGCCTCCTGAAATCCTCAGCCCCGTGGCCGCAGGCTCGGGGTCGTCCCACGGGTTCGCGTGCAGCGGTCCCCGCACCTTTCGCCCCTCGCCGATACCGGTGCCCGGCTCGAAGCCGGCCATCTCTCCTCCAGCGGCGCCCGTCGACGACCCGGCATTCGAGCCTCCCCAGTCGTCATCGGAGCGTTCCCGGAACTGCGAGAAGGCGTCGGTCGCACCAGAGCGGATCTGGTTGAACGCACTGAGCGCGCCCGTGCTCACGGAGCTCCAGTTCCACTTCTGCCCCCCAAGGCGCCCAAGACTAGCCGCCGAGGTCGAGGACGTCGTCCGTGCAGCTTCTGGCCTCGTTGGGACAGTCAGGGGCGACTGGGCCAAAGAGCTCGCGGCGGCGAGGGGGCTCGCATTTGGATCGGCATGCGCGTGCGTCACGCGCGGCTGATATGGCAATGGTGCCGAAGATGCTAAAGGCGACTTGGGCAGCTTCACTTCGCGTGCGTCCGTTGGCGTCGGCGTAACAAGCGCTTCCAGCGCCGGCGCCGCTGGTTCGCGAAATGTTTCGGGCATGTTCATCTCCTCGTCGGAGCGCTTGAACAGCCTGTGCCAGAAACGCACGTCGCGCGGGTCGGGGAGGAGAACGCCGAGGTCGGCGTCGTGGCCACGTGCAGAGCGGTCGTCGAGCTCCGGCTTGTAGTCCGGGTTCAGGTAGCGCGAGCGCTGTGCAGGTTGGTCAAACCACTCCCATGCCGAGACGGTGCGTTCGACATAGGGCTTGCCAGAGCCTTGTGGGACGCGGCGCTGGCGCTCGTTGTCGAACAGGAACGTGCCGAATTGACATGCGTACAGGTGGTAGTGCATGTCAAGCAGGTAGTCCTCGTTGAACTCGAAGCGTCCAGGGAACTGGCGCTGAATCTGGCGCACGCAGTCGAGGAACTGGTGGAAGACGGGCGAGATCTCCTTGAGATGAGAACTAGACGAGAAGGATTTGGACACGGACGCGAAGAAGGCCTGCGCGCCCTTGACGGCCAGGCCAAAGTCGTCGTCGCTCTCGTCCTCGATCGAGTCGATGTTGTCTGGCGTTGCCGTGAACAGCTTGGAGGAGGACAGATGCCCGGAGCGGTGCTGGAACATGTGGCCGAACGACAACCAGTCCTTCTCCACCAGTACTCGGAAGCCATCGAGCGTGCGGTAGTATGGGTCGAGGCAGAGCTGGGCGATGGCACTGAGCTGCGACGTACGATCCCAGCCGTCGGAACAGTGGATAAGCACATGCGACGAGTTGATGTGGATATTGCGGACAATCATCAACGACCCATCCAAAATCGCGGTGAGGTGCTTGAGCCAGCCGGATCTCCTCAATCGCTCGCGGTCGACTGGCAACGAGCCTGCGCTCGCTTCAGCCAGAGTCTCCACAATCGCCTTGAGGGAATTCCTCATGACGTGAATGTTATCGATGCCAAGATACGCTTTGACGCCCGAGCGGTAGTGGTCCATGTTCTCCGTTCCCGCACCCTTGGCGACGTTGGCCATGGCGTTTGTCGTGGGCCGCGCGTCGATGATAAGGTTGGTGCAGGTGGCACCATAGACCGGGGAGCCAGGGAGGGGGCTGGCGAGATTAGACGACGACGGCGACGGCGTCAGCTGTGCCGATCCCGGTCCCTCTGCGGCCTGGTGGCTCGTGAAGATGCACTCGACGAGCCGCTCGTCCTGCGCCGAGCGGTTGCCCTTGATGCCGACCATGGGCTGCGAGGAGCGCGTGATCGATGCCTATGGGTTAGCATGATCGTCACGTCAATTGAATCACTGACATGATTGCCCCAGTGGAGGTACGACAGCGCGGGGATGCGCGCCTTGCTGCGGTACTTGCCCGCGTACACCAGCACCGAGTCGCTAATGCGCGTGGGCACGACAATCTTCGCTGGATACGTTGGGCAGAACGAATAGTCGCGGTTGACGTCTGTGAAGCGCCATGCGCGGGTACGTGAGCCCACTCCCTGGCGCGCAAACTCCGTGCGGGGGTTGTAGACTCCCCACCCAGTTGCGGGAGGCGCCGCCGGAATTGCGCTGACTGCCTCTACCGCGGCAGGAGCGACAGGGCTAGGCGTCTCAGGCGAAGACGACAGTGGAGAGAGCGGGTTGGCCACGGAGGCCGCCGGGGTCGGGGTCGTAGGCGAGGCCAGCGGGGCGGTGCCCTTGCTCGGGCTCGAGGGCGCAAGCGCAGACGTCGTCGCTGCAGGCGACTTGGGCAGCGTATAGAAAAACGCATACAGCTGCTCGACAGATTCTGATGTCAGCCACACCCATGGGACACACTCACGGGTCACGGCGCAGTCGCGCACGCTGTACCAGAC
The DNA here is from genome assembly GCA_020011015.1 of Cutaneotrichosporon dermatis. NCBI lineage: Eukaryota > Fungi > Basidiomycota > Tremellomycetes > Trichosporonales > Trichosporonaceae > Cutaneotrichosporon > Cutaneotrichosporon dermatis. The sequence goes on along the minus strand of JAIGNX010000001.1, from coordinate 6,487,327 downwards.
GTCCTCGGCACCGCCCTCTCCCCACTTCTCAAACAGCAGGGTGTACGTATCGAACGTCTTGGTGCCGACTAGCAACGGGTACTTGCCAGACGCGCTCTGCGGCAAGCGCTGCAGTACGTTAATGGTCGGGTAAGGAATCCAGATCTCGCCACTCGTGTCGACGACAGTCACGGGTCCGGGCTTGTCGACCGACGTCGCCGCCGCTTGAGCGTTTGCCGCCGCGTCCGGCGAGAAGAAGAGATGGTGGGGAGTGAGATGCAGCGTCCCTTCCACCCAGATACGGTCGTGAGGCGGGTCGCGCGCCGTTCCCTCGAGAACGACGCGCTCGACCTTTGCGACGCGAAGGCCGTCCATGATGGTGGGTGGATAAGGAAGGGAGACGCGTTTGAATCAATGCAACTCGCACAAGACCACGGTCAAGTCGGTAGGTAAATGACGCAGCGGTGGACTGGGTGGCCACGCGATTTGTCTAATTGGGCACCCTGGTTTACGGAAGGAACTGACTTCGGAGTCTCTCGGTATGGTGGGATGGGATGAACGACCTCCTCCGAGCGCCCAGGTCTCGAATTTGTGCACTGACAACGAGAACAACACATGCTCAAGAACAATGCGCAACACAACGCCCGCACGGGCACAATGGGCGCCACGGTGGGCATGGTGAGCGCCGTTGTGTGTATGGCGTTGCGGCACCAGGGCTGTCTGCGACGCCTCCAGATTTGTCCATTCCTCCCGACGACGCCGTGGTGACAACTGGGTAGTCACACCTCTCCACTCCTTGACATTTCCAAGCAGGTTCTCCCCGTACTTGTCGTGCCCCAGCTCCCAGGATCAGTACCAAGTCTCCTATCGATGCATATATTTGAGGTTTAGTTTAGGCGCCCTTTGCCTTCTCGATCTGGTACCACGAGGCGAACTGGATGTTAGCACAACTGCGCGGCTCGCCATGCTGGCCAACGGGAAGGCCGGGGGTACGCACGAAGGGGAGACCGAAGCTGCAGGTGATGAAGATGCCCATCTTGGCGGCGAGGCCGAACTTGTTGGTGACGTTGGTGGGGATGGTGCTGCAGAGTCAAGACAGGCGGTGGGAACGGGGCGCGCAGGAAGTCGCAGAGTGAGAGGGAACGGGGACGTGTTCGAAGGAGTCGGTGGGAGTTCGGTGGCGATCGACGAGTACGCGGAAGTGGGCGCATGGATAGGATAGGATAGGATCGAGAGGGACGGGCGCGACGACGAGATGTCGACAAGAAGCACACGGTCAGCATTCCTCTCACATACATATGCGCAGAGTGACGTACTGGTCGACCTTGTTCTCGAAGTGAGCAAAGCGGACCTGCTGGCGGGCAGCGACCGAGCGGGCGGCGCGGAGGGGGGCGGCACGGACGAGCATCGACATGACGGTGACTTTGGTGGTGGAGAGTGGTGAGTGACGAGTAGCCGAATCGTGAGTGGTCGCGAAGACCCACCTACCCACGACCCCGCCCCGCCCAAGGCGAAGGCCCAACTGCCACTGGGTGAGAACGGACGTACGGTGAGGCGGGGTTACTCGGGGTTGGACCCCGTGGCGACTCAGGAGGTGTCGCGTGGGAGACCCTGAACCAGTCGCATGGCGCGAGGTGGAGGTGGACTATGCACGTCCAAGCTGTTGACGCACCCAGCCGCCCCATCTCACCTTCTCTGCTGCCATATCATTCGTCCTCCATTCTCTCTCGCCATGGCTGCGGCATCTCCGGAGTACGCAGTCGGAGCGAGGTATCTCAACTCCCGCTCGCGGCATCCTTTGACCTTGCGGTACATCGGGCCACTGGCCGGTACCGATGTGACATGGCTGGGCGTCGAGTATGATGACCCGACCCGAGGCAAGCACTCCGGCGAGTACAAGGGTGAGCGCATCTTCAACACCATTCAACCCGGAGCCGGCGCGTTTATCAAGTTCCCGCCGGGATCCAGGCCGCTGGACCACGGTAGCGAGCTCATCGCCGCGCTGCAAGAGCGGTATGGCACTCTGGAGGGCGAGGATGGCGCAGGAGGAAGGTACGGTCAGGACACGGTCCTGCTTGGAGACTCGGGCATTGTCGTCGAAGCGCCTGGTATGAAGGATGTGGCTCGCCGAATTGGGAGGCTCGAGCGCTTGCGGGAGATTGGCTTTGATGGCGAGTGGGTGAGGGCACTAGGAGGGACGGAGCATGAGCGTCGGGTGCTCAAGGAGCGCTTGAAGGGTGAGCTCTCCTTTGGCGTACACAGCTGACGACAGGTGTGAGGACACTGGATCTGTCCAGCAATCTTATGTCTCGGTGGTCGGACGTGGGGGAGGTAGCCTCTCATCTCGTGGGCCTCCAGGTGCTGCTCTTGAAGTGAGTACATGGTGCAGAGTTAGTGGCTAACTTCCAGTCACTCGCGCTTGCGATCTGTTGGCGAGTCTGTGCAGGATGAGGACCGGGAAACCCTCCGAGAAGCATTCGCCAATGTCACTGAACTCCACCTAGGCAACTCGGCCCTCACGTGGGCAGAAGCGATCGACATCGCCTCGCTGTTCCCGTCCCTCGAGACACTCTTCCTCAACCACAACTCTCAGCTCGTGGACCTGACAGTTGGCGACGGGCAAGATCCTCCAACTGCTCTCTCGAATTTGAAGGTCTTGAGCATTGATGCCTGTCGAGTAGATGCGTGGCAGGAAATTGCGCGAGAACTCGCCCGACTCCCTTCGTGAGTGCTCCCATTGCTGCCTCGCTGACCCCAGCCTCACCACTCTCCAGCTCTCAGAACTACCAATATTCAACATCTCTCCCCGTGAATCCGCACCCGCCTTCCCACATCTCACCCGCCTCACGCTGGGCAACACACACATCTCCTCATGGGCTGATGTCGACCGCCTGGACGACTGGACAGCACAGCGGCTTGAAAACTTGCGCATATCCTGCCTAGGACATGAAGAGGGAGTGCCAAAGCAGACAGCTGATCCTCTGCAAATGACTGGCGATCCAAGAGCGGACCGGCCTATTCTTATCGCCAAGCTTCCCGCGCTCACGAACCTCAACGGATCACATGTCACCTCGGCCGAGCGGTGGGATTCCGAACTGTTCTATATTCATTACATTGAGCGCCTCCCTACCGAACAGCGCGCCAACTGGGGTCGGTACAATGAGCTTATCAAGAAGCACGACACTGGGCCGAAAGCGCCCGTGCCTAAGGCGTCTACAACCCTCAAGTCCAAGATGATCAGTAAGGTTTACTGGCACACGCGTGCTGACCCTAGATCTGAATGTCATTCCTCCCAACGGTATGACCATTACTGTGCGGCTCCTTCCCTCCTCGACAGTTGCCTCGCTTCAGAAGCGCGTGGCGCGACAATTGAAGACCCCTGTGGCTCAAGTGTGGACTGCTCGTCCTCATCCCGAGGCACCGGAGGCTATTGGTGCATGGGAGCCTGTAGAGGAGATGGACGAAGGCCAGGAGATTGGGTATTGGGTTAGGGATGGCGACACTGTGGTTGTTGTTCTCTAGCGCAGTCGAAAGGGTAGTCAGCGGCGCCTAGTTCGCAGGTCCGTTGGTCCGTGACCGGCCTTTTCGCCCTGCCTCAAACCCTACACAGATGCGAGCAGGCCGGGCGAGAATCGCGCTCGCATTCCGGCGCAATCTATGGAATCAGCCAATCGCCGTTGGGTCGCCTCTATGCCTATCTATCGGCCGCAAGTCCGTTTGGTCGACAGAGTCGGTATTGTCGGTATGCCTCGGCAGCGGATTTCCACCAAAGGAACGACCGTTCGGAGAAGGGTGGCAACAGGTGGCCGATCATCTGGTGGTTACCGATCCTGTTTACTTCTCGAAACCAGACGTTGCCCGCGAACGGCACACGACCATGAAACGCGTTAAGCGGAATGACAAACCTTGCTGCATCATGCATACGACCTCGCTCTAGAACGAGGTTTACGCGGTCGCTAGGACAATCTCACGGCCGGCGCTCGGTCCTTTGTGTTTGTATGACGGAGACATGGCGCGTACCATGGTACGGCAATCTCCGGCGGCTAGACAAGCAGTGAGGGATTCTTCGGATCTTGATGCTTGGCAAGGCACGGCCTAATCATGATTAGGATCCTGATTAGGGAACATGATTATTGGCGGCTAGAAGCCATTAGGGTGAGGTAAGCGCTGGCTGGAGGTGGTGGCGACGACAACAAGTAGACGATACGGACGGGTCACATGCTGGCACAGTGGAGTATACATGCGGCGCTCGCCTCGACGGTCGGGGAGTGTATATATGCAGGACAAAGCGACGAAGGCCCCCCGTCCCCCTTTGTCGAACAAGCATACACCATCGCTTCAATGCTCTTCCGGGGATCGATCCGCCAACTCCCTTCCGCATTCCGCTACACCTCGCGTGGTGTGTCGTCCGTCGCCGCGGCGTCGACGCACGCCGCGCGGGCGCTGGGTCTTCCGCCGGCTCCAATGGCTCGCGCCGCGCTCTTTGGGCCGCTGTGCCCCTCGCCGTCGCTGCCGGCGCCGCTCTGACTCTGAGCCGCCGCTCTCCCGAGGACGACGTCGCTGCTACCCGGAGCAACATTGCCAGCGTTCCCACCAGCGAGCTCGTCCGCGCTTATCTCGTCTACACCGTCTGTGGCATGCCCACGATCGTCGACGCTGCGCCCGCACTCCTTAACACCTTCTCCAAGTCGTCTGTCCCAGGAGTAGCGGCTATCACCAACGCCGTCATCCGTCGCACCTTCTTCTCGCAGTTTGTCGCGGGAGAGGACTTGACTGAGACCATGGAGACCCTCGCCGTGTTGAACTCGCGTGGCATCGGCGCCCTCCTCAACTACGGCGCCGAGGCTGAGCTTGGCGACGGACTGTCCGACGCCAAGCACGCGCTCCAGGAGCACAACTACAAGCAGGACATGATGGCTATCGAGGCTCTCGGCGAGTACGAGCGTCGCGTGGCTGAGAACGGTGGCAAGACTGGCTCGTCGCAGTTCGCCGTCAAGCTTGTGAGTGCACTCGCGTGAAGTTGGGAAAGGTGGCGTCCGTTTGACATGAGCTAACCCCGCGCAGTCGGGCATGATTGATCCCGCCGTCCTCGAGCGTGCCTCGACCACTCTGTGCCGCCTTCGCCCCGTGGCCAAGGACCAGCCGATGACCGCATCGATCACGGAGATTCCTTTCCCCGGCGTTCCCCAGCACAGCGACGCTGCCATTATTGCGCCTGAGGCCAATGCCAACGCCCTCGTCCCCACCGCCGGTTCGTTTGACCCCGTCGGCATTCTTAGCACCGACGCCAACGTCACCGATGCCGACATGGAGGAGCTGAACGGTCTGTGGCGCAAGATGAAGGCCATGACCGGCCTCGCTCGCGACCGCGGTGTCAAGCTTCTCATCGACGCCGAGCACGTCGAGACCCAGCCTGCCATGGACGCTCTTACCCTCCTCCTTTCGCGCGAGTTCAACCGCCCTGAGCCTGGCAAGCCGTTCGCCGGCCCGACCGTCTTCGGCACTTACCAGAGCTACCTCCAGCGCGCGCCCTACCTTCTCGACACGGCCATTGCCGACGCCGAGGAGAACGGCTACGCGCTCGGCGTCAAGCTCGTGCGCGGCGCCTACAACGTTGCCGACAGCCGGCGGTGGATCAAGGAGGGCCGCTCCGGCGCGAACCCGATTTGGCCCAACAAGCAGGCGACCGACAAGGCGTACAACGGCTCGGTGATCAAGCTCGTCGAGACCATGGCGCGCCAGCTCAGCGGGCCCAACCCCGAGCTGGCCCTGTCGGCGGTGTACGCGACGCACAACCCGCACTCGGTCGAGCTTGTTCTTTCCGAGCTCGAGCGCACCGGCCTCGCGACGCGCCAGGTGCCCAAGGCGGTCGAGGACGCCGTCGGCACGACGACCAAGCCTCCACTGGTCCTCCGCGACGACGTGCTTGGCAAGGTCTTCGTCGCGCAGCTGTACGGAATGCGCGATGACCTCACCGACAAGGTCGCTGAGTCGCTCGACTCGGACGGCCTCCCCGTCGCGCTCAAGTACATTGCGTACGGCAAGCTCGACGAGGTCCTTCCGTACCTTGCTCGCCGCGCGATCGAGAACAAGTCGGTCATGGCCGGCGAGGGCGGCGCCGCGACCGAGCGCAAGCGCGTCACGGACGAGCTCTGGCGCCGTCTCGTGGGCGGCCAGGCGTAAGCACGCGGACGTGGGGTCAGATGGAGCAGGAAGACGGGGAGGCAGTAGCATGGCATGGGCAGCAGCATAGACGACGCGCCACGCGTCGTCGGATAGTTCTTCACAACACCACCATTTTCATTTTCATTCTCACAGCATTTTCCCGCACGGGTTGTACCATACAATGTATAATTATGGGTTAATACAATATGGGTTAATACAAGGCAATACAAGGCGAGCAGGAGGCAGTGCGAGAGGGACTAGGCGACGGCGACTATGCTCGGCGTTGGCGAAGGAGGTTTGGTGGAGCGAGCTTAGCGCCATGCGGCCTGAGGCCCCACCGCCTGCCGGCGCCTGCTTGGTGCCTATCGGCCAAATCCGAGTCGGCATAATCGGCGCGGCTGGCGGCGGCTGCTGGCGGGGCGTGGCGGGGCGATGGCGGCAGGCAAAGATACGGTGCGGAGGGATGGTCCGCTGGCGTGTGTATCTCCGGAGTGGCCGTTTGGGGTGGGGGGACGGTGGGGGGCAGGGGGGGGTCGGTATAGTGCGGAAGTGGGAGGTGCGAGTGGCAGGCTGAGAAGCGGTTGATGGTAAGTGGTGGTGGCGGTGGAGGGCGAAGGGCGGAGGTACGAAGGGTGGAGGTACGAACGGCGAGAGCAGACTGGGATCCAACATCCAACATGCAATGCACCATTTCCGCCTCAACTTGTCTCCAAATCTCAACCGGGGCAGTACGATAGCGCGGGGCCGTGGGGTCGGAATGGTGCAGCCTGTGTGCATAATCATATGGCGCGCCTCTCGCAATTGGCGGTACAAGGAGGACGATACAGCCACTCTGCCGGAATCCAGAATGCAGAATCTAGAATCCAGAATTTCTGGCTGCGCTTCGTCTGCCTCGACTCCTGTGGGCAGCATTGACTCCTGTGCTGCTCTTGACTCCGGTGTGCAGCTCTAGCCGCCTTCTGTCCAGCCTGCCCATGCAGCCCTATAGTACGCTCTTGTACTCATGCCGCTGCTGTCTAACAGAAAGCGTGGAAGGAAGACAGCTGTGCGTCCCACAAGACGACTGACGCTCGACCAAGTGCCACTGGCCTCGAGGTAGCCCCGCGCAACGCCAATGCAATTGTTCGTGTATGCATTCCGCAGACTGCTATCTAGCTACGGACGTCTATGTGCTACAGTGCTGGGTCTTACAGTATCGTGTCGTGTCGTCACATCGTTTTTGTCGTGCGTGCACTGCCTTGCCAGCGCACGTCTGGTGTCGTAGGTGGGAGTAAAGCTGCAAGCTCGCGCTAACGCGCTCCCTTGCACGCGCGCTACAACTCCACCGCCCGCACATACGTTTTCGGCACCACTCCCTTCACCCTCACGCCCCCGTCTGGCGCAGGCACCAGCAGCTCGCACCACAGCTCGTCGAACGCCATGCCCTCGGACGTGAGCTCGTACATCGCCCCGCGCGCGATCGCGACTTCGCCCCGCCCGAGTGTGTGGTTCGGGGGCGGGAACGCAAAGGTGGCGGAAACGAACGAGCCGCACCCGCCGTCGATCGGAGCGGTCGATTCGCCAACGAGGGCAAGGACGTAGAGCGGGACGAGGCCCTCGACATCGCCGTCGGTACTGGGCTTCCCGCCCGTACCCGCGCCCGGGTTGGCGCCGTCGTCGCGGCGGACCTTGGCCCACCCGCTGCCATCGAGGTCGGGTTCTATAACGCGCACAATCTCCCCGCCAGCGACCGAGAGCTCGAGTACGCCTTCGGCTGGGTAGGCGTAGCGCACGCGTGCAAGCTGTGCGACGGGCGGGACGTCGGGCTCGAGCGCCTCGAGCACTGCTATGCGGTCGGCCTCGGTCTCAGCCACGACGAAGGGCGAGATGATGGCCTCATCGTCGCGTAAGGGCTCGAGGCGGAGGGCGCTGCTGTTTTGGCTCGGCGCGCGCACCTCCTGCGGCCCGCCGTGGGGAGCTTCGTACATTGTCGCGCGACGGAGTTTCAGTGCTCCGCTGGTGAGGCTGCGACGAATCCGCCCCGCGCCGCCGTTCGAGAACGTGCGCCGGCGCGATTTGAGGCCTGTGCATTCCGGGTCGACGTGCAGCGCGCAGTGCTTATGCAGCGCCAGACCACAATGCCGGCACGCGAGCTCGGACTTGATCGGCGACCAGATGTTCTGCTTGCATGCATCGCATGGCGAGGGCGTGGCGAAAGCGCGGTCCTTGAATTCGTGCGTCATCTCGGGACGAGGGTTGGCTGAGGTTAGTGTTGCACGAAGAAGGCTACTCACGTCCAAGGACAGCCTCGAGACAGGCCATCTCGGCACGCGTCACGACCACGCGCCGCTCGATGGACCCAAGCTCGCGCAGTACGCTCATGCGCCTCTCCCACATCTCCTCGGGATCGCCGAGGCCGCGGTTAGTCGAGTATTCGAGGCATGCTTGGCGTATCCTTGCGAGCTGTTCCCGCTTCGCGGGAGCGATGCCCTTGTTGAACCCGTCAGTGAGCGAGTTGTGCTCGGCCGATGCGATGAGCCATCGGTTCACGAGCCAGTTGCGGTCCTCGAGCCGCGCGGTGTCGAGTACAGCGGTCTCATCCTGCGCCCATGGAGGGGCAATAAACTCGTGGCACTGTAGGGACGGGTGCGACGAGTCCATGGTTGGCGTTTCGTCTGGGATCGTTGCGCTCGATGATGCCGAAAGACCTGGCGTCGAGATCTCCGAGGTGATCTGCGAGTCATCGTCGCGGGTGTTCCACTCGAGGAAGCTGTCCTGGTCCTTGGAGAGATCGACCATGCCATACGTTCCCGTGACGCGGCTGAGTACATTGCCGAGTAGAGCATAGTGTGCGCGATCCTCCTCGACGTGGTGTTGGAGCAGCTCGAGCATGGTGTACTGAATATGCCCGTACAGCTCGCGCGCCTCCTCACCCCATCCGCCCGGCCCGCCGCCTTCCGCAATGTCGCGCCCACCGCCGCCGCCTACACCCTCGCCAGCTACTGCGACGACGTACGCCTTCTTGCGGTCTGAGCGAGCGCGCTCAAGCTCGTTCGCCAGCTTCTCGACCTTGACCCATTCGGAGCCGACCTGCGGCGATGTCGTCTGCTCGGGCGGTACACATTGGCGCAGCTTGATCTGCGCGTTGTGATGGTCGCGCACCGCGTTGTCAAACTTTGTGCGAGCCGTGTCGACTCGGTGACGGCCGTCTTCCCAGCGCGTGCGGATGTCCTTGGACCATGCGCCGAGACGGCGTGTCGCCTCTCCCCCACGGCGGTCGAGCTTGCTGAGAGGATGGCCGAGTTGGCTGTTGAGTGTGTTGGGCCGCTTCATGTACAGATCAGCGACTGTGGTCATCTCAGCGAGGTGGGCGCGCATGCCCGCAGTGAGTGTTGTTGCTGGCGGCTTGCGCCCACCAGGTACAGGCGTGTTGACGGCATCGAGGCGCGACTCAAACTTCTTGACGGCGGCTTGGAGGGAGCGGCCGTACTCGAGCTCGAGACGGCCAATGGTCTCGATGAACTCGCGGTAGTCTCGCGCAATGTCGAGTGTATCGTGCAGCAGTATAAGGGGGCTGGGCGTGAAGGTACATGCTGGAGGGAGGAAGTGAGGGCGCGAGGGGTCGTGGACCCAAGGCTTGCCCTGGGGCATAAGCAGTCGCGGTTCGTCTGTGATGGGCAGAGGCTTGTCCAATTCACCAACGTCGAGTGTGGACTGGCGCCTAGATGCTGGTGCATGCGGTGTATATGGTGCCTTGACTGTGTCGCCCGTCATGGCCGAGGCGGGGGATGCAGTCGTGGTGGGCGTCGTCAAGTGGGACTGACTGTGGGCGTGGGACGAGGCAGGCGGTGTACTGGGTAGCGTCTGGGAACGGGTTGGGTGTGGGGGATGAGCCTGTTGATTGTGTTGGGCGGGTTGGGCCTGGGAAGGTAGGCTAGGATGGGAATGGTTGGCGTGGTATGGACGCTGTGCGGCATGTGGATAATGCGCCGCCGTGTGCTGGTGTGGGAACTGCGATGGGGGATAGACGGGAGCCGGCGTAGGTTGAGGCGGGGGCAAGAACGCTAACGATGGCTTGGAGGTCGGCGAGGCAGGCTCGGTCGTCGCCGATATGAGGATACTTGGAGGGTATCCTCTGCTCGTGACGCTCAGGTGACTGTGGCTGATACTGTGGCGCATCTGGGTGGGCGCCTCGACGCCATGGGGGAATGTACTGGGCCCGATGGAATGGCCTTTGGTATGTACATTTGGGAGGGAGCCGCGCTGTCGCCCGCCGTTGAGGTTGGCGAACGCGAAGCTGGGATACCCGCCATCGAACTCGGGGTATACTTCTGCCTGGGCGCGCGGGTCCACATCGGCGCTGGGGGCCCATGTGGCTTCAACCATGGGTGGTGGGTGTGGGGAGTGAGAGGGGGACGATGGGGAGTGGAAGTGGGCGAGTGTGTGATTGTGCAAGAAGAGTGAAGAGTTGGGATGATAGGTTGTGGTTTGGAAGTTTGTGGGAAGTGGCAAGTAATGAGGAGAGGGCGGGTTGTTTGTGGGCCTCCTCGTTATTGTAATGACCAGCGGATCCGCGTAGTGTTACGTCGATCGCACGCGGCTCGAGCTCCCAGAGTACAAATGTAGTGGCGAGAATAGACCAAAAGGAACAAAAAGCTGATCCACTTTCGTGCACGGCGCTATCTTTGTTCGTTGAGTGCGTGACGAGATGGTAGGAATGCGCGTGACGGATTAATGAAGATGACAAGTACGACGACGACTATGATGATGAAGTAGTAGTTAACTTGGCCCACTACCAACCAACGACTAAGGGACCTTTGTTGGTGGCGATGCAGTCCTCCTTAGTCTTCCTTCCTTCCTTCCTTTCCAAGCCTTCCCCCCCGGATATACAGCTGTCCAAATCCAAATCCAAATCAGTAACGTAAGGCACCACCACCCTCAATCCCCGCTCTATTTGCCTCCGCCCAATGCTGTGAACTTGGCAGGTCCATGAGGTCCATGAGCTCGGTGCCAAAGTTGGACATGACGTCGGCCACTAATCATGTGCTCATCGACGCTCCTACGACGTTGTTCTATGACTGTTCGATAGCGTATCGGCCACTCGGTCATCGGTGGTCATGGGTGGAATGTGAACTTCGGAGGGGAGTGGAGTATGGGGGGAGCATGCCCGAGATTCGAGATTCGAGAGATTGGAGCCACAAACCACTTTGTCACGCTGATCGATTACTTGCATCCGCGCCTTGAAATGACATCACCAGGGTCCCCGACACGCGCATACGGCGTGCTGCGGAAATAATGCACAGCTACTCCCTCCCTTACATCCCCTACCGATCCTGCCGACATCTCGCTCTTCAATTCTTCAAGACAAAGATAGTCGCGTCCCGGCTGATAATCGACACAAGCGACATCTCGGCAACCATACAGCGCACAATATTCACTGCACCTCTCTGTACTCCCGGTCGTTATGCAGTGTTGAGTGCCACACTTGGTCTAAACCTGTTCACGAGACGTGCATCGGATTTCGGGTCAACGACACATCGGGCGCCGAGTTCCTAAAGAGGGTCGCGGCCAAATCCAGCCAGGGTCGGATTAGATAGAGTTGGCACTGTCCTAATCGTCCGAGTGGAAACTTTGCGGTGTAGGGATCGTGGGGATGGTACCACCGCACGCAGCATTAGGGCACTTTCCGATACGGAAGCAGACGCAGGCGAAGACATAGACGCCAAGGAAGGATACGTGCACAGCAATAGTACAACACGTTTCAATACTACTTGCTAGCTGATCACTAATGTGGCACTACCACGACTACTGTCTACAGATGTCTCGGTCTCACCACCGCGGACGGGTCGGACGTAAGATGAGCCTGCCCCTCGCCCGACGACTGCGGCTCATCATCCAGCGTGCTCCCAATCCTGGCTCTGCCTTAACACACCTTGGCTACTGGGCAAGGCCCAGGACCCGCCTCGCCTACCGGAAGGGGAAGCCACCGCTATCCGTCAACGTGAAGTCCTCCCAGAAGCCATCGAGATTGAACCCGACGTCCATGTCGACATCAAACAGTCCCGGCGGTACCTGGTCGAGGTCGAACAGGCCCTGCCCCTGCTCCTGCGGCGGCGCGAGGTGATTTCCGTGCCCGGCCTGCTGGGCATGCAGGTGGTCCTCTGTCGGCCTGGTCATACTGAGGTCGACGCGGAGTGGGAGGTCGGCTTCCGGCTCGGGAGTTGGGAAGCGGGAGGGCACGGCGCTCTGGTCGCTCAGCTCGGTGAGGCGGCGCGAGAGGAGGCGCAGCATGTGCCCGTATCGGCAGGCCGGGTGGTCCTTATCGGGACTGGCGAGGAGGAGGGCGGCACACACGCGCTCGACGAGTTCGGTTGTTCTGACGTCAGCTGGAGCATGTAGAAGTGAGCTAGGGTGAGGAGACTCACTTCGCCACGTCCGTCTTGGCGACGGCGCCAGAGTACGCTGCTTTGAGCGCAAACGTCCCGCTGTACGCAAAGTTGATGAGATACCGACTGGGGAGATACTGCAGCACGCCACTCGCCCCGAGACGCAGACAGATACCAAGGATCTCCTGGGCCGCGTCGATCGAGTCGTAGATAAACAACGCGTCCGGGGACGTCGCGGACCCGCGCGGGAAGATCGACACCACGCCATTCGAGTTCGGCCGCTCGCTGTCTCTCTCCTGCTCGGCGCGTTCTTGCGCGCGCTGGACGTGCGCCTGGAACGCGAAGGCAGCGACATAGAGGCGCACAAAGTGGTATGTGCACCAAGTGAGCTCGCGCGTCGAGTCGAGGCGCCACACCTTGTCCTTCCACGCGACAGTGAACGAGTCGAGCGCGCGCCTGAAATGGTCAAGGAACTTGAAGTACTCGCCCTTCCGGACTAGGTTCTTGGTGCGCGAGGGCGTGGAGAAGAGGATGTCGTGTGCATTGGTCATGATTTGCGTCAGCTCGAGGGTGGCTTGCATCATCGACGCCGAGTCGTTGGCGTCGTACAATGCCGGCGAGGGTGCGTTGGTCGACGGTGTCTCGCCCTGCTGCTGTTGCATCATGTAAGGGAAGTTGACGCGGGCGGCCGCCTCGCCCGTTTGCGAGATATCCGAGTAGCCCTGGAAGCAGATGGTCGGTCCGCGGCTCCAGAACGCCAGGCCGGTACGTAAACCGAGCGTGCGGTCGTAGAGGTAGCACCATGTCCAGACGCCGCGGGCACGTTCGAGGTCGGCATTCCGTTCTCCATCTTCGAGGGCGAGCTGATCCAAGCCGAGTCCATAGGCCGCACGAATGGCCGTTCCCGTGAGCGCCCACGAGCGCCTGTTCTCGAGGCCATGCAATCCTTGTGGGCCCTGGCTCACCGGCCCAGCCATATCGACGGACGTGGAGCTGCACTTCTCTCGTGGCAAATTCTCGGCGAGAATGAGCACACCCTCGACGAACCCGATACTTGGCTGGAAACCCGCGCACGCGTAGTCGGCAAGGACCTCGCGGAGGAGGGAGTATGTCTTCTCGTGCACCTCCTTCATCCCAGCACCCGGGTGGTGTCGGCTAGCAACACACACGATCGCCGAGAGCAGGAAGGGGTCATCGCGAGCAAGGGCGGCGAGCTGCGCCTTGTTATGTGGAATCCGGACCGTTTGGAAGATGGGCAGGACAGGGTGGTGGTGCTGGAAGAAGACCTGGACGAGCATCTCCAACCGCCGCTCGTCGACAATCCCGCGCCGGACGAGGATGAAGTCGCTGATGGTCTGCGGCCCACCGATGTCGGCCCACGACACTCTCTTGTGCTCGGTCCTTTGCTCTTCCTTTTCTTCAGCCGAACCATCGCCATCGGCATCTGTTGCAGCTTTCGCAAGGATCTCCAGCGCGTCCGTCTCGTTGTTGAAGCTCGCGACGACGATGCGCCGCGTCGCGTCCGGCTCGTTCTGGGTTCGTCTCCGTCTCTGCCCAGTCGGATTATTCGGGGATGCCGTCGATACGGATCCGTGGCTGGACACCGTCGTGTTCGTCGGAGGGTCGACATACGGTGACATCTTGGGCTGCTCGAACCCGCCCAGCCCCATGGCCTCCGCCCATCCCGGGCGAGAATGTGATTGCAAATCGCCACTGCTCTCGACCTGTCCAGGCATCTGCGGGCGGCGGTGGACACCAGCGGTGTTGTGGCTGGGGACGACGAGGTTCGGTGTAGCAAAGGCATTTGCAGCCGGGCCGGTCGGGCTGATATGTTGGAGCCCGCTGCTCGACGCGGTGCTGGCTGTATAGACCTCAGGCTTGAGGTCGTCGTCACCAGTCTTCCTGCGGCGTTTCTGAGGTGAGTCCCGGAATGGCATGAGGCACTCACGCTTGGGAGGAAGATGCAGTTGCGCTGCTCACGGCGGCAGCGCGTACATGGTGGCTCGGATGGCGCGTTGACGTCGCCGAGGTCGCACTTGGCCTTGCGCAAGCGGCAGTGGACCTGGTGTCAGCGTGAGGCTTGGAGCGCGATGGGGACGGGAAGGGTTGCAGGGGATGAAGCGCATAGCCGGTGAGGACTCAACGGGGAGAAGGAGCGCGACGGAACGCCATGTGTCAAGAGAACATAAACAAGACGTAGCGGGGATCAGGAGGACGGCAAGGCGGGATGAACACGCCGCAACACTTCCAATCCTCTGCCGGATAGCCTCCCTCCCCTTCCCAAGCAATCCCAGCCAGCGCGTTTTCACTCCCTCGCGAGACGTCGACAAAGATTCAGCAAAGGGACAACCTACACAAGCCCGATACCCGCGCTTCGGCACGCGATCCTCGTCTTTCCGCTTCGTCCCGCCCGTCGGCGTGCCGCCCGCCGAACTTGAGTCGCGGCCGACGGAAGCGGGGCCGGCGGACGTGGCGGCGAGCACGTCCTGCATCGAGGCGCCCGGTGGTGGTGATAGGCGCGAGGGGGGATGGGCGAGGCGCATGTGTTTGCGTCGATGCAGTCAGCAAAGCGGTCGGTGGGCGGGGAGGGGTGCGGAATGAAGGTGGGCGGAAGGCGGGGTAGGGCAGGGGTGGTTGGGGGAGGGTGCGGAGGTCGAGCGCGAGTGGAGGCGGAGAAGGGGTGGATGGATGCGGGCACCGATGAGCGCTGAGATAAGTTGAGAGAGAGGTGGAGAGTTAGAAAGCTCGAGCGAGCGAGCATGCGGTTCCGGCTAACATGCGCCTCCCAGTACTAGCGTAGCCGGGAGTTTACGTAATCCCCTCATTTGTCAGAGTCTGGTCTGTGCCCCGATCGGTCAGCCTGGTCACTAGCATATGGGCACCTCCTCTACGGATGGGATACTAGGCTGCTCTGCTGCTCGTTGACGGCTGCATACGACATAGACGAGTGAGGTTGTCAGCTAGAGATCTCGAGCTGGAGAGGAGCGTGCGGAAGACTGGCGGCGGAAAGTCGCGGCAAGTGGCGGGCTCGAATGAATCTGTGGCGGTGGTGTGGGGTGAGGAGATGTGGGGGCGGGGTCCGGGCCGGAGCGACCGATCGTGGGGTGGCCAGTCCTCACCGGTGATGGAGATGTCAGCGCCAAGGCTGTAAACGGAGGGTGTGCATAGTTGGCTTACAAGCGATCAGTCAGCATACAGCCTGTTGCTTAGTTCTTGCAACCTCTTGCTCCTGCGTCCATACTGGTATCCAATCCCTCTTCTTCGTCGCGGCTTTCTGAGGTGCAGAGGGCACTCCGTATCAGACCCAGTGCAAGGCCAGGCATCTGGCGCGACAGTGCCGAAGGAACACGCATATGTCCAGATACATCGCCGTTATATACTCGAAACGAGCTCTATGGCTTCGTAACGTCCAGTTCATGTGGATTCCTGAACTGGGCCTGGGGTTGCTGCCACGCGCCCGTAGCTACAGGAGGCCACCACGCCGCAGAGGCATCGCGGGGCCTCCTAGTGACCTACTGGGAGCATCGCTTATAGCGTAACAGCCCTCCATAGCCACTGTGCGACATTGCGTCCCGTGCTAAACAGCCGTCGTGTTCGCTTGCCAATGCTAATCTGCAAGCTGGCTCACTCACATTACTCTGAGCACTGGCACGCTCACTCGACCATCCCACATATACCCATGCTAGGAAACTACGCGTCGCCAACCAGCCTCGCGGGCTTCCCGCATGTGCCTCGACGACGGGGGTGGGTGTTGTCGTTTGACAGACTCGAGTTCACCTAAGCCTAACGTCACCAAAAGCGGTCTGGCCTGGCCGGCAGTCGATACTGGGCCAGGTCGTCGTTTGGCAGTGTGCCTTCACCCGCGGGACGCGTTCCCTCAAGTTTCAATGATGGGTTTGGCCCCGCTCCATCTCGAGTCTACAATGCCAGTCGTGCATTGCATGCTCCCAGCGTATCGTGCATGCTGCATGCACTTCTACGTTTTGGACTGAGAACAGGTCCGAGCGTGCCGTGAGTACCTGCTTAAGCGACTAGGCGCCTGGCCGCATCCAGCCAGCCCCAGCCGACATGAGACACTAGAGAAACGCCTCGCCTTGTCTCGCCATAGCCCCTGCCCTTTCGCTCACTGTCGCGCCGGCGAGCCAGGCTGCCTCACACACAACGTAGAATCATTGCTCGTCCCATGCCGGATCCAGCTTGCCGGCCGACCAGCGGCCCACGCCCCCTCCTTGCCCTCAGCGTACATGCGGTCTTGTACATTTACAACGCGCCTGAGGGGCAGGCTCGGCCCTCACCCCATCTGTCCTCACTCCCCTCCCGTCCTCCGGCGCTATCTCTCCAGCTAATGAATGAATGAATCTTGGTTGGTGATGGAATGTTGAACAAATGGCGACATGTGTGGTCGATAGTGCGTGCTCTGACCTCGAATGTAACACGGGCCCTGGCGAGGTACTGTATATTCGACGCGTCTAGAGTAAGCTTCTAGGTCCAAGAGAAGCACAAGGAAAGTGGCGTGGTTAAGGTTTGTGAAGGGGCGGTGGGGCGTGGACGACGCGAAGATACGCGGTTCCCAGGCCCGTACGTGTGCCCGATCCTCGTAGCCCTCGACGTCTTGTGGCATTCTCACCGACGTATGCTAGGCGGGCGCACATGTCAACTCACGTCTACTGGGCAGTGGCAGCCGCCGGCTGACCGCCGCGAGCCGCACGAGCAAGACGCTCCTCGGCGGCCTTAATCTGCGCCTCGAGCTCGGCGAGCTCGTTCTCGAGGTGCGGGATAAGCGATCGCCTGAGTGTTAGTGTGTTGAACAGTGGTACTGCTGGCGCGAGTTGGGAGAGATGCTTGAACGACGTAGGGTGGAGGAAGGTGGCGAGTGGCGACAACGAGGGCGTTGGTCACCAGGGCGGTGTGAGAACGTGCGCAGCCATCCACCTGCCACGGCGAGGGCTTGATGATGGAGGGTGTGGCCCAGCTGTCAGACCACTTACCGCTTCTGGAGGTTGCGCTCGAGCTCTGTCACTTCCTTGCCATCGTTGCTGTTGGTGTTGGGGTTCATGCTGTTGACGCGGCGCGAGTTGGAGAGTGGCCCGGACGACTCGGAGAGGGTAGGCATGGGCGAGGCGCCGGCGGTGGGCCTCTGCTGGGCGCCGCCAACGACGGCGTCCATGAGGGAAGACGAGGACGAGTTGTCGAGGTTGGGGAGGGTGAAGCCGGTGCGATGAGGGACGTTGATGCTAAGGTGGTCAGTGCGTTGCTTGGGAGCGGTGGGAGCGAGATGGGTAAGGGTAGCGGTACCTACTTGTTGTTCATGATGATATGCGATGTCGGGTATAGGTTGGGTAGTGATGGGCGATGAGCGATGTACAAAGAGGAAGAGAAGGAAGGAAGAGAGAGTTGTAGTAGGTGTAGTATGAATGAAAGATTAGAGATGTGTTGGGTTGTTGAGATGGTGGTGCTAACAGGTGCTAGGAGTGCTAGGTCATCGATCACCCCGGGGTGTAGTAGGTCAAGTCAAGTCGCTTGGCCCGCTTGGGGCGTTGTACAGGATGCGAGAGAGGTGGAGATTTGATTACGTCCGTGGATCAAGGGAAGGTCAACCGAGGTATAAGGAAACAAGGGTGAAGGAGGGGGAGAGAGGGAGGGAAGGAGAGGGAGGGCGAGGGTAGGGCGAGAGAGAGAAGCTTGCGTAGGTGTGTTGTAGATGGCTTAAGACACGACACACATCAAAGGGAGGGGGAGGAGTCGGTTGAGTTGTGTGCGCCCCTCTTTCGTGTTTTGCTCTGACGTTGTGCATCAATCTCCCTCCCTCTCTCTCTTGCCTCGTAATTCAAATAGACTTTGGCGTATTCCCTTTTCGGACGCGCGCGTTGTCATTCACTTGGATCATTCACACGCACACACTCATTATCTCTCGTTCGCCCTCGGGTCTTGGCACACGCAACGGGGGAATGGAGAGGGAACACGCCGTCATGACGCAGACGGCGCCTAATCAAAGCTGTGTCTACTTCGCCGTATGCATCTTGCGCCAGACTTGCACTGGTGCATGTACGCATGCATCTTCATTAACGTCGCAGCTAGCCACTGTACATGAGACCTAGAAGATTAGAGCAATTGAGCTATGAACACTAAGGAGGCTGGACGCTTGCAGGAGGACTTCGAGAAATGCAAGGGGTTTGACCAAGGGGGTAAGCATCACCCGCGTCCCACCCTGTTTCACATTCCACGTGTAAGGGTCTCTTCGTCTGGGGCTCCACTGACGCGTTTCGACTTGCCCAATGCGTCGACAGCGAGCTCGACGGGCGAGGCAGATACGCGAATTGCACTGCAGCATCGTCAACTACTCTTCTCGCCGACCACTAGTTGACACTTGCTCATCATCCATCCCCGCGTACGCTCGCACTCATGCTCTTCATGATCACCACCCCCCCCTCCCCAGACACCCAGCTGCCCCAGCTCAGCCCCGTTCGGTTCTAGACCCGTCCCTCACACTGGTGCATAGTGCATCCCTCTACTGCACGCGATCAGCGATCAGCGATGAGTGATCAGCGTCTGACCCACACTAAACACCACACGGACCTCTCTACTACTCGTTTGACGTCACAAGCCATCGTCCAGAACTCGAAGAGCCAGCTCACCGCTGGATTCTCCGCCTGCCTTCCACCTACTGCTCCTCGGGCATGGGCCGCGCACTGACCCTCTCTCACCCACATTGCACCGGATATCGCTCGATTGATGATCTGCACTCATCTCGGGACCTGGCGCATGGCGCACATGGCGACATGGATCATGGACGATTGCGACCCCGACCGAACTGGCAATGGCCAGCGTGGCGCGCTAGACCAGCGACTGCGGTCCGCCAGCTGTTCACAGCTCATAATGACGCACTCACCGGCGAGCAGGTGCGCACTGGCCTCCAACTAGTGACAGCGACCGAGAAGGGGGCGTCGAGCTCATGTGCCAGGCCTAACACCTCCTGGGCCCAGGTTCCTCCGCCCAGCTATGCTCGCAGGGAGCAATAACTTGGTCGACGACACACACAGGTGTGTATTCGCCGTCGCCGTCGCATCTTCTCTGTTCTCCATCCTACTCATCCACTGTCTCGGAACTTGCCACTCTTGGCTCTTGCTCGCACCCGCCGCTTTCAATTCTGTCATGACGTATCCGGCCAACATCAAACAGTGGCTTGACGGCGTCAGTGTGAGTACACAACTTGGCGGGCTCCGAACAACGACCCTGCACCGCATCCCCCCAGCTCGTGTGTGTCTCGCTACGTGCTCACACTCTCCTCAGCAGGCCGACTCGTCCCTTCTTCCTGAAGTCCTAGACTATGTGAGTCCCCTCTCCCGCCCTCTTGCTCCTGCGATCCGCGGCACGCACCTCCTGCCTCTTAACCCGTGCACGACCCATTCATTCTGACTTGCAGGCGCCACTCCAGCAGGCAGAACCGTCACTCAGCCGTTACCCGTCGTGGCCACAGACGACATGGGCGCCCTTCCCTTCTCCTCTCAACCTCGGTCCACTCGGTGAGGCTCATCTGTGCTGCAATGTTGGCTGACGCTGTAGATGGCGGCGAGCATGTCAGCTGGCGCGAACCGCTGTCTCCGTCGCAGACACTTTCATGGACCCCTTCCCCCTTCCCGTCTCCAGTCACGACGACGAGTTTTGGGGAAATCCAGAGGACGATCAATCCTCGTCTGCTAGGTGGAGGCGCCCCTCAGTGCGAAGGCGGGAGCTTCGTGGACGAGGGCGCATCGCACACACCTGTTGGTGTGATGGTCCAGTCACTCGAGGGTCTTGTCACCAAGGAGGCTGCCAGCAACCATCACAACATCTTCCAATCCCTCACTTCTCCTCATCAAAACATGGATATCCATAACAACATCCTTCGTAGTGATACACCTCGGGACCCCGGACGTCCGCTTCCCCCTCTTCAGCATCGCCCTCCCTCACTCCTCCCGAGCAAGCCCTTCTCCACTGGCTCGATGGGACTCCCTCCGCCACCGTCACCAAGCGACTTTGTCTGGTCACACTCACAGGCCAACAAGCTTCCGCCTATCGCGCCGTCGCCCATGCCCAAGCGCGACGAACAGTCGAGCGTGAATACTCCCCCTGTTTACCGTTGCTGATGTCAGTCGACGCATGTTGACAACATCACCAAGAAGCGCAAGTTCAAAAACTCGTCGCCTGACACCACACACAGTGTGGGAACAGCCCCTTTGCGCCCCTCTTCCACCCAGTCATACCGTCCTTACGAGTTCGTCCCAAAGGATGGTGGCCGCGACCCTCACGACACCGATCCACCCTCGCCAACTACTGGCACGTCGCTTTCGTCCGACCCCATCCACGGCCCGACTCCGCTCAAGCGCGCAGTCGCTCGCAAGCCCTCCCCTGATAACGTCCCCGGCCTAGCGCCGATGCGCGCTCTCGACTACGAAAGTGAGGGCGAGGACGACAACATCAAGGAAGGGCCAATGGACGGTGACGATGCGCGGAGCGATCACGCTGATGAGGATTCTCCCAAGAGCGTTACACCGCCCGCTACACCTCTGCGCGAGCTCACCCCGTCTACCGAGTCGGATGCCGACCAGGATCCCGAGTACGTTCCGTTGTCCTCTATCCGCTCGCGCGGTATCGGTCGCACTAAGTCTCCTCGATCCCCTCGCAAGGCATCGCTTGCGAAGCCGGTCACGAAGGCGGCTCGTACCACAAGAAAGCCGACGAAGGCCGCTACCGTCTCCACCGGTAACAAGAAGTCCAAGCTCGCCCGCATCAGCGCCGGTGAGCGTCGCATGTCACAGAATCGTGAGTGGCCGGTTGATGACATTGACTGACCGCAGGCTCGGCGCAGAAGAAGTATCGAGACAAGAATCGCCGTCTCGCCGACATTGTCAGTCTCTAAACCTTGCATCCCAAGGCTTGCCACTAATGCCAGCGCTCCGACTTCAACATCGAAACTATCGTCGCCGTCACCCGCTGGAAGGCGGGCAAGCTGACTGCTGCGGCAGCGATGGACGGCCTGTTCAAGGCCGCGAACAATTTCCGCACCGATATGAACGGTAAGTCGCCTGCCATGCATCTCCGCTGACGTTAGATACGTGTGGCATGACTGGTGGGCGTCTAGAAGAGGAGATTGCGGAGGCGCTGCGCCTCCGCTAGGCTCCTGTCAATGAACGTGGGCCGAGACGGCGGCCATATACGCATCCCGCCCAGCCCTTTCTCTATAGTTCCCACAAAAGAGCCCTCCATGCTCCCTGTACCCATCTACCACTGTCTATTGTCGTATCATCACCGTGCGTTGTCTTAAGCCTTGTTATCGTTGTCATATCGCATGCCACTTGTGCCTTTGTACCACGAGCGGAAGCAAATTCCATCTCCACCCAGTGACGCTTTCTGGAGATGACCGGCCTTAACTCACTTTGTTGATCCGCATCACCTACTCAAACCCATCAACATCATCGGCACCATGGTCGACGTGCATACACCCGCAAATGGTACAATCGAGGATACGCCCGAGCAGGCAGAGAGCTCGCGCGAGGGCTTGCGCCGGATGCAGCGCCTTTCGGAGGCCGCGCGCGCCCAGCCCAAGCCGTAAGTCCTCCCCTTCTCTCTCCTCCTCCCTCCCACTGACGGCAGCTACGTCGCGGCCTTCCATCCGACGACCTCGGCGCTCGTGTACCCGCCAAGCTCGCCAGGGCGGCACCACCTCGTCACGTCCGTCTTCGGCACGGCGCTGCCGCGCACCATCCCGATCTCGGCCTCCTTCCAGCCGGCCGAGGCAACGTCCATCTCCCCCGACGGTTCGTGGATCAGCTTCTACCACACCGGCGGGCCAGCGATGCAGCCGGGCCTCAACAACGGCGGCAACCTCACCATCAACAGCACGAGCATGCTCGACCCCGCGACCACGCTCGGCTCGTTCATGAACGTCGCCAACTTCCCCCTCTCCGCGCCCGTGCTGGCCATGCTGCACATCTACCCCGCGCGCACGCGGCTGGGACCCGGCGGGCGCGACGCCGCGCCGGCCCTCGGGCCCGTGCCGCCGCCTGGGCATAGCGCCGCCAAGACGCGCGGGCCGACGCTTGTCGTGCTCACCAGCGAGCTGATCACGCTCTTCCACCCCCACCCCCTGCCGGGGACTGTGGTGCTCGACACCCGGTCGTCACACGCCGTGCCGACCGAGTCGGTGTCGGCGACGGGGAGCGGGGGCGCGCCGCCCCTCAACTGGACTATCAACGCTTTGCGGTGTCCCCTCGGCGCCCGGTCTTATGCCGACATCGCCAACCCTGGCCCAATAACGAGCACGTACCGCGCCCAGCGCGGCTGGCTCGGTCTAGTTGGAGGCAGCGACGGAGTGTGGGCGGGCATCGAGCGTGATGGGCAACTGAGCATCATCCGCATTGATATCGGTCTCGACGCTAACAACATTCCCTGTGAGTTGGCAGTGATGGTACGCAGCTGACGGCAGTCCTCGCGACCACACCATTGCCCCCGCTGCCCCGCCCCCGCGTCGACCCGTTCTCGGACTCCAAGGCCGTGCCAGATGCGTACCTCGAGCACGTCGTGTTCGTCCCCCTCAAAGACGACACAGCGAACGGCAGCACGGAGAGCAAGCCCTCAGACCCGGGCGTCAGTCTCGTGAGGGTGTACCGCGACGTCGACGCGAGCGGCTTCCCGAACGCCACGCCCCGCCAACGCACGCGCTTCGAACTGTGCGACCTGCGTCAGCGCACCGTCACCCTCGTCGAGGGATTCAAGGATTTGGGGCCGGCGACGGACGCCGCGACGCCGCTTGACTGGTTCCCGTCGCATGAGCGGACCACGACGACGAGTCCTGAGGGAACGACGCTGCTGTCCCTCGTGCCCCTCCCCGATGTCCCGCCGCATACCCTCGCTCTCGCTCTGGTCTCCTCACCCACGGGCCTCGTGCTGACGCACGTCAACCTCGTCCCGTCCTCCGAGAACACAGAGCCGGGGCGATGGGACGCTCTGACGGGCGAAGAGAGCGCCTTGGACCCGGCCGCAGCTTTCGGCGCGACCGGCGAGGTCACCCTCGCCCCAAGCCAGGGCACGCGCCGAGGCGAGATGGGCCTCGTGGGCATCTTTGCGAGCTCGACTCCCCGTCTGGTTCCTTCCCCGCGCCTCAACGCCCCGCCCTCCCCGACAGAAACACTCAAGCAGGTGGCGAAGCGCGCGGCGCAGTCGATCGAACTCGCCGTCGTCCAGGGCACAGACTGGAGCGACGCTGTGCGCGCCGCCTTCGCCAGCGTCCCGTCCTCCGAGTCCTCCGACCTCGCCGCCGCGATCCTCGAGCACGCACTCAACCTCTTCATCAAGCACTCGAAGAGCTACGTCCCCCACATCCTCCGCCTCCAGGTGGCCGTGTGGGCGCTCGCCGACGACCCGCGGCGGACGCTCGCCGCCGAGCTGCTGCGGATCGCGGAGGCGAGCCAGGCGTTCTTCCTGTGCGGCGAGGAGAAGGACGGCGTGGTATCGTTCGACCTTGGTGAGCTTTTGGAATAGAGAGAAGGCGCTGACGGCAGACTCGGTGTGGAACCTCGTCGACGTGTATGAGTGGGGTCTGGGCGTGCTCGGCCAGACGATGCGGGATGCGATTGCCGAGCGCGCGCACTCGGAATGGGCGCCGGCGGAACCGCGCACTGAGGGATGTGAGTTGCCGTCTCTCCACTCCTCTTGGCTCTTCCAAGAGGGGCTCTTCTTCCCCTCATCCCTACTACATTCGGCCCTCTCACCTCCGCTCGTCCTCCACTGGTTCTCACACTCCCTCACTCTTCCTCAGACCCGCCCCACGGCACCCGCTGACAGCAGCCTCGCGCCTGGTGTACATCGCCCACCCGCTCCTGCGCCGCATACTCTCGCACTTCATCGCCCTCCTGGACGCGTTCGCAAAGTTCACCACAGGCCTCGACCGGCCCATCCGTGCGCCGGACTCGGCTCTCCTCCTCGCCCGCTCCGCCCAAGCCACCTCGGTCGCCGCTACGCGCGTGCGCGACGCATCCGAGCGCGAAGGCATCGACCTCAAAGCATGGGGCGACTTCCTCGCCCAAGTCTCGAAGGGCCCAAGGCCAGGGGACGCAGACACCTGCGCCTCCCTCCTCCGCCTCGACGTCGGCCCGATCGCCGCCATCCTCCCGTCCGCATTCACGGCCATGCCGACCACCTCCGCGCTCTTCTCCCCCACCGCCGCGACCGAGGCCGCACCCCGCGACGGCGCCACCCTCGCACCGTTAGGCGAGCGCCCGACGGCCGTATGCGACCGGTGCGACGCGAAGACGGCGCTCATGCCGAATAACGTGATGCGCGGGGGTGTGTCGAGCCCGTGGTCGGCGTGGAGGCGGACGTGGAGATCCGGGTGCATGTGCGGCGGCACGTGGATGCGGCAGCATCTCGAGGCGCCCCCGAGTCTGCGTGCGCGGTAGCGCCTGCATGCGCTTGCGTATGCATACATAGGTCGAGACAGTTTGGGGGTTGTGGGGCGAGCCGGGGAGCAGACGCATTGGGGTTGTATCATTTCATGCAGCAGTAGTAGTTACACGTTCCGTTTCCGTCCTCCACCCGACTTGCGTTGTTCCTGCCTCCACCACTGTCATCCTCATCTCTTTTTCTCACCTTCCTCGTGTCTTCCTCTTCTCACCATCCTCTTCGTCCTTGTTGCCTCGCTCTCTGTTACTCTCCTCTCTACCAACCTCAACACAACCCATCTCGGTGTGATCCAAAACGCCACGTAATATTCATCGACGATAACAACCCGCCCCTCCTCCTCCTCCCAACTTCGGCGCGTCTATTGTCGCCGTCGCCATCCAACGCCTACCCTCTTACCCTCTCTCGTTCCATCCGACCACCTACGGACACAGCGACGATGCCCTCGGTCCTCCTCTTCTCCGGCCTGCCCTTGGATGTCAAGGAGCAGGATTTGGCGGTGAGTCGCGAGCGCCGGCTTCGAGATGCAAGACGCGATCGCGACCAGGAAGTGTCGCGAGTGTCGGCAGTTGAGGGAGGCGATGGAGTGCGAGGGAGCGCGGGGCTGGATCGAAGGGATCGACGGCATCTACGAGGATGGAGGAGTTGGGCGATGGAGAGGGAACGCGGGATGGACGGAGGACGGCGGTATGTTGGGTGGAGGCGAGGCGATGGATCAGCGAACGACGATGCGCCGGATGGGGTGATGGGGATGAAGAGGGGTAGCGACGAGCGTCCCTGCTTCTCCGTCGTCCTTGCCCATCTTCCTCCGCGTCTCTGCCTGATTGGCGTCGTCATTCTTCCTTCCACAACCGTTCCGCCCTTGCTCCCATATTCCCCTCCTTCCTCTTGCGCCTCACTCCCTTCATCCCAGCGGTGATCTGTGAGCGAGGACATCTCCTTCCTCCCTCTAATCTTGCTCCTCAAGCTACCCGCCTCCATCGACAACGCCGGGGCTATCCGTCTCCGACCACAGCGCTGACTCCAGGAACTCCTCACTGCCGAGCCGACGAGACTCGCCGCGTCGAGCATCAACGTCACGGCGCTGTACAACTCGACCGGGACGTTCCTCGGCACCTTCCTCGTCGAGGTTGGCGGGGACGCGGATGCGGAGCGTGTGAGGCGGCAGTTCTCGGGGCAGGTCATTGATGGATGTGAGTTTCTGCGGTGGAGCGAGGATGGTAGGGGTTGGAGGTGAAGACTACAGCGGGCGGTAAGGGCTGCACGCGCGAGCTTCACAGCGCGGGCTTCCTTGTCCTCTCATGGCCCCAAAGCCCTTCGCCGTGACTTACGAAACCTCGACCCCAACACCCTACCCCATCTCCTCCCGCCGCCACTTGGCCCCGCTGACAGCAGCACAAACCGTCAACGTCCACCACGTCCTCGCCTCGACACTTCCCCACCCATCTACTGTCCAGCCCTCCGCCCCCCGCGCCATCATTCCCCCGTTCGGCGCTGGACCCTCGACTGTGCCCGCCCAGCCGGCCGCTCCTAGAGCCGTCAAGGGCAAGGTCACCAAGACGATGCCGCGGGCTGTGGTGGCCAAGGAGGACTCGCGCGCGCCGGGCCTCAAGCTCCTGTCGCGTTTGGGCAAGGGCGGCAAGGCGGGCGAGAAGGAGCGCCAGAAGCTGTGAGTTGGTGTGGAGCGGTGGTGTCGGGAAGGGGTAAGCGGTTACGAACTGGTCTTCTCTACGGTCCATGATAAGCCAGATGATAAGGGACGGTTGATCTGGCTAGAGCCTCTACCAGCTGGGGTGACTCCCCGCCCATTCCCCCTCCACCCACACACCCCGCCACCATCCCGCTTCCCCGGCCGCGCTGACCCCAGCCTCCTCGAGAAGCAGCGCAAGGCGCTCGCAAAAGCACACCCCGGCGAGGCCCTCTTATCCCGCCTTGCCAAGTCGCCCAAGGGCTCGCCCGTCGCCAAGGGCAAGGCCGCCGCCGCCGTGCAGGGCAGGAAGGCGGGCGCGAAGGGCGCGGACAAGGTGTCGCGCGCGAAGAAGTCGAACGAGATGGATGTCGACTCGGGGCCGAAGCAAAAGCCCAAGCCGAAGCAGGAGCCCAAGCCGCAACAACAGAAGCCCAAGCCTAAGACGCAGGCCGAGCTCGACGAGGAGATGAAGGCGTACGAGCGCCAGCGCCGGTTTGCCGCTGCGTAGGCGGTTCGAGGCAGTGTCTTGTGATGAGTGCGGCTTCCACCAAAATCCTCGCAGAGGCTTGTTGTTGACTGTCGACGGCGTATTGATAGTGTTACCTCCTTAACCTCCTCTCCGCTGTGAGCGGATGAGCTCGTATCGTAGCATAGTAGCGGCATGCATGGACTGCGGATATATACAACTTCTCCACGCTCTATTCACATCTAAATGTCTAAGTGCAGTCCAGCCGCCCGTCTTCCCTTTCCCTTCTCTTCTTTTGTTCCGTGTGTCCGCCTACCAGCCCATACGCGTGCCCGCGCCCGTCGCGCCGCCGCCCTCGGCATGCCGGATCTTCTCTCTCTTCGCCTCGGCGGCCGCGAGTGCCTTCTCGGCGTCCTCGACATGCGCGTGGGCGCGCACGCGCTCGTCCTCGTGCGACGGGTCGGTGTCGGCCTCGGCCTCGGCCTCTTCGGCCTGTGCGCGCGCAAGCTCAGCACGCGCAGACGCCAGCAGCTTGTTGTTCTTGTTGGTCATGTACGACAGGAAGATGTTCCAGCCTGCGGTCAGTACGAGGGCGTGCTTGTCGGCCGACGGTGCGCGCGCAGGACGGGGGCTGGGGAGCATGGGCGTGGGCGTGGGGAATCGACACAGCACAATGCCACGACGTGGGGCGGGTGACAGCCGAACGACAGCTGGCTCCCACGGCCTCCTGGTTGCACATAGCACACCAAGCCACCAACGCTCGACTCTACTCACCGAGACCGACGGCCTGCTGGACGAAGAGGCGGTGCTGGAGTGGCACGAGGGCGAAGTTGACGATCTGGGTCGGCGCGAATACCATGACACACTTGGCGTAGGCGCCCGGGAAGGCGAAGTGCACGAGGTCGTGCACGTCCTCGGGGCTCTTGCCCTCCATGATGCCCGTCGAGGTCCAGAACACTGTGTGTGAGCAAGGCGGGAAAGTCTGGTAAGGCTGGGCAGTGGTGTGGTGCGGCGCGGGCACGACGGACAGGCGACTGGTTGACCGGCAAGGTCGCGGTGCGTGGCGACGACGGCCTGCGAGCGTAGTCACACAGCCGTCCATGGGAATGCCAAGCCTCATTATGCCTAAGCCAATGTGCCGATTAGATGTGGAGATGGCTGCACGTCGCGGAAATCCCACGGAGGCTTGGAAATAGCCACAGAGCAACAACAACAACGACTTCCCGACACGGGTTTTCGACTCGAGACTCACCAGATACGATGAACGGACCCCAGAGACACTGGTCGAGGACGAGTTTGGCCGTAAGGGCTGGTGTGAGCACTGACCGTCGCGGCGATTCTCGGTATGCCGTCTCTGCCCGCCGCCGTTCACTCGCTCACCGCTCACACACGTGCGGCCGTCCGGTCGCCGCACCCCGAGGCCGAGGGCCCGAGCGGGTGTGTGAACGAGGGCGAGCGCTCGATCGCCGCGTTCATGAACGCCACTCTGAAGGAACTCACTGCGCCACTTGGAGGCGAACTTGACTTGGTCGACGAGGCCGAGCCACTTGTGTGCGAGGGGTGCGAAGATGAATGCGCCGTCTGTGGTCAGCTAGAGCACGGCGAGAAAGAGCTTGCGAAAGGCGACTCACAGATTGCTTGACGTGCGGCGCGGATGGGCTATTCGTCAGCGCGTCGGAAAGAAAGTTCGAGGGCGGGCGGGCCTCCTGTCTCCCTCCACCTCCTCCGTCTCCGAATGGCGCCGTTCCGCACCCCCATTGTTCCCACTGGAACTGCGGCTCTCGGCAGCGGCATGGTCGCGTGCCCAACACCCAACACCCAGCAGAGACTCACCCTGTACGGCAGGACAACGCCGTCCGCGACGGGCTCGTCGTGAAGCGGCTCCTCGCCGTCCGCGCCAATCCGCCGCCCCTCAATGCCGAACTGCGCTATGCCGTCGCCGAGGAGGAACATGAACCCGCTCGTCACCATCTTGGTGCGGAGTGGACGCGTGCTGAGCTGCCGCAGGTATCCGCTCCAGAGCCGTGATACGAGGCCAGGCCGCGCGGCCGCGACGGTGGCACTCATAATGTCGAGTGCAGAATGTGGGGCAAATGGGTTGTTGTTGTGGTCAACTGGGTTAGAGTGAGTTATTATCTATCAGTCGGAGCGAGGCGAAATCTTGGACTCCAGGTCGGTAGCCGATCCGCCCGAGATCGAGGCCCCGCATTCTGTATGGGGGTGCGAGTGGAAATTGGGCGAGGTGGGAAGTAGAGCGGCTGGGATGGGGTGGCGTGATCTGGATCTATGGGCTTGTGTGGATAGAGAGCGTTAATTGCGTTCATGAGTGGCAACAGGGAGTCGGGCAAGTGGAATCGGGCAGTTAACAGGGATGGGATCGAAGGTAGGGAGGAAGGCGCGTTGAGGAATCGACGACGCGCCTGATAATGATTACCATGACACTTGCCCACGAAAGCGGAGATCGTCTTGCCTCACCATGGCCATATGGATTGGGCAAGGTGCCACACGAGAAAGTCCCGTGAAACACCGAGGGAGGATGTGCCTAACAATTGACGAGCCTGACATGGTGGCTCACCCAAATCAACCCCTTCCCCGCGTACGGTGACGATTATCCCCCTTGCCCATAATGAAAGGTGTGCCACCGCATTCAGGCTTAGGCCCAGAGGCCCAGACAAGGAAAGACATAGAGGCGGGGGCCGGACCGAGCCAGAAGTGGGTTAGGTAGGATGAGAAGGCACAGGGTGGATCCAGACGGGTGGGTGAGTTGGGATGGGACTCTGAACCCTAGCTAAGGCCCATGGCCCACGGCCACACCACCCACCGCACTACCACACACCCACCACGCAACCCGCTGGACCACCGCCACCAACTCGCTCACCATCATCGCTCATCCATCCCTCCCCCTTACAACATCCTCCACGCCAACTAATCCCCTTCCCCCTCCATCTTCCTCCCTCTTATCCCACTTTGGTGACTCCACACTTACACGCTCGACTTCCCTCCCTATTCCTCACTATCAGGTCCTTTGCACAGTAATCCGTGAGTGTCTGCGCTCGCCACCACTATCATCGTTCATGCACGCTGATACCCTCGCTTCCCCACTCGCAAACCGTCTATCAACCTTACCTTCTCGTCACTTCGACTCGTCTACTATCCTTCCCCGTCCTCGCGCACGTCGACGCTCGCTTTGTCACGCCTCCGCCTGCCCTCCTTCCGTCCCGCCCTATCCCTCCTGCCCGCCTTGCCACCGGCCGCCGCCGCTCCACGCATCCCATTTCGCGCCACCCAACACGCGTCCGAACTGCCCATCATCGACCTCTCGCGCCCCGCTGGCACCCATCTCGCGTCATGCTACGCCCAACGCCCACTCGGATGATGCGCGCGCTCTCCCTTCCTTCTTCATTACCATTGCGCATCTCGCCATTGCCCTTCCCCCACTCCCGATAACCCCCGCGAATCGTATTGTCCCAGCAGCAGACGCATATCTCCAACATGTCCGCCACCGCAGAGTACGACTACCTCTTCAAGGTATGTCGCGGCACGAATGGCGCGCGAGGATGGAGACGAAGGCGCAGTTGTCCACGATCATTTGGTCTTGTGGACGCGCTCGGACACCTCCCTTCTCGCGCCCCTGCGAGACAGTCGGCCTTGCTGACCCATCGCAGCTGCTCCTCATCGGTGACTCTGGTGTCGGCAAGTCGTGCTTGCTCCTCCGTTTCGCCGACGACACCTACACCGAGAGCTATATCTCGACCATTGGTGTGAGTAGTGGCGAGAACCCTCGTGCCGAGTGTCCCAACTAACGCCCAGGTCGACTTCAAGATCCGCACAATCGACCTCGAGGGCAAGACTGTCAAGCTTCAGATCGTGCGTTGGCCTCTCTCCACGCACTCAGCGAGTTTAAAGCTGACCCCGCATCTTCTCGACTCGAATCCCCCTCTCTCTCTCGCCTCTCCTTTCTCGACTCCTCCCATCACTTCCATCCCCTCTCTCACTCTTCCCATTCGCCCTGTCCAACTCAACCAACCGTCACCGCGACTCACCATCCGACCTGGACTGACCTTGTCGCAATATTGCTGCTCGTGTCGCATCTCCTGTCAATTGGTGAAACGTCTCGTGAATCGGCATTTGCCTGGTTGTGTCGTTCATTCGCCAAACCTCGCCCTGTGGGCCCGGCTTGTGCGCCTGCGTTATCGCGTTGCTTGTCGCACTCGATCGTCAACTGTCGCAATCTCATCGACTGTCTACTGCCGCACTCGGCTTGTCAAATCGCGTGACTCATCCGCACTTCTGGCTATTGCCTTCTTTTCGACTCTTCTCCCTTGAACATTTCGCTCTTTGGTCGACTTGAACATTCACGCTGGTCTCGTCAATCACGCGCCTCCGATCTCCTCGTCAATTTGGTTCACGTCTCGGTCCCGACTCTTGCGCACTCACATCTGTTCCACTTCTGGCCTGGCATTGCTCTGACTTCCTGTTGGTTTTGCTGCTGGCTGTTGTTGTGTGTGTCGGTTTGTTTGTGTGCGAAAAACCTCGACTCTCGAAATCATAATCCTGCGGCGAATCGTCCTTTTGGTGTTGTCGTCGTCTTCATCGTCGTCACCCTGTTTGTGGTACTTGTCGTTCGTTTGGTGTCGCCCTTGTTGTTGGATCGCCCCGCTCGAAACCTGTTGTCGCTGTTACTATCACCTCTGGTGTCAACGCCTCTGTCGTCGTCGTCATAATCGCCCTGTGTCTGTCGTCCTTGCGTCCCTCGGTGTTGTCAACTCGTCCGGTCTTTTGGTCAATCTCGCATTTGGTCCTTTAATCTGGTCGCATTCTCAACTTCAAAATCCGTCGCAATTTCGCTGCACTCGCGCGAACGGCCTCGCCGACGCTGCGTTCAATTCTCGTCCAACTTGTCCGCCTATGGAATACTGGCGTGTACTATTGGTATCATTCCGTACGCACATCCTCTCCCCGAACTCGCCCACTTATAACTGGGCTCCACTGTTCACTGTGTTCCCACCCTATTCCTCTTTCACAAACCGCCCCGCAACCTATCCTCATCTTGTGTGCTACAAACAGTGGGACACCGCCGGGCAGGAGCGCTTCCGCACCATCACCTCGTCGTACTACCGCGGTAAGTTGTGCCAACTCCGTACAAAGTGTGGCGACGCTAACCCCTCACAGGAGCCCACGGCATCATCGTCGTGTACGACGTGACCGACAGCGACACATTCGCCAACGTCAAGCAGTGGCTGCAGGAGATTGACCGCTATGCTGTCGAGGGCGTCAACAAGCTGCTGGTGGGCAACAAGTCGGATCTCGCGACCAAGAAGGTCGTCGACTACGCTGCCGCCAAGGCGTTCGCCGACGAGCTCGGCATCCCCTTCCTCGAGACGTCTGCGAAGAACGCCACCAACGTCGAGCAGGCATTCCTGACCATGTCCAAGCAGATCAAGGACCGGTGGGTTGTGAGCGAGTAGCACAGTTGCTGACTTTTACTAGCATGGGCTCCAACTCGATGGCCTCGGGACCTGGCGGCAAGTCGACGATCAAGGGTCTCGGCCAGAACGTCGAGCAGAAGCAGTCTGGCGGATGCTGCTAAGCCAGCTTTGCGTCACGGTATTTTGCCGCGCGGCGGAGCGGTCGGGTTGTCATCGGTCGTTAGCTGCAGCGGCGTCTTAGAGTGGGAGGCACTGCTGCCGTCTGGCGCAGGTGTCAGCGTCTCTTGCAGGCGCTGTAGGCGCAGTCTTGTATATACGAATGTGAACGCCTGATCCATAGTGTGTGGGGGTTTGGAGGGCGGGGGCTGGGCTGGGGCTGAAGTGGGCAGCGTTGCGTCGGGAGTTGCGAGTTGTATAGGGGAGTTGAAGACGACGCGAGGACGAGGGCCCACTTCGATGGAACAATCGGCACTTATTGCTGCAGGCGTGCTTTCAGTCTCCCCAGAAGTACCAAAGCTGGTATCCGCGCTGTAGATCCATTCTGGCCAGATCGATTCCCGGGCTACTGCCGCTGGCCAGTCCCTACCATCTTGTCGCACCTGGTCTACCCACGCCGGCCTCTGTTACTGTGCCGGAGAGTGCGGTACCATCCACATTAGGTATACATTGTTCTCGTACTGATGTACATAACGTTCTCCGCTTTCAGGCCTGTACCAACCGCGCCTACACCCAGGGATGACCCACTTGTTTCGCCCGCATCCACCGACTAACGCCAATCATGCTTCCGCCGACTAACAACACGCATCCGCCGAAGAGCGATGCGGGCAGGTAACTGGGATAATGGTCGATAAGGGCTGCGATAATCGGCGCGCCCGCCAGCCAGCTCCAGGACGTAGTAAAGAAGCACATGCCCAAATACAGTCCGGCCTGGTTGGTGTGCGGCGCAAAGCTCGCGGCGCCCGGATTGAGCGACGCGCCATACCCTCCCGACGCGATACCGTATATGCCGAGGTATACAAGGATGCCGGGCGTGGTGCGCGTGAGCGTCCAGAACATCTGCATCGTCCCGCTCGCGAGCGCGAACGTCGTGAGCACGTTAATGGGCCCGGTGCGCTGCG
The DNA here is from genome assembly GCA_020011015.1 of Cutaneotrichosporon dermatis. NCBI lineage: Eukaryota > Fungi > Basidiomycota > Tremellomycetes > Trichosporonales > Trichosporonaceae > Cutaneotrichosporon > Cutaneotrichosporon dermatis. The sequence continues at coordinate 6,453,677 of JAIGNX010000001.1, read as the reverse complement.
CGACCATGAGCGGCACGATGCGCCCGATGATGGACACGCCGTTCGAGATCGCCGGCGCGTAGTTCGCGATGCCTAGTGGCACACCCTTCGAGGTGGCGTACGTCACGCCAAAGGTGAAGGGCGAGTAGATGGCGAGGGCGGCGAAGCACGCGCCGGCAACGTACATCGCATAAGCCCGGTTGCGGTACACGCTCGGCGAGAGGATGGCGAGTTTCTTGCGTGGCGGTACGGTGGTGGAGAGGGAGAAGAAGGCGATGGTTGTGAAGCCGAGCACCATGAAGGCCACTGTGTGTTAGCGCGGTCCAGCGAGCCCGCGAGCGCAGCGCGTGGCGAGGTGGGCGAGGTGGGCGGGCAGGGCAAGCAGGACGAGCAGGACGAAGAGCCGTCGCACTGGTTCGCCGCCAATGCCGCGGGTACTCACACACTCGCATAGTCCACGCAAACCCGATCGCGGGCATCATGTAGTTGAGCGCGATGGGGAGGTAGATGCCCGCCACCGCGCTGCCCGTCGCCTGCAGCCCGAAGACGAGGTTGCGGTGCCGCGAGCGCGCAAAGTGGTGGCTGAGCGTCGCGACGGAAGGGGACTGGTGTGAGCAAGCGAGGGCAAGAGTGGAGCCAAGCGAGTGCGGGTGTTGGTTGGAGGGAGTGAGAGGAGACGCGAGGGGAGACGCGAGGAGGTGGGCGATGGCAGACCGGTCTTGTCCATCAAGACCCAGTCCTACCGTCCACCTCTCCCTCCTCACTCTTCCATTTGCTATCCGCCACGCCAGGACTCACAAACATCGTCCCCATCCCAATGCCGACACATATCCCGTGCGCCAGCAGAATCTGGTAATACTCATGGCTGATGCTCGCCATCATCAACCCCAGAATATACAGACCCCCACCCGCGATCGTGAGGTGGCGCAGATAGCCTGCGTCGAAGAGCGGCCCGGAGAAACACCCGAGCATGGGACACAGCGCGGAGTTGATCGCGCCGACCCAGCTGATCGCCATCGCGGACTCGTTGGGGAGGAGCTCGGCCTCGTAGTATTGCTGGAAGACGCCGAAGGACTGGGTCATGCCGTCTGCGTGTGAGCAGGCGCGAGCGGGCGAGCGGAGCGAGCCTCGCGAGGCATGGAACTCGATGAGAGGCGGGGTTAGGCGAGGGAGGAGGTGGGGGTGGCCAAGGTGTCGGCGATGAGGGTGGTCAAGCTGTCGGCAGGACCAACGCTCTCGTGATGAAAGCTCTTCGTCCTGCGTTCCCGGCCGCGACAGCTCCCTTCCGCCCTCAACGACTACCTCCAGCCCAAACCCCTTTCCCGTCCACGGCCATAGACACTCACAGCAGATCATGTTCACGGCCACCGACCCGCCGACATTCAGCCACCCCCTCCACCCCGGCTCGACATACTCCTCCTTCCTGTGGACGAGCTCCTCGACCGGCTCGAGCGTGGTCTCGCTCTTCCCTCTCCCCCATTCTCCCTCGCTCTCTCCCCCTTCTTCTTTCCGATCTCCGCGCTCCTCAATCCCAACGCCATGCTCTTCGGCGGCCACGTCCGCCGGGCTCGGGTTACGCACGTAGGGCGCGGCCTCGACGCTCAGGTGGCTCTGGATGAGCGAGAGGGGTTGTCCCTGGCCGTGGGTGTTGGATGATGCGAGGGGTGCCAGGGGCGCGGATGGTGGGTCTGCGGCCTTCATCGTTGTCGTCGGTGTCCAGTTGGTAGGCAGTGTGTCATCGAGCACACAAGAGGAGTTAAATGGCGAGTACAAGTGCAAGTGCGAGAGACTCGGCCTTGCGATCACTCCACAAGACTTCTCGCGGTCCAACAGTTCAGCCCTCAGCCCTCAGCCTCAGCCTCAACCTCAGGCAAAGGAGGCCGAGTCAGTTTGCTTGCGTCCACTCGGTCTCCTCCGCGGCCTCTGGCCCGACGCAGCTCCCCCGCAACTCGTCCGCCCGTCCATCCTCAGTTTTGCCCGCGCGGGGCCCGGGGCCGGGCGGCCCGGCTGAGCGTGAGTGTGGGCGTGGGTGTGGGCGGTAGTGTTTCCTGGAAATTCACCGAGGGCCGGAAGTCCCGGAAATGGGGCTGGATGGACGCCGGGTATAGCTGACGAGTGGGCCGGTTGGAGCTGCCGAGGTCGTGCTCCTCGTGCACCTGACTTCCGGCTGTACCCTGGGGATATGGATGCTTCGTAATCATGGCGCTTCCTGGCGACTGGCTGGTTGGCGTATACGGAAGTTCCGTGGGAGGCTGGGCGGCATTCAGTGGGTGGCCGGGTGGGGGAGACGGCAACTTGCGGCCGGTGGGCCGGGCCACGTCCTGTTCACCCCCGCTGCTGGCTTGAGATGCAGGCTGGCTGACATGCAAGCTGCCATTGAGGCTAGCATTGTCGAGGGCACTGGGCAAGGACGCAAGGATATAGACAGGATGTACCGGGGTACGAGGTGCGACTGTGTTAATCTGATATCAGGTAGTAGACATCTGCGTCGCCTCGCTTGCCAAGCACATAGTAACATCACAACATGGGATTTCCGTCTTTGCAATCATCACAACATGGGATTTCCGTCTTTGCACTCATCTTCTCAGCGTCCGAATGGCACAGCTCAGTACTCCCAGCCACTTACTCCCTTCCCCCTGACCAGCCTGACTACTCTTCCCAGTCTTACTGCTGCTCGCTCGGCCGCGCCCACTCGCCCACGAGGTATCGGCGACTCTGATCCGCCTCGCGATCCCACGTCTGCGTCGCAACGAACCCATCTAGCGCGCCCGAGTCCCACTCGAACTCGTCCGGAATGCCCATGAGCGCGCGGTGCACGAGCTCGAGGTAGCTTGCGTCCGGGGTGTGGAACGCTTGGTAGACGACATTGAAGAGGTCCGAGTAGAGTTCACGCACGAGCACAATGTGGTCCCGCGCACTGAGCCAGTTGAGGTACAGCGACGCGGGGATAGGGGCGCGGATGTTGGTCTTGTGTCAGCAACTTCTGTACCCCGAGCTGGCGCCCCTTCCTTCTTCATGAACCAAGCGAAGACACTCCCCTCACGTTACTTACCTTGACGATCAAGCCCGCGTCAGGACGCCCTTCGCCGGCCGGCCCAACGTTGACCACGAGACCCTTGTCACTCCACTCATCCTCGTTCCACTGGAGCAGGAACGGGGTGAGCCCACACAGCTTCCAACCCCCACTCTGCATATTCGCCGCCCAGCGCCCCGACAGCGCCCCGCCCGCCTGGTTCTCGGGCGTGGGAATGAGAGGCACAATGCTCGCCCACGGCGCGTAGCTGCGGTCAAACTGCGCGCGGCAGCCCTGCATCCCAGCGTGCGGGATGGTGGTGCGGGCGAGCGGCAGATCCTTAGTGAGCGCCGGGAGGAGGGCTGGGTCGATGAACAGCCTGCTGTCAGCCGACAGAGAAGTCAGTAGCTCACCCCTCGCGGCGCTTGAAGGCTTCGGCGAGGTAGGCGCGGCCCGTCTCGATGTGCTCAGGTGTCGACGGAGTGTCAGGGTGGGTACCGGCCGGACGGCCGAAGAGGGAGAAATAGGCGGCGACGTCGGGTTGGCTGCCGTCAGTGCTGCTGCCAAGAGAGAGCTTGTCAGTGGTGGGAGAGACAGGGGGCTCACTCGGAATAGTCGCCGCGATCGAAGTCGATCAGGCAGTCCTCAGTGCGCTCAGCGAAGCCGTCGAAAGTCGGCTGTTCGACGCCCCTGCCTCTGCGTACGGGATGTGTCGTGTGGAGGGCCCGACTGGCGCCCAGCCGAGAGAGTCCGAAGACATGTCGACGCAGCATTGTGATGGAGAACATCTGCTGGTGAGGAAGGATGAGGTCGAAGAGAAGGGGAAGTGGGAGGTTGAGCCAGGTGAGTCGGCTCTCGCAGCTTCCTGGTACCGGGCGAGCGATGTGAAAGTGGTTGTCTTAGTTCATACATAGCCTCACTATCCGGTCTGGAGGCGTTACCGAAGCATGTCTGACCCAGTATACAGATCCGCGATATGTATTTAGTACGAGTCATTGTGTGGGAACATCAGCGTCACCTGACGCCACTGGACATGTCGTCGTTGCGCTGCAATTCGGTGATCAGTAGCGAGGAAGTGACGAGCATCCGCACATCAAGTGGTGATGAACCGGCGGACGATAGCTGCACTCCCCCTGCATTGCTCAACGTTGTCTACTGTGTCCCAAGTATGAACAACATAAGTCTAAGGATGGGTACCCCATTGGCGCCAAGCACTGCCACTAACGAAACGACCTGTGCGCGGCGGCCTTGCTGGCCCCCGATTCCCACGCTCTTCGTACCCTCATTCCCCACGTCGATCCAGGTTTCCACGATTCCACGAGTCACAGAGCACCCGTGTCCGAGCGTAGTCATGTATGTACAATGTCCTACTGGGTGCGTTGCATGACCATTGTCCGTTCGAACATCGGCTGTGCACGATTCAGAACTTGATTGACTACCTCTGTGCGATGTCAAGTGCCTTAATCTTCGAGTCTCCATAGTTGCGCTCAGAGCCGGACGCGTCTGCTTCTGCGCGATCGTGGGATATCATTACTCGGGTACAAGTGACACCTGTCGAATCGATGGAACCAATCCCGCAAGGACAAGTATTGCCTGGCAACAACAACGCGTACCGGGTGGTAAGTTGAGTGGGAGGGAGGGGAGGGCTCAGGGTAGGCCCCGGGTGGATGAAGGGAATACCAGGTCTGGGGCCGCGGCTTGAGTGACGTAGGATCAGCGGCGAGCCAATCTGAATCCCTCAACCGAGCGCGGGGAAAGGCGCAACCGTAGCGATCAGCTGCTCGTAATAGCGGGGTATACAGTGTGCGCGTCGTTTGCCTTCATCCCATTCTTCGATCCCACATCCCACCCCACTTACCAAGCCCCACTCTCCCATCCTCTTGTCTTCTCTCTCAGTTGATCAACTCGGTCAACGTCAAACTCTCCATCTTCAACTACCAACCTCGCATCCACGTCCCACACAATGGTGAGTCTCTCACGCCGCTGCAGTTCCCACGACCTCACCTTCCTCACCAACCTCCTCCTTCTAGCCGCCGACTTGTTGTTATTGTTCTCCCCTCCTGTTACTCTTGCCATCCACACCTGCGCCGCTGGACACGCCACTCACATTAGTCTGACAACAACAACAACAACAACCAGCAGCAGGGCCAGCCCGGCCAGTTCGCCCAGCAGGGCCAGTACGGCGCCGTCACCGGCGCCGGCTTCGGCGGCGGCCTCGCCAAGGACCGCGACGGCAACCCCATCCAGTCCAACCAGCACTCGGCGTACGAGGGCTACGGCGCCAACGACAGTGAGTAGATGGATAGCGAGGACGCTTGTTGTCGGCTTGGCCACCTCCCCGTGACCAGCCAATCACAACGCGTCCCGAACCCGCCATTCACTGGGTGGTCACCTCCCCTTGGCTCTGACGCTGACAACAACAGGCACTGCCAGCGGTGGCTTTGGCCGCAACGCTGGCGGGTCGGCTTTCTCGCGCGCTGTGAGTGCCCTCAGCGGACAGTCACGAGGCCGCCGCTGTCGTCTTTTAGAGCTCAGCTGAACGTACAGAACCAGATGGGTGCCGATGCTCAGGCTCCCGACGGCGACGAGGAGATCTACGAGGACTACTCGAGCGGCATGAAGACCGGCCAGAGCACCCCAGGCTACCGCAAGGAGGGTGGTAGGTGTCGCCAAGATACTACTGCTGCTACTCGGTGCTGACAATGTGCAGAGGACGAGAACAGCAACTCGCAGTTCCGTGGCCAGTGAGTACTAACTACCCCTATGACACCCACGACAGTGCGCTGACTGGCAGGAACCTTGGCTTCTCCGTATGTCCTCGCAACCCCGCCCGAGAACTAACATCTGCAGAAGGCGAAGCAGGACGACGACGAGCCCGAGAACTAGGTGTCCAACCGAGCTCGGAATGGAATCGCACTGATCGATCAACCGCATGTGCATCGTCATTGGCCCCATGTAATAATGTAGGAGATTGCTCTATGAACCAAGTGGTGAACCTGAGCAAACGCGTCAGGTGAAATGGCGTACTAGTGCGAGTCCTGCTCGGCTGCGGACAACTGGGCGTTTGAAGAAACAAATGATTCAGGTGAAGGTGCTCAGGTGTCTATTCAAAGCAGGATAGGGTTAGAGGAGGGGACTGATGCCCAGACCTCGGTTTTGCCTTATGGTGGCGCATCCTCTACAGCGCGCAGCGTGTACTAGTCAAAGGAGCAAGGAGATGCTGTGCGTGCTCACTCGAAACCCTCGCACCCTCGCAGGCCTCGCGAGTGGCCAATGGGCCAGGCCATGCATGCAGCCAGCCGTGGTCAAGATCAACGCAAGGACACAGCCTACGGACGATTATAGATGGAGCTAGTACGCCATGGTCCACGCAGGGTCAATTCAAGTTATCGTCGAAAAGTGGAGCAGATCCTCTTCACCTTAGCCACACCTCATCCATAGCAGCTAGGATTCGACAGACGCGACGACTTTGAGACCTAGCTTGACGAGACGCTCGTCCAAGCTTGACGTTTCTCTCTTCACTTTCATCGTGCCAATCATCTTGTATCCGCCGCCCACAGACATCACGGCATCATGACCGCCTACGACCCAAATTCGTCGGCAGGCCGTCCCCTTCTCTCATCACACCCCTCTTCCCCAGTCAGCTCACCAACTACGCGCCATGGCTTCCCTCGCCGACCACCACGCCGCTGGCTCAAGCCCCTCGTCATCCTCACCATCCCCCTCTTCGCCCTGTTCATCTACGTCCTTGTCCACCCCCTCGTCCCCTCCCTTCCCTCATTACCCCACATCCGCATCGAGACTGGCGACGCGATCGACTCGAAGCCCTCAGCCGTGAACGATCCGGTCGTGGAGGTGGCGGCTCCTGAGACGATCGTGCTCACCCCGGAGTCGTGCGCGTGCGGATTCACAGAGAGGGGCAAGGCGCTGTGCGACGTCTACCAGCCGACGGCGCTTGAGTCGTCGCGCATCGTCCCCACAAAGGGGGCTCGTCTGCGCCGCTTCCTTGGCCGCGCGAGGGACGGCGCCGAGATCAAGGTCGGCGTGCTGGGCGGAAGTGGTGAGCACCTATAATACCACGACGAAGATGTATGCTAACAGGCAGTCTCGGCTTGCCGAGGTGTCCACCCGTCGCCCGATCACCCGGAGGGCGACCCGGCCGGACCAGGATGTTACCCTTCCGTCCTGCGCGACTGGCTGAAGGAGACCTTCCCTGCCTCCACCGTCGAGCTGTTCAACGGCGCAGTCGGTGGCATGGACAGCTCGTACTACGCGTTCTGCGGGGTAAGTTGCCCAGGCAAAGTGTTCTCGGCCGCTGACACAAAGACGCGCCACATCCCAACAGACGTAGACCTCATCGTGCTCGAATTTGATGTCAACGACCAACCGTGAGTCGCCCCAAGCTGACCTCGTCTGACAGCAGGGACCAAGTCTTCCAGACCTTCTTCGACCAGCTCCTCCGTGTGTTGCTCGAGTTCAAGTCGCAGCCCGCTGTGGTTATTCTCGGCTCATGGGCGCCGCAGATCGCTCAAGATATCGGCTATGCCGACCCGCAGATCACGCACCTCCCCATCGCCCTCTACTACGACATCCCGTACATCTCCCTCAAACGCGTCATCTTCGATCACTACACGCGCTTCCCGCAGAGCACGGCCAAGAGCTTTTTCCTGCCCGACAAGCTTCACCCCAACGCGCGCGGCCACCGAGTACTTGCCGACCTCCTCATCGCATACCTCGAGTCGGAGCTCTGCCAGCTTCACCACTACGGCCTCCCTGTGGTTCCTTCCGTGGACGACACGATCGCGACTAGCCAGGAAGCTTCGTCGCTCGTGGACATCACCTTCCCCTTCCAGGCCAACTACAAGACCGACGCTATTGACTGGGCGAACCTCCCGGATGACTGGGAGATCATGTACGACGATGCCAAGCTAAAGCTCATTGGAGAAGAGCGTCGGCATTTTGCTCTTCCTCAAAGCCCGTACAGCATACCCGTCTTCAACGCGTTCAAATCGCTTAGCGAGGTGCTCGACCCCAACTCGGCTGATCCGACCAGGCCCGACCACATCATGAGCATCCCCCAGCCAGCTCTCTACTGTGCGGACGCCAATGACCCTGAGCACCCTCTGAAGCCAACTGGGGAACATGAGGGCTGGGAGGCATGGGACTGGCAGGGCGAGAAGCACTACTGGGTCTCGTCGACTGTTGGAGCGCGTATCCGCGTCGACATCCAGGTCACAGCGGGACGGTGAGTTCTGCGTTCCTCCTACCGTGTACTGACAGACAGTGTTGCCATTTACTACTTCCGCAGCCAGCACTACAACCTGGGCGACGTCAAGTGCTGGGTTGACGACAACGAGGGCGGCGCCGTCAACCTCGCAGGCTACTGGGAGCGGCCGTACAACCAGGCCGTGGTCCACTACATCGACCGTAACGTCACTACGGGTGGCCATTACGTGACTTGCGAGGTGTCCGAAGGCACATCTCACAAGACCAACCCCGACGCACACCACTTCCGCATCGTCGCCGTCATGGCGACCTAGAATCCTCCGCATACACGCTTCAGACTATCCGCATCACTGTACACTATTCTCATCATCCAGGACACCATGAACCAACCCCCTGTTATCGCACCTCACTAGTTTTCTCGGCGAAGTGAATAGCAGACTTAGACATTACATGCAACGGCAAATGTATCTCTATCATTATTACAGCCTATTGAAGCAGATGTGAACTACTACTGTCTTCGAGCGGCCTTGCTCAACTCCTCGAGGTCTCCTTCCGTCCCGACCTGGGCATTCTCGCGCTCTATCCCGTCCAACCGGTCTGCCGATACTTCTCCTTCCCTTCCTCCAGAGAGAGCTTTGCCCACCGCCCAGGACAAGTACGCCTGTCGCCCCGTCTCCCAAGCGACGCCAGCGGGCACCCCCGGCGTCCGGGGCTGCATCTTGACATCCTCGAGATTCGAATGCAACCCCGCCAGCGCGTCGACAACGCCCTGCGCCTTCCCATCCAACGGCGCGACTGCTGTCAGCTCTCCGCCCATCACCCTAGTTAGATACCTACGTCCAGCCTCCGCCACGGAGTCGCGCACGAACCCGACCTCCGCCCGCCGGTGGGCGGCGACCTGCAGCCGCTTGTCGAGGACGGCCTCGGCGTGCGCGAGTCGGTGGTTGACGTATCGCGCCTGCTCGACTTTGGAGCGCAGCGCTGCGATGCGCTGGACGAGGACCTCTTCTTGCCCCTCGAGCTCGTTGACGAACTTGGCACGGTCAAAGTCGGCACCTTGTTGCCACGGCTGGTGTCAGCGCGTCCCCCTTCTCCATGCACTGTGCTGCCTAGCATGTCCTGACCCCACCCATGTCCAGCCCCACTCGCCCGATCATCACTACTTCACACCGCTCCGCTGCCCCATCGGATTCTACTCACCAGCACAAGCTCGATCCCATCGGGCACGCTGAACGCGTTACGCAGCGCGTAGGCCGTGTACTTGTCGAAAGCGCGGTCGATGTGGTTCTCCAACAATGTCTCGAGGGCGTGGCTCCCCCTGTCCACCTCGATGTCGTATTCTCGTCGGTCGGCGGCCATGTTGCGCGCCCATCCCTCAACAGTCGTGACGGTCGGGTAGATGATCTGCCGCGCGTGCTCGGATATATCCTGCAGGATATGGTAGGGCGAGAATTGCATGAGCTGGGGTCAGCGTTGCATGATAGACAATAGGAGAGAGCGGGAAGGTGCCGTGATGGGCGACGATGTACCCACCTCCTGGATGAACTCCTCCTTCTCGTCCTTGGTGAGCGGCTTTGGGACGCGCGGCTGCGGCTCGTAGTCCCACGTTATGGACTCGGGCACGTCGAGCGGCGGCATGTCGAGCTTGACCTTGGAGCTGGACGCGACCGGCTGCTCCTGCTCGTGGATGGGTGGTGGGGCATCCGGTGCCGCAGCGGCAACTGGACTATCCTCTTCCGCGGCGCGAGATACCCGGGTCCTGCGCGACAATGATTTCCGCGTCGACATGGTGTAGGCGTGCAGTGCGTGCAATGGTGGTGATGTCAAGCTCGGGTAGTCGTTTGTTTTGATCGTGTTGTGGATGCTGGGTGAGGCATGTGGGCCACGTGGGATTGATCTGATTCCGTCCAAAAATGACGTGTGCCCCGTTGTTGTCGTCGCGTCTCGGCATGTCCGTTCCCCGGGTCAAGTAGATCGCAGCGACTATCTCGCTTCCAACTCCTGCCTTCCTCAACATAACATCCAACGTCTGGACATCATCGCGACATCGACGACGACTGGTCAACTCTAGACCACCCCTCTTCTTCCGGTGTCCGGCTCCCCTAGACCTCCTCCGCCACGATGAAGGTCATGAAGCCCAACTGGGTCGAGCACGCTGCTGGTAGGTGCGCGTATTGACTTAACCTAACAGCAGGCGAGAAGCAGGTCAAGAGCCCCATCTACTCCATCTCGGTGCATCCTGACGGCACGCGACTGGCCACTGGCGGCAAGGTGTGTAGTCGCCGCGTCTGACTCAGATAACAAGGTCAAGATCTGGAACACGCTGCCGATCCTCGACGCGGAGGCGCAGCCAATCCAGGCAACCACAAGCTCCTGTCACCATGTCGCGCATACTGGTGAGTTGAACCAGCAACGCAGCTGACACCAGGCCCCGTGCTACCGTGCGATGGGCGCATCATGGCAGATTCCTGGCGAGCGGAAGCGACGACTCTGTGCTCATCTGGGACATTGACCCGTGTTCGTCTTCAGGGAGAGGTTACTGACACTCCAGAGCGGGCGGTGGCCGCGTGTTTGGCTCAGAAGAGGTCAACGTCGAGAACTGGAAGGCACTCAAGCGCCTCGTGGGCACGTGGCGGATGTGGTCGACTGCGCGTGGTCTCGCGACGACACGATGTTAGCGTCCGTCGGCCTCGACTCCAAGATCATCATTTGGGACTGCACCAACAACTTTGAGCGCTGGTCACCCTCGACGCCCATGGCGGGTTCGTCAAGGCGTCACCTGGGACCCGGTCGGCAACTTCCTTGCCACACAAGTGAGTACCGTTACGATGAACCAAGTGCTGACTCCAGTCCGACGACAAGACGGTGCGAATCTGGGACACAGACAAGTGGGAGTGCGTGGAGAAGGTGTCGAAGCCGTTCGAGATGTCGCCCCAATCCAACTTCTTCCGCCGCCTGAGTTGGTCGCCCGACGGCGCATTCATCGCCGCTCCAACGCCATGAACGGCCCTGTCTTCGTCGCCGCCGTCATGAGCGTGAGGGATGGCAGTCGGACATTTCCTTCGTCGGCCACGAGAACACCATCCAAGTCGCGGCATTCAACCCCGGCTGTTCTTCAGGATAGGCGACGACCCAAGTAGAGTCAACGCTTCTTGTATGGTCGCTCTCGGCGCCGACGACTACACCATCTCCATCTGGCGCAACACGATGCACAAGCCTCTTGTCATCCGTGACATCTTTGCTCGCCAAATCCTGGACCTCTGCTGGTGAGTACTTGAGCCATGTGAGTCTGAGCTGACGCTCAGGGCAAACGATGGCCTTACGTTGTACGGCTGTTCGCAGACGGCACCATCTGCGCCGTGTCCTTCCGCAAGGATGAGTTCCCAGAGTTGGGCGCGCCGGATATGACTCAGAAGATACTGGACGAGTACGGCTACAAGCCGGCACGCAAGCGCAAGGCTCTCACGTTAGCCCCTTCATCAGGCTTTATCGCGCCGACTGCAGGAGGGAAGAGAAGGTCAACATGCTCAGCCGCGGAAGGGCAAGCCCAAGCCAATGCGCAAGATCAACCTGGCTGGTACATGACAGGCGGGGCTGTACCGAACGGGCGCCAGCCATGGGAGTGGTGGCAGCGGTGGTCGGCCTCCACTTCAGCGACCAGACGAAGGCGGCCGTGCCCCGCTTCAACGTCCCACATTGCACCCGGAGCCTGCGCGAGGAGGCACTGGAGGTGGAGGCGCGCTCGACGCATTTGCTCGCGCTGCCGACGAACCACTGAGTGTTGTTAGTGGCTCCGCAGCCACGGCACGGATGCTGGAAGGAGCACGCGGAGTGTTCGACTACGACTCGGATCGCTCTCGCGCTGGTGATAAGCGCAAGGCGAGCGTCGACGACGATCACGGCCGTCCACCAAAAGGGCGGAGTCTGGGCGCATCGCGAGCCTTGCAACCAGTTCAGGAGATCCGCGCGCCAATGGGAGCATTCACTCGGGTCGGCGGTGGAGGCGGCGGAAGCGGCGGAAGCGGCGGCCAAGTGCTTCCCACCCGGCGGCTTCAATCCGGCATCCAGACCAACCAGGACGACGGCAACGGTATCTTCAAAGCGGAGAACGACGTGGATATCGGGCAGTACTCGGTCACGTTCTCACAGGGGGCAACGATTTGTGGATGGACTTCATCCCCTCGCCTGTGGTGGTCATCAAAGCGACGGCGCAGTTTTGTGCAGCTGGGTGTGTGGACGGCACTGTGCGAGTGTATTCGGCAGGCGGGCGACTGTGAGTGGATACTGTGGCTTCTCATCTGACCCAGTCTTTGGTCGTTCAAGTTCCCTATCCAGGCCACTGATATTGCTGGAAGCGAAGGCAGGCTGTTGATCTGACTGCGATGGCATCTTGCGTGTGATGTGAGTTGCTGTGCCATGATTCGGAACTGATGGCAGCGACGTCAAGAGTGGCCGTGTGTTCATCCCGCCATCACCCATGGACCACCTTATCGTCCAGCGGGAGAGGAGCCGACTACGATGTCGAGGAGACAGCGCTGCGACCCAACGGGACGCCGTACATCATCACCTCGGAACCAGCGGCATGGGTGTTTGACCGTGAAATGGGCCTGTGGACGCAGATTGCCTCTTCGTGGTGGTCGGCCTCACCGCTCAATGAGCACGAGGGCGGACACGTAATGGCCGTTCGACGCCGAGCGGCCTCTCGCCGAGATTGAGCAGAAGGTTGCGCAAAGTCACGCAGCAGCCCACCAGAGAGCAAGCCCAAGTGGTGGGACGAGTCATTATCGTGCGGGCACTACGAGACCGTCTGCGCGCAGCGCGCCTCCTTGGGTCCAAGGAAGAGTACCGCCACTGGCTCAAGGAATATGCCAAGTTCCTGGGCGACGAGAACTTCCGCGAGCGCGCGAGGACCTCCTATCGAGCTCATGGGCCCGGTGTATCAGTAAGCTAAGACGCGCTGATTTTCAGCTGACATCAGTGTCGACGGCAGAGGTGTCGACTGGGCGCCGCGCATGATGGGGACGCACAAACACGACTTTGCGCGTGACATGCTCGGTGTTCTCCGTCACTCGGTCGCGCTAGGGTCAGTGGCGCAGGAGAAGCTGCAGCTGCTCAAGAGTATTCAGTCTGCGGCGGGCCGATGGGCGAAAGAGGATTAGAGGCGTAAGCGTTATGAGTGAGGGGCAGGAGCCTAACCTGAGATGGCGACGAAGGGGTCAGCGATCATGTACCATAGCACAGCGACGATGTATTGAGAATGTACAGGTGTGTGGACATGGGTTACGCATAGCTCCAGGATCTGGTGCAATTTGGTGCGAGCGATGCGGTAATGTGGCCATGTGCGAGCCGTTATCCGGACGCCACATTTCAAGCCACCCAGGGGCGGCAGGCAATCGGCAGTCGGCAGAGGTAAACATTGCTCGTCCGCCATCACCTGCGCATCTCGCTATATCTACCTTGTCATCTCCTCTTTCTATCTCACATCCGCAGCAACCTCCCCTCGCAGTAAAGATGAGCAACGCTACCAACCCGTACGACTGCGCGACGTACCCCACCACGGGCGCCGCCACCTCTGCCCCACCCGCGTACTGGCCCCCAGCCCGCAACGCGACGAGCGACGACGAGCGCGCCTGCGTCGCCTTCCCCAACTACTATATGGTGCAGTGCTGCGGCACGGCGTCCAAGGCGACGAACGCGAACGGCGGCAGCGCGGCCATCCACGACCCCAAGTGCGGGTGGGAGGTGTGTATCTCCACGACGACGGACGACGAGTGGGAGGCGTGCTTCAAGACGATGGACGCGCAGCGCGGCAACGTCGCCGACAAGGGGTATTCGTTCAACTGCGCCAAGGCGGAGGAGGATGACAAGGAGGAGGAGAAGGAGAAGAGCGGCGCAAGGAGGATGGTCGTCGGCATGGGCGTCGTCGTCGCTGCGTGCGCCGCGCTGGTCCTGGTTTAGAGTGGGGTTTCATTTTCGGCCATCTGGGCTTGCTGGTGAGTACTACATTGAGGGCTCGGCTGACAGCAGCAAGGGTGCTTATTTCCTTATGTGCTTTATACTACGAGATCATGATGAAGTCTTCATCTGTACAGAATGACGGCGTGGGACGATGGAACAAAGCGAACCTTCGCTCCATCCTGACATATCACGCCGTTTGGGCCCTTGAAGTCAGTAAGGCCAGCGGAGCGCACGAGAGCAGCCAGTCCGTGCTACCCGCTGTACCGTCCGTGCTACACCCTTCGCAAGAGCCCCGGTACACGGCTACCGCTCTGAATTTGTGGTGCTAGGCGAGGGACAGCCCACAGCATGCTCGTCGGCGGCGTATTCCGGGTGTTTGGGGGCAGTCGCTTGGAGGGGTGAGGGGTGAGGAAAAGCAATCGCGCTCCGTTGTTTGGTCCAATCATAATTGCTTCCGCTCAGCCAACCTGTATTCAGCGTTCACTAATGTACGTACGACCAATGCTGAACTAATGTTATGCTAATGTGCACGTCTGCTTATGTATGCTGATGCTTGCGCGTGCTAACGTCCTCGATTCTTGGAAAGAGGCGTGAACGATTGGTTAAGGAGCGCGCTTGGGATGATACAACGTCGCAAGATGACGAGGCTTGGCGGCCGGGAGTGCCTCTGACAAAGAGGCCGGCTTTGGAGTCGAGAGACGTTCGAGGTGGCGTCCGTTGGGAGACGAGATGATGTGGTATCCTTTGGAGCTTTCAGCTTTTATCCTTGACGTTTGTAGTGCAGTTGGGACATCAGGTCGCTCGCGTGCTTCTTGGACGAGTCATCTTAAACGACGAGCTTGCCCCTCGTGATGGGGAGTTGCCCCCAATGCAGGCGACTAGCCCTAGGCGCCTGCTGTCGATGGTCGTCACTGAGGCGGCATGCTTCACTCTCCTCCCCAATTCTCCTAATGGGGTCCATCATGGCTAACATGGCTAACGGGGATCGTCCCGCGACCAACATTGTTCCACATCCCCACTCTGTCCCGCGTATAGCTACGCCCAGACTACATCCCTTTTCACCCTCCGCTCAACATTACCGTAACATTTCCATCACCACTCCATCTCCCACCTCTATCTCCACAGAATAACCAAGCCCCAGAGGCTCATGGGCCCGTCAGCGCGACAGCGCGAGCTCTCCTCCGCACGAAGATTGCCATCATCGCACTGTCGCCATGGTCCTCCCCTGCCTAAAGTGTCAGCCGCCGACGCGCGGAGGCGCCCGTCCTCCTCTCCCCCTCCTCTCCTTTCTTCGGCTGAGCGTTGCTCTATCACGAAGACGGCCAAGAAACCCCATCCGAGTGGCTAAGGAAGACTGTTGCGTGCGATCAATCGGAAGAAGTCCAACAGGGTCTTTCGACAAAGGAAGGCCTGGAACAGGAAGCTAAGGACGCCAACGAGGGCTTGTCGTACCCGGACCCGCGCCATGAGCCTCAGCGACAGTGCCCGGGGAGGCGTTGCCACATGTCAACCCCGCCAAGCCGAGCCCAGCCCCAGGCTGGAGGACCTCACACCGGACATCCTCGACGCCCGGTCTACCTGATCGAGTGGAAGTGACCTCGACTCTCTGGACTAAGTACGAATGGAGTGAGAATCGACAACCGAAACTAACTTCAATCTTGGCAACACCGAGGTCGCATTCGACACTCATGGGTGGACGTTGGTTTCGACTATCTGAAAGAAGAACTCTTCATCCACACGCGTTGCTTCCGACCGCGAGGGCCGACGTCCCCCAGTGACCTCGTGGCTTCCGCCCGTCACACGGCGGCCGAAGTACTGTTGTGCTTAGTAGCCATCAGGAATGGAGGGGCGGTGCGGTCATGGCCTAGAAACGCTGTCGGTACGTCAGGCAGCGTACCAGCGAGCTGCAACTTGGACCTACTGAACGCCCTTCGAGATGTGTCGGTAGTCGCCTAAGCACAACCGCCACCGCATCAAGGACATAGAGCCGCCCCAAAAGTGCTTCACCGCCGGCATGGACCGGCCGAACTCCATGCTGTGAGCAGCAGGGATGGAGATTAAGAGGTTCGAAGCTTGACCAGCGGCACCCGAGCCGCAAACAGACACGTCTTACCTTCCAGCCCTGGTCCCTAGCGCCAGTCGACTCGCGGAACACAGAGAGGCACACTGGGGAGGATGGCGACAGCCTTACATGTAGGTACAGTCAGTTAAGTGGTTTTCGTTGGCCATGTCCCCCGCAAGCCACCAACACGACGCAACACCTCGATGCTTCATTAGCCTGTAGTATCAGAGATGAGCTGCGCGCGACAACATGATCGCCGTCGCTCAATGGCACGACGGCAGACCGTCTTCGCCGCAGCAGATAAGGTAGCACTGTCGCTCAGATGCAAGAGGTAAAGAGGATTGAGCGTCCTGTGCTGAGATGTGCCACAGGCATACTGGGTCACGTGATCGCCTTCTCTTTTCAGCGTGCTTGCTGCCACCATACGGGCTGGCGACTAGATCGCACGCTGCACGCCCTCTGGAGTTGTTCCGCCTCAGCACCGTGCTGCACGACTAGCGCGTGCTGCCGGACCAGCGGGACGGCTTTGGACCCCACTGACATCCATGATATCTCATGGCATGCTGTGGGTCCAGCCACACGCCACTCTCTCAGACGACACTACGCCTCAACCCATGTCAGTCGGCGCGAGATATCGACACCCACACCCCTCGTCTCAACTAGCTCCCAACCACGTCGCCCCACAGTGACCTGTAAATGCCAGCGTATACGCGCTAGAGATCCATCTCTGTGCATAGTACAAGTGCCCAAACAACGCCGCTCGCTCGTCCCTTAGATAGTGGTCTCGTAGGGGCGGGCGGTGAGGGTCTCAGGAGCGTTGTTGACGATCGAGACCTTGCGGGCCTCACGGGGCTGAGCAGGGAGACGCTTGAGAACGACGGTCTCGCCCTTCTCCTTGGCCTCACGCTTCTTGGCGGCGTTCGACTTGACGCGGTCGAGGAACTCCTGGCGGCACTTGGAGTGCTTGACGTGCTCGATGCGGACGTTGACACGCTTCTCCATGTAGCGGCCGTTGACGACCTTGTAGCAGATGACACCGACGGCGCGGGGGGCAACGTTGAAGACGATGCCGGTCTTGCCGTGGTAGAACTTGTGGGGCATACCCTTCTGCTGCGAGGCGTTGGCGACAATGTCGACAATGTCTCCGATCTTGAAGATCTTAAGGAAGGTCGACACGTTCGGAGCACCGTGCTCTGAATGTTAGCGTATGCTCGACTTTGACGAGGGGGGGCCTGGGTCGGCACTGGGACGTGTTTGGGCAGTTCTAAAGAGTGTTGGGTAGGCGGATGGTAGGTTTGTGAGTCTGATAGCAGGTTTTGTTGGGTGGTCGTGCGCGGACAGGACTTAGGACAAGGACTCAACATCCAGCCGTCGTCCGCCTCGCAGACCAACCCAACGGCACGCTGTCCATCACGACCCATGTCCTCCATCGCGCCCAACATCCCCGTTATGCAGAGCCTGCCCTCCGACATCCCAAGTACCGCCCAAGCCACTCCCAGACCTCGCCAAGGTCCGTTCTCGAGTTCGCGACTTACGGCGGTGCTTCTGCGCTTAAAAGTCAGCATTGAACGCTCTCGTTTGACCTACAGAACATGTGACGCGTGCGCGCGCGGGAACCGAAGCTGAGACGTTAGCAAGAGTCTTGAGGCCATCACGAGCCCCGAGGAGGCCACCAAGGTCATCCAACACTCTGCCGAGGTGGTGGACGGTCGGCGGACCTCCCCGCGGCCCCGATTCGCGAAACTAACGAGTGAGGCATGTTGGGCGACTTTTTCTGTAGCGTTAGGACGTCTGCTCGCTGCTAAGGTCGTCGTCGCTGTCGGTGACGGCGAGCGCACTCACTTTGTTGCTGGTTGAGGAGTATCACTTCAGCCGTCGAATTCCTACCCCCCGTAGCACCCTCCAACTGACCACGTTTGCTTCCGCTCTCCATAGTCAAGGGAGAGATTGTCAGGGCCCTCTCAGGCACAACTCCGACAGTCTCGAGTTTTTGACAGGCACCAGTTTGTCTATAACGCCGAATTTCCGACGAACACAGACAGATGGCCAGTTTTGGTTCCGCGTCTCGAGAGCCGTTGAGGACGTCAAAGATTGCTGGGTCCTCATCCTTCAACCCTCAACAGCCGCCATGACCGCCGCCCCTCGGTACGTCGACTTCCCGGACATCTCGCACGCAGGACACATCGCGAACGCACTCGGCAGCGCACGGCGCGAAGGACGGGAGACAGAGAGAAAGAGAGAGGACACGAGGAGGAGCTTGGGAGAAGGGCACAATTTGGAGGCGAAGGGCGGGCCAGATCTCGTCGACGAAGGTTGTTGCGGGTTGCGTACGGCGTGCGCGTAGCGTGCCCCGGCGTGAGCCTGTGATCCTACGTCTTGGCGTGCTCTTGTTCGCTCTGTAGCCCAAGTTGTGCGCAAGCTTGGACACGAGTGGTCCGATTGCTGGAGGGCAGCTGGACTTCTCGTGTGACAGCTCTGTGTTCTCTCTCGTCTCTCCCAGAGATCCGTCGGCCGCGCGCGCGCTGCCGAAATGCGCATCGCAATGTGTCGAGTCGTTTGGGGAGGAGCGCGGAGTCTGGATCCAACTCTGCGCATATTTTGGGCGGGCGCACGTACCAGAGGTCTGAGTCTTTGGACTTGGACCAACGAGTAGTCGCGCCTGCCCTCCTACCCAAACGACAATCCATCCCACTGCTCTCGGGAGCGCACGCTGACAGTCGCAGCAAGCAGTCCAAGACCTACAAGGTCCCGAAGCGCCCTTACGAGGCCGCCCGTCTCGACGCCGAGCTCAAGGTGAGATCCAGCTACCCTCCCTCCTTGGCCCAAACTAACATCCAGCTCGCCGGCGAGTACGGTCTCCGCAACAAGCGTGAGATCTGGCGCATTCAGCTCACCCTCTCGAAGATCCGTCGTGCGCCCGTGAGCTCCTCAAGCTCGACGACAAGGACCCCAAGCGTCTCTTCGAGGGCAACGCCCTCATCCGCCGTCTCGTGCGCATCGGTGTGCTCGACGACTCGCGCATGCGTCTCGACTACGTCCTGCCCTCAAGACCGAGGACTTCCTTGAGCGTCGTCTCCAGACCCAGGTGTTCAAGCTCGGCCTCGCCAAGTCGGTCCACCACGCCCGTGTCCTCATCCGCCAGCGCCACATCCGCGTCGGCAAGCAGGTCGTCAACGTCCCCTCGTTCGTTGTCCGCCTCGACTCGCAGAAGCACATCGACTACTCGCTCAAGTCGCCCTACGGCGGCGGCCGCCCCGGCCGTGTCCAGCGCAAGCGCGCCAAGGCCGCGTCGGGTGGTGACGGTGAGGACGCCGAGGAGGACGAGGAGTAGGCCCATCTCCTTTAAAAGACCCTAGCGGTTCCCGTCTCGGCTCCTTTGTACATTGCGGGGTGGTATATATGCATATACTACCAGACCAACCACTAGAGAGGGCTGCGGCTAGGCTGTAGTAGAGGGTCACTGGGCCTTGGATCATCTGCATTGGGCTGCTTTATGTGTGCGGGGTTGCAAGGGAGCTGAGCTGTGGTGCATGACGGGGAAACTATGATCTACATGGTCGGGACGTAAGATAGTCTCAGCCCAGGTGTGGAAGAGCTACCCGAATCGCTGCCGTGCGATAGATTTAAGCCTGGGGTCAGCTTCGAAACGTACGGGACAGCAAGCTGCTTTCACGCTCATACGCACATCTCCATTGCTGCGTTGTCCTTCTCACGCCTCTCCGCTACTCGCTCCTCATAGGCAGCCCGCCGCTCAGCAGCAGCCTCAGCCTGGCGCTCGGCACGCCGGGACGCAGAGCCTTCTTGTGCTCGCAGCCTGGAGTCAGCTTGTATCAGCAATCGACAACTAACGCAGCGGCGAATCCGCCGTCGTCGCCCATGAGGGTGTCGTCATCAATTTCCAGCCCAGCAGCGGCGTCCTTGTCCCGCATCTGCCGGTTTTGCTCGTTGGCGGCGCGCTTCTCCGCCTGCCGGCCCTCGCGGCCAGTCTGCCTGGGAGCGATCTCCTCGACGCGGTCCAGAATGACCTTGCGGCCAGCACGGCGCTCAGCGTTGCGCTCCCTGCGCTCGGTCTCGGCTTGCACTTCGCGCGCCATCTGGCGCTCAGCGACTGTCGGCGCACTGGGGCCGACGTGCTCGCTCAGCTGTGGTCCCAGGGATGGCGAGTCGGCGCGCTCCGGCACAGGGCCAACTTCCTCCTCACTATCCTCTTTATCATCGCCGACCGCGCCTTCATCTGCGCTGGGGCGGAGCTTCGAGTGCGTCGCGCGGTCAACTGACGCGCGCGCAGCAGCCAGCTCGACTGAGTTGAAACGCGAGCTCGCCGTGAACGACCACTTGCTATACTGTCAGCTCAGCCCAGTCCCTCAATCTCACTAGGCCGTGTTCTCTGATGCTGGGATACTCGTGCTTTCGTGAGGGGTGTAGCAAGCTCGTGGGAGGGCGCCGTCATTCCAGCGCCTCACGAAGCGACGGAAATACTTGTGGGCATCGGCAGAGGAGAGCTGGTCAAGATACTTGCCGCGCTCCTCCTTGAGCCAGAAGCGAAACTCGCTGGCTTTGAGACTGTCGGTCGATACGCGGGGGCACGGCTGGCGTCAGCATCGCGAGCGGCGTGGAGACATTGCAATGGGAGGTTAGGTATGGGCTACGCAGCCACGAAGGCTCGCGCCCAACAGCAGAAATTGGAGAGGAATTAGAAGTTGGAGAAAAAAAAGAGGATCGGAACTAGACGCACAAGTAGTCCTCCTCTGTGATACGTTCCACACCGAGATCCTCTAAGTCGAACAGATCCTCTGACGACTCGCTTGGCGACCGGTCCCGACGGCGGCGGCGGCTGGGTGGCGAGTCTGAGCGCTTCTTGTCATAGCTCTCCCGCCGTGAGCGCTCGCCCCGATCGTCCTCACGGTCGCGCCTACGATCGCGGTCGCGGTCGCGGTCACGTCTGTCTCTGTCCCCGTCATGGCGCGAGCGCCGCTCCTTCCGCTCGTCCCGATCGTCTCGGACGTCCCTACTGCGCCGTTTGCTCTCCCGCTCCCGGTCGTAGTCGCGCTTCCGTTCCCGCTCTCGGTCGCGAGCACGATCTTCGCGATCCCTGCGAGACGAATCGTGCCGCCGGCGGTCCTTCTCGTATTCGTGATCGTCCCCTTCGCGCGATCGCCTCTTCTCACGAGGAGAGCGCGACCTGTCCCGGTGGGATGAAGGCATGGTGTTCTCCAGCGATCACCAGAAGATGACGGGGTGGGCGGATGGAGCAATGTACGAGCGAACAACGTAGGTCGTGCCTGGAAATCGAAGTGGAGGGGTGGAGGTATGAAGGAAGGTGGGCGGCGAACTGCGGGCAAGGGCAGTGGCAGTTGTGCGACTCGTGCCCTTCCAACTGGCGAGCGCATGTTTCATGCATCAGAGAACTGGGGGACTAGTCTGGTAGCATGGTAGAGAATGGCCGCCAATGAGAAACCCCAAGACTATACTGTTCTCTGCCGCACGGGTGGCCGACCGTGAGAGAGGAGGGGCGCACAATAGCTACTGCGGCACAGGGAGGAAGAAGCCATACTACGCATCCCGGCGCACAGGACCTACACCTTGCTTCTGACTTGCCGTCGAGAAGCGAAACCTTTCGTGCGAACGAACTGTGAATCCCTTCTGACGAGCATTATCTAGATCTGCGGCGTATCTTCTCGTCGCAACGCACACAGACCGTCTGGGACCTTGGGATCGCTGTGAGACTGCCGCCGAACTCATTTGCTCTCTCCACTCGAGTGCACCGATCACAACGATCACGCCTCCTTCTCTACGCAAATGCAAACGGCAGCCACGCGCCGCGTCGCGTCTCAATCGATTCAGCGCCGAACTTAAAGACTCCTTGAATCCGAACAAGCCGCGGGGCGCTTTCATTGACGCGTGGCGCGTCTATTCCGACTTGGTCGGTGTAGTGTCTGTCCGGAACCAGCAGGCACCCCGCGCACCCCGCGAGGTCACACTACCCTGCATTCCACTGTCAGTTGCGAATCTTGTGTAGAGCGGTGCAGTCGACAGATGCGCGTTGTCTGCTTTGCTTGCTGGTTGGCTGAGACAAGTGGAGGGGGGGGGGCTCACTTTCAATTGTCGACCATGAAGTGGGGGCATGAGAGGGGCCTCAAGCCTCAAGAATGGCCTCTCCAACCTTCCAGTGGCTTCCGCACAGACCCTCGCCGATAAGTCATATCGCGCCCCCTTTGCCCCTAACTTTGCAAGCCGCTGTCGTCACATTCTCCATATGCCAAGCCACACTTGATCAAAAGCCCTCATTCATTCCTATTCGCTACAAGGGGAGGAGGCTGTATGGGGGCGCCTGGGTATTATTATTGATCAGCTGAGAAGTTAATGGGATCTGTGAACTTTGTATAATCAAATGGCGAGCATGGCCTGGAAGAGAGCGGGGCATACATAGCCTCGGTGGAGCTGGTCGGGACCCCGGGGCCTTAAGGTGGAGTCATCTGCCTTCGGTGATCAGCAGATTGATTAGTTTGATGGGAATGGTTGACAAGATCAAGTTGTAGAGCAGGAGAGAGAGAGGCTGACCCCAAGCTGGCATTTTGGTCCCTGAACCTAGAGTACAGCGGCAGTGGTTGCTCAGATGGCCCCAGCTGCTCACTACTACTACTACGTACTTTGCTCACTGTACGGTTGATTCGGCTTGCACGCCCATTATTTTGAGGGGATTCAGGGTGACTTAAAAGGGTGATAGGAGGATGGTCACAAGCTCAGGCGTTGTGCGGCAGTTTACGTTTTGGGACCTTTGGGCCCCCCCCCACGCCCTTGCACCATGCACCTTCCTTCCTTGCTTGGCTCTGACTGAGAGTAGCCCTCATGTAATCTCTCTCACTTAGTACTAACTCACCTGGGCGTTGTCATTCCATCACTTTCCTGGCCCCCATAGGCTACCCATCCCACCCCCTCCCCCATACGTCGTGCCCCCATTGGCACATCCATCCACGTCTTGGCTCTAGCCTTAGCCTACATCATCATATCAACGTTCTCAACTTGCCTTTCTCATTTGCTCTTCTCTTCATTGCATTGGGCTTCATCACCAACAACAACCTTCACGCACACACACAACTAAAGTAACAACATCATCATGGCCGGCATCGCCCGCGACTGGAAAGGTCTCCAAGACCACTGTAAGTTTCCCATTGACCAACTTGATCGCCAACGCCGTCATGAGCAAGCTTGCTGACACATGCAGCTTAACTTGGGCAACCTTCCTCCTAGGAAGCAGTCCGTAGCTCCCGCTGTAAGTCTTTGTCGGATGCTCTTCTTCCTTGTGATCTCCTGCTCACTCTGCAGTCGTTCCCTCGTACCCCTACTCGTGTCAATCCCAGTAAGTAGCTGTTGTTGGAGCTGAGATTCCCAATCAATGACCTAACATTCAGACCAGCCTCCCTGGCCTGCGTACCGTGGTTACCATGAGTACTCGTTCGCCCATGTAAGTGTCCAAGTCCAAGAAGGACGCCACTGCCGATCACGAGATCGGCTGTGTCTGAGCTTGCAGAACGCTGACTCAAACCAGGCTGTTATGGGCGTCCGTCTCCCCACCATCTTGAACAAGGCCATCCAGGACGTCTACCTCACTCTTAACCAGGAGTACGACGAGGAGCGCATCACCGACCTCCTCAAGTGTGTCGAGCGCATGGAGGTCCTCATGGACGATCTCCAGGGCAACGCAAGCTCCGCCCTGTCATTGACGATGGCGCCGGTGACGTCGCGCTCTGGAACAAGGTGGGTGCGAGATGATTGGCTATGTCATGGCCAGGGCTTACATCTCAGGAAATCGCAAAGTACTTCAAGGGCAAGGACTTTATGAACGCTCCGTGGCTCTTCGCCGAGGCTTACAAGTACCGTCGTCTCCGCGAGTGCTTCTCCCTCAGCAAGTTCTGGGTCGAGTACGATGTGTTCTTCCGCCAGAAGGTGAGTGGCGTGATTTATGGAGAGAGCTGTGCTGATTGCAGTGCGACACCTTCAGCCGCTCGGCGACTGCCGTATGGAGCTTGCTGCCCGTTTCGCGAGACCACGAGACGAGAACCTGTCTGCCGAGGAGAAGATTACCAAGAACAAGCTCATCTTCCACGAGCTCGCTCAGAGTGAGTCTCCCCTAGTCCATGGGCTGGCTAGATACCGTACAGTTGCTGACTGCAGTCTGTCTTTGGGGCAACTCGACTGTACCTGTCGCTGCTCATTGACATGACCGAGGACGACATCAAGGCCCTTCAGTCTACTGGTGGTGACCACCTGCTGCCACCGAGAAGAACATTCTCGGCAACAACCTCAATGAGCTCGCGAGCTCGTTGTCAACCTCAAGGGCGGCCGCATGACTTTATCCTTGACAACGCCGGTTTCGAACTGTACACCGACCTTGTGTTTGCCGACTGGCTATCCAGTCGGGTATCTGCCGCGAGGTCCACTTCCACGGCAAGGTGAGCCTGCAAGCACAAAGTCAGTCAACTGCTTAGATCCTCCCTGGTTCGTCAGTGACGTCCGTCGCCAGGACTGGAACTGGATCCTCAACCAGTGTGTCTACGGTCACCTCTTCCAGGGCGACGACCACACCGACGTCTCCGAGGACGACATCCTCCACCTTCGCATCCTCGGCAAGCGCTGGAAGCAGTTTGAGGCCGAGGGCAAGTTCCAGTACCACCAGCACCCCTTCTGGTGCACTGGCTTCACCTTCTGGCACCTCCACTCTGAGGCCCTGACCTCTGGGACACTCTCTGCGAGTCTGACCTCGTCATCTTCAAGGGTGACCTTAACCACCGGTGAGTTTTGCCCCGTTGATGAGAAATGAGAACCACGCTGACAGGACCAGTAAGCTCACCTACGACTGCCACGCGCCTCCTTCGACACCATTTGCCCAGGCAATTGGTCCCTTGGCGAGCGAGCCAGGAGCGCCGCCCATCTGCTCGCTGCGTACCATCAAGTCGGACGTCGTCGTTGGTCTGCCTGAGGGAGTTGCCGAGAAGCTCGACCAGACTGAGACGGAGAACTGGAAGATTTCCGGCAAGTATGCCGTTGTCCTCTTGTCGCCGGGCGACAAGGGCCTTAAGATCTAAGCAAGGGAAAGAAGTTGCACAAGGGAAAATGCGTATCACATATGCTCGAAGACTGCCAGGATTGTAGCTTAATCTCTATGCTAAGCGATATTGTCACCAGTGTTGCGTCGTGGCCACCTCAACAGCGCGCAGAGGCAACATGGATGGATAAGGGGTGGTCATTTTGGTGACCGGAGCTCGGGCCGCGTATAGCCGAGCTCGCCTCCACCAGCACGTCCACTGTTTAACTGCGACTCCCGAGACGACGTGCATTTAGAGTTGTCACGATCTTGCTCACTATCACCATGCGGCTCTTCACAGCTACGGCCAAGCGCAGTCTGTATGCCTCCCTCTCTCCGACCGCTCGGCCATTGACTGCCCAAGTCTCACGATGCTTGAGCACAACCCCTCCTCGAGCTCGTGAGCGCAAGCTGCCGGCAACATTCTATCGCGGTGGCACTTCTAAAGCACTTCTGATCCAGCGCGACGACCTGCCTCCGCACGGCGCGAAGCGGGATAGCATTCTCCTGTCGGCGATGGGCAGCCCAGATCCCAATGGAAGGTAAGCAGGCGCAAGTGTGTACCGAAATTTCGCCAGGCGGAGCGGACGTTCATCAGCGAGGAAGGTGTCAATGGCATGGTGCATGACGCTTGATTCTGCACTGATGGGCGAAAGGATTGCCTGTGTCCAAGACGGAGCTGATGGCAGACAACTTGATGGCATGGGCGGAGGATACTCGAGCGTCTCCAAGGTCGCGATCATCGGCAAATCGGGCGAGGACGGGTGCGACGTCGACTACGAGTTTGTACAGATCCTCGTCGACAAGCTGGGTGTAGACTACGGCAGTAACTGCGGCAACATGCTTGCAGTGAGTCTCCATAGCTGATGCTCTCTGATCCGATACCGGGACTGTCGATGGCATAAGCAGCCAGACGTGATGGAATGCTGACGCCAGGCAGTCGGCCCATTCGCACTGGAGACGGGCCTCGTCGAGCCGCGAGAAGCCGACGGGCTCAACCTCGTGCGCATCTTCAACACCAACACGAAGAAGGTCATCCACGCGCGCTTCCCAATCTACCCGGGCACGCGCGACGCCGCCCTCGAGGGCGACTTCGCCATCGACGGCGTCTCCGGAACCCATGCGCGCATCACGCTCGACTTCATCTCGCCCGAGGGCTCGCGGACGGGCAAGCTCATGCCGACGGGCAATGTCGTGGACGACCTCGACTTTCCGGGAGGCAGCATCAGAGCGAGTCTGATGGACTGCGGCAACCCGTGCGTCTTCGTGCTCGCCTCCGACCTCGGCATCGTGCCCACCCTCCTCCCCGCCGACTTCACGCTCAGCATGCTCCAAAGACTAGACGACATCCGCAACGCCGCGGCGGTCAAGATGGGCCTCGTGTCCTCTCTTGAGGCCGCGCAGGAACGCAACGCCGTCCCGAAAGTGTGTGTCATGAGCCCCGCGAACACGCACATAGTCCTCTCCGGCGCCACAGTCCGCGCGGACCAGATCGACCTAGTCACACGGTGTATCTCCTCGGGCGACCCGCACCGCGCGCTCCCCATCACCGCGTCTCTGTGTACTGCCGCCGCCGCCCATGTCGAGGGCTCGATTGTCCAGCAGGTCCTCAGTGCCGCCCGCGTCTCGGACGGCATCGTGATCGGGCACGCGTCGGGGACCATTGCCGTGGATGCCGACGTCGTGAGGGGCGACGATGGACTGCTGCATGTCCCCAAGGCGCGCGTGTTCCGGACCGCTCGCAAGCTGTTTGAGGGGAATGTGTTCTATCGGGAGTGAGCTTGCCGTTACTGCCGGGCGAGGTGCGGCGAGCGGGTGACGAGCGGGTGATGAGCGTCGATCGGCGACCTGTCCTCATTGCACACTTCCAACGCGCTACTGAGAGAACATGGGGCATTGCGAATGGGGTATTGGGAGTTGTGGGGTTGTCATCGCAAGTGAGGAGTTTGGTCAACCGCCAACGCCTGTTGCGTGTCCTCAAGACGCCCGTCTGGGGTTCACAGCTGTAGAAATACACCCAGTTCAAGCACGCAGCGAGCGAGCAATCGACGGCAGCGAGGTTAATCAATCAACATTGGGGCGATCAGGTCGCCGGTAGTCGCCGTCTATCATCTGCAATCATTTAGCAGCCTCCATATCTCGCTGCCCCATTAATTGTTGACATCGAGTACAGCTTCGATAGGCAACATCTCCAGATCTCCTCCGCTAGGCTCGCTGCCTTGGAAGCTTGGCAGGTAACAGCCCTTCTCCCTTCATTCCGCGGGACTCGCCTTCTGTGCGCGCGCATTTACGGTACGGAGATAACCTTACACAACCACTCGAAACATGAGATCTGTGGGGCCAGCCCATTAGTCTCGTAGCGCAAGCTGGAAGCAGCAAGATCTGCAAGAAGGGGGGGACCCACATCGGGGAGTTCCTGGGTGATCTGCGCAGTCGATACGGCCGTAACGGGGATTTTCGAAGAATGTGGACGGCAACTCCAGACTCAGTCAGGTCAGCTGCAACTGGGCGTGACTCGCAAGACAGCAGCGTCCACTTGCCCGGAGCCTGTTAATCGTTGCACTTGGGCTGGAGTGCCTTACTTAGTCCGGGAACACAGTCCGCCTCGATATACCGCTTAATTGCAAACGACCCCTCGCCGCGGCGCACTTGCCAACGCCTCGCCGGCGGCGTAGAGGAGGTCAGCTGGGCCGTCCGGGTAGCTTGACGTCACGGACCTGAGCTGGTCCGCCCATCGAGTCGGATGGGATCCGGCAAACAGCGGCTGGCGCCGGACACATGCCCATGCCCACATCCACATGCTCCCCGCATGGGCCCACGACTGTGGGGCTTCCGCCGGCTTGCACGGCACGACGCTAGCGTCCTGAGGCACGCTACCATTGAGGCGTTCTTCCCTGGTGGCCCTGCTTCCCCAGGTGTTGCGGGGTTGCCAAGCGACTAGTGGCAGAATTAGAAACGCACTCCTTCGGTCAGCACCTCGGGTCGGCGGCCGTTGTGGGTATCGGGATCTCCGGGGTTGGGCTATTGATTGGCGATGGCGGCCATGCATTCCGCTGAAGGAGGCCGTGTACCCTGCAATGCGTGTGGGCAATGGGCAACGTACCAGACAATGAATGGTATTCGGCGACAACAACTGCTTCTTGCGGGATGATGACCAACCAGGTCGCCGGTGTGCGATGTGAGGCGTGAGGCGTGGGATGAAGGGTAGAGGTAGGGCTGGCTGTGGCTGCCACCTGATATATCACCCTCTCGCGAGCAAGCACCCGTCTCCCCATCGTTCCACTCTCCTCGTATCTTGATAACAATGAGCGTACACACAATGTCATACGACGACGCGGTACGCAGCAGCTCCGACACGCCGCCGGAGAAGGAGCATGATCGCCACATCGAGGCCTCCAGCATGGAGCGCCACCGGCGCCACTCCCAGGCCATCAACATGAATGCCAGTGCCAAGTGAGTGTTGCCTTGCGCGCGAGACTTGGACGCGAGATTCGTGCCAGCGGTCGCGGCGCGGCACAGTCGCGTCTGTTGTAGTGCCCCTGAAGACGGCCCATCCTAATGTGGTTTTGTCTCTGCTAGTCATCTTGGACTCTAAGACGCGTGTTAGAGGCCCTAGCTCGGGAACCCACAACCGCGCTGACACGCAGAATCCAGAACCCGCTCTTCGGCATTCCCAAGGAAGAACTCTTTGGCGACGTGAAGCGGTTCTGCGATGAGCACGGCTTCGAGGACGTCGGCCTTTTCCAGCGCGCGTCGCTGGTTGGCCAAGCCCCCATGAAGTTCGAGGAATACACCGAACTCACCGATGAGGACAAGTACTGGCTCCGTCGAGAGAAGACGCACAAGTGGTCGCAGCCGCGCGCGCTCGTCATGACCGTCGTGCTCGCGTCCGTCGGTGCGGCCGTGCAGGGCTGGGACCAGACGGGGTCCAACGGCGCCAACCTCTCGTTCCCGATCGAGTTCGGCATCGACGACCGCGAGGGCCAGCCGAACGCGTACAACAACTCGTGGATTGTCGGCCTCGTCAACTCGGCGCCGTACTTTGGCTCAGCGTTCTTGGGGTGCTGGCTCAACGACCCCGTCAACAACTGGCTGGGCCGCCGCGGGACTATTTTTATCTCGGCGATTTTCTGCCTCCTCACTCCACTGGGCTCGGCGATCACGCGCAACTGGTACCAGCTCTTCATCTGCCGTGTCCTCATGGGCATCGGTATGGGCCTCAAAGCGTCGACTGTGCCGATCTTCAATGCGGAGAACGTGCCCGCGAGCGTGCGCGGCGGCCTCGTCATGAGCTGGCAGCTCTGGACTGCCTTCGGCATCTTCCTCGGCTTCAGCGCCAACCTCGCCGTGTTCAATGTCGGCAAGATCGCCTGGCGCCTCCAGCTCGGCTCGGCCTTCATCCCCGCCGTCCCCCTCGTCCTGGGCGTATACCTGTGCCCCGAGAGCCCGCGCTGGCTCATGAAGAAGGGCCGGTACCAGCAGGCATACAAGAGTCTGCTCCGCCTGCGCAACTCGCCCGTCCAGGCCGCGCGCGACTTGTACTATGTCCATGCGCAGCTTATCGAGGAGTATGCCGCGATTGGTGACTCGAGCTACATCACTCGCTTTGCCCAGCTCTTCACAATCCCGCGTGTGCGCCGCGCGACTGTCGCGTCGTTCGTGGTCATGCTCGCGCAGCAGATGTGTGGCATCAACATTATTGGTACGTCCAATCTTAGCTGCTGGTGCTGCGTGTCTGAGCGCCACCATGAGCAATCTCGCGAAGGTTCTTGCTAACTCCTCAGCTTTCTGTGAGTGTCTGAACGGCTATCGGCTTGCTGCGGTCGGTGTCAAGATTCGAGGAAGACTAGATCGAGGTAGACAAGGCGGTACAGAGTTTCTCTCAATTCCCGAGAGTTTTATCCAGAAACCCACCCACTTGACTACCTCCGTTCCCAACTCGCCCCTCCCCCTGCTAACCCCAGACTCGTCCTCGGTCTTCAAACAGGCCGGCTACGATGCCCTCCAATGCCTCTTCGCGTCTTTCGGATTCGGCTTGCTCAACTTTGTCTTCGCCATCCCGGCCGTGTTCACGATCGACACCTTTGGCCGCCGCAACCTCCTCCTGTCGACCTTCCCGAACATGGCCTGGACCCTGCTCGTCACTGGGTAGGCTCTCACCATACAACTGAGCTGACTCCAGCCTCATGTTCCTCCTCCCCGGCCCCGTCAAGGACGAGCACACGGGCGAGATTATCAGCAAGGGGTCGGGCGCGCGTCTGCCCCTCATTGCCCTGTTCATCTACCTCTTCGCCATCTTCTACTCGGTCGGCGAGGGCCCTGTTCCGTGAGTCCCTATCCCTCATCCACCTCATCTTGGGAGGCGCTGACATCAGCTTCGCGTACTCGGCCGAGGTGTTCCCCATCACGCACCGCGAGGTCGGCATGGGCTGGGCTGTCGCCACGTGTCTCTTCTGGGCCGGCGTCCTCGGCCTCACCTGGCCCGCGATGGTCAAGGCAATGACGCCGACCGGCGCGTTCGGCTTCTATGCGGGTCTGAACGTGCTCGCGTGCATCATGATCTTCCTCTTCCTCCCCGAGACCAAGCAGCTCACCCTCGAGGAGCTCGACTATGTCGTGAGTACCGCAGCGCCAGCTCACACACCTTGTAGACGAATGAAAGAGAAAGGCGCACTGGAGGCCGACGAACAATGGCTGACAGCAGTTCGGCGTCCCGACCGCCAAGCACGCGAGCTACCAGGCGACGACGTGGCTGCCGTGGTTCATCAAGCGGTACATCTTCTGCAACAAGCGTGCCCACCTCAAGCCGCTGTACAACCTCGAGGAGGTCGGCGGTATCGAGAAGGACCCGGAGTACGCCGCCATGTCGGCCGGTCCGGCCCACTAGGCTAGTAATACGAGGTCGAGTTGTGGCTGTAACCAAGCAAAGTAAATTGTATGCGCGGGAAATGCAGTGTTGCGGAGTAAAGTTGGACCGCACCGCGTCGCGAAGCTACACTTGCGTACTCGGCGCGATCGTCGGCGAGGGTGACACGAACTAACAGCTACCCTCGTTCCCAGCCCCTATCGACGTCCTGGAGTTCTGGAACTCGTTAGCCTGTCAGGCTGATGTCTACGTCGACGCTGCGGATTGACGACGGGTGGCGACGGTGGTCCGTGACGTCAGACACCAACCACGTTCCAACGTCCTCCCCCACTCGAGATCTCGACAACTACATATGTAGGCCAACGCCCAAACGTGCGCCGACAAGTGTCTCACTACCATTCATCACTGCACCGCTAGCTCACTCATTCTGATACGATGAACCCGAACGCGAACGCGAACGCTGCGACCAACGCCCAGGTCGGCGCGGCGGGCACCCACTCGACCGGCGCAAGTGAGTGGTCGCGACAGATCGCGACGTGATGGCCACCCGGCGTCTTCTTTCGAGGAGACGAGGCTAGGCTCATGGACGAGAGCTGACAGGCAGAAGTCGGCGAGTCGCTCAAGGACGGCTGGAAGAGTACGTCCATCTCTCCCCCCCACACCCCTCGCCACTGAACCATCCATCTGACCTCGTGTTCTCCAACACGTGTCCACCCCATCTACCCCTTCCCCCACTCTCTCCCGACATTGTCCTGACGGCAGTGTTCCACGGCGCGGGGGAGGAACTCCGCGGCAACATCAACGCCGCGCTCGACGGTGCCGGCGACGCCATTGCCGGACGCGAGCGCCCGCTCCCCAGCTCCGGGGAGGCTGTCGCGGCACGCGGCGCGGCCGAGGCGGAGCAGGGACGCATGGGGCTGGAGCGGACTGAGGCGGCGGCGAACGCTGAGAATGCGCGTAGGATGTGATTAGGCGTCAGTGGGTGGAATATGCCAGCGGCGGCGTGTTGTCGGGGGTCGTTTAAGCTTCCTTTTATTTTCAGCGATTCAGCTGTTGTCAGTAGCACTGCGCAGTCGTGAGCTTCATGTAGACGGTGCAAGGGCGGATAGTGCAGATGCCATCTCGTGTTTGATGGAGTACACACTCGCGTGCTATTACTGGCCGTTGATAAAGCACACGCGCTCGCAGGGATCGCAGGGGAGCTTTTCCAGCCTGCCATGTGCTGTAGCTGGAAGCCCAGCCTGAAGTCGGACATCGGCAAGTCGGCAGTCACCTGGCGTAGTACGATGCCTGTTGGCTGGGTGACTAGACTCGTACGTATTATTGGACGATCATGGACAAAGAGCGACGAGACCCGCAGAGCGCTTCCACTTGCCCGCCTCGCGTGAGCCGCATCGATGGCGCGTGCAACATGCATCGCCACCGACGTGATGCTTTCTACGCCAACGAGCAGAGCAAGCAGAAAGACGGAGATAGACATGCCGGAGTGCCTACTACACTTGATTATTCAACCCTGGACGGTTGTGCAAGAAGAGCGTTAGAGCAGAAGAATTCTGTTGAGGCCAAGGAGCCGAGGTTGGAGCCAACCCACGCGGCTTATTCTCATGACTCCAGGACAGCTCCAGGACTGATCATCTTGTCGTGAGCCGCCTAAAAGATACAGCGAGCAGCATAGGAGCCGCAGGTCGATGTGGTAATCGTAAAGGTTAGTGGCAATCCCAAAGGGGCAATTGTTCCAGGGATATGGGATGGCGTGCTACGTCATGTATCGCGGCGTTCCTGAGGTTGTTTGTACAGTTGCTTCACCTGCTTCACCCGTCACACCTCGAGCGAGACCTTTGCTCTCGTTGGCCGTAGACAAAGATATGGCTTGCTCTGCTCTTCTCTGCTCTGCTCCACTCGAGTCGTGCATCCCGCGCGAGCCCAACTCCACATGCAGCAAGTAGTGCACACGAGTCCAGAGCTTGCCAAGCGGCCGGCATCTCTGTACTAGTCTGCTCTAGGCCTCGCTCTCCACGCATGCCACACCTTGTGCAACCAACCGGTTCATCTCGACACCTATATCGCGATCCCTTGCTCCCGACATCCAGGCATACTGACGAGCGCTCGACTGATCCAACTTCCATCTCGCCCCAGCACGCCATCTCGTCCTCATCCACATCTCGTATCTGCGCCCCCTGTCCAATTACCCAGACTTTCCAGACCCAGCGCACTGTCAACATAAGCGGATGAACCCGACGCCAAATCTCGACTTTCCTCACCATCCATCTTACGCCCTAGCAGACCGCAATGTCGGACACGATCAGAGCACACCCGCACGATAAGGAGGACAAGGGGTGGCACGACGGCCACTCTGACGCCGACGTCGAGCGCCACGGCCACCCGTACGAGGTGCCCGTCTTCATCGACGACAAGGCAACGATCCCGAGCGGCACCTTCGACCCAGTGTACGAGGCCAAGGCGCGCGTGCTGAACCGCGCAGTAAGCTTTGTCGTTGCCGCTCCACTGACGACCAGATCCAGGAGATCGGTATGGGATGGTACCAGTGGCAGCTGTTTGTCGTCGTCGGGTTCGGCTGGGCGAGCGACAACATGTGGCCGATCGTGACGTCGCTGATCTGTGAGTTTTGAGCTGCAGATCGGGAGCGCCGATCGCCAAGCCTGGCCTCTGGCACCACCACTTCCAGCCCCGCTGACACCTCAGTGCCCCCCGTCGCCCTCGAGTTCCGCGTCGCCCGCCCGCCGCTCCTCACCCTCGCGCAGAACATCGGCCTGCTGGCCGGCGCCATGTTCTGGGGCTTCGGATGCGACCTCTTCGGCCGCAAGTGGGGCTTCAACCTAACCCTCGGAAGTGAGTGCGCCGTGTGGATCAGCGCTGACCTTCAGTTACTGCTATTTTCGGCATGATCTCGGCCAGGTGCGCTCTTTTCGACCCTGCCTGTATTCAACTAACCGCAGCTCGCCCAACTTCGCGGCCATCGGCGTCTTCGCCGCACTGTGGTCGTTCGGCGTCGGCGGCAACCTCCCCGTCGACTCGGCCGTGTTCCTCGAGTTCCTGCCTGCCGACAAGCAGTGGCTCCTCTCCGTCCTGTCGGTCGACTGGGCCATCGCCCAGGTCGTCGCGGCGGGCATCGCCTGGCCCGTGAGTCTACCTCTGCCAGCCCCGGAGGGCCACTAACGCGCAGCTCATCGGGACAATGACATGCACCAAGGAGGAGCCGTGCACGCGCAAAGCCAACATGGGCTGGCGCTACTTCGTCATCGCAATGGGCGCAATCGCGCTGCTCATGTTCGCCGTCCGCTTCCTGTTCTTCACGATCTACGAGTCGCCAAAGTACCTGATGGGCAAGGGGAAGGATGAGCAGGCCGT
Source organism: Cutaneotrichosporon dermatis (assembly GCA_020011015.1). Lineage (NCBI taxonomy): Eukaryota > Fungi > Basidiomycota > Tremellomycetes > Trichosporonales > Trichosporonaceae > Cutaneotrichosporon > Cutaneotrichosporon dermatis. Next base: position 6,419,119 of record JAIGNX010000001.1, on the reverse strand, counting down.
CGCCGTCGTCCAGGAGGTCGCGCGCCGGAACGGCAAGACGACGTCGCTCACCATCGACGACCTGAAAGCGTGCGAGCCGGCGGGGTACGTCGCGCGGACGGACGCGAGCGCGGCGATCAAGCGCAAGCTCCAGAGCCTGCGCGGGTCGCATGTGCGGCAGCTGTTCCAGACGCCCAAGATGGCCATCTCGACAAGTCTGCTCATCACGGTCTGGGCGTTCATCGGCCTCGGATACCCGCTGTACAACGCGTTCCTGCCGTCGATCCTCCAGGCGCAGGAGGAGTCGTCGACGTACACCACGTACCGCAACATGCTCATTATTGCCTCGCTCGGCGTGCCCGGCGCCATCGTCGGTGGACTACTGAGCGAGACGAGGGTTGGTCGCCGCGGCGTCCTTGGCACCGCAACAGCCCTCGTCGGCGTCTTCCTGTACGCGAGCACGACCGCCAAGACGTCCAACACCCTCCTGGCCTGGAACTGCCTGTACAACTTCTTCTCCGTAAGCCCCGCGTTGTCGGCCCTCCTAACCCCAGTCCGTCATGTACGCCGTGCTGTACGCGTACACGCCCGAGCTCTTCCCGACAGCATCCCGCGGCACCGGCAACGCGCTCACCGCGACCGCCAACCGCGTGTTCGGGATCATGGCACCCATCGTCGCCATGTTCGGCGACCTCACCACGTCCGTCCCCGTCTACGTCTCCGGCGCGCTGTTCATCCTCGCCGGCGCCCTCGTCTTCGTCCTGCCGTACGAGTCGCGCGGCACGGCTGCGCTGTAGTGGCCCCGTAGAGTTTCTTGTCTCCGCACACGACCGGTTCAACTCAATCTCGCTCGCCCTCACCTATAGTTAATATCCCCCCCTCCTCGTCAAGTCTTCACCATATATTCAGCACATCTGCCTCTGCTCCTCTCCCCTCCCCTCCCCACGCCCCGGCCCGAACACAAGCTCTGTAATTGTAGTCGTACTGTGAAAATGCTGGCGTGGCGGCCTGCCTCGGAGTCCTACTGACCACATCTGACGCTGACGCAGACCTCACGAAACTTGACGTGCGAAACGCTCTCCCGAAGGAACTGGAAACTACTGTACGTACTGTACCCAATGGCACATGCGATTTATGCACTCATTACTGCAAGGCCTGCAAGGCTGTGGCCATGAATGCCAGAGTTTGGTCGGAGGTCACCAACAGTGAGCTAGTATATTTATCACTCACATGCAGCTCCACTCAACTGTCTCGCCCACTCACGACTCACTCACCCGCTCCACTCACGTTGTCTCCTACTTCACGCCCGCACGGTCTCATGCAATGCAGGACAGCAAGCACAGACCCCGACAACTAGCCTGCACAGATGCCACACGCGAAAACCGACCTCCACCGTCAAACCGGCCTCCACCTCCACCTCCACCACCGCATCCGGCCTCACCACCAAAACATGTCTCACCGCCACCCCTTCACTATCACCTACCGCATCCGCCACCGTCCATTCAAGTACGGCCCAACGCACCCAGATACCACCCGATAGCTCGTTGGTGTACTTGTAACATCGACAGTCCCAGTTTCATCGTTCCCGCATGCTCGTCCGTACGTCGGCTTCGTAACCGTTGCCGCTAGAGTCGAATAGGCCCCAGGCCTCTCCGGACGATTGAGCTGCGGTGAAGGACTGAGCCATCCATTTTTGCGGAGTTCCTGCGTAGTTGGCCTGCAGAGGTACAAGAAATGGAGGAAGGGAGAAGTCGAAGAGTGGCTTTCCATTCGCAAAATCGCAAACCATGGCACTGTCGTGGCTCGAAGAGTGGCCAGGCTTTAACCACCCGTCCTTCGTCCCCAGCCCGACTATGCAATGGCGACACGTCGTGCATGGAATATGGCTACAAGAATAATATGACAATGCAAGTTAATACACAGGCGCGGGCTAGAACTTCGCATGCTTGACCATCCCCCAGCCCTTTGCCACGATCCCCTCCAGCTCACCCGCCTCAGCGCGGCGCGTCTTGCTGCCAAGGTCGCGTTCCAACAGGTCGACAACAAGACGGAACCGCGACGCCTTGCGCGCCAGTACCAGGCGCATAGCGCTAAGAGCCACACTGCCGTCAGCTCCATCTCGCAGCGTGGAGCTGCTCACAACATGAACGACCGCTTGGAGACCGCGTAGTGTTCCGCGGAATCGCCTCGCGCGGCGTGATGCACTCGCGCCCTGCCCGCGCTGTATGTGTACTCGGCGGCCGTCGTCAACCAGTCGTGCACCAACCCCGAGCGCCGCGCGTCGAGGTCGTCCGGCCCAAAATAGTGCGGGACCTTCATCGTCGTTGTCGCAAAGTTGACGAATACATTGAGATATACCGTCGACATCGAGTTGTGATGCGTGTCGAGCTGGCCGTCAGCGAGATCCTGGGCTCGTAGTCATGGGCTCGTACTCACATATGCAACGTGGTTGCGGTTTTCCAATTGCCTGATGGTGTTAGGTTGATACCAAACAGAGCTTCTGCTACCTACCGGCTGAACCAGCCAATGAAGGTGGCACCGGGCTCCCGACTCTTGCGCAGGGCAAACGACTGCCGCACCGCTGTCTGTCAGCTGCTGTCACCGGGGGTCAACCCAACTGACGTCCTTCAAGCATGCGTTCGGTGTCAATTGAGAAGTCGAGCGTCTTCGTGTCGATGAGAAAACCACAGTATGGAAAGCCTGGTGTCAGCGTGAGGCGCAAGTCTATCCTAACCTGCTGTGCCGTCATCGCGCAGAGAGACTACTGGGACTGCTTGTCCGTTGAGAGCCAGTTCGAAGGACAGCATGGTCTTGCTGGGAGACACGAAAGCCCCATACTCTGGGAAGCCGCGCGACATCGTATAGACGAACCGCTTTGCGACGTCGTAGTCATCCGTCACGAGCAGGAAGTCGTCGATGTACCGAAGCAGACGCTGCCGTCAGCTGGACTCGCGTTGTCAGAGCAGCTCACCGTTCCGCGCCGCCTTGTCCATGCCAGATGGTCATTCTCGAGCCACGAATAGAAGAACGAGCACAGGAGACTGCTGACGCGCGACCCTTGTGGAATACCCGTTCGTTGGCGATACAGGTCCTTGCCCATCCGCCAAATATTGTGCTGGATATGCGAACGCAGCAGATCCATGCAGGCATTGCGGCTGATCTCTCGCGGCCGGACCAGGTCCATAATGACGGCGTTGCGCAGGGGTTGGGCCAGCGCTTTGGGGTGTTCCTCAAACTCGTTCTGAGCGATATCTGCGCGAGTCAGAAGCTTCCAGGCTGGCAGCACTCACCGGAGACTGTGGCATGCGTCCTAAACAACTTGCGCCCAGCCTGCTGCGACGCCTTGCTCGCGGCAGGGAGTAGCAGACAAAATTGTGCGAGGGTGTAGTCATGGTGCTATCGTCAGTCGAAGGTCATCTCGTAGACATACCCTGTCAAGGAGCTGATCCATGACATCCAGCATCTTGTCCTGTCTGATAGTGTCAAAGGCAGCCTTGATGTCCATCTTGACGAAGTAGAGTTTCGGTCTGGAGTGAGTTGGCGGTATGGACTCCGCTTACAATCGGCCACGGGCGTCTACGAGCTCCTTCTTGAGGCTCTGCAGAGGGGCGAAGATATCGCTCGTCCCGAAGAGGCATGCCCCGAGTGACTCCCTTTGCCGGTTCTGCTGTCAGCCTCCCCCCTGCGCACGCACTCACCTTCTCGTAGGTCAGGATTTGGTGGACTGGGCGGAGCACCTCATTCGCCGAAGTCAGCTTTCCCGACACGCTTGCTACGCCTAGACTATTGTGCGATTTCTATCCTGTTAGGGAGCATGCACAGCGGCTGAACGAACAATTCGCTTGCCCAGGTTGACGATGGGACGGAAACCGTTAGGTTTCGGGATAAGGCGCACTGCCGAGACACCCAGCGGATGTTTGAGTGCCTCCTGTTCCTCTTCCTGACGCGTGAGCACTGCGCGTGAAGCGGCTCGAGGCTTACAGGACTCAGTTGTTCCAACAAGGCATGCGCCAGCAGGTCAAAGTGAGGAGCTGTCGCGCTCGCCCACATCGTGTGCGGATAGTACACCGTCTCCATGCGTGTCATGGATGTCTCCGTCGCATAGAATGTGGACTGTCGTGTCAGGTGCGAGCGATGAGCCAGAACTCACTTGAAGCAGTGGGATTAGATGCTGTTCGAATAGCCAGTGGACGAACTGTGATGCCAGTTCCTGACGCTTCTTTGCTTCGCTGACTGGTACTCGGTGTGGTTGCTCGACACAGAGCCACTCGAACTCGTTCGCTCGAATCCCCTGCATAATGGAATGCAGAGTCATAGGCTCGCCCCGCTTGGAACATACGAGCCTGCGCATATCTGTGAAGTTAGGTTGGCATGGTCTGCATGTACCTACTGTGCAACATGACGGAAAAGTTGTTTAGGCCGATCAAGTGAACGGGAAATGTTTGGCGGAGCACAGTTGTCAGGTATCTGCACACCTTACGTGAGCTCGAGATATCAGGAGGAGTACTAACCTGAGTCTGCGGTACTGGCGCTAGTTCAGGTGGCGTCTGTCGCCCATAATTGTCTTTAGAACGGTCAATGAGACCCAGAGGTGTCTGCATTCTGTCAGTCCTCCTTGAGACACGCCAATCGTACCAGTCTAATCTCCTTCTGCAACATCAGCTTGTGCAGACTTGCCATCACCCACGGTACGTTCAAGACACCTCGACAGCAGAGTCCCATACGGGGTCTGAGAATGGCGCACGTAGATCTCACGCATCGCCGAGGTCATGGCGGCCCATCTCGCCGCGCTGCCTCGAGGAGTAGCACCGTCGTCACGGGCGCCCTTTCGCGGCGCCATAGAAGGGAAGATGGCGTGCAGCAGAGCTTCGCAGTCTTCATCGGAAGGAGTCGAATGCCCATGGACACTTGGCCTGTTCAGGATGTCTGCGGTGAGCTGAAGCGACTCTCGGGAGAACTCACGGTGTCGAGGCAGTCCGTAAACGATCTTGCCCTGGGCTGTGGTCTGCGGACGACCGTAGAAGATGCGCTGGCGGTTAAGATGGACGCTGGTCAGGCTGTATGTCAGCTTCAAGTGCGAATGGCTGCAACTCACGCCGGCTGTTTGGCCTTGACCGTAGTGTTGGGCCGAGGGCGTTTCGATCCCTTCCCCTCCGGGTCTCCGTCGCGTCCGCGCTTGGTTCCATTGACCATCTTCGCCCGTCCATTGGCGGCCTTGGCGGCGTCATACAAATCGCAAACCTGCTTCCCACAGATCTGCAAGTAGCAGTTATTGCCCAGGGGAAGGAAGAGGGAGGTCGAGAGGAAGAGGTGCTGAAATGCCGCGTCGCCGATACTGTCCTGGTCAGCGCGCGTTCACCGTCGTACTGACCGAGACCTGAGGATCTGCCACGCCCGACCTCGGAGCACTGAGCTGGGACATTGGGCGAATTCCGCCTCGACAGCGGGCCGGGACGGGTTGTAGTACGTGTTGAAGCCGCTCGTCTACTGTCAGCTCAGAGGTGGAGGGAAGGTACCTTTGTCCCGAGGACGAGCGCGTCGCCGCGTGATCCGCGCTCCTTCACCAGCTCGTGCAGTATACGGTCGATAGCCTCCTGCTGTGTCGACTCGACGGGGCCGCGTGGTGGTGCTGGACTGGCGCCGTCGCGCGGAGCGCACAGCGTCGTCTCAAGGAGGCCGCTGTATTCCTCCGGGTCGGAGTGGTACACCGCATCGTAGGGCGCCAGATGCGCGCCGAGGGTGGTGAGAGTGGGATAGTAGGCGGAGAGCGTTTTGTGCCGCACCGTGCCGGCACTGGCGCTCTCGCGCGCCATAGTGGGTGGAGTAGTCAATGTGGAGAAGGTAAGCTCAAGTGGATCCAAGTCCGCGACGTAGAGGTAGTGCAACGAGAGGTGGAGGTTGTGCCTGGCATCTACTCCTGAGGCTACTATCTATGTTTGGTTCCGACGACTGCTATTACTTTGCGACCACTTCCCACCCGTATGAGCGTCAAGTCACCCTCGGCGGCATTCTAGTCATTTTACGGCCACTCATCATCCCAACGGATCCCACGCGTACTAGGGTGGAGGCGCTGGTATAAGCAGTTGGACTCCCTCGACCGGCACTTACATCCCTCACCGCCCGAACACTTTCGAGTAGGTCCCAAACCGAAAAGCGCGTCCTCGTCGCGGGGTCGATGATGATGAAGTGGAACTGATGGAGGACGTTGGCGATGAGGTGGTTCATCCGCGCGTCCACCTCCTCGCTGGTCACTGAACTGCAATGTTAGACCCATGGCTGCTGTTGACTTTGCTTGAGGTGGTTGACGCACCGATCGAACCAGAAACACCACTCCTGCGAGTTAGAGACCTACGACAGGGAGCTCACGTAGCTGATCCGAGGGAGGAACTCGGAGAACCACCAACGCTGGCTTGAGGGGACGTGGCTAGGGTTGAGCCTGGGGTTAGGAGGGTAAGACAGATGCTCACATGCTCTCGGCGATCTTGATATCCTGCTGTCAGCCCGCGCCACTGTGCGCACTCACCTCGAAGACGAGGTTGTCCACCTGGTACCGCTCGGCCTCTCTGCGCGTGAGCTACAACAACCTGAGAACGCACGTGAGGTTCCACGACTCGGTTTCGGGGAACATGTACTCTGGGCATCAGCTCCTTCCTACTTGATAGGGCGACGGCCACACCACACCCACGTACGGTCGGTGGTGAACGGCTCAAACGATGACCGGTACGTGACATAAGACGGTCGAGGCGCCATGTCTTCAGGTGTCGGGAATGCTTGGGAGTTGGTATGCGAAGGTAGGTGGTGTTGAGTGGTGCCAGTGGGGCCAGGCTGGGACTGGGGCTGGGGCTGGGGATGCTCCACCCCGCCGCCGTCGCCTCTTATGGCCGCGTAAGGTGAGTAGCTTGCGAGGGGCTCCATGGCGATCCAGGACTCGGGGGCTTACGCGCCCAGTATACTCAATCGAGTGGAGAGGTGGGTCAGCCGTGCTGTATGCGATTGAGCGTTGGGGAGTTGTGCTGGCATACTAGTGGAGGCGACCGCGCCCGGTTAGAAGCAAGTGGAGAATAGACAGAACGGCGGGGCGGGCGAAGCGTCTTGCGTGATAATATAGATACGCGGGCGAAGAGATGCTTCTTCCGCTGGTATACTTAGATATACTTAGATGGTACCAAGTCGAGGGTGACTAATGGTTACGACGGACGACAGCTCGGCGGAATTCTGTCTGTCTCCGGACGCGGGACCGCGCCCGACTAGAAGCGACGCTCGGAAGCACGGCGAGGAGCGCGGGCGCTCGGTGGCTCGGTGACACTGTCTGATCCGCGCGGCGGTCGAGGCCGGGTGTGAAGGGCGCCCGGGGTTTGGTAGCCCGAAGGTTCGATGTCGACGAGCTTCTGCCGTCGTCTCGGTCATTTCAGCATTGCACAAGGCAAGGAAACAGCTATCCACCATGGGAGACCCCTTGCCGCTTCTCCTCGGACTCTACACGACGTTGAGGGCGACCACGGTACCGGTTCACGGGCGTTCACGGGCGCCCTTAGAAATCTTGCTTCGCAGGGCCATGCTGACAATCGTTCTGGTCTCTCGTCAAGTAGTCGGCGCCTGCCGCCAGACGATATTGCAGCAAGATCATTGATTCTCTGCATACATTAGTGCTATCCTCAGTTGACATGAGATCCCATACCTGTCCAGTGCCTTCACATTGGCGTGCCCTCGTCTCCTCTTCTGGTTATGCTCGCTCACGTGCGCACACAGGGCTCCAGCGCACAGGCCACAGGTGCGGAGCGAACGTCATTGCATGAGTCAGAGGGGTGCCGAAGGGGTGGAGACCGGCCGGGACCTGTGGTACTGCAGCTGTCATGTGCTGCTCTCAGTTAGCCAGGTTAACCCTCGTGTGCCAAGCTCGCCGAGCTCGTGTGAGTAGTGAAGGCTCGGCGCCGAGGCCCAGAGATGCAGGGTTCCAGTGGTCAAGCTTCAGCCCACCTTGGCCAGGCTATAGGGAACCATTGGCTCCGTCGCCATCGGTCGAAGGTTGTGGCATGCCAAAGGACAAGCCCGAACAGGAAGCAACGGCGTCAGTATCGAGCGCCCAACTACTAGGGCGTGAGGAGACCTGTAAGAAGCAAACAGCGGGGGTGGCGCAGGGAAGCACGTTTGAGCCACCAACACAGGGCACAACGACGCCTCCACAAGCATCCTTGTACCGTGCCGCAGTTCGGCCGTTGCCGGTGCGCGTGTGTAGCATGTAGGGTATGCCGGTGTGTGTGCACGTCCTGTCTGCGTCGGCGCGCGTTGACATCACTGCTTCTTCTTTCCAATTGTACACGACTGTTGCCTGCAGACGATAGAGTAAGCTGTGGAGGTGGAGTGTGGTAGCGGAAGTATTAAGGATGAAGAGGTAATGCCTGCCACCAAGTTGTAATCTAGCAAGCCTCCTCTGCGCAATGAAGGAGCTACAAGTAGTACCAAGTACATCTGATGGCGAGCATAGAATCGCGCAGCAGTATGAGTGCCTGTTGAATACTAAAATCCAATTAGAGTAGTCCCCAAAGTAGGCTAACCAAAACCTTGGCCCATGGAGGCTCTGGACCTGAAGCGTGTGACCAGCAGGGAGGTGAGAGAGGTGAGGACGGGGAAGGTCCGGGAACCAAGCGAGCGCGACGCGTTTTTCTTTGCGCGCTCCGCAGACCCTCAATTCAACCTTGTGGACCAGCCCACAACTGAAACCCCTGAATCGGGCACGATGGATGGATCATGTTGATGCACCAACCGAACAAAAGCAAGGTCTATACATAGGGCATAGGGCGAAGGGAATCGAGAACGCAGCAGGTAAGAAGAGAGAAATGCATATGAGCAATGTGGATGACCTGCATGGTTGTAGGGCTGAAGATTGCATCGTATGGAATAAGGGTGCCTCTTACTACGCTTGTATGGGATAGGCAACCTCCCACCCAGCTGGCCCCAGAAGGCCAAGACCGCCTGCACAGACCCTCTCCCTGCCTCCACAACAAGCCCCCCCTGGATGCTACCACCTCGTCTGTGCTCTTCACTTCTTGCATCTTTCCTCTCCTTCACTCACACATCTTCATATCCCCCCTTTACCAGTCAGCCCGGTGCTGTACTCCATCCTTACATCTCTCAACTCCATTCCTCACTCGTATCCTCATCACCTCCGCCATCGTCGACTTTGACAGTCACGACCCCCGTACACATCGACTAACTAACCCGACACTCCTTCAAGAACCTTCCTTCGACAACCCGCCTAGCCCCCGGTCCTTTGAGCAACATGCGTGTCCTCGCCCTCGCCACTATTGTCACGGCCCTCGCCGCCCCGGCTACTGCCCGCCGGTCCCACCCCCCCGCCAGTGCAAGCCCAAGAGCAGCTCGAGCGTTGCGCCCACTCCCTCCGTTGACACGGGCAACCAGATGAACGTCCAGCCTTCCGACTCGTCGTCCATCAGCCCTGCTCCCAGCGCCTCGGCTGCCCCTTCCTCGTCTTCCGTTGGCGAGGAGTCTGCTGCCAGCTCGTCGTCGGCCCCCGCGGAGTCTGCGTCCGAGTCCGCCTCTGAGGCTCCCTCCTCTTCGGCTGCGCCTGAGGCTTCTTCGAGCGCCGCCTCTGAGTCGTCCGCCAGCGCTGCGCCCTCGTCCTCCGCAGAGTCTTCGGCCTCGGAGGCGCCCTCGGCTTCGGCCTCGCCTTCGTCGACCGAGGCTGAGACCCCTTCTCCCTCGCCTACGCAGGAGGAGGTTGCCTCGTCCAGCGCCGAGCCCTCGGCTTCCGCTGAGGCTTCGTCGACTCCTGAGTCTTCCGCCCCGCAGGAGCCCTCGGCTACCCCGTCGGCTTCGGCTTCGCAGGAGCCTTCGTCGACTCCTGAGGCCTCGCCCTCGCCCTCGCCTTCGGCCACAACCCCCGCCGCTGACGCTGCCTTCACCCAGCCCTCGGTCAATGACCCCGCAGCCAGCGGTCCCGAGGCCTACCAGCAGCAGCTTGTCGACCTCCACAACAACATTCGTGCTCAGTACTCGGCTGACCCCGTGACCTGGGACCAGTCGCTTGCCGATTACGCCGCGAACTGGGCCAACAACTGCCAGTTCGCGCACTCGAACGCCGAGACCGGCGAGAACCTTGCCGCCGGCACAGGCACCGAGGTCACCATCGCGCAGGAGTTCCAGATGTGGGCCGACGAGGAGAGCCTTTACGACTTCAACAACCCCGGCTACCGCAACGAGACGGGCCACTTCACCCAGGTGGTGTGGAAGGGCACGACGTCGATCGGCTGTGCGTGGAAAACTTGCTCGCCCGGCACTGTCTTCGAGGCCGAGTACGGCAACTCGCTTCTCCTTGTCTGCGAGTACTCGCCCCGCGGCAACTTCTACAACCCGGACGACCAGGTGCTCTCGGCCCAGTGGTTCACCGACAACGTCGGCCCCAAGCTGTACTAACTGCGACACCTCCATGTTCTTTGCGTACACACTTTTGCGTAGGGTCTCGTCATTTCTAGCACCCAGAGCTGGTCTCTGCGGTAGGGCTTTATGAATTCGCTTGACGCGGAGAGGGGGCAGATTGATAGACTGGAAGCCACTCAGCCACACCGTGATATCAGCGGTTCTTGAGCTGCTGGATAACGCTATCTGGAATGGCATCGCACCGTGACCCGTCCCGCACCCACTAAGACAGTTGCTACTCCCGACACATACAACTCCCGCTAAACACGCTACAACCCCAACGTTCGCCGCAGGAAATCCTCAGCGGCCCCATTGGCCTCCTGGAAAGCCGTCATCGTTCCGGCATGCTCCAATGCCGGCCGCGCCCCAAACCCGTGCACAGTGTCTGGCGTTAGCCAAAACGTTGTTCTGGCTCACCTTTGAACTGTATGACCTCGTTGGGCGGCCCGCCAAACGCGGCTCGAACCTCGTCCACGCGCGCCCCGTAAATGTACTGGCTGCCGTCAGACTTATCTTCTCCCATGTTCGGCACCCCTGCCCCCAACTGGCGGCGCGCCTCTCGCGCACGCGCACTCACCCCTCGTCCGCAAGCAGGAACGCCGCGGGACGGCGGAACAGCGGCCACCGCACTGGCGTGTATTCCGGATGGAAGATCGCGCCGGCCGTCAGCGGCGACGCGTCGCCCTTGGCGAGGAGATAGGTGATCATCGTGCCGCCGCGGCAGAAGCCGACGGCGCCGATGGTAGTGTATCCTGCGTCCGTGAGGTCGTCCATTGCCTGCCGTCAGTCCTTCCTCTTGACGCTGTATTACGATTGCCCTCATCGTCGGTTAGCGGGGAATGGCTCTCCTCACCCTTCTTGGCCACTGCCTCTCCCACTTCCTCTGATTTCATCTCAAGAGTTCCAACCCCTCCCGCAGCAGCGACCGAAATCAACGTCTCACCTCCCCTCAACCCTCACTCTCCTTGCCACCTCAGCATCCCAAGCCACTGCCACCCACCTTGTCAACCAGCGGACACGCTTCGCCATCCAATATCCCCCGGAGATACGGCAGGATCCTGAGCATACTTAGCTTGCCCCACGCCGCGGCGAGCCATCCCCGCCCAGCCTTCTCGCCGGGATACAGGTTGATCGCGCTGTCGAGGAGGTCCGCGGGCACCGCATTGGGGATGTAGTCGGGCACGTAGACTTCCAGGCCGAGCTTGTCGGCGTACGTGTCGGCCAGGATCTTGGGGTTGTCCTGCCGTCAGCCCAAGTCCCCAGACGTATCCTCCCAATCTTGCGAGGCCACGACGTGGTCGTCAGAGATGGAAAGGGGACGACAAGAGGGGAGGAAGTGGTAGAGGCCACGCACAAGCTGGAACCCGAAGATGTCGTACAGCAACACAACACACGCCTTGGGGTGCTTGAGCACGCCCGCCGGGCGCGCGTAGTACCGGTCGACGCGCAGGCCGTCCGGCCCTGCACGCTGCATCTCGCCACGCGGGGTGCCAGGGAGAACGGAGCCGCGGAGGCAGCACTCGCTGAGAGACACGAAGGGGGCCATCGTGCGTCGCGAGGGTGGTGTTGAGTCCAGCGAGGTATTGAGTAGGGGAGTAGCGGTGAGTTTGAGGGCTGCGTGTTAAGACACCAGATAGTAGATTCAGTAGGCGAGAGCGGGCTTGCCGACCTTCAGAAGTAGATATAAAGGGGGAAGAGATCTTTGGGCTCGCACGCCAGCCGTCAAGCCAACGACCACGACGAGGATCAATGCAGCCACCGGCTACCCGAACACAGACGCGAACCGAAATACACCGCGCGAGGCGTTGTATTATACCCAGCATGAGACGCGACGGAATCTAATGGCATCACGTGACCCAACGCTGACGTTGACGCAAGTGCGCTGAACACAACCACCAACTCGCGCTTCTGCCGCTGTACCAACAAATCCAAAGCTCAAAGATGTCCGCCCTCGTCTACCTCCCCGCCGGCCGGTCGCTCCGGCGCTCCGACAACGCCAAATGGGTCGACCCGCAGCCCGAGAAGGGCACGATCGAGCTCTCCCTCGACCAGGGGATCATCAACTTTGGTGCGTCCTCGTTGCCGTCCGGCAAGAACCTCCTGTGCGACTAGGACGAGACTGACCCCAGTGTGGCGTAACAAGGAGACGAGCCGTGCCGAGGACGTGTGTACCCCCTCTCACTGTGGATAGGCGGCCAGCTGACGTGCAGGAGCTGTTAATCTTCCCTTCCGAGGCCGCGTTTGAGCGTGTCGCGGCGGTGAGTCTGCGACTGAGCGTAGCGCTGACGGCAGGACCCGACTGGACGCTCGTTTGCGCTCAAGTTCAACAGCTCGAACCAGGTGCACTTCGTGAGTAGCTGATTGCCTTCTCGTTCTTCAGCTATAAGCCGGCTTTGGCGAGCCAGACCTGCATGCGCAAGCACATGGCCTCTTTCTTTCCCATGAGTCTCGTATGGCCCTGTTCACTTCATACGTTATTTCAGCTGTAACCCAGCTGCGTGCGATCCCAGACTAGGATATGCGCACGCGCATGTCTCTCCCTTCTCACGGCCTCTTATAGCCACCGACGTAGACAAATCGCTGACCCCAGTTCTGGCTCCAGCGCGGCACCCTTACCGAGGAGGACGCTCGCGCGACGACGGACATCGATGAGTTCCTCAAGAACCCCGAGTACCGGTGCGTACCTCACCAGTTGGGTCTTTGCAGCTGACACGCAGTGCCGGCTCCGCGCCCATCCAGGAGTCGCACCGTCCCCCCGCCGCCAAGCCCAAGGCCGACGACGCCGCCGCCCCTGCTGCTGACGCCTCTACCTCTGCATCTGCCTCGGCCTCGACGTCGCGCGATGCTGCCGCCGCGCCCGCCGCGAGCTCGTCGGCCGAGTCCAGCGCCGGCCCGTCCAAGGACGCCGACATGGCGCGTCTCCTCTTCCAGTGGGCGGAGAACAACATGCCGATCCCCGACGAGGAGGAGGCGAGCCTCACCGACATCCTCACGCCCGACACCGTGTCGCGCCTGCTCGCCGAGCGCCCCGAGCTCGCGGCGCAGATGGCCGAACACATGCCGCCCGACCTCGAGCTGCCCGGTGGCGAGAGTGTCGCGTCGCCGTCTGGCCTACAGCGCGTCGTCGGCACGCCGCAGTTCCGCGACGCGGTGAGTAACCTCGAGATGGCGCTGCGGAACGGGACGCTGCCCGACTCGATGATGCCGTGGGTCCGGCATGCCGAGGGCGGGGCTTGGAACCTCCGCTCCTTCCTTGCCGCCCTCCGTGAGGTCAGCAGGGACGACAACAAGGAGAAGAAGGACGACGACAAGATGGATATGGACTAGAAACGTCTGTAGGCTAGCGGTAGACTCATATGATCGTGATTGTGGCTGTGCTTTGCGTGTGGAGCATCGATGAGTCACAGAATAGTCCGCTTCGAGGACTGCGCAGTTGCACGCGGAGCCACGATCACCGAAGGAATGTGAGACAACGTTGCGACACTGCGGTGCAGATTGGCGCTACCTAGAATCAAGATACACAAACGGCTCCACACCACTCCAAGACAACAAACCCCTCGCCGAACAACTTGGGTCCTGTGGATACATCGAGTCCATGGACAAGTGAGACGGTACAAGGCACCTCCGGCGGAGTATGCATGCGCTATATAGGCGTGAATGAAGGGCTAAGTTGGGTGGCGGGGGCGTTCACAAGTGGGGAATTGGGGGTGGGGGAGAGTGGGCGCGGAAAGATGGAAGGATATCCTATGAAATGTCTGTCCGTGGCTTAGATAAGCATGGCGGCACCAGCACCGGCAAGGGCGAGGAGGCCAGCGGCGGCAGCGCGAGGCGAGGCAGCCGAGTTGGAGCCAGCGGCGGCTCCGCTGGTGCCAGCAGCGCCGGCAGCGGCAGTGCCGCTAGCACCACCGTTGGTGGAGGCGCCAGGCGAGTTGCCAGTGGCAGCAACGCCACCAGATGCCTGGATGTTGCCGCTGGTGTAGGTGTTGAAGTCGGGGTAGGAGACGTTGCCCTCGGCGTACGGGTTGGTCCAGTTCATGCCGGTGGCGATGGGGACAATGTACTTGAAGTTCTCCTTGATCTTGGGGTACTGGTTGATCATCTCCTGCATGGTGTAGTTGTTGATCTCGTGGTTGAGGACAATGGCACCGTGCGTGCTGTACTCGCCAGCCTTGGCCTTGTCGAAGATCTTCTGGTAGTTCTGGTTGATGGTCTCGGGGGTGATACCGTTGGTGCCCTGCTGCCAGTCAAAAGTGTCGTCCGACCAGAGAACGTTGGTGAGGTTGAGGCCAGCGGCGATGAGACGGATACGGTTGTCAACGTCACCGTAAGGCGGGCGCCAGCACTTGGGGGTGACACCAGTGACAAGCTTGATGGCGGCACGGGTGTAGTAGAGCTCGGCAAAGGCGGCCTCGTTGGAAAGAGTAGTCATAGCAGCGTGCGACCAGGTGTGAATGCAAAGCTCGTGGCCATCGTCGTGGGCACGCTTAGCCTGGTGGGGCCAGTTGAGGACGTTGGAGCCAATGAAGAACATGGTAGCCTTCTGCTTCTCCTGCGCCATGAAGTTGTAGAGGGCGTTGTGCGAGCAGTTGGGTCCGTCGTCGTAGCCGAAGCCCCACGAGTTGGGCTCGGGGAGAGTGGTAAGGTCGGAGGGGATTGTCGAGTCCTTGGGGGTAGTGCACCTGGTCTTGGTCCACCAGCAGTCGGGGTCGGCAGCGTTGTCGTACTGGTAGGCAGAGAAGTCACCCATGGTGCCGACCTTGATGGCGGCGTTGCCGGCCTTCTCGGCGACAGTGGCATTGATGGTGGCAAACAGCTGCTGGGCCTCGGTGTCGCCAGCGACGAGGGCGGCGGCAGCCCAGTTGGCGGGGAACTTGGTGAGCGCGGCCGCAACCGGGGGGTAGTTGTATGGCGTGCACTGGGCCGTGACGTCTGGAGATCAGCATGGATATCTTCGTATGGTCCGTGCCCACGGATCCGGCACGCGGATCGCAGGGAGGAGGGCAACTCACCGAGGGTGTCTGGGTTGTATTCGCGGGTCATGTGCGGCCTGCCCATGCCGATGTTGCGCTCGCCGATCTCGCCACCACCGCAGCCACGGTGGGCGGAGACGGTAACGGCCGCAGCGAGGAGGGTCGCGGCGACGTACATGGTAGAGGGAGTGGGGAAGGAAGGGGAGAAGAGAAGAGTCGAAGGGGCGGGTGAGCTAGGCTCTGAAGGGAAGGAAGGTGGGTGGACTTTTAGACCAAATGGGTATTGTCAAAGAGTCCGAGTTGGGTGGGGCTAAGAAGAGGAACAGGCAAAAAGGTGCTTGTTACTCTACAGTAAAGAAGAAAAGAGATGAGATTGATGTCGAGAAGAGAGATGTAGAAGTGAGAGGATGGAGAGATTGAAGCAAGAGGGCGGTCGTGATGGGGAGGGGAGAGAGAGGAACGGGCAGTCGACTTGTCCGTCGCGTTGATCGCGCGGATCGAAAAGGTCGTGTTTTAGGGGGGGAAGGTGTAAGGGACAGCGGGGGGGTGGCGTTCGGGGGGGGGGAGGGGCAGGCGGGGGAGGCCTAAAGGTGCCAAGGGATTTGTGTGTGTGTTGTATGTGTGACACTTGTTGGGTGGTACGTTTGATGCATTGCTCCTTCCTCGGTGCTTGCACCTTGCCATCGAATTTTTCAGGGGTGGCGGGTATACCCTCTCCACCCCTTTGTATTGAACCCTGGGTTTTGGGAGAGACAAGAAAGTTGGCGTTGGCTTGTCTGGCTGAAAATACTCTCCACTTTGCTTAGGGCTGTGCCAACTTTGTCACTTTGACAAACTTGGCGGGGCATGACGGGGTTGACCGGCATGGCCGGAGACATGACCGGGGTATTAATCGCGTCTACCGCCTATTCTGGGCGTGGAGCGGCACAAAGCTCGCCGCCTACTGTACTACTGTGCCAAGGATAGTAGCATACACGGTGCGCATCGATGTGCCGATGATCCTTGCTGTGTACATGGAAACGAATGCAGCGCCCTCCCACCCCCCATCCTGTTACACCAAGCGAGAATCAGCCACGCGAAGCTGGTAACTAGCTTGTAACGTGTGGTAAACGACGACTGTGCGATCGGCGACGGCATTGTCCCGAAAAGCTAACCCGACTGCGCACTGCACAGCCCTCGACGCTGACTGACGTATCTCCATACAACCCATACCTTTGGGCGCGCAGCAGGCAGCCTAGTACTAAGTATGGTGGCTAGCGGGTCCATGGCTCAGGTTCAGGCCCAGGTACCCTCTCACAAGCAACAGACTCGGCAATCGGCCGGGCTTCCGCTGGATCATAATGGCCCGTCTCGCTACGGCCGCTCGAGAGCGTGCGGGTATGCCCGACATATCACAGGGTGCAAAATCGCCCAACGCGGTGTCGCGCGGCGCGGCGCGACGCGTCGCCCTTCCATCCCTGCCCCTTACCTCCCTTGCTCCTTCTGATTCACGGTTCCAATCACCAGTTCCGTCATCGCCTGCTCCAGGAGTATGGAAGAGCTAATGATCGCTGACGCGACGCGCCATGCTGGCATTGCTTCGTCCAGAACTGCGCAATAGATGCTACAACACGTCAGAAGCAAGATGAAAGGGGACAACAGGATGTCGATCGTGCACGTGCCGTGATCGCCGCTCCATCCTTCCCCTCTCTTTCCTGCCAAGCACTCGCGTTGGTGTATAACGCATCTGCCAAGGCGGCATGTCAAGCACATTCGCCATCCACGCCAATCTTGCGCAGCGCGAGGATTAGCGATCCGAGAGTCAAGTGGCCGAAGATAGATCGCCGAGCGCGCCGAGCCCTCCGCTCCCTCCAGGCTTCAGGTCGGGTGTTCTGAGCGGAACGCCACATGCGCCTGGATGCCTGGATGCCTGGATGCCTGGATGTGGGCGTGCGGGGGAATGGGGAAATGGGGGAGGCGCGATTGACTACGGGCGTGGCGTGCGCCTTGGTCCTGGGTGTTTCCAATGGATACAGCGACAACTGTTCCATGAGCCTCAACCTGGACGAGTGCGGTATGCCGTTGGTATTGGCGTTGGTGTTGATGGCGATTCTACAGTTACAGTCGTCCTGAAGGTATATTTATCGCGTCTGGCTATTCGAATCGTCATCCTTTGGACTTATATTTGGCCAGCTGGGCTATTCCAGTCGCCAATCCATGCACGGGCCCACTGTCCATGCCGTGCCCTATCGCGCCTATCGTCAACGCAGCCATCAGACACGAGTGCTAGATCCTGTCGAGCGAGACGACGCAGCCGAGCTCACACGTTGTTGGGCGCGATGCTCGAGCACCAGGCTGGCTCATAGCGTCAGGCTCGATGCCAGCATCGCAAGCGAGAGGGACACGGAATGGACATCGCACGGGTCGCTATTGAAGCTGCTTTGCGATCTCCACATTGACGATTGACCACGCGATGACAGCGCAGCATGTGGTGCGAGTGTAGGACGAGTGCCCATTCCCGGCGGATTGGTCGTGGAGCGCGGGCGCGAGCAGGTGTGCGTGTGCGAGCGCCGGCGCTACTTGAGCGTGAGTGCGGGCACGAGCCTCCTTCCGCTGATCCGCTGGGCGCGCGTCAGCAAGACGTGCAGTGCGATTCGGGTCAGCAAGTTCTGGCGGCACGGGAGCTCCTGGCCTTTGCGACCATGGTTTGACAACTTGACCCGACTCTTCTTACTACATATCCGTATCCGCTGAATCGTCGTCGACTGTCCGAGTCTACGGTCCGCCTTGGAGCCAACAGATCTGACTGGGACGTGGAGGTTGAGTATGCTTACTGCAGGGCGTCACTCCAGCTCAGAAGCTTCACAAGGTAATGATCTGGGTCTGTGTGGGATGAGCGCATGAGCGAGGTGAGTCAGGGGATAAGACGGTGTATGCTTGTGGCGGGCCCAGACTCTGGCAAGACAACGACAGAATCTTGACTTGCGCTCGACTTGCACTCGACTTGCACTCGACTTGCGCTTCCTCGACCTGCCGCGTCCAATCGCTTCATGTCCAGTGTGTATGCCCCAACCCAGACCCGTCGTCCCGTGCGCCCGGTAAAGTAGACAGATGCATCAGGCCAAGTCATACTTTTCTAATGGCGGCGCCAACAACTAGGGGTGCAAGCTAACAAGCACCAACGGTATACGGTCCCTACGCATCGCATCGCTTACCGCGACTCGAGCGACCCGAGGAAGTCGGAGAGCTGGTCCAGTCAGCAACCACATACAACAACGAAAGTCAAACTCACCCTCAAAGCACCCGCGCGGATCTGGTCTGACAAGTTTTGCACGTTCGGGTCGGCCATGACGCGGCTGGCCATGTCGCGCACGTTGCGCTCGACGGTCTGGAACGTCTCGTTGCCCTCGAGGCCGAGCATGCCGTCGCCGCCGCCACCGCCGCCGAACTCGTCCTCCTCGTCATCCTCGGGACGGCCAAAGTAGGCGTTGGACGAGATGGCCGTCGCGCCCTGGAACTGCTGCAGACGCGACTGCGCCTCGCTCGAAGCCTGCGGGTCGTACGATCCTCGGCCAAAGTACATGTCGCTCGAGATGCCCTTCTGCGCTCCGAAGCGGTCACGCGCAGAGTGCTGCGAGTCGTCCTCCTCGACGGCCGCCCGGGACGTGCTCGGCTTGGCAGGTTGGGCGACAGACGCGACCTGACCGAACCCGAGCTTGACTGGCACGGGCTTGTCCTCCTTGACAACACGAGACGTCGACGACAGTGGCGTAGCGGAACGCGAATTGGCAATCCCCGCAGCCTGGTTCTTGCGCCTCTCCTCCTCCTCACGCGCCTTGAGCGCAGCAGCCTCCTCCTCCTCCTTCTTCTTGTCGTACCCCAAGCGCTTGATGCGCTCCTCCTCCTCGCGCGCCTTGCGCTCGGCCTCCTCAAAGTTGATGGTAGCACCAGCCTTCTTGGCACCGAGCTTGGACGCACCAAGCTTGGACCCGCCGAGCTTCATCGCCTTGGCACCGCCCGTACGGTTGGCGGTCACTGTGCGTCCGGCGCCAGTGGACCCTCGCAACGCCGACGACGTGACAGTGCGCGGAGCAGAGGAAGCTGTCGAAGCAGATGCCGAAGAGGCAGTGGCCGGAGAGGGAGTGCGGCCGATGACCGGAGGTGGAGCAGGCGACGCCGGCTTGCTTGGTCGAGGCGAGGGAGTGGGAGCAGCCTTGTCCCAGTTGTCGAAGAAGTCGTCGTTGCTCTCGTTGGCGGGTGTAGAGGTCTGCGTCTGCATGGGCGTGAGGTCGAGGCCGTCAATGTGGATGCCGTTGGGGTTCTGCCTGACGTCCTCGGCGATGCGGCGAGCCAGCTCCTCCTTGTAGAGCGAAGCGGCACGCGACGTGTACCGCGAGCGAGCGTCGCTGTTTCCGGGAGGGAGAAGATTGGAGCCGCCGTGCTTGTTGAAGAAGTCGGTCAGCGACTGGTTGCCGCCGACCTTGAGCGTGCGGAGCTGCTGCAGCGACCATGTGTCGAGGTTGGTCGAGCTGGTGGTTAGCGCTGTAAGAGTACACAGGGAGGGGCGCGAGCTGTGCCAAGCCTTTGACCGGTAACGCCTCGTTTACGCGCGCATTCACAGGATGTTCACACAGCCGCTGTCCCAAACAGGGCACAGCCTACTTGAGCGCGTCGACTCACCGGACGAAGGAGATGTGGACACCGAGGTTACGATGCACACTGGAGCAGTCGAGGCAGAGGTAGATGCCAAAGGTGACCGAGGTCCATGTTGGGTTGCGGGCAAGGCAGTCGAAGCAGGTCTGGGGTGAGCACAAGCCCGGGCAGCTAAGAAGAGGCGGTGAGGAGGGCAGTATGTGCGCAGATAGCCTTGCGCCAGAGGACCACGGGCGGACATAAACTCATGTCGAGGACACGACGGCTGGGGCTGTGTTATTGCCTCCGAGAACCGCGCACCCAGAACGCGCAGCACTGCAACGCTGAAGCAGCGACGCCCGGCAATGTTGGGCTGCTGTCTCTGGCTCCTAATGTCTACGCCATTCCTTGCGCGGCCAGCACGCTGAGGAAGCCGGCCGACGATGGAGGTGAGAAGCACAAACACACCTTGTTCGCCTTCTGGGCCTTGAGGTGGTTGAAGACGGCGATCGTCTGCTTTTTCGTCGGTTCCGCCATCGCGCTCGTCTAGGTTCGTCAAGTCGTATGAACGAGTCGAAGGTATAGGTGTAGGTGGTGAGGTCGAGACGGAGACGAGGTGTGTAGTAGTTGTTGTACAGCTCGTATTCCAGACGAGACGACGTTGGTGTCCATTCGTCACTACTGATGCCGCCAGCGCGACGCGGTCGGTGGCCCCTCTCCGGCTGCCTCCACCCTGTGGCCGAATTATCTCCGATCATTAATTGCATTTTCTCCCAATTGATTCAGTTACATAATACATTGCATTGGTGTTGTGCGATGGGAGAGTGGGACCAGCAGCGAACATGGAACAACATGGCATGCGCAATAGTGTATGGCTTAGAGTACAAAGGCCAAAACAGTGTACGAGAGTGAGAGATGCACAGGATGGGGGTTGAGGGTGAGAGGAGAGGGAGGGAGGGAGAGAGAGGATAGGGAGAGGACGTCCGGAGCGGAGAGGGGTGTGATATTGGAGTACAAATTGTGGGGATGTAGCGTCTACCAGTCTGGCGTTCGGCTGTACGATGGGCGCATCTGCTCGTCCTGCGGTCTGAAGCCGAGTACTTCGAGGACCGTGCGGCCGTTACGCTGGCACAGGATGGCGCACTTGTCGTCGCGGAAACACACGCGCCACACGGCGTCACAGGGGCGCGTGAGTTCGCGGATGAACGTGCCAGTGTGGATGTCCCACAGCTTGACGCGGCCGTCATTGCCGCCAGACACGATGAAGCGGTCGTCGAACTGGAGGCAGGTGACGGAGTTGTCGTGTGCGCAGAGGCGGTGCACGCATGTGTAGTCGTTGAGGTCGAACACGATGACACGGCCGTCGGAGCCGCCCGTGATCAAACGGTCGCCGTTGAGCTGGAGCTGGCCAACGAGCGAGGTGTGGCCTTGGAGGATCGCCAGACACTCGCCGGTACCTGCGTCCCATACGCGAACGGTAGAGTCTAATGAGCCAGACACCACGCGCTCGCCGTCGAAGGCCACAGCGTAGATCTGGTGGTAGTGTCCCTCGAAGACCTGGAGGCATTCGCCAGTGTCGATGTCCCAGAGCTAGGGGGTCAGCACAGTCACTCTGGCTTCATCACACAGTACTCACGCGGCAGGTGTAGTCGTAGCTGCCGCTGACGACCTGGTTGCCGGCGACCTCGAGGCAGCGGACGCTCTGCTCGTGTCCCTCGAGCACACGCAGCATCCGTCCTCGGTCAATGTCCCACACACGAAGAGTGTAGTCACGCGAGCCTGAGATGGCAATCGGACGTCCGTCTAGAACCTTGAGGCAACGGATAGTCGAGGTGTGACCCTGCAGAGTCCACACAGGCTCGCCAGTGGCAATGTCCCAGACACGGACCTCGCGGTCGCAGCCACCCGATACTACAAGTGTCCGCTTGATGCCCCAGCTAGCAGCAGAGCCGCAGACATCGCTCGAGGTGACTCGCTTTGTTGTGCGGCTGCCGGAGGGACGCTCGCTTCCGTTCGACGAAGTCGAGCGGTAAACTGGTACAGCGTCGGAGCCGAACTCCGCTGCCCGTGTGCCTCCGGTAAACGAGGCACGGCGGGCATTCTCCTGTCTCTTTGGAGGAACTGCCGCACGGCGGCGACCATTAGGCGAGACTAGAACTAGAGCCCAAACACCAAGTTCGTGGCCAAGGAGAGATTGGCAGTAATGGCCTGTGGCGGCGTCGAAGACATGAATCTTCGAGTTGGCCATGCCGATGACGATGTACTCTTCGTTTACAACCAACGATGTGACAACCGAGTCGCCCATCGACGAGTGCATGGTGAGGAGACGGCCACCGTTTAACCAGTTGTTCTCTGTGAGGCGTCAGCTTGTCGTCTACTAGCCAGACTTCTAAACTCACCAGTTAAGTAGGCGTCGCGGAACTTCTCGCGATAGGACCGAGTCTGCTGAACCGGACGTGGGACGCGGGGCACATAGTTGCGCTTCCAGAGGGCGTTGGACATCTGAGGAGTTCCTGGGCCCGACTGCGTTGTCGTTGCGAAAGCAGCAGAAGGAGGGGGCTGAGGAGTGTAGGCTACGCCTAGCTTCGGGCGGAACAGCTGGCGGGCGTGCATGTCGCGCCACAGACGTTCATCCTGGAGCAGGTCGTTCCAGTACTTGCACACGCGCATGGCGCGCACAAGAGTGCGAGGGTCATCGATGAAGCTGACGCAGTGTAAAGCTAACTCGACGGGCAAGTCGCTGAGGAAGTCGCGTTTGAGACGGGGCGATATTCTGCTCGACACAGCGAGCGCCTCGCTTAACTGCAGCTCTCCGACCAGCGATGACAGAAACGCGAAGCGCTCGCTCTGAGGCAGACACCGGAACTGCGCCATGAGAGTGGACGCGACTGCTGAGGGCAAGGGGGTTCAGTGGTGATAGGGCCCCAAGGAATCGCGAAGACAATTGAATCGATTCGGTAGGCGTTGACGGAAGATCTGTCAGCACTGACCCGCAAGAGGGCGCGACGGCTTCCAACTCACGTCGCTTGTCGTCCTTGTTGTCTCCGACTGCCGCCTCGTCCTCACCCAGACCGCCCCGAGTGCCGAGTTGGAGGTCGACATAGGCCCATCGCTCTGTCGGTGTAGGACTCGGCGCAGGGGTCGGCGGCGACAGGGCCTGTGCGGGGATGTTGACTGGCGCGGCTGTCGCCGAGTGGGGCGTGTGCGGTGTATGCGGCGCGGCGTGGCCCGGGTGGGAGAGCGAGTGAGTGTGGTGCGCGTGCGCGTGCGAGTGGGAGAGCGCGGGTGCAGCAGGCCCGGGTCCAGGGGTTGGGAGTGCGCCGCCGGTGGTGCTACCGACTGTCGCATTCTTGATGCAGTCCGCGGCCGGTGCACGCGAGTTGCCCGCGACCGTTACGCCAGCGATGGGCCGTGTGGCCGACGACATGTCGTCTGATGGCGTTGCCCGTTGGCGGCGCGTCGAGGTGGACGCGGTCGCGGTCGTGTGCGTCGAGGCGAGAGGGTCCGCATCAGAGTGCGAATGGGGACCCGGGGGGGCTTGGCGGGCACGCTGGCCACGGGTGCCGGGTCCTGCCCTGCATCGTGGAGGCGCTAGAGGTGTGCTATAGAGCCGTGGTGAGGTCGCCGTGGATCGGCGATGCAGGCGATCCACCACAAGCACAGTGAGGGGAGAGAATCGGGTGTGAGATGAAGGTTGAGAGGATGTCGAGGGCTGGGATGGATGAAGTGGGCCGTAGGGCAGGGGTTGTGGGGCTTAGGGGTCGCGTCCTCACTCAGACCAAGGCCAACACCCACCGTAGCTAAGGAGCCGGTGGCGGGAACAAAACCTCCTCTCTTGCTTCAGTAATCAAAAGCATCCTGCCACGGAAGCAAAATATAATTGCGCCAACCTAAACAACCATTACGACTTCTGACTCGAATACGGATATCACGGCCTACTCCGTCGTCCTGCCCTACGGTGAGCGATACATTCCTGCGCGACTTTGGGCAACGCGTCTCGTCTTCTGAAGCTCAAACCGCGCGGGCCTCGGAGGTGGCGATTATCGCGGCCACAGCGTGTGCTGCGGACAGCCATCTGGTGTTGGACAGCACTTGTGTGGGCACGGGATGCGAGTGCCGGCCGGTGTTAGAGTCACTTGTGTTGTAAACGGTATCCGAGGCGCCACTCGCACATTGTGTACCATTTTATCAACAGTGTGACTGTGAGAGAGTAGTCTGTGTTTATCTGCAGCGACACTGTCCCTACCGAATCTGTATTGCTGTGATATGAAGCCATTGTGGTCACACAGTGACAGTACACTCTCATCAATGGGTTTATGGCGGCGGTACAGGCTGTCTTCACTTGAAGATGCATGTCGAGTTAGGGTGTCAGTACGCGCAGACGCGCGCCGCCGTGCGTCACGTTACAACCTCGTGGCCTAGCGGCTCGATAATTCGAGAAGCAGTATAGATAGCAGTATGACTGACCGCATCTCTACGTACTCGCGATGACTCGGTCCACATAGAGCTGGTAGAGCTGTACTGAGCCCCCCGATCGATCCACAGAGGAACATAATGGACGTGCCCGGTGAGCCATTAACCAGGGTTCACTATCTCTTTACAAATGTAGCGGTGATCGGCATTAGGATTCCGTTGACGTCACACTACATCTCGTTCAGGGGTGGGCAATTCACCCGCCCATAACCCAACGAGTACCCACCCCCGTTCATTCATTCCAACGTGTAAGAGTACCGACCAGTAGTAGTTTCAGGCTACCCAGAGCGAGGCCCGAGGGCCAGTACCCGGCCCGGCTGGTTAACGGCTTGCGACTGCGGCTGGTACCAAGCTAAACCGTCCAGCACGCGCAGCGCGTTGGACCAGCCCGCCCACTTTGGCCAAGAATATCCCTCTCCCCTGCCATGCCACTACTTTATAAGACTCGTTAGCCGCGCCATCGCCCTTCTCTTCACCCACTACTTCTCTCCTCTCTCAAACCACACCCACCCAAACCAAACTACAATCATGGACTTCCTCAAGCAGGCTCAGGGCGCTCTCGGCGGTGGCCAGCAGCAGAACCAGCAGGCCGGCGCTCCCGCTCAGCAGGGCGGTGCCGCCCCCGCCGCCGGCCAGCCCGGCCAGGCTACCGGCCAGATGGACGCCTTTGGTGAGTATCTCCGCATCCATCCACGCATCCACCCGTGGCGGCGGCCTGTCTGCCGCTACGCTTCTCGCATCCATGCGGCTGAGCTGCCCGGCGATGGCCTGTGGCCGCCATCCGCACCTTCCTTCCCGGTCGGGGTAGACCTTCCCGCTGACATCCAGACAAGGGCATCGACGCCGGCCTCTCCAAGCTCGGCTACAAGCAGGACGCCGCTACCAACGAGAAGATCTCGGACGGCGCCCGCTCGGCCTTCAAGTCGGTGAGTACAGCTAGAGTGCCATCGGAACATGATAGCTGACAGGCAGGTCACCGGCCGCGACGTCCCCATCCAGGACAAGCAGTAAACGTCTGGCGCCGCGTCGCGTGGGGTTATAAGTGGTTAGACATAGCAGATGCAGTATAGTAGGAGAAGGATAACGGCCTCGATGCTTTGGTTGGGCGGCGGCTTAAACTACTGACTGGCTGGTTCGGCCATCTACTGAAAGAGGCTGACCTCGGCAATGCGTGTCGACGGTGGGATGGGTCTCCTGAATCTCCCGCAGGAAGTGCGACGGTGAGGACTTGGCCAACAACGTATCTCCCGAAGTTACAACGCAGAGCAGCATAGCTGTGTGGATTGGCGAATGGAAGTGTCCACATACGATCCAGCGGCCGAGCCTTCAGGGTGGTTCCGCGTGCAGTAAGTGGAACCTTCTTTGTAACTGTCTTCGCTGCTCAAGACAGAAGGGACTCGTCAACTCAATACATGCTATGCTGCAAGCATGGCCCAGTACTGACCACTGTCAGGTGTAAGTGCGCACACGGCATAGCCCACAGTCCGTTGTGCACATCGACATTCGACAAGACTGGCAAGCAGCAGGCAGCTTGACCCTATAGCTCTGCTGTGCTCTTCTAGCCTTGGGAGCTGTGAGACCTCGTTGAGGCGCGACGCTAGTCTCGCCAGCAGCGCCAGAATCGCCCGTACTGGAATAGTGGAGTCCAAGTCATTGATGACGTGGAACGCCGTCCTCGTCCAACTGTCTAGATGCATCTTGGTATCCACTTGGTAGCAGTTAGACCTCTGAGCATGCATGAGCACCTACGCATGCCCATATGCATGCAGCCGTCGCACACATCGAGGTCGCAACCGCTCACAGCCTTAGCGCAGGACTCAGCGAACTCACCGAAGTCACCAAAACAAGCCTACCTCCACCTCCACCTCCCACGAGGCGCCACAAAGCGGCCTTATGTTAATTGCTCCGATTCCGACCGACCCCGCCAGGCGTCCCCCCACTGGCCACCGTAGCCTTCCCCACCGTACCACCGTAGCGCCCTGCCGCCAGTCCACGCCTGCCTGCTCGCTCGCAGCCTCCCTGCCCCTGCGCCTGGCCATCAATCTCGTCGTCGACACCACCACACCCATCCACCACCACTACTCATCCGCAAAAATGTCTGCCTGGCGCGAGTTTATGTCGTGCGTACCCTCCCCTTCTCCGTTTAGCCTGATGCTGACCGTGCTTCCTCGCTTTGCCCGTTTTCTTGCGCCCTTCTTGCTCGCCTCGTCGTCCGCGTATCCCGGCGTTGCCTGCTTCGTCTCATCTCTACCCGCGCGCTCCTCCTCCGGCACTTGCCCTATCCCCTCGTCCCATCCTTCGCTGCGCTTACCCCATCACATCCCACGTCGCTGTCGTTGTCCTGGCATCGCTCGCTCGTCTGCCCATTGCGCCCGTCGCGTATTTCATCCTTCGACACTTCGGTGCACGCGCCCATCTCCCACTCTTCTGCACCTCTCTCGTCCTCGCCCTTAACCTGCATCCCGCCGTCGTCCCCACTACCCTCGTCGTCATCCCCGTCCGCGCCCTCTCATGGCCTCGGCGACATCCTACCTCCCACATTGGTTCTTTGCCTGTGCCTCGCCTCTGTCATCTCTCATCGCCTATCTCAACACCGCGCGCTCGCCTCTCTCTCTCGCTATATCACCTTTCCCCAACAGCTGGAACAAGTACACCCAGATCGCCTCGCGTGCGGTACGCACCGCTCTCGCTGAGTCCGAGCGTGTCGCTGCCGAGAAGCGTGCTCTTGTTGGCGCGTGAGTTTAGTCGTGTTGGCAGAGGGAAGAGGATGGAAGATGGCGAGGGAAGCGGGGTACTGGGACCAGCTGGGCGGTGGAGAGAACAGACTACCACTAGCCCTGTGATGGCGTTGTGAACGGGATCAGCGCTGCAAGAGATCATGGCCTCCGATAAACGGACGTGCTCCAAGAGGAGGCCAAGGCCTCCTGTAGAAGGGCATGCTCTCGTCTCCGTCCTTTTCTCCTCGGTCCTCGTAAACTCCGCCCCCCCTCTCCCTCGCCCTCCACCCTTTCCACCTCCAACTGGGCCCACGGCCCTTGCCCATCGCGCGCACCGCTAACATCGCAGCAAGTACCAGAAGTGGGAGAACGGCCAGCCCTCCGAGTCCGAGTACATCGTCCCCCAGGCTCCCGAGAAGAACTAGGCCGCGAATGCCGGGCTGTAGACATGAATGCACGGGATCGTAGATGAACGCAAGCTGGCGGTTCGCGGGCGGTGTGCTCTCGCGAGCGGTGTGCTCGAGCGTTGTGCGCATGGTGCCATTTTATGTTGGGCTGGTGTGTCGTGCGCAGATCTGTTGGACATGGGAGCAGGGAGTGTCCGCGGTGTCTTGAGTTCGGGGGGTACGGGTGAGAAGGTCGGCACTGGAGAGAGTAATGGAGGCGGCGGAGAGCGTGCGTATGACTGGGGTCATTGAATGCTTAGTATGACAGGTCACGCAGCGCTGAGGCTGGCGAAAAGACATACCGGTCACAGGGGGATGGACGCTGGATCGACAACGGATACGTGGCCCTACAGGCTCAGTCCACTCAGCAATGAACGATAGCATGGTGCTACACAGTGCATCTCATTGCCGTCGTATTGTACTTCGTGTTCTAACCGCGCGCTCTCATATTCTCTATCCTGCCTTCCAAGCTTCCAAGTGACCGCACCATTCTCTTCACCCGGCCGTCCCACTCCCCGACATTCCCGACAAAGTACGCCGCCGCTCTGGACGGTGATAATACGTCGTCTGCGGTCAGCACAAGCCCCACCTCCTACTTGTACACTCACTGGACTTGCGGGCGCGTCTTCGCCCGTCTCTGGTGTCGAGTCGCCATCGTGCTCGTCGTCGTCTTCATCGCACCAGGCGTGCTCGTCCGGGAATGCCATGACCCCCGATGCCCAGTCGAAGCTCATACCTGTCGGCGACGGCCGCGACTCCTCCGGAAGCGAGGGGACGGACGCGGCCGGCGAGGGTCGCGCCACGGATTGCTGGGCGTCGACCATGCGGACGGACCAGTGGCCGAGCCGGGTTCGGGCGTGGCGCTGTCCTGCAAGAGGGTGCGGGGTGGTTCGTCACCATCGCGTGAAGGCCAGGCAGGGGAGTTGTCGCTGTACTTCCCCTGTGGGGTTTGGCCGCGCTTGAATCCCTTGGTCGCCCTGCGCCGGAGGCTGAGGACGACGCCGCGGCGCTCGGCCGCGCCGTCGCCGAACTGTGGGGCGCGAACCTTGGCGGGAAGCCAGAGCCTGGGGAGCTTTCCGTTGAGCGCAGGGTGGGCGTAACGCCGACGGCCTGTGTTAAGTACTCCGTCGTAGAACATGTTCATGGGAGGCTGCGAGTAGTCGGTCCGGGAATCGGCTGGCGCGACATACAGCGTCTCGTCGTTGACAGCATAGCGGCGTAGGTTGAGGTGCTGCTGCGAGCGTGGGGCTGGAGGGATTCCAGCGACGTCGACGACTTCCTCGCCATTCTGTACCTCGAAGATGTTGCACAGAGCAGTGTGCTTGCTCAGAGGTGTGAAGTCCTTGTTCATGACGTAGCCCCACCAAGTGGTGTAGGCCAGGAGGATGACCATGAACAGCACGGCGATAGGCTTCTTGCGGAGCGAGAACAGGCCAGTGACGAACACCTGGAAGAGGAGAAGCCCCCAGATGATACGCCGGAACGTGATGTTCCATGCCTTGCCTCCGGACTCGAAGGGCTTGAAGAACACAAACAGCAGCTTGTACTTGTAACCAAGGTCTGCGAGTCAGTGTCGGCCGCGCTCGTTAACAACTCACAAGCCAGACCAAAGTAGATGGTAGCGAAGATGAGGATCAACGGCGACTCAACGCTGTAGACGAGCGCGATGGTGAATACGAGCAATGGCGGGGACAGAGCCCAGCCGTAGTTGATCTCAGGCGGCGCGTTCGACTCGGCGTAGTCGCGAGGAGTCTTGGCAAACATCCGCGACGTTACGAGGGTGAAGAGAGGACCGATGTTGAGGAATTTGACAGGCTCCATACCGATGCCTTGAAGACAGACGTATGAGACCATGAAGTTGCGCGCATTGGAGGAGCGCAGCGACTCTGCGAGCTTGCGCGGAATCTTTAGTTAGCCGGACTCCGCTGTGACTATCACGCACCTCCTGCGGGTTGTTTCGGATGTCTAGCTCCCACCATGTCGTCGTAACCATGAAGATCAGGAGCACGGAGAGGACCAGGAACAAGTAGTACCTGGTGTCAGCGCCGCCTTATGGCATAGTTGAACCCACTTGCGCAGAAGGGAGAACTCCACAGCGCTACGTGAGCGGAAGCCCTGCATGTAGGACAGCCACTCCAGGAGGAAAGGAATAATGCTGTTGAAGCCCACGACGAGGAGCGACGGGAGAGTGGTCTGGATGAACGCCTTGAGCGTAGCGTCGTTCTTCATCAGACGCCACAGCCACGGAGCATACTTCTTGATTCGACTGTTGGAGAGCAGCGAGGCGAAGGCGGCGTTGGCAGGCACTGTCGTCAGTGTGAGCTGTACAAGAAGCACTTACATGTGAAGACTAGCAGCACAAAGACCATTGCGGACATGACGATGATATCGCGGAAGTAGCTGGCACGGCTGCTCATGTTGACTTGCTTCCAAATCACATCCCGTGGCTCTGGAGCCATGTGCGTCACAGCTTGAGAGTGCTCGCGATAGTGGACAACTTGGGCTGCACATTGCGCGTCCTTGGCGTCCTCAAATGTCACGAAAGCCACATGGGTTGCTTTGAACTCGCCAGTCTTCCGCAGCTGCCTAACTTCCTCGTCGGCGATAGCGAACTGCTTCTCCCAGTAGTTGATCGCGTCCACCTTTGCACCAAAAGCGCGAGGGCGATACATTGGCCGCGGCTTGGACGTGTGGATGACTCTGTACTCGTTGCGCAGAATCTCTGGGTCGAGTTCCGTGCTGCCGTAGGTGCCGGATTCGGTACTTTGGACAAGAGCAGACGTCTCATTGTACTCGTCTGCGCTGGTTTGACGTTGGTGGTTCCCATTCTGCATCGCCTTGCGATAGATGTCAGGCGAATATCCGTCTGCCTTGGCCGGGTTGCCGACCCATTCAACCCATGCTCGCTCGAGCTGGCGCAGAGCTTGGGTACGCTTGTCAAGAGCCTTACGAATAGGCTCCACATGGCGACAGATGTTGACTGACTCGACCCGCCAGCCACATCCCTCAAAGTACTCGGCGAGTTGGCGATCACCGCGCAGATGGTGAGGCACTTGCGTGACCATGACTGTGCGGGCGCTGATGGAGTGGATGAGGCCCAAGGCGAACGCCTGGCGAGCGTTGACAAAGTAGTGGTAGTTGCGATGCAGAAACCATAGGGTGAGAATCGTGAAGATGTACGCGAATGTGATGTACACTGTCGTCGGTGTGCGCGGGTCGATCAAGATATCCTCGAACGACCGTTTCATGTGTGTGCCGTTGGTTGGCCACATGTCATTCGCGAGCACAGCGAGGGTCGCGTTCCGCGGGTCTTCTGGCACACCCTGCTGGTTAGTCGCATTTACACGGCATGTGCTCACGTCTGGCTCCAATATCAATGTGGCGAGGACCTCGAAGATGGACAGCAAGGAGAAGATACCGAACAGGCAGAATCCCATCAAGAAGAAGCTCAAGAGCTGCTGTCAGAACATGCGGACGCCCGTTGAGTACATACGACTGCAGCATCCAGGCCAACCGTCTGCAGGACGACATAGTCGCTTGTGCGCAGGGTCGGAATAATCCAGCCAAACAGCTGCCGCCAGCCGCGCTGCT
Organism: Cutaneotrichosporon dermatis; assembly: GCA_020011015.1. Lineage (NCBI taxonomy): Eukaryota > Fungi > Basidiomycota > Tremellomycetes > Trichosporonales > Trichosporonaceae > Cutaneotrichosporon > Cutaneotrichosporon dermatis. Next base: position 6,387,895 of record JAIGNX010000001.1, on the reverse strand, counting down.
GGATGTCGGGGACGTGCGCAGCCGCAGGAGAGAAGTCTGACCGTCAGCCAGGAGCCAGGAGTAAGCCACTCACCCTTCAGCTTGGTGCGAGGCATGTAGACCAGCTGCCATCGCGTACGCAGGAAACAGAAGGTGAGGAAGGCAGTGATCCCGATGCCGAACGACAGCGTGAGCTGTGTCCGGAGCCATGGGCCTAGGCGTCAGTCTGGCTCGTAGCGCCTTGAGGCATACCGGAGTAGTCTCCTGCCTTCTCATCCCCTCGCCCTTGATTAAACATGGCGGGGTGTAGAATGAGATGGGGAGTGTAGTGTCAAGTCGAGGAGTGTTGTTGTTGAATGGTGCACAATGATGGAGAACGGAACGCCCTGGAGTAGTGACGTTCCATGTCGCGTAGCGTGCCTGGGTGGCAACCTCCACCACACAGTGACGTGTTTGCGGGTGGTGGATGGTTGTTTTGATGCATCCGCCATACCTGAATCGTTATTTGCGCTTGGCCTGTACCATTACAGAACTGCTAGTAAGAAGACTCCACAAAGCCCCGTGTAGCTTTGTGTTGTACGTTCAAGGTGGGAAGCAGGATTATTATGGCATGGTACGTCTGGCGGGATGGGAGTTGCGTGGAACACCATTGGACGCCAGCCGCGACTTCCGAACCAATCCGCACCTCTTTGTCTTGAACTACCACACTGCATACTTTCGAAGTATAGGACCCTAACTACTGCAGACGCATACCGTACCGCGCGGCCATGATGATAGAGAGAAGCTGGGGTCAGTATGAAGTGCAGCCGACACTCCGGAAAGCAGTGAGGAGGACGTACCGCAACTGGCAGTCAGCATCGAACCCGGCTAACTATGGCGCAGCCTGCAAACGTCTTCGCACTCACCAAGGCCCGCAGGCATGAACTTGCCAGACGAAAGGAAGCGCTTTCCCATGAGACCGGTCAGGATGACAGCGACCGCTGCTGGTCAGTTCCGTTTCCTCAAGCTCTCCCAACTTCCTCAGTCTCTACTTACCCAACGAAACGCGAACGTCCTTGGGGTTGTAAGACGCGCGCTGTCATCAGTATCAACAGATCATGATGACCTACGTAGGCACCCCAGCCGGCGAGGATACCAGAGCCAGCGCCGGCAACAAGTGATGGCACGGAGCCCTTCTTGACGTAGCCCATGACTCCGCCAGCGGTCACGAGAGCCGCGTAGATGAAGCCTGAAGTCAGCACGGGTGGTTGACACTCAAACATGCCTGGGATGTCATACACTGGAGCGCCGGGCATAGTTGTTGGTCGTGCGAGAGGGATGGAGCGATGGCGGGAAGCGGATATGGACCGAGGTCTGTCTTGACCTTAAGGACCGGCCTGACCGGCAACCTCCACCACCTTTCCCCGTGGGGTCAAGTGCCACATTCAGCAAAGGGTCCACTACTCACCGCACGTGCGATGCTGCCGAGTAGAGCGAGAGCTGTTTCTCCCTCCACCAACCCTTCCCAAGGACCCCAACGGTTCATTACACCAGCCGCGACCATAACAACGCGTCTCCCATCGCGCTCTCCACGACCTCTACCACTTCGTCTCTCCGACTCAGAGAGACATCTCTTGGGCTTAGCTCCTCCAGGCAGCCCTCTTCCCTCGCTCTTGCCTAGGGAATAGTCTTCTGCTCTTCATACATAGGGCATTTGCCACCCAAGGCTCCTCACCCCGGTCCCACCGTTCCGCTCCTCGCGTAACCAATCCGGCAACCTTCCCCAGCATCACCGCCGCCACCGCCAGTGCCATGCCAGCCCAGCAACTGCATGCCCGTCGCCCCGCCAACACTCAAGGCGCAAGGAAGGGACACAAGATGGGAGGGCGCAAGCCTGAGCTGGTGCTGGACGGTGATGACCGAGACGCGGACCCGTCCCAGTGGCTCGGGTTCTCACTCCCCCCGCGCGGGCCGCAAACCGGTCTTAGTGGCCCACCGCGTCGCAGCCGCCGCGGCGACGCGTGGAGGGGCAGCGCCCTTACGCGCGAGAAGTTTGTCAACGCGAGCTTCCGCTTCATGCTCAAGCCGACCGACGTGATCGGATACGGAGCCCACTTCGCCGATCCCGACATCTCTCTCCACTGGCCGAACATTCTTCAAGTCCTCGTGCCGACCTTCTCCGCCTACTCGGTCGCGCAAGGCTTTGTGGCTTCGGAGGCTGATGAAGACGATGACGCGACCGGCGAGGACGCTGCTGAGCGCCGTCGCCGCATCGAGGAAGAGAGGCAAGGCCGGTCATGCCCCATCTGTCTTAGCAAGCCGGTGGCCGGCCGCATGACCAAGTGTGGACACGTACGTCTCTTTCTCACGAGTGAATCTGATAGCAGATCTTCTGCCTTCCGTGTATCCTGCACTACATCGCCTTATCCGACGTTCCCAAGGCCACAAGCTGCCCGATCTGTGGAGACACGATCCACGAGGGCATGCTCAAGAGCGTGCGATACCTGGACGCTGAGACAATGGTCTCTGCGGCCCAAGGCGACAACGACGGCGCCGAAATTCTTCCAGAGATCGATACAATGATGTCTGAGGCGCGCGCAATCGACGAGTCTGAGGCCGCCGTCGTCGCGGAAGAGGGTAGCGACCATCACATCGAGCGTAGCCACCAGGCGGGGAAGAAGCACCACCGCATCCACATGCGTCTCCTCCAGCGCCCGCAGATGACTACACTCGCCCTCCCCTCGACTGCGACATGGCCATCCGACGCTATCCCGCCAATCAGCGCGCCGTGGTACTTCTTGCCCGATGTTCTCACCTACTCTCGCTTTGCTCTGGCGTCACCGGAGTACATGATGAAGGAGTTGCAGCGTGAGCTGGAGGAGCTGAGGCGGGAGTGGAATGCGCTGGCCGGTGATGACCTTGGCCGCGCGTTCATCAAGGCTGCTCGCGAGAAGGTCGAGAGACAAGTGGGCAAGGTTCAAACCGAGCTCATGACGGATGTCGTCCGCCGGAACGAGACCGAGGCGAGGAGGGCGTGGGGCGAGGCAGTTGGAGGCGAGCGGCGGGAGATGGAGCGTCAACGCGAGCGTGAGCGTCGGGCTCAAGAGCGGGCGGAGAAGGAACAGCAAGATGACAAGGACCTCAACATCCCCATCGAACTTCTCGCTGCGTCGGCGGCGGCCACCTATGGCACCCCGACTGTTCGGGTACCTCCCAACCTCGCTGTGGAGCCGAATCCGATGCCATCACTCGATGCTGAGTCGAAGAGCAAGCGTCGTAGGAACAGGGGTGCTGCCGCTGCACCTATCACTGCTCAACCAACGACTGCTCCGGCGCAGTGCTTCTACCAGTCGTCTCTGGGCGCGCATGTATACCTCAACCCACTCGACATGCGCATCCTCCTCACGCACTTTGGCACGTACGACGCACTCCCGCCTCACATCTCGTTCCCCACCACTGGGTACGACTCTGCGACTGTGACCGAAGATCTTAGAAAGCGCACAAAGTACCTTTCGCATCTCCCCATTGGCACCGAAGTGGTCTTTGTGGAGGCAAACCTCGCCGGCATCGTGAGCAACGAGGTTCTCGCACGATTCGAGCAACCGCTCAAGACTCGGCGCGACAAGCGTCGTGCCCGTACGCGCCGGGAGGACAAGGAGAAGCGCCGCTGGGAGGAGGCGGAACGGGCGAAGCGCCCTCCCGAGGTCCACGTCGTGCATTCGGCATTCTCGCCTCCCACTCACGGCATCGATGCGGACGCAGACCTGGCGATGGCGCTCGAACGTTCGCGGCTCGACGCGGAAAGCGCAAGAGTCGACCATTTCCCGGACATGGGCACGAGCCCGCCGCGTGCCACAAACGCTCTAGTCCAGCCGCCATCGCCAGTTAGCTCGTTCGCGTCGGCACTGCGAGGCGCGCCTATGGCCCGCACATGGGGCCGTGCCCCACAGGACAACATCGACGGGGAAGGTGTTGAGGCGGCCTGGGCTACTCTTAACAACAACGAGGAGGAAGCGGAGACGCCGGGGCGGAAGAAGAAGGGCAACAAGAAGGGCAAGAAGTTGGTATTCGGCGGCGCCGGAAGGCAGGCGTAAGAAAGGCAAGTATAACAGCATCAAACATCGATCAGCATCACATAAAACCCACATCTAGACTGTATGAGCATGGAATGTCTGTATTCTGCGACAGTGCGAGCGACCGGTGCGCTGGTCTTGGTTGGTGAGCGAGCCTTGCTGGCTGTATGGTGCGCCAACCGATTATGGAGTGGGGCAGACTGTGGAGGCGGAACCAAAATTTCCAGAAGAATCAAGATTCATGAATGACGTCCAGATTGTTTTGCTTCAACTAGTACGAGCAGGCTGCTTTGGTACCACCCACCTAACCACCATGAGCCATACACGACGAGCATATGCCGTGGCCTCACGCCTCGCTCGCCTCAACTATCCGTCTCCGCGAGTGCTCGTCGCCTCGTCGAGCCAATGCCCATCCCACTCCCAGGCATGGCGGAGCTTCGCCACCGGCGCCGGGCCCTCTACCGCGACTGAGTATGCGGATTTGAACGAGGCCAGACGTTCAAAGCCCCAGTTCGGGCTGAGGGATTCTGAGGCGTCCGCTTCGAGTTCTGTCGTCCGTGAGGCTGAACGCACACCTAACTATGCCCCAAGGGAGCCGCCCGCGAAGCCAGGACGGTCATATCCCAGCCCAGGGGAGACCGCAGAGATCGACAGCGTGAAGGCTTGGACTGTGAGTCAACTTCCGTCGATGTTCCATCTGACAAGCAGAAAGTTGGACTCCCCCGGGACGTTATCGACCGCCTGCTCGAGCTGTATCCCGAATGCCGGGCGCCGACACCTGCGCAGCTGGCGTTCCTCCTCGCAGTCCAGAAGGGCGATGTAGACATCTACCTCAAAGACTACATGGGGCGGGGCAAGTGAGCTTTCTAACCACTGCAGGCCTAGCTGACATCAGGACATTCTCTTTGGTGCTAGCCGCGCTCGCCATCGTCAACCGCGACGGACCGATCAAGGGGCGGGTAGTGATGATGCTCCCGACTCCGCATCTCGCCAAGCAAATCGAAGACCTGCTTCGGGCGCTCGGCGGCGAGTCCGCCTCAGTTGCGACGATCACAGCCTCCGACGAGACCGTCAACATGAATGCGCGGGTTATCCTCGGCACGCCCTCTGCCCTCCTTGCCCTCGCCGCGCGCAAACGTAACATGACGCTCGGCGACCGGTTGAAAGGCGTCACGCACGTCTTCGTCGACGAGATCGACACGCAGCTCGGCCCCTTGCCATCGCGATACGCTGGCGCGAAGCAGGTCAAGCGGCATCGGTCGCGCCTCCACCCGCCGCAAGTGGCGCTGGCCCTCGACTCGCTGTACGGCATCGTCGCCGAGCGTGACGGGTATGACTTCTCGGGTCGGAATAACCGCATTCGCAGCGTGTTCAGTAGCGCCACCCTCGACAACCATACCCGCCGTCACATCTACGGCAGGGGATGGGTGAAGCCCAAGGGCGATTCGGCTGTCAAGTCTGTCGTCGACCTCGACTTCACCCTCGCCGCCACACCGCGCCAGGTCGCGCTGCGGGATACGATGGGCGAGATTGCGCAGCGTGCAGGCGCTGTGGCGCTCGAGCCGTCGCAGCGCAAGCCCCGGCACTACGCATTCGTCGTGGACCCTAAGGGCAAGCTTGCGCCCCTCGACTTGGAGTCGCAGAGCGGCGGTCTCGATGACGAGGCATTCGTGCCACCTGCGATTGACGAGGACGGCGATCTCGTCGACCTCGACGAGCTTGGAGCCAAGAAGAAGGGCAAGAAGGCGAAGAAGGACGAGAAGAAACCCGCTATGCCCGTGACGCTCCTCGAAGCACTCGCATACCTCCACACCACCGTGCCCCCGCCGGCCGGCACCTACTCTCTTGCAGTCCTGCCTGACGGTGCATCAATCACCGCCGCGACGGAGGAGCTCGAGACCCTCGGCCTCATGGTCCTCCCCCTCGTTCCCGAGGTCCTGGCCGGCGGCGTCTCGCCGCCCGCCCTCGACGCGCCGCACATCGTGCTCCTCACCACGCGCGCAGCCGTGCCAGGCCTGCACCTGCCCCACCTCCACTCGATCTACCTCCTCAATGGTCTGGACGTGTCCAAGCTCTCGCGCCAGGCCAAGCTCGCGGGCGGCCGCGAGGGCCAGTCGACGGCGTACTCGATCATCACGGGCCGTCTTGGGCGCTTCACGACCGAGGTGTTCGACGTAAGTAACCCGCAGCGCGTGGTGTCCATCGTGCCGTACGACTCGTACGAGGAGTGGGCGCTCAGGCATCTCTTCGCGGACAAGTACCACAAGTGGGAGTTTGCGCTCAGTACTTGGCCCGGCAAGCTTTTGTGATGTCCCGGGCCGTAGCTGCAATGTGTTCTGTACGATAGTGTTGGCGCTCATCTACATTTTTACACCGCTCTGTATACCTTGCATATGCATCGCTCATCACGCTTATATAAACGAGCACTTCATCCTGTCGATTGAGCTGTACAGATGCTCATTATACGACTATACGGACAGCACACCCACCGGATTCCACCCAGATCTTCGAGTGAGGGCCCCGGATTTGCGAGCCCTGGCTGAGCCTTGCTGATCTTGGCATCGGTGATCGAAATCTCCCAACCCTCCAAACTCTCTACAAAACGAGCTACACAGCTTGCGGCCGACATTGTGTCTCTCTCCAGTGCGTTCACGCTCGATCAGCGACGCGGTCGCTAAGTGTGCGCGTCGCTAAAACTAGGCGTAGGGATCATGGAGGACGTCGATGTCCTGCCGGCCCCGAGCACGAAGCACGTCGCGACGCTGCACACGCGTCTCCCGCGCGGCGACTCTGTGACTCTACGGCAACAGGCTGTCGAGGCCAGCGGGTCACGGCTCGGTACCACTGGCACGACACTGTGGCTCGGCGCGCAGGTCCTCAGCGCGTATCTCAACGTTGCGATCTCGCCCAAAGGCGACGACGAGGGAGCGAGGACGAGCAACGTCGGAGCGAAAGGGACGAGTGCACCCAATGGAGATGGGGCGGGCGAGGTCGCGCAGCCTAAGCCCAGGAGACCCAGAGCCCTGGAGCTCGGTGCCGGCGTCGGATACTTGGCGCTAACGGTCGCGAGCCTAGGGTACGACGTCACGACGACCGATATAGAGCCGGTCCTCTCGCGCGTGCTGGCGCCAAATGTCGCAGTGGCGCCTCGAGGTGGGGGAGTGATCGAAGCCCGCGAGCTGGACTGGTTCGACGCTGTCGACTCAGCACCTACGAAGGATGACGATCGGGCTCCTCAACCTCCACCGCAAGGGACGAGCTCTAGTAGCTCGGCACGGGGAAACCCATCGTCGCAATCGTCGCTCGCCCTCCTCGACGCAGAGTACGACATGGTTGTGACTACGGACACAATCTACGCGCCTAATATGACGCCAGCGCTGTGGGCGGCTATTGAGCGCGTCTGCTCTCCACGGGAAGGCCGACGGACACCGACGTTGTACATCGCGCTCGAGAGGCGGGACCCGCGCGTCGTGGATGCCGCCCTCGAGATGGGACGCGCTAAGGGGTGCACATTGCGGCGCATTGCGCAGGGACGTCTCGTCAAGGCGCTCGAGCGCGCTGGGTGGCACTGGAACCCGGAGGACTGGGAGGGAGTCGAGGTATGGAAAGGGAGATGGCGGTGATGATGGGGAGCGCAGGGTCGCGGGGAAGTAGGCAATGAGCCAGGAGACAAGACAAGCACGTTTCATACAGGCACGATGGTGTATTTCCTTATAGTATCGATACAATGATGAGCGCGAGTCGCCCGATCTCTCTTGAGCTCCCTAGTCCATCTGCGACTGCGGAAGAGCTCGTCGCCCTGCGTGCGCCATTCTTCTGCACCTCAAGTCTTCATCAAGGCCACCTCAATAAGTTGTTGGCTCGCCTCAACAGCTCCCGGTGGGTGTATCTGCACAGCCCTCAGGAGTCTTAGGCCATAACCACATGACCCGTACAGTTGAGGGGTACCGGAGCGCAGTGAAAATGAGCGGCATAAAGGTAGCGCAGGCAGACACTATGGAGTTGCGTCTTTGTTGTTGTCATTTCCGATCAAGCAGTTGTTGGAAGGAGGGCAGCCCGGTCGAGACAAGTGGAGGCACGTGACTTACCTTCCCACGGTACGTTCGTTGCTGATATTTCAGAGTTCATCAACATGAATGCCTCCCTCGTCCAGGAAGAGTACATAACTCAACCCACCATGTCGTCGCCCGGGCCGTCTGCTCTAACGAGCGGAGTGCTCATGACGCTCCTGACATCTCTGTCCCTACCATCCCAGGCTGCCGAAGATTTGATCCTCCTGCATGCGCCATTCGTCCATCCCTCCAGCCTTCCTCAAGGCCAGCTGAGCAAGTGGTTGACTCGCCTCAACAGCGCAGTTACCAGCCGCGACCCCGCCGCTGCGCAGATCGCGTCGGCAGTAATTGAGCAAGATACTGAGGGATACGCTGCGGCACAATATGGCAAGCCATGGATGGGGGCGTGTCTCGGTGTGCTGGCTGTGAGTTACCTCCACTCCGGGAGAGGCGCCGATTGATACACTCCTAGTTGCAGGATTGCTGATGCCAGGCTCCATCGACCTCGCCCGAGCTGCTGCCAGCTTTCTTGAAGCTAACCCGCTCTCTTATTGCAGCTGCCCCGCATGCGCCCGCCTTCGAGCGCGAGGTCATCCAGCCTGCGATGGGAAAGCTGGCTGTCTCGATGTCGCGCATGCTGGAGCGTTTGGTCGAAGGAGGCTACTGGAGCGCAGTGGTGAGTCGTAACAATCGCTGACTCTTCGCTGACATCAGGACGACGCTCTTGACTCTACTCGTGCCCTCCTTGTCGCCTCACCTCCGCCGTTCCGCCCGGCCGCCCCTGCGCTCCGGACGGTGTTGAACTCGATCGTTCTCGGTCTCGTCCCGGCGCCGGAGAACGTCCGCTTTACCGCCGCGCAAACTCTGGCTGTCGTTCACATGACGGGAGGCAAGGCTGCCGCGCCTGCCGCCTGGGGCACTGACATGCGGGATACTCTTGGCGGCGTCGCTGCGTCGCTCACTGCCATGACTGCCGAGGCATGGGAGGAAGGTGCGTGAACCTGCGCTGTGGAATTTTGAGAGCAAGAACTGACTTCCCAGAGCCGCCCCGTGCTACTCCCCCTCCTCCCCCGTCCTCTTTGCCTGCTTTCTCCGTCGACCCGATCGAGAGGGTTGCGACTTCACTCACGGCTGTGGAGGGCTACACAGAGATCGCTCTGGCTATGCTCAGCACCACCAGTGCGCGGCCCGTTCCCATCCCCTTGGCGCAGATCGTGTCGGTCTCTCTGCGATGCCTCAACTTGACCTTTGACACGCCTGTTGCGGCCCATGTCTCGCCCCAGCATCACGCTGCGCTCGTCGCAGGCCTCCCGCGAGTGTGGAAGAGTGGCCTCCTTCTCCTCGCAAGCGCGATGGTGGCCTGCGGTGACCACGTCGTGCCCCACCTCAGCGCAATCCTCGAGCACACCGTCTACCTCCTGGAACGTGTGCCCTCCACTATGGCTGATTCACGCCTCAAGCTGTCTCAGTTCCATTCGATCCTGCTCAACATCTACCCCGCCGCCGTGCTTCCCGTCGAGTACACCACTCGCCTCTTGAAGTTCTCCCTTGGTGTCATGGGCAACCTCCTCGAGGCCCGGCCGCAAGCGCCCTCGACTCCTGCAGCGCAGCAAGGCCGGAAGAACAAGAAGCGTGCGCGAGGACAGGAGGACGCGCTCGTCGGTGGCCTCGAGGGGCGCGCGCCACGCGCAACCTCCCAGATTGACGCCGAGATCGTACGCGTCGCGCTCGACCTCAGCCCTAAGATCCACGCGGCTCCTCTCCTTCCTCCCGCACTCCTGACCTTCTCCATCCGCCTCCACTTGTCGCTGTACGCGGCCCTAGCCTCGCGCCCAAGTGCTTTCGTCGACGTGTCCAGCGGCGTCGCTGTGCGCGACGCCCTGGAGCGCGCACTCGAGCACGCGGCGAGTCTCGAGAGCGGAGGAACGGCGCGCGACGTGCGCACCCTGCTCATCGCCTTCCTGCCATCTACGCGGGATCGGAACGCGCATTTCGACCTCCTCCTGCACCCCGCTTTGCCTCCTCTTGCCCGTCCGCTCCCCCCGCTTTCTCAGCTGCACATGTTCGCGCCTGAGAGTGAGGAGGAGCGCCGGATCCGCCGGGAGCTGGGCTTCAAGAACCCCGGGGAGGACGAGGCCGATGAGAGCGACGACGAGGGCGAGGAGAACGCGATGGCCGTCGACGAGTGGGCGCCGAGGAACGGCTCGGCCCAGACTCAGGCTCCCATCCCAGCGCCTGTCCCCGCAGCGGCACCGGCCACGGCCGCAGTACCAGTTGCTGTGGCAGTCGCTGCTGTCCCCGTCGCGGCTGCGTCCCAGGCCCCACCGCCTCCTACAACGGCCGCCCTTAGCGCGGCTACGAGCCCAGCAGCTGCTCCTTTCGCTGCCAGCGCCCCCGCTCCGGTCTCTGCGGTCGGCGGTGCGGACAGCGCTCCGGCGGTGCCCTTTATGTCTGCGACTACCAGCCGCGCGCCGTCGGCTCCTGCTTCGGAGCCGTCTGCCGCTGCCACACCTGCAGTCCCAGCGCCGGCCCCGGCTGCTGATGGCGATGACGACTCGGATGATGAGATTCCAGAGCTTGATAGCGGAAGCAGTGACGAGGACGAGTAGAGCATTTAGACTTAGCATTACATTATCTTGCATCTGCATTTCCTGGATCGATCGTCCGCCTCTGCCACTGAGGCGACAAAGCGTACCGCCCAATTCCTTAGTACGTTCTGCATGCCCATACATCTTAGCTGCTACTGTATCTAGTATGGTAGACCGCCATCTCCTCCGCCTGATGGCTCGTCGAGATCGTGATAGCTCACGCGGCCCTTGCGCGCTCGCGGGTCCTCGCCGCCTGGAGGAGCGGCCGGCAGCTCCGACGCGTCGAAGTCGCGGCTCCGCCCCTTGGCGGGGCTGGCGGTGGGGGCAGCACCAGCGGCCCCGGCGGCCATTCCGCTGGGGCTGCCGCCCTGCATCATCATCTGCATGTGCATCATCATCATCATCTGCTGCTGCATGGCCATGTTGAAGCCAGGCTGGTTGGCAGCAGCAGGGTTGAACATCGCCTGGCTGGCTATCGCGGGGTTGAAGGCTGGGAGGACACCCGTCTTGCTGGGGAGCTGGTCGTCGACGGCCGCCAGCGTCGTGCTGGATGGCTGGAGATGTTGAGGGTCCAATGCGAAGGCGTTGAACACAGCCATCTGACAGTTAGCGCTGATCCACGCAAGAAGCTCACCTCGTCCAGCTTGTCCTTGACAACCTCTCCATGCTTGCTGACGATGTGCTTGATGACGAACTCAGGCGCGCGGAACAGCTTTCCACACTGCTTGCAGCGGTACTTGTCCGCCTCCTCTTGCTTGATATATGGGGCCATGAGACGCCTTGTCTCGTCCTCGATATCACGACCACCAAACTCGACAACATCAGGGTCCTCCTCAACGACACCGCGAATCTTCTGGTCGAGATTCTCAACCCAGCGCTCGTCGCTGGTCTTCGAGGGATAGGTGTATCGCTTGTTGGCGGCGGGGCGCTCCTCATTCTCGCGGCCCTCGGCGTTCCCAGCGGTGTCCGCCTCTTTTGTCTCCTCCTCCTCACCGTCCCGGGCAGACTCCTCGGGAGTCGCCGTCTCCTCAGGTGCACGAAGATGGCCGACACACTTCCGTTGCAGTTCCTCGGGGAAGGCGGTAGGCACAACGCAGTAGTAGCAGGTGTTTAGGCCATGGCGCAGATAGTTAAGGTACTGATCAAGCGTAATCTTGGCCTGCTTCGTCAGCACACACTGACACAGACTGAACTGACCTTGCGCAAGCGTTGATCCTCATCGAGCTCATCGCCATCAAGGTTTGCTTGGGCCAGAAGGCGCGATACGACATCTGCGACGACATCGCTTCCTCGCTCCTGGAGACCACGAGGAGGCTTGTCCTCTTTGTTCTGCTCCTGGTTTCCCTCACTGTCTTCACCCTCGGGCTGCTCCCCCTGTGGTGGGTCATTGTCCATAAGCTCATCCTCCAACTTGAGTGCGAGCTCGCGAGCGTGCTCAGCGTCTTTCTCAAGTCGCACAAGAGTGCTAGCGACAGGGGGAGTAACGCGGATGCGACCGACAATCGCCGACGCGTTGACACCCATGTGGAAGGTGAAGTTGTCGATCTAGAGTCAGCCCGGGTACTGTAACATTCTAGCTCACTTTAGAGGAGTCAATGGTAGCCACCGCGTCCTCGACATTGACGCCCTCCTCGTACTGGGCCCATCCAACTCGGTGGAAGCTGCGCTTCACAGACGGCTCAGACAGGGCCAGCCATTGGAAGCCGGGATGCTTGGCAAAGATGCCCTCGAGGTCTTTCCGCTTTGTGGTGGGTGGAACGGTTTTGACGAACACCTGCCCGGGCCGAGGAGGAACCTCGATGCGCAAGGGGTCGAACGCCTCATCCCCGAGGGCGCGGTCTAACCCTTCTGGCTCCTCGCGGGTCTGCAGCTTCTCCTCCGAGTGATCGAAGTTGGCCTCGTCCCACTTGCCATCGCGAAGCTCGGCGATGTACTGCTCGACAGCGGGCACGCGACCCTGGCGGTTCACGCGGCGCCGCAACGCAACAACCTCCTCGGACGTTCCGTATCGCTCCTGAAACCATGCGTCGTCACGATGGGTAAGGTAAAGAGCAAAGAGCTGAGAGTTAGGTATAGAACGGGTAGAGCTCCACTCACCTGGCGAGAGTAGTACTCCTTCTTATATCTCTCATAACGCTTGGCCATGCCGTGCTTCTCAACCAGCACAGACTTCGGCAATTGCCCAGACTCTACGTCGGCTCGGATGCGGCGAAGATCCTCGTCGTCGTCCTTGGCGGTTTGTGGGTGGGATGCTCGGAACCACTCAGCAAACTGCTTGAAAGTCAAGAGCGTCTCGAGGCTGGCAGGATCTGGCATCTGTGACCCGTGATAGTAGCGCCCAGGAGGAGACGGGGACCGACGCCGTGGGCGCTGGTGCGAGTAGCCTGGAGAGGGCGAGCGACGGCGCTTTCGGTCTACACAGTTAGCTGAGTGCAAAGACACCATGCGCGCAACGCACCATAATCGTCTCCCCAGCGGTCATCGTACTCTCGAGACCCTTCATAGTGGCGCTGGTCTCCATCATAACCGCGATCACGCTCATAGTCACGAGGTGGAGGTGCGTCGTAACCTCCACGCGAATGACGTTCTCCAGCTGGAGGGCGTTCAGGCGAGCGAATCGGAGAGGCTTCGACAGGCCGCGCTGGAAGACCTGAATAGCCAGACATGCTGCACTTGTTAGATAGGACTCATAAGGACAGCCTCGACTCACCTGGTTACTGTGATAACGATTGGGGCGGGCGAGAGTTTAGGTAGGTACGACGATCACGAGATGGACAGACGGGATTAGGTCACCCCTCGGGCACGAAAGATAACAAGCCCCTCGACGTGCTGCCTGCGTGGTATTTGTCGAGGTGGCGATGTGATAGCGGCCGATGGTATGCTGCCCTGGAAGAGGTTGTAGAGATGAGTGAGCGACAATCGATTGATATGTCAATACGTGACGGATTACGGTGCTGTCGCGTCCGAACTGCAAGGGGATATGCATCGGTTCTGGATGCAGGACGCTGTGTATCAAGTACCCCCTTTTAGCCACGCGAGAAATCTAATTCCGCCAACTTGGTGGTTGTGGCGGCTGAGGGCCCAGCTGGGCGGGCTAGTTGGGAATTTGAGAGAGCAGAGTCGATATGCGAAATGCCTTGTCAGGATCTCTGGATATGGAGACCCCACCTTCCAGGCTCGCTCATGGCCGGCCCCAGTCGGTGCGCCTCCCCCTTAGCTTCCCTTAGGTGGTTGGTGGTTGGTTGTGTTATCCTGGAATTCGATAATCGGTCGGCTAGGGCCGGTCCGTGTAAGGCAACAAGGGCTGGGATGAGCAATGTCGTCACCCTGTAGCTCACTTGACGCGGGGTAAACGATCATCAACCAGTACGGTGCCTGCTAGGTCGTCCACCACCATCATATCCAACAACACCCATCCCCCTCTCTTCGATTCATCCATCTCTCCCCCTCTCATTCTCACAAGCTCTTAAGCACTCGCGACTCTCACGCACTTGTACTGCACTCCTCTCTCATCTCCACTGGTTGTTGTTAGTTGCCACTTTACACACTTCCCCGCCACCTCCCCTCATCCTCACTCTCGATATGATCCACCGGGCTCTTACTCGCGGCCCACTTCCGGTCACACGCGCTCTGGTGGCAACGCCAGTGCGCAGCATTCACGCCACCGTCCCAATCCTCGTCAGCAAGACCGAAGCATCCGCCACGGAGGAAGGAAAGAAGGATGGCTCATCCGGCAAGGGCTTACTCGGCGTGAGTGGCGTCATGCAGACCACGTTGCTGTCCCATTGCTAATCGCAGTCTCTCCTCTACGGATCTGACACTGCTCGCGCTGAGGGCGACATCAAGCAACTCGAGAAGACCCAGCACTCCAAGACTGTCGGACGCGGCAAGTATGTCCACGAGAAGATCACCCACTCGGTCATCCCTGGCCACCGCGACGAGTACCTCAAGGCGGCGGAAGCCTTCTACACCACCCTCGCGAAGGAGAGCGCCAATCTCGCCAACGTCAAGCTCTGTGGCAGCTGGGAGACCATCCTCGGTGCCGTGGGCAACTTCACTCACATTCTGGAGCACGAGGGTTACAAGGGCTACGACGAGACCCGTCGTCTCTTATTGAAGAACGAGGTTGGTTCTGATACAACCTCTGATTACGGAACTGACTCGACAGGTTCTTCAAGGCCACCTCAACGCGATGCTCCCTCACCTTCAAACGCGCCAGCACCAGATCATGTCCGAGTTCTCATTCCTCCCCATGTCCCCTCCTCGTGACAGCGGCTACCCGGACGGAGGTGTCTTTGAGATGCGCACGTACCAGCTTCAGCCAGGCAAGCTGCTTGAGTGGGAGTCGGCTTGGCGCCGTGGAGTTGAAGCGCGGCTGCGGTTTGTTGTGAGTATACGGCCTATGTCACTTGATCCAGCTGACACCGCAGCAACCAGTCGGTGGCTTCTTCGGTCAGGTCGGTCAGCTGCACGAGGTGCATCACCTTTGGCAATACCCGTGAGTCACGATTCCCTGATAGGACTTTGTCTCTAACTGGCGCAGCGACATGGCTGCTCGTCAAAGTGCCCGTGGAAAGGCGTGGACGATCGGCGGATGGGCAGACACTGTCCAGCAGACGTCTCGTCTCACCCAGATGATGAAGACGACGATCATGGTCCCGACGTCATGGAGCCCGTTGCGGTAAGGAGGAACTATTTTACCCAGCATTACGGCGATTCCCTTGGCAGTGGTTGTGTACAAACGGGCGACATTGAACTCGGTGCAAATGTGGTACTTCTACGAATGAATATGTGGACAACATGCGTGATCTGAGGTCAAACCTGGTCGGCCATCGCCTTGAGCCCCGCACGCCACTGCTTGAGGTTGTCGCGTATCTCGCTGAGCGAGAGGTAGTAACCAGTGAGGAACTTGGTCGCGGAGGCTCGTGGGAGAGCAGCAGGGTCCCCTGGTTTTGATGAGGAGTCCACGGGCTCTGTTGGAGGTGGTTGGTCCTTGGGATAGGCCCCAGGAAGTTGAAGCGACGCCTCATGAAACAATGAACGAGGCGTGGGTGGGGGCCGCGCGGACAGGGCTCTGAATGCGGACTCCGCCTCGCGCATGTGCATGGAGATCGCCTCTTCAGCTTGCCCCAGTTGATCGATCACCACCCCTAGTTGGCGTAAGCTTCATACTGCCCTGCCTGTCGCGGGAGACTCACATATCTTACGGCGATCCCAGTAACGAGACTTGCGAAGCTGCGGATACGCCCACAACTTCATGGTGAGATGGTATGTCGCCTCGAGCTCAGAGATACGCTCAAGCAGATCTTCAACCGGGAGCGATCCGAGCCCAGGTGCGCCGGACGCACTATCCGCTCGCGCCTCCAGGAGAGGCTCGGCAAGGGTGCGCTGATGCTGTCGGATTCGCGAAAACTGGGTGATCAACAGGCATCCAGGAATGGACCGGTATAGCGACAAGTTCCAGCCACTTCACCGCATCTCATGCTTCTCTCTCCATTTCGCTTCTCTCCCACGCTTCGCATGGCCACGAGCTGACTCACCCTGTGCAGGACACGATCTTTGAGACGGCCAAGCCGCCGTCGCAGTGGAAGACGGGCCACCATACGTGACCGCACTTCGAAACCCAGGGCTTGAGATGGTCGGCAGCGAGTCTATGCAGCCAGAAGCGGTGGTGGGAACGCAGTGAGTTGACAACGGCAAGTCGTTCGATCTCGGAAGGCGGCCAGATGGGGCCAAAGGTGGGAGCGTGGGTGCGGCCACACTGTCCCTCTGCTCTGGTCTGTGCACAATGCACACACGCTCCGCTCACTCTCACCCATGCACTCTCGCGCCTTTGCATCCACTGTAATCCAGAGCCGGCGGCTGCCAGCTTCTTAGCGCATATTGCCCTTGCCGGGCCGTCGGCTGTGGTGGGTGACTCACCTCTTTGCCACCATCCCGTCCGTTCACCTTCCTTCTTCATCGTCCTTCCCTCTTCCTCTTTCTCTCATTCACTCTCTTCTTCAACAGACTCATTCATCATCCACTGCATCACCACGCATCCCTCACGAAGCCTTCCCTATCACTATCCTGAGCCATTAATCACTTTGGCTCCCCGCGATCCAGGCGCTTGTCCTCAGAACGACGACGGCAAACACCTCGCGTGGAGCCTCAACCTTCCCTCCGCTCACCACATACTTACTTCACACCCGTCTACTGCATCCACTGCGGCGCAACATTACTAGGTCCGAGCTGCTGACGAGCGTTCTTGGCCATAACTGACTCCAGACTCGCCTTCGTCCACTCACAGATAACCTTGTTGACATCATGAGTCGCCGTCCAGCTCAGTTCGCCACACCCAAGGCGCCCAAGGAAGATCCCAACTTCAATTTCTCATTCGCCCAAGAGTCTAACAGCTCCGCTTCACGTCTCCAGAGGTTAGCAGGTCTTCTACCTGACAGCTCGAAGCCACCCACTCGTCAACCTGCAGCGTTTGGAGCTCGCCAAGCTACCCAAACCCCGTCGAAGCCGCCACCCATGACCCAAAACTCGACCTTCCTCCAAGGCGAATCCCGGCGCATCGGCTTCGGGCGTCGCTCCATGCCCATGTCAATGTCCCAGCCTGCTTCCGCCCAGCCTTCTTCGCCTATTTCTACTCAAGAGTGGTCCTCCCACGACCATCACGGCGGGTTTGATGATCCGATGAGTGGAGGTGCGGAGGCAGACGACGATGTCGAGACAATATGGCCGGCCGTTGTGATAGACGGCGGAGGGCGGTGAGTAATATGTGAAGCACGTCAACAGCTACTGACACCGTAGCATGGACTGCAATCCCGCTCGCAGCCTCCAGGAAGCTCACCATGAGGAATTGGGCTTCCACTCCGCTCAGCACAGCACCGTCCGCGGAGCGCCGCCTCACCTCAATATGACCAATCCCGCCGTGATGTACGCTCCTCGGCGTCAATCCAGCTCATTCGATGCTGCAGACTTAGCCGTGAGATACATATAGATTCACAGCGGTTCTGCGCTGACAATGAACAGCAAAAGCTTGTGGAGCTCAACAACATTGCCAGCCAGTATGAGGACCTGAAGAAGCAACATAGCGCCGTGCACTCTCAGGCCAGCTCTCTTGCCAGCAAGAACCAGCAACTGCAGGAAGACAACCGGCGGCTGAAGGCTGAAGTGGCAGAGGCCAAGTCAACTTTGAAGCGGAGCGAAGCAAATGAGAAAGCTGTGGCTGGAACGCTGGAGAGGACGAAAGGAAACCTCGCCAATCTCAGCAACCGGTGTGTCACAAGCCCGTCTTTCAGCTGACTGTACAGTGTCAGAAGCGCACAGGCTAGCTCAAAGTCTCTGAAGGAGCTGTGTACCACTGCTAGACAAGCAATTGTCACCTCCATTACTGATGCTCGCAAGAACTTCGACAGCGTGAAGAGCGATGTCGAGGGTTACCGCCGAGGTGAGTATTGCGAAGCCAATGCTCCTCGAATACTCACAAGCAGACATCGCCAAGGTGCAAGAGCGCCTTGGAAAGGTCCGCGACCAGATCAACTCGATCAAGAATGGCCTGAACTCAATGGCCGACAAGGATGCAGGCGAGAACGAAGCTCTTCAGACTAGTGAGCCAGCTTTCCAGTCTTTACTGACTCCAGAATGCAAGTCTCTGGAGATGGACCTCAAGGCTGAGAAGGCGCGCTGGTGAGTTGTGGTAACCACAAGGCGCTGATGTCCAGCGCTGCGTTGGTGAAGGATAAGGAGACCATTCTCAAGTCCCTGGGAGGAAACGGCGAAGCCTTTGCGTCGGCTTTGAAGAAGTGAGTTGCGTGTATACTGGGGACATAGGGTGGAGCTCATGCCAGTCTGCATAACAGTGGGCTGCTCTCGCCGAACGTCATTTCGACTATGAAGGCCAGGATCGATAGCCTCGAGGACGAGTGAGTTGGCGAGTCTGAGTCTGACTCACCTCATCAGAAACAAACAGCTTCGAAATGACGCTTCAACTTTCAAGGCTGAACGTGACGAAGCTCGCAGATCAGAGGCGAAATCCAGCGCAGACCGGAAGTCCGACCAGGAGAGGGCTGTTGAAGAGGTGCTGAAGTACGTTTTCCGGCGAGATCAGGTCGCTGTCACAAAGCTGACAGACCAGGCTCGAGGGCGAACGAGACGCTTGGAAGAGCGAGGCTGCCGCAGCTCGTGAAGAGCACAAGAAGGATGAGATCATGTTCCGCGAAGCTCTTGCAGCTGCCAATGCAGCGACTGGGGCCGTTCAGCTCAGTCTGACCCAGGCAGAGAAGGACAATGAGGCTGCTCTGAAGCAGCTTGAGGTGGGTTTGGGCCGTCTTGCGTCTGACGACAGGGTTTGAAGACTGCCAAGGCTGAGGCGGATCAGGCTAAAGCCATAGCTGAGGCCCTCGCCACCGAGAGGATGGTAAGCGCCTAAGTTTGGACTGTGCTGACGAGAGACACAAGTGACGAGCCTCAGGTCCGATCTGGAACGTGCTCAAGCCGAAGTCGAGAAACTCAAGTCCGGCCGCATCAAGAATGGTGAAATGTCCGCCAAGTATAGCAGCCTCGAAGGCAAACTCGCCAAGGCTGAGGATGAGAACTTATCACTGCAAAGGAAGCTCCAAGAGCTCGAGGAAACCATGGAGGGCCAAGTGAGTCCTAGTCAGCGAGCTATCTAACACTGCCCAGACTCTCAATCATGCGACCGAGGTTGCAGAGCTTCAGAACAAGCTTCAAGAGGCCCAAGCCTCACATGTCGACTCGACCGACTTCATCGCGCGCTTGGAGAAGAATCAACTCGTGAGCAGGCGGGCACAGCAGACGCTGACTTATCGCGCAGACGGCCGATGAACAAAGTGGGTTTTTATTCGCCATGTCAGGGTGAAGCTGACGACTCTAGTTATCGTTAAGCACCTAGAGGGTGAGGCCCGCATGAGTACGACTATCTGACCACCACAGAGCCTCTTATGCAGCGCGCCACTGTCGCCGAGAACAAGGTCCACCAGGTATGCTGCTCCCTCCCTACGTGCTGACAGAGAAGTTACTGCGCGACAAGCAGAACCACAAGGATGCGGCGGTACGCACGCCTCTCCCCCATAACTGACAGCAGCCGAACGGAGGCGTCAAGTCGTCGCTTAGAAAGCCTGTCCAGGACAAGGGCAGGGCGGCTCTCATTCGGTACAGCAAGCGCAAGCGCCCGGACACTCCCGAGTCGGTGATCAGACAGTTCTCCGACGACGAGAGTGAAGCTGGGGCTTCGAAGAAGGGCCGTGTGACTCGTGCGAGCGACAAGGTAGGCAGTGCGTTTGGGCTCTTACTGACCTCAGGACGCTGGCAGTAAGGAAGCTGCGGTTGTTGCCGACGATGTCGACGTCGACGGTCCTGAGGAGACGCTGGACGACCTGCTTTTCCCTCGCGGGGTCTCGCAGTCGCCCGCTCCCGAGGAGGACGCTCCCACCATGACCCATCCGCCTCCGCCCTCGCAGTATCCTCGCCGCAAGCCTGGCAGTCGGCGCAAGTACTAGGCAAGCCTTCGCTCGCTCACGTCGCGCACATGTGCCTTCTCCCCCTCCATCCGTGTACTGTACAACTTCCTCACTCGTAGAACCGTCGTATCATCTTTTCAGTATATATCTCGTAGCGAATAGTTTCATCCCAGTAGATTCGCTAGGCTATATCACGTGCACATGCATGCGCCATCATCATCACCTTTACTGGAGCACAGCCCCAACACCCATGAGCGCTGCCGCCTCGTCGCCGCGCTCGCACAGAACTTCATGTACAAGGCCAGTCTGCGCCACGGCCATGTGGAGGCACGAGTGCCGCTGTACGTCCGGGTCGCCCGTCGCGTCGCGGAGCACGCGCTCTAGCCGCTCGGCATCCGCTCGCCGAGGCGCATCGAGTGAGTCGTCAGGCGCGACGATCTGCCCGGCTGCGCGGTCCAGCAGTGCGACGTCCTCCTGCGCCCAATGTTCCTCGCGAGCACGGCGCGACAGGTCGCGTCCAGCGGCGACGACGCGCATATCCAAGTCGTCCCCCGCTGCCCCATCGGAGATCTCGGAGTCCTTGTCCACGTCCATGCTGTCGTCGGCCGACTTTGTGGCGGCTTCCCGGGCATCCGCGGCGAGGGCGTACACCGCCAGCCTGTGCTCGAGGTCGCCGAGGTCAGCATCGAAGCTGCGAATCAGAGGCCACCAGACGCGGCCGGCATCGAGCTCTTCAACGGCGGCGCGAATCGCATCGGCAGATGTCGGGTAGTCGTCCTTGGTCGTCTGCGGGCCGGGCGTTACCGTCTCGGGGACGACCACTTCTGGTGATCCTGGAGCGAGCCAGCCGCGCGCGTGCATGTCGCGCGCCACGAGTGCGTGCACCCTCCCGAAGCCGGCTACGGCGAGGTGGTCGAGCACGAGAGCCGCAGCGGCTCTGGATGGGCCAGCACGCAGAGGAGACTGTATTTGTGGCGCCGTGGCGGATTCTGCGCTCGCTGGTGCTGCGATTTTGTCTTTCCCTTTGTCCTTGAGCTTCGCCTTAAGCTTTTGGACGAGGAGTGCTTCTGGTTCGGACATCTTGGACTGGTCTCGCGAAACAACGTCGTCCGATGCAGCGGAGGGCGATGTGGTACCCGCTGATGATGGCAGGCCGACGAGTTTCGGAACAGATCCCTGTGCGGGCAGATCGCTGAAACCTTCTGGCGTTGGCTGGAGAGCCCGACGGATCTTGTCGCGCACGCCGCGCACGTGTGCATCAATGTCGTACTCGAACGGCCCTGTGAAGTTGACGGCCACCGACTCCTCGAGGTTGCGCATGCCGACAGCTGGGAACAAGCCCGTGGGCATGGACGTGAAGGCATGACCTGGCGCGTTAGCAGGAAGACGGACGGATCACTTACCCAGCAGTTTTCCGTTGCGCGTGAAGAAGGCCCTCCCGATCGTCATATCAATGCCGCACCCAACGATGTCTCCCGCTGTACGTCAGCGAGTGCTAGGGTGGCGGCGTACTCACTGTTCCAAGGATCGGAGAAATGCCTGCCCTCGCCACTGCCTTCGAAGATCTTGCCGTCGTCCGCGTGCCACCCCCAGCTTCCCTTGTCCCATCCAACCAGACGACGAAGACTTCCGTCTTTCATCCAACCGACGGAAATGTGCTGTTGGCTACCGTTGACGACCTCGACCTCGTAGTAGTGGACACCGATTCCGTGGGGCACAGGTCGGGTGCTGCGGAGACTGCAAGCGTCCATGTCGTCGTTCGTGAGCGACGTTACTCGTTTCGGCCGGAATGTCACAACAGGCCGCCACACGCCTTTCCGTTTCTCGACAGTGAGGCTGAGGAACGACGTTTGGCTCATCTTTGAAGATCGTTGTGGCGTTTCGAAGGTGGTAGGGAGCTCTGCCGCCGCAGGCAATGTTGTAAGGTCAACATAACTTGGGCGAGATGTGTCGGGCACCATTCTTGTCGTTTCGCGTTTTCGCCGCTTGACCGGGGTGCTCGGATATTCGAAAGAAGCATCGCTGTCACTGTCCTCCTCTGGGCCGCGAGAGCGGCGGACAAGAAGCTGGCTTGGTGCGCGGTCCGCAGCCGAGTGGAGATTACCTCGCGCTGCATAGAAAGACAAGAAGTCGGCATAGGACGCGTCCCGGCGGTCGTGGTCCACATCGCTGTTCGCGCCTTCTCGAGACCCGCGCATGCTCTGTCGGCGCCTGTTGAAGCGTCCGCGAGACAATGATGCCCCAACGTCTGGAGCGGCGCCCCAGCCATCGACATCGAAGAGGTCGAATAACATTGCTTGAGATCCAGGTATGTCACCGATGGGAGCGCCATCTCTGAACGCTCCCCACCGGTCTCGGACAAGGCGCGCGTCTCCGGCAGGACCATCCCGCTCATCCTCATCTGAGCTGCTGTCGAGCGTACCAAGCATCTCCCAAATGTGGTCGTCGGTGCCTCCCGGCGGCTCGATGTCAGTGGGGTCGAAGCCGTACGTAATGTGTGTTCTGCTCATGCTGTTACCATCCAGGGCTCGGGTCGTCTCGCGAGTTCGGTCTGGGAGGATCCCAGCACTCCGATCTTGCTCGTCTCGTCGGCGCTCTTCATCTGTCCGCCGACGGCGAAGCAGTGTCGTGGCCATTCTCTGGTTGCGCTCGCCACCATCCGGATTGCGTGATGAAGAGCCGCTTTGGTATGTCGACCACGGAGAGCCGGAGTTGTTCGTCGAGCCGACCTGTTGAGTGCCGAGGGATATGGCGCTGCGGCCTGGAGCAGAGCCGGTCGCTGAATTGAGATACCGCTGTAGTCTGACTCTGTCGCGAAGCGCGCGAGCAGTCACAGAAGTCTCTTGTCGAGAGGTGGGGCGATCTGTCCAATGGCTGTCGCGCGCAGCATCA
The DNA here is from genome assembly GCA_020011015.1 of Cutaneotrichosporon dermatis. Classification (NCBI taxonomy): domain Eukaryota; kingdom Fungi; phylum Basidiomycota; class Tremellomycetes; order Trichosporonales; family Trichosporonaceae; genus Cutaneotrichosporon; species Cutaneotrichosporon dermatis. The sequence goes on along the minus strand of JAIGNX010000001.1, from coordinate 6,364,862 downwards.
TCGCCGTGATCACCAGCCTGCCCCGCGGGAGGTTCTGGCTGCGCCCTCTCGGGGAGGGGGTATCCCGCTCGACGCGCCGTCTCGACAGCATTGCTCCATGGAAGGTCGCCGTCGTCAGTATGTTCGCGGCTGCGCTCGCGACGCTCGATGCCTTCGTTCGGCCAGGACATGCCGAGGATGCCTCGCAGAGAGTGGCTTCGCGTAGCACTACGCGTAACAGGAGGTTGATCCTCCTGTGGGCTCGGTGTTCGGTGCGGACGCGTGCCGAGCAAGCGCTCTAAGGTGAGAGCGTGCGGACCGTGCTGGGGTTCCCCCGGGGTCTGGCGACTCGAGCTGCTCGAGCCGGCGATGGTGAAGGCTGAAGGAGCTTCGGCCTGGGGTGGCGCACCCGGTACGTGAAGGGCAGTCGATAGTTCTGTGATGCCGGAGGGAAGGTCAACGTCCTCGGCAGACCAGGTGGACATGACTGGATGCCAGGAGTGGACGCGTTCAGACAAGGTGGACGCGGGTTGTAGTGATGTATATGGGAACGGCGTTGGTTGATGTGCGTGCGTGCTAGGGAATGCGAGATTGGTCGAGGTGGGGGTGTTCGCCGCAATGAGAAGAGTGTTAAAGGTAGAGAGGATGATGCGTTGCAACGCTGGAGATTGAAATGACCTACTCAGATGGCATGCCGAGTTGAGCCCCGTCGGCGGAGGTGTGGTGCTTTATTGGGCCAGGGTGGTCGGTGGCAACATTATCAGCGGAATGAACCTACCTCTGCTGCACCTTCTTGACGCGCACTATTAACGTAACTCGCCACACTGATGATCTGTACAGGCAAAGCTTCATCCGCTGCAGTACTCAAATGTATTATCATGTCCATGCGCGTCTAAGAGCTCCACTATGCATTACAGTGATGACTACGCTGGTCCTCGTTCACCATCACGGTCACTGCCATCCCCCGTCCAGGGTGGAGATAGTGGGGTTGAAACGTCACGTGATAACCACGCGACTTTGTTTCCTTACCAGGACGCGTGGGCTCTCACCCAACAATGGGTGGAATCGAGTCTCGTCTCTCGTACACTCGCCATCCTATCCCTCACCCCTTCCTCGCCATCCATCCATCCACCCTCCACATATCCCCACTTTTGATCACTTGCGCCCTTTGCCCTCTTACCTTCAAAGGCGCATATCGCTCTGCACATTATCTAGCCTATAACTCATCGCCCACACTGCACTTGTGTGCTATCGGAATGGCGCTCTGATGCCTCCTCCCCCGGCACCCCAGGGCTATCCCCTTCCCAACTCTCATCACGTCGTCCATCCACAACAACAACTGCCGACATCGTCATCGCCAGTGGCCGTTCAGTATCCGCAGCCACCACACCTTCAATCCAACCATCAAGTCTACCCATATCCCCCTATTCCCCAGACGTCTCCCGTCTATCCTCAACACGTCGTTTACGACCACGAGCCGCAGCAGCATACGCCCGTCTATCAATCCACACCTCAGGCACAACCATACTACCAACCTCAGCCGCAGCTGTACGCTCCTCCCACCCCGGACACCTATCAGCAGTTTGAAGGCGCGCAAGCCAACTACATTCAGCAGCAAGGCTATCTCAGCCCTCATCAGCAGTTCCTTGCTCCGTCCCCTCCCATCCCCTCGCCGGGCTTAATTGCTTCATCGCCTGCACAGGTGGCATCTCCCGCTTGGTCGCAACACCAATTCCAGCAGCAGCAGCAACAGCAGCAGCAACAACAGCTACAGCCGCTGCAACAGCAGCAACCTGCCGAAGCCTATTTCTCCCCTTCACCCTCTCCACAGCCGCTGCCCGCAGCTGTAGCCACCACTCCGACCGCTCCTTCCTTCCCTTCGTCCGCGCCAGCAGCTGGGCCGGACGACGACGCTCCCAAAGTGGTGCCACGAATCAAGCTCCGACTAGCTGCCCCATCCGCTGGGAGTCCTGGTGACGACGATATGCCTTCGAAAGGACGGGCAGCAGCCGCCGCGACGCGTCACAGTAACCGCCGCGGCAGTCGACCCATCAACTACGCCGAGCCTGACGACGACGAAGACTATGGCAGCAAGCGTCCAACTCGCTCGACTCGCCGGACAGCAGTCAAGGACGAGGATGACGAGGACGATTTTGAGGACGACGCCGAAGGAGACGCGGAGGGAGAAGCCGACGGCTACGCGGAAGGCGATGCAGAAGGCGAAGCGGACGAGACGGAACAGCCGATTGGGACGCGCCGCTCGTCGCGTGCCCACAAGCCGCCAACCCGCTTCCACGGAGAAGACGATTTTGAGGCCTCGATGGTCCTCGATTCGAGCCCAGTTATCGCACGCGTTCAGCCGGCTGATCCACCATCAGCTGGCAATGGAAGGCGGGTCACTAGGCGAAGAGTCATCGCCTTGGATCCCGATGAGGAGGACGACCAGGGAGCTCCGCCTCACATCAATGGCGGCAATGATCTCGACGCAGCTCCGCCGCCTCCGCCTGAGCCTGAGCAGCCTCTCAGTCAGCGCTCGCGTGGCAAACGAAGAGGCTCTGAAGACGACGGAGAGTCCTTCAACCCCAGCGAGTCGGAGCAGGCATCATCATCCGAGACGGAAGCTGAGCACTTAGACAACTTCGTGGAGATGGACGATGGCGACGACGGCGACTCTTTCGTCAGTGCCAGCCCTCCTCGTCGGCGCACGACTCGCCAAACTCGATCAGCGGCCGCTGCAACGAGGAGGAGTACACGTACTCGGCGAGCCGATCCAGACTCAGACGAGGAGTACGGCGCAAAAGGTCGCCGACTTCGCAAGCGCGAGTCCCGGCCAAATTATCAATTGCCACCCATGGACATCTCTGCGGAGATTGCGGCGGCAGACGTGCTGAACAAGGCCATCGCGGCTGCTTCTGGCCTCGCGGTGGCAGGAGACCAGGAGGACTTCGAGCTTTGGAGGAGCGTCTCGCTTTGGCGCACTCGGCGGCCCGGGAATGAAGCCTCTGCCATGGTCGATGAAAGGGAAGGACTTTGCTCAAGCGATGGGCGATCCTGACTCGTCGGATTCGGACAACGACGTCGCGATGCCTAACGCTGGTGGTGCAGCAGGTCCTGCGGCCCTAGGTGCCGGGGTGGAGCTCCTCGGGGCCCAGGGATCCCTGGACCCACGGACGTGCCGAACTTCGGTCGGGTCAATCCGAAGTCCTCGATGGCGGACGCGGATCCACTAGGCGTGGATGTCAACGTGACTTTTGATCGTGTTGGTGGTTTGGATGGACGTGAGTGTAGCGTCAATGACTAACGCTGATAACAGATATCAACCAGCTCAAGGAGATGGTCGCCCTTCCACTTCTCTATCCGGAGCTCTTCCAGCAGTTTGGTATCATCCCTCCTCGAGGTGTTCTGTTCCACGGTCCACCAGGAACAGGTAAAACGCTCCTCGCACGCGCCCTCGCCGCATCGTGCAGCAACGGTAACCAAAAGATCGCCTTCTTCATGCGCAAGGGCGCAGATGTTCTGTCGAAATGGGTCGGCGAGGCAGAGCGTCAACTTCGGATGCTATTCGAAGAAGCACGAGCTTCGCAACCCAGTATCATCTTCTTTGATGAGATCGACGGACTGGCCCCTGTGCGCAGCAGCAAGCAAGATCAGATCCACGCAAGTCTCGTCTCAACGCTTCTCGCCTTGATGGATGGAATGGACGGTCGTGGCCAGGTCATCGTCATTGGCGCAACAAACCGGCCAGATGCTGTTGACCCTGCTCTTCGTCGCCCCGGTCGCTTCGATCGCGAGTTCTACTTCCCTCTGCCCAATCGCGATGCTCGTCGTCAAATCATTGGCATTAACACGCGCGCGTGGGAGCCACAGCTGCCCGATAGCATGCTTGACACACTCGCCACGTTGACGAAGGGATATGGTGGTGCTGATCTGAGGGCTCTGTGCACGGAGGCCGCTCTGAATGCAATTCAGCGGAAGTACCCTCAGATCTACAAGACGACCGATCGGCTTCAGGTGCAGCCCGGGTCTGTGCGTGTGCAGCCGAAGGACTTCATGCTCGCTGTGAAGAGTGAGTCTCGATGTCAGAGAGTGGCACTGACCGGTAGAAATTGTGCCTTCCTCGGCACGATCAACTTCCTCGGCCGCGATCCAGTTGCCAAAGCAGCTTGTGCCGCTACTTGCTCAAGATCTGGAGCGGTTAAAGTCCGCGGTGGACCTTGCACTCCCGCTTGTCAAGAAGCGTACAGCACTGGAGGAGGCAGAGTTTGAGGACGATGACGGCGACTCCTTCGAGAAGGAGATGATGCTGCAGTGTAAGTCTCGGCCTTCTCGCCCCTCACTAACTGTCCAGCTCTTGATCAGATGAGGACATACCGCCCCCGCTTGATTGTCTATGGGCCTCCCGGATCAGGTCAAACGTATCTTGGCCCCGCTATCTTGCATCACCTCGAGGGCTTCCATGTCCAATCGTTTGACCTCGCAACTCTGATGGGCGACTCCGCGAGGGTATGTGCTACATAAGGTTCTCTCGCTGACGTGCAGACTCCTGAAGCCGCCATTGTGCAGATGTTCGTCGAGGCGAAGCGTCACCAGCCGAGCATCATCTTCATCCCATCTCTTTCGCAGTGGGCGGAGACTCTCTCGGAGACAGCTCGATCCACGACGCGCGCGCTGCTGGACGGTATCTCGCCTTCCGATCCTGTGCTTCTACTTGCCATCGTCGACGGACCGCTCTCCACTCTCCCTGGAGATGTGCGGGCGTGGTTCGGCTTCAGCGACGACAACCGTATCCAGCTGGGTACCCCGTCGCTCGAGCAACGATCGGAGTTCTTCGAGGAGCTGCTCGAGACGGTTCAGCGGCCGCCGACGGCATTCCCCGACGGTGTCGCGCGTAAGAAGCGCGTGCTCGAGGAGCTTCCTCTTGCTGCCCCATTACCGCCGCGGAAGCCGACGGATGCGGAGATCCAGCGCGAGCTGGAACGTGAATCGGCGGCACGGCATATGCTTTCCGTCAGCTTCACGTCCTTGGTGAGCGAGTTCTTGCGCAAGTATCGCAGGCCAGTTGCTCTTGTCAAGGTGAGTTATACGAGATCCAGGCCGAGCTGACCAACAGGAAGAGGCTTTCGCATATTCTCGCTGGCTTGCTGAGCAGGCCGCAGCGGAGGCGCCTGCACCGCCAGAGGACGCGAGTATCCAGCCTGTTAATGGCGACGTGGCCGGCATCGCAGTTCTTGAATCGCAAGTGACAGAAGCGCCTGCTGCCACCGCAATGGTGCAGCTCGACCCAACTGTACCACTCGCAGAGGGATCAGGCCTCCCGCAGCCTGAGCTTGGTACAGCTGTCGCCCCAGCTGCTCCCCTCCTCGCCGAGGCGGACAGTCTTCCTGTCGCCCAGCCGGTGTCTGAGGAGAGCCAAGCTGTCCCAGCGGAAGCAGCTACGCCGACCACATGGCAAGCGCACGACATCGACCTCGACACGATCCAGCGCAAACTCACCCGGCACAAGTACTACACTCCCAACGAAGTGCTTGCGGACATTGCGCTCATCGAGGAGAATGCCAAGCACACGACCGATCCGGATCGTCAACTCAAGGTTTCCGAGATGGCGGCGCACGCGCACATGCACGTCCAGAGCTTCGATCCCAAGTGGACGCCCGAGTTCGAGCACTATGCCCAGCGCATGCGTGCACGCAAGGCTGAGCGCGCGAAGGCCAAGGCCGCGAGCCAGGCCGCGACACGCCGGGGAAGCGTGGCAAGTGGCAGCGGCACTGGACTGGCTGTGGACGGCGGCGCGGACGTGGTGACGGACGCCGCCACCAACGGCAAGCGCGACCGCGAGGATGACGACGAGAACGCCGAGCGTGCCAAGCGCCCCCGCGACGGCAATAGTATGGATGTTGACCCTGCGCCCGTCACTGTCAACGGGACTCCGACTGCTCCGGACGGGCCGCAGCTGGAGCCAACCCAGCTCGCGACCCAGGAGGGATCTACGCAGCGCACCTCCCCGCCGGCAACACAGCAGACCGAGGCTTTCCCCGACGGATCGTCTGTTGCTCCGGCTGAGGAGCCGGCCGCGCGTATCCCGACCCCAGCACCCGAGTACCCACCCCTCGTCGTGCCCGAGGATGACCTCGAGGCACTCTCTCGCGCTCTCAAGCACAGCACAGGCCAGCTCAACGTCGAGGAGCTCGAGCAGCTGCGCGCGTCCCTGTTAGACCGCGTCTGGCGTGCGCGCAAGGAGTGGGACCGCACGGCACTGCTGGCAAGCATGCGCGATGTCGTCAGCAAGTATGTCGCAGAGGCAGCGGACGCGCGCCGCGCCATGGCGGCCGAGTTCATGTAGTCTGTGTTGAGCTGTAGACGCGTGGGATCATGGATGGTTTTGAGTCTATGTGGCGACCCCGTCGCTGAGGCCATATGTCAACCAAGGCGCTGAGAATGATGTAACTGACCGACCAATGACTGCTACTACCAGCAATGATTGCCACTTTTATCCATCCGTGCATATGCAATCGGTTACTTCCATCTACTGACAACGGCGTCTACACGATACACACGCCGACCACTTCTCCTGCATCCTCACGACAACAGACAACAACCTTAGAGCTTGGCAGGGCGAGGGGCGCCGTTCTGCTGGACACCCGAGTTGATGCCGTTGACGTTGTTGGCGGGGATGGCGCGGCCCTGCTCCATGGCGTTGGTCGAGCCGTTGAACTTCATACCCTTGATCGAGGGGTAGCCCTTGACGCCGGTAGCCTTCTCGAGACGGGAGGCAATGTCCTCGGAGACCTCGCGGAAGATGGTGATCTGGCGCTTGATGATCTCCTTGTCCTTGACGGTGGACATGTGGCCCGAGACAGTGTCGACGAAGCGCTTGCGCTCGTCCTCGGAGAAGACCTTGTGCCAGAGGTTGCGTGGGGCGTTGAAATCCTCGGGGCGGATCTCGGAGAGGAACGACACGGCCTGTCCGACGAAGTTGCCGTGCACAGCGTTGACGTTGACCTTGGGCGGGAGGAACTTGACGGGGTCTGTCGTCGAGAGGTAGGCGGTGCGGCCGCCCTGGTTGTAGAACGCCATGGGGCCGTCACGCTGGAACGACGCGGGCACGTACCCGGTCGCGGGCTGGTTAACGGGGATCTGGTGGTAGTTGGCACCGAGACGGTGGCGGTGGGTGTCGGGGTACGAGAAGAGACGCGACTGGAGGACGGGGTCGGCCGAGGGCTCGATGCCGGGCACCATGTGGGAGGGGGAGAAGGCGGCCTGCTCGACCTCGGCGAAGTAGTTGGCCGCGTTGGTGGTGAGCGTGAGCTTGCCGATGTCGCGCAGAGGGTAGTCGCCGTGAGGCCAGATGTGGGTCAAGTCGTGCACATTGATGCCCTTCTTCTCCCACGCCTCGACGGCCTGCTCGGGAGTCATGGTCTGGACCTTGAGAGTCCACGAGGGGTGGTCACCGCGCTCGATCGCCTCGTACAGGTCCTTCTGGCCATGGTCAGGCGAACGCTTGCCAGCCTCCTCGTTGGTGAGCGTCTTGATGCCCTGGTTCGAGATGAGGTGGAGTTGGGCGTAGACCCACGAGCCGTCCGACTTGACGAGCTTGACAGTGTGGCCGTAGTAGCCGTGCATGTGACGGAACCCGTCGGGGATACCGCGGTCCGACATGAGGATCTGGCGTCAGTCTTACTCGTCATGCACTGCGGAAGCAGGGAAACGTGCTCCGTCCACGGAGGGTATTTCCGCGGACCGTCCAATCACCAGAGCCCCGAGATAAGGGACGATGATGGCCGAGTGACTGCTAGGCGCCCTCGCACCATCTTGGCAACGACGAGGTGCGAAGTGCGAGCAGGCTAGGCAAAAACACGTCTGCGACCATGCTGCTGCGCGTCCAGACATGTCCGTGACGTGCGTCGCGGAGAAAGAATGGAGATGCTTGCGCTGGTGGAACCGATGTTCACCGAGCGAGTTCCCGATACGGGAAACCACGACAAGTCCTCGGTTAACTCGCCAGCCAAGGCTGGTGGCGATATCAGGAAGTACAGTGACAAGCATGACCCATGTCTCTCGCCATAGAACACGCAGCTGCCCAGACGCGTCCGCTACATGGCCGAAGAGGCCATGCGTATTGGAAGCCCTGTGACTGGCTCCTCGATTCTCCATTCCCTGCTCCCCGGAAGAAACTCACCATGACCTGGTGGACGGACTCGGGGTTGTTGCTGAGGTAGTCCCAGAACATGGTCGCATCGTCACCGCCACCAAGGTGGGTCGCGGGGTGACGCTTCTGGGTGTGGATGAAGTGGGGGAACTTGGCTGGGTCGCGGAGGAAGAACACTGGGGTCTGGTAGTTGTCAGTATCTTTCTCTATTCAGGCAGAACTTGACCTGCCTCTTATCGATGCCTGTACTCACGTTGTTGCCGACAAAGTCAAAGTTGCCCTCGGCGGTCTTGAACTTGACCGCGAAGCCGCGGGGGTCGCGAGCGTTGTCCGACGAGCCGCTCTCGCCGCCGACAGTGGAGAAGCGAATGGTGATGGGGCACTTGGCGCCCTTCTTGAGGAAGTCGGCGCACGAGAGGTCCTCAGCGCCCTCCGTGCACTCGAAGATACCGTGGGCACCCGAACCCTTGGCGTGGACGACACGCTCGGGGATGCGCTCGCGGTCGAAGTGGGCAAGGAGGTCGATGAGGTGGAAGTCCTGGAGGAGGAGACCACCGTTGCCGGCACGCTGCGAAGCGTAGGGGTGGGCGATGGGGGCCCGTTGGAGGCCGTGTAGACAGCCTCCTGCGACTTGGTGTCGCGGTCGGTGTCGTAGGGCTTGGGCTTGGGACCGTCGTTGTTGTTAGGCGACATATTGACTGATGTGGATTGGAAGAAGAGAGAAGGAGAGAAAGACGAATCAAAAGTGGGGTGAGAGAAATAGGTGGTAGCCAACTACAGAGTAGTGGTGGTGGGCAGCAATTGCGCGGTGCTGTGAGTTTGTAGCGACGTGAAGCCTATTGACACGGCGGGGAACAATGTTAACCGGGCGGGGGGGATGGGGGAGGCGGAAGATGAATAGCATCGGTGCAAGCCGGTAAGCGAATGAGAGCAGCCGTGATTGCACGCAAACCATGGCTCTGGCGAGCAAGTTGAGCAAAAGGTGGGCTACAAGCAGAAGGCCGAGAGCGAGAGGGCAGATCTCGGCAGGTGCTAAGCGCTACCAGGGCCGGTGGAAGAATCCTCGGAGTTGCCGCCTCCACTCCCAGCTCTGCCCATGGGGTAGGGTGACGACTCTCACTCGGTGATGCCGCTCATTTTCCTGCCAGGCTCGGTTCAGCCGAGCATACGCCCGCACCATCCAACATGCTCAAGCAGAGATCAGGCTAACGCGACGCCCGCGGTTGACGATGCCCTTGATCGTTGACAGGACGACGTTTCTGCTTTGCAGGCCATCTGAACTGTCGTGCTGACTGCCAAACACTGCGTTCTGGGCACCTCGCTAGACGGTGACTGTTGTATGAGATGAGTTCACGTGACGATAGCCCGAGACGGCCAAGACCGACCGTGGCGACGAGGCCGGTTATCAATGGAATGCAGGGTAGCCGACCTATCTCGCTTCTCTTGCTTAGCACGTTTACGAGACACGTCGACGTCGACCTGGAGTCTCACAGCGTTGAGCTGGTCAGCGAACACCTCTCACTTACCATACCACTATCTCTATCAACAATACCAATGGCATCGACACTCACGCTCCGCACGACGCCATACACGGGTCCGACAGGCCGCTCCGGCCTGTTGAACAACGTGCTGAGCCTGTCGGCCAGCGCGCTCGTCCTCACCACCCTTCCCTTCCAGGTGCTCATGTACATTCTCTTCCGCCCGCGCGGCTTCAGCCTCAAGCTGTACCTCGTCACTCGTTTCCTGCGCTTCCAGTCCTTCCTTACCCCCATCCTCCCTCCGCCGCAGAAGCGCCCCGAGGTCTGGGACATCCCCAAGACGCTCGGGCTCAAGGGCTTCGAAGTCAAGATCGACGCCGTGACTGTCGACCCTGCGCCCGAGTCGTGGCGCGGCGCGTACGCCGCCGGCCCCGACGTCGTCAAGGCCATCCAGATGCCAGGCTACCTCATCACGCCGCCGGGCGCGAGCAGCGGCACGCCGCACCCCGGCGAGAAGCTCATCGTGTACATCCACGGCGGAGGATACATCCGCGGACACCCGTTGTGGACGGCCCTCCCGCACCGCCTGGCGCGCGACACCGGCCGCCGCGTCTATTGCATCCAGTACCGCAAGACGCTGGACGACGCCACCGCCTTCCCCGCGCCGCTGCTCGACGCCCTCGCCGGCTGGCAGTACGTTACGCAGGCCATGGGATTCGACCCCAAGTCCTGCATCCTCTCGGGCGACAGCGCCGGAGCGCACCTCTCCCTCGCGCTGTGCCGCCAGCTCAATGCCATTGGCCAGCCTCTGCCGGGCGCGCTTGCTCTCGTGTCGCCCTGGGTCGACTTCTCGTGCTCGTTCCCGTCGTGGGACAAGAACTCGCTCGACTACCTCACCAAGTACAAACTGTCCATGGCGATCGCGTCCGCCATGCGCCACTACGCGCCCTCCGAGAACCGCAATGCCTTCTTCTCGCCTGCCCTCGCAGAGGCCGGACACTGGACATTCCTCAAGGACACGCCCGTGTTCATGACCGTCGGCGGGCAGGAGGCTTTCACTGATGAAGACCTCCATCTCGCAGAGCGCATGCGTGCGGATGGCGTGGACTTGACGGTGTTCAAGGTGAGTTGGCTGCGAACCAGGGAGCAAGGCTGACTATCAGGACACTCATGGCTTGCACGACACGCCTGTTATCGACTGCATCATGCGCAAGACCGGCGGAGCGTTCGACCAGTACCGCAAGGGCGTCGACGACCTCCTCAGGCGCATTACGGAGGACGCCGAGGCTGCCGAGAAGCCGAGCTTTGAGACTGGCGCTACTGCTGTCGAGAATGTCGAGCTGAAGAACTAAGTTTGTGTGTGCATTTCTGTCTTCTGTGAATCTTTCGTTGTATGCGTTCTACTGTTCTGCACACCGCGTCGTGTGATGTTTATTGTGATGCCACACGTTTGGCCTGTCCGAGTGCTTATCCGGCCTCTTGGAATGTCCTATGAGCAACACCGCTTTGCTATACTACGCCCAGTCCTGTCTGAGATACCATGGAGTCCATAGGAAACGAGCATGCTATACATAAAGTGATGGGGCTGAGCAGTTGCACAGAACAGTCCGACTTCGACGTCAACAATGTCCTCGCCTACCACCTTGTCTCGCCATCGTCCACGGGCGACACACCTGGTCCCCCAGCCTCAGCTGTCCAGATACCTCATATAAGCCACCCTTGAGGGGCCTCCCATGATCTGTATCCCTAGCCCACGACGGGTTATACTCGGGGGGGTGTTCAGGCAAGAGCACGCGCCCGACATCAATATCCCGGCGCGGGCGCAGCGGTGATGTTTGCGCTACCGGCGGTGACCGTACGCTAGACGATTCTGCGAGCGAGCGAGCGTCCACACGAAGAGGAGCCGTCGTGTGTACAGGTGTCGTGTACTCGGGCCGGGCGAGGATCTGACGTTCCGGCCCAACCGCGTATGCCCGTCCATCCCCGACGGAGGCATGGTTTACACGAAGAGGAGCAGTGGTGCGTGGGGGTGTCAACTGCTGAGGCCGAACGAGCATCTGGTGTTCCGGCACTGCACGCCCTGCGCTCTCAGGCTGACCGAGCATCCGCTGTTCCAGTCCTACTGCGTATGCCCGTCCTTTGGGTGATTCCGCGACAGAGCCAGAGTTCAATTGAAGCGGAGCTGTTGTGCGTGCGAGCGCCGCGTGCTCAGTTTGGCCGAGTAGCTGCTGTTCTGGCACCACACGCGCTGAGCGCTCAGACTGGCCGACCATCTGGTGTTCCGGCACCATACGCGCCGCGCGCGTCGGCATGCTGGTGTACTCGAAGGTCGGGGCTTGCGCTCCGGGAGGCAGGTGCAGAGCCGCCGGCGGGCCAGATGGGGCGAGAGCAGTCGGGAGGGAGAGCGGAGAGGGTTTGAGCGCTGTACCGTGAGGGTCGCCGGCGAAAGACGTGCGGAGGCGGCTGGGTCGCTCTGCGTTCGTCACGAAGCGCGGGGAGCCCGGGGCCGAAGCTGAGTCGGAGGGCGCGTACGTTGAGAATGGGGAGTTGGGTGAGGCTGGGCGACTCGACGCCGCGGAGTGGGGCCTGAGGACGGGGGATGACGAGAAGGAGGTTTGCCTAGGTGGGAGGACCTCTCGTGGGAGGCGCTGGGGGCGCCACGCGGACGGCTGAGGAGAGCCGCCGCCGAAACGGGAGGTAGGGGGTGGAGCGCGTCTGTCGCCAGGTCGTGCGTCTCGTGGAACGTCATGGGCCGAGGTGCGGAGGCAGGGCGTGACGGCGGCAAGCTGCCGTTCCACTCGCGCGCCTCGGGCGGCATAGAGAGTGGACGTGGTCTAGGCGGGCCGTGGCTGTGGGCAAGGGGAGGCTGCAGGTGGTCGTAGATGTGCTGTACTGGCTGAGGTGAGTCGCTGCCTAGATGCGTGGGGCGTGGTGGTCTCCGAGGCGGTACAGGCAGCGCGGGCTGAGGCTTGGGTGGCCCTATGTGTGGCCGGGGCTTGCGTGTCTGCACCGCCGGGTCTGGGGTCGGCGACCACGGGTCAACCACGTCCTTAGCCTTGAGGTATCGTGGCGGGTAGGAAGCCTGGCCCTGGGGATAAGCAGCCTTTCCCGGCGGGGCAGAGGGCCAAAGCTTGGGCTCGGAGATGGCCCGTGTCCTATCCCCCGACAACCTCGGCGGTGGCGTCGATGTCGGGACCGGTGGCGTGGGCGTGGGAGTGGGAGATGCGCCGTTGCCCAAGTACGGCGCCGGCACGATGGTCGACGCGATACCTGGCCCAATGGAAGAGCGCCGGCCCGTCTTGGGCGCCTTACTCTCTGCCGGAGAGGCATGGGAGTTGGTCGACGGACCCCAGCGCGAGGAAAGGGGTCGAGCCTTTCGGCCACTAGTGGCGGCGGAGGAGGAGGTGGCCGCGCTGACGTCGCTGTGCTTCTTGCTGTGTTGCTTGTCGTCGTGGCCATCAGCGTCGCGGCGCCACGGCCGGCGCAGGAGCTCGAAGACCATAGGAATGAGTGTGTGGTGTTGTTGCTAAATGTGTCCTGTGTTCGTGTACATGGCCTCCATGCGCGGGGTACATGTGCTCGCGTGCAAGGGAGTTGAAGGGCGATGATGCTGTGATGGGACGGTGTGTCTGGACTGGGTCCATGTTGATCGCGAGTTGAAGGATTGGCGAGAGCGAGGGGACGATCAGTGCGTCCCTCCGCGTGCCCTCTACACAGCCTCGTCGCATCGTGTTCTGGTTTTTGCATCGCGTCCTGGAGGACGTTTGTGCCAGGGCATTAAGCAGGAGCATGGGCGGGCCCTCCTCTCATTTTGCTCAACACTCGGACCCCTCAGTGTCAAGTGAGAGACTGAGGGCGAGAGAGGGGCGTTGGAGGCCTATGCTTGAAACGTCAATGTACCTCCAGCCAGTGGCCGCGTGCTCGATGTTGGTGAGAACATCGTGCATCGAGTAATTCGTCTTGACAGTGATGTTGACGGTTGAGAGTGACTTGGAAGAGTCAACTCGAATCGCCGAAACCGCCGTCCATTCCAAAGGCATGGGTTCGACAGCTGACGACTGTAGAGCCTGGTGTTGAGTTGCATACTCTAACCATTGTGCACTCGCGGCCATCAGTCGCGTGCAATTCATATTGCAAGTTACCGCATGCACGATGACTTGCCGGTTAAAGACTATTTCGGCAAGGAGCGGCAGTTGGTGATGATAGCATTGCTTATCAGGCCTGGACCGCGGGGTTCGGCTTTTTCAGATCCAAAATCAAGCCCACACCCCCCACCATCATAATCTCTGCTGACATCAACATTGATTTTGCATACCGTTCACCCCCGCATGACCACGATGGCACACATACCGCTTACCCCGGCATGTTCGCCGCGTCAAGTGCCTCTCACCCCACATCTGCTGACCCAACTGGATCGATCCAGAGGCCAGGTCCCTGCCATTCGAGCCGGATCGCTGACAACAGCATTGGTGACGCCCAACGGCCATGTCCGTACGTGGTGCCCACCTCGTCACCACTTGTGCCACTGGCATTCGCATGTTGTCGTGGTTGTTAAATAGAGAGTATGGCGATTCTGAAGGATAGCACCCACAGCTCTCCTCGCTCTACCTCCCACAACCCACAACACAGCAGCTATCATGTCGCGCCGCATCCTCAGCGAGGTTCCCCGCAAGGACGTCAAGGACGAAGGTGTCCTCGCGTACTACAACAAGCTCTTCGGGCCAGAGCGCGACCCCGTCGCTGAGCGCGGCACGTCCACGGGCACGCCCGGTGACTGGTGGACGACGTTCGCCCTCGTGCCCGACATCTTCAACCACTGCACCGACGGCTTCAAGATGTACCGCAACCCGGACCGTCTTCTCGACCCCGAGCTGCGTGAGCTCTGCCAGACGCGCGCCGGATGGGTCAAGGGCGCCCAGTTCGTCTTCTCGCAGCACTGCAAGTCTCTCCGCGGCCTCGGCGTGTCCGAGGACAAGATCAGCTCGCTCCCCTTCTGGACTGTCGCCGAGTGCTACAACGACAAGGAGCGTGCTGTGCTCGCCTACACCGACTGCCTCTGCATGGCCGACGGGCGCACGCCATACGAGGTCTTCGACAAGCTCAAGACGTTCCTCAGCGACCCCGAGATCATCGAGCTCACCTACATCACCAGCTTGTACATGATGCACGCGGTCATGAACCGCGCACTCAGGCTCGAGTACGACGCACGCGACGACCCCATCACCGAGATCCCCGCCCCACCCGGATTCAGCGCCGCCGACTTCCTTGGCGGTGTCCCCAAGAAGAAGCAGCAGCAGTAGAGTGTGTATTCCATATCTGGGTAGTCTTCCCGGCAGTGAGGTGCCGGTTGTAGGATTCAGAAGAGATGTCCGCTTTCAACATATACCAGCGATGAGTGCTTGACTCACATCCTCCTAGCTCACTGACTTGGTGACCTACACCACGCGGTAGCTCAAGTGCGCACGACGCTCCGAGCCGAGGAGTAGCAGGGCACAACACCGCAGGCACAGCATCGGCCACTTCACATACTACTTGAAACGCGTGACCGAAACAGGCACACCGGCGAGGATACCATTGTCCACAAGTGGCGAGGCCAGCGAGGACAGGAGAGATATAACAGGACTGCACGACACGCAAGCTCCTAAGCATCGCCCACTACCCCAACGTAAGCATGGCACCTGAAACCCCCACCACCGGGAATGGCGGTGGTGCCGACACCGCTGCCTGGCACACCTGGAGCACTGGGTGCGGGCATGAGCACGACACCACAACTCACGCGGACATGTTCGGCGTCCTCGTCTCGATGCTTGAGGCGCGCATCCCGCCCTTCCAGACCGCGATTACACAGCTCAACGAGGTCGCGGCCGCCGACCCTAACGCCCGCCTCGCCGTCGGCGCAGTCAAGGCCAACCTCTTCACAGAGTTCGCCAGCAACCTCGCCGCGGTAGCGCAAGTACGCGCCAACATGCCTGTCGAGATTGAGGCGGCGCGCGCAAAGGGCGACTCTCAGCTCGCACAGTATACGGAGCTGTGGGAGCGCATCCAGCCGACTATGACGACGGCCGACGAAATTGCCGCTGATCTCGGGCCGGCTTATGAGGAGACGGCGAGGGCGGCGCAGGCGTCGGGGCAGACTAGCGTGCAGGTGTCGGGTGATAGTGGGAAGCGGCTCAAGGATATCATCAATGAGCTGGCCGAGTCGAGCGCGTACGGCAACATCGACGTGCCGTATGAGCGATGGGGGCTGCCTCCAGGTGGTGGGTAAGCGGACGCTCTCTCTAGCTCTGCCCTTCCAGACGCACAATCCGCGGCTGGTCAAGGATTCAATATTATGAAGTCTGCATGTAATCCAGCCGGATGAAGCATCCGCGCCAATGTATATGTGTCTATTATCCAGATGTATCCAGTTTGTCTTCAGATGCTCAGCATCGCACACCTCCTTCATCGGCGCACCGGACTCAGACCACAGCGGCCGCGGTCTCGCCACGATTCCTGGCCAAACTGTGCTGCACGAGCTCCTCCGCTCTTGTGTTCCACTTGGTCAAGCCCTGCTGTCTTGCCTCCCACTGCGCCACGCGCCTGAGATACCGTGGGCTGCTCTTGCCCGATCCCCACAGGTCGCCGCACAGCGAGAGGTAGTAGAAGAAGAGGATGAACGCGATCGTCCACTCCATAGCCGCGGCGCCGGACGTGACGTTGTTGCACGTGTTGGCCGAGTGTCCCCTGTGCGCGTCTGCTTTCCCCCGGCACTGAGGTCAGCCCCCACGCTACGACTTATTAACTGGGGGCATGAAGACTTACCACACCGTAGAGGGCTGCGAAAGCGATGGCGCCGAGCACGGCCGACGTCACGACAAGGAGCTTGAACAGCGAGCTGCGCAGTAGGGATGCGCGGCTCTGGTGGTCCTTGTACAGCGACCACACCTCGCCCGTCTGGCAGATGGCGGAGAGCGCAGTGAAGAAGACGAACACCGCGGTCATCGTCCAGTGCACCCTGCCGTAGTTGAAGGCGTCGAACTGCCGTAAGCACGTGTGAAGCGTAGCTCAAGTGGCCATGTTCACTCGCGGCGAACAGTGTAGACTCACAATGGCAAGAAGTAACAGTCCCATCCCACCGATGAACGCGAACAAGATGGAGAAGTATCCTGGAGTCAGCTTCACGGGGCTACTGCGACCTTGTCGTACCGAGGATCCACTCGCGCCGGCGGATGTCGCCCGGCAACCGATGGGTATGCCGCAGCCAGCGCTCTGAGATGAGTGTGGCCCACCAGAACCTGGGGTCAGAGATACGAAGCGAGATGAGGGGTCCCAGGAGGGAATGCACTCCGGTGCGCAGCCGACTCACGCTGCCACTACCGCCGTAATGGGAATAAACAAGGCCTAGGGTTAGACCATACCTCGCTACCAGCTCACCCTGTGCTTTCCGGCGACATGGCTGATGAACGCGATGCTCGCCGAGTTGTCCCTGTACCGCGGCTTGTCCGCAATGACCCAGATCGCCATCAGCGCGAGCAGGCCGGCGAGCCATGTGAAGCCAGCAATGAGCGGCAGGTAGATGTACGGTCCATAGACTGCAGGTTAGCAAGCTCCTAACCGCTGAACTCGAGGTTATGCTTACAGAGGTGCGAGCCGAACGTCCGCGTGTTGAGGATATACGGCAAGCGCTGCTTGATCTCCGTCGTAGCTCCCCCATTCGCGGGTGGGGGATACCCTGTGCCAGCTGCGTACACGCGCTCGTTCCTCTGGCCGGGATACTCCTCGAGGCCGTCGTCGTGCCCGTCGTCGACGACAGTGGTCGCCGTGGTTGTCGGAGCGCTCGTGCTGGCCATTGTGGTCATCGTAGCGGTGAAGCCTGTCAAGGCTGTTTGTTTATGGCGACGGCGACGGCGCCGGCTGCAGATGCGAGAAGCTGGTTGAAGCGCGAAGGCTGGCTCATTTAACGGCCTGCGCGGTCGGGCTTCCAAGAATTATTCAATTATCGTCAACAGCCACGGTTGAGGGTACGCCGTCGGCCTGTAGGCCTATAGCCCAGCGGCTTGACGTCAGTTTCAGCCGGTGAGCCAAGCCTCGGCCTCAGACAGCTCTCAGGGTGAGGAATTCGAGCTAGGAAGAGTTCCATAGATCAATTGACCGTCGACTCTCTTGCCATTCCATGAACATCATCGCCTTACTACATGTGTTGACACGCGCTCGACGATCTCGAGCGCAGTTGAGATCTCGCAGTGGATGGTCTCGGCAAGGTGGATGCGGTGCAACTCCATAAGAGGTCGGGGAGGTGGTTCCACATGAGGACAACGAGACCGACGGCATCGAGGCCCCCTTCCGGGGCGCGAATCGGCCGCCGGCGGGAACATTCTGACCTGGAGATTGCAGCGCCAGCTGATTCTGACGACAGCTATCACTGCGACAGTCGAGCTGATGATCAGTAGTATGAAGCGCCAATTGGCACGCGCAGTTGCCAGGCGGGACGGTTACGAGCTCAGCTGCGCGCCGAGCGACGAAGGTTACCATCACGTCAAATGGTTGACAACGCTTCGTCCAAGAGAGGTGGAAGTCTGGTATTGTACCGAGTGCTCATCAGCATAAGGTTAGAGAGCGGAGGATGGCCTCACGGAAGGATGTATACGCTCCGTTGGAGAAGAACGTGAGACGTGTCCGTGCGTCCATCTGGCCTCCATGGCCTGACTACTGGACCCTCGAATGCGTCTGTGCATGGGAAACTTGGTCACCCCTGCCTCAAACCTGTACATCGCCCATTCTCCCTGTGATCTTGGACAACCATCTCTTTGCTCCCCCATTGAAAGATCCATCGTCCTACGTCGCCCTACATACGGCGATACAGACGGTAACTCACCTCGTCGTGTCCACAGAAGCTAAATACAGATCTCAAGTCTATCTTCCACCTTCTCATCATCTTAGACCCAAAGTCACAAGCCCTTATCCTGTGCTCAATATGAGACCCCTCTCCGTCGCAACTCGCAACCTGGCTCAATGGGCCCCCGGACGTGACTGATCCCTACCAACCTTCCCAACAAATGCGAGAGACCGCGATGCACTCGAGCAATGACACCGCCGCCCGGTCCGAGCCACCGTCGCCCAGGCGCCCAGGTCACTCTATGTAGGGCGAGTGAAGGGGCATCGAGACATCATTCGTCTCATCTCTAATCTCTGACAATCTTCACACCTTCATTCTCATTCTTCCTTCCATTCTATCGCCCCAATGCTGCTGGGCGTTGGCTTCGTTCTACTTTGGCTTGTTCCCTGCACATGTGCTGCACCGCTCGCTTTTGGCACGCCAAGTTGCTCGCCCGCCCTCTCAGTTTGCAGTCGATGTACCCTCAGCTGGACAGGAGGTAGCCCACCCTTCTCTGCGTGCGTTGAATGTCGTATCGAAACTGACCTTCCCAGGAAAGTCATCGACTCGAGTGGAGGTGAAAGCGCATGTGCGGTCGACGCAGCGGGCGAGTCATGCGAATGGAGCGTCGACCTCGCACCCTCCAGCAACGCCCAGCTTGTTGTGACCACCAATGGCACCGAGCATATCCTCGGACTTGGGACTGTCGAGTGCGCCACGGGGTGTGCGGCATTTGAGTCTGTCTGCGCGTCTTCCTCCACATCGAGCTCATCCTCTACATCCGACCTTCCTTCATCTTCAACGTCCTCTTCAGCTTCTTCGACATCGTCCTCGAGCTCTTCTACATCGGCAAGTTCGCCCAGTTCATCGACATCAAATGTCTCGACTCCACCACATCACACAACCACCTCGCCCAATCCGGATACTCCCGGCCCATCCACTCCGTCGCCTAAGCCTAGCAAGACCGAAACGGGGGACAGAGATCCGACGACCCCGTCCTCCGTTCCCGTCATGACCACCGATGAGCAGGGCCGAACCACCACGATCTACGTACCTGGCGAGTCGACCACCGATTCCCCAGACACCGAGAACAAAGACGAATCATCATCATCGGGTCTCAGCAAGGGTGCAGTCGCAGCGATCGCTTCAGTGGGCAGCGTACTCGGCGTCGCCCTACTCGTTGGTGGCTGGTACGCTTGTCGTAAGAGTTCCCGCCGTCAAGAAGAGCTCGAGCTGGAGGACTCCATCTTATTCGGACCTCGACCTTCGGTGGGAGCAGACCCCTTCCTCGGACCCCACAGCAATGCCACCTCTCTGGACGCCGAAGAGGTCCTCGGCATGGCGGCACACAACCGAAGGAGCGCCTACGTCGGCGCCGGTGTGGCGTCCACGTTCCCAACGCCATATAGCGACAAGTACGATGAAGCACATCTTCCTCGTTCAGGATCCGTTGAAATGCTCCATGACCCAGCTGTTCCTCACTCGCGCTCCGTTGAGCCGCTCCACGACCGTGCTATTCCCCGTTCGCGCTCCGTTGAAATGCTTCACGACCCTGCGCTTCCCCGCTCGAGTTCCGTTGAACTGCTCCAGGATCTTGCTTCCCCAGCCAGGGCCGAGTCGTCCTCCGAGGCCGCCGGCGTCAAGCCACGATACGCGCGAGACGAGGTGGCCGAGTTCGTCACGATCTCGTCTCCGCCGGCGAGGGCGCGCAATGCGCTTCCACGAACGCGGCCGGCCCGCTCCTCCTCTGGTAACCCGCTAGAGAGGCCACAAAGCTGGGTCGACGCGGACGCCATGCTTGCCGAACGCGTGGCGGCGAAGCGCGCGTCCAGGGTCAAGTCGGAGGGCCAGTTTGCAACGTTATCTCGGGTCGCGTCGCAAAGGCGAGGCTCGGCAAGTCGTCACGCGTCGCGAGACTTCGATGGGGCACGTGAACCTCTTCTTGGATGAACAGTAGTAATGAGAGCGAGGGCGCCGTTGTTGTCTATAGCTGAGTACTCCTTCTCGAAACTGTTCCATACGTCACAAACAACCAACGGACATGCCATCTTCCCATGGATCCATTAGCAGAAAGTAGTCTGAGCAGTTTGTGCGCGTTCCACTGCAAGCAGTAGTCGGATGATGTCACGACTCTTCCCGTTGTCAACAAGTGCTTTTTGAGTGCTCTGCCCATCCTAACCTTACATTACGGGGAGGACGCGTTTCCCGTTCCCAATAGGGTAATGTCCTGCGACCGGGTTGTCTGGTGACGTAACCGGTAGGGGTTGTATTAGGTATTAACCAATAACAATGAGATTTGGATCGAATAGAACTTTGCTCCACCTGGAAAGCCGAGACGCCAGGGCGTATGTGTGCTCCTTTTTATCCCTAGAAAGGGCAATAGGGGCAAGCGCCAAAAAGTATAGACCGGGATCTGTGCTGGTGGTGGTGGCTGCCTCCGGGGCCGTAGGCTGTGTGGGGTGGACGGAGGTGTGCTCGGTCGTCGCACGTGAATTGGGCATGTTGAGCGGGCGAGTAGGTAGATCACACTCTACAACCGACATTCCCTACTTAGCATCTGCCAACTTCTTCCACCTCGACATCAGTAACTGCTTTCGTCTCTCTCCATCCCTCTTCGTCTCTTCACGCCTACACCCCTCTGTCAAGTTCTTGCAACTCGCGCTTTGTTGTCCTTTCCTTACTCTACACCCATACTCTCCCTGTTCCTTGTCAACAAATCCATCCTCCCGCACCTTCCCTTGGCAACTTTCTTCCTCTCTTTCCTTCACCACTCTCACTCCACATCCACCATGTTCATCTACAACGTACACTCTCCCTCAAAGACATTTGCACTCGCGGCCAAAGGTAGGTCCAGTCCAGTGTTCATAACGCGAATTGGAACTGCCAACTGACGCGCTCAGAGAGTGAGAACTGCAGCCAACTGATCGAGCGCATCATCACCAAGGCGCGTCTCTCGAGCCACGACGCTGCAGCTGTCCGCAACCGCAACGACGGCGCTGGCGTCGTCTACGAGTTTGAAGGCGACCGCTGGGCACTTGAGGATGGTAAGTGTCTAATAACTTACCCGCGTGGCTTGCGAACTAACCGAGCAGACGACGACCTCGCGATCGTGACTGCCCGTTTCAGGTCAGATGCCGAGACCCAGCCGACCCCGAGCATCACCCTGCACGTCGTCCAGCCCTCGTCTCCCGACCCGCACGCGTCGAACGGCCTGGTGCCGCCGCCCGCGTACCGCAACCCAGCACCGAGCCACAGCCAGGTCTCCCCGACAAAGTCCAAGGGCACGCGTGCTGCTTCGCATGTCGGCTCCGTTGCAGGCTCAGTCGCGCGCCCGCAGTCGCGTGCCGCCGGCGCCAACTCAATAATGGCGACGACCACGCTCTGTATCCCTAACGCCGAGAAAGCCCGTTCTCGCTCCGTCGCGGATGCACGCAGCATGCGCTCGATGCGCTCGACGCGCAGCCGGAGGAGCAAGTGGGGCGACGACGATGCCGAGCCTCTCGGCGACGTGAAGCGCCGCCAGTTCGAGGAGGTGGGTCAACTAGGTTTAAGCTGTTGCTGACAGACAGTTCCACGCCAACAACGGCGTCCGCACCGTGGTCGGCAAGGTCGGCAATGTCGAGAACGTCCGCATGTTGTTGAAGTCGGGTTACCGCAATATCTACCTCTCGCGCGCCTTTGCCATCCGCCACGGTCTTCTGTCGAAGAAGCACGGTCCTGGAAAGAGCGGATACACTGGACTCAAGATCCTTGGCAACGTGCCTATCACTGTAGGATCGCGGACGACCGTTCACAACGTCATGCTTTCGGAGGAGCAGCACTTTGACGTGGTCCTTGGACGCCAATGGGTGGAGAAGATGAACATCAAGTGAGCCACAGTTCTGAGGTGCCGTAGCTGACAATCAGGGTTGATCCTCTGGACCCCACTCTGCTCACGTACATGGACACGGGAGAAACGATTCCCTGTGACCTTGTCGTGCTCCGTGACGCTCGTGGAGAGATCATCACCATCACCTAGTCGTGCCTCTGTCGAAGTTTGGTCGTGGGATTCGCGTAATTTTACCAGCGCAACGTGTCGTAGCATACCTAATTGTATCAAAAGTGATGCGCATACATCTGTCGTTGTACAAGGGCGAGGAGGGCGCATGTCCGCCGTCGTTGATGGCTGGAGGCAATCAATGGGTGGTGGTGGCTTAGTCTCCCACGATCGTTGTGGTAATGACGCCCACCGATCGCCCGCCAGCACACCACTGTCCACCACAGCCCGTCGCGCAACATTAGAACTCGTTTCCGCCTCTATCCTACATTACTGCATCAGTCTCTCCGGTTCTTTGGTTCTGACCATCATGTCACGCTTCGTGCGCCCTGTGAGTAGCTCGCCAGGCCATGGTATGCTTGGCATCCATGCTCTCAGCGCCATCTCGAGCTCGAACTGACGGCCAGAGCCGCTACCGTCACGTTTACGGACAGCCGTCCAAAGTCTCGTACGAGAACGCCAAGATCAGCGGTAGCGCATGGGACACGAACCTCATCACGGTCGGAGGAGTGAGTAGGATGTCCGCGGATGTCGTGTGATGGCGTCGCTGTCGCCCCATCTCGCTCGAAGCGATGCCCACTCGGATTCGAGGGACGACGCGGCGGCCCGGCCGCGCCCGGTCGCGTGCTATGCTAACATCAGAAATATGTCGCCGTCAACTGGCAGGTCTCGGGTGGTGGTGTGAGTACCGGCGATACCGGAGGCGTATGCTGATGACCAGGCCTTCGCCATCCTCCCCAGCTTCTCGCCGTACGCCCTGCCCGAGCCATCAGGATTCCCCACCAAGCTTCCGGACATCCTCCCGCTCGCGCGTGGACACTCGGCACCAGTGTACGTGGTTTCTTGAGGTCTTGTCTTCATGATAGACCCCGCTGATGCCAGTCTTGACACGGCATGGTCTCCGTTCGACGACAACCTCGTCGTCTCGTCGGGCGAGGATGGAAAGAGTGAGCTGCAGTGATGTTGTGAACTAGCTCTAACTCCAGTCTTCATGTGGCGGATTGACGACGACGCATTCGCCGGCTGGGGTGACGAGAAGTGGGAGCCTGAGGACTTCGCGCCTGTCGGCAAGCTGAACGCTGGCGGCCGCAAGGTCGGTCACGTCGAGTTCCACCCCACTGCCTCCAACGTCCTCACCTCGGCCTCGGGCGACCACCTCGTGCGCGTGTGGGACATCGAGTCCTCCCCTGACGCCGCGACCATCACGCTCACCGGACACAAGGACGGTGTCCAGAGCATCGCGTGGAACTCCGTCGGCACCACCCTCGCGACAACATGTCGCGACCGCAAGCTGCGCCTCTTCGACCCGCGTGCGGGCACTGAGGCGGTGCGCGTTGCCGAGGGACACGGCGGCATCAAGGGCAGCCGTGTCGTGTGGCTCGGCGACCGCGACCGTATTGCCACGACTGGGTTCAGCAGGATGTCGGATCGCCAGCTCATGCTCTGGGAGACGGCTGGCCTCACGCAGCTGCAAGTCGAGAGCCTCGACTCGAGCGCTGGTATAATCATGCCGCACTTCGTCGAAGGCAACGACGTCCTCCTCCTTGCCGGCAAGGGTGACGGCAACATCCGCTACTACGAGTTCGAGGGCGACAACTTCCACTCGCTCAGCGAGTACAAGACTTCCGACCCTCGTGAGTCCAGCAGAACACGAACACTACTGACGCAACAGAGCGCGGCATCGGATTCCTCCCCCGCCGCTCGCTCGACGTCTCGCAGAACGAGATTGCCCGTGCCTTCAAGCTGAGCAACCGCGACATCCAGCCGCTCTCGTTCATCGTGCCCCGCAAGGCCGAGGGCTTCCAGTCCGACATCTTCCCACCTGCCAACTCTGCCGAGCCTGCCACGACCGCTTCCGAGTGGTTCGGCGGCAAGGACGCGCGCCCTAACCTCATCGACCTTGAGACCCGTTCCGTCACCGCCAACAAGGCGCCTCTCTCCACGCCCAAGCCATCGACCCCTGCGGCATCTACACCAAAGGCGCAGTCGCCCAAGCTCGAGGCCAAGGAAGAGCCCAAGGCGATCCCCAAGGAGGAGCCCAAGGCTGCCACGCCCCCACCGAAGGAGGAGCCCAAGGCCACCACCCCTCTTCCCAAGGAGGAGCCTAAGGAGAAGGATCTGAGCAGCAAGGACCTCGAGATCGAGCAGGCCGACAGCAGCGAGGACGAGTCTCCCGCCGCGCCCAAGGCTGCTCTCGGTGTCGCCTCCGCCGTCGGCGGTGGCGCTGCTCTTGGTGCCTCTGCGCTCGCCGCCAAGTCGCCCGCCGCGTCCTCTGGCGCCGCGACTCCCGCTGCGAACGGCGCGTCTGCCAACGACAGCGATGACCTGCTCGTCAAGCTCATCACCCCCGACGCGACGCTGCCCTCCCGCGGCTCGTCCCTGTCGGCCGGCCACGACTTGTACGCGTCGGCGGACATCAGCGTGCCTGCGCGCGGCAAGGCCCTCGTCTCGACGGGCATCAGCATCGCCGTCCCCGTCGGCACGTACGGGCGCATCGCGCCGCGCTCCGGCCTGGCGGCGAAGCACTCGATCGACACGGGCGCGGGCGTGATCGACGCCGACTACCGCGGCGAGGTCAAGGTGCTCCTGTTCAACTATGGCGACGCCGACTTCGCCGTGTCCAAGGGCGACCGCATCGCGCAGCTCATCCTCGAGAAGGTCCACATGGGCAACGTGCGCCAGGTCGACGACCTCGAGGCCACCACGCGAGGCGCTGGCGGCTTCGGGTCCACCGGCGGCTTTGGCCGCGCCTAAACATACATCTATAGCTGGCTAGACTTGGCTCGCATAAATCGACTCGACGACTACATGTTCGTGACGAACACATAAATGCAATGTATGACTTGATGCTCTCTTATTTGGCGAAGGATGAGATGGTCGCAAACGAGAGGGCGTCCTAAGCGTTCTTCGTCCTCTCTTGTGCGCTGTCACACCAGGACTTTCCGAGCAACACATGCGCAGGCTGTACTGAACGACTACATTGCGACAACGGTTTACAACAGTTTATGGTTCTGGCGGCACAACGTCTACCCCACGGCCTGCAACCTGTCCTCTTCGACAAAGATCTGCGGGCGAGAAGGACGCCGGCGCAGGTCGTCCTCCTCTTCTATAATGCCGAGCATCGCGTGCCGGTTCCCGCGCGAGAAGTACATCGCCGGCTCGCGGCGGGCGACTGCCGCTGCCGTGATGAGGCAGTGGCGTACGCTCTGTTTATGTCAGCTACGGCAAGACAGGCAAGACAGGCTCTAACTCACGGAACCGGGGACTTCGAACATGGCGTCGACGAGGACTTCCTCGAGAACTCCTCGGAGACCGCGGGCACCACCTCCGCGGTCCAGACCTTCCTGGGCGATGGCTTGCATGGCGCGGCGGGTGAAGGCGAGCTCGGAGCCGTATCGGTGGAAGAGGGCCTTGTACTGCTTAATCAAGGCGTTGCGTGGCTCAGTGAGGATGCGGACGAGGTCATCGACGGCCAGGGGATGAAGTGAGGACACGATGGGCAAGCGGCCGAGGAACTCGGGAATCAAGCCGTAGTCCTTGAGGTCCGCCATAGTCGGCTTGAGTGTTCCAGTGGCCACTGGGCTCGAGAGGGGAGCGCCAAACCCGATCGACTGCAAGTTAGAGATGTTCCCCGTCTAGAAAATCGACTCACTCCCTTCCCAAGTCGACGCTGAATGATGGGGTCCAGGCCCACAAATGCTCCAGACAGAATGAACAGGATGTTGCTCGTGTCCACAACGTATGTGTCGCCCTTGCTAGCTGATTGTCAGCACTACTCTGAGACAGTGGGTGACTCACGCGGGTTTCCACCGCCACTGAAGCCCGGCAAGCCTTCCCGTACGCCCTTCTTCCCAGCGTTGCCGAAGGTGCGGTTCATAGGATTGTTGGGATTCCACTCGGGTGGCTCATATGAAGCGCCAGTCTCCGTCTTAGGCCCGGGGCTGCTGGGCCCGCTTGAGCTTCCAGAGGAATGGGGGGCAGGCGGAGTCGCGCCAATAGGTGGCGACTTGGCAGACAAGGTAACCGTCGTACCTTCGAGAATGCGAAGCAGAGCCTGCTGTACACCCTCTCCGCCGACATCGCGCCCTCCGCCCCATGTCCCAAGCTCATTGCCGCCTCGGCGAGCGAGCTTGTCTACTTCATCGATGTGAACGATGCCAACCCTGCCTGTTAGTCCTAATTGCGCGTCGTCACTCACTCTGCCCGCGCGACGTCGTAGTCCGCTGCCTGGAGGAGACGCAGAATACAACTCTCCACATCCTCGCCGACATCTGTATATGTGAGTGACATGCCCCAAATATCCACTCACAGCCTGCCTGGGTGTATGTCGTGGCGTCGCACGACACGAATGGGACGTCCAGAGCACGGGCGAGTGTCTTCGCCATCAAGGTCTTGCCTGTTCCCGTAGGCCCGCTGAAAGTCAGTCCCTAATCTGGACAAGACGACATACACAACGAGAACGTTGCTCTTCTCCACAAGAACATCCAACTCCTCAGGAAGCGGCACCTGCCCCATCGCCTCGTTCAGCTCAGCGGCGCGGCGGACGCGAGCTTCCTCCTCGAGTCGACGTGCCTCGCGGCGTTCCTCCTCGCTCTTGCGTCGGCGAGTGCGCTCTTCTGCCTTTGAGTCATCGTTCGCAGTCGCCGCAGCCGGGTCACTCTCGCGTGCACGCCTTCCTGCCTTCCCAAGCAGGGTAGGAGGGCGGCGCGAGAAGAAGTACCCGTCGCCACGAGCTTGGCACGTCAGCGTCCACTCACCAGCTTTGCTAGGCGACGTACCCCATTTCTCTTCGCGGGTGAGGGCGCCGTGCGTGAGCGTAGGGTCTGACCCGTCCTCCGCTCCGACTACGCGAGTCGCGTCTTGAATGCCGCTGGCCTTCTCGAAATCGGCCGCGAAAGACGCCTCGTCCAGCTTCGCCGGATCCTTGTCTTCAAGGGGAGATGGTGTGGCCGAGACGTGCTGCGGAGCGGGAGGATCAGGCGGTGCACTAATACGGGGTTCGATGCGACGGTAATGGTTGAAGACACTGGTGACTGTTAGACACGTTCACCGATAGTGACAAAGGGTCCACTCACGCCACCGATAGGACCTTCTTGGCTGCGTCTTGACCGATCACATACTGCGATAGATGGTTGTACAGCTAGTGCGTCAGTTCACTGTTCTTCCCCAGGACAGTGATTCAACGCTGTGCCGAATGCTAGGCCACTCACATCCTTGGGTGACCGGGTAGGAGCGACAGTTGAGTTGAGCCTGGTCGCCAACCTTGGGAAGTAACGCAGCTTGATCCGCGCGCTCAACAACATGCTGTGAGTGGCGAGAAATCGGGGGGATGGGGTTGATGCGTGTAGTAGTGCAGTGCTAGATGATAGATAATGCTTGTAGTGCAATGGAAACTGCAAGAAGAGTGATGGGTAGATGTGAGTCTATGCGTGCGTATGATACGAGTCGACTCATCGTCGTTGTGCTCCATCCATGTATCCAGAGGTGGCGGGTATGAGCGGTGGTTGGAGTGCAGGGTGGGGAAGTGTGGGGCAAAGGGAACGGCTCTGGTGCTCGGGTCACTCTGGGCGGGGGTGGGCGCAATCACGCAGACGACACGTTCCTCTCACCCATTGATCTTCCTTCCGGCCCACCCTGCGCCCGACGCGCCGCGGCCGAAAGTGGAGGTCCTCGCCTATTACTAGGAGGCAGCAATCGACATCACCCGTGGGAGAATAAGGGAAGAGATGATCATCACGTGACTCAGACCGCTTGTGCCATCACCGTTGCTGTTACCCCCGCCGCTACTGGCATATCGCAGGTCAGCTCGTCCGTCCTTGTCTTCTTGCTCACTCATCCACCACTGCATCCAACACACCTGCGATCAGCTGTATCCAATTCCCCCTGCAATCACCCTTACCTCTCTCGACTCGCGTTTCGGTCGCTTGTCTCTCCGTGACTCGATCGACTTTCTCCCGAGTGCCGCGATTGTTCGACAAGCCAACGAGCAGTTTGGCCGACCCTTTCTACCAGCACCATCCCTTCCGTTCTCGTCGCGCCCACCAGCTCAACCATCCCCCTAAGCCGACACTATGGCTGCCCTAGCCGATCCCAAGAGGACAGAGCCCCTGGATGCCTCTACAGACCTCAACAACCCCAACCGGAACAACCGGCGTGTCGCCTAGTGAGTCACCTCCACCTAGGAAATATTGCCTTGATCAGCGCTGACTGTCCAGCTTCTACGACCGTATGTGCTCCCATCGCCAAAGTAACACAGCTAACGTCTACAGACGATGTCGGAAACTACCACTTCTTCCTGGGTCACCCCATGAAACCCCACCGCATCCGTATGACGCACAACCTGGTCAGCAACTATGGCCTCTGCGATGAGTTCGAATATGACGCGCCAGAGGCGGCGGGCGAGGGCTCTCGTGCGCTCAACGACCCCACTGCCAGCATGGACGAAGAGATGCAGGAAGCTGCCAAGTGGGAGCGCCGCATCATGGATGGATCGCGCGGCAAGGCTATGCAGGTTTTTGTGAGTAGAACGGCAAACGACAACTTGCTGACCTTGGCAGAGGCCACGCCGAGCAACGAAGACCGACATGACCAAGTTCCACACCGACGAGTACATCAACCTCCTGGAGGCTGTCACTCCGGAGACGGCCGACGCTCTGACCGGTGGAGGCATTAGGTGTAAGTCAACAGTCTCTATACTGTCGCCTCAGGAACATGCTGACGCGCCTCAGGTCTCACAGGCGAGGACTGTCCTGCCTTTGAGGGTGTGTTCGAGTTCTGCACAATCTCGGCTGGAGGCTCTCTCGGTGAGTAGCACTCGCGCGACCCAACTAACACTGTAGGTGCTGCGGAGAAGCTCAACTCTGGTCACGCGGACGTGGCCGTCAACTGGGCTGGTGGTCTGCACCACGCGAAGAAGTCTGAGGCCAGTGGATTCTGCTACGTGAACGACATGTGAGTGAGGCCTCGATTACTCTAGCTGATATCAGTGTCCTTGGCATCCTGGAGTTGCTTCGTATCCACCCTCGCGTTCTCTACATCGACGTCGACGTCCACCACGGTGACGGTGTGGAGGAGGCCTTCTACACGACCGACCGCGTTATGACATGCTCCTTCCACCGCTTCGGAGAGTTCTTCCCCGGCACTGGAGACGTTCGCGTGAGTACATCTGCTTAATAGAGACAAGAACGACCTGCTAACCCTCAGGACCGCGGTATCAAGCGCGGCAAGGGGTACGCTGTCAATGTTCCCCTCCGCGACGGCATCACAGATGCCACCTATCACTCGGTATTCAAGCCTGTAAGTTTCGCCGATCATACAGCTTCTAACAATCCGCAGATCATCAAGCAGATCATAGACACGTTCCGCCCTGGCGCTATCGTCTTGCAACTGGGTGCCGACTCCCTGTCGGGTGATAAGCTTGGTGGCTTCAACCTTACTCTTGACGGCCACTCGATGTGTGCTAGTTACGTCCGCTCGTTCAACATCCCCGTCATGATGGTCGGTGGCGGTGGTTACACGATGTGAGTCCAGCCCGAGGCTGAGAAGAAGGAGACTAGCAAGAGTCGAGCGCGTCGGCACAACTTAGAAGGAGGCACGCTGACCTCCAACAGTAAGAACGTATCCAAGGCGTGGACCAAGGAGACGTCTATCATGTGCGGTGTCGAGCTCCCAGAAGACCTCCCGTACAACCGGTACATGGAGTACTTCGGGCCGAGATACAAGCTCGAGGTCTTGCCAACCAATGTCGACGACCACAATCCTCCAGAATACCTTGAGGCTCTGAAACGCGCTGTGTTCGAGAACTTGCGAGAACTCCCGCATGCTCCTGGTGTTCAAATGCGGGAAGTGTCGAGCAAGCCATTGTCTAGGGTGCTAGGCATCAACAAGGACGACGACGACGAAGACCCGGACAACGAGCTTGACCAGAGGATTAGGAGTGAGTCTTTTGTTCGGCCGGCAACCTGTGCTGACAGATGTAGAAATCTTCCGCCAGCGCAACGGCGGCATCGTGGACGAGTCTGAATCCGAGTCAGACTCTGATGCTGGGGCACATGCGCGGCCCAACCGAGCCCGGCGACAGGGTGGATTGTCATTACGGCCCAACCCACGACCGCGCATCAACGGATTCCCCTCTTCGAAGCGCCCGGCCTCGTTGTCTCCGAGTGGAAGCGAGGCTGACGGCCGCAAGAAGCGCACATTCTTCTCCTCTCGGGTTGGTGACGGGACTTGGGACCCAAGCATGCTGCTCAACGGCGGCAAGACACCAGATGACGGGCTCGTCAACGGTGTCAAGCCCAAGTTGTTTGGTGGTATTCCTGAGACCTGGAACGTCAATGCTGGCAGGAATAGCCGTGCTGGAAGTCCGATGAGCGTGGCCTAGATCGACGTGTAGAGTATCTGTAGTTCATGTATTGTTTGTCTGGCTTTGGGGTGGTTTAGCGATGGATGGCGATGGATGTCTACGGTGAACAGTTTAACTGGAGGGATGTAACAAAGTTGGAACATGATCAGGCACCGACCGACGTTTGCCACTAACCGACAGAAATCAACAAGCGGGTGTGTCGCGTTGACTATCACCATCTACACTCCTCAAAATGGCCTCGCAGCAGGTCTGTCGTGATTTTCTGAATGGGTGAGCAGGATGGGAAGGAGCTATATTAACATATCAGCTACTGCCGCTTCGGGGATAGGTGTCGATTCTTCCACCCACAGCGTGAGTCACCTGTATGCCTCGAGGCTGTTCTAACCCGGCAGGCAGCAACAGTGGCGGCAATGCTCGCAATCAGCTGTCATCGGCGAACGCTCAGCCTCTAGGTCAGCGCAACCAAGCAGCAAAATATCAATTCAAGTAAGCTTTGGCACACATCAGCTCACAGCTCACACAAGCGATGACACGATCCGCACCGAACTCGGCCCCGAGCGCCCACAATGGATGGCCTCGACCTTCGGCGCAGCGAAACACGAGCCCAACGTCCTCCTCGGCCCCGAAATAAGCTTTGAGGAGCTGCGCTGGAAGAGCGTCCAGGCGCTCGCGGCCGGCAACGCCAACGCCTACATCGAGGAGGAGAACAACATCATGACCACGGCCAAGAACAATCTCGACCACGCGCTTCGCAATGTCTCGCAGACGACGCGCAATGCCGAGCGGCTACATGATGCGCGCTTCAAGGGGAATGCCCCGGTGGGCGGGCCGCGGCCGCCCGACTTCAACGAGGCGCAGATCCTCTCGCAAGCATCGTCCACTGGAGGAGGCTTTGGTGCGAACGCGACCTCGGGCGGGAGTGGATTTGGGAGCAGCGCGTTCGGCGCCAAGAGTGGGACTGGGGCCTTTGGCGGTTCCTCCGCATTCGGGCAGAGCGCGTTTGGCAGCGGGAGTGGAAGCGGTACCTCTGCCTTCGGGGGAACGTCTGGCACCTCAGCCTTTGGCGGCAACACCTCGGCCGGAGGGAGTGCGTTCGGGACATCTGCGTTTGGCCAGAAACCTGGTGGCAGCGCATTCGGACAGTCCTCCATGGGCCAATCGCCAGCCAAGCCCAGTGCCTTCGGCACCAGCGCCTTTGGGAGTAGCAGCGGTACCCCTGCGGCAGCTAGTACGGGTGGTAGTGCTTTTGGTTCCTCCGCGTTTGGCCAGAAACCCGCTGCTGGAGGCAGCGCGTTCGGCCAGAGTGCCTTCGGGACTGGCGCGTCCACTGGCGCGTTTGGCGGTGGCGCGAGTGCCAGCCCTCAGACTGGCGGTTCGGCGTTCGGGACGAGCGCGTTTGGCGCCAAGCCGGCCGGGAGCGCATTCGGAACCAGCGCATTCGGGCAGACTCCCTCTTCGGGCTCGGCCTTTGGACAGCAGTCGTCTCCGGCGGCAACGACGACCCCGGCGCCTGGATCCGGGTTCGGCCAGTCGGGCTTTGGGCAGTCTAGCTTTGGGCAGAGCGCGTCTACCGGCGCGTTCGGTGCTAAGCCAGCCGGGACAAGCGCCTTTGGAAGTACCCCTGCTGCTCCTAGTGCATTCGGCACTAGTAGCACTTCCACTCCTGCTGCGACGAGCGCCTTCGGCAGCAACACGGCGACGAGTGCCTTTGGCACTCCAAGTACTCCCGCTGCTTCCACTACAGCATTTGGCTCGCCCAGCAGCGGTAATGCCATCGGCACCACCAGCACCCCTTCAGCATTTGGCACCCCCGCCGCCGCCTCGGCCCAACCAGCAACCAGCGCATTTGGGCAGTCTGCATTCGGCCAGACCTCACAACCACAATCAGCGTTCGGCCAGAGCGCCTTCGGGAAGCCAGCAGGAGGATCGGCCTTTGGCAGTGGCTCATCTTTCGGATCTACCCCGGCCGCAGCGACCACAGCCTCGCCAGGCGGGACGGCCACGGCTCCGTCGACTGCGACCCCGGCACCAACGAGTGCCTTCGGCACAACTGCACCCACCACGAGCGCCTTCGGCTCAACTCCACCAGCGACAAGCGCCTTCGGGACACCCGCCGCTCCGGCCGCCAACCCCTTCGGCGCCAAGCCTGTCGCCACAGGTCCCTCCACCAGCGCGTTTGGCTCGGCGTCGGCCTTCGGCGGCGGCAGTGCCTTCGGCAAACCAGCAGCTGCCCCAGGCGCAAGTGCATTTGGCGGCTTTGGCCAAGGAGCGGCAGCGAGCGCAGCGACACCCCAATTCGGCGCAGACGTCAGCGTACCCCCGGGATGGACGTACGACGACCCGTGGTCGTGGCTCCTGCCTGGTGTCGAGGGTGAGAACGTGCTAGGAGACGATGCGCGGGCGGCGTACGAGGCCAACGTATTCGAGCTCGATAGCATCCCCTTCGTACCGCCGCCAGCTGCTCTTCGCGCTTAGTTTGTAGTGAACTGCGATGCAGAGTATCACATAGAGCACGTTAGTTGCGGAGAACCGGGACGTGGCACCGAGATGCAGACAGAACGGGTTTACCAGTGACAGCCCGATGTCATCGTGTTTGACGCGGCCAGCTGTCCACTGGGTACTGGTGCACACACACTCTCTCTCTCTATTTGGTAACTGCATTCTGTGTCGCTACGAGCTGATAACAGACGAATTTCCCATTCTGAGAAATGCTTGCATGTCTTCGTAGCCTCAGCATATGACTCTGTCGCGGAAACGCCATGTCCAAGCGGATAGCAACTCGCCCACAATCCCGCCATCGCCTGTCTCCAACACCTCCCTCCCAGCTCAGGTACTCCGCGCACAATATGCATATTTATGAGTGCAAGACTGGTCGCACCTATGCTACTGACTCCTTCAACAGTTCGAGTGGTACATGGAACGTCGCCCAGCAACCACTCGCTTAGCAAGCAAATAATGTCGATTACACTTCCGAACGGTAGGGGCCATCGCCGTTGGCGGCAGCGGCCTTCTCCGCGGCGGTCTCCTTGTGCTGGACGTCCTGGGCGATCTTGTCGAGGCCAATCTGCTTGGCAATGCGCTCGCGACGGGCCTTGTCCTCGGCACCCGAGGTGTCGTTGAAGACGGCGTCGACCTCCTCGAGGGTAAGACCCTTGAGCTCGGGGAGGA
The DNA here is from genome assembly GCA_020011015.1 of Cutaneotrichosporon dermatis. NCBI lineage: Eukaryota > Fungi > Basidiomycota > Tremellomycetes > Trichosporonales > Trichosporonaceae > Cutaneotrichosporon > Cutaneotrichosporon dermatis. Next base: position 6,330,839 of record JAIGNX010000001.1, on the reverse strand, counting down.
CGAAGGCGGCATAGAGGAAACCGATAATGCAGAAGACCATGAAGACGATGTACGTCTTGTATCCGATGTTCTCGATCATCCTTTCGGTTAGCCAGTCCAAGCGAATGCTCAGTTACGGTCGCTTCGACCATCACTCATTTGCGCTTGCTTCGAGCACGACCCCAAAGCAGTACTCACACAGGCGTCACCATCGCGACCGTGAAGTTCATGAGCCAGTTGGTAGCGGAGGAAATGGACATGCCCTTGGCACGCATGTCAAGGGGGAAGACCTCTGATGAGACAACCCAGGCGAGAGGGCCCCAAGTGACGGCGAAGTTGACAATGTACCAGAAGATCATGAAGATAGCACCGTTACCAGCAGCCTTGTTGGTGTCCAACTCGCCGTCATAAACAGCAAGGATGGCGGCAATGATAGCATGGGAGATGGCCATGTTTGCCTCGCCCCACATGAGGAGGGGCTTACGGCCAAGCGAGTCGACCCAGAGGACAGCGGGGAAGGTGAAGACAAAGTTGACGACACCAACAATGCCAGTCGCAAGAAGCGAACTCGTGCTGCCAGTCATGCCGAGCTGCTGGAAGACGGTGGGGGCACTGCACGTCAGTATGTTCTCTTCGCGAAATAACCTCATTCGGTTCTGCGAGACCTCAATGTTCTGCGTAGCAGATTGGTCACACTCCCCGCTCATAAGCGACAACATACTCTGTGCAGTCAGCAACAATGTTAGCTTATCTGCGCTTACAGTAGATAATGGCCTGTGGGGGGTCAGCATTGGATCACTTGCGGCTGATGCTCATTACGACTTACGTTGATACCAGTCCACTGCTGAAGGGCCTGAGCAGAGGCACCGATGATGAGACGGTGAAGAAGCGGCCACGACGTGAGGAGACGCTTGTACTCAAGGAGAGAAACCTTGAAGGTAACATCGTTGAAACCGTAACGCTCCTTCGCGGCCTCGCGCTCAACCAGACGCTCGGCCTGAAGAGCGCGGAACTCGTACTGGACAAGAGGGTCCTCAGGCTGACGGTCGCGGAGGCTGGCGAGGTTCATGAGGCACTCCTCCTCGCGACCTATTGAGCGTCAGCAACAGGTATGATGAGGGCCCAGACCCATGATTGGCCGTTTGTGTTTGGGTGACCGATGGTCTACCGAGCGACATACCCTTGAGCATGAGCCAACGGGGCGAGAATGGGAGGAAGACAGAGCCGATGCACAGAATGATGGCAGGCACGAGTTGAAGAGCGAGAGGGATGCGCCTGGGAATTAGCCAACACCCAGACCGGCTCGGGGAGGGTGGGAGCTAGCATGTCAGACTCACCAAGCCGCAGTCGATTGACCCGTGCGGGTGACAGGATCGTACTCAGTTCCCCCAATATAGTTGGTGCCGTAACCAATCCAGTAGGAAATCTGGGAGGAGTCAGCCCGAGGCGTCGCAATCTCGGCAACATAAATCCCCAGCCCCCAGGATAAACGCACCATGATACCAAATGTGATAGCGAGCTGCTGCAGGGCGACAAGAGAGCCGCGGATGCTGGGAGGTGCCAGCTCGGCATTGAACATCGGAACCAGCATGGAGAGGGCACCAACACCCATACCAGCGAACCAACGGCCAGCTACATGGATCAGCGCCATTGCATCGCAGCTCTATCAATGCATGCGACTCACCGTAGATGCAGGCAATGTCGTGGTTGGCGCCAACCTGCAGTGCAGTTCCGAGCATGAAGACGACACACCATCCGGAAAGCGAGTACTGGTCGTGTGAGTATGGTCACCCTATAGAGATATTGCCCACCTTGCGCGAGTACATGTCCGACAATGGGCCAGCCATGAGAGCGCCGACCAGTGCGCCAAGCTCTGTTTGTCAGCGTTGCTTTGCGCGCGCACAATGCCTCACCAAGAATGGCAGTGACAAATCCCTTCAAAGTCTTGTTCGTTACATCGTCACCGAGCTTGATCGTCAGACATATGGCTCCTCGCAACACTTACAATCCACCAGTAGCGGTGCTTGAACTCTGACATAACCTGGACTTGGCCGAAAACACCTTATCGTAAGCCACGTATCCTCGTCACTTTCGTTGCCACCGCACCTTGGTTCTGTAGGCGTTAGCGTTGCTCATCGTAATAGCATCGTCCGCGGCACCCTCATTGTCACCGCCTAACACCAAACAACAGCAGCACCGGAGGAAACGCACATATCCATAGAGCACTCCGCCCAGCGAGGCGAAGAGCGCGAGTCCGAGGGACTTCTTGTTGTGGAGCAGACCCTTGAAGCCTGACTCGCCCTTGTCGGCGAGGAAGTCGTCGCCTGTCGGTGCAGCATCTCCGCCCATCTTGAAGATTGTGTTGTTCTGTTAACGGTGGTTGAGGGTGATAACGTCGTTGACGTTAAGAGGACGGGGAAACAAAGCGTCGTCGTGTGAGCCACTTGTATTAGTTTTTATGATATGGCCTTTGGTGTTTGCGAATTAGACGCGCAGTTCAAGACCCTTGGCACACAAGCGACCCGAGACTGGGGTGATGTTGGGGATGTTGGAGCTATTTCGGCCAATGGAGTCTACAGATGACGCAGTCCGGAGTTGTCCAGCAGCCTGCGTAGCTTGGCCATTGGCCCAACCACTTCAAACAGGAGGTGAGGCAGTCCGAGCCCCATTCTCACCTCAGCCACTGAAGCTTTCCGACGAAAAGGTGTAAGAACAGCTGATCCTGGGCTTTGAAATGAAAGGGGGGCCACACTCTCATGTGACGTAGGACTTGTAGGCAAGCCGCCGGGAGGAGCGGCAGTAGCTCAGGAACCTTGATCAGGTGGTCAGCGGCCAAATGTCAACTCCCGCAAACTTGGCTCCTTGACAGCTTGTTATTGGCTAGTGCATCCAGTTGGTAAACGAAGAACACCGAGTTTTACCCTGCAAGGTACCCTCTTTCTAGCTTACGCATGCTCCTGCGTCGTTGCCGACGTTTGCTTGAATAATTATAACCGACCGTCCGCCGGAATCATGCGCGGACGGACGGGAACGGCTCTAACGGTGTTGGGTGATTGGCCTGGACCAAACTCTCTTTAATGAAAGATCAGCGGGTTTGGTCATTGCCGGATGTCGAGTTCACAACAACCGGGTCTCGCCGTTTGCTCGTCAGTCTCACGACCCCTCGAAGCCAATGCTTACTTCGGTCTGATGCGGCTTCCAATAAAGTGGACCCGAGTCGCAACGGTGGCAGTTCGTAAATTGAGAGGATGAATTCACCGATCGTCGGACGGCGCCTAGTTTGCAGTTTGAAAGCAACGCCACACACGTAGGACGGTGAGCCGTGCCATGCTGCCAAGAGCTGTAAAGCCAGGCTAGAGCAATCGAGGGCGCTCACAAAGTTTGTTGTAAGTTTTGAAGGCAACGCACGTGCTCGCGCGCGCTCGCTCGCGTGCCCAGTCACGGAATCAGTTAGTACGTTAAAGAAGGCTCCGTCGCCAGTAGCGCGCCTAGCGTGTCAGGGGGCCTAATTCCTTGCATGCTGTGCTTGCGTGCTCGTATGCTCGATGCGTTCATACGTTTGCGCCTTCTATGCCTTGATACCAGTCATGGTTGAAGCTCATGTACTCTCCTCTGCCACAATACCATTCACACTAAAGCATGCGCGGCACCGACATTGGCGGAGAAGGTTAGAGTGGTCGATAGTGGTCTTGAAGTCAACATTGTTGGGGGAATGAAGGTGGAGCTGGTGGAGGCTCAGTGGCAGGAAAATGATGGATGGTCCGTGCTGTTCATGGCCATGACATTCCAGCAGCATACGAGCGGGACCCCGTGCGTAGCCGAGTGGTGCTCATCAAGTTGGGGCCATGGGGTTATGAAGGCCCAAACATCGGTGGAGGATGGCCAGCCTCCTGGAGGCCGCGAATGGGGGAGACGATCGCGAGAGTGGCGCATACCACAACGACGCGTCCACGCACTGGCCATCCCACCAGCTTACCCCTCTCTAAGGTTGCCCTGGCCCTTTCGCAGCACTGACCATACACGCGCTGAACTGTTCGACTAGTGACCAAGCAGCAGGCATTCGCCTGTCTCACTGGGGGCCGTCGCGCAACACGGACCGTCTCTCCTCCTTTTCCGCACGCGCCACCCTCGTTCACTACATCCCGCGGCGTTCTGATAACCACGACTTTGTGTCATTTCACTTACATTGTTGTGCTCCAGCATCCAGTCTCCCACACTCACCCACATTCGACGTTGAGGCAAGCCGTTCTGTCGCCCTCTCAGTGGCAGCGACTGGCGCCGAGCAGCAGGAGCGACATGTCGACCTCCTTTCTCCCCTTCCCTTCGCGGTTCTTCTCCCGCAAGTCGCGTACAAAACGAGTGAAGACATCCGCCCCAGATCCCCTTCCACAACCATCGTTGTCTGTCCCTTCTTATCACTCTCATCAGCCGCCGCGCACAGCACCGGCACATTACACCAATGGTTACGCGAACTCGAGGAATACCTCCAGCAGCGTCCGTTCTGCCCACACCACCAATTCGTACGGTCGCAGCACCCTGCATCTCAACACCGAAGTCGCAAATCTTCCTCGCAAGATCCCTTCCCTAAACGAGTTACAGCAGAAGTCGAATGGGTCGAACGCGTCACCACGTCCGCAGGCGCGACATGTGTTCCAGGCACGCGACACTAATGATCAACAAGCGCCCAACAGAGGCGCACGCCTCTCGCCTCATCCATGCCCACCTACACTCGCTACAGAGCGTGACGATCCGTGGCGTCCCCGGAGGTTCTCAGAGCAAGCGCCTCATGTCCTGTCCCGTGTACCGCTTTCGCGCTCCGTTTCCGTCGGTTGTCCCGGGCTGGAACCTCCATGGAATGGACTGTCGGCCGCGCCGTCCATTGAGGAAGAGTCTGACTCGGATCATGAAGGCCATCTAGATCCCATCGAAGTCCTTGAGTCATTCTTCAATGAAGAGCCTATGCCCGATTGCATAATCCTGCCGTCGCCCACAACCCCGCTCACCCCCATCCCTCCAGCCTCCCAAATGGCAGGGGCGCCACCGCCACCTCCACCCCCTCCGCCACCACCTCCATCCTTCACGTCGGCCCCACTAGCGCAAGTGTTGTCCTCCGGGCGTCCACGCGCTCGAACCCCTCAACCTCACAACGAGCGCCCACAACTGCCGTCTGTCACGCCACCCAGAAGGGACTCATCGTCGTTGATGAGGGGAACGGAGTCTAACCACTCCCGTGGCATGTTGTCTGTCAACACGGCCTCTTCCTTATCAACTCCCTCAACCGGTGGCAGATCGCCGTTCTCTTTGCCAAGGTTACGACGGAACTCAAGTCGAGCGAGCAAAGCTGAAGGTCATTCTTCCCCTCCAAGTCCAACCCCAGAAGAGGAGTGAGTACCCAAACAGCGACACGAAGCTGACAAATCGTAGCCTCCCCATCCACCAGAGACCATTGCCTGCCATCCCCCCTAAGAGGGGAGACTCCATCCGCAATGGTCTTCTTCGGAGCCGCCGACGCTCTGGAGACCCGCACCCACCCGTACGCGACAGCATCCAGGAGGAGGTTCCGGTGGAGCCCTTAAGCCGGCTGGAAGAGGAGGCTCGATCCAGCTCACCAGCTCCTCGACCCACCTCGCTTGTCGCCTATATCATTCCACCCGAGGAACGAGCCCAGATTGGACGCCAGCGGCGCGGCTCGATATCTTCTGTTTCTTCTCAAGGCGACTCGACGTACTCGCATCCGATTACTCTGCCGATGCCATATCAACATACATCTTCACAGCCCATTCCGAGCAGCCCATTCCGCGCCTCGTTCCACCCTCCTACTGGTCTTAATCCACCGCCCCGACCGCGCTCGTCGAGGGTCGCCCACTCTACTGGTGGCTCACCTAAGACACCATTGTCTCCTTCAAGTGCGATACTTCCACCGTCCACACTTCGCGCGTCGCCTGTGCTCCAAGGTGATCTCATAGCTCACTGGTAGCACCATCATATCAATACTGTACAATGGGGTGTTGTGTCTACATAGAGTACAAATGTATTATTACTTGCCTGTGCGAGCCCGTTTGACGCGAGGGGAAGTGTCATCAGGCACAGCTGCAGTCGATCTTGTACGTTTGGTTCCGACCGCAGAATCGTCGGTCATCGCTTTAGCGCCTTTAGTTGTTCGCGTTGTTCTCCTCGTAGCTGTCGAGGATTTAGAAGGGGTGGACTTGGATCGCGTGGCCGGCGCCGCTTGATCCCCATCGTCACTCCTGGTCCGCTTCAGGCTGCGCTTGACGGATCTGGCTTCCGTTGGGCGAGGAGCTGGCTCAGAATTTGTCGGAGCACCTTCCACTTTCCGTCTCCCAGGTCGCAGAGCGGTCATCTGCTGGGGATCATGTGTGGGAGCTGATGGTAGTGCTTGCAGCGCAGCTTGAACCTTGGCCGTATGCGAACGGGAGCGTGGCTCTGTTGCATGCTCTCGTGAGAGCGATGGCGCTGGCGGTCTAGCTTGAGACTTGCCTCGAGATTCCTGCGGTCGAACCGATCGCTCTGGTTTGGCTCTAGCTAGCTTGTCCGAAGAACGCCCCTGCGTGGACTGGGGTGCGAGGTCGCTTCTGCCGCTTGTAATGCGTTTGGCGACAGAACCAGCATCCTTTGACGTCCCGTCAGCGGTTCTCGGTCGAGAGCGCTCGCCGGCTGCTGCTGCGTTGTACGCATCCCCTCGCGACTTGACTCGTCCCTGGCCAGTGCGTGCATCCTTAAGCCGATCAGAGGTCACACGAGAAGGCCCAGCTTCGCGAGAACTGTTGACGCGCCGAGGTGAGCGGCGGGAGGATTGCAAGCGGTCAGAGACCTTTTGAGAAGGATGGGCCACAGGGGATTCAGGTGATGGGCTTTCGGGCGATGTTGTTGTTTGAGGTAGGATGGGTAGACCGCTCTCAACCCGCTCGGCCTGGGGTGATGAAGGCGCCGTGCGCGACCGCGACTCGGAACGGAAACGATTGACCATGTCGAGTACCACATTCCATGGAAGCTCCACTAGGAAGTGGAAGACCAAGTGCACAATCGAGCCAATCAACAACAGCGTGAGGTCGATATCCCTTTCGTAGCGACAGACGAATGGTACGACTATTGCTTGGAAGAGGAAAGCTGATGTCTACAGTCAGCAAGTGTCTCAGACGAGAGCCTAGAGCCTACCTCCAGCCGCCAGAAGCTTAGGGTCAGTATGACCAGCATCTTGATGGAAGAGTAGAAGGGAACCCAGAAGAGGAGCTTGTCCGCGATGATGAGTATTGGCTGTACTGCAATCTGGTTTCAGCATGCTGAGGAACAACCTTGACAAACGAGAACAATCCAGCCAGCAAGCGCTTGACGAATGCGTCGCCGCCGAGTCACGACCCCGACACGTCGACCATTGGGGTACACTTCCTTGAGGGCTCGTAGAGTGTCGCGAAGATTGAGGAGCACCCTGTGAGTCAGATAGTGTGGGAATTGTTTGGCTCACCAGATTGTCCGCCCAATTTGACCTCGAGTTCCATGTAGCGCTAGGAGGCCGTATGCTAACGCAACGTTGGAGATCATTGCCGCATTGGTAGTCATTGGCACATAGCGATTGTTGATGTTTCGAATGGAATATTACATCAGTTCGCACAGGTGGAGGAAGGCAGTCGCGTGGTGTGTGGCGTGCGGTGGAGGTGAGGTCAATATTTGGACCTGTTTACTTGCCTTTTATCCAGGTCGCGTGGCCTCATTCATGTAGCACTCGCCCGTAGTGACGTGCGTGCCTTGCCCCCTAACTCGACGCGCACTGCTCAACGGTTGTCCTCAACACTTCACGTCACATTGCTCTCAAGTCCACTCATCGTCGATACCACTCTCTCCCCTTACCCGATTTCTGTCCTAGATTCTAGACCCATCATCAGCTGGACACTTGCCCCGGCATCTTCTGTGTTCGTCAATTCAACACCGTCTTCCTTGGTCGCTCCAGTTCCCTACTCTCAGTCTCATCGCTACCTCCTTCCTTCCCATCTTCAACATGGACTACAGCCAGTACAAGGGGTGAGTCACGAATGCTCTTTGGCAGAAAGCAGTCAACTCATTGGTCAGCAAGCCCTTCCAGGTTATCAGCAAGCTTCAAGTTCGCTACACCGGTATCTTCCAGGACATCGACCAGGAAACCCAAACCCTCTGCCTGTCTGAAGGTAAGCTATGAGGCAGAAGGCTAGGCCTAACAATCAGTTTACAACCACGGCACTGAAGACCGCCCTTCTCAGCGTGTTCTACCTGGCTCGACGCAGTCGCTTGGTTGGGTTCGCTTCCAGTAAGATACTGCACGTGAAGTAAGACTAACTCGCAGCACCAACTCGATCGACTCGCTCGCGTTAGTGGAGAACTATGTGCCTCCGTCTGAGCAGCCTGTGGACCCCATCCTGGCATCCGTTGTACGTATCTTCTGGTCGCGCAGAGCCACCATGGCGCTGCAGTCTTCCGTTGCATTGAAGAAGCCGCCGGCCGCCTCGGCCGCGTCCCCCTGACCGAGCTAACAAGCAGGAGCGTCCCCCGCAAGCAAGCGACGGCTCGCAATCAGCCAGCCGCGGAATTGCTAGCCTTCCCCCCAAGCCGCAGTCATCCGCGACGTCCGCTCACACCGCCCTCGACCGCGTCCAAAAGTCCTTGTCGGAGCTGAACGTCGATTCGGGACGTCCTCGTCGCAAGGCTCAGCCTCCCGCGGTTCCCGATGCCGAGTTCGATTTCAGCAAGGGCAACGAGCGCTTCCAGAAGGAGCGCCAGGCTCGCAAGCAGCAGGAGGACAACAAGGACGAGGCGACTCCTGAGTCTGAGACTGCTGACTTGGGCGAGCCCGAGAACAAGCCTCATCCTAGCGCCATCGTCAACTCGCCTCCTGCTGCCATCGAGGAGTCCCGACCTCCCCGCAAGGCCGGAGGGTCGTACAGCAAATCGGGCTTCTTCGACAACATCAGCTCCGAGTCGTCGCGCGTCAGCCGGGCCGAGGAGCGCCACCGCAACCTCGACACGTTCGGCGAAGCTGGTGGTGCCGATGCTACGGGTCTGGGAGGCTCCCGCTTTGGCCAGCAGGGTGGCCGCGGGGGCATGCATGGTCGTGGTGGTCGCGGTGGTCGCGGAGGTCGCCGGGGAGGCTACCACACACAAGCATTCGTTGGTAGCCCGCCCCAGTAATAGTTTTCACTGTGTAATACTCTATGCATGTATGATACTCCCGTCAACGTGTCACATGAAAGAGAAGAGAACGCTCAGCACTCCATCAATCGCGGCCTGGAGGCCAGTTCCGATGGCCGGGTACGCGTCCCAAATTCCCCTCCATGCGAGGGCGCAAACGACCCCCACTGACGTTCCGCCGAGGACCTGGGCGACAGTGTGATATCCAAGCTCGACGCGGCTCCACAGAGTGAGCGAAGCGATGGCTGTCACAGCGGCGCGCTCGACCCAGATGTGCTGGCTGACCTGGGGGAGCAGAGGCAGCAGCGGCCACATATATGTAAAGTAGAACGCGAGGGCAGTCGAGTGGGTGCTGGGCATCCCGTATGTACGCTTCGGTCGCACTGGCGCCGGCTTGGACTCTGGCGGCGGAGGGGGCGGGCGAGGCTGCCGGATCATGTGCTTAATGCCGCGAGCTGGGGTCAGGCTCTGTAGCTAGATGGTTAGAGGAGAGGCATACCGATGAGCGTCGAGGTCACGGCGCCCGCGCCGAACCACACGCAATGGGCATTCCGGGTCCACAGGATCGCCAGGGCCGTGGCTACTGTCACGGTGACGTGGGTCTGATATCAGCTTTGTGCGTATACGCGCCTCACCTCATCAAGGATGAACAGTAGAGTGGACGGGTAGTCCGACGGCCTATAAGACATGGTGACTGTTGGATGTTAAGACGGAGATTAGATGATTGCTGAACGGCGAAATCCAGGTCGGCGACGTCATGTTCCGGGGTGCCTTCTGCCAACGCGTCCCAAACCGCGTTTGTCCGGCCACAGCATCGAGACACGCATGGAAAGCTGAATGGAGTCGCATACAGGCCTATATTTCTAACGCATCGTCTGCATTCGGCGCCTACTGTACATACACAGTCAAATCTACGGCTCTATCTTGTCTCTAATCAACCACAGGTCTAACGCCATACAGGGAGAGCTCGAGCACGTCAGGACTGACGGACGCTCGCTATGAACGTCATTCAGTCAACAGTCTTCGCGGGGAGGAAGAATGTCAGGACTCCTCCAGCCTCATCGATTTCACCTGCTTGTTAGAGTGTTCCATTGCAGGGCGCTCTTACCAATGTAGACGTAGGCAATGACGCAATGTCCCTCGCAGATACCTAGACATCAGTATGTCGTGCGGCACATCTCACTCACATGCAATGGCGGTGCCGCTAACGTAGTGGCTGGTCAGAAACTTCTGAAACCCGCGTATCGAAATGGTCGTACTGAACATTTGGCTCGGAGAAGGAGCAGCCACATCAGTCGAGTCAGCTGCTGTCAGCAAGGAGACGGCGACGCTGATGGCATCTGCCGACGTACACGTTGTTGGAATGCGAAGATTGTTCCAAGTCGTGTGCATCTGCACGTTGTTCGATTTGACGCGGAGTTCCAGATTCCCCCTCTGCATCGGTCAGCATGTGGCGGACTTTATAGAACCACGGGTCTTTCGCTCGACTGACATGGTTGGCCGCGAGAGTGACGTCCTCCGCAACGTGACTCAACCGAGAAACGATCATCTTGAGCTCCGACAAATTTGGCAGTACGAGATGGATCTTGGATCAGCACCTTCACTGCGTCGTACGCACGTCAGGGGGTGGGCATAGGGGCTCTGTGAGCTCTTTCTGCCGCCGAGAGGAAATGATGTGCACCGTAATGTCATGGACGATGGCGATGCGATGGCCACCAGGACTCTGTCTGTCAGCAAGGGCAACAAGAAGGACGTGATGGGCACAAAGGATGGAACACACTTTTCCAACAATGTCGAAGGTCCATACCGCACGGCCATCCCTCTTGTTGAGCTTGACGGTTACATCAGCGTCAGACAGGGCCGTGTTGCCGAGCCGGGCGTTGTCGCCGTTGCCACCTGATGTCAGCAAGCTGCGGCGTCTGGCTTCCGCACTTGACGTGTCGGCGCTCTTGAGCACCTTCAGGAAGGCATCGAGGTTGACTTCCAGCCAGATCTCGTTATTGGCGTTGGACTCTATACGGAAATGATCGAAGAGCGTGGGCTTGAGATGTCAACGGTGTCTTGGATTCTAGAACCAACCACTTTCACTTGTCTGATTGTGTAAGAGCTGAGCAATACTCGGGTGCAGCAACTCACGACCACACCTGGACACCATCGCGGCCCTCATTTCCAGGAACAATGAAGTGTACTGAGTCTGGACTCAGGCGTACCACGCAGACCTTGGCGAGAGCTGCGAGTGAACGGACGATTTCTGTATGTTTAGTCAATGCTCCTAGAGCTAGATGGGCTGCCGGTGACATACTATGCAGCAAAGCCACATTGGCAATGCGCGTCCTGAACCGCATCGTCGTTTATGACGTCTCCAGTAATGAATAATGATGTAGACGATGATTTAAGTTGCATGCTAAGGAAGGAGAGGAGGAAGGAAGAAGGGCTTGTGGATGAGGGAAGGTCTGTCGGGTGAGTGGACGATCGTCGAGCCAAACAGAATCGGCAGCCGCGGGGCTCCAAATGGGCTGCCAATTCCCGCAGCAAACGCCAACTCTGGGCCGCAGCACCGTCGGGCGCACTCGTAAGCCTAAGTGAGCTTCTGCGCAGATATCGACAAGTAAAGATGCATGAATGTGCTTCTCAATGGATGATATGTGAAGGTCTGAGACTTATGGGACAGCAGAGCAACCGCACGCTATTGTAGTCTTGAACGCGTATCGCTCGGGAGGGCGTCGAACAGAAGCTTTATATGAGCAACGGGATCTCTGATACGCGAGGGTCCGCGTGGACATTTGCTCCCGCTGCCTGCGTGAGCCCCACGCCACTACACCGCGTCGTGTCGACGTCTGCACAGCTTCATTCACATCAAACAACTGTGTCTTAATCCTTGCCGCTTTCATCTTCTTCATCGTCAACACTACCAGCGACTCGGGAACGTCCTATTATTGTCCTCGCTTTAGGACTGCGCGACAGACCGCTGCCCCCAGCCTTCCTTCTTCCTCTGGACCGCCGCTCCCACAACAACACTTCCCGCAATGTGAGCGGCAACTGGACCCGACCTCCGCTCAGAGTATGCTAATGACAAGGTCTTCCGAGCCGTACGACCCGTACATCCCTGCTGGATCCAGCGGAGCTGGTCCTTCGTCGGGCCACAACCCTCAGAACCAGAAGGTGAGTGGGCCCTGGTGTGTTTGGTGCCTCCCAAGCCTCAACTAACTTCTCTCCGAAGATTGCGGATATCCAAGCTCAGATCGACTCTACGGTCGATATCATGCACCAGAACATCACCAAGGTTGCTGAGCGTGGCGAGCGTCTGGACGCGCTGCAGGATAAGACCGGTGAGTCCAGGCTCGATTATCACCATGAGCTTTTCTCACGCTGCAGATAACCTTGCCGTTTCAGCGCAAGGTTTCCGGCGCGGTGCCAGTCGCGTCAGGAAGCAGATGTGGTAAGTATCACGACATGATGCTCTGCTGTAGAGGCTATGTGGACTACTGACACAGCCCAGGTGGAAGGACATGAAGATGCGTGTCATCATCGCCATTGGCATCTGTGTTCTTATTGTCATTATCGTTGTGCCCATTGTCAAGGCGTAAGTCAAGCTAGTAATGCCCAAAGCTAATCAGGCAGGGTCAAGGGTTGAACGCGTTGTGATATGATTAGACCTGGAAGTTGGATCGCTTCTGCCTCGCGCGATCCCTATTGCCTCTTTCGCCTTTGTAGAACTGATAACATGTGTGGCAAACAGATCTGATGTGTGACATGGGATCGCATATTGGGAGTGACAAGCTACCGGCCAGGCTGTGGCTGTACATGTGTGATACTATTACAAGAGAGGATGGGGTGTCTCGAGGACAATTGTTTATGCTCGCGGTCTAGAGTTGAGGATCTTAGCGGGATTGCCGGCCTCTACTCGACCTTGACGGATCGTCCGCTGGAAGGTGAGGTCGGTCTTGTTGTGGGCGGTCGGTACTTGGCTGCGGGATCGGTGGTGCATCGGAAATGGCCGCGGAGGGCCCCCGGTTCATTCGAGATTGGCTGTTCATAGATGTGCCGACGAAATCTCGTATGAGGTTCAACATCTCGGGGTCGCCTCGAGAGGCAGAATTTGCAGATCGCTCAGGTCGCAGATTCCCCGCATCTCGCATTGGCACATCCCCTGTAGCAGCTTCTCGTTCGGCTGTGAATCGTCTGTTCTGGACGCCGATCCACGAATGCGCAGTCGATGAAACGGGCGGGCCTGGTAGCATGACAGATGACGAGGATGACGCCGAGCTCCGCCGGGCCGATGACTCATCCGATACCTCGTTTCCGATCGCCTGGGCGTTCAAGTAGTTGCGCAGGGCAACTACACCCGGGCCGGAATAAACGCAAAATGAGGCGCGTTGATGGATCGTAAAGTTCTGCCGATTAGCTTTGCTCAATGTTATGTCGCCGACAGACCTCTGGTGCAGGTCGACAGAACTGTTGCAGCTCGGGCGTTTTGAAGCAGCTAATCCCCGTCAAACTCAAGTGCGTGAGGAGGGGCAGCCTGTTCAGCAAGACGGTTACAGCTTTGACAGTGATTTTGTCGCAGTAAGACAAGTGAATGCGTTCAAGTGTCGAGCAGCGCTCCGCCAGGGGGAGGATGCCTTTGTCTGTCACATTGGTAACCTGAGGGCAATGTTAACGTTGCCCAGGATGGAAACCACTTACCTTTACTAGTCCAATTCGGCGCAGTTTCGGAAGATTGGTTGCCAAAGCAATGACGCTCACGTCTGTCAGTGCAGAGCAGTCTGTTGTCAGAATACTTAAGCTTCACAGAGGACCATCACGACGCACTGGCTACGTCCACATAGCGCAGCCTGGTACATGACCGCGCCAGTTTCAGAATCGCGTCGTCTGTTAGGCTGAATGTCAGCTCGCTTTACATCTCCGCCATCGATGGGAACTTACCTATTGACATGCCCAAGGTGGAGGTAATGGAGGAACTTGCCGAGCTTTGAGATGCTCTCTACAGCAAAATCGGTCAAGTTGGTACATTTGGCGAGCGTAAGGGTTCGGAGTTGAGGCGCATTTCGAACCAGATGATCGACATCTTGATCGGTTAGACCAGTGCAGCTCGTGAGATCTGCAACGCGAAGCTGGTCGAAGGTAATCGTTACAGGTCGCAACAGAGTGGCATCGAGACCTGGGGGGCGAGACGATGTGCGCGACATGGCCTTTGGAGATGGAACATCGACCAGGTACCACGGATAGGCACCAACATGCTCGAACACCACCGACTCGTCCATTCGTGCCATTGCCGCCAGGTCCGGGATAGCGCCCGCTGAGAGGGTCTTATTGTCATTCAACTTGAGCTCTCGCAATGCTCGCGTGTTGAGGAACACACTGATAGTCGTATCGTTTGTCAATTGAGGGACCCCCGCTAGATCCAGCTCCAAGAGAAGGGGGCAGTGACGTGCCAGGGCGACAATCGAGCGATCTGTCAACCGATGACAACCGTTCAGCTTGATCTGTACTGTTAGCCTCGGCGAGACGTTGCAACTTACTCTTCGTAGCATGTTTAGCCTAGACGCAACTGCCATAATTCCATCGTCACCTATGCGCTTGCATCTGGATAGATTCAAGCCCTGTAACTGAGGACAGCAGGTGGCAATTTTGGCGACCACCTTGTCGTCTACCGAGTCCATCCCACTGAGGTCGATGGATATGAGCTCCGGTAGCTGACTAAACACTTGGAGGAGAGTTGGGGTGGTTAAATGTGTCGCGCCCGGCAGAGTGAGTCGTTCCAGGTGTTGACAGGAAGTGATCCCTAAGAATAGATCGTCGGTAAGGTGGCGGGCGAACGAGTTGAAGACAAGGCGCCTCAGAGTGGACGTATATGGGAGAAGGGGATTGGGCCGCGAGAGGGCACGAATGAACCCGGCGAACTGAGAAACGGAGGTGAGCGTAGGTCGTTGCCAAATGAGAGGGAAGGCGGCCAGACACCAGGACTTGGAGACAAGCATTGCAGCCAGTAGGTCGCGCGACGAAGGGAGGTACTGCAAAATCTGGCCATTAGCCAAGGCGGATAACGGCAAGCTCACGGAAATAAGAAGCTCCATTGGGAGGGACTCTGCAGGATCGGATCCCGGTCTTGGTTGTAGGTGCACTGAGCGCCCATCATCCCCATGGCTGCGTGGCCACTCCACTGGTCGAAGGCCACGATCGTCATGGTAGGGAAGTTCGGCGTCGCTCAAGCTCTGCGGTGATGCCGGCGGGGACACACTTCCAGGCAAGCTATGTAACCGACTGTGCCCTCTGTCTTCCTGCAATGGTGTAGATCGTTGTGAGCTGTCCCATGGTGTTGGCGACGGGCCCTCCACACGGTTGCGAGATGAAGACCTAGTCCGTGAGCCCACGGCCGATGTGGAGGCCAGCGAGCCTTCTCCTAGGCCTCCCCCGTACATGTGTAGAGGAACAATGGCAGAGTGATATCTGTACAGTAAGCGATAGGAGCTCCTGCAACTTCACCTTCGAAGGCAACTGGACGCCGGCTACGAGTGCAGCGGGTCGGAGCCGGACAGCCCTACTCCAGACTGCGGTGGCTTCTGCTGAGTCGGTTCAGATGATAGTTTCAAACGAACTCTGGCTGGCAGTGATGTCGTGGATGCTCTGGATCGCAATGGTCGACTGGTTGGCGCGATGTTGAAGTTTAACAGATATGGGGAAGAGTGACGATGGTGAAGCGCGTAAGCAGTGTATCAGCCGAGTGATGAGTGCGGGGTCAGGGCGATATGGGAGTTTGTCACGTGACCGGAGTGACGTTCCCCGCGTCCAACGCGCTCACGTCCGATTCACTGCACCATCCAATACACCAAGAACATCAACCACAAGCGTTCCCACTATCGTCACTCAGTCGCAGCTGGAAACATCAAGGACGCTCCACGCGCCGGATTGGGAACTGCTGTCCCAGAGCGCCATTCTCCTATCACCTTCAAACAGCGCTTGGCATCGATGCCCTCACAACAACTCCAGGATAACGACTTCCCCCTCACAACCTTCACCTCGTCGACTGCAAACAGCGGCACCAACAGCAAAATGGTTCACGGAGGGGCGGAGCCTACATGGGAACTAGAAAATGACACTCCCTCCTTCCATGATCGGGACGACGCTGCCGAGGAGTCTGATGCTCTACTCGGAAGACCTGGAGTACGCGAAGGCAGCGACGCGTTTGCATCTCAGCATCAGGTATGCCTGAGATTGTCTCTGATGCTGACCATACCAGAGTCCACGTTCCGGAGGCCGTTCTGCGAAGGCGCCACAGGGACCAAGCTCCAGGACAATACCATTACCAACACTAGGTAGGCAACACATCATCATCCCTCGTTGGCGGCGTAGAAGCTCACATCAGGTGCTGGATCGTCTCCATTCCCACCGAACGTCATACGAAATCAAAAGTATTCGGTGGTCTCGTTTCTCCCTATTGTGTTCTACGAGCAGTTCAAGTTCTTCTTCAACTTCTACTTCCTCGTTGTAGCTCTGAGCCAGTTTATCCCTGCCCTGAAAATCGGTAAGTGCCAATACGCAAGTATGAGGCTGATTACGAGGTTATATCGTCACATATGTTGCACCTCTAGCCTTTGTTCTGGCTGTTACGATGGGAAAGGAGGCATACGATGACTATTGTCGCTATCAGCGTGATAAGGAGGCGAACTCAACGCGATACCTCGTGCTACTCCCTCATGAGCCTGCGCACAGCTCGGTGCCCTCCGACTACGACCTCCCTCGCCCGCAGACGAGGTCAACACCTTCTTCTGCGATCAAAGTTGGTGACATGGTCCTCCTGGAGAAGAATCAACGGGTCCCTGCCGATATGGTGCTCTTGACGACGAGTGAAGAGGAGGGAACATGTTTTATCCGCACCGACCAACTGGACGGAGAGACGGATTGGAAGCTCAAGGTTGCCGTTGGCGAGACCCAACAGCTGGGGGATAAGGGCGTTGGTGGCGTCGAGGGGAGTCTGTATGGTATGTCTATGGTCGCATACTATGACTAATCTTCAGCGGATCCACCCATCAAGGACATCCACACGTTCCATGGAGTCCTCACCCTTCGCTCGACGGAGCCTGGCTTACAAACTGAGACATCCATTCCGCTTGGCGTGGAGAATGTCATGTGGGCCAACACTGTCCTCGCGGCTGGGTCTGCCGTAGGCGTCGTTGTGTACACGGGCAAGGAAACAAGGGCGGTCTTGAATACCAGCGAGCCGGAAACAAAGATGGGAACTCTGGAAAAGGAGGTCAATAAGATGGCAAAGGTAAGCGCAGTTCAGTCTCTAGCAATGCTGACGGTTGATTCTTTGCGCTGTCACCTTCGCCCTATCCTTATTCCTTGTTGCCCTCAATGGATTTCGAGGAAAGTGGTACATCTACGTCTTTCGATTCCTCATTCTCTTCTCGTCAATCATCCCTATCAGGTGAGTTGCCTTAGTCCGCATTTGTACTGACATAAGTCTACGCGTCAACCTCGATATGGCCAAGACTGTGTACTCACATCTTATCCAGACCGATCCTGAGATCCCAGAGACCATTGTACGGACAAGCACTTTGCCAGAGGAACTTGGCCGGATTGAGTACCTTTTGACCGACAAGACTGGTACATTGACACGTAACGGTGGGTCCTCATGCGTACGGTACAACTAACCTACAGAAATGGAGCTCAAGAAGCTGCATATGGGTACAGTCGTCTTCACATGGGAATCAATGGACGAGGTCGCCCACTTGCTCTCGCAAGGATTCGGAGAGCAATCCCGTCAGTCGTGCCGTTAGATCCAGCTAACCGGCAGATAAGCGGCAATCGTCCATTGGCCCGTCCGCTATGCCTCGCAGCCGCCGGGATATCTCCACCCGCGTAAAAGATGCTGTCGTGGCCTTGGCTACCTGCCACAACGTGAGCGTTCTGTTGACCATGAGTTGACGAATAGGTTACGCCAGTGACGAACGACGACGGAACAGTCACTTACCAGGCCTCGTCTCCAGATGAGGTTGCGATCGTGGAATGGACCGAAACAGTGGGGTTGACTCTCGTGTCACGCGACCGGAATAGTATGACATTGCGAACCAAGCTTGGACAAACATTGTCATTCGACATTCTCGCGGTGTTCCCTTTCACCTCGGAGTCGAAACGCATGGGGATTCGTACGCGATCGGTCATCTGGGCCATCACTTCGTTCAAAGGGTGCGGACGTCGTCATGTCCAAATCGTCCAGAAGAATGACTGGCTGGATGAAGAAACCGGCAACATGGCACGCGAAGGACTCGCACTTAGGTCCTCGGTCGAAGCGCTTCCATGAGGCTACGCTGCCTTCGACACCGCTACAGGAAGCTCAGCTTGTGGCTGGCGAGGAGCGCGGCGATGCAACCCGACAGTCGTTCAAGAGTACTTGGAATCGGACTTGGAGCTTCTCGCTCTGACTGGTGTTGAGGACAAACTACAAGATGATGTCAAGTCCACCTCGAGCTCATGCGCAATGCTGGCCTGAAATTTGGATGTTGACAGGCGACAAGATCGAGACAGCCACAACATTGCGTATCCAGCAAACTGGTGCTCGCAATCAGTACATTCACAGGTTGCCAAACGTATGTCGAGGCCTAGATTGACGACGCGCTTATGGTAGTTCATTCTCATCAAGTCGTGATATGCTCGACTTTTTGCAAGCAAGTTGATTGCTGTCTGTTATCGATGGAGAGTCCCTTCAGCTCTGCTTGGACTCGTTCCGAACGAGTTCGTGATCCTCGCACTCAGCTGCCTGCAGTCGTCGCGTGTCGTTGCTCGCCCACTCAGAAGGCCGACGTTGCGCGACTCATCCGCGAGTATAGCAAGAAACGTCTGCTGCATTGGCGATGGTGGTAACGACGTCAGCATGATCCAGGCTGCGATGTCGGTGAGTTTCAAGTCCTGTTCTATGCTGTGGCTAAGCCTTCAGGCGTCGGTATCGTTGGCAAGGAGGGAAAACAGGCTTCCTCGCGCGGACTTCTCGATTAACAGTTCTCTTATCTCACCCAGCTACTGCTGGCATGGACGCAATTCGTACAAGCGATCGCCAAATTGTCGCAGTTTGTCATTCACCGCGGTTTGATCATTGCGGTCATTCAGGCTGTGTTCAGCGCCATCTTCTTCTTCGCTCGTAAGTTGACGGGTTTGCAACGGCTGACACCAGCTATCGCTTTTACCAGGGTTGGCTCCAGGTCGGTTACGCGACGATTTACACAATGGCCCAGTGTTCTCCTGTCTTGGATCGGATGTCAACGAGGACACGCATTGATGTATCCAGAGCTGTACAAGGAGCTCACAAAGGTGTGTCAAGTGAGAGGCAAGTCGATTATACTGCAGGGCCGAGCTTGAGCTACAAGACCTTCTTCACCTGGCTCACCATTAGCGTCTATCAAGGTGGAACGATCATGCTCCTTTCCTTGTTCCTCTTGAATCCGAATTCCTGCACATTGTTGCTATCTCGTTCACAGCATTGGTTCTCAATGAGCTCATCATGGTCGCGCTCGAGATCACGACCTGGCACCCATATATGGTGATGAGTGAAATCGCCACAGCTGTGATCTACTTTGGATCCATGTGGTTCCTACCGGAGTACTTTGGTAAGTTCAGTCGGGAAGTGTCTCTGACACGCCAGACATGCACTTTGTCTTGACAAGGACATTCCTCTATAAGGTCGCTATCATCGTTGGCGTTTCCAGCTTGCCTCTCTACGTGATTAAGGCTCTGCACCATCGACTCAACCCAGCATCCTATGCGAAGGTATCAGGAGTTTGAGCCATAGTAGTCAGAATATGATCCTTGTACCACACGCACTTGATACACCATGCATACTATCGAGAACACTTCAGAATATAGAGCCCGAAACGTCAACTAGGGCCAAGTGCAAGGTAAAGTAAGAGCCCTCGAAGACTCAGTTCGCACTGGGAGTGACAGGAGTGGATGAATTGACAGTGAAGCGACGTTTAATACTCGCCCTCGAGCTCGCGCGGCTCAAGTTACTGCTCGACTTCCTACGCCCGCCCAGAAGAGGTCCAGAAGGAGGACGGCCAGTAGAGCGGTTGAGCTCGTTCAGGAAGGACAATCCCCATGACTGAGCGGTGAAGCTGAGGTTAGGAAACTACTTGCAGTTTGACAAGAGATTGAGCTTACTTTGACACATACTAGGAAGGTCAGCAGATGCACCATATAGTGAAACCCAAGAATACTCACTGCAAACAGTTTGGTCCAGTTCTGTGCCCTGACTTCGGGCTCAGCGTGAGCGCCGAGTGGATGGCGCTGGCGGTGGAGTCCACATCCCCTGGCCCAGTCAGTGGCGCAGACACTCGATGTACTCACAAGGGTTAACGATGAGCGAACCTGCCAGACTCTGCGAGGCGCTATGTGGTCAGTCCGGCAATCCAATGCACCTTACCCAGCAAACTCGACAAAATCATCGAGCCGTTCTTCTCAGCTTGCGAAGAGATGTACTCATACGCCACGCTTGCTGTCAGCGTCTGTAGCTGGAACGTCACTTACAGGTTCATTCCATCACGCGTCGAAGTCACCAAGCACGCGTCGGCTAGCGCGTACATGGCCGTCAACTCTTCAAACGGCACCGATCGATGCATGAAGACGATAGGCGTCCAGGTGGGAGTGCTGAACTGGCCATTGATACGGCCCACCAGCTCGTTGACGCAGGAGCGGAGGTTCATATACTCTTCCACATCCTGACGGGAAGGGATCGCCAACTGGATGAGGATGACCTTGAAGCGTTAGCGGGATCATAACGGTCACATACGTTCTCAATCCACTCGGGATGTTGGGTAAGGAAGACCTCGAAGGCGTGCAACTTCTGTGGAATGCCCTTGATGTAATCGAGTCGGTCGACGCCGATTATGACCTTGCAGTCCTCAAAGCGCTTCTCCAACTTCTCCAGGCGCTCCTGCACAACCGGGAGTTTCACCCCTTCAACGAACTGCCATGGGTCGATACCAATGGGGAATGTACCGACTTGAACCCAACGTCCTTCGAACTCGATGCCGTTGGGCTGGGTTTCAAGTCCAAGAATGCGAGTACACGCACTCAGGAAATGGCGAGCATAGTCGTATGTGTGGAAACTGTTATTAGATGTAAACCGCGACTATATGCTTACCCGATGAGGTCGCACTGTAGAACGCCGAGCAAAATCTCACGTCTGACCGGGAGAATCCTGATGACTTAGTATGGAATCTTGTCTTCAAACTCACCTGTAGATCTCACTGGACGGGAAGGGAGTGTGTAAGAAGAAACCAATCCGGACACCGCCCTTGCCCCGGCGGCGGGCTTGGATCTCTTGCTTTTGGAATGCGCTCATGCTGGGCAAGTTGGTGGAGGTGCGGTTCGCGACTGGACTGCTTGGCTGCTCTCCTTCTTCCTCGACGTCCTCCAGCATCTCGACACCTTCGTCCACATTGCGACCAGGAGTTTTGATGCTAATGCCGCTCACTACGGCGTCATCGACACCTTCCTTGACTCGGCCCATTTCGCGGCGGGTCATCTCTCCTTGCGCCGATTCACCAGAGATCATACTACGCAGAAGCATAGGCAAAAGCATAAGGTGATAATCTTGAACCCAAACGACATCACCAGTGCGAACGAAGTTGGCCACCACATCGGCAAAGCGGATGTTGGCCTCGCGGTACGCCAGCCAGTACGAAGCGTCGAAGTTCATTTCTCCCGGATGGTAGTGGAAGAGTGGCCACAGGATCGAATTAGAGAAGCCTGCTCCGTTAAATCAAGGGTCATCAGAAGGGAAGCATGCCAGTAGAAGAACTCACCGTTGTAGTGCCGGTCCGCAACCTCGTCCGAGAGATACACGGGATAACACTGATACTCCTCAAGCAAGCGGCGATTGACGTATTCACGGTCTTGCATAGGAATCTTTCCAAGTCAGCTTCTGCCAAGCGACGTCATAGCGTACTCACATCCTTTCCAGGCCAACCGATCCACGTGAACGACATGGTCTTCTTGCACCCAGAGAGAGCAGAGACGAGGCCACCAGAAGACATCTAAGATCGTTAACGACGTTTACGTTGCCTATGATGCGTACCTTGAAAGAATACTCTCCGTTGGCATCCTTTGTAATGGTGACAGGCAGGCGGTTGGACACAATGATAAGACGAGGTTCTTGTCCATTGTTGTCCGCGCCTTTCGGTAGAGCCTCTGGTGCCATCTGAGGCGAATGGTCCGACTTCGGAGATGAGTGATGGTTGGCGGGGTACCAGGCCGGGTCCGCAGTGCTCATGGTTGGTTTGCTATGCACGAAACGTGGGTAGCGCGGCGGTCGGCGGTGCTATTTCTGAGAGCTACAGATGGTGTATGCAAAGGGTGCGATTTCCCTGCCTCGCTATGAGTGGCGGACAACAAAATGGATAGTTGCTGGCAGTCGATAGCCTCTGACTGTGGAGTTGCCGAACGTCGACAGCAACGCTGTGAGTTGAGAAGGATGAGGGAGTTGAGTGATGGGAAAGATGATGATATGAGGAAGGCTTCGCTTTAGAATGTGGGGGGCTACCCAGCCCCACTTAGACGCGACACGTGGTGATTGGGTGAAGGAAGCCTTTTGACGTCACTAGATGTTTCTCCGTTTCCCAGCCTCACTTAGAATCAGTCCAGGCTCTCCGTGCCTGGTCGTGCCCTTACGTACCTTACGATACGGCTCACCGCTGCGCGTCATCGTGCCTGTATTATCCTCGTCAGCTTCCGAGCGCCGGTGTCGGATCTTGATATCCCGAGCAAGGGTCTGGACGTAAGTACTCTGGTTACGTCTTGTCGCGCTCGTTGCCCGCTCTAAGCAACCTGCTAAACGTTCGACGAACATCCATGATGCGTATCTACAATTTATGACTATCGTTCTTCCCCAACTCCAATGACACATCCATTGTTGAACCGTTCACAAACGTCAACTCCCAGTGGCACTGAAGCGAGCGAGCGCCTGTTGTCCCCCTCGCCGCATCACGTCGATGTCTGTTCGAGGGTCCCACACGCGCCCACCAGTAGAGACTCGCTTGGAAGTCTGAGTGTGTCTAGGCATAGGCATATGTGCCGTGGCTGTTGGCTCCTGCTTAGGGGAGGCTGGGGGTGGGCCCATCGCACGTCGTCCACGGGAGGTAGCTGGCGCAAAAGCTGTCGGCGAGGAGGAGGTGCGCAGCTTTGGAGGACTCTCTGACACGGGACTCGTGTCAGGTGAAGCTTGAACGAAGGCGTCGCTCTGCGGTGGGCGCTCTGTCTGGGTGCACTTGTCATGATACGAAGTGCGCATGTACCCGGAGGAGCGCTGAGGCGCGTCACCAGAGGGAGTCCTATCGCTGCTGCTTTGCGTACGGCCTGTACGCTCGCTCGGCGGTCGATGAGTCGACCGACGCGGAGTAGGGGGGACGGTCTGCATTCCCGAGGCTGCGCGCCTCGACGTGACAATACCAAGATCGGTCAGCCGTTTGGCGTAGCGTCCAATAGACGCATCGGAGTCCCAAGCGTTTGTGTACTCGGCCATAGATGCGCCAAAGCTGGGAATGGGTTTCGCTGCGGTGTCCCGCGCCTGCGCTTTCGGTGCATCCGCTGTGACATCGGTGGTGTTGCTTGCTAAGGTCGTGGTGGGCGCAACTTGTCCGGAGAGTCCGTCCTCGTGCTGGTTTTGCCGAGGGAAGACGCGCGAAGGCTGAGCGCGATGCCCAGCCGCCGTCTCCCACGGAAAGACCTTGCCAGCTTTGTCGGGATCGGGGACAGTACCAGTGAACTCTCCATACCAATCGTTTCTCAGGACGTTTGATGGGAGAGATGGCAGTGCATTATCGTCACGCAGCTCGTTGAAGTATGCCGTTTGAGTGGCCGTTGGCTCGTCCCATGCCGGCGCGTAGACTTGGTTAACAGACACCGCCATCTCCGGGCGACTATCCATCGGGGGCGGGTGCCGGGACGCATCCCATACAGCATGATAGGGCACCTCCGAATGGAGAGGCGGAGTGAGCTGGCGCTGCTGTTCGGCCTCCTGGTGGGACGCGGCGACTGGCTCTGCGTTGCGTCCAGAGGGGTCCTGCTGCTGTTGATCAAGCTGGCTCTGCTCCGTCTCTTCATTGATCTGCGGCTCCGGTGTGTTCGCCCGGGGCATCATCAGATCAAGGCGGCCGTCGAGAGGAAGCGAAGTGTACTGTCCAATGGTAGTGCTTGTCGGAAGAGAGCGATGCGTGAGAGCCGAGTCCGCAGCGAGGGCGCCGTCCTTCGGATGATTCCACACTGCTATGTTCTCGGGGACAGTGAAGCGCTTGGCGAGGTTGGGATCATGGATGGCAGTGGGTCGAACATTTCTATCATAGACATCAAACCAGCGATCAATCAGGTGCTCATCTGTTCATGATCAGCGCCGAGAGCACCGTGGAACTCACAGCTCATAGATGAGGCGGAATCCTGGGAGATGCCTAGACCCGCTGGCCGATGTGACAGTCTATTCCAAGGCTTGTGTGGGCCAATGAAGTGGATGACACTGATCTTGTGCGAGAAGCGGGTAAAGGCAGGCAGATATTGATACGCAGCGCTTGGGGTCACATTGTACCTGTTCTGATCAGTAATGACAACAGACGGGTTCATGACTTACGTGAAAGGGAGGCGATTCCAAGGTCCACCCGCACCACCGTCATCGTTGAAGTAGTGATTCAGTAACCCCTGGTCTGCGCCATCAAAGCTTCCGTTGCCTTGGTCCGAGTCGCCAGACATCAGACGACGGAGGTTTTCGAAGTCGCTCAGGCGAGGACGAACGACCATGACGCCGGAGTTGAAGCAGTCCGGCCACCCGATGTCCGAACAGGCTGATATGGTGTGCGGAGCTGTCAGCTTGAAGAGGTGCGAGATAGGGCGAATGGGAAGCGTATCGGCGTCCATGTAGAGAATCGCTTCAAACATGTCTTCGAGGCGGAAGATATGCAACTTCGTGAGAGCGAGATCGAGGTCGGGGCGGCCTGACGAGTCAGAAGCGCACAGAAGCGCAGGTACTCTAGGACTTACCCATCAAGTGGAGGCCGGCTTGGCCGGCGGTACCAGAGGAGATCGGCTCGACGCCCATGACCAGATCATACCCAGCGTTACGCAACGATCCAATTGTCCCAGCATCGACAGTTTCGGGAGTGACCAGGCACACCGTCTTGAAGTCGCGAGGGGATGGATGAAGCTCTTGGAGTGCATGTAGAAGAGCGAGGGTCCCAGGGAGATATGAGGACGTTGTGAGGAGAGTGACAATTGCGTTGGGCCGCTTGGAGCCGGTACTGGCAGCGTTACTGCTCAGTGACTCGACCATCTTCGTTCCCGCCCGTTGAAAGGCTTAACGATGGGTGGAGCTGCGAGTTAGGGCAAACCCAGAAAGGAGTAGTGGAAGGGGGGCTAAATCCTTGCAACAACTCGACAATCGGCCAGCGGACGGGACCCAGAGAAGTTCGGGTGCGAAGTGCGCCGCGAGGGCGAGAGAGGCAGATTGGTGGCGTCTGCGAGTCGTGCACACGATTGTCGATGTAGACGGGGCGCAAACTCACACAGAGAGACGACCGCAAGAGGCTTTGCGAAGAAACGCAGTCCTTTTGAGATCTGGTAATGAAGTGGAGGGAATAGACATAGACAGCCGCCTGGACCCCACCAGCAGCCCGCGGAACGGTGGGGCGATTGGGTATGATCACGGATGTTGACCAAACATCGACCCGGGCCGCCGGCGGGGCACACACCTTTTCGGTGCCCCACATGTCACAACAACTTCAATGGTAACCGCGTGGACTCCGCATGGCATGGATGTGGAGGCAACAGGTGATCCGGCACACCCTCCGTGCATACCGCCCATCTCATCGCGTATTGCATTCGTCACCTTCCACATTCACCACAACCCCGACGACTACCAATCGTGGCAGCCTTACGCACCAGCACCGTTCCTGCCAACCCGCTTCACCATTCTGACTCTCCGAAATGGCTGATCCAGAAGCCCTTACGTCGGCGGATTTTGAGCTCGGTGACGAGGCCTCAGCTGCCCCGCGGCCAGCTTGGGGTGGTGGCGAGTCCAGATCGCCTTACCGCCTTCCTGCCAGTGAACAACTACGGGGTGTCGCCAACCGTATTATCTTCAGCCGCTATTACATTCTGTTCTATTTTGTGATGATGACTTTGAGCTTGGCGACCGTCGTTATCAGTTTGATTGCAACCAGTGAGTCTCGAAAGTCACCATCTCTTTTGGGCATTGCTTACAACACGCAGGCAATCATGAGTGCCCTCCTGCTTCATGGCATGTACTGGAGGTGATTGTGAATGCTTTGATGGTGCTGGAAGTTTCAATGCGGTGGACTGCATACGGAAAGGTGAGCGAGCATTCATGGGCAGACATCTGACACTACAGAAATATCCTATGACTCTGCTGAACGTGGTGGATCTCCTACTGGTCCTTTTCTGTGTCATCACCCTCATCTTCGTCTTCGCCAGTCCATGCGGTGAAGGGACTAGGCGTGCGTATTAACCTGGCCTCTCCTTTTCATTGCTGACTTCCCAAAAGAGGAGGAAGTTCTCGACACAATCCTGCTTGTCATTCGAAATGGCGTCCAGTTCCTCCGTCTAGGCAACATCCTCCGCCGGTAGGTGCTATACGATGCTCAGTGCCCGTCAAGTCATGCTGATGCATAGGTCGGGGCATTCCCTGTTTAACCCTCCAAAGCCTATGGATCTTTCTCAAGCCCGTTCTGCTTCGATGGCCATGGATTTGGACATTGATGACGAGGAGGCGATCGCAGAGCGGGCTCTGCGAGCGGGACGCTTGGGGACTGGATATGAACCAGTCTACGCCGACGAGCCACTCTCTGGAGAACGAGCCCCGTAGTCACCAACGAACACGGATTCGTAACTACGTTGGATGATCATGTATAGAGAAATAATTAGCCACTCGCACAGGTTTCCCCGCAGGTGTTCTCCACGGACTTCTAATGTAAGACAACAGCTGTTTCGATTGTCCTGTGGAGGGCAAAGTGGAGGGGCAGATTGCGGGGCAGGCTAAAAGTGGAGGTGGAGGTCTGGTCGAATTTGTTTGTTGCCCATACCCTCATCTCTCTACCGTATATCGGTACTTCCATCTCACTCATGAGCGAATATCTTGTGCAACAGTATGGCAAGCTTTGTTCCCTCTGTAGAGAGGGCTGAGCTCTCGAGGAAAGACGCACGTGTCGGCGAGACAAGCATTCGACCGACCGAGAGAAACTCCTCCAAGTGGTCAAGCCCATGCTACAGATTTGGCAGTCGCGGTGCGGCGACATTACAAGTCGACAGCAAACGATGGACATGGGCATGGACATTACGCCAATCATCGCTAAGTGCGTACCGCTACGCAAAGCATAGACTGATCCGCAGGTGCACCTTGGCGTATGGATGAAGCCCTACGAACCGTTTCATGGCGGAGCACATGCACACCTACTCTTGATGCCGACGGGAAGAAGGTAGGGAACAACTATGGTCGAAACGATGTACTCACCGTCAGCAACGACGACGAGTGTCCCAAGTGTCTTCCGGACATCTGAGTCCAGATGCCGCAAACCGCGAGCCAACAAGTGTGGCTGCTTCCGAGACTGCAGTTCTAGTGGCCCTGCCATGGCGCCGCCGCGTTCCCCTTGTGTTAGTGCATCCATGTGGCCCTCGTGGATCCCACTTAGGTATGTGCAGAGGTATACCGCGCAACGAAGCTTAAACCCAGGTGTCACTCCCTTGTGGAGTGGTCCAGCGACTACAGCAGAGGGTATCTGGCAGATCGAATCGTTATTTTCGCCTATTCTGCAAGTTGCAAGCTCGCCTGTCACATCAAGTCACCGTCTGGATGGTAGGTCCCGCTTGATCTATGCTGTAGTCGATTAACAAAGTTCAGGTGGGGCAACTAGTCTCATAGTACGAGTCGCCGAGTGCACCCACTTGATGAGCCTCAACACTAATCCGGCGTTTGGTCCGACCTCCAACACTGCTTCCCACTCTGTTGCTCGCGTGGCAGAAATCGACCCAGCTATGACTGAAGGCAGGCGGCATGTCGATGTCGCGCTGGATCCACTCAGCTATGGTCGAGCCGTGATTGCGGACGAAGGAGGCGGCGTTTGGCTCTGGTGGGAAGAGAAGTCGGCCGTAGAAGGGCGTCTGGTGAAGACGACCAAGCTGTGCGTGCCACCGAGCCTTTATGAGCTAACTGGCAGTGCGAAACTACGCGGAGCCGTCTCGAACGCCAATAGTTCGTTCTATCGCGTTGCCTTTGGTATTCATCCCAACACAATCCTGGTTATGTCGCGTACTACGGTTGTGGTGCTTGATGCTGAAGTAGGTTTACAACATTTGGCGGAGGCGCATACTTACAGTTACCAGCTATCGAACACACCTAATCGATCTACCTTGCTGCTGTCACTCCCAGGCTCTTCGGAGGTTCTGACTGCGTTGGATCGAACTGCTCCACTTCGAA
The DNA here is from genome assembly GCA_020011015.1 of Cutaneotrichosporon dermatis. Taxonomy (NCBI): domain Eukaryota; kingdom Fungi; phylum Basidiomycota; class Tremellomycetes; order Trichosporonales; family Trichosporonaceae; genus Cutaneotrichosporon; species Cutaneotrichosporon dermatis. The sequence continues at coordinate 6,302,212 of JAIGNX010000001.1, read as the reverse complement.
ACGGTCCGTTCACATACGTGTGCACTTCCAAGCAGGTGTTATGGGTCGACCCGAGCGGGAATCGGTGTGGATCGCCAGCTTTGCGATGGCAACACGACTTAGGCGGCGGACAAGACCACGAGCTGGGCCTCTCAGTCATTGCTACGCCTGACCCGCATGGCCGGCACAAGGATACGATTCTGGTCCACCAGACCTCTTCTGGGCGGGTCCATGGTATCATTACCCTCAATCAGGCCCCAGCGACGCTTGTATCTGAGCCCTGGAGCCTCGATCTCGTCCCGCAGGATGGTGGAGTTAACACTATTATCAGTGTCGCAACGCCTCAACAACGCAGCTCCTCCACTGCGGCAATTACTGTCGTAGCCATTGGGAATTGTGCGATCAGTGTTGGATCACTCGCACTTGTAACAGGTGGAAGCCACAGTGACGGGGCTAATACCGCCTTGCTCGAACCCACAATGCCCGACGGAGAGGCCGCTCTCGAGCGCCTCCCCGAAGTCTCTCGGGATTTGATCAGCGTCTCTTCGAACGTTGTCACGAAAGCGCAGGTGTTGCACGCCCGATGGGCTTGGCTAGGTTAGTTTTCATCATGGATAAGGTGACTGATGGTCAGCCATCAATGACGGCAATACAACTCGGCCGGTATATTGCCTCGCCAAACTCGAACGACGCCTGGCGGAGGAGGACGAGGAGCTGATGAGTACAATGACCACAAGGTATAGTACAATTCTTCGCATCCGCTAACATAGTCAGCGCCGAAGTCGTGCGCGACGTAATGTACGAGAATCCTCCAGATACCCGATCGCATGTTCTGCGCGCCATTAGGTATCGCGGTTCCGCTTCTGCTAGCGATCTCCCAAGCACCCGACTGAGCCGGCATTTTCCGTGGTCAGCGGCAAATGGGTCACTGCTGGACGCACAACCCATCGAGAGCTTCAACAACCTCCTGGATCGCTTCGACAGGAGTGGCGCACATCCCGAAGTCTCACGGCAGCGTGAGCTTCTCCGACTGCGAAGCGAGCTGCTCTTGAGTTCGCAAGTGGTGTACTCCAGTGATCCCCAGTCAGACGTAATTCAGGCTGCTCCAGTTGGCAGCCAGAATTCCACCGTCGACGAACTCTTCGCTCAAGCCGCCGGTCAGCTCAGCCTCAACGATCGCATACCCCCATTACCCTTTGGAATGCTTCCTCGCCCGCGGCAGTCGACGGCCCTAGAGGCCTCTGACCCGACAGAACAGTACTCTGCAGCAGAGGTGACGGTGGCAGACGTGAGCGCTGCACATGCCCTCCTTCTTGATTGGGAGCTGGGAGTCAACCCTCGACTTCACGAATGGAAAAGTGCTCGCTCCTCCGTATCGCCCTCGACAGCCGCCCCCGGTTATGAACGTCCCAGAGTTCCAATGCCCCGCATCCCTGTGAATCCCTCGGCCGTTCACTCCCGATCGAGGCCAGTTAGCCCTCTGCCTCGGCTTTACCCACATTCAAGCCCTATGAGAGCCCCCGTCGCGGCGTCATCCACAGAGAGCCTCCCTATACCCACCCCCGGCGTGGCTCGTTCGCCACCGTCTCCCACAATTCTCAGTGACAAGGACACATTTATCCAGACTCAAGTCGAACGTGGAGCATATGGTGCGCGGCCCGAGGTGGCCGTGAAAGCAATCAAAAAGAAGGCGACCAAACGCAGACATGGCGGCTTCTGATGTTGTACATATTTCTCATCTGCATTGTACTTTATCATGCCATGCTCCTGTACCATTTCACAATGTGCCGCGAAGGAAATTGATGAGACCCTCTAAGACTACCTTCTGTTGAAGGACGTTGGGATCCACTTCGGTGTCGTCATCCTCGTCAACAGCAATGTAGCTCGCACGTTCTGACCGGTCAGCATGCACCGAGGATGAATAAAGACGACCCACCACTCAATACGTCGACGATTGCCTGCATGGAAAGACTCTTGCGCGCCAGCAGCAAGTCGACATGGGACTTAACCTTTGACGTTAGCACGATGTTCTGCGACCGTAATCTCACCCCGTCGTCCTCCATGCAGATCCATCCGAGAATCAGATCTACTGTCTGGAGAACAGAGAGACCCGAGTCAAGTCGCGAGAAATACCACTCCTCCTCTTGCACGGCATCCACATCTTCTCCGAGATCCTGCAGTGTCAGAACAGCACAGGGGAGGGCTTACTGTTCGGGCTGCAGCTATCTGTCGCTCCACAGGGCGCAGCTTCGATTGAGCTAACTCGCGCAGCTCCAATAAACGGTCGACCTTCTCATAGTTCGCCTCCACAAACTTTGCGACCAGGCGCAATCTTGACGGCTCGTCGGACGCCAGGTTAGAGAACAGACTAGCAATAATGCCCAGAATGTGCTCGTCGTCTTCAAATGTTGGTGCCGAATGACGCTTCTTCTTGTCCACCTGTGGTTATGTTAGTTTGCGAAAGACCGCCCTTCTTACCTTGCCCATAAAGAATGAAAACAACGTCTTGAGTCCCAGCATCTCCACGAAGCGCTCACAACTGTCATTGCCCTGCTCCGTCTGCAAGGCATAGTCCAGTACTTTGATGGCACGTAAACTGGAGAGCTGCTTCTTTCTGGAATGTTAGACATGTTGCAAATGATACGTACTTGAGGATGATTAGCATCAACTCGACACCTTCAGCCTTGAAGAAGAGTTGTTTTCCGTGCGAGGTGGAGGTCAAGGAGCACAGGCAATCGATCATGTTCTCCATGAACTCCTGCTCTTCTCCATCCTTGGGTTCCGCCTTTCGATATTGCTAGTAGGATCTCAGCCGCTGTCCATGCAGTTTAGATAGTCAACTCACGGCGATCACCATCAGCAGAGCTTCCATAGTTTCGAGACTGGATATCTTTTCGACGTTCGCTGTTTGCTGTAGGAGCATTGACAGGATCTCCGACGCGTACTGCTTATTGCTGTCAAAGCCTTCGCGTGTTACGCGTTTTAACAGCCAGTCGAGTACCACCGTGGTCATGCCAAGCTGCTCTGCGAGTGGGGGCATGACTGTAAGGAGGTTCTCGAAAACCCCAAGAATGTGGAAAACACCTTGCCGATCTGTCTCTTCCTCTTCATTGAGGCGCATGAGATTCGAGACCAAAAGCTCAAAGATAGAGTGGCTGAGCTGCATACGTCAGTATCGCCAGTTATTGACTAATGAACGTACCAATTCGTCAACGAGCTCAGCAAGCGCCAGTCGCGTAGCAGCTGAACTGCTAGCTGCGTTTTCGTTTTCGAGTTCCGGAGCATCCTCCTCCTCTTCTCCGATGTCTTCGTCCGTCAACTCCTGGAGCACTTCTACGACATCAACGGCAATGTCGGTGTTCTCGTGGCTGAGCAAATTGGCGAACAGATTCACCACTCCAGAGCTGATAAGAGCCGGATAGTAGAGCGCCGGGTTTTGCGTTAATGGAAGGAACTGCTTCAACATTGTATCCACATCCGCTTCGGAGTCGATAAATCTGTGTTGTTCAGCACATTGCCTTCCTTGGTGTCGGAAAAGACATACTTCGTTGGATCATCGGGGTACTTCCCGCGTTGCTCAGCATTCTTCGAAACAGCACGCTCGAACTGGCCGACTAACCGCCGCAGGGCCGGAAGGGACATCGCTGTTGACTGACAGAGTCAGCGAAGGCTGGAACAGCTACACACCTCGCCATCGGCATCGTCAGCCTGGTCGAAAATGTCAAGGATATGCTGTAGCGTAAGCATCCGCAGCCTTGAGAAGCCGTACGGTTTGCTCTTCGTTCAAACCCCCTCCGAAGAAGCGTCCATCCTCATCATCGTCGTCTTGTTCGTCCTGAACCTCCCTCTCCCCCTGAAATCGTTCGGGTTGAGCATCTGTTTCGTCCTCTACTGTTGCTGCGCGCTTATCCGCTGGAAGGGGGAGACTTGCTTCATCAGAGTCGGATTTGAATCGCTTCAAAACGTCTGCTAGTGAGAACTGCCGTAGCACTTCTGCTTACCAGCTGAGGGAAGATCCGGTAACCTCCTCTTAGAGCCCTTCCCCGAAGGAAGGGAAGGAAGCTTGAACATCTTGTCAATGTCCATATTGCGTGGTACTGCGCAGGGGCGCTGAATGGGTATATTGTGAGTGAAGCTCGCAGAGAACCAGACGAATGGTCCAAGGACAACAACACACTTCTGAAGTGGAGGTCCACAGTAGCGAAAAAGTCCCGCTACAAAGATGACGTTGCGAAAATGGTGCCGGACACGTGGTGTGCGCGTGTGGGGTGAGCGGGGAAGTGACGCACTGCATGTTGTTGCAACTGTTCCACAGTATCCACAATTCCACAACGCTCACCGACTTTCATTCACTGCGCCCTTGCATAACGAGCTCCAAGTCGCGCACGCCGCATCTCATCCCTCGATGAGCACACTGCCTCCTCCTACTGCGGCACTCCTACCGTCGGCTGAGGCTGAAGCCTCGGTTCTGTCACTCGCCAATCAGCTTGACCGCGTACCGGCCACAGCTCAGATCGGTGACGCACGAACGAGTCTGAAGAAGGCTATAACAGAAAACGAAGTAAGTCTAGTCGCGTGGCGGTATACTGATATACTTAGGCTGGCCTGCATGAAATAGCCGCTCGCCATGCAAGCGTGATAGCTAAGCAGTTACGCCGAAACAGTCAACTCAACCAAAGCTCCCAGGCAGCTCAGCTCGGAGTCAGCAAGCTCGCAGGAGATTTCGATGTGAATTCCCTCCAGGTGAGATGTCACCTTCAGCGCTGTGCTCATTGACTTTAGAGCGTTAATGAAGTAGAGTCTCTTCGCAAGATAGCTTCAGACCATCAATCTTCTGCTGAAGCTACGGTCATTGCCAACACCACAGTCAATGTAATCGGGAATGTCCAACAGCACTATGCTCTTCTCTCAAGTGTAGAGGATGGCATCTGGTCTGGCAGGAGTGCAGATGCAGCAACCATTGCGGATTTGCTCCAACTGGACCACTCCGTCAAGCGCGACTCAGCTGGCGCTGCCGTCCAGGTCGCACTTACCGTAAGTACCTTGCCAGAGAAGGAGACTCTCCCACTAATACACAGTCTCGATGTTCCGTGCTACGTACGATGGTCTCTGAACAACTATCGAATGCGTGGTTACAAGCTGTCGCCGTTACCAATGCCGCTGAGGAATTGCCGAACGTTACTGTGCAGCAGAACATCAGACTATCGTCGCCCAAAGGTGAGCCAAACTGCTGCTACGTACCTACATACCTACGTGCTCATTGAAAGCAGCGCTTAGATCAACGCCTCGAGCTAAAGACGCGGGAGTTCCTCCAACTTTCACACTCAGTGATCTCTGCAGCTCCCTCGAGTCACTGGGAGAGCTTCATGGCATCTTGAATGACCTCTATGGTCGAATCATTCGAAATGTCGTCGAACCGCTCCTTGAGCATCCGACATGGCGACCCGTTGAACATGCTGGAGACAACGTGATGAGGCTGGAAATAACGGTTGTCCCTCCACAGCAACCGCTAGACATTATTGGCAACGTCAGGGCTGCCTTGCAGTTCGTTCGTGACTCTCTTCCTCGACCATGCCACTCCTTGGGGGCACGATTGCAAGAAGGTGCTTTCAACTTGGTTTTGGGTCGCATGCTCGTTCCGGGAATGCCTCCGTCCCTGGCGAGCTTACCAGAGTGGCTTCGCACCGCTCGTCAAGCAGCAGAGTGGGAAACATCCCTGGGAAGCGACAACTCGAGCACAATGGTCGTGGCTGAGTTCATGAACTCCAAGGCGGGTGAAGTTTGGCTGGACAAACGACGGACCGTCTCACTACGCCAGGCGCGACGCATTGCCTATGATGATTGGTCGCCGTGGTCATTCCGGCAGGCCGATCTGGGTGTCGTCCAGTCATCTGCTCACCAACCCGACCCGGAGATATCTGCCAACGACGACGATGAGGATGGATGGGGATTCGACGACGATCCTCGGCAGGTATCCACGGGAACCGATGTCTCGGCACCGCCCGTCCATGAGGACACCGAGAACGATGGATGGGCTTTCGATGAAGTTGAGATACGTCCTGTGCCAGCATCAACTCCTTTGCCCAAGCCACGTGAGGCCAAACGCCTGGGGAAGAAGGCCGGCAATAAAGCAGCCCGCGAAGAGTCTTCCGATTTGAGTGCCGTTGTTGGTGATCCATCACCAGAACATGAAACAAACAGGCGGACGTCCACATCCCAGGCGTCTACGCTCTCGCCGCAGCATACGTCCACGCCGCCCCATTTGCCAACCCTCTCTTCGCAATACAGAGTCTCGCTTGCCGCCGACAACGTATTGCGTTTCGCGCAGTCGGCACTGGACGAAATGTCAAAGTTCTCCTCCCTACAGTAGGTCAGACGAGAAGTATCCAACTAACTTGAGTCTTGTCGAGTGGTCATTTGACAATGTACTTCGTGGAATTTCGGCACAACTGGCTGAAGCCCTCGACCTCATACGGGCGAGTGTACCTGTCGCTCAATCGAAGTCCATTGAGACTACGCCTATCAACATGGTTCAACTCGCCAACGATTACCGTTATCTAAGCTACAAGCTTACTGCCATTGCGAAGGATGTCGAATGGCCAGATCGTGACGACGCGATACATCGCTTTGCCACAGCCAGCGCTATTGCGCTGGAGAGTTTTGTTGTCACACAGACAACTGTGATCACGGACTTGATGGATAGGACACACGGCTTCGTTGACAGCTTCAATTCCAATTCATACGCTGAAGCTGACGATGCGGTACAGCAAGTGGTCGCCTTCCTTAATGATGCAGCGTCGCAACTTGCGGTACGTCAGTGTCCATGCAATGAGGCTGACGATCCAGACATACGTTGACGCTAATGTTTATCAAACTGTCCTGGGAAAACTTGTCCAGACCACTGTCGCATTCATTCTCCACAGTGTTCTGAGTTTGGAAGATATTACAGAAGTCGAATCGCAGCGCATAGGATCGACATTGGCTCATGTCGAAGAGTTAGGGGAGCTCTTCCAGCAAGACCCAGCAAATGTGTCAACCGCAGCCGCCTTCGTTCCGCACTGGATTAAGTTCGGCTACTTGATTGAGATTCTGGTAAGCATGGCGCAAGGTGTTGGTGCTTGAACTCACCCGTTCTAGCAAGCAAATCTCCTCGAGATCACTCATCTGTTTGACAACGGGTCGCTTATTGATTTCACCTCTGAAGAGCTGGGGAGATTGATTCGAGCTCTCTTTGCGGATAGTCCACAGCGTGCAACTCTTCTAGACAAGATCGAAATGTAGAACGTATGCATCATTGCGCTGAATGCGTGTGTGTGTGGTGTGTGTTGAGCCGATGGCAGTAGAGCGGCAATCTGCATCGCTCTCATCGTGTTATTCCACAAGATTCAGAGCCTGAGCCTCTTCTAAGCTACTACATTATGTATACCGAGCTCGCGCCCTTGAAGTGCAGAAACAAAACCTCACCAAACAACGCATGGTCTCCGCCTTGACCAGTCACTCGGCCGTCTTAATTAAGTAAACCATTCGCTATTGTAATCGTAAATTGCGTTGTTGAGGCATAAGGACAAGCTGTTTGTCAATGATGGTGACTATAGAGGCGTGAGCTAAATTACCTCGTCGTGTTGTAAATGGGCGGTAGAGCCAGAAGAATCGCATGGGCCAGGGCCTGCGGCGAGATGCGCTCACAACAGTGGCCTAACTGGGTGTTAGCCAGGTGAAACTTGCCCAGAGCAATCATGGGCTCTGTGGCTGTTGGAGGTGCAGTACATTGAAAATGGGAGCAATGCAGAATATGTTTCTACGAACAATGAGTAGAGCACTTTGAGCTCTTCATAGAGAAGTTGTTCGGATGTTTTGCAATATTGATGGCAGACCTCGGACGATAGACAATGGTTATCTTCGGCAGGAGAGACTGAACACCGATGGAACAGGCTTCTTTGTGGCTAATTGAAGGCACCGGGAAGTGTTATAACGGTGCCGGAACGCTATTCTGACACTCGCAGCTGTCCATATTGAAGCTGGAACCGACGTAGTGTAAAATGATGTGGTAGCGAATGGCTAAATGGTAAGTCCTATTGAAACTACGCGATGAGAGCGATGCAGAGAGTGTTCTACAAGTCTATGTGACTAAAGCAGTTAGGACGAGTTGAGAAGTGTGATTACAGCATTACGGCACCGACCGGGAAGCGTTCCAAGTGTTATAGAGGCGATAGAGCGTCTATTCCGACAAGTCCATCGGATGGCCGTCACTGGTCACCACCTGGGAAGCCCTTTTGAACTCTAAGAACCCGAGGGCAACAGCGTGTGGCGCTACGACGCTACGGCCACTGTTACTACTGTCTGGTGAGGGCCATCCAGGGCCGGGTTTCCACAAGCACCCAAAGGCTTTGAGCACTCTATTCGCCGACATTCGTGTTCAAGTTCCTATCTCCGGGGGGCTACAACAATAACAACAATGGCCATATCGACATCGTCATCTTTAACAACACCAAAGGCTTTAACAGCAACTACTACTAGTACCAGGCGGAATATATTCAACCGTGCACCCTGGTGATCACCGGTTACCTTTTTGCTCAGTGGTGCACCTTTGACAGATTATGACCCTCGGTCTCTTAGAGCCATTACAAACTACTGAGCGCTTTCTATCGCCTTTCTATCGCTTCCATTGAGCTTACCACTTCTACGGTTGCCCCTACCACTTCTACGGGGCCCTACCACTTCTATTGCGTCCCTACCGCTTCTATTGCGCCTCTTATCGCTTCTATCGCTACCTATCACCCCTAGCGACATGCCTGAAATCGACAAACCCTCTGACTACAGGATTAAGAGCCTCAAGGGCTCCCAGAACTACGATTCTTGGCATCTGGACCTTGCTTCCCTTCTCATCAGCGAGTGAGTTGACAAGTACCTCAAATTAGGCCCTCCAACTCCGATTACTATGGCTAGCAACCCTTCTGACCTTCACAGAACAAGCTAGCGTGGTCTATCGTCATCAGTTCGCTCTCTCCCGACGTCAAGGGCACTCTCTCGCCAACTGCACGCGAATTTGCGGCTGCAAACACACGCAATCTCTATCAGCAGCTCCAAGCATCATGCTCGGCCACTACAGGCTCCAGACTTGTCTATCTACTTGCCCACATGTTCCAGACTGCTATAAACGAAGATGACGACCCCATTGTCCGTCTAGGCAAAATTCGACTTAACCACGCTCAGCTAGCCAACGGTGGCGAGACTCTATCTCAACAGATTCTCGCTCATGCGATGCTTCTGGCCCTACTTCCGTCATACAACGCTATGCGCCATACTCTGATGGTTTACAAACCAACAGCCGATAAGGTCCGTTCCTCGGTCAGGAACGAGTGGATCTCGCCTCAGAACAACAATAACAACAACACCTCTGAGGCCTTCACTGCCCGTTCCGGCTTCAAGAACCGTTACAACAACAACAACAACAACAACAACAACAACAACAACAACAACAACAGCAACGTCGCTTTTAACAACAACGGCTACACAATAGCCGCTACAACAACAGCAATAACAACCGGTTACAACAACAACAACGGCGGCTATAACAACACTTTCAACGGTTACAACAACACAGACGGCGCTGCAATTGAGCCATTGAAACCTCTGACTGTTTCACTTTCTACTTTTGCTTCAATGCCTCTACCGCTCAACCGAGTTCCTGGTCGATTCTAGTGCCGATAACAACATGGTCAACGACTTGAACCTACTTTCAAACCGCAACAACAACAACAGTGTTCAAATTACGTTTGAAACGGCTCCACTCTCAACAGTAACATCTCTGGCACTCTCAAACTTGGTTCAGCACTCTTTCAACACGTTCTCTATGTTCCTGGCCTCAAGCACAACCTTCTATCGGTCTCCAAGAGCCCTGGCAAGTGGGAGTTCAACAATAACACCGCTGTGTTGCGCAACAACAACAACAATGTCACTTTAACCGCCTATAACAACAACGGCCTCTTTGTTGTTATTCTGCCTGGTTCTACCGCATTAACTGCAGCATCATCCACTCTTATTGAGGACCGACTTCGCCACTGGCACCTCAAACTGGGCCATCTCAACTTCGCCGCGGTTATAGAGCTCCGCAAACGCCGCAAGTTCACCGATAACGTCATTCTGAACCTCAAGAGCGTGTATTGCAAGTATTGCGTCCTCGGTAAGGGTAATCGACTCCCTTCCCCTGCAAACGATATTAGAGATGCCAAACCTCTTCAGCGCATCCATATCGATATCTGGGGACCGTTCCCAGTTCCCTCGCTTCAAGGGAGCCGCTATTTCTAGACCAATTATGACGATGCAACACGCAAAGTCCTTACCAGCTTTTTCAAGAACAAATCTGACGCTTTTCACGCATTTCAAGACCAAATTGCCCTCTCAGAACTCCAGCTTAACACCAAGGTGCTTCAAGTCGTTTCAGACAACAGCGGGGAGTTCACATCACATCAATTCGCTAGTTTTATCAAGAACAATGGCATTTGACACATTCGAGTTCCCCCAGGAGCGCATCAACAGAACAGCCGCGTTGAACGAGTCCATTTAACAATCCCCAACGGTGTTAGGATGCTTTTAGTTCAAACCGGCCTTCCCCTCACACTCTGGGACGAGACCGCCAGCCACATCGTCTTCTTGCGCAATTTCTCCCCCTCTGGACCTCAGAAAGTCATTCCAAACGAACTCTGGGTGACAAATGGCCTCTACAGTCCCTCATACCCTTCAGTACCATCGTCTACTACCGGGAACATCGTCCAGGACACTCCAAACTCCTTCCATGCCATAAGGAGGGTGTGTTTGTCGGCTACCACCAAAACAGCACTGCTACAATCTGTGTTACAACGCTTCGGCGAAAATTGTTATTTCAACTCGCGACTTCTCAGTAGCAACAACGCCGATCGGCCCAAAAGTGTCCTTTCGGGGCCACGACGACGCGGGGATTGTTGTGCAACAAACAGATCGCGAATTGGACAACATTTCAGCAAGTTATCGTTATTCAAAATTTGAACACCAACAACAAGTCACAAACAGCCCATTTCGACAACTTCGCACACAACAATCTGCAACACCTGACAATCATTTTGCACCAAGTTTCGACGCTCTACGACCATTTTGTGATAACGATTTTGTTATTCATAGTAACACTTGGAACAACAACAACACTGATAACAACGCTATCCTTCGCCCTGGCCTTCGTGGTCCACCGCCTGTACAACAACCGCGCTACCGAGAGGACTCTACTGGCAGCATTGCCCCGTCCAGCCGCTCAGACTCCCCAGATCCGCTTGACATTCTCGCTGAAGCAACTTCTGCGGCCTCTACGCCCTCTACCTACAGTGAAGCTCGACTGTCAAGCGAGTGGGAGCAGTGGGAGTCTGCCATTCGGCAAGAACTCCCCAATATGGCCAAATACAATGTCTGGACTGTTCTACCATGTTCTCAAGGCTCCAAACACGTTCTATCGGCCAAATCGGTCTTCACATGCAAGATTAACGGCAATACCGGCCTCCCTGACAAGTTTAAGGCCAGGGTCGCTAGAGGCTTCCAACAAGTTGCAGGGCTCGATTACAATGAGCTTTTCGCCTCTGTGGCCCACAAGGACTCCCTCAGAGTGTTTCTCGCCATTGTCAAAGCTCTCAACCTCGAATGCGACCAGGTAGATATCAAAGCAGCGTTCCTCAATGAGGAAGTAGAGGAAGAGATCTATCTCGAGCCTCCAACATCGACAAACAGCATATTCTTCGTCTCAACAAGCCTCAGTATGGCCTCAAGCAGGCGCCACGCTGTTTCAATCGCGAAATCGACTCTTGGCTGCGCCAACAACACTTCCAGCCCACACATGGCGATCCATGCCTCTATGTCCGGTCCACAGATGTCAGAATGAGCGTCCCAGCGCCGTAATAACACTTCCCGGTGCCTTAATGCCGTAATAACACTTTTCATCTCGTCTTAACTAGTCACCTAGTTGTAGAACAACTCTCTGCATCGCTCTCATCGTGTAGTTTCAACAGCACTGTCCAGCAACCCAGTACAACACTCTAGAACGAAACATATCGACACTCAACACCATTTTATCCGGGACTACACAGAGAGAGGCGTCATTCGAGTCCAACACGTCCTCTCAGCTCATAATACTGCTGATATCCTCACCAAGTACCTCTCTAGGGACTTCTACCAACGTCTACGACTTGCTCTCGGTGTTACAATGTCACTGGAACGGGTGGGAGTGTCGAAACGAGCCTCCCAGCGCCCCTAATAACACTGCTAGGACCGCCATAACACTTCCCGGTGCCTTAATGCCATAATAGCGCTTTTCACCTGGTCTTTAACTAGTCATATACTTGTAGAAACTCTCTGCATCGCTCTCATCGCATAGTTTCAACAACAACAGTTCAAGATTCAATGCTAGACTACGTCACGGTATACACTGTAACAAATATACAAAACAAGCACGTTGTCAGGGCTCCTAAGCTGCCATGTTTGCTAGGAGCAGCTTCGAGATTGATTCAAAGCTTCGCTTTCCAACAACTGAAGCTGAGTAGATGGCAAACACAGACCTAGCTGAATTGCTCTGCTGCCGCAGCAATTCCTCGGAGACATCTCGCTCTAGTAAACTTCGAGTACCAAGTAGCATCGCAAGCCAACTTATGGCAAGGGGACAGCAGTGTCCAAAGTTCCCGGAAAGCCCATCGGTAGTTGCGGTACTCATTGAGCTTGATGACTAATACAGTACAAGGGGCGCATGAGGACTACGAACGTGTGCAAGCGGACATAGCAGGGCCTCAGAAACAGTGGGTATAGTCATACATTGATCAAGTGAGGGCCATGAAGACTCAGCGTCATGGCATACAGTGGAGGGAAATTATGATTCTGAAACGACAGTAAACGAGGCTGCCTTACGCGTTCGGCTGAGCTGTTCGATCATCCCCTGCATTGTTGACAATAGTGAGTGCGACCATTGGTTCAGGGCGAGGTTCCAGACAAGGCAAGGATGATGTCCAATAATCTAGGAATGCGCCTGCCAACCAGCGGAGGACTGCTGGTCCACCAAACCTGTGCGGACATTGAGAGAGCAAGCAACCGCTTGCAATTGCTGAATGAACCGCACACTTGATTCTGAATCAGCGATGCTAGACATTATCAAGCCAGCCAGGTTTGGTTTTGTTCATCGACTGATCCAGGTGTGGGGATTAGCTCTCCTGTAGTAGGGGTCAGCACCGTCCTAGTGCACTCTACAGCGAACTGCCCGCGTCCTCAAAACTTCCGAGCTACAGTGCCCCTAACTGCACCCACCTCACTAGCTGATAGCAGTGGGTTCGAGGTATGCGACCTCAACAGCCGGAGGTCCGTGTAACCCGTTCTCCTTCGCCTTCCGCCTGAGAAACAAGGACTTCTTTAATGCCTTGTGTATGAGGCTGTTGGTTGTCGTCCGCGAAGACCAAAGACCCCGCCCCTTACCAGACCTCACATCGACTTACGTGTAGGTAATGTTGGATGGACCCAATCAAGTGAACGCATCTTTCGCTGTTCAAGCCCTAACCTGTTCCAAGGCCGTTGGAGAGGAGGAACGCCCCATGAGGAGTTTCAAAGCAAACCACAAGCTCTACACACCATCCCGTGCTGGGCGTCGTCCCCAGTTGCATTCTACTGTACCGCCGTTGGGGGGGTGGGGGGGGGGGGGGGGGGGGGGGGGGGGGGGGCATCTGACGTGTCACCGTGGATATCGATGAACGTGAACACTCACTTAAACGGAGCCAGCTTGTCCATAGGGACGTCACAATAATAGGCTGCGGACCAGCAGCCGATGGCCACAGCCTCTCTCCATTTTGTCTCCTCGCTCGCAGTTCTATCGTTGTGAACGCTTTTCCGAGTTGTTGGGATGATGGCGCAACATGAAGAGCGTAGACGCTGCGGAACTATCAGCCAGAGAAATTGGTCATGCTCAGCGATCGTGGTGGAAAGATTGAACACACCAGGAAGATGCATATGTCGTGAGGTGAAGGTAATAAGTAAGACCAAGTTACGAGGCTGAAGTCATTTCTAGAACGTCTTGGAGACGTACAGCTTTCCAGTTAGACCAGTTAGAAGATAGATGTACAGCTCTACAGTCAGTCTAGTTAGAAGACCCCCATAGTATTGTACAGTGTCCCCAACATACCCGCCAGCTGTCGCTTGTGGGCCTGCTGCTGCTGAAGAAACCCGCATTTGCCAATGAGATGGTTGCGAGGTTGCCACGAGACATTGAACCTCCGTAGTGTGCGATGGGGCCTTGTTTATGTACCAGGCAAATGCACCGCCGATGGGGGAAAAGAAAATGATGAAAGGGAGGATCACCCTTTAGACTCACCAACGGTAAACATTTCTTTGACGCAAGTTGTAGTAGGGCTGTGGGCGAATTGACTAGCATCTTCACATAGGACCGGGGGAGGCGATTTCGTGCGCGGGTTCCTGCAGCCCTTGAAGGCAATTGGCATGAGACCACTCAGGCAGGTAGTTAGCGGCCACCGTCTCAAACGCTTGAAGGTTAGATCTATTTCGATTATTCTAGAAAAGCTCAATGTTATCATGAAGAGCGTTAGAAGCGTCTAGCGATGATGTAAGCGAAGCAATGAGAGTGTCATTCTCGAAGAAGACATGCTGATCGTGACTAGCTGGGGGGGAGAGTAGTTCGTTTTGTGTACGCTGTGAGCTGGTACTGTACCACTCACTCAGCGTTGCGAGACATGCGTCCTCCCCCAGCAATTGTTCATTGGTCGTAGCAAAACGGTGAAGACAATGAGTCGCGGCCAGTTGCTTGCGGGCCAACGGGCCCATAAGGATGGGGCGTAGACTCCTGGCACAATGCTGTACAGCTAACAGCGAATGGATTAACGAGGTACTTACCGCTGACTGTCAGTAGCAAGGGTGGTGTCACTTGCTATTAATAAGGGTTAATCTGATTGTGCCCATCCAATTTTATGTCCTAAGTTGGGCTGAGGCCTGCGAAGAAGGATCGCAGGTTCTGCCAGTTATGGTAGTCCCTTCGTAGCGGCTAGGCCGTCTCGACACGCAGGTTGTATGTCCGGGAGGACAGTCCGGAAGGGCTACTGGGTGTGGAACTCAATTGCGCGTTCCATGTGGCATGTCTTGGGTGTAGCCACGGACGGAGGCTGCGGAGGTCATTTTGACGCAGCATCTTGAAGAGCATCTTCGACGCAGTGGTGACCGAAGATCTCTTCCCAGCTACATATTCGAAGGTAACTCGGGACATGCCTCTGTATTGTGTTGTCGGAGTGGTAGGATCGAGCTTAGAATACAAGATAGCGAATGGTGCCCTATTACGTAACTAAATTTAATGACGTTGAATTTGGGTTATTCGAGGCACGTGGAACTTGATTCGGTAGACGCGCGTTCGCCTTCGCCAGCGTCATCGTCCGTCGCGGTTGTGTCGACAATTCCATCGCCATTGTTATCGACAACCACCTCCTCTGCTGTTCTTTCGCTTCACATCGACTGCTGCAACTCAAAGCTCGGCATTCGTTTGTCCCTGTTTTCTCTATTCCTATCCGCCTGGACCGCGTAGAGGACACCACACCGTTTTCACCTCTACCACCTTCCCTTCGTCTTTAGCCAGCACCAAGATGTCCTCCATTGGAACTGGCTACGACCTGTCGGTGTCGACCTACTCGCCCGACGGCCGTCTCTTCCAGGTCGAGTATGCCAACAAGGCTGTGGAAGCCGCAGGGTACGTAGATGTCCTCAGCATCGTCTTGCTGGTGTTGACGTGTACAGTGTCGCAGTCGGCCTTAGGTGCAAAAGACGGCGTTGTGCTGGGTGTGTGAGCGGCTGCTTCACTCAAAGCTCCTCGTCAAGGGGGGGAACCGCCGTATCCAATCTGTCGACGAGCACATCGGACTCGCCACCGCCGGACTCCTTGCCGATGGTCGTCATCTGGGTAGCAGGCTCCGTGACGAGGCTTACAACTTCCGGGACACTTACAATGCGCCAGCTACAGTCCAGGTGAGCAGCTATCAGGCTGGCAGGACGTATGACTGATGTTTCCCAGATCCTTTCCGACCGCCTGTCGGGATATGTTCAAGCCTATACCTGCTACGGCTCCGTTCGCCCCTTTGGTGTGTCAAGTCTGATCGCTGGAGTCGACAAGACTGGACCTCGACTCTTCTGCATCGAGCCCTCTGGTGTCTACTACGGCTACCGCGCATGTGCGGTGGGGAAGGGCAAGGCGCTCGCGAAGACGGAGCTCGAGAAGGTCATCGCTCGCCAAACGGACGGCGGAGAGGCGATTTCATGCCGCGAGGCAGTCCTCGAGATTGCTAGGATGTAAGTGGGAGAAGCGGAAGTAGAGTCAAAGCCTGACAAGCAGTATCTACCTCGTCCATGACGACAACAAGGACCGAGAGTTTGAGCTTGAGATGACGTGGGTTGGCCCTGAAAGCGGATACAAGCATGCTGCTGTCCCAGCAGACTTGCTCGCAGAGGCCGAGGAGAAGGCTAAGGCGGCACTTGAGGAGGGCATGGAGGAGGACTGAGGGTTTGCGAGCTTTTCCACACGAGGTTTGTACAGCAATGCATGTCAATACAACAGTGAAGCAGTTACTCTACACCAGGGCAACCCTACCACGCGACAGACCACCCCGCCAATTGCGCATGCCGCCCACACGATTTGACACCTGTTTGCGCTGGATCTGCGCGAATGCTTCCAAGACATGGGAAGGAAGGAGAGGTTGTCGCGCACTCGGCGGTGGAGCAAATAACGAGCGAGGTTGGGCATTGGCCGCAGCCGTACGACGAGCATGAGCTTCATCCGCACCATGGGGAGTAGGATCCTCTGGCGAGAGAGACGCGTCGCTGCGTGCTCGTTTCATGGGCGAACTCTCGATGCTTTGGAGTTTGCGCTTCAGAGGAGAAGCAGTGACAGGTGCAACACTCTTCTCCAGCTGCTCTCGGACCTCGAGAGCGGTCACACACAATGACCTGACCATCTCGAAGGCAAGGAAGCCCAGAATATCCACAATGTCGTCGTTTGGCCGCACGTCCAGATATGCGCTAAAGTTGATGAAGTCTCGGAAGCGTCGAGCTGACTGTTAACCGCCCGCCTTCACATGGGACTCACCTTTGCGATATGTGAACGATGCCTGTCGACAATCCGAGTAGTGAACGTACTCATCCTTGGTCATCTTTTTCGTGATCTCGTCTGCATCCTGCGCAGTGTTAATCCAGCTCCAGCAACATCGAACGAATCTGCGCTCCCTACACTCACTCGTAGCCTCTGCATGCTATCTTGATGAGCTTGCAGTTCGTCGTCATCTTCCTCATCTTCTTCTTCATTGCGATTCTGCTGCGTGGGCAGAGCGCGCATAAAGTCGGAGAACGGAGAGGTGTGAGCAACTCCCATGAGAGTTTAACGATAGGTTTGCGGCCCTTGACAGCGTTCTTTTCTGCAGTGGTGTAAGGACCTAATGTGTGCACACTTCACGACGCACCTGTGTCGTCCATGTCGACGTCACCTCCTTCCTCGTCCTCCTTTGCCTTCTTGCGGACATCCTTCCAGCTAAGATACGTGCGCAGACGATTGACCTTGCCACGATCGTCACGAATGAGGAAGATTAGATCTTCTGCTGAGAGAAAGCGGGATGATCGAATGTGGGTCAGGAGGCGAGCTCGAGTGACCTGCGGGCTATTAGGACACACACCTTACGCAGTATCAACATACAATCTCGATGATTTGCCCACGGACGATATCCTCCACCAATCTCACAGTCTCTGGCAAAGGATCCTGGACTTCCCCAAACACAAACATCTGGGAAGGTGAGCGGCTGGGCTAACCTCCTCGCCTTACCATCTGCGCAATCTCGTTCGTGTATTTGTAGTCTTGCTTAGCAGCTGCCGCATCTAACGCACCGGAGCCTGCCGCTGCCGCGGCTCCCTTTTTCTTCTTCGCACTCTTGCCAGACT
Organism: Cutaneotrichosporon dermatis; assembly: GCA_020011015.1. Taxonomy (NCBI): domain Eukaryota; kingdom Fungi; phylum Basidiomycota; class Tremellomycetes; order Trichosporonales; family Trichosporonaceae; genus Cutaneotrichosporon; species Cutaneotrichosporon dermatis. The sequence goes on along the minus strand of JAIGNX010000001.1, from coordinate 6,284,260 downwards.
TCTTGGAGCTTTGGCCAAGACCTTCCTCATCGTCGTCATCGCCCTCAGCATCACCGTCATCATCAGGTTCAGGTGAAGGGGAAGCGGATGCTCGTCCCGGTTCGCCAACGCGTCCAGCGGCCGCGGGTACTTGCGGGGTAGCTGTGGCGGATGGTTGCCGTGGCTGGAGTTGCTGGGCTCCGGTTCCGCCAGAAGGTGCTGAAGGTGCTGGAGAACTGGTGGCCGAGGGGGCGGCGCCAGGTAAGGCGAGGCCAGGATTTGGCCGCTTGGTGGCAGAGGGGATAGCGAGAGCCGACATGACAGTGTCCACTTATCAAGTTGAGAAGCGAGGGTGTCCGCAATGGGCTGGACGTGACGTTGAAAGGACCTGGTAGCTGTAGAGATGTCGCGTTATAGTGGATCTAGTGGATTGAGTGATGAAGAGATGGAGACCCGTAACAATGAAGCCTAATGTTGTGATTATTGCCTCCGCCCACCTGTACATCCGCAATTCGGTGGCACAAGGAGAGGGTGATATGTTGTGGGCAACCTCGACTGACGATATGCCATGCATGCATGTACTGTACAAGATTGTGAATGCTCGTCCACCAACCACGGCTCTATGCATCTACTGCGGCCGTTTGTTCGTCTTATAAACGGAAGGCGCATGTAAACATGGCCAATCCTCGCTTCAAGCACCCTGCACTCTTTGGTTCAACTAGTCTATCGCCAAACGATCAACGTGTCAACCGGGCTGCCTTTCCTACAGTCGCCAAATGCGGGTGAAGCCATCATCGCATGATGCCGATAACTGATGGTCAGCGATGCACAAGCGAAGTCATCCCTCACCATATCCCTTCCCCAGTCGACCGCGATAACCTCAGGATTTGATTCAGAAGGAATGGGAAGTCGTGACGCTAAGATTGATGACGGTGTACCTTTAGCATGACTGGTATCCCAGGTCATTACACCTGCATGGCTGGAGCCGCAGGCAAGATATCGTCCATCAGAGGACAGAGACATGCGAATGTAGAATGATCGCGTCAGGAGATCTGGATGTGCGTACTTGTAAGGCAGGATAGCCTCGCTTATCGACTCCGTGTGGACGGCCGACGGTCGCAAAACGTGGATCTGTGAATCGCCACAGAGAGCGTACAGGTCGCCAGTACGCGCATCCTCGCAAAGGGCATTCACCGAACGCGGGCGCCGTGAAGGATTCAGGCCGCACACGGTTGGATCTGGGAGCTGGCCAACAGGCGATGCTTTGGGGCGCTGAGAAGTCGTAGTGCCAGGTAGTCGGATATCCCAGAGCTTGACAACGCTACGCGTTAGCATCACGTCCCAAACAACTGTGAACCAGCTTGCTTACCCATCATATGATCCTCCAGAAGCGAGGATGCCCGGCATGGTCTGTAGCGAGACCAAGCTGGTGATTGTGCGCGAGACTGACCGCTTGATATCAGCCGCTGACAGCAGTACCCTCATCGCCCGAGACTCACTGAATCACCGTTGCTTCGTCGGCCAGACAACAGGTTGTGCGGTTGTTTGAGAGTCAAGACGGGACTGATACCTGCACCAGTCGCGCCTCCTTGTGGAACATGGCTACGCCTCGTGCGACCAGACGGGCCGTCGTGCGTATTCGCCGGGGCATTTCCGCGACATCGAAGGTCATACAAGTGAATGTTGCCATCTCGTCCCCCAGACACGATGACGTTCGAGTGGTGGGGAGTGTTGGCTGTGCGGCTTGTATCCAGAAAGGTGACAGACTTGATCGTAGACGTATGTCCGACAAGAGTGGCGAGGAGTTGGGGACTGTGGCTTTTCATGTCATGAATCCGGATGGTCTGATCCGCAGATGCAGAGAGCTGATGGGTCAGGCGCTGTATCTCGTCAAAACTCACGAGGCGTTCATCATCACACGTCCATTTCAGATCGAAAATGCCATTGTTATGCGCACTCCACCAGTGATCGAATGAATCACTCTGAAGGAAAGGCTGGTCAACATCCAGGATGCGAATGGCTCCTTCCTCGCCTCCGACCGCCAGCAAGCGTCGCTTTCCTGCCGATCGAGCCTCATCGGCAGTGAGAAGTCTGGCTGTGTTGTTGAAGGTCACGACTAAAGCGGGATCATACTCGCGATCGTCGATAGCGCTATTCAGTGAGGGGAGTGTAATGTTCCACGGCAATATCCCAGGACCGTTCGACGGACGAGTGGCTAATGATGATAGGAAAGTACGGTGGCAACGGCGGGCGCCTAAAGTCAGATGAGTTGGAAGCACCAAGTACACGTCCCACTCACCGCTGTCATTTGACGAGGTTTGCCCCAATCGGCGACGGGTCCTGCGCCAGACATGTGCATCGGACTTCGCAGGAGTTGGCACGACTTCCTTGTTCGACCCAGTGCCAGCTACGGCTTGGCGAAGGGGTGTTCTCGGGGCGAAGTAGTGTGCGATGCTCTCGCGGGTGGAGCAGGAGGAATCTCCCACAGATACGCGAGGTCGTTTTGCGGGCTCTTGTTTCTCGTCGTCCCTTACACTTTGGGATGACGTTCGCGCTATGCGCTTGGCCTTGGGGATAGAAGACGCATTGCCATTCTTGGCGCTGTTGGAAGAGTGAAAGATGGGGTAGTACTCGCGCGTGGAAGGGGGCGTCCTGTTTAATGGTTGGTTTGTGGAGAGTGAGGACAGCGCACTTCTATCGGAGGACATCCTTCTGTGGCAATTGCCAAGGGAGTAACGAGGACGAGACGCGTCGATGGTTTGCGAGATGAGAATAGGAGAAGTAACTGAGGATGAAGACAATTCCACCATGCGAGTGATCAAGGTAACCAAAGTCAGTCATGTAGGGAATAGGGAATGTTTAGGGACCGCGTCTCGTACCTCCACTTTCGCTTGACGCGTCCTGGACGTGTCTAATCAGCACGTGACCACCACGTGCTCACAGTGTCAACTGAACCTCCACCACCGTCGCCCACACTCCCAAAGTTTCCTCTCTTGTTTTGCTGCCTTCGACAACAGACTTCCTTCCAGAGCCTCGTGCGTCGACGACATAACTTTGACACGCGCATTGTCATCGAACATGTCTGACAACGCCGAAGATGGGAAGCGTTCACGCTCCGAAGATGTAGATGAGCCGACCGCAAAACGCCTGCGCGAGTCCGACTCGCAAGAAGTCGGTGGACCCGCTCTCTCCAATCTGCCTGTGGATGCTGCAACTCCAGTTTCTCGGCTTGGTCTCAAGCCGCAAGCTCCGGAGCTTCCAAAGTCGCTAGAAGTAGCTACTGGAGTCAAGGCGGACTTGTCGTCACGAAATGGTTTCGTGGGGGAACCTGAGGTCGGCATCATTGCTTACCTCGGCGACTCGTCCTACACCGGTATCCAAGGGGTCATTAAGCAAAGGTGGTGTTGCTTTCGTGTCCTGTGCTGACTCCACTAGGTTCACCGACTTCCTTGTCAACGAGATTTCCTTGGCGGGCGAAATTGTGCATCTCGTGGACATCAACGCTCCGACAGACCAGGAAGCTGAGCGTTCGCAGGCTTCCGAACCCGCACCAGTCGAAGAAACGCAAGTCGCAACTGTCGAGGAGCTCTCCCAGGCATCAACCCCTCTACAGCTTGAGCCGCATCCAAGCTGGCCCTCGTCTGTCACCCCTGCGCTTCGTGCTCATTTCTCGGACGAGACTGTCATTGCACTCCATGCCCTCCTCAAGGAAGGCAAGGAGCCTCCACGCCAGCAGGATTCTGGATGGGGCTCTCGTATCAACAAACCCAACCCAGAGACTACGGAGGAGGAAATGGCCATGAACATGGTGTCTACGTCATCCCAAGGACGTGACAGGGGTCGCGGGCGGTCGAACAATAATGGCGCAAGAGGAGGCCGTGGGAATCGACACAACACGCCTTGGCAGCCTGAGGATAAGCGTGAGGTCGTTTCCCAAGTGAGTCTACATATTGTCATCTGGCATTGACTGGCAGGTGATCTCTGATAAGGATGCTCGAGCTGCAGCGCACAAGGCGATCCGTGAGCTATTCAACGGCATGTTCGAAACGGCTGCACGCGACGACCCCAACCAGGGCCAGAAGGTTGCCATCCGTTGGTCTCAGGCCACAACAGGTGCAAGGCAGCAGCGAAAACGTGAGTTCCCATTCATCTGCAGCATTGCTGACAGATTCAGAGCGCTCAAACTTGCCTCCTTACATCCATTTCACTCTGCAGAAGACAAACCGAGAGACGATGGACTGCCTGAGCCATATCTCTCGTTTGCTCAAAGTGCACAACAAGGATCTCAGCGTCTGTGGAACGAAAGACAAAAGGGCAGTAACAGTGCAGCGCGTATCCCTCAGGCGTGGCAATATGTCTCTTGAACACGTCTGGAAGGCCGTCAACGGTGTCAACGCCGGAAGGCGCACTGCTGAGCAAGCTGTGGAGGAGCGAGGGGAGAGGGGTACCCGAATTGGAGATTTGTGTTATGCCCGTAGGCAGCTTGATTTGGGCATGCTAAAGGGCAACCACTTCACCATCACACTTAGGTCAGTGACATGCTGGGGTTTGGAGCTGACAGCCAGGAATGTGCAAGCAAGTAGCAACGAGGCTGTGGATGCTGCGATGGAGTCCATCCGTGACCGTGGCTTCATCAACTTCTACGGTACGATCCGAGCCCACAAGCCTCGCTGAAACTACAGGCATGCAGCGATTCGGAACATCGACTGTCCCTACCCATGTTACGGGCCTCTTGCTCCTCCAGCAAAAATGGGGTGCAGCAGTGGACTCTATCCTTTCTTTGCGTGAAGGCGAACACCCCGACTGCACTCGAGCTCGACTGGCTTGGCTTGAGGATCAGGACTTTGCCAAGGCGCTTGAGATAATGCCGCGTCGCTCGGTCGCTGAGCGCGCGATCTGGGAACACTGGAACAAGGGCAATAGGCTGGAGGACAAGCTCGGTGCCATTACTGGGGTAAGCCCACCCTCAAACGAAATGCTTACTTTGAGATCCCTCGCAATTTGCGCAGCATGTATGTGCATGCTTATCAAAGCTACATTTGGAACCTCGTTGTGTCGGCACGCATCAAGCTGTCGAACACTTCCGCACTCGTTGGCGACCTTGTCTACGCGGACGGCCTTGCTGGCGATGGTGAGGATTTTCGCGGTTGGATAGTGTTGACGTGCAAGACGATGACGATACCGACAGGAAGCCACAGGCGGCTGTGACCAGAGACGTCAAGCAACTGACGGAGGACGACGTCGGTAACTACAGCCTGTCTGACGTTATTATGCCTCTTCCTGGCTGGCATGTGGAGTACCCCGGAGGCGCGCTGGGCAAGCTCTATGAAGACATCATGGCGGCTGACGGCCTGGATCCACACAAGATGCGTCGCGACCAACGGTGAGTCCCATATAAATCAGCCCATACCATGCTGACGGTTTTCAGCGAGTACTCGCTGCCTGGGTCATACCGCAAAATTGTGCACAAGCCTGCCAATGTGACCTGGGAACACATCCAGTATACCGACCCGGATCTTCCCTTGGCACAATCTGATGAGGACCGGCTCCTGGGACTCAACATACCTGCCGTCGATGATCCGAACGGCAAGTTCCAAGCCTTGAAGATCTCATGGTCGTTGGGAACGTCTTCATACGCAACGATGGCCCTTCGCGAAATCACTCGACAGGAAACATCGGCTTGGCACCAGACTGGACTCACTCTTGAAGGCGAGGATAGGGCGCACAAGGGCACTGGTGAACAGAAGACGACCAACGCAGAGAGTGTAGACGCGAAGTGACACTGTAATAGTTACCAGCAACCATGCACCAGACATCTTACGCCACGTCATTCCTTCACGACAGGGAGTAATGGTTGGCCATCAACAACATCGATTGCATTGTCAAGTGACATTATAGGTGCCCTAGCACAGCGCCTTGACAATTGCGTGCATCGGTTACCGTGACCGAAGTATTGGGCCTCACCCTGGTGGCCTGTGAGTAGCACTGGCCGTTCATGTGATTGTTGCACAGCTGTACTAGAGTACATGCCATCAGCACGAAGCGACGTGATGCGAGGCCTGGACCCCCCAACCCCTTCGCCAAGAGAGATAAGGTGATAATGGTCCACATGAAGACGTGCATGCGTGAGCCGCAGCACATGGCTGGCACTCGTGGTCTGTGCAAGACGCTATGACCGGCCATTCGCACCTGATTGTATCATGATACAAGTCCTGACGCGAAATTCTTTGCCGCCGGCTACTCGACCCGTGTCACGGTATGCGGAAGGCAATGGGTGTAGGATGCTTTAATGCTTTGTTGGTTACGGCTGTCGGAAGCCGGAACAAACGGCCATGAACGCCGTCCCGACCAGCAACATGCCCAGCTAAGCGGTTGCGTCCCCGGCCCACCTGGCCAAGGCACGTCATCACGGAACCCCCGTGGAGCCGTCTGCGGAGTACGAGGAACGTAGGTGGAGGTTGCCCTGGGCAAGGGCGGCCGACTACGACATGGCGCTGATGTTGGTGGTGGCTGCCATCTGCTCCCATGCTCGGACGACCTCTCTAATCCCTTTCCCCCAATGCATAGATCGCTTGATGTCTGCACAACTAGAGCAATGCATATCCTGCATTCCCCTTGCCTGTGCAACGTAGGGGATACCGAAGTCATGGGGCGACGATAGCGATATTCCTTGTCAACAAGCTTTGGATGCCTTATTGGTGGCGACAGAGGGATGTACCCGGATGCGCATTGTCCCACCTTCGATCACGCCTCCCGGTAATCACTGACACCGCCAGTGATTGACAAAGAGCGTCTTTTGATAGATACGCTGGCCATGAAATGTACAGTAGTAGGTAGAGCATCTCTTTTCGGCGGTACAAATCCGAAAACGTTGTGTGGCCTTGATAGGCGACGGAAGGCGGCGTTGGCGCAAGCACTAGTGTACCGACTCGAGTTTGAGTCGCATCATGCCGAGAGCAGTGTAGAAGGGTGACCGATGAAAGGGGGCTACGGTAGCATAGATGTCGTCGGCTGTCGTGCGGACCTGCGGTGGGTGTATAGAGGCGGACGGGCTTTAGGAGGAACTAATGGCGGTGACAAAGGCCGAGTAAGTCCGCAACTCTCTAATTGCCACCGTACTTGCCCTCCACCAAGTTCAGTGATCGGAGCCAGGCCCGCGAAAACCGCCAGGCTCGCGGGCGCGCTGGCAGAGATCAAAGTAAGCCGCGCACGCCTGTCGGTCGGGTCTATAGCCCACTACGCGGCTGGCGCCTGGCAGCGGGTAGAGCAGAGCTGGGTGGAGGGCCGAAAGGGGAGCACATACCCACCCAGACGCGGTGAGCGAAACCCGAGTCCCACCTACCTGGGCCCTAGTGGGTGCTTAACAAAGTGGTCACAGGGCTCCCGACCGGCAAGGGCGTTCCACCTGTATCCGGGTCTTTCTAGAGCCGGTGTGGCGGCTTGTCGGCACCACAGAGTAGCCGAAGGGCCTGAACCAACATTTCGGTGGATCTTTGTTGGAGCACTGCCCGTTCGCCGTCTCTCACCCGACACATCATTCCCAGCGCCATCGGGAGAGGGCATTAGCTGCTTTGGAGCCAAAGTCAATCCATACAGCCTCATCACTACTCCGATCTGCTTTAAAGGAGACCACTTCTGTGCTCCAAGCTCTCTTTCCCTCTTCTTTCATCAGCCCCTCTCCCCTTATCCCCTCCCCTATACGCACACCTCTCAAAAAAGTTATCCATCATGCAGGACGAGATCAAGACTTTCCAGGACGAGGTCAAGGCCGTTGAGGAGTTCTTCAAGGTGAGTGTCACCGTCAGCAACTATTACGGCGTCGCTGCGCCCATCCGATGACTCAGCGCTCACATCTTTCAGCTCCCTCGCTTTGGCCGCACCAAGCGTCCCTACACCGCCGCCGATGTTGTCTCGAAGCGTGGTACTATCCTCCAGAAGTACCCCTCGGACATCACTGCCCAGAAGCTGTTCAAGCTCCTTGAGGTCAAGGCTCGCGGTGAGGGTGGTGGCTGCACTTTCACCTACGGCGCGTGAGTTTCAGAGGCCATGGCTCCATGACGATCATTGCTGACACACTCGCAGTCTCGACCCCGTCCAGATCACCCAGATGGCCAAGCACCTCGAGGCCGTCTACGTTTCTGGCTGGCAGTGCTCGTCCACTGCCTCGTCCAGCCTTGAGCCTGGACCGGATCTTGCCGGTAAGTTGCATTTTGCCGAGTTGACGCTTATCCACCAGACTACCCCTCCAACACTGTGCCCAACAAGGTCGCTCAGCTCTTCACTGCTCAGCTCTACCACGACCGCAAGCAGCGCTACACTCGCAGCACTGCCCTCGCCAAGGGTGAGGACCCCGGCAAGTACATCGACTACCTCCGCCCCATCGTCGCCGATGCCGACACTGGCCACGGTGGTCTCACTGCCGTCATGAAGCTCACCAAGATGATGGTTGAGTCCGGTGCTGCTGGTATCCACATCGAGGACCAGGCTCCTGGTACCAAGAAGTGCGGTCACATGGCCGGCAAGGTCCTTGTGCCTATCTCCGAGCACATCAACCGTCTCGTCGCCATGCGCTTCCAGTGTGACATCATGGGCACCCAGAACCTCGTCGTTGCCCGTACCGACTCTGAGGCTGCCACTCTCATCACCTCCAACATCGACCCCCGCGACCACGCCGCCATCCTTGGTTGCACCAACCCCTCGCTGCCCCCTCTCGCCGACCTCATGAACGAGGCGGAGGCCGCCGGCAAGAACGGTGCTGCCCTCCAGAAGATTGAGGACGACTGGATCGCCAGTGCCAACCTCCAGCTCTACAACGACACCCTTGCTGCCGCCCTCAAGGCCCAGGGCGTCGATCCCTCCAAGTTCCTCAAGGAGGCTGAGGGTGCCTCGAACAAGGACTCGACCCGGATTGCCAAGGCTCACGGCCTTAAGAACATCCCCTTCTGGGACTGGAACTCCCCTCGCACTCGTGAGGGCTACTTCCGTCTCCAGGGTGGCACCCAGTGCGCCATCCGCCGCGCCATTGCCTTTGCTCCCCACGCCGACCTCATCTGGATGGAGACCAAGAGCCCCATCTACTCTCAGGCCAAGGAGTTCGCGGACGGTGTCCACGCCAAGGTTCCCGGCCAGTGGCTCGCCTACAACCTCTCGCCATCGTTCAACTGGGACGCTGCCGGCCTTGGACCCAAGGAGATGCAGTCGTTCATCTGGGACCTCGGCAAGCTTGGCTTCGTCTTCCAGTTTATCACTCTTGCTGGTCTCCACTCGAACGCCTACATCACCGACCTCTTCGCCCAGAACTTCGCCAAGGAGGGCATGAAGGCCTACGTCGAGCTTGTCCAGCGCAAGGAGCGCGACATCGGGTGCGACGTCCTCACCCACCAGAAGTGGTCGGGTGCCGACTACGCCGACGCCCTTCTCACCACCGTCACTGGCGGCATCTCGTCAACGGCGGCTATGGGCAAGGGTGTGACAGAGAGCCAATTCGCCTCTAAGACGAAGTTGTAAAAGCAAGAATTGCATCGGAGGAGTCTGTACAATGTTAGGATGAGCAGTTTGCGCACGCAGATGAGCATTATGGATCTATATCGCGGTTATATCGCGGTCACAACGTGTCAAAGCCGACAGCAGAGTAACTGACTTCACTGGCAAGCCTCCTGTGGCAGTGCGTCCCCTTTGCAGTGCTTGTGCAGAACTCATCGCGCCGAAGACGAGCTGCATGAGCTGTGGACATGCGAAGATGGGACATGCCACTTCGCCACTTCGGATCACGTGATCAATTTCTCCGATCCCCCTAACCCTCCGATCTTCCGAACCCTCTAACCCCTCTAGGCCCTCTTAAACCCCTCGTCAATCCATGTATACCCCCATTTTATCCACGGTCATCGTGCACGCCCTGGAGATACCGCTCAAACTCCATGACGTCTCATTCCAGTGCCACCATTTCAACGACCGTGTGGCGCAGAAGCAAGTTGCATCATTGCAATTGAAGCAGAGCTTGCCATTACGTGGGAACTTGGGTATTACCATGGTATTAGCAATATTGTCAGCCTGCCTAACTGATTATGTATTGATCTGGTAGACATCATCGGAAGAAGTGAATGTGAGTGAGGATGGAATCAAGCTGGCTGCCGCATGGCACTTTGTCAGTACTGCTGATTTCTCGTCACGTGCATACTCTAAGTGTCCTCTACGAGTTCGATAGTGACACAACACTCTCCTGTCATGGCATGGACTTCTACGTGCACGACTTGCTCCTGGCTTTGCCATCGTGCGCGCAGGGAACCACGAGCTTAGGAACGGGGATCCGGGACGGTCGGCAATCTCAGTATGGTGCACATCCGATGAAGACGTGTATGCGTGTCCTGCTGATGAGCTCCTTAGGTCATCGTGGTCGCGGGAGCACCGTCAAGTCAGTTGCCAAGCCAGTAGCGGTGATCCGTGCAGTGTCCTCAATAGCCTCAAGCGCCTCATAACCCACGTGCGTGGTGCGGACGATTGCGGACCTGCATGGTCCGTCGATAAGTCGCGAGTGCCCGCTAAATCACAGACCGCAAGTCGTGAATGCCGTTCGGTGAGGCTGTTGGTCAGGAACGGAACACTGAGCCGCATAAACTTTCCTGTGCAGCGTGTCGCTGGGCCAACTGTTACAGTCGTCACCTATGAATGGCGAGGAGCATCGAGGTCAGCAGAGGATGCGCTTGGCGCCGCCAGCTGCCGGACGGCGACAGGGACCGGGAGATGGCCGCCAGGTTAGGGCGCGAAGCCTTGGGTAAGGCAGTTTGTATACAGCGGATTGCACAAGCCGGCGTCTGTGAATTCAGAGTGTTGTTGCGGTGTTACGTATCTCCTTCCCGATGGTATCGAAGAGCCTGCTGAAGGTAGTGACCGTCGCCAGCCAACATCAGCCTATGTTTCCGCGTTGAATCCCCAGTTGTATACGTGAGAAGGAGTCAATTCTGCCATCAAACCGTGACGAGAGCAGTGGTTACAGGCGCTCTGTCCTCGACGCGCGTCGCACAGCGTGAGCCAGGAAACGCACGTGGCTTGGGCGAAATCGATGCATGGCCGATCCGGAAGCGGCAGAGGAAGGTACTACGTTAGAAAGGATAAGTGCCAGTGAGCAGCTCTGTCAGCCGGAGCGGATCCATGGTCGAACACTCGGAGATGGCTTGTCTTCCAATCTGAAGAGATACATGTCGTCGAAGAAATCGGAGCAAGGAATCGTGAAGTCTAGTGGTCTCATAAGGCTTAGGCCGTTGTTGCGACAGCCTCGATGTACACCTTGCGAGACTCGCGGCCGTCAGTGCCGCCCTCGGCGCGCGAGTAAGGAGTCCACTTGGGCTCGTCCTGGAACAGACGCATCGCAGTGATGTCGTTTCCCTCGTCGACGGTGAAGCGGTGGTAGATACTGCATGTCAGTTTGGCGCACATGGCCTAACAGCAAGAGACTCACCCGGGAGGAAGGACAATCAGGTCACCCTGCTCCAGGTAGATGCGGATCCACCTCTTGTCCAGCTCGCCAGTGCCGCCTGACTATCAGCATCGGAGCCCAATGAAGGGAGGGAAGGTTCCTCACCGCGGACATCAAAGAAACCTGACCCGTCGAGGATGTAGCGGATCTCCTCGTCATCGTGCAAGTGCCTTCAGTCAGCGACAGCACGGAAGAGCAAAGCTCACTCGTCAAAGAAGGACTTGATCTTGGTCTCGTAAGCCTCTCCCAAGCCCTGGGGGGTGACGTTGATTTGGTCGCGCTGCCAGTCAGCACGAGTCTCTAATGACACCTCTTACATTCTTGTATCCTCGCTCCTGGGCGAACTGGTCGATGGCCTTCTTCCACTGGCCCTCGGCATCGATAGGGATGCTGTGGTAGATGACACCCAAGTCGCCGAGTGTTTCAACCGACACAGACTCGCCAGAGTCGTGCTTGAGGCGCTGATCGCCACTGAAAAGAGGTCAGCAAAGCGTCAGCGGAAGATTCAACGCACGGAAGCTCGTCGTAGAAGTAAGCCCTCATGGTTGTGAGAGTTTTGGTGTGATATGCAGTCGGGAACGAGAAGAAGGAAGGTGATGGACGCGCGTGGGGATGTCCCAATGTACCTGGATTGCGACATTGACTGGCCAACCACAGAAGATTGATTCCGTCGCCGGCATCAAGTTGCCACCCAACTTGAGCGTCACCCTAAAGTCAGTGATCAGGAAACCAAACAAACAAACCAGTCGCATCCCAACAACATCGAACGCTATAGCATACTTACACCACTCGATCCTATCCATCTACCGTTAACTCGCCACTCTGCAGCACTCCCTGAATTCCACACGGCCTTCTTGCAATGAGGCCGCCCGCTACAGACGAGTCGGCTGCGTACACGCTGCTGGAGAAGCTGGGCACAGGAAGTTTCGGGACAGTTTGGAAAGCGTGCGTACCGCGATTGCGTGCAGGCTGACATTTGAAGAGTCCACAATGTCTCTGGGCAAGTCGTTGCTATCAAGATGATTGGTGAGTGCTACAGGCGTTGCTGGAAACTGACAGGCAAGATCTTGAAGCAACCGAGGACGACATCTCCGAGATCCAAGCAGAGATCTCCCATCTGAGAACGTGCTCGTCGGATCAGGTTACGCGCTACTATGGGAGCTTCGTTAAGGGATATCGCCTCTGGATTGTCATGGAGTACTTGGCAGGAGGAAGCTGTCTTGATCTTGTGAGCTACAACCAGTCAGTCTGCTTGACGCTAACTGCAGCTCAAACCTGGTGTCTTCACCGAACAACAGATCGCGATCGTGTGCCGCGAGCTGCTCGTAGGACTCGAGTACCTTCACTCACAGGGCAAGATCCACCGCGATATCAAAGCTGCCAATGTGCTGCTGTCTGAGAATGGCGATGTCAAGTTGGGTAAGTTGACTCTTCATGCATGCTCTATGCTCATACTCAGCCGACTTTGGTGTCGCTGCGCAGCTGTCATCGCACAAGTCACAACGGCATACTTTCGTCGGGACACCATTCTGGATGGCGCCCGAGGTAATCAAGCAAGCAGGCTACGATGCCCGAGCAGATATCTGGTCGCTGGGTATCACTGCAATTGAAATGGCTAAAGGGGAGCCGCCGCTGGCCGAGAACCACCCGATGAAGGTCTTGTTCTTAATCCCTAAAGTGGATGCGCCACGTCTGGAGGGCCCGTACAGTAACGACTTCGCTTCGTTTATCGAGGTCTGCCTGCAGAAGGATCCTAGGAACGTACGTGACCATACCTCCCTCTATCCACCACTTACGCATAGCGAGCCACCGCGAAATCGCTGCTCAAGCACCCTTTCATTCAGAAGGCAGGTTCGACAGCCCAGCTCGAGCCCCTTGTGCGGCGATATGAAGTGTACAAGCAGTCTGGAAAGAAGGCGAAGCCATCTGGACCAGATCCTGCTACAGTCATCGGCGGGACAGTTAAGACGGAATGGGACTTCGACGAGACCATTCGCGGGACCATCAAGGGAATGCCCGTGCAATTGAACCTGGGCATGCTTGAAGAGGTGAGTCGGCAGTGTATCGTGACCTCAGCTTATCATCTTTCAGAATCCCAGTGCATCAAGTACATTGACTACGAATGCCACTGTCAAGCCTGCTCGTAACGCTGCCGCGACGCAGCCATCTCCGAGCGACTTTGCGAACTCGGTTCCAGGGTCACAGCCGTCACAGAATTCAAACACTGCTCGACCTAGCATGCCTGGAGTGGTTGAGCAAGTGATCCTTCCGTCTCTCGACTCGGTAGGCCTCCTTCTCGCTTACGAATTGCGGCTAACAGGCAGGTTGCCAGCGCGAATCCTGGAGCACAGGAGTCCTTGAGGACCCTTCGAGCCGAATTCGCGGATCTGGGTACATCCAACCCTCTGTTGGCGCGCGAGATCGTCGACGCTGTAATGGGAAGGCTCGAAGGGTGAGTTCGCCGTTAACCGGCCGCATGCTGACATGGATAGGGCCCAGGAAACAAAAGTTACAGAGCCACAGCCGGATACGGGCGCAGCGGATCTCATGACCGACCGTAGCCCTCTCGCCGAGTTGCTCTACCAAAGATGTAAGTTCGGCCATGTCGTGTTCGACTGACCCCTCTACAGGGCTCGAAGGTCTGCGCGTTCCGGTCGCTTGAGAGCGACAACCAGATGTTCATGGTAGATGGATCTCTTGTTACTGTCTAGACATCTTCTCCCAATGGGGATGCCGGATGATGATGTACATTCAAGCATGTAACGATATGCGTGCAAGGCACAAATGCAAGTAGAACAAACACTTGCCTCGTTGGGTGTTTGCATTTCATTCGGTCTGGTTGGATAGCGGGATCAAATATCTGGCTCGGCTTGGCTTGGTTGCTCTCCGATCCTCTTTCCCCGCCCTTCCGCCCCACAGTCGGCAAGCTATAGATGGGCCCAGGACCCAATTATTACAGAGTACCCGCCACCCACTTTACCCTTCCTCCCTTCGTACTCCACCACCCCACAGTGCGCACTCCTCTCTCATCACATCACGCCCCACTCAACTGCCGAGCCTTTCGCATTTCCTTCTCGGCTTAGTTACCTCGTCTCGCTTCTTCGCACACTCCTCCCAACAGCACAACCGTTCGACCTCGATTCTCATCATCATCACCTCTTTATAATCGACCTTCCATCGAGGTGCTTGGGCAAGCCATTGGCGGATCATGTCCAAGCCAAAGCCAGGACTCGGCAAAGGCCTCGCACGCACTCTCGCCGCCCACTCCGCATCATCGGCGCCCTCGGCTGTTATTCACCACCCCGTCCCACTGGCCTCTGTGGTATCTAACCCAGCCCGCCCATCCCACCTCTATCACACAGCGCTTCCTCGCTCATCGCCATGGTCATCAACACACTCGGTAGTGCAGCAGCACTCGGCGCTGATTCCCTTATGGGACGCTCCTGAACTTGGGCGGCGTTCCTACGTCACTTCGTCGTCCCCACTTCGAGCTTCCGTCGAAGCAATCTTCTCGCTTCCTCAGTATCTCCCTCCCTCGCTCTTGTTTGACAGGCCCGACCGTCCTTCAATGAGTTTACGAGCCCGCATTCGCACCCACCGCCACCGCCACCACCGCCAGCAACGGCAGCCATCTTGCGGGTCCCATCGCCACCCCATCCTGCCAAGCAAGCTCGTCCGCGGAAGCTCACACCGTTCTCGCCCCGGCGCCTCAGCTCAACAATGGCATAACCCCTTCCCCGAATCCCCATTTGACCTATTTGGGCGTTCGTCCCGATCGCATCGACCTTCATGGGACGACAACATTACCCGACCCAAACAATCTCACGCTCTACTCATCGAGCCTGATATTCCATCTTGGAGCGAGCGGTTCACCCAAGGAGCGCACTCCACTTCCGCCGCCACGCTCATCTAGGAAGGCAGGCCTCCCCCCCTCGCGTTCGATCTTCCCATTGCCGGATGTGACACCTCCGACGACTCTGCAATCAACATCAGTGGGGGAGGACTCGTACTTCGCCCGAGTCGATGGAGTTTGTGTGGCAGATGGAGTGGGCGGATGGTCGAGATCAGGCAAGGGCCCCGGAGACCCCGGCCGTTGGGCTCGTCTGCTCACGCACTACTGCGAGGAGGAGGTTGAGCGATGGTGGGCCGGAGCCGAGGACTACATGACGACTGGCGATGATGTGTCCTGGGCTGCACGAGCTTGGAAGCGCGGATCCGAGGACCGCGAGCGTAAGCATCGTCGCCCATTGGACCCCGTCGAGATCATGCAGAAGGGGTACGAGAAGTGCCTGTCCTGCGCCGCACAAGAGGTTGTTTTGTGATACCAATGTCGTGCTGACATCAGGGAATCTACGGCTCTTCGACCTGCATCCTCGCATTGCTCCACCACTCTACACTCCTTGTCGCCAATCTCGGCGACTGCAGCTTACTCATTGTTCGCCGGGCGAAGTTGTCTTCCGGACTTCTGAAATGCAGCACGCGTTCAACTTCCCCCTTCAGCTCGGAACTCACTCCGCGACGAGCCGATGAAGGACGCCAAGCGCTACGACGTCGGTGTCGAGAAGGAGGATGTTGTCATCGTCGGCAGTGACGGTCTTATGGACAATCTCGTGAGTCTACCTCGCACGCTCTGGACTTTGCTGACAGCATCAGTTTGATGAGGACATCCTGGAGACGCTTTCCGAGTTCTCTCCCCCAACCAGCCGAGTTCCCTACCACCCTTTTCTCCCCAACTCGTCTCTGAGGCATTGTGCGACCGTGCTCGCGCCGTCTCAGAACAGACGACAGCTACAACACCATTCATGATGCGTGCCATTGAAGAAGGCATTGACTTTGTAGGAGGTAAAAAGGACGACATTTCTGTAGTCGTCGGCGTCATCGGAGACCGCGATGGCTCGACTTTGACATTAGACACACGGTCTCGTTAGACGAGTTGTATACCATGCATTGTGTTGTTGTCATCTAGAATTCTATGCTTTCTCTATGCTTTTTTGCCCTCGAGGTACCGGCCGACACCCTCGTAACAGGCGATCATAAGCCCACACGCGGGTGCAATCTTGGCGCAGCGGGGAACGACGCCAGCGAACAGAGCCGCCCATCCTTCGCTCTGGATAACGTGAAGAGCAAGAGGGAACGTGCTAGCACGGTGCCGCAGTGCCTCCGGAGAGCAGTTTTTAGAAGGAGTAAAGACCTGGCGCCTAGTCTTGAGCACGTCGAATGGCTGGGTGACAAGGGCAGCGAGGGTACCGCTGACGGCGCCGGAGATGAATGAGGTAGCGATTGGGGTTAATGGAGGGAGTGGGGAGGACGAAGAGTTGAGTCGCGACTTGATGATCTCAAAGCCGGCCCAGTAGAGGCCGGAGAAGGGCACATCGCGCCACAGTGTTGGGCCGAGGCCACGCCAGAGGATGGTCACGCCCTTCTCGCGCACAAGCGCGACCATGTCGCGAGTGGTGGATGTGTATGTTGGGGAGGGCTTTCCTTCTGAATCGTCAGTCTCAGTCGACCCGGTTGACGGCGGGAGACTCACCAGTTGGAAGGGCTTGCAAGCGGGTACGGAACATCTCCAAGGGCGAGATGATGGATGCGCTGAAAGTCCTCGCCAACGATCCGGCAACGAGAGGTGCAGGCGTCAAGATCGCGTTGGTCGAGTGCTTGTCCGTGAACATGGGCGACAGCTTGGCTAGCAAGTATTCGTAGCCGAGCATGTAGATTGCCGAGGACGGCACGGCCATAGTCCTGAAGTGAGGTCAGCTAGCGAACATTGGGAACTGGAGAGGCCGACTTACAGAGTTGTCCCCACACCCTTCCACAGCCCACGGATGCCTGTCTCTCGGCGGATAGTGGCGATCTCGCTCCAGAACCCAGGAGCGACCTCGGCGCGAGCCTCACGTCCCCATGCGAGCGCTCCGCTGGGGCTGAGGATGCCGCGCGACAAGGCTTCCTCGAAGGACAAGGCCTCGCCCCAGATCCCAGCCCACTTCGACGGGTGATAGCACCCCGCGGGAGCCGAGAGCGAAAGCGCCATGGCGCGTGGTTTTGGTGGTGCTGCTCCTGGTAATGTCGACGTTGCACAAGTGACGGCCGCCTCGCCTGCCAACAGTGGTGTTTGGCAGCACTCGACGGGTGGCGGGAGGAACTCTGGTCGCAAATTGGGCTGGACGGTCTGCAGTCGCGTTTTGAGGACATCGAATGGTGTCACTGAGGGTTAGATTTGCCACCAGGAGAAGTAAGAAGATACTTACTCAGAAGACTTGT
Source organism: Cutaneotrichosporon dermatis (assembly GCA_020011015.1). Taxonomy (NCBI): domain Eukaryota; kingdom Fungi; phylum Basidiomycota; class Tremellomycetes; order Trichosporonales; family Trichosporonaceae; genus Cutaneotrichosporon; species Cutaneotrichosporon dermatis. The sequence goes on along the minus strand of JAIGNX010000001.1, from coordinate 6,266,550 downwards.
GGTCATGGCTCCGGTCATGGCCGCGATCGCCTTCGGTCCCAAAGTCTGGTCGGACAGTGCCGAGCGCTGCGCCCCACCGGACTTGGACGGCCCAGCTTCTGGCCACTCAAAATCGGGTGTAAGGTCTTTGGCATCTGGGAGAATTGGGTCCTCCAGGTCTGGTCGTGGGTGGTTACTTGAGTATCCCATGTTGGTGGAGTTGATGACGGTACAAAACAAAAAGTCAAAGAGTTGCGTCAAGAATCGATGGAGTCAGTCAGCGACGTCGGTCGGGCGGCTCTTTCGGCAAGTTCCAATATTCCAACAACAGTCATGGCTCATCGATGGTGATTGCCACGCGACCGGCCGATCCGAAGAATTGGGAGCTGTGGGGCTTGACTCACGTAAGCATTGACGTGGACTTAGTGAGGGGCTGAATTGATATTCAGTTCAAGTTAACAATTTTGCTTCCGTCTCTGGCCTGCATTCAGCCCGTCACCCACCGTCAACCGCAAGCGGGAGGGGGGGCCAAGTGCGGGGGCTTGTTGGGCGCGTGGGTTGTGCATTGTCAACATCATCATACTCGCTCTCGACGTCCATCCAACACTCCATTGCATCCTTTACACCACACTTTCTCACTCATCATCGACTCTTTCTCGCTCTCTGTACGACCGCCTTATCTTACCGGCCGCCGTCATGCCTACACGAACGCAGCGCGTTCCACTCGGGGACCTGCCCCTCATCGACTTCCTCCCCCATCCCAACGGCGCTAGCAGCGGCAAGGCCCATGGCTTCCCCTCGCCCCTCTCGCTGCCCAGTAAGCGCGGCCCACCCACTCCCTCGCGCGACTGCCCCGCCTCCCCATCCACTCCCAAGCGTCGTATACGCAGCGCAGCGGTTGAACGGATCACCGAGACGACTCTGGCAACAGATGAGCTTGGAACGGGCAAGAGCCCTGCGCGTCGACTCTTTGTGAACGAGTGAGTTGGAGAACTGCCTGTTGTTTCTATGTGTGCTTCGAGCGTGAATGCTAATGGGACAGCCCAGCCACACCAGGAACACCACGCGCTACGACGACTTCGTTAGCACCATCACCTCCACTCTCGTCTGTGCGCAACGAAGCGTCCGCCTCCTCAAATAGAGCGCGCGATCCCATCCACGACTGCGGCTTCACCATCTATGTCGACCCGAGCGATTCCCCCAAGACGTCTACAGTTGCCGACGCCCCACCAACACCAATCTCTCACCACGACGAGGAGAACATGCCACCATGTCAAGATACGCCAGTCTCCAAGCCTGCAAAGCTCTTCCGCACGGCCAACAGCCCGGCCATTCGAGCAGCGTGATTCCCATCACATCGTCACACGCTCTCAACCCAGCTTTGTGCTGTTCCCTGTCATATCTGTCATATCGTCCTGTGTAATCCCCTGTCATTTGTATCCAGTCCAACTTGATTTGCGCATGCACTCTCCATTGTTGTTTGAAGCTCTTTAGTGTTTATTGCCCTCACATTGTTCTTTTGAAGACATAATTATTGTTCGTCGGCTGCAAGTACTATTTATCGACACGCGTGAACACCATGATTGAAGGAAAATGGATGAATGAATGACTGTCGGTCGTGCTGTTATGGAATGGGAGGGGAAGTGATAGTGTATTGGGTTGTGGTTGGAGAGTGGGGACACTATGACAAGCGTCATTACATCCAAATGAGGGAGGACACGAAGCCCACAGCCAGGGAGAGCACGGGGGCGACAAGAGCCGATGCAGACGAGGGCTGCTTGATACCCGTGTTGACGTCGAGGGCGGTAGCGCTGGCGCTGGCGCTGGCAGAAGCCGAGGCCGAGGCGGTGTCCGTGTCCTTCTGCACCGAGCTCGACGTCTCCGGGGCGGGAGGAGCAATGACAACGGGAGCTGGAAGGGTGGCCTTGGCCGCAATGGGCTGCTTGCCAATCTTTCCAGAGCCGATCATGACCATCTGTGATGTTAGAGGATACCGAGTGGCTGTTTGAAACTCACCTCGCCCATCGAAGGAATGCCATCGACAACCAGGAAGATCATGGCAGCGCCAGGCTGGAAGACATTGGGGTTGGGAGGCATCTGCGACACGATCATGGTGATCTCTCCGCTCTCAACGTCGTGGCTGTACGAGGTGTCAAGCTCAAGGTAGCGCTGGCCCATGTTCATGGCGTGTGTGCTGAAGCCAGTGCGGATGACGACAACCTTGACCTTGCTGGGGTCGGCCTCCTTGTCGGTGAAGGTGACGTTCCAGGAGTCACCGCCCTGGTTCGTCAGCTACGCTTCAACAGCAGTGAAACTACTCACGTAAGAGAGGGAGGAGGGGAAGCCGCTGGGCACAGGACGAGTCTCGTGGTACCAGGTTGGGTACCACTTCTCGACGCTGTACTTGGTGGCCCACTGCTGGTCGGTGACATCTGCGTTCGGGTTGCTACCAGAGATGAGAACAGCACCGTCGGCGAGAAGAATGGCAGTCGAGTGGTACATGCGCTCCTCGCCGGACGCCGAGAGGCCAGTGCGAGAGAAGCGCTGACCAGCGGGGGCGTTGGGGTCGTAAATAGCGGGCATGTAGATGGGCTCCTGGCCGTAGCTCTGACCGATGGAGAAGTAGTTGTTACCGTATCCGGCTGTACCCATGCCAACGCCGTTGCCAAGCCACATCTTGCCGTCTGGGAGGTAGATAAGCTGGCCCATGACGCGGCGCTCCGGGAGATAGTCGTCGTCGGTGTAGGTAGGGTTGGCGTCGTCGGGGCGGATGCGAACACAGGTGTTATCGGCAGGAACCTTGGTAACATCGTAGCCGGCAGTAACGTCCGTCGAGTTTCCGAGGTAGGCAGAAGAGCCACCGCAGAAAAGAAGCTCAGCCGAGTAGCCGTTGGCAGGAGTGAGGGGCAGCATTACGGCGGCGGCAGAGGCCGGGTAGATACGCTGAGCGTAGGGCATGTCTGGCAGAGGGATCTCGGTGCGGGTGTCGAGGTCGTAGAGGATGGTGCGGTAAGCAGCCTGGAGGAAAAGCTTGCCGCTCGGAAGGAGCCAGGTCAGAGGGAAGAGGTTGACGGGGACGGTGTCGTTGAGGAAGTCCATGTGAATGGCTCCTGAGTCCTGCTTGGGCCAGTACTCGTACGACGGGGTGTTCTGAGCGAAGGTGCTAACGTAGCCACCGTTCTCGTCGCCGCCAATGACGACAACGTTGCCCTCTGCGAGACCCTCAATGGTAGGGTACCAGCGCTTTTTCTGGACTGTTAGCGACTCTCTTTGAAGCGAATGAGCAAGAGTCACTTACAGCCATGGTCAAAGAGTCGCCACCCTCCTGCCAACCGCAAGCATTGTCATCGCAGGGCGTAATGATACGGACTGCCTTGCCGCCGTCGGCATTGTTGTAAGGGTTGGCACCCGTTGGGTTCTTGCCCTTGTCTGCGACAGCCTCTCCACCATATGTTACTGGCTGGTTGCCGCCTGTGTTTGTTAGATGAATCACTTAGGAAAGGGATGGCCAATTGACGTGACCTGTCCCCAGGACGTTGCCACGATTAAAGAGACTTACCCCAGGTGCCAAATGTGCCGTCACCCAAGTTGAAGCCACCAGCGCAGAAGCTGTTGGAAGTAACCTCCATGGCAGTGGCCGTGTTGGTGCGGAGGTCGTAAGACGTGCCCCAGGCGGGGTGGGTAACACCATTTGTGGTGATCTTCATCGGGTTGTTCTCGGTCTTGTCAAGAATGAAGACAGTGTTCTTGGTGCCGAGGAACATCATCTGCGCAGAGACGCCAGAGTCGCCTACAACCTTGAAGCCGCCGGCTGGTGCGTCCGAGTCGAGAGTAACGTCGTTGGTGGCACGGCGCATAGCCTGGCGATGGCCAGCGCGGCGTGGGTGGGTGCCGGCGGCAGACGCCGTCGACGCCAGGAGGAGGAGAGGAAGGAGCATGGCGAGCGGAAGGACGATCTGAGGGGAGAGTTAGAGGGAGAGAAATAGAGGGAGTATAAGGGAAGGACGACAGATACAAAAGGACTAGAGCCGACGAAGGAGGAAGAAATGAAGGTGAAGAAAGCGGTGAAGATGAGAAGGATGAAGAGAGAGAGAGAAGTGTTCGCGACTACTTACAAAGGAATGATGGTGTGCAGCGACAGTTAGGGAGCTATGTAGGGGTAGCGGGGACTCTGGGATCGAGAGTCGTGAATGGTCGGCCGTGGGTTGCGGGCTGTGCAGGGAGCAAAGAGCGTGGGTGTGTAACGTGCGTGGGTAAGAGTAGCGAGTGCGAGCGAGCGAACAACGGAAAGGGACGGGTGGGCCAGTGCTTGTAGATTCGTTGCGATGATGACTTCGCTAGGATGTTGGGGTGTAGCGTGCGTCAGAGCGCAGTCGAAAGCAACAAGAAGAGAATGAGCGTAGAGATGTCTGTGTGCGATTCAGGTAAACCTGTTAAAGCATCGACCCTCTAGCGACAATGATGAGAGGGTGCCGAGAATGTCGATCTTGCGGAAGGGAACGAACGAATGTCGAAAGGAGTGTCAAGGCGAGCGCTTTGCTGTGCCGTGGTTTATGAGAGTGTGCGAAACTAAAGATGAAGCTGTGCGAGACGAGATGATGATGAAGAGAGGACAAACGTTGATGGTGACGGACTACTATGTGAGGCAGGGCGGAGGGGGGAGGGGCGGGGAGCCAACCGGTTGTAGTTACCTACAGCCAGTAGACAGCGTGGTAGGGAAGCGGTAGGGAGTTGGGCAGGGATTGGAATGACGCCTGACTCTAACAGGCATACATACATCCCTGCAAGGCAGGGCCCATACAAGGAACCGGCAAATCGGACCTGAAATGATGTTTGGGCATCACTTTTACAACCTCTTCACCAAGTTGTATAAGCCTGAAAGGGTTGGGGTATAAACTGGTAAAGGGCCAGCGAGACAGACAAACAGGGTGGTAGTGGGCAGACCCTAATCACTATACAACTACTATTGCTTGATCATCCCTACATACGCGCACAACTGCGCTCATCCTCATCCTCAAAGCGGTCGAAATCTAAATCGCATTCATGCCAAGAATCTCGCTTCGTCGATGCCGTTCAGGGTGTAGATCGATTATGGGCGGTCTCGATGGAGTTGAGCGAAAGACGCGCGCACGGATCGCACGCGTTTAGGTTCGGAATGTTCGCACCAAATAAACGCAACGTAAAGGCACATTGAGGGTTCGGACTCGAGCTGACCGGTTGCCTCCGAGAGGCATAAGATCAGAGGAAGAGAGGGACACTTCTCGGTTCCTGCTTCCCTGATTCACGGGGTTCCTGAGCCGCGTCTCAGACAACGCGTCAACCGCCCACTACCACAAGCAACGCCCCTTCTCCAATCGTGCGATCTCTCCTCTCCCTTTGTGCTCTTCAAAGATCCCTCTCCTCCCCTTACATCCATCCGATCTCCATTCGCGTCGTCGTCGTCGTCCTTGTGTTGTACCTCGCGGATACACCTCTCTCTACCAATCCCGCGTTGATCGGCCCCACATCCACATACTTGGCAGCCCTTGGGTTGGACTTGAACCTCATTGCCTTTCAAATGACCCGCTTGTTTGCTTCTGTCTTGGCGTATGCTTGGTCTCAGCCAATAATAAAATGCATGCACATCACTGCTTGGGCTGCCTTGGCTACCATATTCAGAACATGCTAAGCCGCTCTTGACCTCCTTCTTGGCGTATTGGCGAATTGCTACCACTAGTGTCCGACACCGCTCCCATACCGCTGCTCCCACGCGTACGCAACGCGGTACACTAGGTCTTCGCGGAATAGCTTGCTCACAATCTGCATGCCCACCGGTAGCAGCACCTGGTCGTCGTCGGTGGATGGTAGTGATCCAATAGGGAGGGACAGTGCGGGCAATCCCGTCTGGTGGCCGTTTCAGCTCTGTTTCTCCCATTTTCGCCTCCCAACTAATCGGCAGCCACGGCTTGGTGGCGCTGAATATAGACGCCACGGTACGTCGCCCTGCAACCCTCGCCCTCAACCATCGAAACCCGATGTTTGGTTCACTTTTGAACGTTTCCTGATCTGAGGCTCTTGCGTATCCGTTGGATCTCGCGTCCACTCCGGTCCACACGCGCCCTACCACGCGCCTCACCACGCGAAACTCACAAGGTTGAATGGGGACGTGTTTGTCGTCAACCCAGTGGCCGAGCCCATTAATTCAGTCGGGGGTGCCTTTGGATCGGCAAGTCGCTTTGGCAAATATGGAATGGTGGGCATGATCAGAACGTCGTACGTCGACAGGGCGCGGTTATACTCATCCCGCAACTTGCGCACGAGGTTGTACGACTTGCCGAGAATGGTAGGGGGCATATGCTTCCACGCGTACGTGCCATTGATAAACGTGTTAATACCGGACGTGTACAGCTTGTCCCACTTGTCCTGCGACATTGGCGCGAGCTTGGTCGTCAGGTCGTTCATGTACAGTTGATGGCGGCCGCATGCCTTGCCGCTCCACGACATGAGGGCCGACATGCGCCCGATGATCGCCCAGTAGTTGTGCGCCGAGCTGTGGCCGGGTACGGAGACGTGCTCCACGGTAGCGCTCAGCTCTGTGAGCTTAGTCGCGGCCTGCTCGACGAATTTGCTGACGCGCTCGTCGTGCATGGGGCAGTTGAAGCCTTCGGTCAAGAGTCCGATCTTCAAGCCCTTCACACCCCCTTTGGCGAGTGCTGGGTAGTCTGGCACAGCGTGCGGAAAGGGACACCCAGCCTGTTGGCGGTCGTCGATGCCGTCTGCGCCAGCAATGGCCTGCAGGAAGAGGGCATTCTCCAAGACGGTCTAAAGTCAGCTGCTGGTGGCTTCTTGCGTAGAGTCAAGTACTCACCCTGGTCATTGGCCCAGTGTGGTCGAGCGTCGCTTCAAAGCTAGCGATACCAGTGTAGGGGACGAGCCCGAACGTCGGCTTGAGCCCCACGATCCCATTCTTGCTAGCCGGGAGTCGAATCGAGCCGCCCTGGTCTCCGCCAATGCCCATGTCCACCTCGCCGCTGGCGACGAGCACAGCTGTGCCAGAACTGGATCCGCCCGCCGAGTACCCCTTGGCCTTGACGTTGTGGATCAGCCCCGTCGAGGCCGAGCCAGACGCGCCCCACAGCGACATGTTCTCGCAGATCGCCTTGCCGGTGATCTTGCCGCCTGCCTCCAGGATGCGTGTCACGACCGTCGCATCGGTATTGGGCACCCAGTCCTGGATGAAGTCCGTCCCCAGCATCGCCGGCACGCCCTTGACTGCGACATTGTCCTGGGGTGTCAGCATCGTACCGATCCGTTGGCAGTGTCACTCACCTTGAGGCACACGGTCTTACCGGCCAGCAGGCCGGCGTTACTCTTCTTGTCCTGGATGGTGACGCGGGTGGCCCATCCGTTCGTTGGGTTCTCGGCCTCTGTCGGGCGATGCACGTTCTCACGAGGGAACCTCTCAAGGTCGACTTCGGGGACATAGTCCTCGCTCCCATCGACCTTGTTCCATATCTCCCACACGCCTTTCAGAAAGGCAGTGTACTCGCGCACCTCGTCCGGCCTGAGACTGACACCTAGCTCAGCGACCGTATCGAGGACGGCCTGCTCGTCGATCGGGTTGTTGGCCGAAATGTTCTGGGGAAGAGGCACAGACATGTCCGATATCCCCGCTTGCTTTGGAAGTCAGAGTTAGATGGTTGAGTAGATCGCTGCCCCATATGTAAATCATCGTCCGAGTCGTAAATAGCGACGGCGACGAGGTGGGCAACATTAGCAGTCGGTCCTGTCGGCTTGGGCCGGATCCTGACGTCACGGATTTCGGCCTCTTCGGCGCTGACTGGACTTGCATTTAGGACACCGATCCTCGACTGAGCTACGGTCCGGAGTCGCCGACTTCGAGTCATTTGCTGCGCGTTCCTTGCGCACGACGAGTCTTTATATAGATACCGCTCTCTCACACCCAAGCCACAACTATGCTCCTTCGCCATTCGCGCGTCCTCAAACCCTTCGTGACCAGGATGACCCAATCACCTCAAATCCACGACGTAGCAGCCAAAGGCTTCGCGGCCGGTACCAATGAACTTGTGCGCCTCATCTCCTGCCCACTCGAGTGCTGACAGCAGTACGACCGCGCGCGCCCCTCCTACCCGGCGTCAGCGCTCACGTTCATCCGCGACGCCATCACCCCTAAGTCAGGCGGGACGATCATCGAGCCCGGCGCCGGCACAGGCATCTTCTCGCGCCTCCTCCTCCACCCTCCCAAGCCCGATTACCCGGCTTTCAACCTGAAGACGCTGGTGGGCGTCGAGCCGAGCGAAGGCATGCGCGAGGCATGGGACAAGGGGATGGAGCGTGTACCGAAAGAGGCGCGGGAGGGTGTCGAGCTGCGCGTTGTGGATGGCGGGTTTGACGATCTCAGCAGGACGGGGCTGGAGAAGGGGTCGGCCGACGCTGTTATCATTGCGCAGGCGTGGCATTGGTGCCCTGATCACGAGACGGCTCTGGTGAGCTACCCGATAGGACTGGGCTGACGTGCAGACTGAGATCGCATCGTATCTCAAGCCCGGCGCGCCGCTCATCCTCATTTGGAACCTGGAATCGAACATGGAGGGATGGCACAAGAATCTCCGCGAGATTTACCAGCCCCTCGACCTTGGCTCTCCCCAGTACTACCGCATGCTTTGGCGGGCCATGTTCGACACCAAAGCTTATAAGGAACTGTACAGCCCTGCTGAGGAGACCAGCTTCCCATGGGAGATGGGGATGAACGAGGACCAGGTTGTCGATCGCGTCATGAGCAAGAGCTACATGACGATGCTGGGTGACAAGAGGGAGGCTGTCGAGAAGCAAATCCGCAAGGTCATCCAAGATGGCGACAAGGACTGGATTGACAAAGACGTGAGTTGCGATGTCTTGGATTGGAAACTTACGTTTAGCAAGGAATCTTCAAGTACAGGTACACTTCCGATCTTGTCGTTCTGCGCAAACTCTAGGCCATGCACACGCCTGATGATGTCCCCATCTGTGCATGAAAATACTTCACTATATGAACAAATGCAATCTAATGCACAACCCTTTTACTTTTAATCATTCTTCGGCGCGTCGCCCTTAGGAGTCGAGTCTCCCTTGGGAGCATCCTTGGAGGATGAACTGCCGCCGCGGCCAGTACGACGGCGCCCACGACCACGATCCGAAATACCACGGACAGGCGGGTTCGAAATCTCTACAGTGATTGGAGAATCGCGGATGGACTGGGATTAGCAACGATCTCAACTGCATTCCATCAAACATACCCCGGAAGTGTGAGCCTTGAGAGTGTCCTGCAGGTCACCCTCGTTGGCAAAGTCGACGTAAGCAAAGTTCTTCTGCCGCTTCATGGGATCGTAGACAAGCTTGACGGCGGTAATCTTCAAGTCAGCCAAGTCCGATCTCGTCTAGCCCACCTTCTCAGCCTCAGCCCCAAAGAACGTCTTGATCTCGGCCTCAGAGGTAGGAGTAGGGAGTCCCTTCAGGTAGAGGGAGAAACGCTTGGGCGTCTGGCCACCGGTCTTTGGAGAGTCGGCGCCATCAGCTTCGCCCTTCTCTCCGTTGTTGGCTGGCTTGTCCTGAGCCTTCTTCGCCTCCTTGTCCTTAGGAAGGGTCGCTGGAGTGGTACTAGGCGTCGACTTGGTCGATTTTGTGGCGAACTCCTTAACTCCGGCGGAGGCCGATGCAGGCTTATCCGTCTTGGGCGCATCAGCCGCAGGCGATGGCTGGCCAGACGTAAGGGAACCACGGCTTCCACGAGGCGCAAGCTGGGCAGAAGCTCCTGCCGCTCCACCGGGCGAAGTGACAGAGCTAGGCCCCGCAGCCGCGTCGCCCTTCTTCGTTGCTCCCAATCCAACCTTCGGTGCTGCCGCCATCGGCTTCGCTGGCATGCCCTTTGAAGGCCCGACAACAGCTGATGCTGGCTTAGGAGGAACACCAGCCTTGTCAGAGATGGAGGGGCGTGCAGTCTGAGCCAGTGGAGCGTTCGGGCTGGCAACGGGCGCAGAGGGAGGCGGGGCGCCCTGGTTTGCACGATGCGAGAAGTTGAGTCCTGGCGTGTAAGTACTGGCCTTGAAACGAACTGGCTTACCGCTGCTGCGCATCTCCGCTGAAACACGACCATCGGTGACGGCGAGTAGCAAGTGGCCGCATAAGGCATCCCTGGCCGTCAGTCGAGACAGCAACCGAACACCTACGTAAGAACCCAATGCCAGGTGTTCGTCCACGAGTTGTCGTCAGTCGTTGGGATCTTGTGAACCATTGCGATGACCTTCTTCAAGAGCATCTGCTGCTGTTCGCTGAGTGTCAGTAAACTGAATCGAGCCATGACCTACTTCAAAACACCCTCGACACGGTCCTTGACAACATCATAGACACTGATGAAGCTGTCGCGCGCGAGCACAAGCTTCTGCCGGTAGGTGTCAAAGTCGCCGCAGATTGCAAAGTCGTTGAGCGATGCAGGATACCGGACTGGGATGTTAGCCTCGTCCAAGCGACGACATACAGTGAAGGCCGCCAGAGATGGTCAAGTCGGCCTTGACGCCCAGCGTCAACAAAGAAAGGAGGTCGGTGCGAGTCACCGGAGCAGACGTGACGAGCACACGGGTCTCAGTCGCATCATATGTCTGAAAGGTAAGCAATAGTACCAGCCATCATCCTACCCTTTGAGCTGTGTCGACAAGCTCGCCGATCTGCAACGCCGTCGTCCACATGGTTCCCTGTCCTCCGGCAATCGTGGCAAACCCTTCGCCTTAAATGTTAGCATGTCTTGACCACGAATAACCGTACCGTTGTCAACTGCGGTGTCAGCTAGTGCCAAACTATCCAAACAAAACACAATGACGACTTACACAGCTTGTGTAGTGCCACAGCGCCGCCCAAGCCAAACAGACGCAGTTTCAGGCCAGCCGTCTCGATCAGAGCAGACGACGCCTCATCAATGACGGTGAGGTTGCTGACCTCGTACTCGCCCGTCCTAAACTTCTCCACGATGCGCACATCCTCGATCAAGCCCCAGACGGTGAAGACCGGGACGGGGAAGGTGATGGCGCCAGAGAGAAGGTGAGGGAATTGGGAAAGGGGGAAGTGGATGGACGAGCTGTTGAGCTGCTGGATCAGAGCTGCTCGTCCAGCCTGCGGAGGGATGGAAAGGAGCTGGCTGCGCGTGATGGGAGGAATGAGCGGCGAGTACTGCAACAGGTGGCGAAGGATCCTGTGTGATCAGCGGGTTTCATGTGTCGCAGCACCTACTTGTCCCCCATGCGCTCCAGCGAGTCGGCGTTCAGGAAGCCAAAGTCGCCAGTGTGGATGACAGCAGTTGCCTCGTGCTCGCGAATAAGTCGGTTGAGCTCATGGTCTGTGCATCAGGAAAGGATCCAATTGCTGACGCGTGCGCGCGCATGACCACCCCATCTATGGCAGGCAGGCACTCACAATCGCCGCGAATGTCTGCTACGCAAAGGATGCGCGCGGAGCTGCCAGCAAGGATGACGCGGGGGTTGTGGTTGGAAGTCGATTGCTGCGGCGACAGCACACCGTTGGTGCCAGAAGGAAGGGAGGCCATGAGGAATGATTGTGGATGCAGGGGAAAGCGAAGCCTCGATGCTTGGTATCCTGCCGAAGGTGGTCTAGGATCGTTGAGCCGAGAACGAGATGACCAAAAGAGGAAGCCGGGAAAGTGGACGTTGGGAGGTGTTGGACGAGAGGAATAGAAAGAGAAGACGCAGCGAGCAGTGAGCAGCGAGTTGAACGGGCGACACAACACCAACATGATCCATCATCGACAGAAGGGGTGCGGAATCAATTCATCGCGTGGCCGGTGGAATTACCTCCACTTCGCGAAACGTCAGTGGTCAATGTCAGGCACGCGAGGTATTCGATCGCTGATCTGCGCGCCTGTACCTGCTCCTTCTCGGTCTGCAAGCTCAGTTGCATGCCGCTGCTTATCAGTCTTGGTCTCAGAATGTCCAGCTCTGGATCCCTCTCAACTGTGTGGGCATTGGAGCGAGACTATAAGGAGGAGTATCGTGGCAGGCTGAGGTGGTTCGTAGTCTTTGTGAAGTGTACTCGCGTTCTGGCCAAGCTGTCATCCGCCCATGTCCTGTTCCCACGGAACTGCATTCTTCCACAACGACATATACAGAAACTCATACAACAGGATCAACGCTCACTTCAACGGCTCTCCATCAACCTCAATCTTAAGCCGCTCGTTGTAAAATGCCACGAGATCTTTGATGGAGCCCACGGCAGCGAGAGGCGCCGAGTACCCCCACGCAATGGCGTCGCTGTTGGTTTTGGTGCGCCAGTATCGGTCCGCCGTGCCCTTGTACGGGCAGAACGTCGTCTGGTCTGCCTTCTCGAGCTCGTCCCACTTCACGTCGGCCGACGGGAGGTAAAAGCGCGCCGGGCAGCGATACTCGTACAGCTCGACGGGCGAGGTCGAGTCGGCTAGGAGGGTGCCAGATCTGTCGAAGACGCGCACATGGCGGTGGGTGGGGACGAGCTCGATGTCGCCGGGTTTGGTGAGGCTGCGGCTAGCCATGGTACGATAGACTGGAGTAGCTGCTGAGAGGTAGTAAGACGATGACAACTGGCGAAGAGGACGTGGGCGTTTGAGCAGCATTTATCTATCGTTGTTGGCGACGTCATGACAGCATGCATGACAAAGCCGTCTGTTTTTGGCCGGTCTTAGCCGCCGGTCCTCACACAGGAATGCCCAGTCAGCAACAACTGTACGCATACCAGATCCCCCCGCAAAGCGTTTGTTACATAGCTGCACCTCCACCCTTGTGCGGATTTGTATGGATACATCGTGGGCGATCACGTCTACCTGCAAGCTGTGGCCTCATTGCGGCAGCCTGACCACCACGCGCCCCGTAATCTCATCGTTCTTCAGCCTCTCCATGACATCCCCGATCTGCTCAAAGTCAACCACCTCGACGCGAGACGTCACCTCTCCCTTCGCAGCGAGCTCAAGCAGCTCGTCCATCTGCTCCTCAGTCCCGACGGATACGCCCGCGACCGTCAGAGCTGCTGTCAGCCATACCCTCATTACGACTCACCTCGTGCGGAGAGAAGGCTAGCGCCAAGCGGGATATTGAAGTCGTTCGGCGGCAGCCCCACGCCGACCACCGTCCCTGCATTCCGCACAAGCGCCGGAGCAGCCTCGAAAGCTCCAGCGTCACCGGGAACGACGATGACGGCGTGCGCTCCTTCTCCGTCTGTGAGCTTCTTGACTTGGCCAGCCACGTCGTCGGCCTTGAAGTCTAGGAACGCCGCGGCACCACACTCGAGGCTGAGGGCTCGCTTGGGCTCGCCCGCGTCGACAGCGATCACGCGTAACCCGCGCTTCGCGGCCAGCTGGACACCGACATGGCCCAGCCCTCCGCCAGATCCCGAGATCACAACCCAGTCTCCAGCCTCCAGCGAGTCAAGGCGGGCGAGCGCGCCCGCCATCGTCAGCCCAGCACAAAGTAGGGGCGCAGCGACCTCGCTTGCCAGCCCTTCCGGGATCCGCGAGACGTGCGCCGCGGCGGCAACGACATACTGCGCTAGTGTACCCGGCACATGCTTGCCCGTGTTCGTCTGCGAGGCACAGTTGTTCCCCCTCCCCTTCTTGCACAGGCTGCACTTCCCACATGCGTTATGCAGCCACTTGACGCCGACGCGCTGCCCGACGAGCGACGCGTCAGAGCTGGGGCCGGCTGAGACGACGACCCCCACGCCCTCGTGCCCCACGATGGCGTTGTACGGGCCCCAGCCGAGGTAGGCTCGGATATCAGAGTGGCTGCTGTCAGCGTGCTCCATGTCGGCGGTTTACCAGACACCGGTGCACTCGAGCTTGACGAGGACCTCGCCGGAGCCGGGGGCGGCGACGGGGGCGTCGTGCCGTATCGCCATGCGCGCATTGGGACCCGCGTTGACGATCTCAGCGACTGTCTGCGTCGCCGGTATGTCAGGCATGATGAGTGGTGATGAGTAAGACGCAGACACTGCATAGATGGGTTGGGTATTGTTGGAACAGTCGGCAATGTAGTTCTTGACGGCGGACACCTCGGTGCCGGCGGACCCGGGTGGTGGAGGTCAATCGGATGAGCGGATTCGGTGGATGGAATGGAACTGGACGTCATGAGCCGCGCCGCGCAATGTTGCAACTCAACCCTCGACGACCCTCGACCGTCCCCGAGGAATGCGCGTGAGTGCGAGCGGACGAGCCATGTCGGGCGCGCCGGGGCTGTCGTCCGCGTCACCCCGTCCCATTATAACACTCCACAACTTAGGTTCTGCACAGCCTGCAGTCGCAATCCCTCTGTACCGCGATCGCTACTGACTAGGCGAGCTCTGGGAGTTCCAGATCTGATGTCTGATACTTACTCACACTGTACAGGACGAGTCCCTCTCTCAATAGGCCAGGCTGTGCAGGACGGGAATGACGGCGAACGGAATTCCATAAGCAAGCTCGCATGGGAGTATGTCGACGGCGGCGGTATCGATTCCTCCTGCTCGTCATACACTGCGCGCGGCTCCCGTCGCTTCCGAGCCCTCCTCACCAGCTGACTTGACTGTATCTGACGGAGTGGTCAGTGGAAGGAGCAGGAGGTTTGACTACGAAGAGTGCTCATAAGACTTCCCTCTATCAACGGCCCCCTACCCGTCCTTTCTATTCACATATCCCATCTGCACTAGGTCGACTCTTCTCAACTAGCAAACATGCTCGCCCTCCTCACACTCACCATCCTCCCTCTCCTCTCCCTTGTCCTGGCCGCCCCCGTCGACGAGCGGGCCGAAGCTGCCACCAAGCCAACCCCGACTCATGGCGCGTGGCCCGCCTTCTTCACCGGCACGACTCTCCACCCATACGACAAACGCGGCAACATCCTGCGACACAAGTGTCTCGATGTCGCCGGCCAAGTGTACGCGGACGGCACGCATGTCCAGATGTACGTTTACCGCCTGTGACCACTGGGCACCCCGTGGCCAGCGGAATGGGAGTGGACTGACGCACAGCTGGGACTGCAATGGCACACCGGCGCAGAAGTGGGATCTCGGCTATGGCAGTGTGAACAAGATCTGGGCACACAGGGCACCAGGCCTTGGCTTCTGCCTCGACTCGACCACTCCGAGTTAGTACACCTTTCCACCACTAGCTACCGCGAGCGAAGCGGGAAGCTGACGGCAGCGCCGGGTGACGGTACCAAACTCGTTATCAAGGGCTGTGGGCACTACGAGGAACACCACGACACGCAGATGTGGCACTATGGCGCTAACTACAACGGTATCCAGTTCGCCGGCAACGAATGGGACTGGAGGAAGGGAGCGCCGCCGTGCGTCGACGTTACCGATGGGCAGATGTGGAACGGCAACCAGATGCAGACGTGGTCGTGCCACAAGAATGTCTGGCATCCGGATTTCTACAACCAGCAGTTCTACCCTGGCGCCATGCTGTAGCTCGTCAGCGCAGCTGGGTGCTCGACAATGACGTTGACCGTAGCTGAGATGATGGACATTGAGAAAGTGCCTCGTATGTAGTTAGGATAATGATGTGATAGTCAGTTTCGTCCGCTTCAAGACCTCGTTGCAGCGCTGCGTCAATGGTCATCAGTGATTATCAGTGCCCCTCTCCTTTTCTCACTAAAGCAACGCGCAACATGCTGGGAACTGCTGGGAACTGCTGACTGGGTATGCAACGAGTGGTGATGCTATGAGTATGAGGTAGGTAGCAAATGATTACCGCTTGGCACCGGTGCGGCGCTTGCCGCGGAGGCTGTTCTTGGCTCCACGCGCGGGCTTGTTGGATGGCACAGCGCCCTGGATGTACTTGACGAGCTCGTCGACGTCCATGTGGCCGCGCTCGCCAATCTTGATACCGTCCTCGCCCTCAAGCGCGGCGGCACCCTCAGCAGCAGCCGCACCCGCCCTCGGCCTGCTTGGCGGCAGCGGCGGCGCGGACGGAGGCGGCAAGAGCAGCGGCCTGCTCGGCAGTGAGCGTGGCGCACCCGAGCCCGGGAGCGAGACACGCTGCTTGCGGCTGCCGCTTGCCACAGGGGGCACCGCGCTGGGCAGCCTGCAGACGGTTCATCTGCTGCTGGCGCAGGAGCTCCTGCTCCTGCTTCTGGCGCTCAACGTTGTCGATGACAGCCTTGAGGAAGCTCGACGTTCTTGGCGACCTCCTTGGTCTGTGGCGTTCTCCTCGCCGTAGGCCTCCTTGTAGATGACAAGGGCGCCCTCGGACGACTCAAGAGCCTTCTTGAAGTCGCCACCCAGGAAGTGGCCTGGGTGAGCTGGTGGAGCGCATTGCCGTACTGGACGTGGTTCTTGCCGAACTGCTCAGCGTTGCGCTCAGCCGACTGCTCGAGAAGCTTGATCGAGAGAGCGTGCTGGTTGAGCGACTGGAGGACAATACCGGCGTTGCTCTGAATGTCAGCGATATTCACAGGGGTAAACGGGGAGCCTAACTCACGAGAAGAGGGTTGATCTCAGGGTGGTCTGTGCCGTACATGACGCTCCAGAGCATGAGGATGTGACGGAAGTAACGAAGCGCGGCCTGAGAGTTGCCCTCGAGGTTCTCGAGCATGGCGAGCTGGAAGTAGTACGACAGGGTGTCGTGGTGGTAGACACCGAGGGTACGCTCAGCAATCAGAACAGCGTGGCGCTGGAGCTTGAGCGCGGTGCCAATGTCGAGACCCAGCGGCTGCTCGGGGTCGGCGTTCTCAGCCGCGGCGATCTGCTGGATCTTGATGCGCGCGAGCTGGTGGAGGGTGCTGGCGTACTGGTGGTAGACAGCAGCGACCTCGGGGTGGATGACGC
The DNA here is from genome assembly GCA_020011015.1 of Cutaneotrichosporon dermatis. NCBI lineage: Eukaryota > Fungi > Basidiomycota > Tremellomycetes > Trichosporonales > Trichosporonaceae > Cutaneotrichosporon > Cutaneotrichosporon dermatis. The sequence goes on along the minus strand of JAIGNX010000001.1, from coordinate 6,249,756 downwards.
TGTGAATCGACTCGTAGAGCTGGACACCCTCGAGCATGAACTCAAGACCCATGTCGATGTCGCCACGGTTGATGGTGGCGCGGCCAGCCTCGAAGATCTCCTCAGCGACGGCGACCGAGGGCGCGGTCGACATGACGACGGGGAGAAGAGTAAGGATGTCGCAGGGCTCAAAGGTGGTGGTACGCTTCGAGGGAGCAGCGGTCTTGCCCTTCTTCTTCTTGTCCTTGGCCACGGTCTTCTCGTTGTCGCTGCTGACAATCGCGGCCTCCGAAGTCGAGTCAAAGGCGTAGTCCCGCTGGGCAATCTGGAAGGCAAAGCGCGAAGCGAGCTCGCGGAGGAGCTGGGGCTTGCGGATACCAGTGGCGAGGTGAGCCTCGTCGAGCTTCCAGCGGAAGCGGGTCTCGACCTCAGAAACAATCTCCTTGCGGAGAGCCTCGGGGGTGAGCGAGACGTACTCGGGCTCAACGTCGGAGCCAACATCGAGTGGCTCGTAGATAGCCTTAGGCGACGAGTTGAGCTCAGTGCCGAGGAAGCAGTTGAGGAAGTGGGAGACCGCGTTGGGGACCTGCTCAGGAAGGAGACCGCGGACAAGGCGACGGAGGACGTGCTTGGCACCACGGAAGACCATCTCCTGAATGACGATGTTGCGGAGAGCACCGAGGATACCGGAGGCCTGGCGGGACTCGCCCTCGGGCGACTTGGAGAAATTGTCGATCGAAGCCGCAAGCAGACCAAGGTAGCGCATGTTGATACCACGGGCGTGCATGACGCGGGTGAGGGAGAGGCCGTCCATGATGCCAGTGGCGGAGCCAGTCAGAACGTCGAGGGCAACGGAGGGGACAGCAAGAGTGCGGAGGAAGACCGAAGCGTCGCGGACAGCCTTGATGGTGGGGTCGCTCTCGTCGGTGTACTTGGCAGGGCCAAAGGCCTCACCCTCCTTCTCGGCAGGCGAGTCGACGAACGCGTCGGGGTTGAAGCGAAGCTGGAAGTCCTTGAGGGTGGCAATGGTGGACGGGTCGATCTCGGCCTCCTTGGCCTCGTCCTCCTTCTTGTCCTCCTTGGACTCCTCGGTCTCTCCCTCCTTAGCCTCAGCCTTCTCACCCTCAGCCTTCTCGCCCTCAGCCTCAGCCTTGGCCTTGGCCTCAGCCTCCTTCTTGGCGGTAAGCTCGCGAGCCCAGAGCTTCAGCTCGCTCTCCCAGAAGATCTCGATGAGCTCGGGACGGAGGAGGACCATGCGGTGGGGGTAGGTAGGTGCGTCGGTCTCGGCGGCGTCGGCGGGGCCAGCAAGCTTGCCCTCGTAGTTCTTCTCGAGCCACTCCACGTCGACGGGGCTGAGACGAGGAAGGTCAAGGAAGTAGCGACGGCCGTCAGAGCCGCGGAGGCCCTTAACCTCAGACGAGGCGTAGAACTCGTACTCCTTGTCACCAGCCGAAAGCTTGTGGGGAGCAAGGCGCTGGTGGGCAGCGATCTTCTCCATCACCTTGTGGGTAGCCTCGTCCCAGTGGAGAGTGGTGGTCTGCTCAGAGTCGGCACCGTAGATGATGAGGGGGTTGAGAGCGGTCTCCTCCTCAGCGGCCTCGCCCTCGACCTTGACCCAGTCCTCCTTCTTCTCGGAGTCGTCCTTGGACTCGTCCTTCTGCTCAGACTCCTCGGCACCGGGCTCGCGGCGAGAGAAGATGCCGGGAAGGACACTCTGACAGATCCAGCGGTCACCCTGCCAGTCAACAACGGTGTGGCCGAGGACGTTGGCGCCGTCGACATCGAGGCGGTTAAGAAGGCGAACACCCTCAGCGTCCTTGGCGTGCGAGACGTGCGCGGCCGCGTCGCCACCGACGTGAGAGTAGGCGCCGATCGAGTCGACAGCCTTGGTGACGAAGATGTTGGAGACAAGCCACATGTGCTGACGAGCAGGCTCATTGGGGTTGAGGGGAAGAACGTCACCACGAGCAACGTTCATGGCAGCGCGGATCGACGCCTGGGTGAACTCGGACCAGGTCTTCTGGGCCATGCGCTCGCGGAAGACGCGCTCAGGCATGGTAGAGCGAGGCAGCTCCTTGACGCCCTGGATCTCCTCGTTCCAGTCACGGGCACTGTCGAGACCCTCGGGCGAGGTGGCACCGGAGTGGAGGTAAGCGAGCTGGGTGCGGAGGATCTCCGGGCCAGTGGCCGGCTTGGGCTCGCTGATGATCCATGGGTAGGCGGCCTCGGCCTGGGGGATGGCGACAGTGGAGAGAGGGTCACGCGCGGGAGCAGACGAGGAAAGCGAGGGGAGGGCGAAGAGACGCTCGGTGAAGAGAGGCGAGAGGGAGTGGAGGAGGTCGAACAAGCTGTGGGTGGGAGCAGGGATGGAGCCGTCCGAGGCAGTACGCGGTGCGGGGTCGAAGTTGTTGACGTTCGACTTGGACACGTACCAGCCGCGAGTGGAGCAGATGATGGTGTAAACATCACCCTCGAGGATGGAGACCTGGAGGTAGAGCTGGTGGCCCTTCTGGCGGAGGGGAGCCGGAGGAGGGTTGAAGGGCGAGAGTTGGATCGAGCGAAGGCAGGGGAGGACGTCGACTGGTGGCTGCGAAACGGGCAGCTTGGACAGCGGGAGGGCAGTCATCTCAGCGGTCCAGTCAGAGAAGGCATGCTCGGTGACCTCCTCCTGCTTGTCGTCCTCCTTCTTAGCGTCCTTCTTGACGGCCTTGCCCTTGACGGCCTCGGCATCCTTGGGAGCCTCAGTTCCGTAGAGGCCACCGTCGCGGACCTCCTCAAAGATGGTGGCGCCGGCAGCAACACCAAGAGGGGTGGTGAGGTGGTGAGCGGTAGTGCCAGCAGGCTCAATGAACTCGAGGAGGCGGATAACGGCCTGGCGAGCAGTGGACTCGGAGTAAGGCTCTGCAATGTTAGCTCTGCATACCTTCCGTTACCTCACCGTTCACAACCTCAAGGGCGCGGTCACCGTCCTCGGGAAGGTGGGCGAAGACGTCGCCAACCTCAAGGAACTCGCTGAGCTTGTCGCCAGCACGGATCTCGATACCGTCCTTAGAAGTCGAAAGAACCTCGTCGCCCTTGCCGGGAAGGCGAAGGGAGTGAGGGCCGAGCCAGTAGCCACCAACCCACTCGCTCACAGCGAGCTTGAGCTCCTGGATAGTCTCGGAGGCCTGCGAGTAAAGGTTGAGGCTCGAGAACGACTCGCCCTCCTGGGGCTTGGGAAGGGTACGCGAGTTCCGGGGCTTGGGCAGGTTGACAACAACAGGAGGAACTAGTAAAGGTCAGCGCTGCTGGGCCTTCATCGCATCAAGATCGACTCACTCTGAGGCTGCTGGGGCTGCTCAGTCTCCACGCCCTGGGCAGCCTCAGGCGCCTGGTCGGCAACAGGCTCGACCGGGGTGGCCTCGGGCTTGACCTGGTTGTCGGACATGGTATAAATGGAGAAAAGGCTGTCGACCGGGGTCGACGAAGGTTACACACAGTCCTGCCGAGCGATGGCTGGCAAGAGAAGAACGCAAGAGGTGGAGGGAAGGGAAGGGTAAGGGAGGGGAGTCGAAAGGTCCCACTCCTGTTTTGCACTCTCTCTAGAGGTTGACGGCGGAGAGAGGGTGAAGAGTGTTGTGGGAGGGTAGAGTGTCGTCTAACCCGGGTACTTGTGGTGTTGGACTTTTGGCTATGATCCGTTTGCCTTTGCCGATCTAACCCACCCAAACGCAGACTCGACTTTTTAGTCGTGTGGTCCGCTCTACGAACTCACCGGACGGACCACAGGTCACGTGGGTCCGTAGGCACCTAAATCTCGCCCTCTACTAATATCGGCGTCGAGCAAATGAATGGCCGACTTATCCCGAGCTCCGTGAATGTTGAACGCGTACAGTCACAGATGTGGATACGTCTTCTTTATGCATGCTGCGTCTGTAGCCTTCCCCATTGTGTTAGTCACCTGTGGCTCGTGTATGGACTAATAGGCTACAGATAACAGTGGAGGGTCACCGTGGCAGGCTATCGTCGTGGCTCAATGTCAGACAACGCCAAGTACTAAGAGCATGAGGCCCCACGCTACCAGGCTGAGAAGGTCGTTGTAGGACGACGCATCTACTGAGAGCAGCTCCTCGAAGATCGAACTACGGAAGAAGCAGAGTCGTTTGTTAACCCTCTGCCTTGGTAACTTCGCAACTCGTGAAGGTGACGGTGACAGCCGTGTAATGCTGACAGTGGAGGTACACATTAATGCGCGCTTGTTGTTCTTGCGTATGGGGGAATGACAAGTACCAGTCTTGTTGTCATATAGATGCTAGTGACCAACCCCGTTATCGATCACTCCTCGAGGAAGTGACATGGAAGAGACGTCCCCTTGTCTTGGAAGGAGAGACATGGTCCGTGCGCAAGCCCGTCTCCTAGCATGGTAAGTATCCTCTGAACGTGCGGTGGGCAGAGTTGCTGTTGTATCCGACCTAGCTCTGAAGCTGTGCAGCCTCGAATGAACTCTAAGCATGACGTTGGTACTGAGAGGACTAAGGTACTTGCAAATGCGAGAGGATAGAGTTGTGACGATGAGATGTTGCTCTGGACCTGTAAAACTAGCACGACACGCCGACTTTGGATGGTTGCCCACGCTGCATCGTCGTCGTGTCATGTGTCAGATATTCGGCCTGGCAGTGGACGTGAGACCACGGAGCGCCTCCGTCGTTGCTCATGGCTCAGCTACCTGCTCTCGTGTTGAGAGCTGGTGCTCCGCCGGTTACAAGCATGGAACAGTGGCGCTCCATCACCAGGCACGTGTATGAGTGTGATCTCACGCCTGCCCGCCTGCACTGGCCTTAACGAGCCAAGTGGCAATTAGAAACGCGGCACGGGCGCGGCACGATGACAGACTTGGCCGAAGATGACAGTGCAAGGACATTGGGAGGCGCGTCTAATTTACCCACGGCCGCGAGGATATCGTAATCCAAAGAGTAAAGGTGCGACAACCGCACACCCAACCCTTCCTTCCCGTCCCTGTACGGTCAACCTCCACGTCGACGGCCACTCCACCGGTAGATGGCTGCTGATCAATAACCCACGGTCATATACAACCGTTAGTGCTATCGTCACTTGTCACCCACTACCCACTCTCCTTTCTTCATCACCCATATCCTTTACCATGAGGATTCAGCTCTTCTGCCCTCCTTCCCATCCTCTCTGGTGTTCTCGCCAGCGATGTGCTTGACTTGAACCAGGAGACCTTCATGTCCGAGGTCTACGACGAGGACCTCGCCCTTGTCGAGTTCTTCGCCCTTGTGAGTCACACACCCACACAACCCTCCACGTTGGGCAAAGCTGACTTGTCTTTAGGGTGCGGCCACTGCAAGAAGTGCGTCTTTACAACTGAACGTGTGCATGCAGATACTGATACTACAGCCTCGCCCCCACTACGAGGAGGCCGCCACCACCCTCAAGGATGAGAACATCAAGCTCGCCAAGGTCGACTGCACCCAGGAGGAGACTGTCTGCAAGCAGTACGGCGTCGAGGGCTACCCCACCCTCAAGGTCTTCCGCAAGGGCACCCCCACCAACTACGGTGGCCCCCGTGAGGCCGAGGGCATCATTGCGTACATGCGCAAGCAGGCTCTTCCCCCTGTCTCGGTCCTGACCACCGACAACCACGACGAGTTCACTGAGAAGGAGAACGTGTGAGTATCGGAGCTAGCGCTGTGCATGAACAATGGCTGACAGTACAGTGTCGTCATTGCCTACGGTGACGAGAAGAACCCCGTCCCGAGTCGTTCGCTAGCTTCGCTGAGATCGCCCGCGAGAACTACCTCTTCGGCAAGGTCGAGGGCTCTTCCCTTCCCGAGCTCCCAAGGGCACCAAGCTCCCCGCTGTCGTCCTCTACAAGAAGTTTGACGAGGGCAAGGTTGTCTACGAGGAGACTTCTCCAAGGCCGACGTCGGGACCTTACCGGTGGGCCCTCCAACTCGGTTCCCTCTTTGACGAGATTGGCCCAAGAACTTCGCCAAGTACGCCGAGTCTGGTCTTCCTTGGTTTCGTCTTCATGGACCCCAAGGACGAGGACACCGTGACAAGATCCGCAAGGAGTCGAGCGACCTCTTCAAGGAGTTCCGCGGCAAGGTCAACTTCGTTGGATTGACGGCGAGAAGTTCGGCGAGTACGGCAAGTCGCTTGGTGTCGCCCGAGTCGCAGCCCGGCTTTGTTATCCAGGACCTCCAGGCTCAGACCAAGTACCTGATGCCTGAGAAGTTCAGCGCTTCTGGTCTCGCCAAGTTTGTCAAGTCGTTCGTCGCCGGCGACGTCTCTCCCCACGTCAAGTCGCAGCCCGTCCCTGAGTCGCAGGACGGCCCCGTCTACAAGCTCACTTCGCTTGACTGGGACACCTCTTTGGCACAAGGAGAAGGACGTTTCGTCGAGTTCTACGCCCATGGTGCGGACACTGCCGTGAGTTGCCTGACTTTGTCCCGATCTGACTGTCGAAGAGCGTCTTGCCCCTACCTGGGACACCCTTGGCGAGCGTTACGCTAACTCGAACGTCATGTGAGTCTTGAGCATCTGAGAGGAGCATCACGCTGACATGCAGTGCCCAGATGGACGCCACTGAGAACGACCTCCCCGCTGGCCTTCCCTTCCGTGTTGAGGGCTTCCCCACTCTCAAGTTCCGCCTGCGGGCTCGACGAGTTCCTCGACTACGAGGGTGACCGTCTTGGAGAGCCTTGTCGAGTTCGTCGACGCCAACGCAAGGCCGAAGGTTGAGAAGAGGAGAGACGAAGCGCGACGAGCTCTAAGCTAATTGTAAAACATGCATCTCTCCCTACCGCATCTGCGGAGGAGGTATAATGATTAGTACTGATACTGGTTCTAAGCTGGTACAAATAACTCATCCCACGAAGCTTGACGCCCTCTTGAGGCGAGATGACGAGTCCAGATCAACCAGAACGTACGGCGACCACAAGTGCCTTCGCGAGCGTCTTGGCGTGCCAAAGCGTCTCAGCGGTCTCAGCCTTCTCGAGTATTGTTTGGTGTCGCCGTTGCGCGTCGCGGAACTGGCGATGCGCCAGCCTGCGTGACAATGCGCGGTTGACTCGGGAGATGCGAGGCGGCGAGCTGGGCGGCGTAGTCGGTACGGCGGCCAATTCCGACGGTGTAGGGCTTGGGACAGTGATGCTGACTTGCCGAGCAGCCCGCGCCATACGGATCGACTCGCGGTACCCGTCGACACACCTCCATGGCGTCCCACCAAGTGAAACCGCGAATGCCGTCGGTCGACGCTCTGTGGGCCATCTCCTCTCTTTGCGTGTTGTGTGCATGCCTCGACCAGTAGGTCGGCATACCCATTCACGCATGTGTCGAACAGTGGCCCGGTCGTGTCACGGCAAATGGTGGGCCACGTGCGTGACCGGTTCTCCGATTGAGCGGAAGAGGGAGGAGCAAGCCGTCTGCTTGTGCGACACAAGGTCCCTTGTGCCTTCGGCATCGAGGCCGACAACGGGGAGGCCGGAAGCCAGTGCCTCGAGCACGACCTGGCCGAACGTTTCTGTGAAGCTTGGGAAGGCGAAGACGTCTGCCGAGGCGTAGCACTGGGCGAGCTCGAGGCCTTGGCGGTGGCCCATGAATGTCGCGTCGTACTTCTCCTCGGCGCATATCGACTCGAGCTCGGTGCGTGCTGGTCCGTCGCCGACGAAGACCAGCTTGGGGATGTGGGTCGCAGGGAGGAGAGTCCGCAGGCGACCGTACGCCTTGAGGAGGAGGACAAGGTTCTTCTCCCAGGACACACGGCCGACGTAGAGCAAGACGATACGGTTTGGCATCGACTCAGGTTCGGCAGTGATAGCGGCCGCGCCTGCTGGTGTCACGACAGGGCTAGCAGGAGGTGTGAGCGGGAGGCTCGCCTTGCGGCCGGAGAAGTGGGTGCCCTGGGACGAGTCGATGTGGCCGGGAGCATCTCCGACGCCCCAGAGCGCGCGCATCTTGGGACACCGCTGGGCGCGGGAGAACTGCGACAGGTCGACACCGCGAGGCCACAGACGGACATTGTTGAATGACTGTCCCTCGAGCATCTCCTTCGTCGACGGGGATGGGCAGAGGGTGAGTTTGGTTCTGGGGTCAGCAGGCGGGGCCTTGAGCGCATGGACTTACTTGGAGTAGAGCCACTGCTGGAGGCGCCACATGAGTGGCTCGAGCCACGACATGCCAAAGAGGGTGGCGTAGGTCGCGAGGTTGGTGTGGTAGCTCGCGACAACGGCACCACTGATGCCGGTGCCGATCGCGGGTCCGCCCTCGCCCACCCAGTCCTGGCCGGCCCAGCCGAGCTCCAGAGCAACAAGAGTCTGGGCGCCGAGCCAGATCGGGTCTACAAAGTGTACAACGTCTGGCTGGAAGTCCTGGATCGTGCGCAGGAACTTTGGCCGCAGGAAGTTGAGCTGTGCGTTAGGCTTGTTCTAGAAGATGCAAGTGGATACGTACCTTGAGGCCTGGGTAGACAACCAGAGGCACGCCGGCTGTGCCGACAAGGGGGTGGGATGCGTAGTGGCTCTGCGCGTCAGATTTTCGCCACCCGCCGTGACATACCATGCCTGTTCCCGGGCCGAGAAGCATGCAGCTGTGCCCCTCACGCTCGAGATGCTCGAGCAGCCGCGCAAGGGTACGCGTCACGCCGTCGACCTTAGGGAGAAAGTTCTCTGAGGCGATTAGCCGCTGTTTGGATGTTGCACGATGGAGGGCGCACCTGTAACAATCACGATCCTCAGGCCCTTGCGCCCTCTGGCACCCGAGATCCACAATTCACGCGCGTCCCTCTCCTCTGGAGTCATGTTGGGGCGCCATGGGACATGCGCGGCGGTGCTGGCCGTGTCAGCAGCGTCGTCCTCTTCGTCGGTGACGTTGGGCGGGAGAGAGGCCTCCGGTATCTCGAGGTCGGGGATAGTGTCGAGCGGTGGCGGGAGGACAAGGCCGTCGGGGCTGGCGAGTGGGCTCGGTGGGTGAGGCCGGCCTGCTGGGCGTAATGGTGTGTGGAGGGACGCGTCCGCACGACCCTGCTGGTCGAGAGAGACGGAACGTCTTGGGAGTAAGAGGGGAGTGGGAGCGACATGGTGGTCGGTAGGTGCTGGCGAGCTTTGAGCAAGAAGCGTAGTGTTGTCTCCTCGGACAGTGGCGAATACTGGTATAGGAGAAGCAGGGATACTCCGCTGTTGGGGGCTCTTGTGCAGCCTAAAGCAGCAGGTGATCGTCTGCCTACAAATGGACAATCTTCTCTATCGGATCGGCGTCGAGCACGCTGGGCGCAGTGGGGCGTAGAGAGGGCGGAGGAGGGCGCAGCGATGAACAGAGGGCGCAGGCGGTAGTAACTGGAGCTTGCGCAGATGCAAGTGAGTAGACGATGAGGTTAGAGTGTTCCATGGCCACAAACGAACCCGACGCCGCTAATATTTGTTGTGAACGAAGTGCGCGACGATCCGAACGCGCCGCTTCGCTCACGGCCGCACACGGCTCTCACGGGATTCAGGCCCCCGGCTAACTTGGGTCAATGCTTGCTTGGATGCTTTGATCAGAGTTAATGGATTAGACACGTTCGAACACACTCCGACGCTTGGGCTGCGAGTTGGCGCATACCGATCTGCGGCTGACGTTTCGTAACGCGTTAATGGGGGAAAACAATGCAATGAACGGTCCGTCGTAGGCAAACGTGTCTGCAACATCGTCGGAAACGTGCGTTCATGACGCTCTGTCGCGTCGTGCCTGGCCGCCACCCATTATGCGGGGTGGGCAATGACCGTGGGAGACCAAAGCTCAATGAACCTCCACTTCCGCGTTACGGCCTCTGCTTTCGATCATTTGTTTGTCTCTGTCTCGCGCAACTCGCCTATCGTGGCATACTTTGTGGATTTGGTTCTAGAGGCGTGCAGATCTTCACTGTCCTCTGTTCTAGTCTATTGGCTGCCCCCTCAAAGCACGAGTGAACTGCACAGATCGACAAAATGTATAGGCATTATTGCTGAGACGAGGCACGTCTACCGTTCTGCTGTTGCCCATTTGGTTCCGTCTTGGCGATGCTGCCTCATCCGACTCAAGTGGCAGCCGATAGCGCGTGACGTTGTTTTGCTCGCGGTCGGCCAACTGGGGACAGGGCCTGCTGCCAAGCAGCACACTCCAAGTACCATATACGTTACATCTTCTGGATTATGCCTCGTGCAACTATGTTGTCGGATTCCTTGGCAAGGGAGAAGCTCCCAGGAGATGATCACGGACCACAAGCCTCCGTTGCCAGTCTTGCTCTTGTACGCGTGCCTCTTGTCGATGATGAGTTGTGGATTTGTAGTTCCGTATGTGCAGGTTCGATGGCTGGGACGACAATTGGGGTGCGCGCGGCCGCCGCCGGCGTCACAACGCTGGCGTGCTCGCCAAGCTCTTCAAGCTGGTGGACGACTGTGGCGTCCTTTGCCACCGCCTCGATGGGCTCCATGCTATTGCCGCCCCGATGCTCTCGCAGTCCAGAGAGATCGAGTTCGACAAGCAAGTAAGCCGGCAGAACAGACGTCCTCGCGAACTCCATCATTGGCACAACTAGGAAGTTAGTCAATGAGGGAACAAGCGTACACTCGCCCATTGCGTGAAGGAAGGCGCCCAAACTCGACCAGCGCCACGTCTTGCGCCCGTAGTCCATGTTTGCGATCTCCACACAAATGTGCGGTGTGGAGTGCGTGGGGAAGTTGTGATTCTAGCTCCCGTCCACTAGCAACCGACGATCCTCGGTTACGTCCTTGAGAGATCGCGCTTTTTGCTCGGGCGTGGCGACTTTGCGCGAGCATAACGCCTGGTTGTATGGCCCGAGGTGGTTGAGAAGGTCTGCGATTAGCCTTGTGTTAGATCGGCTTGGTGAATCAAGACTGACAAGATCTGGCAGTTGGTGACCTCTGGAAGGTTGCCCGCCTCCTAGAGGTTGTAGGCTACTGGAACGACCGCAACGTTGCCGGCGACATGGAGCGGAATGGGCGAGATGACACCTTCGTCGAGATAGTGGATTTGATCTGCCGAGTCCAAAGATGGGTGCATCGCCCCGATGCGATCCTTGAACTTGAAAGGACGCTTGAGGCAGGCGCCACTAGGGAATCATCATCGATGCGGTCCCCGGCTGGGTCCAGAGCAAGCCCCTTACCTTCGAGCCATGCTGTGAGAGTGCCACGAAGGTAGGAGCTGGTCATGTCGCCATAGCAGACGCACGCCTTCGCCAGAGGCGCATCCATGTTCTTCTTGGTCGGCGCCATTGCAAACAGACTCACAAGATCGGCCATTGTCGCTAACTTAATGTTCTGTGGGGGCGATTTGAGCTTTGACAGGCTCTGCTTGTCGCTCGCGAGTCGGGTCTCAACCGTAGCGAGCTGTCCACCGCGTTGACGAGGACCTACACGACATCGTCGATGGTAGTGCATATCTCCAGACGTACACAGTCGTTCTCGTCCTCCTCGTGCCCAACGGCCTCTACGAAGTCGTCCATCGCGTCGTCGTCCTCCAGGCTTATGTCGTTGTAGATCTCGGCCGACATATTATCGTCCGCCCCATCCCCCTCGTCGTCGGCGACGGACAGCTCATTGGGAGGGCGTGAGGTCGATGTACCGGAGTAGCGCCCGTTGGTAGAAGTAGCTAACGGGTGAAACAGAATCAATATCACATCACGTACCAGTCGGCCCGCTCCTGCGTTGGCATTTGGGTTTGGGTGTGGCGATGAAGCGGCGGAAGCTGATGGGTTAGTTGACCTATACGTCGTCCACCTACTGTAGAGTGAGATCAGGGCGCGAGTACCAGTTGGATTTAGTAGGGACAAGCCAGCATGAGAGGCTAGTAGTATGGGCTGCGGTGATAGGAATGGTGGTAGACAACCCTGCGGATCCGACGGCCGCTACAGGTTGTTCGGCGACAACACGAGAGCCGATGACATGGTCTTCTTTGTCCGCTTGGTCTGGACCCGTTTGGTCGAGCTCTGCCACAACAAAACCCCTGTCCGAAGTGACATCGAAAGTGGCCTATACTTTAAAGCTCTCTTGCGTCCTCGCCCCATTACTTCGTCAGTAATAAGCCTAACGCAGTATCTACTTCTTCAAGGCGGTACAGGAAGGGAGATTGTTAGAAGGTCAATGAGTAGTGGTTGTGGCATTTGTCCTTCGATCTAGAATGCCACGAGCACCATCACACTTGGAACGGGGTCTCCATGGAGCCTGGAGATTCCACTTGCCTACCGCACCGCAGGCACGGTTCCGAGTCTCGCGGGTTGGTACCGAACTTGGCCGAGGCACAAAGCTCACACCCTGGGATAGCAGAGGGGCATAAATAAAGGATGATTGGGCGAACCAGGGAGGATTACAAACCACGACGGTGTTGAGCGGAGGTAGAGATTGTGGCAGTTGTCAGTTCCCAATCAGAAAGCTCATACAAGATCCGTCCCTGGGTACAAGTCCCTGCCGTACGGTTACTCTCGCTTCCCACTCGCACTCTCAAGCGTTAACCGACCTTGATCAGAGCATAGGATTGGTTGAGACGCTTGATGTCAGGAAGAACTCCACAGTGCTCAGGGTTTCAACCAGCAGTAACAAGAGGTTGCTTGGCTCTTGCGCCCTCAAGTGCGGGTCAACACCGGTCTGCTCAAGTGTGACCGGACAAATGGGGGAAGGGAAGGAGAGGAGAGGAAACACAGCCCAAGCGCAACAAAGGTTGCACCCGCGCGTTGTGCCCGTTGCCCGCCCCTCTTCCCCTCTGCTGGGCTAACCTCGCACCTACCGTCTCTGTTCCTCCTTAAGCAGTTCCCACCATTTTCACTTTGTTCTCTTTCTCCACCCACACTTACATCTTTTTCACCACCAACCACCAGCTGCTCACCACCACAAACGACATCAGCAGCTCTTCGCCTCTGGCAGTACCCTCTTAACCTCTCCAAGTGTCTGATCACCTACATTCGAATTACAGTACTGTTATTCACCATGTTCTTCAGCGCCTAAGCTCCCCTTCCAACAAGGAAGCTCCCAATCGTTCATCAAAACGATTATTCAAACCACCTCCTCCCCCCTTTCAAAGTCCTCCTCTGAACCCCCACGGTTCTAGTTGCCCATCATGGCGTTCCCCACTCCCACCTTCTGTCCGACCCAACAGTCTCCCAGCCTCCCCCTCCCTCTGGCATCTGCCCAGACCTCCTCACAACACGTCCTTAGTCCATTCGTCTTCGCGGGACCTTCCCCCAAGCTCAACGTGAGTTTCGACTCGAGTCGCGTTTCAGACCAAGTGCTGACCCTTGTTCCCGTTTTTTTTTTGCTTCCGTCTACCGTTTTGCCACTACAGTGAATTTACCTGTCCACCGGCATTCCGACCCTGACCGCCACAAACGCGGATCCCCTTCAACCGACCCCATCCCCCAACCCATCTACCAACATGCTTGACGACCTTTTTGTTTCGTCCGGTACCATTGACTGGGACCAGTTCCTGGTCAAGGACGCCGACTTGTGTCGGGTGGCGCTATCGACAACGACAGCGACCACTCGCCCGCGTCGGCTGTTCTTGGTCTCGCGTCGCAGCCCGCGTCGCCTGCCTCGAACTCGTCCACCCCAAAGTCTACCGACTCTGAGCAGAGCCAGTCGCTCGACGTCTCGAGCGGCTTTGGTCTCCTCGACTTTGACTTGACCTACCTGCTTCGGCAGGTATGCCCATGACCCGAGTGACATCCTCGACTCGCTCGCGACTCGGATGTCACTCTGAGCGCAGAGCCCAGCTTTTCGTCTACCTTCGGCGCCACTCTCGGTGACTTCGGCAACCTCACGGCGCTCAGCGACGACACTGCTTCTCAGCTGCAGATCGGCAACCTTCTTCGCCAGCTGCGGCACCCGCCCCTACTCCGCCCCGCGCCTACTGCCCGGTCTCTCGGAGGCTTTGCCGCTCTCGGCTGGCCTCTGTCGGGCACTGCGGCTACCGCAACCCCTGCGGCGAGTCTCCGGCTGTGAGCTCCGTTTCCATGAAGCGTAAGAGCTCGGAGACCGACGCTGAGGACTCTGCGCCAAGCGCGCTCGCGGCCGTTCGTCCGCCTCCACTCCTCCTGTCGCAAGCGCCCATACCGTCGCCAGTCCAAGAATGGGCTGAGCCTCTCTCAGCTCGCTGCGGCTGCTGCGTCGGGTTCGCCTCTGGTTGTCGACCAGAAGCTCGCTGTGTTGACACCCCAAGATCGAGCCGGAGGAGAAGGTCGACCTCAGCGACGTTCGTCTCACTTCGACTGGCAAGCCATCCACCGCCCGTCCCAAGGCGGTTGTCCCGAGAAGTACATGAAGAACGGCGAGGCCAACCATCACTGGCATGACCACCGAGGAGATCCTCGCTTCCCTAACTGGGAGTCTCTCATGGAGTGCGTCGACGAGGAGCACCGCGCCGGTGCGGAGATCTTCGGCAAGATGATCACCGAGAACCGTGACAAGGCCAAGTGGGCCGCCAAGAAGTCGCGACGAGCGCAAGGCAAGGTCGAGACCTCGAGGGCCAGGTCGACGCTCCAGACCAAGATCAACGGCATGCGTGGCCTTCTCCTTGGCCTCGTTGGCCGCGGCGTCGTCCTCTCCGAAGTCGAATCGTTCATCTAAGCGTTTCGTCATCGTCATAGTCAAGGTGTCCTGCAAAGGCGCCTGCTCAAGTTATCAAGCCGAACCGGCTTGACAAGTCCCTCCGTCCCGGTATTCCTGCGGGTTCTGCCGGCGAGACAAGTATCCAGGGCAATGATGGGTTGTCCAAAGGATGGAGACGCGCCTCGACGGCTGCTGTCTTCGAGCTGTTAGACGAGTGTGCGCGCTCGCAAGCTCCCCAAGGTCGCGCACGTCTTCGCTGCAAAGCGCTGGCGTGTGCTTTTCTCTGCTCGCCTTTCCTTTATCGACCAGTTTAGTTTTCGTTTCACAACCTTCTGCCGGTCGTCGTCCAACACCCTCTTACCTTCAAAACCTGCGGCTCAATGCAGGACCGGACGCTTGTCGTTCCTGACGTTGGATCGAGACCTGGCTCCTTCTTAGTTTACCTTAGTAACACTCTCTTTTTCTTTCCATGCAGTTAATGTCGAAGCTTGAGCGGACTTGTTAGCAAGGTTCGGTGGTAGTGGGGAGTGGCAGGCCCAACGGCGAAAATGACTGGAATGTAATAGCCGGAACGGAATGTATCACTTACCGGCGGCATGTGACCCGGTTTCGAAGGCGACGCGTATGTTAGTGACGTTCGTCATGCGCCTGTCCTCGTGCCCACACCTATGCTGCCCCTTGTTCGCACGACATGAGCTTGTGACCTTCGGGGTGCTGATCTCAACTCACACTTATCATCTATCATCTGCTTCAAACGTCTTCAACGCCATGGGAGCCAGCAAGAACGAGAGACCCGACGACGATGTCATGGACCTGCTCGACGAGGTCTGGGAAACGATGGCGAACGCGGGCTGCACAATGATCGAGATGGTCGCGTCCCCCTTCACCGGCACGGCATGTTCGTTCGCCCACGCGGCAACTGAGCGTGAGTAACCCTTCTGTCGCACGAGCTGACCATTAGCTGCCGCCCTCCCCGGCTCCTGCAGCACCGGTCGCCGCGCCCCCAACCCCTCCTCGGCCAGTCGCCACCGAGCCGCCTCCCCGTCCCAATTCACCTATCCCCCGCCCACCCTCGCCACCCACCTCCTCCACGGTAACCGGGGTCACGACACCCGCTGTGCCCGGCGGCTTCGTCGGCCTCGCCGCCGCGCACCCCTACTCGACAGCCTTCCTCATGGGAGCAATGTTCACCGGCTCGTGCCTTGCTGGCGCGGCCGCCGCCAACTACGCCTTCAAGCGCAGCTTGATGGGTGGTGCGCGTGCCGTTTCAACAGCCTCATCTGCAGCGCAGCGAGGCGCGGGGGACGTCGCGCGGTTCCCTGTGCTTCCGGCGATTGGGCCAGAGTTCGACGCGCGGCTGGCGAAGATGGAGGCGCTTCTCCGTGAGGTGCAGAAGGGGCAGCAGGCCCAGCACGACGCGCCTTCCAGTGTGGCGACACCGACCCAGATTGACGAGGCCGTCCTCGCGCCGCTGAAGACGCAGATTGCCGAGCTGGATTACAAGGTCGCCGCCAGCTCTGGCCTGCAGCGCAAAATGCTCGCCACACTGGACTCCGTGCGCGAAACACAGCGATCGGAGCTGATCCAATTGCGCCAAGACGTGAGTGAAGTGTGAGAGTTGGTGGGATGCTGATGACAGATGCACGACCGGTTGAGCGAGTCGATCCGAGCGTACTCGTTAGGCAACGAAAGGATGAAGCAGTCCACCAAGGCCATGTCGCTAGCGATGCGGGAGAGCGTCAAGCAGGACATGGCGGCTGTGGTGGGTTGATGGTCGCGTGACGTCGCTAACGTCAGCTTGAGAGCGTTCGGAACCTAGAGCACACGCGCACTGCAGTCGCCCCAGCGCCTCAGCCAGCAGCTGCGGTCGTGGTCAAGGATACCCCACCGGTGCCTGCGCCTGTAGCAGAAGGCGAATCGGCAGTCACGCCGATGGATGTTAACGTGGACTCCGCGATCGAGCACATTACTGGGGTATCAGAGCAGCCGAGACGGCCAAGTCCAAGGATGCTGCCACAGCCGCCGCGATCCAGAACATCATCGCGGAAGTCAAGGCTGCCGAGCCGCTGCTCGCCGAGCGTCTGGGCGCGGCCTCGGCCGAGTGGGCGATGATCAAGGCCATCAAAGCGGCCGAGCCATACCTAGCCTCGAACGAGCCCGGCTCCGCAGCCGCCAAGATGCTCTTCGCAGTGAAGGCCGCCGAGCCGCTCTCCTCGCGCCGCATGGACGCCGCGGCGGCGTGTGGAACATCGTCCTCGCTGTCAAGGAGGAAGCCGCGCCTCGACCACTCTGCGCCGATCAGCCCGGCCGAGTGGAACATCGTGCGCACAATCAAGGCGGCGGAGCCGTACCTTGTCCAGGACCTCGACATGGGAAACACGGCGTCCAAGCTGCTACGAGCGGTTAAGGCGGCGGAGCCGCGCAAGCCACGCTTCGGAGCGAGAGCGCCAAGGAGAAGATGCTCAAGAGCGTCAAGTGGACCGAGCCGATCCGGCGCCGCCCAGCAGCAGCTGATGCGGAGCGGAGCCGTCGACTTCGGCCGCAACTGCGGCCAGTGCAGTCGCGTCTGAGCCTGTGTCCGGTTCCGAGACTTCTACTCCAGTTATCGAGCCTAAGGAGCTAAGGAGGCCGTTGATCCGGAGCCAACTTCCACCTCCAGGACTACTAGCTCGGCTGACCAAGCCCCCACCAGTGCAGAGTCGCCGCCTGCGACCTCCACAAGACAGCCGGAAACCAATGCAGAAGCAGAGCCCGCCCAGCCCGCCGGCACGTCTCCAAGCAGCCCGTGCGCTACCTTGGCGTGACGGACTCGGGCGAGTGGAAGTTCACGCTCGTCTCGCAGCCGGCACGATTCAACCCAAGGGCGACACCCTGCAGATCCAGTCACGCGAGATTGTACTCTGCCGCGAGTCTCAGAGATCCTGGGCAGGCGACCTCCTGTCCCTGTGGCATTCGTGAGTCTTCCTCTTCGTTTTTGCTAACGACCAGATCCGTAGCATGAGCTGGTCGTCGGGCCGTTCACCACCCGCCGTCATGTTCAACCCCGACGTCGACATGGTCGTGCTCGACGGCGCGTGGTGGCGCGTCAGCCGCGACGGGGACGTGTACACGTTCGCGAGAAGGTCGCTGAAGACGCCGACTAAAGGGCGTCGTGACGATCAGAAGTATCAGAAGTTAGTGAATCAAGAATAAAGGAAAGAAGACTGCTTGTTGTGCTATCCCGTCTCTAAATGTTGCTATGAATGATCCTGTTGAATGTCTACTCGACGAGCTCACGTCTTCATATCTACTCGATAGCATGATGTGACCAGTCGTAACCGGCCGCGAGTAGGGATGATATGAGGAATGTACTACGACCGACTCGACGAGATTTATGCAACTGACCCGTGGCCTCCACCCGGCTACGCCGGAAGTTGGACGGACGGCCAGCACCGATGCCCCGGATCCGAGGTTGTCGAGGCTCGACAACTCCTTCAGTTTCCGATCCACACTGCAGTCGCTCACTTAAGCCAACCCTCGCCCCTCTCAACTGCACACTCGACCCAGCACGACAGCCATTCATGCCTCCTCCGCCCCACCTCACCCCTGCCAGCTCGCCAAACAGGCGGAGCGCAAGCAGCCAAGCTCGCGCGCAAGGCTGCGCTCGCTGACGTCAACCCGGCAGATGACCCGACGAGGCCGCGCGGCGGCGTATCATCCAGCGCAAGTGGATCCCTGTTGGCTCTGTCGAGAAGGGAGACGGGACTCAGACTGCGCGCGTCGTTACGTGGAATGTGGTTGCGCTGAGTAGCGCGCGGGACATGAACTGACCGATAGATGCTGGCGCAGACGCTTGTTCGTGAGTCGACCGTTTAACTCTCGATGCCTGATATGTTGTCTGACACTAGGCCGCGAGCTCTTCCCCGGCTCCGACTGCTTGCGCTGGGGCGACCGTAAAGCGATGCTGCAAGCTGAGATGGAGACTCATCGCGAAGCGGACGTCATCTGTCTCCAAGTATGTGGCCTCCCAGTAGGTTGGCTGACAGACAGGAATGCGACCGGCTGGCTGACATGCGCGACTCCGTCCCAGAGCACGAGGCTGTCGAGGCGCGCGGCGTTGGCAAGCTGCACGGCCTCGTCGTGCTGTATCGCGCCTCGAAGTGGACTGCACGCGTGACCCGCGCAGTCGCCCTTGATCTCGAGCTGCTGAGCCCCGAGGCCAGCGGGCCTATTGCGCAGCGCGGCGTCTCTCGTCAGACGAGGAATATGGGCTTGGTCGTCGCGCTGGAGAACAAGGCGAAACCGGGGCAAGGCTTCATTGTCGCCACTACCCATCTGTGAGCAGCTTCCACGACATGGCTGACGGCAGGTTCTGGCATCCCAAGTTCGAGTACGAGCGTACCCGGCAGATCATCGTGCTCGCGCGCGCCATCCGCAAGCTGCAGCAGGAGGAGGGTCTCGAGTCTTGGCCTGCCATGCTGGCAGGAGGTGAGTCTCAGGTGGTTGGGCTATGCTAACGGCAAGATCTCAACACTCAGCCCGCCGAGTCGGCGTACCAGATCCTGGCGGCACCAGGAGACATCTTGCATCCCTCCATGGCGGAGTCGATGAACATGTCGCGCCTGGTGCACACCAGTGTCGTCAAGGTCGGCGAGATGCCCTCGGAGTCTGAGCCGCCCTCGCAGTCGGGGAGCGGCACAGCGACGCCCGTAGCCAAGGAGAAGGATGACGAGGACGAGCTGCCAGATACGGATGAGCGGTCCATTGCCGGTACGCGCCCGCCTACTGATGCCGACGGTATCAGGACGCTGGAGGAGCTGCTTGTCATGGCCCAGGAGGTGTTGCCTGAGCCTGCGCGCAGCGCTTACGGGACTACGAAGTGGGGAACTGAGACGTACGCGGCTCGCGGAGGGTTCAAGGATGGAGCTACTGGTGCGGGTGGGAACGAGCCTGCGTACACGTGCTTCACGCCATTGTTCAAGTTGACGCTTGGTGAGTGCAGCCTCGGTGCTTCGCTGACAACAGACTATCTCTTCATTCTTCCACCGGGCAAGGCTCCCCGGGTCGAGTTTACTGAGCTCCTTGAGCCCCCAAATGTTGAGGAACTGGGAGAGGGACTGCCACGCAAGGGCATCTCCGCTAGCGACCACTTGCCATTGGGCTGCGAGTTTGTGTGGACGCCAGCGGCGTGATCATAGCCAGGACTAGACAACCATATGCATATGACTACCGAGGCCCTAAGCACAACAGAGGGAATCATGCCTTACGCAGGAGCGTAAATACCCACTTTGCTCGTCTTCGCCTTCATCCGCATCAGGCTCAGACACAGCTCCAGCCCGCACCTAACTGGATCCAGCACGACCATGCCGGGATGGCACGCCTCGGCAATAGCCTGCTCCAGCCCGACCATCCCCGCACACCCGAGCACAATCACGTCCGCTGCCCTGCGGTCCTGCAGCACGTCGGCCGCAGCCGTACACAGGACCTTGATGACGGAGCTGCGCGGGAGCTCCTCGAGGTCAAGGACCGAGAGGCCTGAGCTGACGATGCCGGCCGCATTCTTCTTCGTCAGCCCAAGCGCAGCAACGTCGTGCTCGAGCAACGGCTCCCAACGCGGCGATGTGGTGAGGATGCCCACGCGCGAACCGAGCGACGACGCGAGGAGGAGAGGCGCTTCGAGGATGGAGATGACGGGGGCGGCCGAGAGCTCGCGCAACGCGTTGACGAGTGGGTGGGCCGAGAAGCAAGCGACGATGAACTGCGGTCAGTGGATGAGGAGGGAGAGGGACTCACGCCGTCCCACTTGTCGACATGGCCGCGCAGCTCGGCCAGACACGCGGCGGCAGAGATGACGCTGTCGGTGCTCCCTTCGATAGAGGCGGGAGCGTGGGCTGCGGGCGCGGTGTAGAAGTCGAGCTCGACCTCGTCGGTCTTGACTGCGCTGTGCATGGCCTCGGTGAATGCCTATCGTCAGCCAGTGCAGAGATAAGATAGAGCCCAGCCTACCTCGGTAGCGTTGGGGTTGATCATCAGCACGCGCGGCCGGCGCGCCGGATCAGGCGAGAGAATGAACGGCATGGCTGAGCTGGGGCCAAACTATGCGCTCGGAAAACTGGACGGCGACCTCGGGAGTGAGATCGCGTAGAGATAAGAGAACTGGTCGTCCACTGAGGTGAGATGGACGCGAGGATAGAAACGGCAGCGACGGCAATGACGAGGAGGAAGAAGTGGAGCAACACTCGCTGCTCACTCTGGGTCAGCCTGCTCAAAGCTGAGAGGGGTGAACGCAGTATTAACCCGGCGGCGCCGGTCCTCGGCATCACAATACTTGGATGGCCCACTTATCGCGCCGGAAGGGATGACCAATGTGGGCGCCAAGGAGGATTCCACAGGCACGGCTGGCGTTGGTTGGCCGATCGTGGCCGGGATAGGCGAGGTTCTAGAGCCTGTAATTGGCAGCCAACCACCGCTGTGCACACGATAACCACGCGTCAAGCGGCTAGGACCGAGTCACTGTTACAAGTCAGCAGCCAGTGGCCAAGCAGCCGTTGTTCCGGTCTGCCCTGGTCAGCGGTATGCTGCTGGTATTAAGCCTCCTCTGACTGGATAACAACGCCATATAGTCCGGGCAGCGCACCTGTACTCACCGGGCCCGAAGTTTGTCCGCCCCTGGCTCCGAGATTGGCGAGGCCAGTGGACGTACCTCCTTTCGAGTGGCGACAGCGCCCATGCAGGTAGAGTGGCAATATGTACATATGTATTACAGCTTCTACTGTGTAATTCCCGGTTGAACGGCTACGGAGCCAAGTTCTCTAGACAACAGTAGCCAGTCTAGACCAAACGCCTCCCACCATCTCAGACCTTTACGTTGCGAGCCTTGCCCCGCTCCGCAATCATCTTGGACATCTCGATGCCCTCCGGCGTGCCAAGGTCACGGAATCCCTTGACCACACCGGACCAGTCGCCGTCGCCCGACTCCTGGCTGAGCTTGAAGCGGCCCTCGATACGGTCGATCTTGATCTCGATGCCGATAATAGCCTTCTTGAGCAGGTCTGTGTACTTCTCCGGCGCGTCCGAGACCTTCCACGCCTTCTCGTGCCCCGCCTTGCGCTCCATCATGTCCGTCAAGTCGCTGATCTGCTGACCGAGGAACGAGCCGGCCTCCGCGTCGTTCTCCGCCAACACCCGGATCTTGCCGTACACTTGCACGGCGGCGTAGTTCCAGGTGGGCACGACCTTGCCCGTGTCGGGCTTGGTCTCAGTGTAGAACTTGGGCGTGACGTAGTGGTGGACGGGGGCGTTGAAGAGCACCAACACCTCGTCGGGGAGGGTCGAGTCGGGAGACTCCGCGGCAGCCGCGCGGAGAACCTTCGCTTGGGGGTTGGCGCGCGCCATGTGGGCGCGAAGAACGCCTGGAGAACCGTCGGCGCCGGCATCGAGCACGAAGGGCATATGCGTTGTTTGGATAGTAGCGGCAATGTCGCTCTTGATCGCAGTCGTCATCTCCCCCAGAGGGTAGGTGCGGACGAAGTCCTGGAGGACGCCAACATCAAGCTCCGCGTGGACGGGACGGATGTACATTGTGGAGCGGAGGCTGTGGCGGAAGCGAAGGACTAAGGAGAGGCGTGGAATGGTGCTAGGTCTTGTCGCTAGGCGTTATGGGGTCATATATGAGGCAGGAGAAGATTATAAAGCCGATAAAGCTATCGAAGAGCGGATGTGGGCAGGCATGGCGAAGATAAACGCGCTTGACGACTCGTTAACGAGTCAACAGGGGAGTCTCCGCCTCCACCTCCACTTTTTTCTTAAGCGAACTGTGGAGACCCCGGAAGCGCATCCGGCCACTGACAAATCTCACATTTCAAGCTCCGTGCATATGTAGCCGCGTTTCGTGCACGAAGTCGTAATACAAATCTATTATGTAACCTTGTCAATCCTAAATAAGCCAATCGCGGATAGACAGGAGAGCATCAGCCCAGCCTTGGCCCTGCTCAATCTCCTTGAAGCTGTCGACGTTCTCGCCCTCGATCTGGGCGTGGAGGTGCGGGTAGCCTGTGAAATTTAGCTTAAGCTTGGGAGACCGGTGTACGACTCAGGCATGCGGTGGCCGGAGCCGGTGCCATAACTCACTCTCGCCGCTGGACGTCCTGTCCCAGCTTACACGCTTGAATGCCGAGAGCCGACCGTAGTCGAGACGGAGGATGGCAACCGAAGGCGTGTCCGCGAAGAAACGCTTAAGAACGCCAGGAACCTGCTGGGCGGTCGACATGTGAACAAAGCCGTCCTTGAGGTCGAGCTCCGTCATCATGATTTGGTCAGACGCCGCGATCGGCTGATTGAAGTAGAACCTACATGTGTTAGCAAATGAGTCATGTTCTCGTCATTGTTAACCCAGGCGCTTCCCACATCGACCGCTTTGATCGGCTACCCCAGGTAGTCTGTGCTACGCTACACACCATCCGAGATTGCTGGCCGGAGGCGACATGCTCTGGAGACAACACCTCTCGGGCGGAGCTACAGCACTCGGCAGCTTGGCATACGTCTCTGTGGCGGAAGCGGTTCTGTGGAAAGCCGGCTCCGATGCCGGTTGTCACGACCCCTCTGACTACGCACGCACGAACCCCTCCTGCCGCGCACGGATCACGGATCTCGACACTGATCGTCACGCTACTCACCGGCTGTCGACCGAAGCCGAGGGGATGATCTTGTAAACGTATTGAGGTTGCGCCATGTTGTTGAGTCGACGAAGTGATCTGAACATGAAATGGTGGAAGGTTGGATTGAAGCGAATGTGTCACGGTGGGTGTTGTTGATCGGACGTGGCGTCGATCCTTTGAGGCCCGTGCCACGGTACGGGACTGATGACCGCATCTCAATTTGCCACCAAGCGCGCTGGCGCGTAAGCTCGGCAGCGGCCACGTGGAATTACGTCACTGCAATTATTATGGTGACGCGCCCAGTCAGTGCCCAGCTTCCTGCTCCGACAATTCAAACCAGACGCGATCATAGCGAACCTCGACCTCCCACTCAAGCCGCGTACTAGCTACTTCACATCCGTTTAGGTCTGCAGAACTCATGCGGTACTCAGTGGAAGTTCAGGGCATAGACTGATGGTGGAGGCGGCTTCAGACCGCTCTGTCGGTGAAATACCCTTCGATTGGCCGACTGTGGCACTGGTGTAACAGTGGAGATTGCCATCTACCGACATGGCGAAACTGAAGCGGAAGCTCCGCATCGACGTTGCTGCCAAGATGGTCTCGCCCACTGGCATGGCGCGGATCGGCACATGTACGTTCCAAGCTGACAGCGGAGTCCAGAACGGAATGCAGAACGGGCACCAGTTGGGATGAGGAACGCAACAATGTGCACCCTATGAGGGCAGAAGGGCAGGAACGAGCTGCGATATGGCGCTGTGGGACTCGTGTTCCGGGCGCCTGTACAACATCCAGTCGCCGCCACCGCGAAGTGGAATCTCATCTTGCTACCGTGACGTGCTCGCTACGAAGGTGGGGGATAAGGACCACCAGGACCGCGTCACGGAACGGCCGTGCAAGGTACCATCCATGCCCTCTAACCCCAATTGGCCGAAATCGCTTGCCGCCACCACTTGCCGCAATGTCATGCTCCAAAATATCCTCCATTCCGACCTTCGGCCGCGGAGCGGGTCGTAGGTGCCACGTGCAAGTCACGTGATTACCACCTTATCCCATCCCTAGCACCGTCAATCCGCTGGCTTGCGCGGAGATTGACGGACGGCGTGTGGGCACGACCTTCGAGTTGCTCTACTCCTCCGTCACCGTGTAAATCCATGGACTCTATCATCGATACGCCGCGCATGGTGCGGTGTGACCTCCTACGCAAATCCTTCGTGAACGTATAATATACTAACCTGATCTGCGGCTGGTTGCTCCCCACTCACTCGCACTTGTCGACTTGTCTGCTCCACTGGCCCATTACCTGCCACTTGTTACCGCGTCTAATCGACTACCTACCCCACACACTACCGACCACAACTACCTTATCATGATCGAGCCTATTGAGGCTGAGATGGCGAACCCGCCTATCTACAACAACCGCCAGGAGGAGACTCTCCGCGACGAGGAGATCGAGCGCGATGGCGCCGTTGTTAGCAGCAGCCACTCCGAAACCAACACCCTTGCCGACCACGTCGTGTCTGAGAAGGCGAAGGGCCGTATCATTGTCGACTTTGAGCCTGGAAGCAAGGAGGACCCCCGCAACTGGGGCAAGGGCCGCAAGTGGTGAGTATAAGCTGTACACATGAGATCCTCGTAGCTGATAGGCAGGTTCTGCACGCTGTCATGTGCTCTGCTGTGTCTGACTGTGGCCCTCGGATCGGCTATGCCTACAGGCGACCTCCAGTCTATGCGTAAGACACTCCACGTCTCGAGCGAGGCCATCTTCTTGAGTATTACTCTCTTCGTCCTTGGCTTCGGTGTCGGTCCTCTTCTCTTTGCTCCTCGTAAGTTTGCCCTCACACAAGCTCAAGTACAATGCTGACAGACCCAGTCTCCGAGCTCATCGGCCGCAAGCCCGTCTACTGCATCTCCATCTTCTTCTACTTCATCTTCACTCTGCCATCTTGCCTCGCCCAGAACATCGCCACTATGCTTGCGGGCCGTATGATCGCCGGTATCGCGTCTTCTGCTCCCATGACCAACGTCGGTGGCTCCATCGCCGACGTCTGGGCCGTTGAGCAGCGTGGTATCCCCATGGCCATCTTCTCTTCGACCCTGTTCATGGGCCCCTGTCTCGGCCCTCTCTTCGGTGGCTGGATCTCGCTCAAGACCCATAACTGGCGCTGGATCTACTGGACCCTGTTCATTCTCTGTGGTGTCGTCTCGGCATTCACCTTCATCATGCCCGAGACCTACGCGCCCATCCTCCTCCGCCGCAAGGCCGCCCGTCTCAACAAGGAGAACAACACCGACGTCTACGTGTCCAAGCACGACATCGACAACGTTCCCTTCAAGCAGCAGGTCAAGACCTCCCTCCTCCGCCCCTTCGTCCTCATGTTCTGCGAGCCCATCATTCTGTTCATGTCCTTCTACCTCTCCTTCATCTACTCGCTCCTCTACGCCCTCTTCTTTGCCTTCCCGGTCGCCTTTGAGGAGATCCGCGGCTGGAACATCGGCATGACTGGTGTCTCGTTCGTCTCCATCATCATCGGTATCGCCATCGCCATGGCCGTCATGCCCATCCAGGAGAAGATGTACGCCCGCCACTGCCGCAACGGCCCCGTCCCCGAGGCCCGTCTCTACCCCATGCTTGTCGGTGCCGTCGTTATGCCCGCCTCGCTCTTCGTCTTCGCCTTCACCTCGTACGAGGGTATCCACTGGATTGGCCCCGCCGTCGCCGGTGTCATGTTCGGCTTCTCGATGCTTGTCATCTACATCTCGGCCAACTCGTACATTGTCGACTCGTACTCCAACTTTGCTGCCTCCGCTGTCGCAGCCAAGACTCTGATGCGTTCGTGCATTGGTGCTTCCGTCCCTCTCTGGATCACCCAGATGTACCACAACATGGGCTTCCAGTACGCCGGCCTCCTCCTTGCTTGTGTCGGAACCGCCATCGCTCCCATCGCCTACATCTTCTTCTTCAAGGGAGGAGCTGTTCGTGAGCGCTCGAAGCGCGCCACCAAGGGGTAATCGACTTGTACGCATCGACCCCTCATCATCGCCTTTCCCGTCTCCACATCCTCCCCCGCCTTATTGAGGGGAGCCACACATGAGCGCTACACGCGTATCACCAAAGGACGCTGAGGGTTTCGTTTTCTTGCATTCACCCCCATATCATTTCATCAGCATAGCATTCACATCATAGACATCATCATGCATTCGCGTATAATATTGAGACTGGAGCAGTACATGGAGAGAATACTGAGTCAGGCCATACGGCTCAGGGGAGTATACACAGATCACCATCTCCGGGGTAGGCTGTTGTGTCGACTAGCCAGTGTGTAGCAAGGCAGGCCGTCCAGCTGAGCTGCGTTACCACAATGACCAGCCTTATTTCCTGCAGAACCACGAGAGTCACTCTTTGTCGACTACCTGCTCACCAGTCATTGGCCTTCGCCACTGAGGGACAAGCTCAGTCGTTGTACAGCGGAACATCGTCTGAGCCAGAGTGCCACATCATCAGTCCCGTTCTCTAGGACGGCTACATCCCGCCACTGTCGTTTGTGCATGTCGGAGTGTACGTCATGGTCGGACCTTCTCAACGTCATCACCGTACAGCACCCGTCGACTGCGGTGTGACGACCATACGCCAGTGCGTTCAAGCTTGGCTGCTCGAGTGATTTAAGGATGGCTACAACCTATGAGTCTTCTCTTGACTCCCTTTCAGTTGACTTCAACTCTCCTCTTCACATTCTTGCACTTGGCTTCAACGTTGAGAACTGACGTGCCAGCGTCTGATAGGCGGGTCGGGCTATACGTATGTGATCACCTTGACAGAAGGAGGGCCATGGACAGTACGGGCGTAGCTGCGGATTGCGCTCAAACCATGCGGGAATGCTATGCGGATACCAGTCGTGGACCGTGCTCTCATTGTCAAGGGAATCCCTGCACGTACTTCTGTCATGGTGTGATCACACCTCAGCTTGAGGCTGAGGCCGGGGAAGCGCCGGGCGGGATATTGGCTATTTTCCGCCGCGCCGAGAACTACCGCCCTCCGACACCCATGCACGGGCCATACAATCATGCACAACCAAAGCTCATCTCACAAAAATGTTGAACTCTGACTGGGACGTGAGAACTCAGTGTTACATGCGTGGGGAGCCGTGGTTGGATAACTGACGGACGTGGCAAGGTAGAAATGTACCGAAACTCGGGCGTTGGGGAGTAGTGGAAATGAGCCGATGGCGGATGCGGCCTGCCCCCACCCGAGTCAAGCACGAGGAGAGGATTGGGGTCTTGGGATGTTCTTGGGATGTTCTTGGGAGACTGCGAGAGAGACGTAAATTCGTGGGTGAGGCTGTGGTGTTCAGTTCTGGGCGGACTGCGCTGTCGACGACGTGGGTCTGTGGATTGAAGGCATCGAGCCAAGCATTTATCGCCACCGACTTTCGTCCTGTTAAGTTTTGCTCCTCTCCGCATATGGTTTGCGGGTTTAGTCGTCTCCAAACGATGGTTCCAGTTCTGGCACTTGCGGATGATGCTTCGGAGGCTCACCTCGGGACAGCAGCTCCGGGTACTACCACGTCCAACCCTCGTGAGATAACGTTGCATCGACAGAGAACCACAGAAACCAACTACCAGGCATACTACTGCGTACTATACTCCCCTTTCACCTCGCTACCTTCGCCCACTAGCCCCCATCTGACCTTATATTGCTTTAGTTGATATAGAACGAGAATGTTAGATTAGAGCCGTGCGAGTGACAAGTTGGCGATGACCATCTCGCGAGGCTGTGAAGGCTGCAGACCCCCTTAGGTGGTGGCCTGGAAGCCTCCCTCGTCGAGGATGATGGCGCGAGCCTGCTTGGAAGCCTTGACGGGGTGGCGCTGCTCGTAGATCCAGTCGAGCTCCTCGAGCGAGCGGCCCTGCGACTCGACACCGAAGAAGTACCAACAGGCAGCCTCGATGCAGTCCCAACCGACGAAGACCCAGATGTAGTTGTGGCGGAGGTTCTGGAGTCCAATGGGGCCGGCGAACTGGTTGATGAAGCCGATGGCGGAGACGATGAAGCCCGAGGCAGCGAGACCCTTGGCGCGCATGGTGGTGGTGAGGGCCTCGACGGGGACGACACCCTGGAGAGGAGTGTAGGTGAACGAGTACAGGCAGTTGAAGAGGAAGTAGGCGGCGAGAGCACCCTGAGCGACCGACCTGTCGAGGGGCCCGTCGCCCTCAGAGTGGCCGTCGGCGTAGGCCTGGCGGTCAAGGACGGTGGAGAGACCAGCGTTGATGCCGAGGAGAGCCGCACAGCCGAGGGTACCCCATGGGAGGATGGCGCGACGAGGCATGCGGTCGGTCAAGGAGGCAGCGGTGAGAGCGCAGATGGCAGAGATACCCTGGTTGAGGAGGTTGTAGCCGAGCTGAGCAGCAACAGTGGTGACACCGAGGTTCTCGAAGATGATGGTGTTGAAGTAGGCGAGACCGTTACCACTGCGCAAGGTCAGCATTTGGACAAGGCCCCGAAGGCGCTGGGCGTTTGGATTAAGACGACTCACGTGAACTGGCCGAAGACACTGATCATGAGGACCTGGGCCATGCGCCAGCGACCGCCGTGCGAGAGGAAGAGCGGGCGGTAGTCCCACCAGCGCTTGTCGATGCCGTCGAGGGCAATGGAGGCCTTCATCTCCTTGAGCTCAAAGGCGACGAGGGGAGCGTTGGGGTCGTCGTTGCCGTGGTACTTGGTGAGGAAGTCGTGGGCCTCCTCGATGCGGCCCTGGGCCATGAGGTAACGAGGGGACTCGGGAACGAAAGGAAGGATACCGATGACGAGGAGACAGGCAACGGCCTGGAAAATGAGGGGAAGACGCCAGGACATGTGGCCGTTGATGAACGAGGTGCCGAAGGTGATGGCCGCAGCAGGGACCGAACCTGGAAGGAGTCAGTGACTGCAAAGGACTCAGCTGCGTCTGTGGGACTCACCGCCGAACCAGCCACAGTTGTAGATACCGGTGGCACGACCACGCCACTGAGGAGGGGCAACCTCCATAGAGTAGGCGGGAGCAGCGACAGTCATGATGGCAATGCCAAAGCCAAGAACGAAGCGACCGACAATGAACTGAACTGTTAGCTTGGCGCTGGGTGGCGAGGAGTTGAGTGACTCACCTGGCCGACATGGTAAGCAGTACTGGTAAGGATCATGCCAATGATGATGACCCAAGCTCCAATAAACATGGCTTTGCGACGACCGAAGCGGTCACTGCAGACAGCGGCGAAGGGGGCACCGATCATCGAGCCGACAGTGTAGAGGGAGAAGATGACACCAGTCATGGTACCGTCGTCCTTGATGGCGTGGAAGATGCCGTCGCGCCACTCGCCGAACTGCTCGTTGTACGCGGGCATTGCGAGAATGGCTAGAGATCAGCGCGTGCCAGACATAGCCAAAGCTCACCAGTCATGAGACTGCCATCGTAACCGTTCGCAAAGGCGCAGCAACAGGCGCAGAAGACGGCAAGGTAGAGCTTGATCGATGACTTCGACCAGCGAGGAATGTTGGACTGGGCGATAACCGACTGGAGCTCTTGCTGATGGTCAGTGTGGGCGCACAGAGATGGGTGAGACTCACCTCGCCGCCAGACTCAAGGTTGCCAACCTTGGTGTCCATGTGGACCTCGTACTTCTCCGACTCGGGAGTGTGGACGGTCATTGTTGATCAGAGGCTCAGTTGTTGTTGTTGTTGATGTTGTCGTAGTTGTCGAGCTTGAGAGGGCTGATGAAGACAGAGATGATGTCTCGCCGCCCTCCTTTTATCAGAGAGGCTAGTTCACGCCACCTGCTGTGGATTGAGTGGATTCCAGAGATGTATGCGCGGGCGGTCCGCAAAGATGTCGCGCGCCGGTGGCCCGTTACGCGTTGTCGGCACATCTCATCGGCTGGTGTCAAGAGGTGGCCCGGGAGCGGCCCCGGGGCGCCCAACTCCCCGCTCGGGGCTCGGGGGTTGCCAGTTCTGTAAGAATGGTTAACGAGTGGCTGGGCTGAGGGTCAGCCGTTGGGTCGCGCCGGCATCGGCTGGCCATCTAAGCCGACATGGTCGTTCGGAAGGCATTCACGGCCCATTATCTCGGATGGACATGTAGATGCTTAACCCTAGTGTGCCTTCTCTAGGCATGTGAGAGTGACCTCGTACCTGTCCCAGTTCGGCTGTTCTCGTCAGCTGTTCATGTCGATGACAAGGAGAAATGGGCCGATTCAAGATGCAGACAAGGATGCTACGAGACGGCAGCAAGCATTCGGCTGGTCGGTGCCTGAGCAGAGTGCCCAGATTCCAGGGCCAATCACGAGTTGCAGTCGCACAGACAATTGGCATACCGCGATGGTCGGCTTCGCCGGCCCAGAACAACAACAACAACGACAGTAGACGATGCATCGTGCCCAGGTTCTGCTCGACACCGCTCGACTCCTCCGCAAAACAGCGCCTCCAAGCAGATCTGATCTGAAAGACGAGCGGCCGTTCTGAGCGGCCATCTCCTCCAGAGAAGTCAGATTGAGCGGCCATGCCACGCGCGCCGCCGTCCCATCTACGCTTCGTGGCGCACAGTTGGCGAGCGGGCCTTCTCCAACTTTCCCGCATCCGCGATGCGAAATGAGAGCAAGCATCCGATCCCTTGCAAGCTCGTGTTCCTTAGGGATGCATACTATCATGCGCATCTCCCGATCATCGCAAGTGCGTGCTTGAGCTTAGTTGACACCTCTGTCATCGCGGATGACATCGGTGGGGAGTGGCGGTGGAACGCGAAGTCGCGCGTCGGCTATGGAGAAACGGCCCGGATAATAGGCCGACGTTCTATCCATGCCTCGGCGAGGCCATATCTCGAGCCACGCACACGATTCACTCCAGACTTCGGGCCAGTCGGGACCCTCCACTGACTGTTCGTGAAGATCGACGAGTTTGCGTCATGCCAAATGTGCGCTCCTCGGCGCGGCCCAAAGTGGTGTTCTCTGCGGGGCGAGCGAAATCGAACCGCGACAGCCGACGTCTGCACAATATTCTGAGTGGAGCACTTAACGGAGACACTGCTTGCGATGGGAGATGCTCTTCTGTGGGGCGCTTGGCTTGGCTTGGCCCTTCAGCGAGAGCCAGCTTCTGTCCTTCCCAGGTGGCCGCCGGCATTGAAACATCTCATCAGCTGCTTCGATGCATAGCAATGTCGGATTCTCGGACATTCAATGATACTCCGCCAGCCACGTGAAGATGCGGAACCAAAATGGCTGCCACTCACCCCTTTCAGTATAACTCCGCAACCCCGGCTCCAAACGAGCTCGGCGCCGTTGTACGACTTCGACGGAGATGATGGAGACTTCTCTCTTCAGCCCACTTCACAACAGCCAACGTGCGTATCCGACTCGTGACGGCGCCTCGGCACTCGGCCTCCGACTACCGGCAGTGACGAGCGTCGGCGACCGTCACCGTTCCCCATTCCCCTTTCGATCCTGTGCTGACGCTTTTTCTTTCCCTTCGGTTCTCGGCTCCATTTCACTTCGTGCTCTACTGCTCTCACTCCCGCCTCGAACCGTGACATTCCTTAACCTTCGCCCTACAGATGCGTGACAAGTGGAGGAAGAAGCGTATGCGCAAGCTCCGTCGCAAGCGCAGAAAGATGCGTGCCCGCTCCAAGTGAGTATCCTTGGCTGGAGAGCCTGCTTCCTCTATACTTGGAAACATGAACTGACAACCAGGTAAACGACTCGCAACGAATGATCCGTCTCTGTAATTCGCGACTGTAACGCCAATGGAGTCGACTGCTCCCGAGTAAACGGCGACGCTGGTGTCGCAGAAGGGTGTTACTGGATAGGTCATGAGTCGTCCACCCCCATGCCTAGTATTCTTATGAAATCGAGTGCGAGGCGACCATTGCTGCATTGAGCTTGAGTCGGGGCGCGTGGAGGAGGGGTTGCTGTGGCAGGCTTCAGTAGTGGGATCGTGGTTTCCGTTAGCGAGGGCGTCCCAGCACGGCTTGCTGCCGCAGCCATCTGTTCATGAGAATCTGCTCGTGTGACAACCCCTGGGTCATCACTTGCGAACGCTTGGCAGTCACACCGTCGTCGAGACGCCGTCACCTGCTCAGAATTTCCGGGGCGAGCAGTAAGCGGTGCGAGCAGCGTCGTTGTGGCGAAAGCTAGTGGCGTCTGACCGACGTCATGAACCCGGTCACGAGTTACTGTACAAGAATGCATTTCAAGATCTATCCCAAGTGACAAAACATATCGAACATACCTATCGCAGCGCCCAGCTGTGGCAAGTCAGCATCTACTTCTCGTTACTCGCCAATCGGTATCGCCACAACTCACGTCTTGACCACAAACAGGTCGTCCGGGAGACCCTGCTGCACCTCCTCCTTGACAACCTGCAACCCGGCCTCGTGGAACACCTCGAGCCACTTGCCGTTCGACCTGCCGTCAGTACCTCCCGTCAAAGAATTAACGTGTCGTACCTTGTGAGACTCGAGTCCTCCTCGTCGAGGAACTCGTGCGCGCGGCCGTCTGGCCCGTCCTCGCAGCAGTTCTCTTTGACGATGATAACGGGCGCGGCATACGCGTCCTTGTCGTCCGCCATATCCGGCTGGGGCGTGACGCGCAGCGCGGCCTTGGAGCGGCGGAGGAACGCGACGAGATCTGCATGCGACATGTGACCTGCCAGCGTTAGTTCCCTGTATCACCCAAAAGTATAGCATCACACCCACCCAAGCACCACTGGCACCAGATCCTGTCCATTAGCATTGGCCCAGCGTCGGTAACTCACACGTCGTACTCGATAGCACCCTCCTCGTCTCCAAGGGCACCGGCGTCGCCCTCGCGGACCTCTCCGACGAGGCCCTCGCTGGAGTGTCCGCGCGCCGGGTATGCCGGGTCGAGCTGCTGCAAGCCGGCCGCGACGAACCAAACACGCTTCCCGCGTCCCTTCTTCCACTCAGCCGTTCGGCGGGCGTTCTCCTTAGCCTCAGCCTCATCGCGGAACTTGCCGCCCAGACGGGGAAGTTCGCGCCACTCTCCGACCGCTGCTGCACGGTGCGCCTCAGTGAGGAAGTGCTGCACCGGCTCGGCGAGGACAACATCATCGAAGAGCGGAAGCAGGACGGTGGAGGTGACACGGCCAATCCCGGCACCAACATCGAGAGCAGTGAGACGGTAGGGTGGGCGAGGGGGCGGGTTGGGCGTCAAGGGGTTGGGGAAGGTCGCGAGCTGCGGCATGAGGGAGAGAATGAAGAGGCGCGATGAGAGCTGGTCGATGTGCGGCACAGGCTGTTGTCAGTGAGACTCTGGGGCTGAGGCTTGGATGCTTGGACGTACACCATTGCCGAATCCACCCAGAACACCATCGACGCTCGCCTCAATGCCATCCCAGTACTTGACACCCTTGGAGAAGTCGGGTCCGGCGGGGCCTTTGCGGAGAGCAGCGCCGACATTGGAGCGCGCGCGCTTGGACGAGTGCTAATCGGGTTAGTTGGTCCAAGTTGGGTTTATGCAAGCATACCTCGTCGTCTACAGACTACCAGTTAGCCAAATCCAGTTAAGTGTGCTCACCATCCTCGACGTTGTGTGCTGTGTTCGAGATAAACAAACGTGGCTTACAAGATCTGCGATGGGAGTGGACGACCTCCACCTTGGTATATGTGGGGGTCGAATAGAAAGTGAAAACATCGTGAATCGGCGACGGTCCAAATTATCGCCGATGACGCTAAAGTGGGAGGATCGACTGGAGATTTTGAGATTCCCTGGTTGCGACCCGTCGCTGGGACTGGCGGGGTACGACCAAGTCACTCGTGGCCAGCAGTGTTGCAACCCAACCGTCAAGCCCGACCAGTCTAGTGAGCAGCAACCATCCAACGACGAGCAACAGGTGCTGACCGAGTCTCTCTATCCCGCGCTCTTCAACTCGCTCTATCCATCCGCGTCGTTTGTCCAATTTCCCGCGTTGTCGCCACTGTCACTTGCGTGAAATTCTTCCCCTTCCCTCCCACTTCCTTCTCGACCTACTCTGCTCCTTTCGAACGTTCCGCGTAACAGCCAAAAATGGCGTCGACCATCCCCATTGTCAAGAAGAGGACGAAGGTGTTCAAGCGCCACCAGTCGGACCGCTACCACTCCGTTAAGGAGTCGTGGAGGAAGCCGAAGGGTATCGACAACCGCGTGCGTAGGCTGTTTGGAGAAGGGGCAAAGGAGGGCGGAGATGAAGGCAGCGGGTATGCGCGGTGATGGCGTGTAGCGTTGCTGCGGTCGTGGTTGCGGTGGGCGTGCTTAGCTGCTTCCTGTCAAGCTGCAAGCACCACCGTACGACCAGCGCTGTCCACCCCGCCCGCCTAGCTACTCTTCTGTGGCCCTCCTTGTCCTTCAGAGTGTCTCGTGAGAGCTCAACTAACCCGCCAGGTTCGTCGTCGCTTCAAGGGCCAGACCCCTATGCCCAAGATCGGCTACGGCTCGAACAAGAAGACCCGCCACCTCATCCCCTCGGGCCACAAGGAGGTCCTCGTCCACAACGTCCGTGACCTCGAGCTCCTCCTCATGCACTCCGGCAAGTACGCTGCCGCCGTCGCCCACGGTGTCTCGTCGAAGAAGCGCATCGAGATCGTCCAGCGCGCCAAGATCCTCGGCGTCAAGGTCACCAACGCCGCCGCCAAGCTCCGCACTGAGGAGGCTTAGACGACGGTTCGCGATGTATGATGACTGGTTGCATATACAGACGTTGGGTGCTGGGTGCGCCGCATTAGCATGCAGCATTCTTTAGGGCACGGAAGTTGGCGGGGCGTTTGCGAAGGTGGTGTCGTGTGGTGCGAGTCGCACGAGTGGGAAGGGTGGCGGAGGAAGATGATCTGCAGAGACTGCGTCAGTTCTTGCTCAGCTGTTCACCACGGAGTCCCATTGCGGCTTCCCCTTCATTGATTCACAAGTCAGAAGCCACGACGGTTGCTCTAGAGAAGTACGATGAGTGCGCTGTTTTAGTCACGATCGGCTACGTCTATCCGGCAGATACGGAGAGCTTTGGTAGATTGCTTGGCTTCCATCCCATGACATCTTGGCTCTACTACATCTACTTGAGATCCTGTATTCTCTACAACCCACACAACACTTCTCTCCAGACTTCCCCTTCCGCAATGTTCAGTGTCAGATTACAACCGCGACCACGAAGCAGGCTTGGTGCCAATCACAGACTCCGAGCTTCCACCATCACGACGCAGATAGCGCTCCATGCCCGCCGCGAGGCCAACAGGCAGCTCGTCCTCGGGCGGGTGGAACTTGCCATCGCCCTCGTCCTCGACGATCTCGCCGTTCGCCAGCTCGATGTTGGAGAACTGATGTCAGCTTCCGGTACTCGGCTTGGAGCTGCTTCTGACTCACCGCCCAGTCGCGCTCAACCCCTCCTGGCATGTAGTCTGCGCGGCCGTCGTACACACCGTCCCATTGACCGCAGCCGCCTGGTCCAGCGGGGTTGCGGCGCCGGTACAGAGATGTAACTGCGCACCCGGCGGTGACTTCGCGGTCCATGTCGCCCGTAAGCTATAGTCAGTCGCTGCTTCAACCTTCCCCCTTCCACCCTCCCCGCCTCGCCTTCTTGCCACTCACAAGTCTCCCAATAGCAATAACGGTCGCTGCGTGCCCAAAGATCACCACGCTCTTCACACCCGCCTCGTCCATGCGCGCCACCCACGCGTCCAGAAACAGCCCCACGCGCTCGTGCAGCCCGCGCAGACTCTCCCCCCGCCGGCTAGCATACACCGTGCTGCTATAGTCGAGGTCAATCATGCCCTCGGGGAAGTACTCTGCGAGGTCCGCCGCACCTCCAGGGCGCGGGTGGAGGCCGCTGCCCACGCGCGCGGGTCCGTACCACTCCTGCACGCCGTGATCGAGCGAGATGGCGCACGGACGGCCGTGCCGCTTCGACAGCGCTTGGGCTGTGGGCATGGCGGTTTGGATGCAGCGGAAGAAGGGGGAGGAGAGGACGCGCTCAGGAGGTGGGTACGGCGCGGTGCGCGCGGGGTCGGAGAGGAAGGCGGCGAGGTCTTTGGCTTGGATATGGCCAAGAGCGGCGAGCTGGTGTTAGCGTGGAGGTGCGGGAGACGGTCTGGGGACGGGTATAGTAAACATGCTGAGGGAGCAGCATGACGAAGAGAGATGAGCTGCAAACAGTCGAGAAGACAAGACATACAGGATAGTCGCGGTCCATCCCAGTTGGAGCGGCATGGTGCTGGCTGGTCCAGTTGGAGCCGTCCGAGAGGCTGTGGTTCAGCAATGACTCTATGACGCGTCCACACGACATGCACAACATACCGGAAGCCATGGCGGCACACGTAGATGTACTCGAGCATCGCGATCAGTGAGTTAGATGTGAGGAAGATGTCAAGAGGAATGGGTAATAGTGGGCAGAGTGCAACGATCGTCGCGCGAGACTTGATCGCGGGCCCACTCGGCACCTCCGGTTACCGGGTGGAGAGTTATTGCTTGGCCGAACCTGAATCCTAATCGAGGCTCGGTCACCGCCGATGACCCATCTCCAAACTTTTTGGTCCCGTCTTGTAGATCTCCTGCTCGAACAACATTTCGGTGCAGTGGACTCCACGACGTAGAAGTGCAGAGCATCCAACGATACCTGCAATGGACGTGTAGCGGTTTGATGATAGCAGTACTCCAAGGCTACGCTATCTGCTGTGCTAGCATCTGAGCAGACAGACCACCTGTGCAATTGATCTCTATCACGCCCTCTGCATCACCAAGTCACACTGATCGAGACAGAACATCCCAAGCCCGTCAGTCTCAATAGGTTCGAGAACGCAGAGCCCATCACTCCTCTACTCCTCAACGCGTTCGATGGCAAAAGTACATCTTTGGACACACCAACACGAGCCGCGGCAAGTCATCATTACATGCTCGGCGACCCGAACCAGCATCCCAAAGGTCGCTCCCGCATGCTACCCCTATATGCAAACGAGAAGATACGCCTAGTAGCCGAACTTGGCGAGGGTCTCGTTGGCGGGAGCCGAGGCGGCGGCCTTGGCGCGGAGCTTGCGAGCAGCCTCCTGGAGGGATGTCAGCTTTGCTCACTAGACTGGTGTCCATGTGTCGCAACTCACCTTGCGCTCGAAGTAGGCCTGGCCCTTGACCTTCCGCTTCTCCTCGAGACGGTCGACAACGTCCTTGTAGCCCCAGCCGACCTCGTGCGAGATGCGCTTAAGGGTGGCGTACTTGCGGCCAGGCTTGAGGCGGAGGACGCGGAGAGCAGCGGGGACAACCATCTTCTTGACCTTGTCCTGGGCGGGGGGGACACCCTCGTAGAGCGAGATGCGGCGGATGGCGGCGGCACCACGAGCGGACTTGTGGGGGATCATGCCGCGGATGGCCTTGAAGAGGATGCGCGAAGGAGCGCGGTGGTGGAAGGGACCCGACTTCTTGGGGTTGACGATGTGACGCTTGTGGAGGTAGGCGTGGTACTTGAGCTTGTTGCGGAAGAACGAGCCCGAGACGTTGATCTCCTCGCAGCGGACGACCGAAACCTTCTGGCCGGAAAGAGCCTGTTGGTGTGAGCACGCGCTTCGCGGTGTGGCCAGTCTCGACAATATTTCTCCACCCCTCTCCACTCCCAGAGCAAGATCTTCAGACAGGCTGAGATTCTGCAAGCACGCGAGCTGCTCCCAGTTGCGACATGCGCAGAGAAGCGACAGCGCCGCCATCAACAGCAAGCTTCGTGCCGCGCACTCAGCTGTCCACTGCTCTCCTCCCCGCTCCCATCCACTGTCGTACCCCTTCACCACCAAATTCTGTCGCGCAATTCTTCCTCCCGTCCAGTCTCCTGCCGCAGATACCCACCTGCTTGGCGATAGTCGAAGCGAGGCGGCCGAGAAGGTGGCCCTTGCCGTCAATGACGATGGGCTGGGACGAGAAGGTCGACATCTGTATTGATGAACGCGCGCGTGTGACACAAGGGCAAGTCGAGCAAATCGATGTCGCGAAGGATTGGGCGAGGATAGGAGAGTGGGGAAAACGCGAGATGACAGATCGAGTCGATTGGGGCAGCGAAGCAGGTGGTCAGCACACTTTCGTCGTCGTCGTTGTCGTCGTTCTCGCTACGCACTTTTAGGGGGTTTTGAGGGATAGGGCCAAGTCGGACGTCGAGGTTGGCTCACCTCACCAAGCCGCAACGAGCTCGACTTTGGTCGGAGTTTTGACTGCCAAACTCCGAGAGGTGGCACATTTTTGTTTCCGCAATCCAAACACGCGAGCTTACCTAATATTTCTGTTTCAGGCACGACTGTTCAAGTTGGCATGCCACGGTCAACTCCTCAGCATGCACTCTCATCATCCTGGCCACCATAGCTATGATACGTGTTTTCATTAGGGTTCTTGGTTCCCAGCTCCCATCAAGTAGTACTGGGGAGTTGTAGAAGTGTACCACAATCTCGCCGAGTAGTTTGCAGTCGTTGCTGTATGTCTGTTGGCTAGCTCAACGAGTGAACGTTCAGCCATAGCCCGGCAACACAAGGTTTGCCCTTGGAAGCACTCGCTCACATGGATCTGTAGCTGGCTTGCGCAATCAGAACACGTTTAGCTCGTCGAGGTCAACTGTAAGTTGACCAGCTGTGAAGAACAAGTGCCTGATGAACGAGGGCCATGGAGTTAAAGGCGGAGCGTCTGTTCTGACTGCCACTCTCCTACCCAACTTGGCACAGTCCCAAACTCAGTTCCGCCCTGCCGGGCCGTGTGCCGCGCCAACGGAGAGGCCGCCAAGCGCAGTACTCTCGCCCGTTTTAGCCCATCTCCAAGTACTGGCCGCTGTGAGAGGCAGCATTCCTTTATCGGTCGCATAGGACTGAGCAGGTCTGACAATACGATATCTCGGCTTCATCGGCCATGCGGGTGAACTTTCAATGCCAACGAAGACGAACCAGAAACAAGCTAGAACACGAAACATCAAGCTAGTTGCAGGGCCGACGCTGTATAGTATTGGAAACTATATGCTCTACCATGTAAAGCCCTGTGATTGATAACCCCAATGCCCAAGTCCATAACGATCATTGTAATACTTGCAGGGTCTTTGAGGACGGGAAAAGTCAATACGGGAGAGAAGTCGAATACGGGACTCGGGTAATGAGTAGTAATTGTATTGGAATATAGGGAGTCGCGTAGGTGGATAAGGCTTGTCAGGGTTCAACAAATTCCGGAATCAGTTACATCAGAATTCAAGTTTCTGTGAAACGATAATCCCTGAACAAGCACGGGTGTCCCTGAAACCGAATGAGACGGGGGAGGTTGACGGCTTCATAAAGGTATGCACAAAGGCTAGGATGCAGCAGCCACGCAAGGAGAGACGACGCGCCTCGGCCGGCGGGCTCGGTTGGGTACTCTTGGCGAATTGGCGAAGCAATAACCTTTCTATGTACGCTCAGTATTCTGCGATTTCTCAAGCAATTTGACGCCCTCTACGCGTCCCCTCCTGCGTCCTACATATCCTCAACCTTTTGGTTACTACAGTCATTTGGATTATCTGCCTACATGGATAGCCAAGTGAACCGAAAAAGGCTCTGAGTGAACTCAATAAACGTGGCGGCCGTAAAGGCACATCAAGCGAATTAGCGCAGTGCAAGAGGCCGCCGCCGCCGCAAGGGCAGACAAGAACAGCCCATTACGCCACTACTCCTCGGCAGGTCGCCCATGACCGACCACTTAGTCCCATGTCCGCAAAATCCGCGTTCTTGCCTCCGTGCGGCCGCGTTCAATCAACCCTTGCTAGCCCCATCCTTGGCCCTCCCGTTCCTCAGGGGCTTGCCTCCCCCTCCCCAACGCCTCACCACCGTTAGTCCTCCTTCGGTATTCAAACTACCTGTTAATCCTTTAGA
This sequence comes from Cutaneotrichosporon dermatis, assembly GCA_020011015.1. NCBI lineage: Eukaryota > Fungi > Basidiomycota > Tremellomycetes > Trichosporonales > Trichosporonaceae > Cutaneotrichosporon > Cutaneotrichosporon dermatis. The sequence continues at coordinate 6,209,709 of JAIGNX010000001.1, read as the reverse complement.
TTAGTAGTAGTAGAGTAGGGTGCAAATGCCCATGCAGTCAAAGAGTTAGTCAGTCACTCCGCAGCAATCTGGCGGACAACGGCCCACTTGTCCGATCTCTCTCGTCAACTAGAGGCATGATTGGGGCATGGTACCTTCCGACTCCGAACCCGTTGAGAACGCCAACTCGCAGTCGTTTCACTTCATTCCTACCTCACTTACACCCTCTACCTCCTGCGTGTTCACAACTTGCATAACCACCACATCTCTGTCCAAAGCACGCATCAACATCGACATCCATTCTTATCGCATAAGAAACGTTCGCTGAGCGTTCTCTAACATTACAAGGGAAATCTTGGCTTGTACTGGATTGAAATAAACTCCATTCAGCGCCCGCCCGAGTAACGACCGAGCCGACTTCGCGCGCGCGCACTTCCACGATCATCCGTCCATTCCAACGCCCGGACCATTCTCCACCCCCAACCAACACAAACCCTCGTATCCACCGCCACATCCCATATCTTCTCTTTCTACCTTGTTCATCACTACTCTTCCTTCTCGCTACTCCATCGTCTGTTTCTTGTTCGCCGCATTCCTTCCCATTCACTCGTTCCATTCCCACAACGACCACACAATCTCTTCAAGTTTCCACTTACACCTCGGTATTCCATACCTGCTTCAATTCGAGTCGCTGGCGGCGCGAAACACACAAACCGAGGCGACATAAACACCCTTCTTCCCTTGTCTCCCTTGCATTCGCCCCTCATACGCGCGCCTCAATCCTTGGGCACGTTTAGAGATTCAAAGCCCATTACGACACTGCCAAAGCGCCGCCTTGGCAGACACGCACGCCGTTGACAACACCGACAACGACGCGTCCAAGTCGTCCATCGACATTAGCTACGGCGTAGTGGCAATTGTTGACGCTTCACTCCCTCGATCCTAAATCGCTGGATACTGTGCCAGACTTGGCGCTCCTTACGATTGCCTTTTACATGTCGACCTCGTCGTCGCAATACTGGTCCAACAGCACTTCAGCATCTCCTCCCGATAGCCCAAGCCTCCAGACTCCAGGCCAGCTGTCACCTAGCCTCCACGCAATGACGGACGTTAGCCCCAGGCCCTCCCTGGGGCACAAGAGTACCAACTCGATCGGCCTCAGCTTCTCCGCGAACGACAACGCGCCAACAACAGTCGACCTCTCCGATGACCTGCCTCCGCGCTCAAATGGTGGCCTCACCCCACGTGTAGTCTCGCCGCGTCTTGACGACTCCTCTTCCTTTACAAGCTCGACTCTTGCGTCGCATCAGACCCAACATCGAGGCAATCTCCCCAGGCTCCAGACCGAGCGCGGTTTCATTGCCGGCACCCCACCCACTCCAGGCTCTGAGCCCATAACTCCCTTCTCCGAAGATGGCAAGAAGGAGCCGCCAGCGTACAGCGACTCACCATACACGAACAATTTCCCGCTCTCGGGTGGCTCCAACGGTGTCGCAAGTCATGCCAACGGCGGTGAGAGGTCATCAAAGCCCAAATTCACCGATTCGACGGCCTACTGGCTGGGCATGTACTTCTTCTTCAACCTGGGACTCACATTGTTCAACAAGGTGGTTCTCGTGTCTTTCCCCTTCGCCTACGTGAGTTATACGCTGGCTGCGCAGCGAACGTGGCGCTGATGTCCCTCACCGGACTGCATGCCTTATCCGGTTGCGCAGGCTGCTATATCGCTCTGGAGCGAGGTGCCTTTGTGAGTGTATTGTGCTGTTGTGACGCGCGCACGTTGCTGACCTGCAGACTCCTGCGCGGTTGACTCAAAAGGAGAACCTCATTCTCGCAGCGTTCTCCGTGTTGTACACTATCAACATCGCGGTCAGCAACATCTCCTTGCAACTGGTCACAGTCCCCGTATGTCTCTATGTTCACTGCTCAGCGAATGTGCTGACACGCCCTTCAGTTCCACCAGGTTGTGCGAGCTGCGACACCCTTATTCACCATCTTCATCACTGCTGTCCTCTTGCGCCAGAAGGTCAGCTTGAGGAAGATTGTGAGCCTCCTGCCTGTCGTCGCCGGCGTCGGCTTTGCGTAAGTCTCACCAAAGGACGTATGAAACAACTGCTGACACTGATTATAGGACATATGGCGACTATTACTTCACTGCCTGGGGCCTGATCCTCACTCTTCTCGGCACATTCCTTGCTGCCCTCAAGACTGTGGTCACCAACCTCATCCAGACTGGAGCTGGCGGCCGTCTCAAGTTGGTAAGTGTATCCCGCGGCCAGTTCAGGAGGCTTGTTGCTGACAGACCCAGCACCCCTTAGATCTCCTTATGCGAATGTCGCCACTAGCCTTCATCCAGTGTGTCTTCTACTCGTGGTACACTGGCGAGCTCGAGCGCGTTCGTCGATACGGCGCAACTCAGATGACGCGCTCCAAGGCCGTCGCGCTCCTGATCAACGGTATCATCGCCTGTGGTCTCAACATCGTGTCCTTCACCGCCAACAAGAAGGCTGGTGCTTTGACAATGACGGTCTCCGCGAAGTACGTCTCTCAGACCCATGTGCGCTTTGTGCTGACCCACCAGTTGCAAGCAAGTACTCACGATCGCGCTCGCCGTGTTCCTCTTCAATCTCAGCATCAACTTCACGAATGGCGTCGGGATCGTCCTCACGCTCGCAGGCGGTGCTTGGTACGGCTACGTCGAGTACCAGGAGAAGAAAAGTAAGCAGAAGCAGGCCGCCAAGCTTTCCGAGAAGGCTTAGTCGTCTCTGCTTTCTGCATGCGCGTGCGCATCACATTGTCGCGGCCCATTGTGCCCTCTGCCCGTAACCCATAGAGCCATCTTGTCACTTTGTCCACACTCCATCATCAACCCAGTGTTGCTCATGTCTACTTCGGGATCAATGCATATTTGTCATTCAGCGTCGGTCTCGAGTTGTGCGATGTTCAGGATACCTTGCTGCTCGCCTTGTTGGGCTGACTTGCTGCTGTCGAGCTCACGGGCCAAGGGGTAAGAAGTGCTGAGACGCAGCAGCTTGGATGAGATACCAGCGTGCATTCCTGTCAGCCGCTCCTGTACCACCGTCCTTAGCGCCCAAACGCACCTCTGCTCTCTCGTAACAAAGACTAGCTATACGAGTATGGTGCGAGTCCTCAAATGCGGAGGCCGCCCGGCTTACCGTGGCACTTGCGACTGGCCACAAATGGCCTAGAGATACCAGCATCGCATGGGCAGTGGGCGAGCTCTTCGTCGACAGAGATCCCCCTCTGCCCCAGGACGTGCCACGCTCTCGTGCTTGAAAGGCGGATGTGGATGCTGGCGTAGCGAGGGGATCTACGGGCAGCAGGCAGAGTATAAAGACGGGCAGGACGGGTCGAGGCGTCGAACGTGTCGATGAGCAGAGCGCTCCCTGGCAGGATAAGAGACCGTTTGCAAGTTGGATTCCTTGGACCAAATCCAGTGACGACGATGGCAGCTCCGAAGATGCGCTCTGCCTGTGCTGCTGAGTCGAAGTTTGATGCAGCAGTAAATGCCGGGATGGCACGACCGTGACATTGTTAATACTTCACTGGCAGCAAGAATGGGAGGGACATACTCCCAGTCACGCGCTTCGGTCATGGTGAGACTCGTCGTTACTCTGCAGTTGTACACTCAGTCGGCACGAAGATCAGACAAGTGAGAGGTTCAAGTGCGGCGCTGCGCACAACCCTTTACGTCTTCAGATCTGTCTGACACTTCACCTCGTCGCCTGATGCCTTTCCACTCCCTCTCACCGTCCCCCATCCCCTTCCGCAGACACTTCGCCCCCTCCCGTCCTATCGCCCGGTGCATCCGGGCCAACGACATACCGCTCCCCGAGTTGGTCATTGTATGTTGCATCCCTCTACGATCGCGCCGACGCTCCGGCTGTCTTACAGAGAGTCGCCGGTGGGGTCAAAGTACCGCCACTGGTTGGGCTCGGGCTTCTCCTGGAGCGGCTCCCAACTGTGTGTCAGCGTGCGTCTTCAACAACCAAAACTAATGAAGCCAGGGCACCCGCAGTGTACCCAAATGCAGCCGGCCGAATGTCAAACTCACGCCTTCCACTCGCTCATCTTGCCAACAAGCTCCTTCTCGCACTTGGCCTCCTCGATCGCGACCTCGACCATGGTGCCGAGCTCCTTCTCAATCGCGGACACGTCCTCGCCGGCGCGCTCGACGACCGCCAGGCGGTGCTTGGTGAGCGACTCGGTGCCTGGCGGTACACGGAGTGGAGGGGAGGGCGCCGAGCGACTCGAGGGTCTCCGAGTAGAGCGACTTGAGCGCGAAGATGGGGCGGGGGTGGACGGCGAGGCCGGTAATGCCGGTCGACTCCTTGAGGGCCCTGGGTGTTAGTTGTGTTACCTCGGGTGTCTGGTGCTGAAGAGGGAAGGGTTCGAGTTGAGATTTCGCCGCGCAGCGCCCGCTGGACCGACGCTGCCTGGACGATGCTTGCTGGGGGGGCGGAGGGAGTGCAGTACTCACTGGGCGGCGTAGAAGAGGGGACGCGAAGCACGGAGCATGGTGGCCGGGGTGTGGTGAAGATGCGGACTAGGATTGAACGTCGAGTGAGCTCGGAACAGGATGATTGGAAGGTGGATGAGGCTGACACACGAGGTGCTCGAATAAAGCGTCAGGCTGAGCTCGATCGTCCAGTCACCTCCACTTGGGAGGTCATCCTGGTGCCTCCACCACCGTCCTACCACAACCTGTACCTGCACCCATATCAGACGCGTCGTACCATTCCATTGCGACTGACAATGCGCTGAGCGCGACCGCGCGATAATACCCCTACGTCGCGCATAAGGGACTCGGTCTGCGCGATGAACACTCCACCACCGCCAGATATAGTCCTTCCTCCACCAGAATCGCCTTCGTCCAAGCGGATTCAACGGCAACTTGCTGGCACAAAGGAGGAACTCAAGGAGGACGGTTCACGGGACGATGGCGAACTCAAGCGAGAAGAAGAGGATGTGCTGGAAGAGGTTGAGAGGGGAAGGGTTAGTCTCGACACTATGGTACCTTCAGCTGACCACCAGGAGTCGATGTACGTCCGCCTCTTCAAGGGTGAGCTCCCATTGTAAGGCGGCAACTGACATCAGAAATGATCGAGACGGTGCTCGAATCAGAGTCGTATCTTTTCTCAGCGCATGAACTCTGGGTGCTGAAGTACATCCTTGACCTTTCCTGTAAGCTACTGACCACCGGTGCGTTAGAGCTGACGACAGACGACCCCTTCTATCTCCTCACGCGCCTCTTACTTCGGCGAAAGGGCAAGGTCCACCCGCTGGCCTCGATTGCGCCCACGTATTCCGGCGAGCTGGGCGAGGAAGGTGTGAGGGGAGCGGCTACTTTGCTATGCCAACGTCTCGATGTTCCCGAGGACGTTCTGGACAAGGACGTTGGTGACGCCACGCCTAAGCAGTTCGACTTCTGGGGAGCGAAGAAGCCGGATTCGAAGGCACCTCAATCGAGAAAGTCTTCAACATCTCGCCACCCATGGTCAGACCTTCCCACTGGCTTGAGCGAGGATGAGGAGCGCGCAGACCCCGACCTTGCAGAGGCCATTCGCCGGAGCCTCTGGGCGGAACAGAATGGAGGTCTGGACGTCGAGACTATGGAGTCTTGTGGATCATCGTCAACCATGACGACCTCGGTCAACGGCGCTGGCGAAAGTACGCCACCCTCAGGCTCTGGCATCGAGGTTATGTTTGGAACCCCCCAAGGGCAGACTCCCATCCTTTCGCTTGCCCACGACGAGACAGACTTGGGCCTGGACGACATTATGTCGTGCGTATCTGCAGATGAGCTCCGTCGCATCGCACGCGCCCGCAAGGTGCCGCCGCACATGCTCGCCTCTCGCGAGTCGGTCATGAAAGCCCTGCGCAATATTGCACGCAACCAGACCACACTGTCATTCACCACAGTGGACCGCAAAGGCAAGGGTAAGGCTACGTCGACTGACGGCCGAACTCTCACGCCCGCGACTACGACGTCGGAGCGTCTCGTCCTCGCGGAGCTCATGCCATGTCTGGGTGGCCAGGTTATTCAGATCGACACCTCCCTCTACACTCTCGTCGCGCGTGTCAACCTCATCTTCTCGCGCACGCCGCCAACATCAGCGTACACGCCAGCGTTACTCCTTCCGCCCATCCTGGTCTCTTCAAGTCGCCGCCAGTACCCCGACTATGGAACGCCCACTCGCTCCGTGATCTGGAAAGACAGGAACGAGCTCCTCGACTGGGAACATGCTGTCCACTACGAGGCCTTGGTGTCAGAAGTACTGGGCGACAACTGGGCCGAGCAGCGCCGAGGCGGTGGACCAGTCCAGTCGCTGTGGCGGGGGCAGCCATTGTCGCGTTCAGAAGGTGCAAAGCTGGTGCGGCGGGTATGGGAGAATGTTTGGCCTCAATGGAAGGCCATGGTCGCCGGGGAGGGCGGCAAGGCTGTCGATGCCAAGCTCCAGCAAGGGGGACTGGCTGGGGATCGTTTCAGGACAGCCCATGTCCTCACCCGAATAGTTGCAAAGGTCCGCGTCTCCACCTTGAATGATAGCTAACAGGACTAGGGTGCTGACGCACTCGGTGTTCTGCACGAGTACGATCTGGAGTGCGAAGTTCTCCGTGCGCTCCTTGGACAACGTCGTTGGCGCCGCGGTAAACGAGGGTGAGCTTTTCGTTTTCTTCTCTGCAGCTAACCGCAGTGCATGGTACGACCGCCTTGCTCTTATCCTGATGAACCACTTCAAGGCTTCAGAGGCGCAAAAGATCGAGAAGCTTGAAGAAGCGACGCAAGTTTGCATTGACGGGTTGTTGGACCCAGATACGCATTTAAGTGAGCTGCGCAGTGGGGGATCTCAGCTGACTTCAGTCTATCGACCACGGCTTTCTCATCGCCTTTCGCGTTTGGAGAACAGACTCAATCTTCCTGCTGACGAGCGGCATATCTCGTATGCTCAGCTGCTAAACTGTGAAACCCGTGACCTCATCGCTGTTCGATCACAACAAAACATCGGTACCCCCGCTCAACAATCGTCAACCAACGGTCGAACCTCGGGTGCCGACCTGGGCCTGGATGACAAGCCTCCAGAAAACGGATGGCAGCAGGTCGGCAAGAGTGCATGGATAGGCCGCGACGGTGAGGTCACCGTTGAAGGATGGGTTCTGGAGTGGTGGGAAGACAAAGGTTATGAAGGGTGAGCATTGCCGAGCAGTAGAGTGCTGACATCAGCTACCATGCCGAATCATCCATCCTTACTACACTGTTCGCGCTCCTTATGTGGCCCATCCTCTTCCACCCTTTACCGGGAGCGTTTGAGACCTACTACCAGACAGCTCCGCTGGACCTTGGTGAAGACACATTCGCACGGGCACGACATGTCATGATTGAAGAGCGGCTCGCGGAAATGGAGTCGACGGACGCAGCACTGGCAATGCTTCGCGAGGCGGACACTCGCGAGCGCGACCGAGGGACGTGGGCTGTGGGCCTGAGCTGGGACTTCGGCCGTCGCGAGCTTGAGGAGATTTTGACCTGCATGGGTGGCCATGCCATGGCTCTGATCTGCCGAATGATGTGTGAAGAGTATCGCTATCGCGCCAGTGGCGTGCCAGATCTCATGTGAGTTTAGGTCATGCCATGGGCGTTCAGCTGATAACCCAGCGTTTGGAACTGTGCCAAGCGTGAAGCGCGCTTTGTCGAAGTCAAGGGGCCCGGCGACTCGCTTTCAGAAACACAGAAGATCTGGATCGACGTACTCCTCTCTGCTGGCGTGCCGGTCGAAGTATGCCGCGTCAAGGCAAAAGAGGAGGGAGAGGCGCGGCCAGCGATGCGCACGAAGCGGACGGACTCTGGGAAAAGCAAACGAGCTAAACCTGCTCCCGAGCCTATTGTGGTTCCCGACAGTGATGACGGCGACGAAGAGGGGGACAATGAGTGGCAGTACGAGTCGGGCGACGAGGGCAAGGCGGAAGGGCGGTGGGCGCGCCCTGGTGAAGTTGAGAAGCGTCCGCGCCGGTAGAGCATGGAGGCGTGGGCATGTAGCATACTCTCTAGACATTCTTGTACGTTAACCTCAAGGGCTATTGCTTTGCATCAGTAGTGGGCATGCATTGTCCGTGATGGGACAGGGACAACGGCTGTCCGCTGGGACCTCCACCATAGATACGTCGGTCCGTGCCTGGCGGCATGCTAAGCTGCTGACAAAATCCAAAATCTTGGAACGTCGGCTCACAACTCTCCACAACAACATTATACACCTACACGATGTCCGAAGCATTCTACACCTCAGCAGCACATGCGTTCGAGGACGTCGAGGTCGCCACTCCGGCCGAAGCCGGGCCGTCGTCTATGGGTGACGCTGCCGCGTCCCTCGAGGCGGCCTTCGACATTGAGGCCACCGCCCGTCTGATCCTCGAGGGTGGATACAAGACTGTGAGTGATCTGGGCGGGACTGGAGTTTCGAGGAAGCAGTCGCAGCTGTCCTGTGGCGTCGTACGCTCCCCAAGCTGTTCGTGTCTCTCGTCGCTATCTATGGCGCCACACACGAGCGCCGCCCAACAGAGTCCACAAGTACCAAGCTGACCCCAGATCGGCCTCCAGTTTCCCGACGAGCTCCTGCCTTCCTCCGTCGCAGTCTACCGCGCTCTGCAGTCGCGCATCTCATCTTCGGGCGCACAGGCCTACGTCCTCGCCGACAGTACGTACGGCGCCTGCTGCCCCGACATCCTCAGCTGCCTCCATCTCCCCGCCGACCTGCTCGTGCACTACGGCCACGCGTGCTTGACTCCGTGAGTGACCCTTGCCCTTATGTCTACTACGACGCCGTTCACCCGCTGACCTGCAGTACCGACGCGATCCCCGTGCACTACGTGTTCCCCCGGCAGTCGCTCGACGTCCGCGCCGCGGCGGAGGCGCTGCGTGAGGCCAGCAACGACGAGTTTGCGGGAGAGGAGGCCAAGAAGGGCGTTGTCGTAGTTTGGGATGTCGCGCACGACTGGTTGGCGGGTGCGTACTCCAGGAGATGGAGCAGTGCTGACGGCAGATGAGATCCAGTCTGCGTTCACGGAGGTGCTGGACATGCCTGTTTCGTTTGCGACGATTCAGCGCCCGCGGTTCGCGTCGAATGGAACGGCTAGTAAGGCTGCAGTGGCACCAAGGCAGTCGGGGTGCTGTGGTGGGGAGGGATCTAAGGAGGACATCGCGTCGACGTGCTGCGCGTCTGCGTCGGCCCCGGCTGGTGCATGCTCGAACGAGGGCGCGACTGCTTCCTCATGCTGCGCTCAGCCCTCCTCGAGCGGTGACTCGGCCACTGCCTCGTCATGCTGCAAGCCCTCCTCCATCGCCACCCCTACGACCGCGTCCAAGGGCAAGGCGCCCGCCCTGCGCCGCCTCGACCCGCCCTCTGGCCTCGCTCTGTCCGACTGTGTCCTCTTCTATCTCGGCCCTGAGGGCCGTTCCCTCCTCAACCTCCAGATGAACCATGCCACGAACGCTATCTACGCCTACGCCGCCGAGCGCGGCGCCTGGCCCGTCCACCCGGCCAGCTCGCGTCTCCTGAGCCGCCGCCTGTTCGCGCTGCACTCGGCCATGGCGGCCGACGTCTTCGGCCTGGTCGTTGGCAACGTCGGTCTGTCAGCTAGTAAGGCGCTAGTGGCCGAGCTGCGCGAGGCGCTGCGGCTGGCCAAGAAGAAGAGCTACACGCTCAGTGTGGGGCGACTGAATCCCGCCAAGCTGGCGAACTTCGCCGAGATCGAGTGCTTCGTTCTTGTTGGGTGTGCGGAGGGGGGCGTCGTGGACTCTAAGGTGAGCATAGACATGATGGAGTAGGAGTAGGATCTGGGGCTGACAGGCAGGACTTCTTGCGACCGATTATCACGCCATACGAGCTCACGCTTGCGCTCAAGGGCAAGGCGGGAGTATGGGACCCGGCGGCATGGACGCTCGACCTCAACACAGTTCTCGACGAGGCGACCGCCGTCGTGGCCTCCGAGCGCGCAGCTGCCGACAAGGCAGCAGGCAAGGCCGCGAGCAAGGCAGAGGCTGTCGAGAAGGGCGAGAAAGCCAACGACGCTGACGCTGACGAGGACGATGGAAGCGGCAGCGAGAGCGAGCTCGAGTTCTCCCTCGTGACCGGCACCTATCGCACGCGCAAGACCTACGGCGACGCCGGGGTCGAGGAGGCGTCGAGTGGCGTGCAGGATCTGACGCTGCGTAACGACAACATGTCGCTTGCCAAGCTCGAGTCGGCTGGTAGCATGTTCCTCCAGAGCCGTAGCTTCCAGGGCTTGGAGCCAAGGTATGGCCTGGACGAGCCGGCTACGCTGGAGCAGGGGCGGACGGGCGTTGCGAGGGGATATACGGAGGAGAAGAAGTAGTACACTTATGCATCGAGAGGGTATAGAGGCATTGGCTTGCCATGAGCAGTTGTTGAGGTGCTGCCTGGGTATCCAAAATTGTTGTGGATGATGATGCGCTGAGGCTGAGACCAGGGCCCGTGACCCTGCCACAGGATCTGCTTGACGACTCCTTTCCCGCCTCCCGCTTGATACAATAGCTTAAGCAAATTGTGATGGCTACAGTGGAGTAAGATCCAATGGCGACTGGCAAACTTTGCTGTGATGGGAATACGGGCTCAGTCCGTGGACGCTGAGAAACCGCCGTCCTCTTGGCAGTATGAAACAGATGCCGCACCATGTGACGGCGCATCCGAGCGATCGACAAGCCCTCCGGCCCGCCATTTCGGCATCGAGCCCCACATCACACCGTTGAAACCACACCAACACTCATCACCGGGCCATGAAGGGTGCATCGTCTCCCTCCGACGATGTCGAGCCATCAGCGTCGCCGCCCGCGCATGGCGACAAGAAGCGGCGGCTCAACACCACGCGCACAAGCCAGGCGTGCAGTGAGTCTCGAGTCTCGCCCGGTCTCGGCTCACCGGCTCTACGTTTGGGCCGGTGGCTGCGTGTACCCGACCGTAGCTGACGGCAGCGCGATGCCGCTCGCTCAAGATGAAGTGCATCGGTGCAACGGACCCTCCGTGCGTCGACACGAGCGCTGCTAGCAGCAGCTGCTCTTCTATGGTATTGGAGCTTACTCCAGATGCCGCCGGTGCCGACGAACGGGTGCGACATGCGACTTCGTCCCACGCGCCAATGCCGCTCGCCCCTGGAGTCCCGGCCCATATCCCAGCCACACCTGCACAGAGCTGTGGCGCAGCGAGGTGAACCAGCGCCTCAAGGCGCTGGAGATGGAGAATGCGCAGCTGGCCGCTCTTGTTGCTCAGCATGGCCGCTCCACTGAGCGGCGGCGATCGCCATCCGCGCCGTCACACATGCCAATCCAGCAGCAGGAGGCACCACCCGCCCGTCCGCCTACATCCTTCACGGACTCAGCCAATGGGCGCGGACGAGGACTGGATCTCGAGCTCGACGAGCATGAGCGCGCGACGCCCGAGCCAGGATACGACGGTGTGATGACGGCACTGGAGCGGCTGAAGCGCGAGCTGCCAGGCCACATTGCTGCCGACGAAGCGTGGGCGTCACCCGTCGTGTGCCGGCTGTGGGAATCGTGAGTCCACCTAGATCATTCACTTTGCAGCGCCGCTGACAGCAGATTCCGCGACCACATGCCTGGCCTCCACTTCTTCTCTGGCCAAGTCTCGTTCGTGCATCCCACGCCCCTACTGGCCGTGTCCATCCTCTACGTCGCGGCCGCGCACTACCCATCGCCTGGGATGGGCCGGTACCAGCCCGTGTACTTCCAGGCCTTCACGCGTGCGGTTGGCACGTTCGCGGTCCCCGACTGCCCTCTGTGCGGTACATGCTCCCAAGGAGAGGACGGCGAGCCTGTCAGCGCCAAGTTCGACGACGTGCTCGGCATCATCCTCGTCGGGCTGATGGCCGTCGGCTGGGTCGACACTGTCGGCATGTGGGTCAACACGGCCTACCGACTCCTCCTGGACGGCATGGCCGAGGAGCGCTCACGCCGTCTCTCGGAATGGCGCAGTCTCTGGGAAGGTCTGAGGGTGAGTCACCTCCTCTTCGTGCCTCCACTAACATCAGACAATCGAACTTGAGCACTCGTCGCTGCACCTTATATGTCCCGCGCTGCCGAGCTCGCCGCCCGATCCACCGTTCACGGGCGGTGCCGAGCCGCAAGACCCGCGCGACGCCGGCGGATCCATCGGTCAGCTGCTGGCCATCATGCAGCGCCGCATGCCGCTCTTTGTCGGCCGCGGCCTGCCGACCATGTGGAGCACGGTATGCTCCAGCGAGCCCCCCAAGACGCTCGCGGTCAGCGCCGGGCCAGACGACATGGCCGCCATCCAGGCGTGGGCGGCAGAGATTGACGCATGGTACCGCCAGGTGGCGAATGAGAGTGGGTACAACCCGGCCTAGTGGGCGGTTGTCGAGGTCATACTGACAGCAGCGATCAACGCGAGCCTCTACGTCCGGTCTATCACCCTGCTCAACTACCATCTGCACAAGCTCTTCGTGAGTTCATGCTCTGGCATATACCTGACACGCAGGTTCTGTCCATCTTCTTTCCATTGCGCGGGATTTCATACACGTCCGCGTCCGAGCGCGAGGAGCTGCTGCAATCGTCGCGCGTCGTGCTCAAGATTGAAAGTTCCGGATTCGAAGTGTGGAGTTCGTGGGATCTGGTGGTATGTCTCCCCCTGCATCTCCCTGATGCTCTGACTAACATGCAGATGGTGACAAATGCCTCACTTGTCCTCCTACAAGCATACTCCCAGGGCGCAGGCGTTCAAGAGGGTGAGCATAGCACAGTGTGGACAACTGCTAATGTGTTAGACATTGACTTGATCCAAAATCACCTCAACATGCTCACATGTACACACCAAACCGCGCCCAGCCTGCGACACACCCTCTCGACTCGCCTGGAGACCGCGCTCCAGGCCATGCGCACGCCCGTACGCGCCGCCCGCCCCCTCCCGACCATCTCGCCTGCCCAGCCGCGCACAGGCAGGGAGAGCGTCGACCAGATCGTCGATACGTGGCAGCTGCACGCACGCCAGGCGTCCGACCCGTCGATCGCCACGGGCGACTCGGGGCCCGGCCGAGCCGGGGTCAGCGCTGGGGGTAGTGCAGGCGGGCGCGGGTCGGGAGGTTCGGGATCGGGGATGGTGCCGGCCAGCGGCGGGTTTGAGCAGCAGCTCCCGCCTGGGCCGGGCGCGTTCTCGCCGCGCGGGTTCCTCTTTATGGACCAGGCGCCCGATCTCGGCATCCTCCCCAACCTGCCAAACCTTGATGTGGACAGTAATGCGGTGGCGGAGTGGCCGCCGTTCCTGCTCAACCTGTTTGGGTACGATGGCGCTGGGAACGGGGGTGGAGGCGGCGTCGGCGCGGGATCGCAGGCTTTCCAGGGCGGTATGTAGGATTAGTCGACTATGTAATGCAGGGAGAGCAAGGTGACCAATGATGCATACAAGCGAAATGTGGATACAGATGACAGTGCAGTGTTGAAGCATGATGTGTAGACGCAGAATGTGTGTTGAAGTAGTATGCTGATTGTGTTCACTTGGGGCTCGTCGCGGCCGGCGCGGGGTTGTTAGGATTGCCTTCGTGCTCGGCAGCGATAGATGCAGATGCAGTTGCAGATGCAGTTGCAGATGCAGGCGCTGGTGTAGTTGCAGGCGCCGGCGTAGTTGCAGGCGCGGGCGTGCTTGCAGGCGCTGGTGTGCTTGCAGGCGCTGGTGTGCTTGCAGGCGCTGGTGTGCTTGCAGGCGCTGGTGTGCTTGCAGGCGCTGGTGTGCTTGCAGGCGCTGGTGTGCTTGCAGGCGCTGGTGTGCTTGCAGGCGAGGGGTATGCAGGAGTTTCAATGTCGATCGTGCCAAACTCAGCCGCGATGATGGCGTCCAAGTCCTCGCGCGGAGGCTGCCGCGCGAAACGTCGCAGACGTGCTAGTTCTGCAGCAAGTGTCCTGCCAGTCAGCTCTGCTAGCGCCATCATGGTAGCTTACTTGGCGAGATTGCGGGCGTCGGCAGTCTCCTGGGTACTCCGCTCGACGTCGGCGCGTAGTGAGCGGACTTCGGCGTCGAAGACGTCAACAGACGCCTTGTTCTCCTTCTTGACCTCGTCGACTAGCGTGACGATATTCTTGTGCTCCGCACTGCCGTCAGCTCCGTCCGTTACTAGCGGCGACATACCTCTGCTCACGGACGATCGCCAGGACCGACTCATGCTTCTTCGCCGCCGCCTCGCGCTCCTCTCGCATCTGGGTCTGCACGCGCTCCACCTCCTCCCGATATCCCGTCACTTCGCGCATCCACGCGCCGCGCAGCGAGCGCACTGAATCGCGCAGGGCGTCGCATTCCGACTCGGCCTTGAGCCGCGCAGCGTTCGCCGCGTCGATCTCGACACGCGCGTCCGCCTCGACCCGCTTCGCACGCGCTTCCAGTTCCTTGCGCTCAGATGCGTTCTGAGTGACAGACGCCTCGGCGGTCCGAGCGCGGGAGAGCACGTCTGCAAAGTCAACACAGCACTCGAGGGTCAAAAACTCACCAGCAATCATCCTCTCCTTCCGGGTGAGGACGTTGTTGAGCGTATCGATCTCGCCGCGCATGCGCTCGCGCGTCTCGCGCAAGTCCTCGCTCCGCCGTGTGAGCTGGTGTCAGTGCGAGCACGACGTCTTCACACTCACAACTCCAATCTCCCGGTGACAGTTTTTGACCTCCTGCTTGACACGGTCGAGATGCGTTTTAGTGTGCTCCAGGTCGGCCTGGAGCTCAGCAATCATCCGCGTACTCTTCCCGTGCGGTCCGGACGGGATCCGTGACGTGTTCTGCACCCCGACAACCGGAGACAGAGGGTCACGGAGACGGTTAGGCGGGGAGAGGCTATCGTTAGGGAGAGGGGACGCAAGGTCGTCGGGCGTGGCCGTCTTCATGTCGTCCGGAAGTGGAGCGCTCTCAGTATCGGGTGAGCGGATATGGCTGGCCTGGCCATTGTGCGCAACAGCATGGAGCGACACAGCGTGTGTCACCGCCGCGCGGGGTATCCCTAGCAAGTTAGCAACATTCCAACAGACCACGTACGGCTCAGGCCGAGCCGCTCGTCCGCTCGACTCCCTTCGCCAGGTATCATGGAGCGGCGTCTGGAATGCTTGCTGGCACTGGGCGTAGTCCCTTTCTGTTTATTGAGGGAGGAGCGTGTGGGTGCGCGTACTAATATCAGCTAGAGTCGTACGCCGGATGTGCCTACATCTGTCGACACTGTCTATGAAGGTATGCTCGTCGTCTGTTCCAGCGTCGGTGCCGGCCGTTCCATCTAAAGAGAGGACGGTTGACTGGGGCGAGGCGGCGTCAGCGTCCTCCGCCACGGCAGTCACAAGGCGAGCATGCGTGGACGATACGCGGCTGGCGGTGCGAGGGCTCCGGCGGCCTGCTTGTTAGCTCTGAGCTCTATTACTCCAGCTAAGCACTCACCCTCGTCACCGCTGCTCATAGCTAAACTTCTATTTCTTCGATGCATGCTGCTGCGCGGCGAGCTGGGACCTGGTCCAGGCCCCGCTGCCCCTCCACTTAAGGACAGAGCGTTGACGGGCGACTGTAACGAGGCGCGCCGCCGCGCGACGGGAATGAGCGAGTCTGCCATTGGGCAGTGTTATACAGCGAATGATTGAACGCTGCTGTGTTGTATGTCGAGCGCTATCAGGTGCAAGTGGAAAGGATGCCTAGAAGTGAGTGCGTTTGATCTAATCAAGGTCCCGATACGAAGCGCGTCGCCGTCACAACAGCTATCAGTGACGTGCCTGCAATCGTGGGAGAGTGACCTCCACGTGCCTTCTCCGAGCTTTATCCGCCGAAGTCCACTCACCCGCCGTTGACGAACATCAAAACAAATCTCAACTCTACACGCTACACCACCACGATGCGCCACGATGCCTGCCAGCGATGAGGACGACGACTTCGGGGACGAGCTCGTATACGACTCGGAGCTGGACGAGACGCTGCGCGCCGCCGAGACCTTACCGGATATCGAGGACGCCGTGTCTCCACCAGTGGAGGCCCTCGCGCCATTCGATGAGTTCCGGCGGCGAGGTTATCTTTCCGTCTCCGACCTCGTTGCGACAGTCTGGTGTGAAGTCCAGTTTGATTAGTGAGGAAGACGCCTTGGGTTGCACTGATAGTAGCCGCCTGCGTACTCTGCCCTTCCTTCCGGTCAGCCGGCGACCGAAGATCATCACGTCGACGAAAGGCACGACCATCGCGGTGGACCAGGCCAAGGTTGAGGGGAAGGAGCGGATACTGAAGCGAGGAGAGGTACGTACTCCTGCTGCAGACGTATTCTGACATTAGACAATCCATAAGCGGCTCGAGCGCGAGATCCACCCCGCCGAAGTCAAGGTCGTGGCCCTATCCCGGGAGGACGCATGGGGGCTGAGGTAGGCCGAGTGGTCGGGGTAAGCTGACAGAAGGATGCTCAACATGTTTTCTGCCCTCGAGGCGCTCCTTACTCTTGGCAAGTGTCGCGAACTGCCAGTCGCGGGATTCGTGGATGACGTGCTCGTCTTAGGCATCATCGTGAGCTACCAGGTGGACCGAAGCTGACGGCAGGACGAAATCACGCGTGAGCCCGTTGCCGAGTCGCCAACAAAGGGCCGGCAGACACGCGCAAGACGCGCTGAGTCGGGACGCCAAGCCTCACTCAATGATTTCTTCGGAGGCAAGCCGCTGCCGCAGCCGCAGACACACCGGCTGCTCGTATCCGACTCGAAGACGAGGGCGAGCGGGTCGATGCCGCGGGAAGAGGACACGCTTGCTGGTCGTCTGCAGGTCATGCTCTACAAGGAGCTCGTGGATGCGCTTCTCCTTCCACAGGAGTCTCGTACTTCTGCTCCACAAGAGTCCAATATTGTTGCTGGGACTAGGACCGACTCTCCACCGCAAGCAGCGGACGAAGGCGCCTCTCAACCTCCTATCGCAGCAGCGGAGTCTAGCGACCCGAAGTCCTTCCTTCCTACGTCCAGCCCATCTGGATCAGGCTTATGGCGCGTCTGGGAACACCTAGAGCTGGACCCCTCGGCACAGTTCTCGGACGAGTTCGTCGCCCAGTCCCGGCCGGTCGTCGAGAGCAACGCCCTGCGCTTTGGTGTCAACGACGGACGAACGCTCGCAGATTTTGCACAGTCGTGGACGCAGTACGTCGCTGCTTTGGGCCTCGGCGAGCAGGGGCGCACGGAAAACACCCTCTCCTTGGTGTACCGCCGCGCCGCGCCTAAACGCAAGAAGGAAGTGGCGAGGAAACGACGGAAGGAGGGGAAGAAGAGGAAGAGTCGAAGAGGAAAGACCAAGGCTCAGGCAGGAGAGGATGTCGGTAAGGCAGAAGTGGCAGCGTCCTTGCCTGTCCCAGGGGATGTTGATATTGCCGAGCTCGACGAGGAGACCCAATTGCAGCTCGCTCTACAGCTTAGCCTCCAAGACGCACAAGTAAAGAATGAGGCTACGTCACCCTCTGGTCGGCCTGAAAGACCCATCCTGATCGACTCCCCAATCGAGTCGGCCGGAGGGAGCGAGCCACCGCCTACACATTCGCTACCTACAGACGGCAGCCCAGGGCCATCAGTTCCACCAAGTACTCTTGACCCCAGCGCCGTTCCTGAAGAGCCGACCACGGTGACGACGCCTGCGAATGAAGCGCTGGTGACGGAACCGCAAGCCGGCTCCCCAAATCTTGAGACCCGCGACACATCATCGTCCGCCCTACCCGCGACCGCCTCCGTCGTCGACAACCTCCTAAGCGCGTCCCACATCTCCACCCCACCCAGGAGAACCACGCCCTCATACACCCAACGCTCCGTCTCCAACGGCACCAAGTATTTCACTTCTGACAGCGAGCAGGAGCGCGAGGACGCCGAGCTCGCCTGGGCCGTCGAGATGAGTTTGGGTGCGGGCGCAGAGCAGGACCCCATCCCCGCGGTGTCCGGCGTCGGGGTCCTCTCCTCTCCCGTTGCGCCTCCACCAACGAGGCGGTCACGGTCGAGGACGCCATCGCCTGAACCTGGAGGCGGCGGGACCGCGTCGGGCTCCATCATCGGCCGGCACAGATTCGTGCACGACCCTGTTGCGCTTGCCGCACACCTCCAATCCGTTCTGCAGTACTGGCGGGGGACGCGGGAGCCGCACGGCGTGAGCCTTGAGAATGCGCGGCGGTGTCAGTGGTGCGAGTTTGAGGAGGGGTGTGAGTGGCGGTGAGTACCTTTGCCTGAGGTGTGAGGTGGTTGGCTGACGGCAGTGAGGCGAAGGCGCAAGAGGCCCTGGAGCGGTATCGCTCGCAAAGAATGTAGCAGTATGTCGACAATCACACTGGCATTACCCCGTTGTACAAGTACAGTTATGGTAGATTATACAAAGTGTCCACGTACGGTCATCGCTCTTCACAGAGTCGGCGCCGCGACCGACAGAAGTTGCTATAGTGTCCTCGAGATCGCACAGTCCAGTCCCCATCGCCAGTTGCTCGGGTATCATAGTATCAACCTTTCCACTCGCCCGGGATCGGCGTAAACGCGTCAGACGCCCAAGAGATCGTCCGCCACCACCCACTCCACCAAACCGCCCTCACTCGCTCCCCAGTTGACTCTGGGCCAGATCCCTTCAATCCGCGCATCCCTAAGGACACACCAGAACACAGCCACCCAGATGAACAGCGCCAGAGCCGCGAGGTAAACCGAGAGCCACTCGTCTGCAGCCTCTGGCACGAAGTCGGAAGCGCTGATCGGTAGCGTGGGGATAGCGCGCTTGCGTGGACGTGTGCGCGCCTTGCGGCCGGTACAAGCCGTGGTCAAGAGGTACGGATTGGCGAAGGACACATCCAGCAGCGGGCGCTTGGGCACGAGACTCCAAATGTCGAGCGGGCCGGACCGCTCAACACGCTCGGGCAGGGGGAGGAACGCGGCCTCCGCGAACGCCTGCAGAACAGGCTGGACGTGGCGCACGAGGTCGACGAGGTCCTTTAGAAGTGCTTCGAGCGGACTTGGCACACTTGGCGAGAGGACGGGCGGGAGGCGCAGAAGGGGCGCGTGGTCCGGGGCGATGGGGATGACGCGGAAGGGGACGGGCGCCAGGTTCAGCCCGAGGGCGTTAGGGGCATCTTTCTCGCCACAAGAGGGTAAGATGGAGGGCAGGACGGGCTCGACATCGTCGAACCACGGGTCGAGGTGCGATAGTGAGGGGAGGCGGACGCGGCGGGGGCCGGGGTTGCGCGTGAGGGGAGGGGTGAGTTCGAGAGGAGGCGAGAGGTCGCGGGTGGATCGCATTGTGTCTCGGCGCCGAAGGAGTGGAGTTGAAGCGAGGAGGCCGGACTGGAGTAGACGCTAGGTGGCAAGCTGCAGCTTGCGGCTTTGAGAGAATGTGGTCGGCGTCAAAGCCAAAGGCTAAGGAGTGGTGAAGAGATGTGGAGAGCGTTTAAGGAACGTGGGAGCAGTATGTACTTGAGACTGCCGTTGATATTATAGGTCGAGAGTGTCCGAGAAATAGAGGTTGATGTCGAAGAGAGGCGTGAGAAGCGTCACTCGTCCTTTATACCTTTCGCCACAAGGAGAGCCAGCGAGTGAGTCCTGCTCCCACTCATCAGATGCTTACTGCTTCTTGTTAGGCGATAGACAGTCTTGTTAGGCGATAAACAGTGATAGACATTGACATGATCAGTGCGTTGTGCGATGTGCAGATATATCACGCGCGATTTGAGGCGTGACAGATCATCCTCGACACCCACCCCTCTCCACCCCTCTCACATCCCATCTGACGCGCAACCCGGCAGACATGTGCCGCGTATCCACGCGTACCTGCCCGGCTCCAACGGAGGTCAGCGGAGGCCGATGGAGGCCCAGATTGGTCTGACTGCTGGATACTGTCCGTCGGATCCTGCATATATCACGCCCAACAGGATGCCGCCGGCCCAGAAACGTTTGCTGGGTACCGGAACTCTCCGCGCTGTAACTTACGACGCTCTGATATCGTCGTGCCGCAAATGTCGCGTGCCGCCTGTGGGGCTCGCGGGGCCAGAGTTCGCCCAGCCTCTTGGCATCCCCGCTGATACGGAGTCCAAGGCTGGGCGCTGGTCATGCATAATGGGCGGTTCGAGCGTGCATCTCATCGGCCATAGCCCGCGGCAGCTGCGTAACGGTCAGATCGCCATCGAGATCGTCCGCACACACTCGCCTTAAGTGTGGCTCGAATAAGATCGCCCAGGATGATCGCCCGGTATAGAAGTCGAATCGACCTCCACCGTCGATTCTCCCTCCACCCACCCATCAATAACCAGCAACATGGCCGAGGACGCGGGGCTCGCGCTCGAGCGCTTCATCGCGGACAAGTTTGCGGGCCTGAGTCTCGAGGTGCCGTCGGACGACGTATGTTGGCTGAGCTGGCTGAGCTGAGCTGGAGAAGCGAGGAGTCGCTGACCCCAGGTGGAGATGATGGCGCGGTTCGTGGAGGAGGACGGGATCGAGCGCGAGGATAAAGTCGAGGGCGTGCGAGGGATGCTGGAGGGGGTAGTTGAGGTGAGTCGGTGTGGCGTAGGCTGTTGGCGTGGGTTGGGTCTGGCTGGTCGGGCGGCGAGATCAATGGCAGCTTGGCGGTCGACGTCGATCGAGGGCAGCCGAGGAGGCATAGCGCCAGAGTTGGTGTTATCGGGGCCTACCACTACCAACTGCGGACTACCGCTATCACTACAGGCTGTGCAAGGCCGCTAGCTGGCACGTAGTTCGCAGCTAACCCCAGACCCTCCCAGACGACACCGCCCTCTCCCCAGCCCTCGACGCCATCCTCGACGAGCAAGACCGTCTCGCAGCCGAGGCCGCCGAGGCCGCCGCTGCCGCCGAAGCCGCGGCCGAGGAGGAGGCCGCCAAGGCGAAGGCCGCGAAGGCCAAAGCCAAGATTGACGCCGACGCCGTCCTGGCCTCCATGACGGACGAGGAGATCGCTGCCGCGCGCAAGGCCGCGCTGCTGAGGCAGTACGCGTACGTCGAGGGCGGGCCGGACGAGGACCCGCTGGCGCGCAAGGACGGGCCGCCGCGCGGGCAGACTGCTGCCGAGGCCGAGGCTAAGAAGGCCGCGGAGGAGAGGCGGAAGCTGGTCGAGGAGGCGCTGCGGTTGGATGCGCGCAAGAAGAAGTACCGGAAGCAGCAGAGTGAGTGCGACCTAGAGTGGGCCGACAGGTCGAAGTGGCATTGTGGATTGCACGGGCCGGTGGGCACGAAAGAGGGACGGAACGCACATGCGAGGAGAAGATGGGGCGGTGACCTACCTCAGCTGGTTGCTTGTAGGCTCAGCTGACACCAGTCGACGACCCACTCGAGTGGAGCAACCTGAACAAGGAGAAGGTTGCTGTCGCCTCCGCGATGCAGCGCGAAGCGGCCAAGCGCGCAGCGCAGGAGAAGAAGGAGCGCGACAGGGCCGCGCTCGACAAGCAGCGTGCGGACCAGGCCAAGGCCAAGGCCGACAGGCAGAAGAAGGCCCAGAAGCAGGAGCGCCGAGCGTAGTGCTGCGGTCGTCCACATCTCATTCCTTCCGGACGTCCCGGCCGTCGGCGCGTAGCCTTTAGCTCGCTCCGTGCTTCAGGATGCCTTCTATCCTCCACCACCCCTACTACCCTCACCTCTTAATATCACCACACACACACCGTAGCTCAAGCTGCGCATATGCATTATGACAAGATTCGCTTACGCAACCTACAACCTAACGTAGCCTATCATGACACCCACTCGATCGCGATCACTGGTAATAACCTTGCTGGTATCCTCCTCCGCTTTGGTATCCGCGCTGCGGTGCCCCTTGCCCCCCTTGTCCCCCTTGCTGCTGTTGATGTGCCGGATACCCCTCATACTGCTGCTGGTATCCGTTCGGTGCATAGTCCGATTGGCTGACTTGCGCGTAGTCGTTTGGCCCTGCTTGGCTGACTTGCGCGTAGTCGTGTGGCCCTGCTTGGCTGACTTGTGCGTAGTCGTGCGCGCCTAGAGCCGTGTGTGGCGCTTGTGAATGTTGATGTTGCTGCTGACGCGGCGGCTGGTACTGCTGTCTCGCAGCCGGCGGATGGTATCCGCTCTGCGGGTATCCGGCCTGTGCCGGGTACCCTGCCGCACCAGCCGGCAAGCCGTGGGCGGGCAAGCCGTACTGCTCGAAGGGGTCGGCCTGGCTTGTAGTAATCGCCGGAGAAGTCCACTCGTTCGACGAGTGCCGCGGCGGTACGGCCCCCGTTTGCCCTTGGGTCCCAGCGCGGTCGTACTCTCGGCTGTTGCCGTGGCCAAAGTACTCGTAGTCGTCGTGCACCTCGTTCTGGTACACTGTCGACAGCTCGAACCCGCTGTTGCCCTGCGCGGAAGGTACCGACGGCGATGTCGACATGTCGCTCACGCGCCGGCCCAATGGATGCAGGAGATTGACTTGGGATTGTGGTACCAGTGCGCCCCCTTGGTAGTTCATCCCGCTCATACCGTTCGGGTACGTCGTGGTGCTCGCCGAGCTGACGCTCTGCCTGTCGCCGGCGTATGGCGAGCTCTGCATCTCCCCTAGGTATGCACCACCCGTGTACGACGAGTTGCTCATACTCGTGCGGTGGTTGAGCGGCGCAGGCGGGAAGTAGTTTGGATCGTGCGTATGGACCGGGTTGAGCAATGGGTTGTTGAGGAGCAGCGTCGGCGTGAGTTCGTACACATGTTGCCCAATGCCCTTTGTGCGACGAGGGTCGTCGGTACGCTTGCAGATGTGGATGCGTGGCTCGGTCGACGTGACCTCCTCGCCCCAGCCCTTGGGGCCTGGCGCTTCGTTGTGGCGCTTAACCATACCGCCGGTACCGCTGGTCGTCAGCACCTCCCCATCACAGCAATAGTCTAATACACTCACTCCCAAGTACACCTGATGTCCACACCAGTGTAAATCTGCAGTAGCTTGGCCGTGTCGATGTGGCGCACCTCGATAAACGACGGCGATATAAGTAGAAGATAGGGCGGGTGGAAGACAATGTTCTCCGGAGTGCCCTCCCATTCCACAGGCTGCAAGTCGCGATTCGGCTCGCCATGCCTGTTGACGTAGATGCCGAACGTGTCGTAACACAAGAGGAACTCGGAATCCGTAGATCGGAACATGGCGATGGGTTTGGCGTTCTCGCAGCGACGAGCCAACTCGGCCAAGGCAGGTCTCTCACGCGCCTTGATCGGGTCAAAGATCGGGATCGAACCGCCTCTGAGATCCGTAAGGCCCATGATCTCGAAGCCCTTGGCGCAGACGATGGCAATCTTCGCCTTGAGGAAGTGCACATTGAGCGCCTCAGTCGGGATGAAGAACTCCTTGTAGAGACGGAACCACTCGGAGCGCTGGCCGAGAAGGCCTCCCAGAGCACCACGACGACGATCTTCAGCACCGCGGCTGAGGACAGGCTCGAGTACTCGGAACACGGAGTCGATACCCTTACGCTTGACGTAGAGGACGAGCGTGCGACCAGAGATCTGTCCCACGACGAAGAAGACAATGTCGCGGACACCGCTAAGGCGCTGCGGCGCAGACCGTACTTGTGGCGACTGCGCTGTTGGCACAAGCGCCTCCAGGTGGTATGCGAGCAAGCTCTGAAATTGTCAGCAGGGCGTACTCGCAACTCTCTCACCTTGTCTGCCAACACGAGGAAGATGCCAAACTCCTCAAGAACCGAGATCTGCGTAACGCTCTTGACGTGGAGTACCTTCCTAAGCGAAGGCGGGTCGTGCT
This sequence comes from Cutaneotrichosporon dermatis, assembly GCA_020011015.1. Classification (NCBI taxonomy): domain Eukaryota; kingdom Fungi; phylum Basidiomycota; class Tremellomycetes; order Trichosporonales; family Trichosporonaceae; genus Cutaneotrichosporon; species Cutaneotrichosporon dermatis. The sequence goes on along the minus strand of JAIGNX010000001.1, from coordinate 6,185,992 downwards.
GCACTCCAATCCACACTCCCTGCTCGCACCCGACTGCCACAAGGTTTCGCCTGTCGACAGTCACAAACGGCACCGAGCACGTCACGCGACCGGTGTACTCCTGGTTGGCGTGAGGGTGGGCGCCGTAGCCAGGGGCCATGTAGAACGTGTCTAAGCTGAGTGGAGTGAACTCGAATACCTTGCCCGCCTCGTCGACCTCGGTGCGGAGGACCTTGGCGTGCTTGAGCTTCTCGTGCCACTCGCGCCGAGCAAGTTCCGAATCGGTCCACAGGGTATATTGACCACTGCTCAAGCCAGCACCAATAATTGAGAACGTGAACGGATACACTGTCCTTGAGTCCGACTGCGTCTGCTCTTTCCCTTCGCTGTGCGTCTTGCCACCGCCGATTTTGTTGAGCACTCCGATCGAGCGTGTTTGAGCAGGCTGGAAGAAGTCTCCCAATGACAGCAGCTCGAGAGGAATAGGGCGACGGTTGATGCTATATCGTGGCGGAGCGTCCTTGTTCTTCGACTTGCCCTGCTTGACAAGTACGAAGTAGTTGTCAAATAGGAGCAGGTGAAGCTCTGACCACGAGCCACCGATCGTGCCTTCAGGCTGTCGGAACACCTTGCCCTTGTGTATTAACTCGCGCATGGGGTTGAGCAAGTCGAGGTCCTTGACAACACGAGGGCCGAGCTTGCCGCCGTCGAGAGTGGACTTGAGGTCCCACAGTTCGACCTTGGCAGTGTTGATGGCGACACCCTTCTGGCCAGCCTTCGCCAGGTTGTCGATCAAATCGATGACCTGCGGGATCGTGTCGATATCAGGATGGTCTGCAGGCCCAACAGCCTCCGTCGCCTTAAGCACCGACTTGAGGAGTAGATTGTAGCGCAACAGACGAGCGATGGGGCGGTAGATGTAGTGATTGATGTCCTGGCGCTTGGCGAGAGGATTCTTGTAGCATTCCTGCGTCGTTAGTACCAGATCAGTCCAGAACAACCCACGTCGAGGAACGCCGCAAAGGCCGGGTTTCTATGTTTCTCGTCGTCAATCTTGGCCTTGGCGATGGGATAGTGAGGCATGTACTCCATGTACGCCTCGTGCCAGTGAAGCGCCGCGTTGAAGATGAGGTCGGACACTATACCAAAGTTGGGATGTTGCTCAAGCTGTCGCTCGTGGAGTGCCTTGAGGAAACGTTCGTGCACGTCGAGGATGGAGCGATAGTTGTGGAACGCATCATCGATGAACACTTCGAGCCTCGAGCGATCGATGATGGGTCGATCCGCCTCACGAAGTGGAGTGATGAAGATCTGGTCGATAGACTCGAGGTCCGCCACGTACTCCATCTCGCCCTGGATGAGCTCCCAAATGTTGAACTGGCGTGTCCTGGCCTTGGGCGACATAGACTCGAACGCGGACGGCGAAACAATGTCCTTCCAAGTGAGCTGCCCATGCGGTCCACGTCCCTTGGACGCTTGGAACAGCTTGAGCCGCGAGAGGTACGAAATGCTCTGGATCGACTCTAAAGCCTCTCTCAAGAAATCGGAGTCGGGGGCGTCTGCTGGAGTCACGCGAAGAATCTCCTCAATGATCTGAGGGTAGTTCTGAAGGTGCATGGCTGGCCGCTTCAGGAGGTAACGGAGATCATGTCGACGGTCGGATCCGTTCTTGGACACATCAGCGATCCAGTGCGCGAAGGGACGGTCCTCCTCAAGCGCTTGGGACAGAAGCGCCTCGGCCTTGGGCAAGTTGTCCGTGTACGATGGATACAGTGAACGGAACTCGGTGGCTGCTTCGAGGAAGATATCGCCCACGGTCTGAACCAGAGGGCCCTGCTCGCGAAGGTGTATGGCAAAGTTGTCCAACAGACTTCGAGAGGCGCGACGAATCTCGAGCATGTTGCTGAACAGTGTCCGCACATACTGGTCCAATTTGCCGTACGGTTGCACGATGGGTGGGTTGGCGGTCTGTAGCGGTGTGATGAATGCTTGCTCTACGATGGCGAGATCCGACTCGTATCGCTCCTCGAGCAGGATTGCCTGGCGAATGAGGGTCTGGCGGAGCTGCTGCTCCTCGGTCAACTCAGCGAGCTGGATTGCTGGGACCTCCTTGGTCCAGTCCGTCTCGTTCCTGACCATGACGACTGGCTGACGGCTGGGGCCGACGGGGTCCTCCTCAATACTGGTCAGAACCGAGTTGGGCGGTGTCGCATATGGACAACGAGGAGAGTAACAGCCGCCCGTCCCAGTGCAGCTGGACGAATAACACTTGGTGGCCATGGTGAGAACGCCCTTCGGGAGGGAGACGTCCTCGCCCATGCCCTCCATCTCGCTCATAAACTTGAAGACGTCATCGGGAGTCGCGCATGGGACGAGGCTCCCAGTCCGCCTCAACGATCCACAGTTGCGAGTGGAGCGAACGAGCCGTCTGAAGAGCAAACCGTCTGTCGGCAGGGCCGTCGCGGGTGAACGCTGGCATGAACGATTGGATAGTCGTAACGAGGTCCTTGCCAGTGAACGTCTTGGCCCAGGTGATGCCGCCCTTGACGTGCTGGCCCCGTATAACGCGGTCGCGAACTTGGACGGCGGTCTCGCTGAGATAGGCTGGGTTGAAGAAGCGGAACTCGTTCATCTCGTCCTCGGCCTCGTCTTCCTCGCCACTGGATGCGTAATCGTCGTACAGCTCTTCGTCTTCGTAGTACCCTCCGTCGCCGTTGGACTGTTGATGGAGCGCCAGCTTGGTCTGAACCCATCCACGGTTGGACTGCTCGGCCCACTGTGTGCCGCGAGGCTCGCGACTGGGACCTCCAAGGGAACTCCCTTCGCCGCCGTTAACCTCGGGTCGCAGATACGCGTTGTTGGACGTCGAGGCGACAGGTTGCTCAGGGAAGGATGGGTCATGGTGACCGTCGAGCAACTCGGGATCGATACCCATTTCCTCGTACAAGTCTTTACCGAGACGTGGCGAGACAACTTGGGGCGATGCCGAAGGAGCTGCGACACGAGTCTCAGAGTTTGGTCCTGCCCGAGGGAACGCAACGTCGGGAACAGGGGACGGTGTGGGAATAGGCGACGGTGCTGATATCCGTGGTTGCGGAGTCGGGGCGACCTCAGTCAACTGGCTGTTGACACTTGGCGGCCCCCCAGAAGCGAAGGTGCGGTGGTGGTTCACGGTCCACGAGGGTCCTCGAGGAGTGCTAGACAGATGTGCCTCCGAATCGTCGCTAAAGCCGTACTCTGGCTCGTCTGACCTGTCATAGGCAAGGCCAAAGTCGTCGTACGGCGATTCGCTCTCAACCGTGTGGCGCCTGGCGTCAAAGGCAGACTTGTCCCAACTGGAGAGGGTCGGAGCGTGGGAGGTCAAGCTCGTGCCCTCGGTCGTGGAGCCAAAGTACGATTCTCCGGTGTTATGCGACGTGTGTGACGGGAACGACGACGAGGCCGTACTTGTGTTCCTTGAAGGCAGCTGGGTCTTCTGCGACTGTTGCTGCTGGGTCGAAGGGGCTGGCGGACGGGGAGGCTGAGGTGTCGCGCCTTGTTGAAATGCAGCTGGGTTGGGTAATGTGCGCGGCTGGTCGTACGTTGGCGGAAGCGACTGTGGAGGAGGAGGAAGTGGAGGCGGTGGAGGGGATGCTGCGTGCGCCGTGCTGTGCGAGCCAGCTGGGGGAGGAGCCGTGGGAGGTGTTGGTAATGCACGCTTGCCCGACACGGTTCGTGGTGGCGGCACTGGAGTGGACGAGTGTGCATTGGGCACCGCTGGTCTGGGCGGCGGCTGAAACGGTGGTGATGAGGTTGCTTCAGAGACACCAGGCAGTTTTGGCAGTGCCCGGCGCCCTGTTCCCTCGCGCGGTCGAGGAGGGACGGGCGGCAATGCGCCGTGAAGGTCGCGCGTCGCGTACGCGCTATTGCTGCTGTCGGCAACAGAGGCTCTTGGCGATGGTAATGTTGCCGACGCGCGCGCGCCACCCGGATTGTACATTCCGAAGTCGCTGGCGCCGCCGTGGATATCCCTCCCGTGCGAGTCGCGCAAGGTGCTACTCTTCTGGGTCGGCGATGAGGGGTTGTGCTGGCGGCCGTCTGGTGGGGAATATCCAGGTATCGAAGGGAGAAGCGCTCCGGGGGGCAGTGATGATCCGAATTCGAACATGTGTTGATGAGCCCCTGGAGGTGACCGGTTGGGGTCGGCCATGGCGACGGCTGGGGTGATGAGAGGCGACGCGGAGTCGTCTCGTTCGGCCAACTGGGATGGAAGTGGATATACGCGGTGCGGGGGGAAGGAAAGTGAGGAAGAAGGCGAGTGTTGTTGTGGGTCCTCGCACAGCTATTCGGCGACTCGGTGCCCGCGTGGGTAACCAGAGGTGGGAAGGTGTGCTGGCGAGGCGAGTGGGGGACAAGTGATCGTCAATGCTAGTCGTGGTGGCGAGGTCGTTTGGGGTGTAAGAGAATGTAAAATGGGAGGTATGAGAATGGGAGGAGATTGACGGCGGGATGGACGGACGCTGGCGATGATGATGATGAGCTCACGAGATGATGCAGTGCTAGTCGGGGTTGGGATGTACGTACGTACGTACAAGTCGTCCGAACACTACTCTCACCGTACGGTATGGAAGGGGTGTAAGCAATCCCAGGCAATACAACGGTGGGTCGTCGGTTTCAGGGACCGAACCTGACCGCACAGCTACAAGGACCTTGTGTCCTTCCCCTACCTACCTACCTACCTCCGTCCTTCCCTCCACCTCCACTTTGGTGCATCTTCCTTCCCTCCCTCTGTCTTTGTGCCTTCCTACTAAGAATTCCGTATCGTAACGTTCATTTCATCACCACTTATCACCTCAAAATAATGGCATCCACAACAGAGCCCATGCCCGCCGTTACCTTGGATTTCGGCGGCAAGGGCAATGCTTGGGATGACCGCGAGCTCGTAAACGCCTACGATGCGGCCCTTCTCGAGTTCCATGTGAGTCCCATTAGGTCTTGGTTGCCCTTGATTGCATCGCCACCACCCTTGCCTAGGTCGTCCTCCGGATATTCCGAGCACCTATCTTTGGCCAGTCCGAGTGCGAGTGTGAGAGCGAGAGACGATGAACCAAACTCCGCGAGACAATACCCTCAAGGTGCAGCACTGACACCAGATCCACAATCCCGGTCCAGGATCATGGCTCGACAAGGCCACCGCCGCGCTCGCGAAAGGCCAGCCCCTCCCCGGCGCAACGTCATTTGGCACCTCGTGCGTCTCAGGCCCTCCTATGCTTAGCTGACCTCAGGTGGTACACGGCATCGAAACCCGAACCAGCAGCGAAGGAGAAAGAGACGCCAGCGAGGAAGAAACACAAGCCGAGCTCGAGTAACCCCTACACTTCCGCTTCGGGGTCGGGGTCGAAGTCGTGGACGACGGCAACAGCTACGAAGGGGAAGCAGGCAGAGCGTGCCGACAGCCCAACGTATCAGCCCGCATCGCCTGGAGGGCAGTGGGACGAGGTGGCGTGGCCGCCAGCGCCGGAGGATCTGGAGGGTGGCGAGGACGTCGAGGATGAAGATGGCGAGGAGGGTGGCGACGAGGAGGAGGGGTGGCAAGGATACGACGGGTTCGGAGACGAAGGCGCTGTTGGGGAAGGGCACGTCTTCCCTCCTCCGTCCGGGGAGTGGGCTGGCGCTGGGAACGTGGGGCGCGACGAGGCCATTGGGTATGCTCTTCACGCTCAGTACTGGGCTGGATACTGGATGGGTGTGGCGCATGGTGCCAGCGGATCGGCAGGGGGACGAGCAAAAGGGCGCCCTAGTGCGCCAGCGTCTCGTGGTTCTGCTTCAGGCGCGCCCAACGGACTGCGACGATAGTGGAGGGTGGGAGACTCCAGGCCACATTAGCTAGCAAACCTCATTCTCTCTGTAGGACTACGACATTACATTCTATGTATGCATCAATCGAACTCTACAGGTGGCTAGCGGAAGAAACGCCCGACGCTGCCGCGCACGAGACCGCCGACGAGCTGGCCGCCAAGTCCGCCCATACCGCCGAAAAGGTTGGAGGACGCCGCCGCGCTCGCCCATCGGCGCTGCGCGTCCCGGTCGGCGTAGGTGAACCCGACGACGTTGGAGAGGTTGAACACGAGCGCGAGGAGGACGATGGGGAAGAAGCTGATGTTGAACTTGAGAAGCGAGACGATGAGGAGCGCGAGCCAGCCCAGGGGGTAGGCGTAGAGGGCGACCCAGAACATCCTGCGTGTTAGCGGGCAAAGGAGGAAAGTATTGAATCAAGCGTGGACACATAGCCAGTCCGGCTTCACGTAGCCAACTCACTTGGCGTCGATTGGGTTCGCAGGGTGGCTCGGGTCGCGCGACTCGAACACCCATGCGCTCTCGCCATCCTCGTCGACTTCGTTCCAATACCGCAATCCAACGAGGGTGCGTCCTGCGACGTTCTGGGCGTCAGCGTCACGGGATTCCAGCGGGATAGATGCAGGAGGAGGGATATTGGTTTTACGCGGACCGGCACAATATGTCGAACCGATACCGCAAGATGCAGCGTTGTTTACATTCCTGGGTGACCATGCGAACGAGCTAGTGACTTGGCAGACATGGCACACAGAACGCAACCCCGCCAACAGCCCAACTCAAACACCTCCAGCCATCGACTCACCCGCGTGTTCCAGAAGTCGAGGGAGAGCAAAACAACCACAACAGTAATCGACAACACGTAGTTATCCGTAACTGTTATCAGCTCCATACTCGCCATCTTTTTCGGAGGGCAACTACTCACACAATCCGCACAGCACGTAAACGGCAATCGCAGCCGAGCGGAAGAGGTAGAGCGAGAAGAGGGCTGCGGGATGAGAGCTCTGCTTCAGGATGCCGGCCTGGGATCAGCTTGGTTCGTGGAAATGAAAGCTTGCGTTGCTGTAATCTTTTCGTCCTCTCGTCACGTCTACACCTCTTTACTTCGTCGACGGTTCGTCCTCCCGCGTTCAGGACGCGTAACGCTCATTCCTTGATCCTCCGTGCGCTCCGCGCGCATTCCACTCCCATCACACAACAGCTCAGGCTCCTCATTTCCCGACCTTCCTTGCTCCCTTCTCCTTTCCCAGAGCGCAGTATTTCTCCTTCGCCTCTACCACCCCTGTCCCTCAGTGGACTCACAATTCCAGCCTCAGCCTGCGCCGCCGTGCCCGGCACCAACACGACCGGCTCCGCCCTCGGCCGCGCCGCGTTCGGCCCATCCCCAATGTTCCCGGAAGGGAAGGTCGGCGCGGTGGTCGCAGCCGGCCCGTCGTCGTCCGCCTCGATCGTGCCGCTGAGCAGTGGTTGGGAGGCGGCCATTTTGCGTGTCCAGTGCCAGTGAGTTGGGAGTGGGAGTAAGCGATGGAATGGTTGTCATGTCGCGATGTCGCGACGTCAAGGCGTAGACGCGTGGAGGCGGGGGCGGGGTAGCGGGATCAAATTGGTTGCCAGTAGCGGGTGCATGGATCCGGCTTTGGCTTAGCTGCGGAAGTGGGAAACTACTGTGGATTTGTGAAGTGAAGTGCGTAGGCGGCCTATGGTTCCTAGGCTCGATGACATCGGCAGTGCTAGTTCAGCGTCCCGCTTGCCAACGTCATTCAACGGCCTTTCCAGACCGGCCACGCTTTTCGAGCCGGGCCACACCGTTCCCCACTCCTCCTCTCCGTAGACCGCCTCGTGCGTCTTTGCTCGAACAGCTCGAGCTCTAACAACTAGATGCATCTATATTACTAGGCTAAACAAGCTTGGCAGCGATGGGGTAGATCTGCTCGTACACCGAGAAGACGATACCGCCGCTAAGCACGAGGCGGCCGAGACGCGGCACGGTGCCCTTCCACAGCTTGAGCACGCCCTCCTCGGTGACGATGCGGTACGCGCAGTGCAGGGCGTTGCGGTACTGCTTCTTGGCCTCGATAGTTTGCATACGGGTCTTGACGACGCTGGGGTCAGCATTGGCAGGACGCAAGGTGTAGTGAGGAATCAGAGCAGGGGTTGAACTGCAATGGCTTGATGGCAACGCGTGGAACGAACAGGCAAAGTCTCTTTTTCCCTCGCTCGAGTCCCGCACGCAGAGCAGGCACTCCAGGCTCCTCACAAAGGGGGACGAAGACTCACTCAAACGGCATGGTCGTGTACACGGTAATGATGCCCGCCATCGATCCGATACCGAACGTCATCCACCCCGGCAGAACCGAACCAGGTGGGAGGGAGCCCTGTGCGAGCTGCTTGAGGGTCGAGTACGATGAGAACCGCACCGCCGAGTTGGCGCCCTGGCGGAAGACCTGGGCTCAGCATTTCAAGGTCGTGGGAGCATCATTCCCGTCATAGGCAGCATAGCCGCGATGGGAGACGTTGAGGGGAGACTCACGACAGGCCCGAGACCACGGTAGAGGCCGCCAACACCCTCCTCAGCGACGATCTTGCGCACACCGTCCATCATGCCATTGTATCGCGGCACGTCGCGCTTCGAGTCCTCGATCATCTTGGTCCTGCTGGTCAGCCGCCGGGCCAAACCGTGGAGTTAGTCTGGTAGCACATACTTGATGGTCTCGGAGGGTGTGACAGCGATAACAGCCTCCATCATACCGGCACCGAGGCCGGCCAGCATCGAGCGCGGCGCGGTGAGGTGGCCCTGCATGTTAGCTAGCGGAACAAACACAAAGACGAGCTGGACGTTGAGTGGCCAGACGAGTGTGGAGCCGCTAGCTAGAGCTTGCGGCTTAGATCGGCCAGCCTGCCACATATTGCCCAAGCCTGACACTTGAACAACCCACCTCCTCGTCCTTGAGCAGCCCCTTGAACTGGTCGTACGTCGTGAACCGCACACCGGCTTTCGCGGCATTTCCGATAACCACAGCAGGCACACCAGCGTACAGGCCCTTGATGCCGCGCTTCTGAAGAGTGTCCTTGAGCAGGCTCAGCGGCGTTTGCTACGTGTCAGCGCTGTTTTACCATGGATATAACCCTCAAGAGACATAAGTCAGACATGCAGCCCATCTGTGGCACTGCCCGCCGTCGGCTGGCAGAACTTACCTTGCCATCCGCCTGGAATTGGAGCTGCGTCTTGAGCGACTCGAGGGGATAGGTGATGAACGCCTCCACACCGCCCGCGGTCGCACCGGCGATGAGGGAGGCGATCGGCTTCTCCTTCTCCTTTCCCTTTGGCGACATGGTGCTGAATGAGGGTATGGGCGGTGGATGGAGAAAGATATGCCGTGAGTATCAAGCACGCGATGGTCGAGTCGCGGAAAGAGGCGGGCGGGACCAAATTTCCCCGCCTCCACCGCTGGTGACAACAACAGTGATCACCAGATTCTTCGTCGACTTCTCAGTAGTACTATCTCTCAACAGGCGATAGCCATCCACCATTCACCGACGCGCGCTCCGCAATGTTTTCGGACGACGCGGAGATCATTAGGCGGCTCGAGCATGGCCGCACGTTATTCGGGCCAGGATGGAAGTGGGTCGAATCGTTCGAAGACATCAACGACGACGCGTATGAGGAGGAAGAAGAGGAGGTGAGTCTACGTCGCGCCTGTCTCATAGACGGCAGTCGCACACCCGCAGCGGATGGCTAATGTATAGGAGTACGTCCTGATGGACCTCGGCACATCAGTCGACACGCGCACCCTGCAAACCGAGGCTGCGTACCAGCTGATAGTGAGCCCATCCGCCTCCATAAGTCTGACCACAGGGACTCGACACGCCCATGCCCTTCCTCAAGATCGGCGAGAACGTCTTCGAGGGCCGTGTAGCCCCGTTGATCGGCGATGAAGTTATCTTCGACGTCGTCCGCCGTGAGTCTCCGTCTCCGCTCCCTTGCCCCCTCCCCTCCCGCTACTTATGTCTCGTGCTAACGAGCAGAGGAAGACGGGCCAGGTTCCCAGCGCCCCACGTACAGGCCCGCATACAAGACTCGGCAACGCATCGAGTTCCGCGGTATCACGCTGCATCCGCGCGGCACATCCCAACGCACGCCACAGCCCCCGCCCAAGATTACCGGCGCATTAGACCGGGGCATGTTCCCTTCGCGCCAGCGCCGCGCAGCCGTCGACCAGGAAGATAAGGAGAAGAAGGAGGGAGAGGATGACGACGTGTTCGTCGAGGGAAGCAGGGGCAAGTCTAAGTCCAAGTCCAGGTCGCCGGAGAAGTCGCCAACGAAGACGGAGAAGGGCAAGGGCAGGGAGAGGGAGGAGAAGTCCGGAACGCCTGTCCGCCGTTCTACCCGGACACGCGGCGGTCCCGCACCGACGCTGGACGAGCTTACTGCTATGTCGACACCTGGGCCATCCGTCGTCCTGACAACTGGAGGCGTGGCCCCCGAAGATGCTACGCCGGCTGGCGAGGCAGAGACTCCAGCAGAGCCCACGCCCGCCGAGTCGCCGGCGCCTTCTGCGGTGGGCACACCAACGCCCGCCCGCGGCGGACGACGAGCCGGCCCAGGCCGTCCTAAGGGCAGCACGAACTCGACCTCAACGCCACGCATGGTTCGCACCGCAGTCGCCGTCGCCTCCCTCTCCGATCTCGCAGACATCGCCTTCGCTGGCGGCCTGGGCGATGGCCACGTGCGCCGTAAGTTCTCCTCTACTCACCTCTTGCTGACGGACAGTGGACGTTGCGCCGAATGCCGACGCCGAGCTCCTCGCTGCCGTGGCGGATGTGCGCCGGGGCAAGCCGTGGGTGCCCGGCACGAGGCTCACGCCCGCACAAGAGCAGCGCCTCCTGCGCAACCTGCCAGCTACCGGGCCTGGGTCACGAGGTGGCCGCGGAAGAGGACGTGGAGGGCGCACGCGGGGCGGTCGGCGGGGGCACGTCGATGCGAGTGGAGAGGGGATGGGAGCTGCATTCTTCGGAATTGGGGCTGAGGAGGGCGCGACCGGCGACGCTGGGCTGCAGGCGATGCACGACGATGGGGACGACGTTAAGGACGACGATGACGGGAAGGAGGACATGGACGTGGACGAGGATGGGACGTAATTTCTAGCACTGTATAATATGAACGATGTGAAGTATCGATTTGCCTTTGTTACTGGCCATCATTGTCTGGAGATGTAACTGTTGCCGTCTACCTTGCACTCAGTTGATCCACTTCGGCTCCTACGTCTAGATGCGTTTCAAGGGCGCGTGGGTATGCACCACATGGCCCTGCCGCCGAGACACTCTGATCGCGCACACTAGCTACGCCCAACGTTATGCATGCTAACCGGATGCTTTTGACAACTAGCCTGGTACTTATCCAGGGGGAAGGAGGGAGAGGTCGACCTCCTCGACGGGGTGGACCGGGAGGTCGTCCTCGGTGTACCGAGTAATAGGGGTACGGGGGAGGGTCATGACGCCGGAGCGGGCGGCCTCGAGGATACCGAAGGGCCGCACGAGACCGAGGAAGCTCTCGACACGGCTGCTCTTGGCGGTAAGCTCGACGATCGCGCTCTCCTCGGCGACGTCGACGACGCGTCCGCCAAACTGCTCCGCGAGCGTCTTAATAGCGCCAAGGTGGAGGTTCTTGGCGATGAGCGCCTCCGAGGGCGAGATGTCGCGCCGGCGGCTGGGGTAGAGGGGCTCCTCGCCAGAGGTGACGCCGGCGGGGAGGGGGGAGCCCTCGGCGTCCTTGCCGCCGCTCTGCTCGAAGGTGCGCACGAGCGCCTCCTCGCGGTTCTGGAGGTCGTCGGCGTCGCGCAGGGGGTTGAGCTGGGCCGCGGCGAACTCGGGGCCGAGGATCGAGATTTTGCAGAGGAGGAGCTCGCGCTCGATAACCGAGGTGTTGGTGTAGTCGAGCACGGCCCAGACGGGGACGAGGTCCTCGAGCTGGCGGCGCGCCTGCTCGATGACGGCGTCCTGGCCCTTGAGGACGATGGACATGCGGGAGAGGTCACGGATCTCAGTCTGGCACACGACAAGGGAGTCTGCAGTCAGCGCTTAGTTCCGCAGCATCTCGGCGTTGAACTGCGTTTGACATAGCGATGACGACCGCAAGACAGGCACTGACGAGCACAAGCACGTCTTTCCTGCACACTGGACCCGCCATCGTCCGTGCCAAAACACCATGCTGCATGGCAGTTCGTGCCGTGGTACTCACCGATGTTGAAGCCACGGCCGGCAAGAATACCCGACACGCGCGAGAGGACACCAGGCTCGTTTTGCACGAGACAGTTGAGGAGGTGGCGCTTGAACGGCTCAGAGCTGGGAGGAGGGGTGTTGTAGAGGATGTTAGTGACGGCCTCCTCGGCGCTCGCCGCGCGGGGATGAGGCGCAGTCGAGAGGTGGGGCAGGCGGCGCGATGGGCGGTGCATCTTGTCTGCATGTTAGTACTGCTTTCGCCTTCGCGGCAGCCCATTGAAGGAAGGCTTGGGCGGGATGGAGGAGACCAGGCGAGGAGCCATCAAATCTGGTGGTTGTGATGTCCAACTCGATTCCAAGTTGGGCTCCTTCGTGGATCCCCACATCCCTGTCCTTCATCCACTCACAGTCGAGCGCGCTCGTCGAGTCGTCGATCGACTTGGGCGGCTTGTCGGCGGCGCGGGCCATCGAGGTGGAGAACGCGCGCGCGGCGCGAGGGGCCAGGCGGGCCTGCCTGAGAACGAGCATTGTGGAGTGGTGGGTTGGATGAGATGAAGATCAACCCGAGATAGTTATCCAGTCCTAGTCGAGTCCGGCCGACTTTCACTCGCTGCCCCGGCAAAGCCACCCGAAACAAAGTCGAGCCTGCCCAGGGCGCTTGCAACGGCAGATGGCGTGCGGAGTATGAGAGTGACTCGAATCGTACTCGGGAGTATTTGGATTTTCGCTCGCGTGGATGTCTTATTCGCGTTCCCCGTTTATTCCAGATCTTGAGTTCGGTCATCTACTAGGCTCGGTTCGAGTGCGATGTAATGATGCAGACTCACGGACAGGTTGATGGCAATGAGGTGCTCGAGAAGTGTATGGATAGCTTTGGTAGTGCGGTAACAGGAGGGTGGGCATCATGGATACCAACATGTGGAGGGGTGTCTGCACAGCTCAGTTCCATACATCTCATCTACTAAAACCCAAGCGCGAGCGTCACCTCCCACGCGACACATGCACAATCACGATCTCCAAGAGTACGACTCGAATCGACCTGGCGATAAGCTTTGGCCCACCCGTTGCGACGAGGTTATCAACACAGCCAGATCCGCTAGATCTGCACTAGAAGCCGTCGCACTTGTTTGTGTCTGTTGCTGCCCATATACAAGCATTCCGTATCGGCGACTCCACGCGACGTACGCGTTCCGCCCAGGATCCGCCCGCTCCGTCTCGCCCGGGTCGGATGAGGCGAGGCGAGGTGAGGTGAGAATAGCTGACCCTTGCCCATTTCCTGCTTGGTCCTTGGCCATAGTTGTGGCCAGATTGGTTGGTGCCTGGCGATAACCGTTCATGTTGGCCACAGTTGGGGGCGGGGCTCCCGTTCTGGCCGTTGATTGTGTCCAACAATCCTCGCCTGTTTTCCAACAACACTACCCAGAGTCATGCGGGTATCCGTCGCCATTGTATACCTACATATTGATGGATAGAACAGCCCTGCCCACTCTCTTCCTTCTTCTCTTCTTCACTGACTACTTACTATCGCCATGCTTCGTCCCCGTCTCGGTGCCAGCGTACGTCCACCCCATTGTTCACACCTCACGCGCGTCGTTCACGCGCGTCGGCGCTAGCCGTGGCCATCGCTGACGTCAAGTTCGCGCGCGGCCTCACTCACCGGCCACCATGCGTCGTCCGCGCCGCCTCCCTCTCCACCGTCTCCAAACCCACCTTCGTCCTCTCTCCCCAACGCCGCCCCACCCCACCACTTCGGACACTCCGCCCTGGAGCACGCGCGCAATCTAACCTCCCTGCCGCGGCGGAGTTGAGCGAAGGTGCCGCCAACCTCCCCGTCTCGCAACTCCCGCCCTCCCAGCGCCCTGGCGCCGATAAGCCACTGGCGGAGCATGCAGTGATCTCGACCTTCGACTTGTTCTCGGTCGGCATTGGGCCGAGTTCGAGTCACACCGTTGGACCGATGCGGTGAGTGACTCCCTGTTCGCTGTGTTCATTCCGTGACATCGCCCCGTGACACCTCGGTCCTTGACCCGATACAATGAGAGAGTGGGCTGACACAAAGCGCCGCCAAGATCTTCACTCACTCTCTGCCGAAGCGGATGCACGAGCACATCCACAGCCTCAAAGTCTCGCTGCATGGGTCGCTCGCGGCGACGGGTATTGGGCACATGACGCCCAATGCCGTGCTGCTGGGGTTGATGGGCGAGGATCCTGAGACGGTAGAGGTTGGCCGACTCGGTGTTGTTGTCGATGAGGTGCGGGCTGTCGGCCAGATTGACCTGGGGCTTGACGGTGGGGACCACCGCCGTGTGCGCTTCAACTTTGACAAGGACCTTGTGAGTGCCGACGCCAAGAGCACGTCGGTGCCTTCTAACGCGCGACGCATCTCCGCGCTCATGACGGCGCTGACACCAGACATGGCACCTCAACCCCCTCCCCGCCCACCCGAACGGCATGGCCTTCACCGTCTTCGACGAGGACGGCAACATGCTCGCGACGAACCAATACTTCTCAGTGGGCGGCGGCTTCGTCGTCAACAACGAGACGCAGGTTGCCGAAAACCTGTACTACCGTGACATCAAGAGCGACCACGCCCCCGAGTTCCTGCGCACGCAGTCGAGACACTCGAACCCCCGGCCTGAGCCCAAGGCGATTGCAGAGAAGGGGGAGGAGGAGACTTCGCCAGGGAAGGAGAAGGAGGCGAGGCCGCCGTTCCTCTACGCGACGGCCGAGGAGCTGCACAACATCTGTGTGGAGAACAACCTCACGATCGCGCAGGTCGTGTGGGAGAACGAGCGGGCATTCCGGTCGGCAGAGGAGATCGAGGCGGGGCTGATGCACTGTGAGTCGTATACCGAGGCGTCAGTCGAGTGCCACCTGGGTCGCCAGTCGAGTATCAGCTGGGGTCGCGACTGAGGTTAAGGCTCGTCTTGCGCGACGGCCGGTCTGCTGAGGGACAACCGCTAGGAGAGCTGACACCAGTGTGGGGCACGATGGACGCCTGCATCCGCTCCGGCGTGACGAGCAGCGACAAGAACCTCCCCGGCGGCCTGAACGTGCGCCGCCGCGCGCCCGGCCTGTATCGCCGCCTGCAGCAGGGCTTCTACCCCTCCGTGCCCGTCCCGAAGTCGCCCGGCGTCGGGTCTGGGACGGAGCTCGAGAAGACGGGCCAGAAGCCGATGCGTATCGGCCGCCTCGACCACCCCATCGAGCTCGTGCCGCCGCACACCCGCCCGGTGTTCCCCGGTATCGAGTACTTGTCGTGTATGGCGATTGCGGTGAACGAGGTGAACGCGAGTGGAGGGCGAGTGGTGACTGCTCCGTGAGTTTCCCTTTGCGGTGGACATGTGTCTTGGCCTTTGGCTGTAGATGCGTAGCCTGCGAACCTTTACACAGAGACCAGTGCTGACCTCAGGACGAACGGCGCAGCCGGCGTCATCCCAAGTACCCTCAAGTACACGCTCGAGTACATCTCGACCGAGCCGCGCCGCGAGTAAGTATTCCTCCCTTTTGCCCTCTTCCGCTTCGACTGACGCACAGCACAATGAACTTCCTCCTCACCGCCGCAGCCATTGGCATGCTCTTCAAGCGTGGCGCGACAATCAGCGCCGCCGAGGGTGGGTGCATGGCGGAAGTCGGTGTCGCGTGCAGTATGGCAGCTGCGGCGTTAGCGTCGGTGCTGGGCGCGGAACCTGCGACTATCCTCCAGGCCGCTGAGATCGGTATTGAGTGAGTACTTGGCACGTCTCTCCCTCCCTACCCTCACATTCTCGAGTCCCATCTCGCCCTCCTCTCCAGTCCACTCTGCTGTGCTCCTCGCCCTGCCTCGCCCTGCCTGGCCCTACCTCACTACCACTTGCCCGCCCGCTTCGCTCGAAGTGACTGAAACCAGACACAACCTCGGCCTCACATGCGACCCTCTCGGCGGCCTCGTTCAGATCCCGTGTATCGAGCGCAACTCGCTCGGCGCCGTCAAGGCCGTCACGGCCGCGCAGCTCGCCATGGCCGCCAACGGCGAGCACACGGTGTCACTCGACGACGCGATTGAGGCGTGCCGTACCACGGCGATGGACATGCACTCGCATTGTGAGTCCTACGAAGACTGGGGGCCGCTGACAGAAGACAAGGAGACGAGTTTGGGCGGCCTGGCCGCTAGTGTCAAGATTCCGCTTTGTAAGTCCAGGCCAACGACGACAAGCTGATGGCAGCGTCGCCTGCGTGCTAGTTTGACAACACGATTTGCATGACACTGGACAATGAGGCACCATGCCATGTCGGAGGCGGTGGATAGGAACATGTGGATGTAGGTGGTAGTGGGTAGGGGGTGCAATGATACAGATTGGACGAGGCGTCATGTACAAATGTAAATGCTAGTCTCCGAGACATCAGCGAAACCCGAGTGAGAGAACGAAGGTCATAGGGCCAGCCTAGCTGTGGTGAGAGTATCCGTTGGCGGGAGCGGGAGCAGGGCGCGAGGGCGGCCGATACGAGTCGGTTAAAGGGACATTAGGCCGGCCGCTATGCACGCCGCTGCTGGGTGCGCCAGAAGAAGATTGTGCGCGAGGGCCGAAACGCTCGGCGGCAGCTAAGATCTGGGCAGCACTCAGACCGTCGGTGGGCCGCGGCGGCACAGGCGAAGGCCGCGCCTGCCCAGTATCGGGACGAGAGGACGATGCCGATAACGGCGAATGACGACGCCCAAAACGCTCAGCCGCTGCTAAGATGTGGGCGGCGGTCAAGCCCTCGGCAGGAAATGAAGGCGGGCGCGAACTCGAGTCGGTCGGATCACGCACGCTCGATGACGCACCATACGCGCCAGACGCAGGTGGAGCAGGCGGGGCAGACGACGCACCAGAACCAGATCCCGGGAGACGCTTCGGACTCAGCTGTGGGTGGCTCCTAAGATCACTCGCCGGACGGAGTTCTGAGTCGGCGCCGTCGTGACTCGTGGAACTTCCGCCCGGCCGGCGAAAATGCAGTCGCGCTTCGTCGTCGCTCTCTTCTTCGTCTGACGATAACGTGAGGTCGATGATCGCTGGTGGCTGGGCCGACGCCGTTGAGCGCGACACTCGAGATATACCGCGCGAGTTGGTGCCATTCGTGCTGGCATTGCCGTTGGCAACCGATGTGGCTGGCGTTTCGCTCTCGTCGTCATCGTCGTCCGAGTCCGACAAGATCTCGATTGCACGCCGCTTGCCTGGGGTAATGTTCGTAGGTGTAGCGGATCGAGGGCGTTTCAATGTCTGGGCTGGCTCGGGTGCGGCACCATTCTCTGCTAGCCACTCAGTAGATCCGTACTGGTTGTTTTGCGTGTGCCATTCGCCGTTAGACTCGAGAGTGACCTCGTCGAAGGTGTCGGGAACAGCGCGCAGGATGCTGAGGAAGTATCCGTCGCAGATGACGTCGGTAAACTCCAGCTCTTTGCTGCAGTGTGGACAGAGCCATTGAGGATGGCTTTTGTTCGACTCGAGCCACCACCGAGCATCGAAGCACTGCAAGTGGGAGCATTTCGAGGATCGGACAGGCTTTGTGATGCGCATGCCGGAAAGCTTACGTGTGAGTGAGGTCCTCGCAGAGTGTGGGGCGGAGGTACGTACTGGGTCCTTCAATGACAACGTCGACGGACCAATCTCAATGTCCTCATGGTCCTCTGCCCTCTGGCGCACTGATGTCAGCAATGATCAGGCAATGAGTCCTTCAACTCACGTCGTGCCAACTCAACCTCGGGATCCGTTGGGGGCAGTGACTCTAGACGAACCAGCAGGTCCTCCATGCTGGTATATTCGCAGTAGACGAGCTGGAACCAGAATTTCTGATGTCAGCGCTGTCAAAACTCGCGTAGACGCACCTTCGAATACTCCTTCTTCTTGCTAACGGTAGGGCCGGTATGTCCCATCGTCACGCTAGCCATCCGCACCGCCCCGGCATGCGTACCAACCCCCGCGACGACTTGTCAATATCCAGTGGTGGCGCACTCCCGGCTTTGCCTCGCAGTCCACGCTCCTTAAAGGGGACCATGTGGCCGTCCAGTATAACGTCGGGGTTCCCGGGGTACTCGATCGGTATCTGACGATTGCTGGGCATCGGCATGCCCGGTGGTGGAGCCATGTTGGGTGGTCTATAGTACTCGGACGACGCGCAGAATAATCTCACAGAGTAGTGGGGTCGTGAGCGAGGATCATTTCTGTCGTCAGCATTATTACATGGCCTGACTCACTTGGACTTGTTCAGTCCCTCGACCACATCTGTCGGCAATGTGAAGACGACGCGCTTCTCTCGGCGAGTGTGCGAGTTCTCGCTCGTCTGGATATCTGGATGTCAGCAGGTAACTAGGTCGCGACCAACCTGGCAGCATCTCCATGTTCGTGAGCGCCTTGATAGGCTTCCACATGGGGCTAGGCTTCCAATCAACGAGCGTTGCCTCGCCTGGAATCAGCTGAGATCAACCACCGGTTGACTTACGAGTGCTGTACACATTGGTAGAAGTTGAACCGCGCTGCCAGCTCCCGCCCGCTCCATACCCATTGGCCGGATTCAGCGACTGCTGTTGCCGAGCAGCATTGTGCGCGCTGTACGTCGCGCTCGACACCGTGCCGAACGTTGGTGGAGGTAAGACAGAGGGGCTGTTGTACCTATTCGCGGCGATAGCCTCGCATTCGGACCGTGCAGCCTGGTAGATTGAGGCCTGGTTGTTCGCGCGCATGGTCTGGAAGGCGACCGAGATCCTGCACGCGTCAGCTCCTTTGTTCGTGTTCCTTCCCTCGCGCACGCACTTGCTGACTAGATCCGCCTTCCTCTCCGTGCTCTTCAGCTGGAGCCGGATGCGCGAGTGCTTCTCGATGACATGGGCGAACTGCCGCAAGCGCGCGATCGTCTGTTTGGGAATATAGTAGGTTATGAAGTGCTAGTTGTGAGCTCCTGGACGAGGAAGGAAGGTGGTGTGCGCGTGCCCGCAGACGGTTGTCGCCGCAAACGAAGGAGCACTCACGTCAAAATCATCCCAAACACTACTCATGGTGTCTGCGCGGCTGGGCCGGTATGCAGAAGGTCACCAAGTAGTGGGCGGTGGATAGGGGGTGTAAAGGAGGTCGACTTGAGGGGTAGTGGGATGAGTGAAGTGCGAATGATAGTGGTTGGGGCGGCGGTGATACTGACGGTGTCGCCGCCGCCATCAGCTAGACCCACTCCAATTCTACGGGGTGAGGCAGGCGACCCACCGCCCGAACATGGCCAGCTACACACCTCACCCATTCCTCACCTTGATCACTCTGACGAAATTTGATTCCGATTTGCCACTCAAAGGCCACGCAAAGTGGAGGTCCTCCAGGCAGGTTGCCTGTCGTCACCGTCACCACCACCTTCGCCTTCTCTCGACGTATACGCAATAAACATGTCATCGCAAGACTACGACAAGATGTCAAAGGAGGAGAAGGCTGCTCATGATTCCAAGGAGCGTGCGCGCGAACGTGAAGAGCAGGAAGGTGAGCTTCCTCAACCGGTAGTCGCTGACGCTACAGCCCTTCCTTACAAGTGGTCGCAGGAGTTGAACACCGTCACCGTCAATGTCCCCCTCCCAGCAGGAACCCGTGGCAAGGATCTCGTTGTTGTTATGGACAAGCGGAAGCTCAAGGTTGGCTCCACTGGCTCTAACTCGCTAACGTTCAGGTCCAAGTGAAGGGCGCCGACAAGCCCATTATCGACGGCGAGCTGTTCGAGGACATTGCCAAGGACGACTCGTCATGGACTATTGGTATGTCTACTCAATGGGTCTGCTGACACGATAGACAGCGGTGTGCTCACGTTTGAGCTGGAGAAGTACTCGTGCGTCCGCTACGGCACTCAGTTCATTTAGCTGACGGCAGTGCTCACATCGGCTCCCATCGCTGGTGGCCGCATGTCCTTACGCACGACCCCAAGATTGACACTACCAAGATCCAGCCGGAGAACTCGAAGTTGTCTGACCTGGACGGCGAGACGCGCGCTATGGTTGAGAAGATGATGGTGAGTGAAGGGGCTGGAGGCGAGAGGTGCTTGTCATCGTATGAGCTGGCTACGGTAAAGGGACGGCCAGCGGCCAGAAGTGAATGCTGCAAACAGCTTTACCCTGTATGCTCTTTTGTTCCTTCTCCTCACAAGCAGAAGGGCTGCTCTTGTACACTCCGGCGCTGTAGATCACGCCGGAGTGTTAGAGAGCAACCTCGACCGGTCCCTACTTAAGGATACGCATGTCTATTGGCATCCTACCTCGGACGCCCTCCTCAGACAAGTCCCCTGAACGGGCGCCGTGCTTCCTACCGCTTCCGCAATACATCGCTGACATCAGTTCGACAACGCCCAACGGCAACAAGGCAAGCCGACGTCTGACGAGCTGAAGAAGATTGAAGCGCTGGAGAAGTTCAAGAAGCTTCATCCAGAGATGGACTTCAGCAAGGTAGGTCTACCGCATAAGACAACGTACTGACGTCAGGCGGAGATGAAGTAGCGCTACGTAGATCGAGGAGGGAGTTCGATGCAAGGATCCTCTTGTACTATCATGCATTATCAGCCTCGTCTATTTTGCGAGGTCGGCATTCCCGGGCGTGTCGCGGAGGACCGTGCAGAAGGCGAGCTGGCTCTTGCGACGCGATAACGCAATGCTCTTCGCGCGCGCCATTTCCTTGCCCTTGGACCTCGAGGTCGTGCCTGTGGCCGCAAGGGTCTCGACCAGTCTTCGTCAACCAGAGCTGGGGGAGTAGTTCTGCGTCGTACCCTCCTCTCAAAGGTGCTACAAAGCCAGTTCCACATGGATGACCCGGCGCCGGCGGCAGACAGAGGGGTGACAATGCATACTTGGAGCACCATGGGCAAAGTGACAGCAACCCCACCGCAACATGTATACGCCGTCAACCGCGTCCATGTTTAGAGGAGTGTTAAATCCGCCAAGGGCCAAGCAAGGCGAGGAGCGCACGCGGAGTCTCAACAGTCAGGCACGATGGGTTGCGGCGCGGACCTTTGTCCGATGTAGCTCCGACAGGATCAGGGGAGAGGGCGTTTGATTTCCCGCCCAGCGAATCGGGGACGTAGCAATGGGTGGGGGCCTCTTCCGAACCGCATGCGAGATAAAGAGCTGGTTAGAATAGAGAAGGGGGCGAGCATGCAAGTGATGGTGACGAGTGCTCGAGTCTCAGCGAGAAGCGGCTGCTGATATCATCACTGAAAACTTTGAGGACGGTTTGAGATGGTTAACGGATCATAGCCGCGGTGAACCGTGGACGGTGTGGAGCGGGGATGTAGCGAGCGAGCCGTTGGGGGCCGGTTTGGCGACGGCTAGTCCGGGGTGGGGGGTTCCGCCGAGAGACGGACGGCACTGGATGGATCAAGGCATTGGCGGGCCGGGATGAAGGGCCAAAGAGGTGAAGAGGAGCGAGGCGAAGGCGCCAGGCGGAACCCGAGAGAGGGCGGCCGGGGCGAACGCTTTGAGCGAGATGACCCGGTCGCATTCAGGGTTCAATGGTGGGCTGGGTAGCACGCCAGAAGGGATTTGCTGATGGGATCACGGGCTGATCGCCCCCTGGACAGCCAGCCAGCCTGCATGGCGTGGCAGGCGTGGCAGCCAGCCTGCAGCCTCCTTTGCTAGTATCAGCGCGCTCTTCACCCATTCTTGGCACAAAATGGTAACAAACCCATGTAAAAAAAATGCTCGGGCACATTCGGCGACGAGGTTGCCGTTCTGGGGTGGGACAGCTAGAAAAACCACTTAACGCCCTCCCCCCCCGCTTTTCCTTTCCTCCAAACCACCACTCTTTCGCTTCATCTTTCCAACCCCGGTAGAGAAGGTAAGCCTACTCTCTAGGCAGCTTGCAGCTTGGTCTGCAACGCCCAGCGACCACTATCGACACGGCTTGCGAGGATGCTACGGCTAGCGATGACTTGATCGCTTTTACGCTGCTCGCTATCGCTGCCTTGGCAAGGGGGAGAGATAGCAAAGTGTGTGGCTTCTGCCCCAGCGGCCCGATAGCCACTGTCGTCGCACCACACACTTTTCATCTCTTCCCACCGCCCTTCCCAGCCAACTCGTTGCGTTTCAACCGCTCACACTTTCGTAGCAGTCAAAAATGTCGGACGTTAAGAAGCCAAAGGACGCTAAGGCCTTCCTTACCGACTTCATGATGGGCGGTGTCTCCGCTGCGGTCTCGAAGACCGCCGCTGCCCCCATCGAGCGTGTCAAGCTCCTTGTCCAGAACCAGGACGAGATGTGAGTTTACTTTTCTTCTATAACAGTCTGTAGCATTTTTCTAACCTGTCCAGGATCAAGCAGGGCCGTCTCTCGAAGCCCTACGCTGGCATTGGTGACTGCTTCAAGCGTGTCATCGCCGAGGAGGGCTTCGCCTCCCTCTGGCGCGGCAACACTGCCAACGTCATCCGTTACTTCCCCACCCAGGCTCTTAACTTCGCCTTCAAGGACTACTTCAAGTCGCTCTTCGGCTTCAAGAAGTCGGACGGCTACTGGAAGTGGTTCGCTGGTAACATCGCCTCGGGTGGTGCCGCCGGTGCCTCGTCTCTTCTCTTCGTCTACTCGCTCGACTACGCCCGTACCCGTCTCGCCAACGACAACAAGTCGGCCTCGAAGGGTGGTGCTCGTCAGTTCAACGGCCTCATCGACGTCTACAAGAAGACCATCGCCTCGGACGGTATCGCCGGTCTCTACCGTGGCTTCATCCCCTCGGTCGTTGGTATCATTGTCTACCGTGGTCTCTACTTCGGTCTCTACGACTCGGTTAAGCCCGTTGTTCTTGTCGGCCCTCTCCAGGGCAACGTTCTTGCCTCGTTCGCTCTCGGCTGGGTTGTTACCACTTCGGCTGGTCTTGCTTCGTACCCCCTCGACACCATCCGTCGTCGTATGATGATGACCTCGGGTGCCAAGGTCCACTACAAGTCCATGTTCGACGCCGCCTCGCAGATCGTCGCCGCCGAGGGCGTCAAGTCGCTCTTCAAGGGTGCCGGTGCCAACATCCTCCGTGTAAGTCACCCACACCACCTCCACCACCTCCACCCAACTTCCACTTTTCCTTCTTCGACTTCACCCTCTCCTTATACATCTTCTTCTGCATCAATACTAACGCAAACAGGGTGTGGCTGGCGCCGGTGTTTTGGCCCTTTACGACAGTACGGCTTGGTTTAACGTGCATTCGCTGACTTCACAGAGTTCCAGGAGCTTGCCTTCGGCAAGGTCTACTCGGGCGGCTCGGGATAAGCAACGAGCAGTGTTTAGTAGATTTTCCTCCCTCATATCCTCCTCCCTTCCCCTCAGCGACGGTTGGTGGTTCAGAGATGCAGATATGCCTCGTCACGCAGTTGTTCTTGTTGCGCCTTGCCTTCGGACCGAGCAGAAGACGTCGAGAGGAGAGGCGTCGTACTGCCACGAGTCGGTGTTCGACGTGGAGGGTGGTGCCTGAACATTCTCAGGCACGGGATTTTGATTCCGTCTTTCAGGACAAGGTCTCAACTACTAGAAAGTTGACCACTTCCAAGTTCCTCGTTTCGTATCACTCTTCTCTTTGCTTCCCGGCACTGAACAGGTTGGGGCGATTAGGTGAGGCTGCAGCAAACACTGAAGTCTGTATACCAGCAGTTGTGACGTGACAACCTTGGAGATCCTACGGCCCCTGCCACGTACAGGCTTGGACCACGGCGCTCGGGCCACCGCCACACACAACCCGTAACTGATCAGCGCGATTAACTACTGATAAGCTTGATAAACCACCGATCAGCGCTTTCTCCTAATCAGAAAACTACTCCTGATCAGCATGAACTTCAATCAGCATGGTGCGACGCAGATCAACGTGCCTGCTCCATTGGAGGTCCCTGCAGACTCACTTGGAGACGAAGATACCGTCACCCGGGCAACTGATCGATGAGTGCTGATCGCGCAGATCGATGGCCACTGTTTACCCAAGTGACAGAATTAGGAGTGGCTACCGCTTGAGATTTGTTACTCTACTACATATCTTCCCCGTCTATCATTCATAACGCCACCTTCCTCGTGCTTGCAGTCGCTCTTCCATGCCCGGTAAACAACTTTGCAATCGCCTGTGCTGCACCTGATATACGCAACGAATAAGCCCCCTACATCCATCATAGCAGAAGGTCTTTCACTGCGCATACTCCCTCAAGTATCAAGTGGACCTTCCTTCGGGTACAGCGCAGTCACGCTTTGTCACCCGCGCATCCACTCGTTAGGTCCGTTTACCTCGATCCGGGGCAGAAGTACGCCTTCACTAACCTTCCTTCTGGTTGACGGATTTAACGAATCCTGCCGGATCGAATCGATCCACCTGAATTTGCTTCCACCTTCCTTGACAGCGAGAACGAGTTTACTCATCTTCCTCCCAATTCCATACAACAGTTGATACTTTGTGAGTCACTTCGCTCGACCATACAGTATGTACTGATATCAGACCTCTTGCAATTACGGGTCTCGCCCATGCGCTACACCCCGAGAAGGTAGCATCCAGAAGCTCTACCTTCTTCTGCACCTTCTCCACACCACCTTCCTCGCCACCATACGGTTTACCAGAGTGGGCTTCCGTGCCAGGCCTATATTTCCTGCACGTCCTACAAGGTGAGCATTTCAGGCCACTCCTGTGGCTGGATGGTCTGTCCATGCGGATGCTAATCTCCAGTTGAGTCGACGGCAACTGCTGGGCAAAGGGAACCATGTTCTTGGACAACAAAGAGCTGCCGGTGGCAGCCGAGGGTATCCACCATGGCGACGTTCTCCTGGGCGCGGGGTCGTCTCGTCCGTAATGTCTCGGACGGCCAGACTCTATCGCATCTCCATGTCGTTCACCGGCAAGGATTTGCAGGACGACGAGGACGAGGATGTCGACGTTCTCGAGCACAAAACCGCCCTCGTCGTCACTGAGGTTCATCATTTCCTCCTCCGTCACTTCCCTCCGTCGCACGCCCTCCTCCCTTCCGAAAGGGAAGCCGAGCTACGTGCTCGGATCACGACCAACCTCTGCGGTCTGTCTCCCCTCTCCCCATCCATGCACCGCTTCAACCAGTCCACTGTGTGCGACTCGTTCGCGCGATCTCCCAATTCTCCTTCAGCGATAATGATTCGCGCCTCGAGGCTATGAAGGTCGCCGTCGACAAGTAACGAGACTTCGTGGAGGCTGACGCCGACACCCTATCGGCCGAATCTACACCAGCGGCTCCTGGAGAAATTGGGGCCAGGAGAGCACGGGGAGTTGAGTACGACCGCCTCCCCGGCATCTCCATCAACTACTACAAGTCAGGTGCCAAGGGCCCGTGGTTCGTAGAGTTGAAGTATACGGACAGGACGACAACCAATCCCACCCGTCGCATGTACGCGCTCAACAACGGCCCCAACCGTCTTGACCTTGCGCCACCTCTCGGCCATCCGCAGTGGATTCATGAATTCATGACCCAATCCAAGAGGAAGTCAACCCAGTCGATCCTCCTCCCTACGTACAAAGACGCCTTCAAGCGGGCTCTGAGCCACGCGCTCAATTGTCAAAGCGAGCGGACGCCCGATGGAGCGCACTCTCGGTGAGCCGGTCGATGGCCGGCTACCGGGTATCTCGGTCAACTTCAATCAGTCTCGAACAACGGAACCGTGGTTTGTCAAGCTTAAGTATACGGACAAGACGACGAAGAGGATGACGAAGAGGAAGGACGCCTTCTCAAACCCTGGCAACTCCCTGAACCACGCCTGCACTCTTGGGCTCTCTCATGGTTTCCGCTGACTCATGACGCACCTGGGAGAGCTCAAGGACGCCGGCTCATGGAGCGAGGTCAAGCGAGGTCCTCAAGACGCCGCGGGAGCTTGCGCGCATGGACCAGTCGGCGCTAAGCGAGCATCGCCTCTTCAAGCCCGCCATCTTCGACTTCCCGGCGCAAGAGGTGACGGTTCCTCCGTGGTATCTTGGCTGCTGGCTGGCGGACGGCTACCGGCATAGCACGGCCATTTCCAACAACTACGAGGCCGAGGTGCGGGACGCGTGCGTGAAGGTGGCCAAGGAGTACAACCTCCATGTTCACGCCTCGACGGACCTCAAATACTCGCTCACCACTGGCCAGCCAAGCTGTCCAGGCCCTGCCCTCCGCAACGCGTCGGAACGCGGCGAGAAACAGCCTCGTCTCACAGGCTATCTCGGCCGGGATTATGCCGCCGACTTCATCCGGCCAGGGAGTGAACCCGCGCCCACACGCAAGGTTGCTTCGTGCCAGGTCCGTCGCGAGCTCCCAGCCGGGTTTGTCGACGGGGCCGGCCGGAACTACCGCTCCTCCGTCAACCTCTACCTCATATGCTTCACGCTTTTTCCTCATCTTCCAGTACGACACACACCAGGCGCAGCGCAGCACCCTCGTCGACTCCTGCCCCGGCGGCACACCAATCCTCTTCCGCTGCTGCTGCGGCCTTCTTCGCTTCACTGGGGTCGGGGTCATCGCGTCCTACGAGCAGCCCCACGCCCTTGGCCACCAACCGCAGTTTGTCTTCGAAATATAATAAGTTGTAACGGCTGGTGAAGCG
Source organism: Cutaneotrichosporon dermatis (assembly GCA_020011015.1). Lineage (NCBI taxonomy): Eukaryota > Fungi > Basidiomycota > Tremellomycetes > Trichosporonales > Trichosporonaceae > Cutaneotrichosporon > Cutaneotrichosporon dermatis. The sequence goes on along the minus strand of JAIGNX010000001.1, from coordinate 6,159,426 downwards.
CCGAGATGGGAGTTTGGGGGGTTTATTATTGCGAATTTCAATTGACAAGATTCGTGAGCATAATGCATGGCGTTTACTACCGACACAATCTTATATGACCATGTCAGTACAGTACAGACGTTCTGCCGTTTCCCCTCGCCCTCACTCGCCCAAATTGTGTCTGGCTGCCTCGTCACAAATCTTGTGAAGTTACGCATTCTTCCCTGCCATCGACGCCATCTCCTAATTCAAGTCGAAGCACATGAAATTGCAGCTGAATTCCTAAGACTACCTTACATGCTTGAAGCGCGGATTTTCGGTGACCTAGCAGGGACAGTCAGCTGCTCATCCGTTATGAAGTGCATTGGGGTCAAGTGAGGGATGTGCAACAGAAGTGCCACAAACCAAAACAGAGTGGGGCAGACAGTCCCAATTTCTGGCTCAATCCACCGCACAGACCGTCGTTGCCCTCCGCCACCCATTCAAACCCCGTAACCCCGCCTCGCCCCAGCACAGGCCGCCTGTCTGCCTCCTTATACATAATTTCCGGCCCGCAACTTGGCAAGTCAACAACGCAGGCCCAAGGTCACAATGCTCGCCACGTACGGCTAGCTTCTCGGCTAGCCCCCCTCGCGAGCGGGATAAGGTCCTGGCATTCTACCCCCACCGAACATCGGAACTCGGCCCAAAGGCCGCGCGCGTAATGCGTGTCGCCCTCGACCAGAGATGCGCCGTCGTCTGTTGCCTCTGGCGCCCAGAGACGCTGGCGCCTCCCCTCCCGGGCGAGGCGCCGCCGAGGGAAGACACCGCGGCATGGTATGAGGGCGGGGGCTGCCTCGTGCTCCGTCGCCAACGGCGTTCCAAGCTTTGGATGCGCCCCGTCTCGGGGCCCGGACGCGAAGGCTTTAGTGCAATTTGGTGACGTCCCTCTTTCACTGCGGTTGCGCAGCGGGATAACTCGATCAGGACTACTCTGGGTCTGCATCGCTCTTTGAGCGTAGATTTTTCCGCGACACTGTATATCGTCGTGGCGGGCGCGCTTGTGTGCTGTCTCGTTGCGGCTTGTAGCATTCGTGGTTGCGAAGAGTACGATGAAGATATGGCATGAAGCTGGCTCTGTTTTCGACGTGCTCTCCTGGTTGGCGGTCTCCGCTTGTATCGTACATGGGTCACTCCAGTCGCTAGCTGTTGCAGCTCTAGACTCCTGCAGCTCTGGACTCGTGTAGCCGTTGTAGGTCTGGACTCCTCATCCTGATAAGTGTCGCACGTCTGGACTCAAGGAGCCCTCTGCCACTCCCGCCCGCCGTTTGAGGGGCGAGTGCGAGCAACGAAGCACACCTCAGATGCATCTCTCTGATTAACACGGACTCTACGTCATCACTATCCACTGTACTCTCTCTTCAATCGACACAGACTAGGGCTTGTGGTGAGCAGTCGTCTCGCGCCATCGGGCTCGTTGCGACCGCTACTCCACGCGCCTTGTTGAGCGGCCATCACATGCGCGTACTCCGGCACACGCTACTCCTTGGGCGGGGCAAACTCCTCCTGCCCTGGCGGGTGTGGGATGTCAAACTTGGTGCGGACGTTGTAGAACACCTGGGTGTTAGCTCTGACCAGACTGGGGACTGCATGCTCCGCGCCGCTCACCTTGAGGAACTTGCTCCGCGCACCCTGCGCCGCCACGCCCTGCCGCTCGAGATCACCCTCGTTCATCATGACCATGTCGCGCCAGTGCGAGTTTTCGAAGTTGGTCGTGTATTTCTGCGATCAGCACTCTCCTGACACGAAACACTTACGTGCAGACGCAGCACACGAAGCCACGTCGACACATCGTCGAGCACCTTGGGGTCGACGTCGTCGGGGCCGGCGACACCAGCGCCACCGCCAGCCCACCACCGCCGCCCTGCGCGGGACCCGACGGGCCGGGACTCGTCGCCTTGCCGCCGAGCATGGGGCTGCGACGACCTGACGGGATGCGGTTGCTGGGACGAGGAGCGTTAGCGTCGATCCGAGGTTGCCGTAGCCACCAAGCTGAGCCGCCTGAAGCCCCTGCGCCGCCTGCGCAACCTGCTGGGCCTGGGCCTGAGCCTGAGCCTGCGCCAGCGCCAACACCTGCATGGCATTAGGGCTCGTCAAGGGGTTGTTGAGCGCGTTGATACCGCCAATGTTGAGGTTGGCGAGGTTCATGTTCAATCCAGCGAGGGACGGGTCGCCAAGACCAAGGCCGCCGAAGTCGCCTCCGCTGCGGTTACCGCCGCCGTTGTTGTTCCAGCCAAACGCGTTGCCAGAAGCAGGGAACGGCGACGTGCGGCCGTCGTCGTCGTATGCCGATGCGCCAGAGACGCTGCGACTGGAAGGAGCGGTGGCACCACCACCGCCAACAGGGCGACGGTACTTGCGGGCGTCCTCGAGCTGAACACGGTTGGCAGCTGCGGCGGCGCCAGCAGCAAGCTGGAGACTGGCGAGGCTGAGCGCCGAGTTGATCGGCTCGTTCTTGTTCTCCTGGTTGAACATCTGGTTCATCGGCGTGTTCTGCATCGACGACCAGCTACCCGAGGGGTTGAGCATGGGGCTCGTAGCGTTGGGCGACTGGTCAGACGAGGGAAGGCCGAGACCAAGAGAGCCAGGGCCAGTGCTGAGACGCGGCGTGGCGGAACGCGAGTTGTATCGCTCCTCGTGAGCAGCTCCTCCTGCAAAGTCGGTCGACTTGGGGCGCATGTCGGGCTGGGGGCTGCGACTGCGCACGCTCTCGAGACCAGGGGATGGTCCACGCTCAATCACCTGGTCGAGGTTGCTAGACCAACGCGCCTCACTCGACGACGTCAGGGTGCCAGGAGCCGAGATGCGGTTCTGGCGTATCTTGGGCTTGCCCATGGCCGACTCGAGGGCGGACTCGGGGGCGAGGTAGTTGTTGGTCGTCGGCGAGCCAGCAAAGCCGGTACCGCCACCACCAGCCGACGGCGACTTGAGGCCCATGCCAGCGAGCTTGTTGTCCATCTGAGTGTGGGCGGCAGACGATCCAGGTGGGGGGTTTGGTGACAGCATGGCGGTCATAGGGTCGGCCTGGGCCATGTGGTGGAGGACGCTGAGGAAGAAGCGGATCTGAACGGGAGTCGAGTGTTGCAGCAGCGAGTAGAGCGCAGCGGTGCGCTCGGCTTCAGACAAGACGCGGAACCCTACTTGTCAGCTCGTTCACACACGCGCAGCCTACACTGCTCAATCGCGCCAAGCTCCTCGGTAAAGTTCTGGTCCGTGCTGGCTGCGGCCATCTCCTCCTGTATTGTCAGCAACTATGTACCACACATGTCTCACCAAAGTAGCCTCCCACGAAGCGAGATGCTTGAACCACTGGTCAATCTGCTCAGCCTCAGGCGTCCGGGCCTGCTCGCGCGCCGCGCCAGTCGGGAGGAACTCGGACGAAGGACGGCCTTGGGCGGAGCTGCCGCTGACGGTCCGGCCAGTGAGGGTGGCAGGACGAGGGGAGAGCGAGTCGCGCTGACTCGACATGCTGCCTAAGCCCATGGCGACTGAGCTAGAAACGTGGCGGGGTTGGGAGAACCCAGAGCTGCCGCCGGGGGAGGTGCCGGGTCCACCGCCGAGTGCGCCAAAGCCGCGCGCAGTGGAGTTGTTGCCTGACGTGGTCGGGGGACCGAGCGATTGGCGGGTAAGCTTGGCTGGGTTGGCGGGGTTGATTTGGGGAGCCGAGCCGGGCGAGGGAGAAGGGGAACGATGAGGACGAAGAGTAGACGAGGCCATTGTGAAGGAGGCAACGGACCAGCCGGGATGGACCTAAAGGAGTGTCAGTTGTTGTGGTCAAGGCAGTGGTGCGGGCCGCGTGGCGAGAAGTCTAGGCTTGGCGGAGGTCTGTGACGGGATGCGGGGTGGTTGGAGGAGAGGAAAGGAGGGCGCTGGGTAGGTCGGACACGCGAATGTGGGTTGCGCCAGCGCGTACGCCACCGAGGGGAACGCGTCCTGTGTGACGGGAGTGGCGGTAGAAGATGGAAGATGGGGGGAAGATGGATAGAGGATATAGAACGCTTGGACCTTGTGGTTGGGAGAGATCTGTGCGATACGACCAGGAGAAAGTGAAGGGGTAGATGTGGAATGGACGGTGTGCGTGTGGGGCGCGGTGCGCGGTGAAGACGTGGCTCGCGCGCGCTGGGGAGGGTTGTGGTTGAACCTACCTCGGTGGGTGGAACAAGGAGTAAGTTTGTGTATGTAAAGCTATGTCTTGTGTACGAGTAGTAGTGACAAGGTTGTGGGTAGATAGCGAGCGAGAGTGAATGGGCGTGGTATCGAGTAGAGGAGGAGGAGGTAAGAGTTGATAGCGGTAGTGTCGACTAGGCGTGGTGGAAGTGGCGCGCGCGTGACGGACTAGGTAGGAGGGAGGGTGTGACAGCGAGTTGCACCCCCCACTATCCACCCAGAGTGGCAGTTGAATGATTCCAGGGATAGATTCAACTCCCAGGCGGGGAGATTTCAATACCACGTGGCATTTTCGGTTCACTCTACTGCGAGCAAAGCTAGCAGAGTCGAGCATGCCAGGCACATCCTTTCCCGTCCTCCTCTGTTCTCTCGCTTCTTACCCCTGGCGCTTTGCGACGCGTCTACTCAATCCTTTCGACCTCGCTAAATTGCTCCAAACTGGCAAGTTGGCTGATGTCTTAACATGGTCGAGCGCAGCAAAAGTTGGTGTCGACCTAGTTCCAAGCAGTTCTGAGCATCATGTCGTAGATCAGTAAATACAGCACGCACAAACAAGGAGCTAGACACATTCTAGTGGTCGCACTTTGCTGATTGCATGCTGCTTGTTGCCTTTGGCAATGGTCTATGTATGTGATCATTCTCTCATCTAGCGATGTCTAAAGCCGAGACTCCAAAAATCCATCAATCTCTTCTCCTTCCTATCGACGACTGTAGCGTCGGACGCGTCGGACACGTCGGTCAAGGTCGCCCCGCACCGCGGGGGCCCTGCCGCGCCAACCACGGACGCCGATGGCTCCCCGGTTATTACTTGCCCGCAATGCTGTAGGGTCAGCCTCCATTCGGAGATACAATATTCCGTCACCCGCTCAACCGCTACTCACAAGGCCTTAACGTAGTCGGCAAACGAGACCATGCAGATGGTCTGCCAGATGCCGAGACCAATACGCGGCGAGACACCACGGTACAGGCCCTTGATGCCGTTCTGGTCGTAGATGTACTTGAGCGTGTTCATGATCGTCTTCTTGCCCTGGCGCGTGGGGTCGGTGTTCTTGATGGCAGACTGCATCTCGACACGCACGACCTCGATGGGCTGGTTCCATGTGCCAAGGGCACCGCCGACGGTGGACGAGATGATCTTGTCACCAGCAGAAAGCTTGTCGTTCTCGCCAAGGCCCTTGATGCGGCGGATACCGGTCTCGGCAAGACGAGCAAAGCCGAAACGCGATCCCCAGTTGGTAGCCTGACGAACAGCGACGGCGTTGACACCCTTGTTGATGCCCTTGATGCCCTCCTTGTTGTAGATGTCCATGAACACCTTGAACGTTGATGCGGGCTTGACGCCGCTGTCGGCCTGCTTGTGGCGGGTGATCTCGACGGTCTTCATGCATGTGCAGAAGCCTAATCGTTAGCCTTGAGCCGACGAGCGGAGCGAGTCGCGCGAGTCATGCCCGCACAAGCTTCATGAGCCGCAGCAATCCTGCTCAGGTCAACTCACCCATGGTCGCGTAAGCCTGAGCAACACCACCGCCGACACCGCCAATCATGCCGCCGGCAGCGGGGGAGAAGCCCGACTTGCCAGCCCACTTCTCAATCTCGGACGAGGTGAACATGAGGACGGCACCCTTGGTCGACGCCTCGATCCAGGCCTGGGAGTCAGCATTGGCCCATTAGTTTCGGAGGTATCGGCTGGCGGGGCTGCGGGGGCGTCTCTGGTTTGCTGAAGGCGGACGACCAGTCGAGCGCGGTTGGGAATGCTTAGCAAGCGGGCAAGGAGGGCCGTGAAGCTCCTGGTGTTTGCTTGCCATCGCGCGGTCGTCCCTCGCCGCCTCGACCGCCGCCGGTACCATCTCCACTCTCCATAGCCGGCTCATAGCCGCGCGCCAACTGTGCCCAGCCACGCTCCGCTACTCACCCAAGGAATAAGGCCCTGGTAGAAGCCAGTAACACCGCCGCGCGACCAGACGGTCCGGAACGCGTCGGCCATGCTCTGCTTGCGGTTCGCCGCCATCTGGGTCTTGAGGACCTCGAGGGGCTGACCAAGCGTGGTGACCTCGAACTGTTCGTCAGCCGTCTGTCAGCACTGGATCCACGCACGAGGTTCATGGTCGCGCCGACGGCAATGTTCGACCAGCTAAAGCCCTTCTCCATAGGCGCCATTGTGATTATTTGTTGGTGGGGTGGTGGGTGGTTGGGTGAGCGAGGGGTCCTTGGTGGTGGGAATGTGGTAATGCGCGAATGTGCGGAGCGGAGAGCTAGATGGTGATGATGATGGTGTAAGAGATACAATTAGAGTGCAAAAGCTCTAGACAGTGGGGAGCTGGGTATCGACGGATCCTTGGGGTGGGGGTGTCTGGGGCAAAGATCAAGATGGACGCAGCTCTTATAAGAGAAAGAATGAGATGATAGAATGCCACGATAGAATGGGACCCAACCCCAGAAGTTCGCGCTGGGGCACCGTCGACTAACTCACCCCCAAGTGGTGGTCAGGTCGCCCACGGGGATCTGACACGCGTGTCTGTCTGCCTCTCTCTCTGCCTGCCGGATTCTCCCGTCCGCTCCCCTGGGCCGCTCTTCACTACCAGGCGCCTGAAATCGCCCTTCCCTGGATGGTCAGATGCCTCCACATACCAACTCGACTAACATCTCGACTAGAAATTCAGAAATAGCCTATTACAATTATTAGGCGATTTCATATACAATTAACCTCCACTCCCCTCCACCTCCACCCAAACGGCAGATCCGCAGCAAGCCATCCTCCCCCATCCAAAAACTCAATTGATCCCGGCCCATCGTACGTGTGAACCAAGCGCCCACGGCCATGCGCGCATCACCCCCAACCTAAATGGTCATATCCGCGCCATGCAAGCCCAGAGGCCAGAAATGGCCTAGATCCTGCAGTCCGGGACGATGTTGAGATAAGAATGGATAGAAACAAGTTTTGGGCGTGTACCTGTGTACGAACCGTGTCGGACGAGCTTGCCGCCTTGCCCTAGGTCCTGGATGGTCAGGTAGCTGGCGGCTGTGTGACTCGTGTACGGGTATGGGCATCTACAGTTCTACGCCTGAAGCGTCGCTGGTATAAAGCAGCTGGGTCTGTCGTGTCGTCTGATGCTGTTCTTACCCAAATAGGATAGATCAAGGCTATATCAGGACCCAGTTGGTTTGTGCTGCCTCTTTGACATAGAGAGACATGTACCCTCATGTCTTTCGCAAACTCGTCCTCATAGCCCCCTCGAAGAGAGGACACTTCTGAGGCAACGCAGTGAACAAAGTCGTTAGGAGCATGGAAGTTGCAGTAGAGCAAGGCCATCCCGAGATGTCAAGGCGTCTCAGAAAGTGGCATGAGCAAATATGGTAGGACGAACACCTTGCCTCCTACATGCCCTCAATGACGTTTCTCCAGTTGTGAGACCGCTCGTGTGCCACTCATCCTCGAAATTGCTCCGTCGACAGCTAGCCATACACCGTTAGTCGACTCTTCGAGTGCACCTTTACTCCACTACACGCAACTGACGGCCTCTCGAGAGCTAGCTTCTCTCACCCGACGCTGATTCCCCTCTCCCATTTCTCACTGACACTCAATCGCAACATTAGTCTCCTGCACAAGCACTCTGCGCACAACCTGACGTCCTTCGCTCATACGCTCGCCCGACTCGCGTCGCTCGTCGGTCTCACGGCAATCCGGTCATGAGTGCATCCCGGCATAAGAATACACAGCCCCCACAACGACGAAACCAAGGTAGCAATTGCGCATGGTCGCACAATTACTTCTTGGCCTCCTCCTCCTTGGCCTTCTTCTCGGCGGCGCGCTTGGCGCGCATGCCGGCGTGGCGGGCGTCGGAACGGGCCTTGCGGAGGGCGGCGTAGGCGCCGAACTCCTTCTCCTCGGAGGTGATGGCACGGGGCTCCTCGGCCTTGTAGGGCGAGGGGAGGGCGGGGAGGTCGCGGGTGATGTGGGCGGTGAGGTCCTCGCCCTGGGCGTCGCCGGCCTTGGGCTTGCCGTGGACACGGGGGAAGACGACGAGGCGCGAGCGGTAGGCCTTGAGGCGCTCAACGTTGAGAGCCTGGCCCTCCTCCGACTTGGAGCGGCGGCGGTGGTCGACGGCAATGCCGAGGCCGAGGGCCTCCTTCTTGCGGATGCCGGCGAGCTTGAGCTCGGAAAGGGTGAAGCCACGGCCCTCTGGATGTCAGCAGAGTTTCTCGGCGCTAATAATCCTCCTTCGGCAGCCGGCACAGTCGTGTGCCCGTTGCCACTCCTCCACAAAAATACGCACCACGGATGCGGATGTTGTAGCGCTGGGTGGGGCAGCGGACAGCGGGGCGGAGGCGCTGGAGGGGAGCGGCACCCGAGGCAAGAGCCTTCTTGCAACGGGCAGTGCGGCGCGACTTCTTCTTGCCGGGCTGGTCGAACTGCGAATGTCAGAAATTTGTCCCATCTCAATCCCTCAGAGCACACAGCAGCAATCCCATGCTCCCAACGCCCTGCTCCTGCTCCAAACGCACCCAGGTCTTGACCCGCCTCTGCCAGTCCTTGTGGAAGTGGTTCTTCGGGAGCTGGTTGTTGTGCTTGACCATTTCTGCGCGCGAAAGTTGTTCGAAGAAGACGAGGGGTAGAAGTCGACGAAGAAGGGGGACGACGCGGAAATCGAGGGACGACGCGAAGAGACGGTAGACGCGGATAGAGTAACGGCAAGAAGAAGACGGCGTCAGCAGCTGTACTCGTCGTCCTAGCGGGGCTACTCACTGGCTCCTTTTGTTGAAGGTTAGAGATTCGACGACGACCTGGATGTCGATGGCCATCGGTGCTCCCAGTCCTGCGCCCAAACTGCGACCCATCGAGGTCACGTGATGGAAGGGAGTTTGGAAGTGATTTGTCTCCGCTGCATAACTCCGCTAACTCCGAGCGCGTGGCGATTTTCAGATTGACTTTTGGAACGAAGGTCAGTCACGTGATGCGACCAAGTTGGTCTTAAGAAATCTCGCGCGCATCTATGCCTTCTTCTTAACGCATTTTAATTCTACTCAAAAGCATCGGCTACGCCGCCACCCCTCCTCGTCTACGGACGGGTCGTAGGGATCACGGAGCGCCGACCGTCATACCGTAGAAGAGAGTAAACAAACAGGTTATTGGGTGGGTCGTCTTGCCTGCGGGTGGCAGAGGACCCAAGACCAGTTTGACATTTTGTCTGCAACTATTGTCGATCTGCATTATGTGCGAGTGTGTTTGCTTGGAGTAGAGGAGGGCGTGTGAAGTAGCTGGCTGTTGGACTGAGAAGGAGACTGCGGTGCATGGTATGAGGTGTAGGCGACTTGGGCTCCAGGTGCCATAGACCTAGGTGGCACGGTTGGACCGCGACTTCGTAGTGGATCCGCGTGAAGGCCACAGAAGCGGCGTACATGAGAGCTGGTATGGCGCAAGACGTCAGCCCACTGCCAGTCCAGTGCCCTCGATGCTACCATACTCACCGGCTCAGTGCTGTTGCGTGGTGATTGTAAACATCATCACTCTATGTAGGCAGTCAGTAGCCTGAGCGATGTGCACACTGGCTCTAGTTCAAGGAGGTCCTCCAGCAGACCTCGATGCTCCTTCACTCGCACACGTCATAGACGCTCACTGATCCAGTCTCAGAGACATCGTGGTATACATATGCAGGGTATCATCCTCGTTTCTGCAGCCTCATGCGTCCGTCATAGCCACATCGCCGTCTCCGGCTCCCTCTCCAGCACCCTCTCCATTCTCCGCTCCATCACCACTTCCTGCCGGAGCCGGCGACGCCTTCGCCGCACTCTCTCCGCTGGCGGCCTCCTGCCTCGGCTCTACCACGCCCTCCCCGTTCTCCTTGCTCTCCGCTCCCACCTTGCTCGCCTTGTCCTCAGCCCCTCCCTCACCACTCGCACCCTTCCCCTTATCCAGCTTGGCGACCTCGACTGCCGACGATTCCTTGAGTCTCCGCACCATCGCCGCCACTTCGCGGCTCTTACTGCTGTTAGCTGTGGCTCCAGACTCTCAAGCTCACGCTCGCAGACGCTCTGTCTGCGCGCGTCGCTCCTCAAGTTGCTTCTCCATAAGCATGACGAGGGTTGCTTCAGCCTGTTGTCAGCGCCTATAGCAGAAGGGCGCCATCATGTGCGCCAACCCCTCTCGAGCACTCACTTGCACCCCTCGCAGCTGGTTCGCAGACACCATCATCGTCGCCGCCAGATTACTCAAGTGCTGGATATACTGCCGTCAGCTGCTTTCCGCTTCAGACCTCACCTGATCGCCCTGGCTGGCGCGTCCCGCCCTCTCCAGTTCGTCTGGTACGCGTGAAGTGCCTGTCAACACGTCGACGAGGGCGAGGAGCGTGTGAAGGAACGAGTGGAGGAGGACGGGGAGGGCCTGCCGCTCGGCGTCGCCGCCGCCTGAGACTGGGTCCGCTACGAGCGCCGGGAGGCCGATCTCTTTGGCAGTCGCGATGTGGGGTTCGGCCTAGAGTCAGCTACTAGAAGTGAAGGACCACAAGTATTAATGGAAGAGGATGTAAGCGAAGATGGGGAGGAAGGACGATTGAGGGAGGGAGTAGGGAGCAGGAGCTGGTTGAGGAAGGAAGGAGCACGGGTACTCACCGTATACATCTGCCCAAACAACATCCACCGTCCCTCCTCCAACACCCAATCGGCGCGTGGCGGCTCCAGCGCGGCCGCGAGCTCGTCCATCTCCCCTGGCTGCGGGGGCGCCGGGGGCTCGGTCGACGAGGCGGCAGCGTCGTCGGTAGGTCCAGTCGCGCCAGTCGAGGAGGACGGGCCCGCGCCGTCGCTGTCGCCACGCAGCGCCGCATACCGTGCCACGGCGTCCGGCGTGAATGCCTTGTAGTAGCCCGGGGGTGGGGGGAAGAGGGTGTTGGTGATGGGGACGCCGGAGGCCATAGTGTTGCGATGTGGGTTGTTGGTGAGTGAGTGGAGAGTGGAGGAATGCGTCAATACCTAATCGAGATTGACAACAGATGTGGAGGTGCCTGAGCAGAGTGGAGGTGTGGCGGCCTGGTCATGCAGGCGCCGGAAGACCAACACTATTCACACCATTCTTGACAACTATGCGTGCAAGGGCAAGACAGGTTCCAGTATATGCATACAGTCTGCTCCGTCTACGACACTTTCATCCTCTCTGTTGACACTCCATTGCTGGCCAATTCCCGGTCAAGCTCCAGTAAGTCCAGAACTAGATGGCACGCGCCAGCACACCACTCGCTACTTCCGCACCCAGCCCAATGACCTCGCCCTCCGGCGCGCCATCTGCAAAGTCACGCCCCGGGTTCTTCTTGATACTCTGGAGAATCCACGCGAGCCCACCGCTGAGCTCGGGGTTCGACAGCGCGCGATCAAAGACGGCCTCGACATGCTCGAGGTCGGTGTCCTCCGCCTTGAACTTCTTCGAGAGCGTGAGCAGCGGGCTGGTCGTCTGCGTCGCGAGCAGGAGGGAGCGGAGGAGGCTGTCGAGGAACTTGCGCGTCGGCTTTGTGAGGTCTGTGAACTCGACGGCCTTGAGGATCGTCAGGTCGACACTGCCCCTCGCGATCAGGAAGGCCAAGGTGCGCGCCACGTTGGCCGCGCGGGACTCGGGCACGCCGCCATCGGCCAGCTCGCGCAGCATATCCCACAGCGCGTACTGGAGTGTGAAGCGGTGGTCGTAGCTGTTCGCGCACAGGTTGTTGAGCACAAGCGTGTAGTAGGGGTTGTACGTCTTCTCCATCCCGCAGCAGTGCAGGGTGACGCGGACGAACTCGCGCTGCTGCACGTCCGTGAGCCTGAACGCGTTGAGGCGGTCGCACGCATGCACATAGTCCTCGGACGTGAGGAGGACGACGAAGGTCGAGCGGCGCACGTCCGTGTTCATGCCCTGCTTGCGCGCGAGCTCGAGGAGGACCTCTTCGTCCTCAAGGTCGGCCTTGGCCTGCTTCTTCTTGGAGCCGGAGGCCGAAGTCGACGCGGCTTGTGCACGCTCGACGAGCGGGTTGCCGGACCATCCGGCGCCCACGAGCCACCACTTTCCGCGCGAGTCCGCGGAGAGCAGGTCCTTGAGGCTGACACGGAGAGGCTCAGGCGCGAGCACTGGGATTAGCTACATCATTGCATAGTGATGAACTCACATCGGCGCTTCTTGCCGAGGCCAGAGAGGAACTTGCGCATACGAGTCACGTCGTCCCGCTCCGCACCGAGACCCTTGGTCTTACCACTGCGGAGGTTGCCCAGCGTCTCGATCATGAACTTGGCACGCGTCGTCATCTCCTTGTCCTTCCCGCGCGTGCGCTCCTGCACGAGCGAAACGATGTCCTTCAAGCTCGCCGGGTCGTCCGAGCGAAGCTGCGAGCCCGAGCCTGCCGTTAGCCGCTTTCTTTCGTCTATGGATCGGCCCACTCACACTTGAGGATCTTGAGCAGACCCTCGACGCTGCGCTCGGACATGAGGTCGTCGCCTGAGCCGATGAAGCCTCGGACGAGGTCGTAGACGAGCTGGGAGCCGACGACGCCAGCGTTGTAAAGCTCCGCAATAAGTGTCAAGAGGTTGAAGGCCTCCTTGGCGGCGTCGTCGTCTGCGTCCGCCGATGTCGAGCTTGGGGCGGTGCGCGCGAACAGCTCGTCGTACTCCTTCACCAGCGTTTGAAGGAAATGAGCGCCGAACTCGAGACCGATGACGCGGTGGAGCGCGCCGATGAGGGTTGCGTACAGCACGACGAAAGAGTCGAGGAGGTTGGTCTTGGACCCAATCATCTGGATGACGAGGGAGGTAATGGTCGTTGTGACGTCTGTTGTATTAGCCCATCTGCAGGCGGGATACGTCGAAAGCGGAGCACTCACCATTCCGGCTGTGATCTCCGAACACCTTCTCGACCTCAGCGAGGATGGACTCGATATTGGCCTCGCTCAGCCTGCACGTCAGCGACCGTGACTGGGTACTCGGTACTCACTTGTTCAACAGACCCTGCGCCTTGCGCTCAAGCTTGATGCGCTCGGCGGCACGAGCACCATCTCCCGCGGCCTTCTCCGCGAGCTGGGCAGCACGCATGTGCGGAGGGACGTAGCGGCCAGGGGCTGGAGCGGGGGTATCGGTATCGGCGGCGGGCGGGGCAGCAGACGGCTCAGGCTCTGTCGCCTTCGCGTCTGTGGCGTCCTCGTCGTCCTCAGAGTCGACCGCTTCCGCATCAGAGTTGTCGTCGCCCTCGCTGTCCGCGATGCCGTGCCACTCCTCCTCCTCATCCACAGCACCTTCATCACTTCCCTCTTCGTCATCCTCCTCGTCATCCTCCTCCTCATCGCCTTCATCCTCGTCCTCATCCTCGTCTCCATCCTCCGATTCGCTGATGTCGAACTCCTCCCCGCTCATTCCATCCAAGCCCTCCATATCCAACTCGCTGTCGCTCAAATCCCCCGGCGTGATGCCCTTGCCGCCGGGGCCCAGCCTATCCGCAAAGCTCAAAATGTCTGCCATTAGCACTCTTCCCTCTACCAGCAATAACCCACCGTCGAGCCCATCGCTGTCCTCCCCCGCCTCGTTCTTGAGCATATACTCGAGCCACTTGATCTCGCGGTCCTCGACGTCCTTGTCGTCCTCGGGGAGCACGAGCTCCTTGCTCTTCTTCTTGCCCTCGTCCTTGCCCTCGCCCTTGCCCTTGCCCTTGCCCTTCGGTGCGGAGTCCTCATCCTTAGATTTGGACTTGACAGATTCGGCGCTGGACTTGGCCGATTTGCTAGGCTTTGCAGCCTCCTCCTTGGCCTTCTTGCGCGGCCGCTCCTCCTCCTCAGACTCGGGCTCGGGTTCCGCGCGCCGCTTCCCCCGCCCGGCATCATCGCGCCTCGGGCCATCAGACCGCTCGCCGGACGGTCCACCGCGGCGCTTGGCCTTGCGCTCGTCCTTGCGCGCCCGCACGCTGTTACGTTTATGCGATCCACCTGCCGTTAGCCCTGCCCATCTCACCACCTCTGTGACGTACCATACGCCGAGTCGACCTCCTCGAGCATCGCAGAGGGGAGCTGCGGGCCACCCCGGCGGCCACCGCTGAAGCCGCCCCGTCCTCCGCCCCTTCCGCCGCCGCGGCCTCCTCGTCCTCCGCGACCGCCTTGTGGTTGGCCTCTGAATGGCATTTTGTTGTGTGTCAATGCAGGTTGGAGAGTAGATGTTTACGCTGTAGCAGACGAGCATTTGCCGCTGAAATCATGAAATCTCTGATCCACCTCCACCGGGCTTCAGTCCCTAATCGGACCTCCCTTTACGCATCTCATGATCTGTGCTGTCCGCGGTTCGAAAGACTGGACAACCACTTAGCTATGCATGAGTAGGATAAGGTTGGAAATGCTCTATAGGCGATGCATGTGCAAGGTGGTGGTGTATAGCTACTGTAGCAAGATCGAGTTGGCGAGAGGAGCCTTACTTCTTCTCCTCGGCAGCCTGCTCCTCCTTAAGCTTCTTGTTGAGGATCTTGCCTCCGATGTTCCGGATGTTGGGGAGCGCGCGCTCGATACCGCCGGCAAGGGCCTTGCGGTAGAGCGTGAGGGCGGTGTCGAGGTTGTCGGCTGCGCATTAGACACTGGTCGCCAACCAACAAAACGAGACATCAACCGTCCTGCGGCTTCATTCTGCGCTCCTTCGGGCAAACAGCCCCAGTCATCCACACTGTTGCGACTTACTCGACTCAAGGACCGCGGCGAGGTTGTACGCGATCTCGGGGTCCTCCGGGGAGATCTCCATGGCAGCAGTCAAGGCGGTAATAGCCTCAGCGGGCTGAGGCGGCTTGGTCATCATGTACGCCGACCCGAGGTTCGTGTAAGCGTCCGCAGAAGGCTCGAGGGCGATGCTCTGCTTCCACGCGTCGATAGCCCCCTGTGGCCCGGCTGGTGTCAGCTGACAGCGGGCGGGATTATGCAGCTGGAAACGGGGCTATCCTTGATCTTCGCGCAGCCCGCACTCAGATAGGGACTCACACAGCTGGTACTCCACGACACCGAGGTTGAACCATGCGCCACTCGTTGGCATCGACTTGATGCTCTCCTCGTACGCTCCCTTGGCGCGGGGAAGGTCGCCGTCCTCGAGTGCCCTGGTGCCGTCCTCGAGCAGGGACTGCGCCTGGATCAGCTTCGGGTCGGTGGCAGCGACGGGCTGCGGCCCAGAGGCATATCCTGCGGGTCAGCCTGCGTCTTCGGAACGAATTATCCCTTCTACGTCTCAGAGAGAATGACTGAGAGTAAAGTTTTAGGTAGAGTGGTGTAGCGAAGATGCGCGAAGAGTAGAGAAGGAAGGACAGGATGGACATACCTCGGCTCAACCCAAGACGACCGGCGACATAAGATGGGCAGGGACGAGCGGGCGTGCTGATCGCGCGGCCGGCGGCGCGGGTCGAGAGCGAGAGAACGCGGCTGACGCGGAGGGCGGAGCGGAAGGCGGACATGGTAATGGACTTTGTGATGTTGAAAACAAGAGGTGCACCTCCACCTGTGCTCCACCGATAATCCGGCCGATCCTCGGCCAATACCACGTGCCAATTAGCATGCTATTGTAATCATTAGAAACTGTTTATACTGCACGGCCCTAATACTCGGCAATACGCGCAGCATGCCACGATCGACACCCGCCACCCAACTCGTCCAACTCCACATCGCCCACACTACGCAGCCATGACATCGCCGCCGTCCGAGCCATCCGAGAACGAGCCGCTCCTCCCGCCCTCCGCGCACATGGCGCCGGCATCGCGCTCCAAACTCCATGCGCGGCGATACCTCCCCGAGCCGCAGAGCGATAAGGCGCGAGGCAAGCAGCGCGCTGTGGATGACGAGAGCGACGACGACGACGCTTCGCCCTCCGCAACGGGCGGGAAGGGCAAGGAGCGCGCTGCGCCCGTTGACCAGGGACGGCCTGTGACGGTCATCTTCTCGAACGAGTCCGAGGCGGGCGGAAACCTCGAGGTGTGGGTCGAGGACGGGGAGAGCGTTGGCAAAGTCAAGGACAAGGTGGGCACCCTGGTCAACGTTGCACATGGAGGGCTGACAGACTTCAGATCCGGCACTTGCGCCCGAACGTCGCGGGAAACCAGCTCCGCCTCATCCACGCCGGTCGCCTGCTGACAGACGGCATCCTCCTCCTGCCGTGGCTGCGCAGCCTCGAAGAGCGCGTACGCCGGCAAGCTGGCGGTGCGGGCGTTGGCGACGTACTGCGGGAAGTGGGGCGTGGGCTGGCCGGCGACGACGAGGATGATGAGGAGCCCAGTGCGCGCTCTTCGCGCGAGACGCAAGCCCCAGAACGCATCTACCTCCACTGTAATGTGGGTGGACCGCTGGGCGCTGCGCCCACGCCCGCGGACGAGGAGGGCGAGCCGTCCGAGCCTGTCGCCCCGAGACGGCGCGGCTTCGACGCCCTGCTCGATGCTGGGTTGAGTGCGGAGGAGGTCGCGGCTATGCGGCGTCAGTTCTACGAAAGCCGCGGCGAGGAGGTGCCAGATCTCGGTGCAGGGGATGTGAATGACGAGCATGCGCGCGCTCTCGAGGAGCAGTGGATCGAGGGCGACCTCACACCGGAAACCGCAACTAGTGAGTCCACCTCTCCCCATTCGTCGCTGCAGATACCGGCACGAGACGCAATGAGAGCTAAGCGCTAACGGCAGCCTCGTCTGAGGGGATGTACACCTCCATCCTACATGGCCTCCTCACCGGCTTCCTGTTCTCCTTAACGCCGTGGTTCTTCTTCCGCGAAGAACCACTGCCGAACTTCTTCGACGCGGAGGCAGAGGCGGACCAGCTCGCACGCCGCGCCGAGGCGGCCGCACGGGCGGAAGACGAGCTGCGTGCAGCGGCACACGCGGCGGCCATGCGGCCCGGCCACGCGCACACGACGTCGGGGGATACGCTGGAAGTGCCCGGGGCCTCGTCACCCACGTCGCCCTCGCCGGCGCCTAGCCGCGAGAGCGTCAGTACGCGCGTCAGCTCGTCGCCGCTTGTTGGTGGGGAGCTTGTGGGTTCGGTGGTCTTCAGTAAACGTATGAGGGTAGGTCTATGTCTCCATAGAGCGACAGCCGCAGGAGATGGAAACAATGTGAGGAGAGACGCGCTAACGCCAGATCGGGATCTACCTCGGCACGCTCATCAACATCGTGTTCGGCGCGTTGCGGTTCCTCTCTGTCTGAGCGTGTCGGACGACTGGGGCTGCTCTTAGAGCCTTGCTCAAAGCTGGCTCATGCTGGCACCGATGCCGCGCCGATCGCGCATCCGTTGTTATTACTCCTCCCTGTACTCTTATCCTGTAGTATGTGCTGAACGCTGTACACCCTGTACGCATTGGCCCCACTGTCACCTCTTGGCCAGATCTTGGCATTCTCGGCGTTGCCCAATGTGACAGACTGTCCTCGGCCGACCACTCCTTCCGCGGCTCCTCCTATCAACTAACTCCCGTGCTCCATGCACTGAAACGCACCCTTTGCTCACCGCGCTCACTGGTTAAAACGCACCCGCACCCGACGCCTCGCTCGCGAACGTGCACAACATATGCAGAAGCACTATGAATGCGGCCCGCCATCAAGGCGGGCAACCCAGGGGATATACCCTATGAGGGTATCCTGAAAACGATGAGAGGAAAGATGGCGTAGGCGGTGGATGTGGGGATGTAGGATATTGGGAAAGAGAAGGCAAGCACTCCAGCTCAGCTTAGAGCGCGATGTAGCCCGCGATGGCGGCGACGATAGCGAGGCCAGCGGGGACAACAATGGAGCCGGCGCCGGACTCGGCAGCCGGGGCGCTGGCCGAGGGGGCAGCCGACGACGAGGAGCTCCTGGCGGCCGACGACGAGGCGGACGACGAGGCGGCGCTCGACGAGGCAGAGGACGAGGCCGACGACTTCTGTTCGTTAGCCAAAGAGATGAGGTGAGCGTGGGGAAGCTCGACGTACGGTGCTGGAGGGGAGAGCCGAGCCCGACGAGAGGGTCTCGCTCTTGTCGGTGGTGAGGGCACGCTGCTCCTCGGTGAAGTTACCGGTCATGCCCTCGAGCCTGATGTCAGCGGATGTACAAATCGTTGTGAATCGAGGACTTGACAGAAGACAAGGCAGTATGACCATACGAACGATAGCCGGTGCAAAACATCGAGCCACAATGCTCAGAAGAAGGCCAAAGCTCCATCCAAGCCAGAGAGGAAGGCAGCAATCTGCTACGCTTGGCTACTCACGTGAAGCGCGCCGAGAACTGCATGTACGGCTGGCCCGAGATCGAGTAGTTGTTCGAGGTGTACTTGATGAAGTAGGCGTCAAAGTTCTCGCCGACGGCGGGGTCGATGGTGGTCGCAACCGAGTCGGCCTTGGAGACGTCGACGCTCTCGCCAAGGTTCTGGATGCAGGTCTGCTTGGTGGTGGTGCCGATGCAGAGCTCAACAGTGCAGGGGCCAACGGTCTCGAGGGTGGGGGCCGAGCCGTCGTCCTGCCACTCAATGTTGAGGACCTCGCCGCCCTTGGCAACGGTGGCCGCGACGGGGTTGGTGGTGTAGACGGTCGCGAGGGCGGGGCCGGCGAGCGCGAGGAGGGTGGTAAGAGGGGCGAGCATTATGGAGGATTGAGAGGGGGTGTGTTAAGGAGTGACTGTAGCTGGACGATGGGACGCGATGGATCGAGATGGACTTGGTTGGAGAAGAAGAGAAAAGGAAGGTGGGTAGATGATGTCGCTCTTGATTATGAGGGATGGATGAGAGGGCCAAGGACAAAAGGGTGTGGTTGATGATGATAGTGGGTACGAGGTGGGCGGTAGGATCGAGGGGGGTTGGACGGCTCGAGCGCGCACAGGGCGTGAGTGAGCAGCAACCGGGTTGAACGGGTCGAAAGCAAAGGGTTCTTGCCAAGAGAGCGCGGTGGTTGCAGCGAGAGCGCGTGAGTGGCGCCGCGCGTCGGAAAGTTCGAGTTGCGAGCAGCAAGGGTGTAACTAAAGACGAGTTAGGGTCGATGTGGGGCCGAGTGGAAGGATATTGGTGTAATCAGAGAAGGAAGTCAGAGTAAGACGCGAGGGTGCGAATGGTAAGAGCCAAGAATGAGCCAAGAACCAAACACGTCCGAGGCATGTTAGATAGATCCTTTACTCCTTCGCTTGCTTGAGAGCTGGGATAGGGTGGGGAATCCGAAACACTCAACTGGGACCAGTTAGCGCATACCAAGAAGTAGTCATAACATCAGCTAACGGGAAGGAAGGGGGGAAGGGGGTAAGGGGGTTCAGAGAGCCAAGAGAAGGAGAATGAATATATGTCTTGTTACGATTCAGGTACAAGACGCGTGCTGCACGGTTCCTGGTCCGTCCATCCGGAAACATTCAGGGCACCAGGCACAAGAACCTCCTCGTAGCGGTAATCTCAACCATCATCAGATCCGGAGGCTATTTATGACGTGGATTAAAAGTGGAAAATGGCAAACCGTTGTTGATTAAAGACGATGTGACACGTCCCACGCAAAAATAGCAATACGTCATACTGGGACAGCCAAATGGTGCCTGAAATGGGCCAGGTCTACACAGCACGCAGCCAACCCACCGCTTTCCAGCTCTGTTGGTGCCACTTTGCATAACATCACAGCCGTCCCCGCTTCTCTTCCATCTTCCATCCACACTTTTCTCTTCTTCACTCCATCCACCCCATCCCTCAACTTCCTATCCACCATGTCCACTGGCTACACCATCCACGTTGCGGGCCTCGCCCCCGAGACCTCGGAGACCAAGCTCCACGACTTCTTCTCGGTGAGCTCTTTGGCAATTGATGACCTAGCTAATCTCAGTTCTGTGGCAAGCTCCAGAGCGTCAAGAAGCACGGCACTGAGGCCGACATCACTTTCGAGAAGCAGAGCGCTATGCGCACCGCCCTCATGCTCAACGGCGGCACTGTGAGTCTCAAGTGGCTGCAGCGACTTTCCCTCACTCATTGGACGTGTAAACTGACACCAGCTCGACGGTGCCCACCTCGAGGTCACCTCGTCCTCGCCTGAGGCCGCCACTGAGAAGAACGTTCTTCCTACCGCCACCGCTGGAGCTTCGTCCGCCGGTGACCCTACCATTGACCAGGAGGACAAGCCCAAGGTGAGCTGACCTTTTGAAACCACAGCTAACCCCCAGGCGGCGATCGCGGCCGAGTACCTCGCCCACGGCTACACCATCGGCGACCACATCATCCAGAAGGCCATCGACGTTGACCGTGAGTGCTGCTTGATGTGTGGAGTTTGGGCGCTTCGGGACAAACGACGATCATGTAACGTGGCTGGGGCGACGATCTTCGCCACCGAAACACGATACACGATGACGTCGTGTGGTCACTTTGGTCATGACCGAACCGCATTACGCCCTGACAACACCCCTCGCACCGTACATAACTAACATGCAGAGAAGCAGGGCATCTCGGCGCGCTTCCTCTCGTTCCTCTCGCACGTCGACCACAAGGCCGGCGAGCGCGTCATTGGCGAGGGCCAGACCCTCTCGTCCAGGCTCCAGGACCAGGCCCACACCGCCTACGTCAAGACTCGCGAGGCCGACCAGCAGGCCGGTGTGAGCAACCGCTTCTACTCGTACTACTCTAAGGCGCTCTCGACTCCTATCGGCCAGCGGTGAGTATGATGGAGACCCCCTTGACGATCGACTGCGCTAATTTCCAGCGTTGCCCAGTTCTACAACGACGCTAGCAAGACCGTTGTCGATGTCCACGAGGAGGCCAAGCGCCTCGCCGCGCAGAAGAAGGCCAACAGCGCGGCCGCCACTCCTCCCCCTGAGCCTGCCACCGGTGCCGAGGGCAAGGCTGCTGAGGCTGGCTTCTCTGGGCCCGCCCCCGACGCTGCTCACGTTGCCGAGCTCAGCGCCCCCGGTGCCGCCGCGACCGGCGAGAAGAGCTCTGCTCCTCCGTCGTAAAGAGCTCGTTGTCCTGAAAATGTCTCGTCTATACAAGTTGTGTGAACCCCGATAGTTGAGGACCCGTAGTACATAGGTTGTTGGACTCGCTAGACTGGCGTGCTCGAGATGTCACAGTGATCTGCGCGTGTGTACGTTGCATACAACTAAGATATCATGAATGATCGTGACTCGGCACTAACCCCTACAACCCATGTGCAACTCTACACCGCTTCCTCGACCGTAAAGCGGGGGATATACCGCGCGTTCTTCCGCCACGCTGCCCCGCGCGTAGACGTACTCGGCGTAGGGGACGCGCGGCCACCTGCGGCATGATGCACAGGTCGGACACGCGGGCCAGAGCTCGGCGTCAACCGGGACGTCCCCTGGCGCTGCTCAGAGCGCCCGGGGCTGGGGGTGCGCGGATAGGCAGAGCGTAGATTGAAGCTTGCAGCCATGCGCACAGGGCAGGGCGAGAGCGTACGCCGCGGCGCGAAGCTGCTTGCGTACGGTGCGTCCAGTGGCGCCGAGTATGGCGGGTAGTCGTCGCGGTGGATAGTGGACGAAGCCGGTGTCAGGGGGTGCGAGTGCGAGTGGGAGAGCGCGCGGGCGTGTACTGCGTGCTCCTCACTGGCCATCTCGACGTCGCCGTCGCGGTCTGTGCTACCCTCGTCCTCGTCTCCATCTTCACATCCGTCTCCAGCTCCATCCTCCCTGCCCATACTCCTTCTCCCGAGGCCCCGGGGCCCCTCGCCCCTCTCCTCGACCGCGTCCTCCATCTCCAGCGAGCCAAACAAGCTCGGCCGCGGCCTCTCGCTCATCCGCCCCGCGCTCCTCCCCTCTCTGTCTGTGCCATTCTGAAGCGCAGCGCCTGCGGCGCGTCCCAGCGACCGTGTGGCGGTGTACGCCGCATGCTCAGCGCTCGTCAGGACAGGCTGGGACACGGAGCGCACCATGCTCGTGCCCCCCATACCCCCCATACTGCCATATGTCGTGTATAATGGCGTCGTGGGGGTTGACTGGTAGCCGGAAGCCCGTGCGGTGGAGCTGGGCGTGAAGGTATCGTTGGAGAGGCGGGAGCGATGCCTCCCTCGCCGGGGGAACGTCGCTGCTGCTTGCTGCGCAGCTGGTGCCAAGGGAGGAGAAGGGCGCGAGGGGCCGCTAGGGATTAGGTCTGGAATGTCGTCGGCCGCGGGGGGTGGAGCCATGGCGCGGAAGGTCGCCTCGACGGGAGAGGTGATAAGCGGTGCCGGGACGGCGCAATGTGCTCCGTCGTCTCTGCGGCGTATGGTCGCCGAATCAAGAGCTGGTGGCCGAGGGACGACCATTGTGATAGGTGCTGGTGTGGTGCGTGCTGATGCTGGTGACGATGCTTGGTCTGTGTCGATGCTTTCGTGTGTCGATGCCGCTGATGCAATGCTGCTTGTGATGATGAAATGCCGATGGTGGTACTGCTTGCTATGCTGCAGCTTTGCTAGTACATGTTCTTGTACTTGTACTCGCCGTGGACCCCGTTGGAGGCTACAAAGTTTTGCTGTGCGGTGGGCGGTCTTGGCAGCCGCTGTCGCTTGGCTGATCGCCTCACGTCCACTTCTTGTCCCTCTCCCTCGCCTGCTCGCTAGTCACCCCAACCGGGGCCTGCTTCCTCCTTGTGCCTCGGAATGCCCGGTCTACGGTGTCCTCGCTTGTATGCGCCGTAGTCGCTAATGTGGTGGCAGCGATGCCCTTTGGTGCTGTGTCGTGTATCGTGTCGTGCTGGTCGTGTTGATGATGAGAGGAGAGGGCAGCGTGGGATTGTGATCGTTATCTTAAGCAGAGGAGCCTAACATATTTATCGCGAGCGTGCTCGAAGACTTCTCGGGCGCCGACCCAGCCCATCCCCGAGCACCGGCTCGCTCGTCTACATTACCCATCTCACACGCGCACGCGCCCGGGCCAGCGCTTGCGAGGCAGACAGGCGCTAGACCTTGTGTCTCGGTCCGCTCCGCGGCCCCCGGCGACCCGCTGACGCCAGGTCCGCTCACGCCTTCCATCTCGCCCAGCATCGCACGCTCATGTCGATGAACATTTACCGCGGCTCTGGGACGACAAAGTTCATGGCGTCAGGGTCAAGAATACCTGCTCATCAGCGCTGGAACGACAAAGACGTCATATTTTGGGCGACATGCCATAGATGATCGGCACGACGCCTCATTTCGGGACCCAACCTTCAGCGGCGGGTCCCGCATAGGCCTCCCTACTTTACCCGGGTTCGAGCTCGTTCGCGAGCGTGCTCGAGCATACCAACAGCCAGACGAGCTGGAATACCCTGGGAGGATGTCGGTGCGCGCCGGCCCGTGCGTGTGGCGTAAGCCACTGCACCCAAACATGCGTGCGGAGGTGAGCGACCTGAGGCATGAGATGACTACAGTTGTTCCGACCCAGACCCAGAAACCATGAGTTGGGTGCGCCACGTGAATCTTCTTGAAAGACGTACTCCAGAGCACTCGCCGGTGGCGCTGTGACCGGCGGCGAAGGCGAGGCAGATGGTCGCGACCACGACGCTGTCGACGGCAAGGGGTCGCCGTCGTGCGGCACAGACCGAGTATATCAGGATGTCTATCGCCGAGTTTGTGAGCACACGAGCCCATCGGGCGAGCATTGTTGATTGTGCGTCCGCCGCACCCGATGGTGAGCTCATTGACGCGCAAAAATGTCAAGTGAGGATGCGTCCCGCATGTCAAGCTCAGTGTCGAAAACTTCCACAATGTATGCACACAATCTCCCGCTCGCAGTCCGCGGCGCCAACGTGCAGCGGCGCAGCTGCGCACAAGACTTTCACCCGCCGATCCCACACCTCCTCCCGCGCCTAACGCCTCCAGAAAACGATACGTAACCCTTGACCCGAGAATCCAAAACCTTCTTCTTCTCGAAGCCCCCGAACTCGGTCTTCTTCCTCTGCCCTCCTGCCTCCACTGACTTCCGCATAGGGTGGCGTACTCGCGTACATGGCATGACCGAGGACGGGAAAGAGTACGCAACGACGATCCCGCGCACCTGGGCGCCACTGTGAGTCACTCACCCGAGGTCTGCGGCCGTCATAGTCGAGCACGTCGAGCACGCGAGCACGTACTCTACGGGGTTTGGACCGATGTCAACACGGTCCGGGACAGTCGGCAGACCCCGGTATAGACGCGCAGACGCGCCGGTGACGAAGTGGCTAGGCGGTTCTCGCCGCTCGCGCCTCTGCGATCCGCGGAGGGTCGCCGGTCATCGTTCACTCTGTTGTGGCCCTGTCGGAACATGTCGTCCCCCGGTCCCCGTGGCTTGCATACCGAATCTGCCGTGGTCATTGCCGTCTTAACATGCAGACCACGCGTTAATGAAGAGAAGACGTGATTACGGGATGCCAGGATAAGCTGACCTGATGGCCGATTGACCCAGTAGTCAGGCCCGAGATTGCGATTGCAGCGGAGATGTGCTCAGTGAGTCACTGGATCGATTTCAGTGGCCAGGCTTGCGTACATACCCCGATCACCAGATGACATGAGGATTGAGCATAACTGCATCCACTACAACTGCCATAGACATGACTGTCCAACTCGCGAACGTGTAAATTCCAACTACTGAAGAATGAATGAACGACAACAGCGACCAAGATTGACCATTTGAGCCCACAGCAAAGTTGGTACCTTCACCCATTACAACTTCGCACGCAGGCTGACCTCGGCGTCACGCTCAGCCTGGGCGCGGACGCGCAGGTCCTTGCGCAGGATCTTGCCCGACGGCGACTTGGGGATAACCTCGACAACAGCGACGCCGCCGCGCAGCCGCTTGTGCTGGGCGACGCGCTCGGCGAGCCATGCAGCGACGTCTGCGCTCAGTGCCGCCTTGTCCGCGGCTGTCTTGACGTTGGCAGTCACCTTGGGGACGATGTAGGCCCTGGTAGTCAGCACCGGAAGTGTTCTCCGTAATCGAGCCTAGACCCACCGTGGCAGCTCTGTCGCCTGCGACTCGTCCCACACGCCAATGACGCCTACGTCTGCGACCTTGGGGTGGTTGAGCAGGATGCCCTCGAGCTCAGCGGGAGGCACCTGGAAGCCCTTGTACTTGATGAGCTCCTTGACGCGGTCAACGACCCTGTGTGTCAGTCTCAAGCCAGCACTCATATACCCACTTGTACCACCCGTGCTCGTCCACGATGAGCACGTCGCCCGTCTTGTACCATCCTCCAGGCGCCATCGTCTTGTCGGTCGCCTCGGGATTGTTGTGGTATCCCTTCATGATGCTCGGCCCGCGCAGCCAGAGCTCGCCGCGCTCGCCCACCTTGGCATCCTCGCCGTTCTCCTGCACAAGGCGCGCCTGGAACGTCGGCAGCAGCCGTCCACACCACCCTTCGCGTCCCGCGGCCTCGGCGCCGGTACACACGTGAGTGGTCGGGCTGGCTTCTGTCATTCCGTAGCCTTGAGTGAGGGCGATGCGAGGGAAGCGCTTGTTGAAAGCCTCAGTAAGTTCGGGACTGCAGGGGGCGGCGCCGGACATGAGTGTGCGCAGTGACGACAGGTCGTATTTGTCCACATTGGGCGAGTTGAGCAGGATGATAAGGATGGGAGGCACGATCAGTCCGTGGGTGATCTTGTACTGTTTGTCAGCCCTGCTGTGCGCAACCTGTCGCCCTCACCTTCTGGATTGCGGTGAGCACAGTGGCCTCCTCGAAGCGGGGCAGGACGATGAGCGGTACGCCCACAGTGAAAGGCTGGAAGTGCACAATCGTCAACCCGTAGATATGCGAGTATGGAAGGATACCCAACACGACGTCCTTTCCACTCTGGAGCTGCTGGTACCCGATATTGAGCGCCTGCAGCTGGCTGGTCATGTTGTTATGCGTCGTCATCACGCCCTTAGGCAAACCCGTCGTGCCGGACGAGTAACACAGCCACGCCGTGTCGCGCGACTGCTGACCCGGGAAGTGCTCCGACTTGCCGCGCGCACCCAGAATCTCCTCGAAGGCCTTGTACTTCGCCAGCTCCTTGGGCTTGCGGTCAGGTGGGCAAAGGAGGACGACGCGTTCAGGCGGGAACTGGCGCTTGAGGTGTTTGCGCGCCGCGTCGAACGTCGGAAGCAGCGACGGGTCCAGGAAGATGATCTGCGCACCAGAGTCGTTGACCTGGTGGGCAATCTCGTGCGACGCGCTGGCTGTCAACAAACGCCCCGAGGTGGGCTTCGCCTAAGGCACACATACACCGTGCCACAACTTACTAGGCATAGTTGGCGGGGCTGACGGTGACGCCGGCCGCCATGCACCCGTACGCGGTGCGGACCCACTCGAGCGAGTTGACGCCCCAGAGACACGCGACGTCGTTGCGACCGACGCCGAGAGCGCGGAGGCCAGTTACGAGACGCAGCGAGCTGTCCTCGACCTGGCCGCGGGTGAGGGTGCGCCCGTCGAGCCCGTCAATGTAGGCTGGGAGGGAGGGGTCGAACTTGGGCAGTGGGGAAACATTAACGTCGCCATGGAAGAGGTAATCGAACAGCGAGCATTCCGGGAGGACGTCCGGCATGCGGTGGTCGGACTCGAAGATGATCTCGGGCATAGCGGCGATCTTCTAGGGGTGTGAGGAAAGTTTTAAGAGATGTAGAGTGTCGTGGGGCTTAGGAGTGGAAGTGGGGAGCTGTTGTGCAAGAGTGGCAAGCAGCTCACGCAACGAGAAGAGAGGAATTGTTACGAGATGCTCGGGATGTCCTATGGAGATCATGTGGTAGTGTGCTCACCGCGGGTGGTGGCTTGGTGGCCTTGGTGGGGTTGTGGGGAATCGGTTATTACCTACGTATCCGAGCCCGATCGCAGCTCGCAATCGGTCCTGTGAGGACCGCGGTGTAACCGGTCCGGCATTCAACACCTTATTGCTTCCCCCCACTTCCGATTCGGACCACGTGGTATTCGTGGCCCCGCATAAGGTCATCGAATGTTGTTGCTCGTCGCCGCCTGTTCACCTGCCGTCAACTACACACCACCTCATTGACCTTCCTCGAAGGCGCTGGCGGCCATGTCTGGCGCACCAGCCTTTCTCTCATTCCCCGATCTGTCACAGGCTAATAAGAAGGAAGAGGAGGTGCCCGCCGCCGGTCCCAGCACTGCCCTCCCTTCCTTCTCCTCGTTTCCAGAGATCGAGTTCGAAAAGCCGTCCCGTAGCGCCAAGGATAGCCGACGCAGAGGCGAGAGTGCCGACAAGGAAGAGCGGGGCGAGGGGAGTTCGAGGCGACATCGCAGGGACGACGACGGCGAGCGCCACCATCGCCCCGAGCGCGACCGCGAACGCGAGCGCGACAGGGAGAAGCGTCGTCGTGACCGAGGGGAGGACGAACACAGTCGCTCCTCACGCTACCGCGAGGAAGGTCGTAGCCGATCCAAGCGGGAGGATGACGAAGCAATCAAGGAGAGGTCTGGTCGACGACGTCATGAGGAGGAAGACGACGACAGGCGTCGGCGCGAGCGTTCAAGGGACCGCACGAAGGACAAACGCCATCGAGATCGAGAACATGACCACGAGCGCGGCCGCGATCGGGATCGAGAACGGCCCGATAAACGGCCGCGGCGCGACAAAGATGACGAGCGCGATCGTGATGAACGCCGCCGAGAGAAAGAGCAGCGACGAGAGCGCGAGCGCGAGAGGGCTGAGGCCTTGAAGGAAGGCAAAAAGGACGACGGAAGGGCGTGGTACGAGACGACTATGCCCGCGCAGAAGGCAACAGGACCAGTGTGTTGGAATCTTGGATGTAGCTTACACCAGATTACCTCCCTGGATTGGTTCGAAGATGTGGTGGGCGACTCAGACATCTTGCGCTACCGCGAAGTGTCGACGCGCAACCCTCCTCGATATCGCCGCGATTACGGTTAGTGCATCGACTGTGAGGACGACGCTGACCTGCAGGAGGCCGTATCTTTGGGCTGCCTGGGAACGTCAGGGTCATGCGGAGCCGGGACCATGGCGCTTTGGAAGTGTCACCGTTTGGGCGCCCATATGTGAGCTGTCAATCCGATGATGAGCTAACATCAGATTCCTCGATACTCCGCTCGCGCTATCGAAGGCTCGCTTCACCGCGCTAAGCTTCTTATGCGGCCAAAGGCGACAGAAGGCGACCTCGATGCCGACTTCCTTCCTCTCGACAGCGGCCGACGCCGAGCTTTGCCCCAGGTCGAGGACGAGCTGCCAGACTATCGTGCCATTTCGAAGGACGCAGAGGAGGAAGATCCCGATTACGACGATATGGTGGCTGTGCTTGGAGATCTCGCGACTGTCGAAGACGACCTCAAGGCGCAACGAGCCGAGCATGAGCGGGAGCTCAGAGCTCGGCCAGACGATGTCGAGCGCTGGATCAAATACTCGACGTTGCATCTGCAACTCTCGCCTGAGGGTCAGTCATTTGGCAACCTCGTGGATCCATCCAAAGCTCCTCAAACTCGCGCCAATGCCGAAGTGACTCTCTCCGTTCTCCAGCGTGCATTCGATGCGTATCGCGGAAACTTCGCCTCAACCAACTTGCACATCGCCTTCCTTCGCGCGGCTGAGGCGATTTGGCCGCCCACCAAGGTCACAGAACGATGGAAGAACGTCATCCGACAACTGGGACAGTCTGTGCCCGAGGAGGAGATGATGAAGGTGTACCTGGCCTACATCGACTGGCGCGAGGGCCAGGGCTTTGGTGGGACGGAGAGCACTGCCGGCGGTGTGGACGAGGTGGTTGGGGTTTACACCGAGTGCATCGAGCGTCTCAGTGCCATAGGTGAGCCCCTAACCCACAGATCATGCTGACTGCTCTAGACCGTGACAATGAAGCGCGGGAAGAGAACCAGGTGTACCTCCTTCTGCGAGCGTGTCTATTCCTAAAATCCGCGGGATACACCGAGCGAGCGCTGGCTATCCTTCAAGCGGCAATGGAAATGTAAGTCTGGTCACCGACGAGGCTGACAACAGCACCTTCTTCAAACCCGCATACCTGCGACCACCAGCGCCCCCATTCGACCGCCAACGATGGTTCAGTGGGGTTCTCATGGAGTTCGAGGACTTCTGGGACTCGGAGGCACCTCGTATCGGTGAAGAGGGCGCACAAGGGTGGAGAAGCACGCACGAGTCTGCCACACAGGTCGAGGCGCCCACCTGGAGACCTAGAGACGTCGATACAGGGAGCCAGGGCGACTCGTACGCCCGCTGGTATCAAGCCGAGCGTAGAGACGAGCGACTGCTCAACTTGCCTGGCCGCGCGAGGGACCTTGATGTCCCAGACAGCGATCCTTTTCACATGGTCATGTTCGAGGACGTCGCGGCGTTCCTCTTTCCTGTCCAAACGCCTCTGGCCCGCCAGCAGCTCATCTACGCTTTCTTGACTTTCCTTGGGCTTCCCTTTGCGCCTCCAGAGGCACCCACCTCGTCGCCTTCAGCCAGCGACCCTCATCTGCGCTGGGCGCTGGCTCAGAACGAGGCGATGCGTGCTGCGTTCTGGCCTGCTCGACCGTCTGGGAAGCGCATAGTCTGGCAAACGGTGGGCGGTGCGCCGATGGATGCGGAGCAACCACGTACCCTCAAGTCGCCATTCGGCTGCCCTGTCAAGTCTTGGATGTCGGATAGGGGTACGCTGTTCGCCAGCGACAAGTGGTTCCGCGACGTGACGGATGTTGACCTGCGCCACGTCGACGCTGACTTTGCTCGGTATGTCGGGGTAGAGGTGGTAGCTGACCTCAAGTAATGTGCTCGCATTGATGCGGCCGCTGGTACCTGATCCATCGTTTGTGCTGTCTACCTTTGCCTTTGAGGCTGCACTGTCTAGCAAGGGGTGAGTTGCGCATGGAGGCCAAGCGCTGACGTCTCAGAGCCGTCAAGGCCGCCAAGACCATTCTCTCAGGGGATAGCCACAATCTAATCCTCTGGGACGGCTACGCACGCCTCGAGCACCAACGGGGCAAGCTTGCGGCAGCTAGGCAGGTATATGTTACCGCCATCCAAGCCGCAGAACAGCGGTTAGAGGCACCAGGGGTGGACAAGGAGGTCTTGGAACAGGACATGGTCGAGCTGTGGGCGGCGTGGGCTGAGCTCGAATGGGAAGGCGGCAACGAGGACCTTTGTCTGCAAGTCTT
This sequence comes from Cutaneotrichosporon dermatis, assembly GCA_020011015.1. Classification (NCBI taxonomy): domain Eukaryota; kingdom Fungi; phylum Basidiomycota; class Tremellomycetes; order Trichosporonales; family Trichosporonaceae; genus Cutaneotrichosporon; species Cutaneotrichosporon dermatis. Next base: position 6,129,271 of record JAIGNX010000001.1, on the reverse strand, counting down.
GACCATGGCTGCTGGGATGCACCGTGAATCAATTGGTAAGCCATATACAGAGGACTGGGGTATAGGGCGTGGTCTAACCGACAGCTGAATGCGCTGCGCCAGGATATACTGCGCCCCGATCTTCGCCAATCGCTATGCTCAAGTTGAAACAGCACTACTCGACCACGTTCTCAAACTCGGCGCACCAGCTCGTGCTGGGGGCACTGTTCTTCGCCCTGACGGATGGTGTGGAGGCTATGCGCGATCGCCTTCTCGGCCTAGTCGACTCCCTCCCAGCCGGGCATCCAGGCATCGAGGAGACTCTCCAGCTGCTCGTCAGGACCATCTACGTGCATAACAGCCGCCATTCGTCGCCTGCATCGCTACTCCGTCAGGTGCTCGAGCGCGCCATCGAGCTCTGCCCGAACAACACCATCTTCTTGTCATTCTACCTCTGGGGCGAGTCCAGCCGGCGAGTGTACGGCAACGTGCAGCGCCTGACGTCTCGGCTCGTCACGGAGGACCATGGCATTGTGCCGCTGTTATGGGCAGTGTGGGCGGAGAGCCAGGGCGCCGCAAGGACCTTTTATGATGCCGGCGGCAGCGGTGCGGAACGCGTACGCCGCGCTCTCAATCTCAGCATCAACTCGGCAAAGGGTCGGCAGTCGGCAGGGCTGTGGCTGCTGTACATCGAGTTCGAGATCTTGATGGGGCGGCTGGAGACAGCCAAGGCGTTGTGCTACCGTGCGATTGCGGCTGTGGGCGGGTGCAAGGGTGGGTGTTGCGGGGTGAAGTTGTGGCTGACGACAGACCTCTATCTGCTGCCTTTCTCTACCCTCCGTTCGCAGTTTACTTCCCGGGAGCTGCGTGCGATCACAGAGCTCATGTTCGAGCGCGGGATTCGGATCCGGGTCGACACGCAGGACTACTGGGACGACGAGGAGACTGACGACGAGGGCGAGGGCGACAGCGACCAGGAAATGATCGGGCCCGTGCCGGACGACTACGAGTATGGCATGTTGCGCGAGCGCGAGGTGCTCAAGCCGTACTAGCGAGGTGCTTGCTTGGTTGCGTTTGTTGAGCTTGGTTGAGGCATTGTTGAGCATAGATGAGGCATCTTGTCTACAGCGGAAAGGAGGGGTCGTGTCTGTACGCACTGCGCATAGCAGCATCAAGATCACATTGCATGCATGTCGTTGTTATGACCAGGCCATGCAGCCCGCTCAACAGGTATCAAGCAATCTGTAGGCATATAGGCATCACCAAGAAACGCCGGCCGCCACGTGCCCAGCCCACCCTTTATATGGCGCACAACCGCCTACCCAGCACTGTAATGGTTTTGGGAAGGGGTTTGTTCACATCACGGACTTCCTCGCTTCAGCGCGCTCTCAATATAGCCAGTCTCCTCTAGCTCCAGTGTTCGAGCCCCACCAGATCCTCACGGATTTGCGCTGGTCACGTCTCGGTGATCACGCCAGTTACCCTCGGGTGCAGATAGGCCGGCAACGGATCATTCTGGCTGGCGTGGCATTGGCGCTCCAAGAGGATGGGACGGTTGTAAGCGCGCAGGGCGAGCCGGGCAGGCTCCGACTTTTTGCCGCCCGCCCAAGCGGACGCCGCAGGCGCGCGCGCGGGTGGGCGCTACTCTCGTGCTCTCGCCGTCAGGACATTCTGGAGCTGCAGGGCGCGCCGAGTTCATCCAATCACAGTCTCGGCGTGGCGGTCGGTGTGCCCTAGCACGCCAGGGCTATATGAGCTATCGAGCATCGAGGATCGAGGATGCACTCTGCGGTGGGATGTCTAGACGCCCTGTATCCTTTCTGCGTACAGCGTGGGCATGTAGAAGGGGGCGTGCGTGCACACGACTTCGCTCAGCCAGCAATGCGGTCAATCAGACTAAGCACATCGCAAACGCCGCCGTTCTACACCCAAACCAACGTCGGCCGCCAGTCCGTGCCCCGATCAGGCACCCCTCCACCTCCACCGCGGAACCAAAATTTCCAAACCTCGTCCGAAACCCCTTCTACCTCGACCTCCAACGCTCGCTGGAGCGCAAAAAGACGTGCAGCACGCTGCAAAAGAGTAGGCTGAGTAACTGAATACCCTGTTGACGAGAGTGGGATTCGAACCCACGTCCGAAGACTGCGGAGATGTTGGAACACCTTAACACAGCGCCTTAGACCGCTCGGCCATCTCGCCTGATGGTTGTGAGGTCGGGGGCGGGGATAGGGGCTGGCGGAGGCTGGCGGCACCGCCGAGGGGGACGGGGAGGGGAGGTGAGGGGCGGGGTGCATCGGCGAGCAGAGCGCGTTGGGGCGGGAGAGGGGGGGGGGCGGGGTTGCAAAGTGAGACGAGAGAGGAGGGGAGAGCGGAGGTTGGCATCGAGTGGTTTGTGCTGGAACGGCGATGGCAGGGCGGGAGTGGTGACGACTTCTGCGGTGGGGGGCGGGGGGGGGGTAGGTTCTTGGAACCAGAGGCCTGGGAACGCCACTGGGAACTTTGAGGTAGCTGCCGAACGAAGGAACATGGAAGCTGAGATGGACAACTGGGTTGTGGCGCCGGTGAGGGTGGCACACTCGCTGCAAAGTACCCTCCCTCATCTCCCAACAATCAAGGGCACCCGCCTCGCGAGTACGTCACGCTCGACAGTTCATTGTCCACGACTACAATGTCCTAACTCGACTCAACTACGAAACTGTCCAGTGTCCACCGGCCACCCCCGGCTCAAGCGAAGGAGTAGGGAGCACCACCTCGGGTGGGCCCTGCGACCGGCTCTGTGGCACCAGGCCAAGCGCTCGCGCACGCTCGCGCACGCTTACGCGCGGTCGAAGCGGCCGCCGCGGCGGCGGGCGGACGTACCGCGCGACGTCCAGATCTGGTTCGTGTTGCCGGTGCTGCACTGCCAGATCTGCATCTGGTTGCCATTGGCTTTGTTGCCGTTGGTGAGGTCGAGGCAGAAGCCTGGTGTTAGCGAGGTCACGAGGCCCCGGAGGGGCCGAGGGCTGAGGCCGGGGGGACTTTTAGAAGAGCATAATCGCAGGATTATGGGTGTTGGGCGATGAGTCAATTGGAGCGGAGAGGAGGGGATGTACGGCCACGAACACGTACCCTGGTTCTGCGGTCAGCTAACGCTCGAACACTAGGACTCACAGTCAGAGCGATTCTGTCGTCGCCCGTGTAATACCAGTTCTGCTGGGGCACGTCGAGGCACTGCCAGATCTTCATGCCGACGCCGTTGGCGGGGTCTGTGAGCGGTGAGCGAGCTAGTACGGGGTGGGGGTGCGGAGCGCGGGAGCTGCGGAGGGGTATGGAAGGGTCAGAGGAGCGACTCACTGAGGCCCGCATCGAGGCAGAAATTCGTGCCGTTCGCAGCGAGCTTGACGGCGCCGGCGCCGCGGGCGATCGTCCATGCCTGCGCGGGGGTGCCGTTGCAGTCCCAGCTGATGTCAGCGGCGGCGTCGCGAGCGGAGCGAGCGAAGTCGGGGGAGGGGCGAGGAGATACACGGGAGGGCAGAATGCAGGGGCAGGAAGTGGGTCGGGAGGGGGTGGAAAGGTGAGCTTGTGTAGCGGAGGAGAGGAGGGGGGGCTGGAGTGCAGCAGACATGATGCCGTGACGGGCGTGTCCCTCACAGCCAGCGAGACTCGGAGCCAGACACTCCGACAGCTGTGGGCGTAGCCAGTGCGCTCAGCTCAGCGAACCTCACCCAGCTCCGCCAAGCTCGAGCAAGCGCGCCAGCTCAGCCGCCCCAGCCTTCACCCCGCCACGTCTATCAAACAGACAGGACATCACAGGAACCATCACTACGCACATCTGCACCGGCGTGCCATTCGAGAACTGCGCACCGCGCACATCGAGACACTTGGCATTATCGCCGTTCGGGTGGAGCGTAACCCCCGTCGGGCCCGGGGGCGGGGTGGTGGTCGTCGTCGGGCCGCACTGGGCCGAGACGACGGTGAGGGCGGCGAGGGTGAGGACGGCGGCGTTGAGCATGGCGAGGTGGTGGGGCAGTGGCGGGTGGGTTATGCGGTGAGTGGGGTGAGTGAGGGTGGGGCTACGTTAGAGAGGTGGGAGAGGGAGGGGAGGGGTTATATCCTCAACTGGGCGTAGAGTGTAGATCTAAGTGAAGGTGGGTGGGTGACAGATGGAAGAGCAAGGTGAGAGGTGAATGGCAGGCAGACCCACACACGCACGAACGCAGGTGCGAGCAGGGCGGGCGAATGCAAGCGAGACCGACGCCGACACGCGGAACCGAGGGCGGCCGCCATACCCAAATTAGACGGGGCTGCGAGCGTCGAAACGGGAGTGGGAGGGTACTGGGGGGAGTGGGCGGACGACGACGGCGTGCGGCGCCTCGGTGCGGCAGATGATCTGCACCGCCCAGAGGGTAGGCGTTATGCCGAGCTACGACGGTGAGGGATGAGCAGAGTCAGCAGCGAGTATCGAGTTAAGAGGAGAAGAGAGGAGAGGGGAGGGGGAGGAGAGGGGGGAGGGAGACGTCAGCTGAGCTGGTCCCGCCGGAGACGGCGGATACTCGGCTACACTCCTCCCCCGCATCTACGCGCGGAGAGGTGAGGCGGCGCGCGTTGTACAGCGGTATGCGCCAGCCCTATACCGTTATACTGCAGATTGATGAGCCAAGCCACAATGGGCATTGGAGGACTGGAGGATGTCAAGATCCGCGGATTGTGGGGGAGCTCGGCTGGTTTGGGTGTGAATGGACGGCGAGCGTACGTTGCCCGCCTAGCTTGGCCACGGGGCCGGGGTTGCGCGACGGTAGATCCGTTCCTTGCCCAGACTCGCCCAGAAGACGAAGCCTCGGACGCGAGCGTGTGAGGTATGTCATCAGCAGACCCGAGATTGGCCTTCGTTCATAGTTCCCGGCACGTGGTTTCGGAAACGACGAGATCGAGTTGCGAGGAATGACGGTGACGCATTAAGTACAATTGCAGGGCGTCTGCGTGAGGCTGAGGCGGTGCAGATCCCAGAATGCCGGATTGAAGAGTCTGGATTGGTCTGAGAGCATGACAGCTGCACGCTGGCCCGACGCCAATGACACACTTGCATAGTACAACGTCCACTCAAGATAAAAATACGACCGCGACAGGACACGGGTGCTAGAGATCTATTCCTGATCACCGCGCCGCGCAGAGCGCCGCACCTGGCTTTCTGGAGCGGACGCTCGCGCGCGCGCCTGCGCGCTCGCCCGCGCGCTCACGTTTGCGCGCTACTTGCTAATACCCAACACGCTCTCCCCGCCCTTATGCGCAGTGTGCGCAGAAGCCGCATCGTCCTCCTCGTCGTCGGCCGCATCGACCACGTCGTCCTCCTGTTTCTTGGGAGCCGACTTTTCGATGTTGGCCGACGCAAGCGAGACACGTGGCGAGCGGCGCAGGTCCTCGGGGTTGGTGCGGCGGAGGGGGCGGCGAAGACGGCGGCGCGCGACCATGACGGGCACAGACGACTTCTGGACTAAGTAGTGCGAGGTCGAGCCGAGGAGAATACTGTTGTCAGCTGTTGATTCGGAATGCTCTAGCTCACCCCTTGAGCTGGCTCAGGCCGCGCGAGCCGACGATCACGAGCGTCGGCTCCAGGAAGTCGATGAGATCGAGCAGCATGTAGCGCGCATTCTTGGCGTGCAGCGCCTGGCATGTAATCGTGATGTTGAGGCGTGTTCGCTCCAGCAGCCCAGTCACTTGGCGCACGAGCAGTAATGCGGTCGTTTGCCGCTGCCGTCAGCACTACCTCGTCATCGTAATAACCCACCTCCTTCTGGACCTTGAGCTTGGTGGACTGGTCCCGCTGCGACCACTGCTTTGGGTCGACCTTGTCCTCGTTCTCCATGACCGAGATGAGGAAGACCTCGTCGCCGTCGCGGGCCACGGTGCCGATGGCCCACTCAACGGCGTATCGGCTCTCCTCTGACAAGTCGCTCAATACGACGTAGCGGCGCATCCGCTTGCCGCTCTCGTCGAGGGAGACGTCAGGGTCGCCCTGTGTGATGGAGATAGTACACCTGTCACGAGCGAATGTAGGTCGAGAGGTAACAAGGTCGAGACCAGAACGCTCCGACTTGCGGATCTTGTCGCCGGGCTTGGCGAACAAGGGCTCGGGAGGGACGACGACATTGGGGCCCTCACCGAGCACGTCCTGCTCGACGTCTTCACCAAAGACGTCAAAGTTGTCACGCTTCGTGTCCTGGTCGAAGGCACTGTCACAGGTCTTGTCGGCATAGAACGCGTTCGCCTCGGTGTTCTTCTCCGTCTCCTCGTCGAAGAAGGTCTCCGGATCCCACAGATCGTCGTCATCGTAGTCGAGGGGCTCCTCATCCTCGTCGTCGGCCTGGTCGTCGTCGTAGTCGTCGTGCTGCGGCTGGACGACTGTCTTCTCCACGGGCTTTTCGGTGACCACAACCCGGTCCTTCTCGGCGTCCGCGTCGTTGTCGTCGGCCTCATTGCCGCTTGATTCGGGTGACTCGTAGGCAGAACCGCGGGGGCGGTATCGCCCTCGACGTCCGTCAGGGCCCTCGACATCCGACTCAGCAGCCATCGAGTCCTTGCGAAGTGCCACGATGTCTGGACTGGGGCTACGCTCGCGGCGCTCCTCGCGAGCCTTGCGTGCGCGGAAGAAGGGACTGGGCGATCGCGACGTCGTGCCGCTAGCGACACCACTCGCGGTACCACTCTTGTTGCTCGCCCTGGACGAGCTGCCGCCGATCGGTTTCGAAGCCATTAAGAACGACTTGTTGAGTTTTGACGAGGCCGGCACGGCGGTCGGCGCGGGGAGAGGGTCATTGCTCTGCGGTGCAACGGCTGCCGCAGTGGCGGTGCGTAAGCCTAATGCGGCGAGGGCGCTCGTGGCGCTCGCAGGCTTGTTGGAGACAGGGGTACTGGTACCGGAAGGCTGCGCCGAGCCAGAAGGCGTTCGGCCTCTGCCAAGCGCGGCGAGGATCAGGTCGTTCGACTGTTGTGACAATGTATCGGGGTCGGGAATGAGAGGGAAGGAATTCTGTGTCAGCATGGGGTTCTGGGGCGTCGATGGGGACAATGCGTCCTTTTCGTCCACGGCCAGGAGGTTGAAGACGCGTGGTGTCACATCGAGTGACAGCGGGCGCCGGAAACGGGCGCGAAGCTGCCACCGGCTGCCTGACTCGACGCGCTGCAAAGGCACTGTCTCTTGTGTCTCGAGTGACAAACTCGGCTTGTCCATCTTGAGCGATTCTTGGCTCACCTGTTGAGGCGTTAGCACATTGCAGGCAGAACAAGGCAAGCGACATACCTCATCCTTGTCCGCCCGGCCGGAGAACACTTTTAGGCGGCCAATGTAGTCGACGATGGCAGGTAAGGATGAGGTGCGGTGCATTGAGGCCATGGTGCGTGGTTGTGGATGTGACGAGGGGCGAAGTGGTAGAGTGATGTTGTGCAAGGTGAAGAGGTGACGAGGTGAAGTGCGAAGTCGAAGTCGAAGGAAGAGCAGTGTCAGCAAGGTGGGAACGAGAGGATGAGAAGGAAGTCAAGGAAGGAGCCACAAGTAGCTGCGGTGGCGTCGTTGTGTGACAACGAGAGAAGGCGATCGACCGCGGAGGAAGGCATCGAGTCGAGCAACGAGAAAGGATGTGCGAGCGAAGGTGGCGAGCCACACTCCACCCCACACACGTTCTTGATGCGCTCGATGCCCGACGACGACGGACGATCAGGGGTTGCTCAGCTGAATGCGGCAGGCCCCTGGCCTCCTCGTGCTGATCGCCAGAACTCGATAACCGCGCATGATGGTCTGGATCGACTTACCGTATTCAGCTGCCTGCTCGACATTGTTGTTTGATCGCTGGCTGTCAGTCGAAGTCCGGAAGTTGGGAATGAGGATCATTGTCGGCGAGGGGATGGGTGGAAGGGAGTGGTCGATGGAGGAAGGGTGTTATTGGGGATGGATGTGTGCGAGGGCGTAATGGGTTGCACGCTTGTGTGCGAGGGGATATAGCGAGGGGCGAAGAGTAGGCAGGAGGATCGACAGATCGGCAGAACGCAGATGAGGCAGATAAACAGATCCTCGTTCGCGCTCGCCTCGCTTCGAGAGCTCGAGAGTGTCCAACTCGCCCAGCCCAGTTGACGTGTCCACGCGCGTTCCAAGGCGCAGCGAGGTGCACGGCGAGTAACGGCAAGCCGACGGCGCGGGACGGGCGGACAAAGCCAAGCAGCTACGGTAGCTACCGCTCCGTCTTGTCTCCTGCCTCTCCTCTGCGTCTGCGGCAGCCCCAACTAGCCTCTCGATCTCCTGCCCAACCCGACGATCCTCTCGTCCCCAATATCAGATCCCTCGACAATCCAGCGGACCATCCCCAACCATCCCTCCACGACCCTCCTCACTCGATCACTCAGCGGTCCGTGCGCCACCAAATCCCCCGACCACCCAACACCATCCACAACCAAACCAAGAGGACGAGGAGACACGCACAGAAAGCGCAAAGCGCGCAGAGCGGTCCGAGATGCCGAGGTCGCGGAGTTTCTGGACGAGCTCGGGGGGCGGGCCTGCAGTCGCCATCGAGGAGCTGGATTAGGCGGTGTGGATGTAATGTAAGTGAGTGGGTGGGGGCGGGGGTGGGGTGTGGATGGGTGGATGGATGGATGGATGGATGGATAGTTGAGAGGAGATAGCAAAGTAGGCGCGAGCGCGAGCGCGAGGTTGTGTAGACGGAATGGCGGGTGGTGGTATGGTGGAGAGCCGTTGGCGGGGAGGGACGGGCGGTGACGTTTGGGGCCACATGGCTTTGGCTGGGTGGTGGCGGGAGATGGGAGGCCGGGCGGTGACGCAGTTGCAGACGGCTACCGCTAGTAGGGCCGGGACTCGCCATGTCGTTCAGCCAGCCAGACAGCCAGTTAGCCCGCAGTAGCCAAGCATTTCAAGGCCCTGGGTCACCTTCCGCTTTGGCCCTGATACGAAGCATCCATCTCTGAATTTAAGACGCCACGGCTAACCTTGCCTTGTTAGCCACACCCCATAAACCGACGCCCAGTTCACAGACAATGCATGTCGTCTCCGTGTATGTGTGTATCGTGTGTTGCGCGTGGCTGCTGCTTGTATGAATGAGTATGTATAGACTAGATTCGCTTGAGGGTAGTTACAATGCCGATAGTTGTGACAGGAGTTGGTTACAGCTGCACAACAACCTGTCATCTTCCCCCGCCGCCTCCGCCAGCACCTGACTTCGCTCCTCCGCCTGTACCAGCGCCAGCGCCGCCGTCGCCTCCGCCATCACCTCCCCCAGCCACTGCGCCCTCCGCTGTGCCCGCCGCTGCTTCGTGTGTGGCACCTCCCTTGGCCGCTGCCTCGCCTCGCCCTCGCCCTTGCCGTCCTCCGGCTTGGCCGCCTCGAGTTTCTCCCACTCCTGGATGAGCTGTGCGCCGACGTCTGGTAGTTAGTATCCATTCGAGGTTTGTAGCGTTTCCGCCGCGACTCACTTGGCTCCACCTCGGTACCGTCGCGAGACACCTTGACCTCGCGATCGCCGTTCCAAGGGTTCCGCAGGTGACGCGTGCGGAAGAAACTCAGAGGAGCAACCTTGACCCACTGCAGCCGGAACGGAGCAGCAAGGCCATCCGCGCCCCCCTCGTCCGCCTTGGCAGGATCCATCGTCTCCTTGCGGATTCCCGGCGGTGCGGGACCAGTCTCCTTTCGGGTCATCCCGCCAACCGTAATCTGCAGCGACGACGAAGGGCCGAGGTGTGATAACCTCGAGTAACGCGTCGAGTCGCGTCTGTGGCGGAGCAAGTTCGGGTCGAGGGTGTTGACACTCGCTTTCCGCAGGGCATCCTCGAACATTTCGGGCGACTCTGACCGGAAGATGCCCGTCTCATCCGCCTTTGGCGACACCTCGAGGTTGGCAAACGGAGAGAGCAGCTCGTCCTCCTCGTCGATTGGGCCAGGAGACGCGGCGCGAGTGCCGGGATGGAGAAACGCGGTCGACGCTCGTCTGTAATAGGGATCGGTAGCAGAGCGAGGGGCAGGTTCCCTTTCTGGTTCGCCTTCTTCCCGGATGGGTGCTGGCGTTGACAGCTGCGGTCGCGTCCTCATGTCGTCGTGCCCAGGGCTGAAGGGCGCGAGAGAGCTGATCGATCCATACGAAGAACGCGGGGGTCGTGGGTCAGGTGTCCTCACGCGAAGGCTTGGTGCGATCATCTTTGCGTAGCCAAAGAATTCACCAGACCGGTTCGCGCCGAAGATGAGGTAGACTTCCTGCGACGTCCGGAATGCCTGGTCTACATACGTTAGCAACATGCAGATGGGGCACACAGCGACGTACCGAGGATAGGCTGATTGTGACGCTGGGTCTTCCACAGCCCCGTCTTGACGGCATCTTCCAGGTCGGACACCGTCAAACTCTTGAGGATAAAGTAGCGCTTGGGGAAGTGGTGGGTGAGGAAGCTCGAGTTGGTGCTGGCAAAGCTCGCCGAGCTACGGTGGTTCGACGACGACGACTGGCTGTTGGGGTTGTCCGGCAGCTCCAAGTTTGGCGCCTTTGGCGAGTGTCGCTCAGACTGCCTGTGTTGATCAACCCAAGCACGATGCATGCCAACGCCGCGTTGAGCGCCAACGCCAGCACGCAAGTCGTCGTCCTTGTGGCGGATACGGCAGACCATCCGTGGGCAGCGAGGGTCCCATGGGCGCAGCGATAGACCATGGAAGAAAGGCACAGCCCGGTCCAGATCGGCTTGGGAGGAAAAGTTGACAAACGCGCACGACGACCTCGAGATCAAGAATATTGATGAAGGTCCTCGCCACGGTTCTGCCGGGTTGCTCATCGCAGACGGTGGCGACGTCGTGTTGAAGAAGCGCCACAGCTCCTCATGCGACACATTGCTCGGGCTAGATGAGTCAGCTGGGATCGACATCGACTCGAGCCACTTACACATTGCCGACCCACATGACCCACTCGCTCCGTCGAGCAGGTGGCTGGGGATGGTATTCCTTGCGCTCGCGATCGCGGTCGGCGTGCTGGCTCGGATTTGGTCGTGGAGGTTTGAGACCATCTTCGCCTGGCCCAGCCCATGACCCTCGGTGCTCTCTTGCAGCCGCACCAGCGGCTCCAGCAGCGGCTCCCGTAGGGCCAACGGCAGCAGCCCCGCCAGGAGCAGCACCCGTTGCCGAGCCCGGACCACCGGCAACCCACGCGCCAGTTTGGGGAGTGACGTACCCCGGGCGAGCAGGTAGTTGTCTCGTCTGTGGCTGAGGAGACCATGTCTCTGCGACCGGAGACATGTTCTCCATCCGCTCCGTCGAGGTCGTGAACGGGCTGAAGAACCCATAGTGCGATGACATCACGGACGACGCGGACCATGCAGAAGGAGGTGGTGGCGCTGCGTGGGAAAGATAGAGCGATCGGCTCCGACCAAGCTCATCAGTCATCGCGGATGGACCGGTATGTTGAGCACCGAGTTGAGGCGCCATGCCGCCATAAGAACCATAAAAGGTGGCTTGTGGTGGCATGGGCGATCCTGTCCAAGCGCCTTGAGGCACAGGCGGCGTCGTCGTCGCTGGATGGAACTGGGGCGGCACTGGAGGTTGGGGTGAATAAGCTGTCGCAGGCGACGCGCGAGATGGCATGCCGGGGTACGCGTGTGTTGGATCCACGGCAAAGTCTGCGGCAGCTGCTGCGGCAGCTATTGATGGGTCGTAGTACATCTGAGGAGCGTAGACATGACGAAGCGTACCGTAAGCCTGATCGGCGTACCTGATCTGCTGGTCTGGTTGCGGGATCGAAGCGCCGGCGGGTATAGGGGGCGGATGACCTGCTAGGTAATGTGCGGAATCCGAGGGCATAGAGTAGACGTGGGTCGGGGGATGCGGGGTAGCATGGGTAGCCTGGGGATGCAAGGCATGTCGAGGTGGTGGGTGACCGGGGTGATGGGGGTGATGGGGATGATGTGGGAGATGATGTTGTTGCGGGGGTAGGTGGTGATGCGATGAAATGTCCTCGTGCGGGTCCATCTGCGCTGCAGGCATCGTGTGCAGAGGCGGACGAGATGGAATGTTCGGCCTTGGCGCAGCGTGATGGGGTGTGAAGGTGGATGATGATGATGAGGATTCCGGTTTCCGGTAAGAGGAAGAGAAGGTATGCGAGTCTGTGGAAGCCATCAGCAAAGTTCTGCCTCGTGCAACCGTTGTCTGTCTTTTGTCAGATATACAAACTCACCACCTAGACCACCTCCTGGTCCGTCGTCGAGGCCGGGGGACGCCAGGGTTAACTCGAATGCAGGCGGTGGGAGTCTAGACTTGGTTTGGTCGCCAGACCCGGCACCTTCCCCGGAAGGATGTGCGTCGCCGGGGGCGGCATCCTTACCACCACCACTCGTTCCTGCTTTGTTGCCCAAGTCGACTTTGGAGTCTGATGCGCGGCGTTGAGGTGTGTCCAACGACGTACTTCCGCCAGATGGCGGCGACGACATGGTACCTGTACGTAGGCGTCAAAGCTGCGGTTATGCAGCAATGATGCACCTATAGCGCGTGCGTCGAGGCTCTTGTGACGGAAGTGTTTTGATGGACGGGCACTAGGGCGGCACACGAGGACAGCAAGATCGCGAGAGATCTTCTACTCGTGTTCGACAAAAGCCGGGTTGTTGACTAAGTCGGGAGCGGTAAGGGCGTCGCGAGGAAGTTGGAAGGAAGAGAGAGGAAGCGACGGTAGAAGCGTTGGAGCGCTGGGCGAGCGCGCGTCGGGTAGGATATGAAAGTAGCGGGCGGTAGCGGGATACGAAGGTAAGGAAGGAGGAGGAGGGGGTAGTATCGGTAACGCGATGGGATCGTAGGCGGCGGAATGAAAAGCTTGGGGTCCCTGTTAGGAGCGATGGTAGTCCAAGGGTCGAATGGATGGAGTGGTAAGATCGATGTGTTGGATGGGGGTGGATGGGGTAAGATGGTGATGTCGTCCTTGATTCCAACCAAGGGAAGGGTGTGTGTGTGTGTGTATGTGGACAATCCTTTGTGTGTGGATGAATCCAAGGATAGACGTAGGTGTGAGGGATTGAAGGGGCCGAGGATTGGGTGTGAGAGTGGGGGGTGGGGGGGAGGGGATGTAGGAAAGTGGAGGGATGAAGGATAAGGGTAGAAGAGGCAAAGGAAAGGGACGCAAGAATGGGAGGTAGAGATGGACGATCTCAAGAGTGAGGGACGGTGTGCGTGTGGTTGTGGGTTGGGTGGTTGAGTGAAAGCGGGGGCTAAGAAAAGGAAAAAGATAGGAAATGGATTCGACTGCGCCTGGCGTAGCGCGCGCGTAGTAGCACTGGCGATGGTCTTGGTGGTTGCGAGTTTAGTTTGCTCGGCCGTGTGGGTAGTAGTTTTGGGATTTTTGGATATGGTGGTTTAGGGTGTTGGTGGGCGGGTAGCAAAGGATGGAATAATGACGATGATGGTGATGATGATGGTGGTCGAGTGAGCTGATGATGTAGGGGAGGGGGGGGGTGTATAACCCCGTTCAAGGTACACCTGTTTCTGTTTTGTATATCCCACTATTTGTTCTCATAAACATCTAACCATGCTAGTAAAACGCGGCTAAAGCGTGCGCGTATCGGTACTAGTCAATTCCTATACGATAGTGTCCTGCTTGCCTGCAATGCAAGGTCTGAGGTGCATGCCGAACGGCCAAAGGCGACAGGGAGAAGTAGTACCAGTGGTTGATGTGATGTAAAGGCTAGGTTATACAGGGCCGTGCACGTAGGGCCCAGAACAGGAAGAGGAAGAAGGGAGGCAGAGAGACATGCGCACACCACGCCGCCACCACTTTTTGCGCTTTTCCAAGGTTTCAAAACGACTCCTCCTTCCAAAAGGCAGTCCTGGAGCTACAGGCGTTCCACCATAGCCTGGGGAGCAGAGGGCCTTGAAGGGATCTCAGGGTATACACCAAACTGAAGGCAGAGACAAGGCCTCTGTAGTAGTGAGAGTAGTAGTGGGTTTCTTCGATGGGCGCATGTCTCGGGCCACCCCAGGCCCCTCCCGGCTCAATAGCGTGCGCCATGCGCCACACCCACAACCTAGGGAGTTGAGAGGCGGCAGCAGATGTGTTAGAAAGATCCGCGGATCGTTCTTTTACCGCATCATCCTGTCTCACTCCTCAGCCGGCTTCTCTCATGCTACCAACATGTTGTCACCATCAAACTGCATGCCTACCTCTTTGTCTTCCATCTCACCTCCAAGCTCTCTCGCTTGCACCGCATGTACCTCCAACTCTAAGTGAACCCGCGGCGGAAAAGACGGCGAATACTTCTCCAATCCAAGCCCAAACATGGCCAACAGGTTGCACCCGGTCGAGTGCTCACGCGTGAACAGCATCAAACCCTTGTCCCCAAAGGACAAGGTTCTGCCCTGCATTCCCCACGCTTTTATCCGCCCTCCTTGCTGGGTCCGCTGGGTTGATTCCACAGCCGTGATACATGACTAGCACGCAAGTCAAAGGCCAGAGGACGAAGGCAAAGTTGCAGAGGGCACGGCACGTTGGGGCCTGAACCTTTTTGGTTCCACTCTGCATTTTCCCCTTGTCTCTTGTCGGAACTTTTGGATTGGGCTTCCCACCGGCTGCCCCCATTACACCATGGTCACTACCCATTTGATCATGTACGTTAACCAGCATCATATCCACTACTTGCCTCGCCATCATTTTGTCTACTTGAAGTAACCATCTCGTTCATTCCGCTTTTTATCCTTTGACCCAAGACAATCTGATGCCGTACTCACCCCTTGGTTATCCTTGAACAGCTCCGCTCTTTCCAACATTTATTGCTTATCCCCCTTCCCCTTGCATCCTCCGTGGCACAACAGCTCACCCTCTGACTCCCAGCCAATCCTGATTACCACATACCGGTTCCCACCTATTCGAGCCGGACATAAAAAGCGGTCGGGAGCCGTCATACCTTGCTTTGTCCAGCGACACGGGCTCGCGATCTGGCGACCTCGTTCCGGCGCGTCTCCATGATACCAGAAAGGTCTGCGGTTGAAGGGAGAGAGCAATGACGCACTCCTCCCGCCCTGAGGTTTCCAAGCCCGAAGAACAAGACGTCACGGCTCACCATACCGCCAACGGTGCCTAATGCCGGGTTTGATTTGTTGTCCCTAACCCGTGCATTTGGGATCCCGCGCTATGCCCAACTGCACGACGACGCCTGCGACGATAAGAGATGGCTTTTTCGGCACCGACAAGACCGTGACCATGACATGAGGCGCTGCCCTAGATTCACAGGACGATAAGTGCTGGAAAGCCCTCTTCAACAGCTGGTAACGGACGCCACCATCGCATGCTTGTTTTCGTTCTGGAAGCTTAGCCCGCCACACACATTATGGGGACCTCCCTCGAGTCAGGCAACACAAACCGTCATGGCGCAAATGTCAGTCGATCCTCGCACCGCCCGCGGCCAGCGGCAGCGGGACACAAGGGCGATGGATGCACGCGGTGCCATCGTCCCCGCGCCTCGCCTCGCAACGGCTACGGCCCGTGCATCAACCGCCACAGCGCAGACCGGCCATCTCCGCCGTCCTTCTTGGCGGCCACTTGCGCCCCGCTCCCCTCAAAACATTTACTGACCCCGGCGCCGATCACACATATCGAGTGCCTTCCGGATTCGTGGCAGAGCGTCGTACCTCGCGGCCTCGAGATCCGAGGCAAAAGCCATAATCCGGTTCCTTCGAGCCTTGTTACGCTTGCATGCGTACGTACGGCGGCCTTCACGTGCCCCACACGTGTCGCCAGAGTGCCTTAATTCGATCTCGGTCCCAGGTTCTGGGCCAAAGTTTGCGCACGCCAGGCGTGCCCAGGGCTGCTGGCCACGAGCTCGGGCATGCGGCTTCAGGTCGGACGAGGATAGGAGTAAGCTGGATCACGCCAAAGTGGCGGTAATGTACGGCCCCTTCCCTCGATGCTTGCATGCACCTCGCTTCGAGGCGGACGAATGGCCGACAAACGTGCCAGCTCACGGTGCGAGAATATTTCGCTGGCGAGGACGTCGTGTGGCGTCGACACCAGAGCGAGCTCTGGCCACAGCGGACGGCGCTAACGTGCGTTTCAGCACACGCTAACCCGACTCCTAAGGCCTGGACGCCGGCTCCGGCCTCGACTGTGGCGGTGTGGCATGCCACATCCCTCCACCTCCTTCTGCACAACGCCAACCTCCGAGAAATAGACTTTCACCACATCGCAATGTACTTTACTTGAAACGGGCTCTGGGGTGTGCGAGCGTGAGGCATATGAAACGCGGACGCCAAACCCGACCCGACGACGTACCGATGTCTCGGGCGGCGTGACATGCCGCGGGAGGGCCGGATCCGGGGTTCTGGGCCGGTGGCTGCGTGCTACCATAACTCATGAAGTCATGGAGGCATGGTGGGTAAGTCTATGAGTACTTCTGGTGCTGGCCTGAAAGGGAAAAGCAAGATCGGACAAAGGACGCTTTTAAGCAAGAGGGGACGGTATGTTTGTTATGACCGAATCGGCGTTGGCTTCTTCAGTACGTCTACCGTGGCCAGGACGCCGACAGACTCCAGCGACAGGACATGACAGGCGGCGGCTCTCATGGCTGAGGGGCCGAGATGGCCTCTCGACCAGAATTACGGCGGGCTCTGCCATCGTGTGGGTCTCTCTAGTCACGGAAGCAGGATTTCGCCAGTCTTCATCGACGCATCGACATTGAAGGCGCGGGGCCGCAGGTGGAAGCGACAACTGAGGGTGAGAGAGGGCTAGAGGAGGGCAATGTGGCCTCCATGGAGTATGGACGAAGAGTGATTCTTCCCGTGCGCGTGGGCGCCTGTGTCCCCTCCATCAAAGACGACAGGAACGACAGTCTGACCTCTGCCGTGTTCTACTAGACGGCGCACACGACATACCCATTGCCTCGTCAGCACAGCAGGGGAGCGAATGGCAAGGAGAGAAGACAAATTGCCCACACTCTCCGAGCTCCGACCTACTCTCGAAGGCACGCACACGACCTTGCTGTTCACCTGGACCGTACAGCGCTCGGTGAGCGAACGGACATGATCAGACGACATTGCGCTCGGTTCGGCCAACGCCCTCCATGCTTACTGCTCCCGAGCACGCCCTCATGCCCCGTGGCTCTGGAGCCTCGTGTGTTTAGTTTTCTCTCCATTTTGCCGCGATGCTGCAGTTGGGTGAGGGGACGAACTGTACACACGACCGGTTGCGGATCTGGGCAATCTGAACTGGGCGTGAAGGCGAAAGGCATCAGGTAAACTAAACCGCGGAGTTATGTCCCATCCCGGTCTTGCTCGACCAGTGTCTCGACGTTCGGACTCAATCGCCAGTGATACCCAATAGGCCTCAAGCCCGATCGCAGGACTCACAGCCTCGACTGCTCGACTGCTTAGCCCTCATGGCGCCCCTCGCCCGCTCTGGTATATTGTACACTCCATGGAACGGTCTGAGCCTGCCTACTCTACATTCTACAAGTCTACCCCTGCACTGTTCGAAAGTGTCAACATCCGGCCCGCTGGCCTTGTCTCTGTCCAGACGCCCGCGGCGTCGTCGTGGGTATGTCGTGCTCTGTGCTTGCTTGCTTCTTGGTTTCGCTTGACTCTCTCCTTTTTCTTCCTTTCCCTCCACTGGCCCTTCTTCGATTCTTGATACTTCTCCACCAAATGGTATACACACGCCCCGCCTAGGCCAAGCCAAACAGACGGCGCCACCACCGCTTGAAGCGGAACCACGTCCCGCCCTCCCACCCCGTCCGCCGGTCGTCGCCCCCGGCCCACATTCTCCCGGTGCCGCAGCGCAACACGCCCGCCTCGTCCTCGCGCTCCGGACGAGGGATGCGCACCTCCACGCCGTCGACTGAAATCGTGCTCCACACATCCGCCGCCTTGCCCGCCACAAGGCCGAGCTCGAGGTCCTTGTCTCGCGGAGCAGGGGTTGTAGTCGGCTTGAGGCGAGGATCGATGCTCTTGCCTGCACGCTCACGGCCGACGAATCGAGGGAACAAGGAGAGAAGCGCGTCCGCCTCGTCGTCCGCGATGTGCGCCGGGAACGTCCACAGACGGAAGCGGGGGCGGTTGAGGTCCGCCTCCTCGGTATCGAGGTCGACGGAGCGGCTGTCGATGCTGTCCCCGTCGCTGGCGACCATGGGCGACAGGGCGAGAGGGGAGCGGGATGCTCGTCCGGGTAGTAACAGCTCGCGGTCCTCGCTGCGCACCCGGCCAAGGGAGCCATCAATGTCTGGCGAAGGCGCCGGGCTCTCGAGACCTGGCGAGAGGAGAATCGGTGACACGGGCATCCCACCGTCACGCCAACGAGGCTCAGCTTGGTCAGGTTGAGGAGTCGGCGAGACCTTGCGCCGAGAAGGCGGAGGTGGCGGTGCTGGTCCCCGACCTGAAATCTTGCGTGGTGTAGGTGCCACTGGTTGAATGGGCTCGCCGGGTGTGCGTTTGTCTGTGAACGGATCGGATCCGGCGCGTTGGCGCGAATCCTGGTCTTGATCGTCGTTGCGGCCAACACGCCTGAGTTTGGGTGGCGTGGTCAATGGCTGGTCCTCAAACCCGAGGACGCCCTTGAGCACCGCAATGGCCTCGTGCATGAACTCTGGTCCGCCAGACTCGAGGAACACAGCGTCGTCAATCTCCCACACGACACGGCGAGGGCCTGCGCCACCACGCGTCGCCCCGCGGCTCTGCACGCGAAGCGCAGCCCATAGCCCACGGAAGAAGGGCAACTGAGGCCCACTTGAGCTGCTACCCCAAGTCTTGACAAAGTGGTCCAGACGCTCCATGCGCTCGGTACGAGCTCGGGCACTGCCAAGGTCAGAACGGGCCGGGAGGGAGAGGGAGCCGTTCGAAAGCGTCGAGGCCAGGAGCGCATGGAAGCTGCTGATCCGGACGCGCAGGTGGTGAACGTGGGCCTCGGAACGCAGCTGCGACTGCAAGCGGGTGTAGGCAGCACGATGCGCAGGAGGCAACTTGGCGAGTGCTGCCGAGATGTATGCTGCAGATGCCTCGGGGGGCGACGACGAGAAGTAGAACAGACGACAGTGGCGGGCAAAGAGCTCGAGGTCCTGTCGGTGTCAGCTCTCTATAAGTTCAAAACAGCTGCAGCCACGCGACTTACCTCGGGCGGCGGACTGGTGATGGTCTCATTGCGCCGAGAGTATGTGCTTCCCTCACGGCCCGAGAAGACGCTGGGACTCGACCCTCGCGAGGGGAGTGGTGGAGGTGTACCACGGGTACTCAGTGCCTTTTGAGCCATGGGCGCGGGTACAGAGGACATGATCGGCCGTGCTTGCCCGGAACGTCCCATGGTTTCTTGCGAGTCACGGCGAACAGGTGTTCGCGAACGTGTCTGTTGACGATTCATGGATCGTGACTGAAGTCAGCGGTTGTTGCATCGGATGAGGAGCAGGTGGGCGCGACAAGGCGGTGCACAATGCCAAGGTAATGATGAATGTGCAGCCACATAGGTCTTGTCGGTACCGAGTGACACAGCGTACAGCGGGCGAGCGCAACACTCACTGGGCTTTGCCGGTCTCCACTGCCGATGCGAGGTGGGAGAGGTGGGCGGTCTCCGCGCGTAGGGCGAGAAGGGTCCATGGCGATGACTGCGCGTAGAAGAGTCGGAGGAAGGTGTTATCTGTCGACTCAGTCGGTGGTCATGGATATGGTGTATTCAGGTGTGAGGGTGACCAGCAGCGACCTCAAGGTTGGCAAGACACTGTGAGGCAAAGCGTTGAGGTGGGTAGTGTTTGGCTATGGGTGATGGGTGTTGTTGAGATTGGGGCAAGGCGAGGTCGAGAGATCAGAGGCTGATCAACATGACAAGCAGTAATGCTCGGGGGCCGATCAGGGCTTGGGGGTTGGTGCCAGGCGCGTTTGTGCCGTACGTACGTCCGAAAACGCGTATACGCGGGTTCGGCTGGTTGGGGCAAAGTGACGTCTATAGTAGAGGGCTGGTCCGAAAATCCAGCGGAACAGTAATGTAAGGCCTGGACCGTATGATGCTGCGCGTTGGGAAGATGGCGATGTAGAGATAGATGATGGGGTGGATAAGTGATTGAATGAATGAAAGCAGTGTAAAGGTGTTGTTGAGGAAGGGAAGGATGGGGGCTATGCACAAAATGATATGCAAGACGCGCCTCCCTCCCTCCCCCTCACACGATCTCTCTATCAACAAAGGCCCCCTTTGGTTGGTTCTGACCCACAATGGCTATTTGCCGCATCCGGGGAGGGGGGGGGGAGCGCAGGGGTGGAAGTGAAGCGACGACGCGTCTCATTTGGTGGCCCGTGCCAGAATGGACAAATATCCAGGGCGAGGGTCCACATTGCACCACCCATCACACACCCCACTCATATGGCACTCGCACTCGTTTCCAGCCTTTGCTCGTCATACACACCTTTGCTCCTTATCGCCTCGTCGGATGTGCCTTCGTCGAGTGCGACGCAACCCCCCTTTGTGCACTGTGTGGTGCGGACGGCTGCAATACAACGGACGCGCGCAGACTCCCAATACTCACCCTCCGCTCCACCCACCCTCCCTGTACCCCCCACGCCCCCGCCCCTGTTTTCCTGCAATCTCAATCCACTCGTTCAAAACAAATGACACTGCTCCAGGCTGCAGGCTGCTTGCATTGACTAAACATTCGCGACTGAACAGGCTGAAACATTACTCTGATTTCGTGCAGTCCGTCTTCGTGCACATGCGCAATTTGGATCCGCTAATATCGGTACAGCAGTACGTCAAGAAAGCGTCTAAACCCTCTTGTTCCTGCCATGTCAGTGGACTTACTCGCCAGTCTCCAGACTAGTCGCGCCGAGCCCACTCACTGCTCGTTCATAACAACACCTGCGTTGAGGTAGGTGGCTGCTGTCAGTCGGGGTCTTACACGCCAATGCGAGCACTGCGGGCACTCACTGTAGCCGATCCACGCGCAGTAGGGGGCAAGGAACCAGGTGGTGCTGATGGGGCTGACGACGAGGTCGTGCATCTTGAAGGCCATGGTCACGGCCGTGCCGAGGAGGCCGACGGCGTCGACAAGCGCGGCCTGGGGCTGGTTCTCTGTCTCGTCAGTCCCGCCTCTACATATCCCTTCGTCTCGTTCGACTCACGGCCGACAAAGAGGGGCTCCCAGAGGAGGTTGAGACCGAGCTGGGCGTAGTAGAGCATCAGGGCGTTCGACGCGTCCTCGCTATGTCGTCAGCCCTACTCTGCTTTCCTATTACCACGCCGACACTCGTTAGAGTCGGGGTCATGAGATACGCACGTGGTCTGGGGCGTGGGCGCCGCGTCAAAGGCGCGGACAGTAAGGTGGGCGGCGTAGCCTGCAAGACCGTACATGGCGGTCCAGATCTACTGGTTAGTTCCATTCCTTCCGCCCTCGCAGACCACAGAGGGGCGTTGAGGATCACGCACGTAGGAGAAGGCCGGGTGGGGCGGGCAGGTCGCCTTGGCCTCGGTGCCGGTGCGCTTAGCGCGCACCTCGGAGGTGACGAGGTTACCGGCGATGCCGAGGACCATGGGGAGGCCGACTGGGCGTGTCAGTGTGCGTTCGCAGCATGCGGCGTGAAGTGGCAAGTTCGGGCAGAGTAAGGTGCGTGGAGCACGCCGGAGAGCGCGTTATCCGTGGCGCGTTCCGACGGCACGGCCATTTCTCTGCGGTCGCTGGAAGGTTCGCGGTCGAGGGAGACGTACCGGCCAACGCGGGGTTGCGGTTGATAGCAAATGCGATCTCGGGGAGGGGCGACATGGCTGGTGAGATTAGTTGCGGGTGGATGGAGACGTGTTTGGGCCACGGGGGAACGTTTTATATTCTTTTGCGTGAGTGTGTGCGACTTGCCGCGTTGGGCGAGGCGAGTGTACATCACCGGACCTAGGCCTTGAACCACGATGCTCTATAGAGGCTGCAGAGCTCAGCTACAAAGGCTAAGCAAAGCAGGTGAGAGGAGCCGAGTAGTGGGAGCTCTAGTCTAGCCGCGGTGCGTGTGTCATGGGTTGGATTGGGATCCTCTGGGCCAATAGGCAGCATTGTGATGCACACCTACGTCATGTTGGCGGTCGGGACAACCGCCTTCCCGGATGGCGCTCTCACGCTCAGCTCCCACAGCCGGTAGCCAAATGAAACCGTCTTCTGGGGGCCGTACGAGCCGAGACGACGCGATCGGGACGGGTCGTTTAGAAATGCCTGCAAAATCATGGTTATACGAGGAAGGCTGCGGGAATCGAACTGCAGCTTCATTCCCATCACAACAAACGTGGTCACGTGATTCCCACGCGAGGCTCACCAAAAGTTGAACTCGAGCTCATGTCCAAGTTGCCACTCAAGTCATTCTTTGGTACCATATAACCGCGATTCGACGATGAGCAACACGAACAACGAGCACCCGCCAGAACAGCCCGCCCTCGTGGCAACGGACGAGCCCGAGGTGCCCCCCGAGCCGGCGCACAGGCCGGACGGGAAGGGCTACATCGACGAACTGGCGACCGAGGCTGCGTCCGAGCACGACGGGTCGAGTGTGGAGGAGAGCCTGGACAGCGCGGACGAGCGGAGCCACGGCGGATGGCCGGAGGAGGAGGACGCCGTCGTCGGGGAGGAGGAGCTGGAGGACGAGGAGGACCTGGATTGGGGAGTGGAGAACGAGGACTGGGAGCTGGCCGATGGAGGTGAGTCTTGCGCTTGACCGGGATGGTGGTTTCGACGGTGCTCTCGTCTGGGAGTGCTGGCCAAGACGGAGGCGGGGAACGGAGTCCTCTTGACGCTTCTCTGCGTGCACCCTGGCTCCCTTGAACCCCGCTGACTAGACAGACTTCACAAAACAGTACAACCGCGTCCGCCAGTCGTACTCCGCCGTCGGCGGGTCCGCACAGCCGCTCCCAGCGCGCAACTCACACGCACCGCGCGCAATGAAGCCGGCACCTGTAAAGGCCGGAGCGATCGGCAAGGCGCTGGTCAACCCTACGCTCCTAGGCGGTGTCGGACACAACCCCAAGAGCGCGCAGGAGCGACTTAACCAGAAGGACAAGGCGGACCGCGCGACGCACGAGCAGGTGAGTTTGCGGTGCTGCTGAGGTGCTCTTCACCGCTGGATCACGAGATGATGTACCTGCCCAACTGGGAGAGCATCTACTGGCTTGCATCATCTAACCGTGACCACCACGCTCGGCTCGGGCGCTAACACCACCAGGTCCTCGACTCGCGCACCCGCCTCGTCCTCTCCGCCCTCGTCAACCGCGGCTACTTCTCCGTCATCGACGGCTGCATCAGTACGGGCAAGGAGGCGAACGTCTACCTCGCCTTCCCCGGTGACACCCCGCCCCCCGAGCCGTACCCGTACCCGACCGCCGTCGCCGTTAAGATCTACCGCACGTCGATCCTCAATTTCCGCTCGCGCCAGAACTACATCGTGGGCGAGCACCGCTTCCGCGGCGGGTATGCGAGCAGCCGTAACCCGAGGAAGATGGTGCGGCTGTGGGCCGAGAAGGAGTTGCGTAACCTGCGCCGGCTGGTGCAAGGGGGCGTGAGGGCGCCGATCGTGATTGAGCAGAGGGAGAATGTGCTTGTCATGGAGTTTCTGGGCACGGGGAGTGTGTGAGTGCCGCGGCGTCTCTGGCGTAGCCTGGCTTAAGGCGCGCCGACTGAGATGTGATGCTAACCCCAGCGCATCGCCGCGTCTCAAGGACGCCGACATCTCCAAGTCCAAGCTGCCCCGCCTGTACGGCGAGCTCCTCGTCGCCATGCGCCGGATGTACCACCAGTGCCAGCTCGTGCACGCCGACTTGAGCGAGTACAACATCCTGTGAGCCTCCCTTCTCTTATATCTCCCTCCTTGACCTACTCTGACGCCAGGTACCACGACTCGCACCTGTTCATTATCGACGTCTCGCAGAGTGTCGAGCAAGACCACCCGTCCGCCTTCGACTTCTTGCGTAGCGATATCCGCAACGCCGAGGACTTCTTCACGCGCCGCTCCGGCGGCGAGGTGAAGACCCTGGGCCTGCGGCGCGCGTTCAGCTTCATCGTTGACGAGAGCGTGGGGCTGACGAAGGACGAGGAGGCGGGCGACGAGGGCGAGGGGCGGCTGATGGATGTGTTGCGGGAATGGCTCGACCGCGAGCCCCAGCCCGAGGCGGAGGAGGGAGAGGAGGGAGGAGAGGGAGAGGGGACGGAGGCGGCCAAGGCGAAGAAGGAGGTGGACGACGCCGTGTTCTTCGGCTCGTACATCCCGCGGTCGCTTGGCGAGGTGTATGATCCGGAGAGAGATATCGATATCCTCAAGGCCGGCAAGGGCGAGACGCTCATCTATGCGGGGATTACGAAGCTGGATATCAGCGAGGGCAAGGAGGGCGCGACGGACCCGGCCGCCGCAGCCGGAGAGGCGGAGGCGAGCGCTGCCGTGGAGGAGGCGGCAGAGGAGCCACCAGCTGAGTCTGAGGTGCCGGCTGAGGCGCCAGAGAGCCCACGGCTGGGCAAGAGCGTGCGCTGGGCCGACGAGGCCGAGGAAGACGAAGCTGAGGACGAGGAGGGCGGAGAGGAGGTCGAGCACGAGCGCAAGCCCCGCGGGTTCCGGCACGAGGACCGCGATGCCAAGAAGGTGAGCTCGATCGCGGAGGACGGTGGTCGGAAGGTACAGGGGCCAGCTGACACTTAGGAACGCAAGAAGGCGCTCAAGGAGGAGAACCGCGAGAAGCGCAAGAACAAGATGCCCAAGGGGGAGAAGGCGCGCTTGATCAAGAAGTCGAGTGGGCGGGGGTAGGCTTGACTGTACTATCTTGCATCTGCATCTTGCATGGCATAGACGGGGTGTTGGAGTTCTGACATGCTTGTAGGCTTATTCGTTCATAACAAATCTCACAGTTATCACAACAATACAACCTCCCCAACTCATGGTAGCCTCTCAAGGGATGGACGCGTCGGCGCTACATGCCAGATCAGCCATTAGGACGGCTGACAACGCAGGCAAAGCGTACTAAGCCCAGCGGCCTGGCTCAGCCCGTCTGGCTACCCTCGCCGGCTTAGCCCTGCCTCGCCGCCTCCATCGCACCAGCAAACGCCTCCATGGTCGGGAACTCCCAGTCGGGCACTATATGCTCGAGGCCATCGACGCCCATGATCGCCCGCGGGCGATTGATCCACACGCCCTTGAGCCCGGCGATGTGCCCCGGTTCATGATCGTGCTGCTTCGAGTTGGCAGTGATAAGGATCTCGTCCGGCGCAATGCCGAAGTCGTCGCGCAACTTGTCGATCGCGTAAGCGAAGTTGCGCTGGTCGGGCTTGTACGAGCCGACTGGGGGTGAGCTGGCGTGCAGATGAGAGGTTTGGGGCTTGAGGCGAAGAGGCTCGCCACCGGCGCACTTTCCGCGGACAGTCCAGGCGGCACGAGACACTGCCCGAGGGTGTAGACTCACTGTTCTCGGCCGTGTAGACGGCGTCAAACTCGAACCCCTTCTCGAGCTTCTTGCGCGTCTCCGCGAAGCCCGCGTTGTGGACGTTACTCAGGACGATGAGCTTGAGCCCCATGTCGTGCAGGCGCTTAAGAGAGGCTGCCGAGTCCGAGAACGCGGGCCACGAGGGCACGGACGCGCCGAACGCATCGGCGTCGTCCTGGGTGACGGCGACGCCGAGGTCTTTGGCTGTGGCGAGGTAGGCTTGGGTGAGGCTTGTGTGAGCGCGAGCACGGGGCGGAGCGGGCAGGAGCACCGGCAGGAAGGTCCGAGATTGAGGAGAGGACTCGAGTTTGAGCGCGAGGGCCAGCACAGTCTCCACGACGAGCTGACTGTACACTGCAGTGGAGGTAGGCCGCCAACTCACACGTCGTCGTACACGACCCCGTCCCGGGAAAACTGGACGCGCAGCTGGTGCGGCCCGAACGCCTGGAGCAGCTCCTTCTCGCTGATCCCCGCCCCGTCGATCAGCTTGCGTATCTGCGGCGTGTCGAGCATGCCGCGTTCCCAGTCGACGAGGGTCTGCCGTCAGCGCGAGGAGTGGAGGGGAGGTTACGCCGTAGCAGTCGAACTGGAGCGCCTTGTAGTGCTTGAGCTGGGACGTGTCCTGCGACATGGCGGTGAGGTACGTTAGAGTAAGTAGATGTGGGCGAGTGAGTAGGAGTCGTTGTGAGGGGCGTCAGCACGGCGAGCTGCCGTCGTATTTATGCATGAACACATACCGCGCCGTTTCGACGTCATATCGATCTATCGCAGGCGCTCATCTCCGCTCGATGCTTGTTTGGGCCATTCCCCATAATGCGCCGCATGTAGCCTCCAGCAACACAGCCCCGCGGCCCACAGCTTACCGCTGCTACCTCGCTATTCTACGGCTCCGACAGTCTTCCGGGTCGCGCACGACTCGAGGCCACTCGAGATCTGGTGGGCAGACGGCCGATCCAGTTGCCCGATCCGCCGAACTTGCGCTGCCCGCTCGACATCCGACATCCGACATTCCTCCGTGCTCAACTTACAGAAATCGATCGCCCGCCGCTCTCTTGCATCAACATATCCGCGCAACATTCACGTCCATCGCGAGCGTTTGGAGCACATGTCGGCTCCAGATAGCTATGGGTGCAGCGCGCTGGCGGAGGAGGTCGGCGCGCTCCCGACGTACGACGAGCTGAGCTACGCGCGTTTTCTGGTGCGTCCCCTCCTCGTTTATCACTCCCGTCGGCTGCCTTTTCCCGGTATCGTCCTCTGCGCGGCGAGATGCGTTGGGATTGACTCTTCTCCGAGCGGCTAGAGTCCCAGCTGACAGCAGGAAGACCACGTGATACCCAACAAGCCGTTCCTCCTCTCCCCGGCGGCCACGGCGCACTGGGGCGCGCGGCGCGACTGGGCCCGCCCTCTCAGCTCCGGGAACCCCATCCTCAACTCGCTCCCAGAGGCCGACCTCCGCGCCCTTCTTTCCGACATCTCCGCCCGCCCGGCTCTGTGCACGAGCTCCAGCGCTTCTGGCCCTGCCCAGGCCATCGTTGAGGCGAGGAAACACTCGGCACCCAACTTCACCGCCCTGCAGCGATATGGAGACCAAGTCGTGCCCGTGGCGGATACGCGGCGGCGCGAGTTCTCCGAGTTTGAGCGCTGCGAGCGCCCGCTGAAGGAGGTGCTGGAGCTCTGGGAGCGGGGAGAGGGCGAGGGGCTGTATGTCAAGGACTGGCACTTAGTGGCCGAGCTGGGCGGGGGAGGGGTGGCTAAGGAGGTGTATACGCCGCCAGACTGTTTCCTTGGTGAGTGTGTGGGAGGTTGAGACTGAGGATGTCGTTCCCGTCGTGGCTGGGCGTGGAGCGAGGCGAAGATCGGCTCGATGGCTGAGGAGAGCAGAGGAGCGCAGCTGCCCAAGTCCGACACAGACAGCTGACACCAGACGACTGGCTCTCGCCTCCCTTCACCACGCCCTCCTCCTCGACCCCTACCCCAGCCGCCGGTTCCGCGTCCACCGCCGACTTCCGCTTCGTCTACCTCGGCCCAGCGGGGACATTCACCCCGCTCCACCGCGACGTGTACGGGTCCTACTCGTGGAGCGCGAACGTCGTCGGGCGCAAGCTGTGGTGGCTGTTCCCGCCGGGCCGGGAGCCGCGGGACGAGCATGGCGAGCTAGTGTTTGACGTGCGCGAGGCAGAGGGGTGGGACGGGGTGAAGATCTTGCAGGAGGAGGGGGAGGTGATCTGGGTGCCCAGCGGGTGGCATCATCAGGTGCTGAATCTGGATTTTGTGAGTACGAGCAGCGCGTATGCGCTGCGAGAGACGAGGCTCGGGAGGCAATGTGCGGGGACAGGCGAGACATGAGGAGCTTAAGAGGTGGCGAGGCGCCAGCGTCCGCCTCAGCCTGGGCGAGCCAATGCCCCTCCGTACCACTCTCTACCTGTCCCTACCTATCAACCGCCGGCTGCACGTCCACCCACCCTGCTGACAGCAGTGCATCTCCATCAACCACAACTTCTTCTCCTCCCCGACCCTGCCCCGCGTGTACGCAGCGCTCCGCGCCTCGCACGCGCGGTGTGCGGAGAGCATCGCCGACGTCCTCCCCGACATCCGTGCGCGGCTGGGCGACACAGTCCTCCCGGACGGCAGGAGGGCGTGGGAGGCGGAGTGGGCCGAGGAGGTCGACGGGCTGCTGGCGCGCGATGCGGGGTGGGGGTGGGCCGGGTTCTGGTGGTGTGTGCGGGCTAACTTGGAGGTGGGTCTGGGCTTGCGGGCGATGCCGCTGAGCCGACGACGTGGACTGACAGCAGCATCCACCGAGTGGACCCGAGTTGCGCCCGCCGCCGGTGGACGTAGTGTACTTCGTGCAGATGGTGGTGGACGAGTACAAAACGAGCGAGGAGTGGAGCCTGCTCCCCGATACGAGGGAGATCGTCGACGACATCGAGCGGCTGCTTTCTGCGATGCAGGACAGCTAGATCCAGTCCTCAAGCTCGAGCAGATCTAGCTCTTGCGCGACCATACCCCTGGCGATGTGCTGTCATTCAGGCGACCTACCCACAACCACCTGCATCTAGCTGTACTCCATTGCACGCAGCACACATACCAATCATGTATAATTGCATTCACATTCCAAACAAGACATGTATACTTCACAACTGCTTACTCCTCCACATCCTCCTCCTCCTCCTCGGCACGCTTCTTGGGAGGGGGGTGCGCGTCGCCCGCGAGGTCGCCGCCGGCCTCGCCGACCTTGCGCTTCTTACCGGCCACCTGTCCGCCGTCGGCTGGGTCGGGGACGTCGTCGTCCTCGTCGTCGGTCTCGATGTCCTTGCCCTGGGGTAAGCGTGCGAGCGCAGCGAGCGCGGCGAGCATGGGCGTGCAGAAGGTCTGGAAAAGGGGGGAGTGTGCGCAGAGACTGTGCGCGGTGTAGAGTGCAAACAGAGGGAAACGCAGGGTGGCAGTATGTGAAGACGATCTGAGACCGTGGTCCGCATCCACCACCAGTGCTCCCCTCGCTGTCTCACCTCTCCTCCAACTTCAACGCCTGGCTTCAGAGACACGGTACCCACCTGCACAAGCTCCGCAAGCAGCCTACGTCCCTCCGCATTCGGGTCGTCGTCCTCCTCGCCCTCCTCGTCTTCGTCGTCGTACTCGTACTCCTCCTCGTCCTCCTCGTCGAGCTCGTAGTCGTCTTCCTCGTCGTCGCCAGCTCCGTCGCCGGCGTCGCCGTCGTCGGCCTCGTCGCCTTCGTCACCATACTCTGCGTCCTCTGCGTCGTCGGCCTCGTCGGCGCCGTCATTCGCCTCGTCGGCCTTGGGGTCTTCGGGCGCGGTGGGCTCGTCGGCCTTGGTCTGTTATCGACATGGAGACCAGCGCGGATCAGAGGAGCGGGGAAGGCAGAGAGGAGAGGGGAGAGGGGAGAAGGGAGAGGGGATACGAAGTAGGTTGGACAAGTATTCGCCAAGGTGATGGAGGGAGATAAGTTAGAGCAACATGAGGAGCCGGGAACAACAAACAGCGTCAGCTAGCGTTCACCCTCCCCATCCATGGACGTACGACGGGGTCCTTGGCGCCAACGGCGTCGACTGGAGTTAGCGCCATCCTTCTCCCTCCAAATCGCGTGCGTTGAGTACAGTGGCTGGGGAGGGTGCTGTGGTGACGCCAAGCCCAGTGGTGACGCAGGGCAGTCACCACCCGGCACCCGACCTCGTCCCCTCCATCCACACCCCATCACACCAACCCACACATCATCCACGCCCCCCCGGCACCGCCCGCACTCACCCGCCTCCTTCTTGTCAGTAACGGTCATCTTGGTGTTTGCTGGGTGAATGGGCAATGGGCGATAGAGGGGATGCGAACGTGGTCTAAGGCGCGGGTGACCTTGTGTGACCAGGCCAACCGGCCAAGCGATGGAGCCAGAGGTGGAGGTAGCCCAGCGATGAAGTCACCGATTCCGACACCCCCCTGCTCGCGAAATAGGCCCGCCTAGATTGAGTCGCCAGTCGGAAGCCGTGCGTTCGAATCCGCGCGCATCCCGCACAAGGAGACGCGCCGGACCAGCCTGTCCGCCCATTCCGCTTCATCCGTGATCCGGGCCGGCGGTGCCCCGCTCTGAATCGATAAGTTTGGTTTGGTGATGCAATCAGCTGCTCGCAATCAGACTAGAGAAGGGGTACGTACTCGCCGACGTCCATCGCTGTTCTATCTCTTCTGTCTTCAGCTCCAGCTCCAGCTCCCGCTTACCACTACTCACTCAACAGTGGGAATGGCGACACAAGACAAGTCTGACAAGACGGTGCCGGGCGATGTCCCGGCGCACAAGGACGCCCCGGTTCCTGCGCCCGCCCCCGAGATCCCGGTGCCCAATGTTCTTCTCGAGCCTGTGGTGCCGGCGCACGTGCTGACCATTGCTGGTGAGTAGCTCCCTTTGTGTGCAGCTCGGTGCATCTCAGCGTCGGCTTGCAAGCTCGGTTCTGCCTCCTCTTTGCGCTCGCTCGCTTCTCTCGAGCCCTCCAGCACCCCGCTCCTGCCCCCAACTCCCACTGACACACGCTAACGCGCAGGCAGCGACTCGGGCGGCGGCGCGGGGATCCAGGCCGACCTCAAGACGGCAGCAGCGTTCGGATGCTATGGCTCGAGCGTGATCACTGCGCTCACGGCGCAGAACACGCTCGGCGTCCAGGGCGTGCATGCCGTCCCGCCCGAGTTTGTCGTCCAGCAGGTGAGTCGGAGGATGTGCTGTGGTCGGTGGCGAGGCGGGCTGGTCTGGGGTGGGGGTGGGGGTGTGTGAACAACACGGGAGGTCAGCTGCTCTGGCTAGGCTGTTACTGGCCAGCCGCTGACCTTCTGCCTACGTCGCCGCTACCATGCTACCAGCCCTTACCTTGAACTGACGATGTTGGGGCGTGGCGCTGACCCCAGCTCAAATCCCTCTTCGACGACGATCTCCGCCCCCACGCCGCCAAGTTCGGCATGCTCGCGTCGCCCGCCACCATCTCGGCCCTCGCGTCGTACCTCTCCACTCTGGACGAGCGGCCATACCTCGTCCTCGACCCGGTCATGATCAGCACGTCTGGCGCGACGCTCCTCTCGGCGGACGACAGCACGCGCAACGCCCTCCTGAACGAGCTCTTCCCGCTCGTCGACCTCGTCACGCCCAACATCCCCGAGGCGCGCGTCCTCCTCG
The DNA here is from genome assembly GCA_020011015.1 of Cutaneotrichosporon dermatis. Taxonomy (NCBI): domain Eukaryota; kingdom Fungi; phylum Basidiomycota; class Tremellomycetes; order Trichosporonales; family Trichosporonaceae; genus Cutaneotrichosporon; species Cutaneotrichosporon dermatis. The sequence goes on along the minus strand of JAIGNX010000001.1, from coordinate 6,098,230 downwards.
GCGAGGAGGCCGCCGTCGACACGCTCGACGACATCCTGAGTCTCGCCAAGACTCTCCACCCCAAGCTGGGCGGGTGTGCGCTGCTGCTCAAGGGCGGGCATCTGCCCGTGAGCCGCGCCGCCGTGCGCGGCCTCATCAAGACGCACGCTCTTCCGGCCGCGTGGATTGCCCCGGAGGACAACATTGAGATCATCGCCGACTTTAGGGGATCCATCGGCCTGCCGCAGGAGAGCGAGCAGGTCGTCGTCGACCTCCTCGTGAGCCCGGAGGGCAAGTTTACCGTCTTCGTCGGCGAGTGCGTCGACACAAGTAGCACACATGGGACGGGGTGCACGCTTAGTGCGGCGCTGGCATCGTGCTATGCCCTCGAGGCGAAGGCGGCTGAGGCGAAGGGTAGCGCCAATGGGCAGGGCGCCGCCAAGAAGGCCAAGAAGGCGCTGTCCGTTGACGGCATCCGCCGCGCCATCGCATATACTCAGGCGGCGATCGCGAGTGCGCCGCCCATGGGCCGCGGCCACGGGCCACTGAACCACGGGCACATGAGTGCGCCGCGTCTCATCCCTCAGTGAGTACCAGCGTGTTATCTCTGACCCTCTCGCGCCGCTCGCTCCTCGGCCGTGGGCCCTTCGCTCACACCCAGACCCTCGAAACACAACCCGACGCCGTTCACGTCCCATCTCATCGCGTCCTGCCCCGCCCTGTGGGACGAGTACGTGCGCCACCCCTTCGTGGTCCAGCTCGGGCAGGGCACGCTCCCGCGCGAGGCGTTCAAGCACTACATCGCCCAGGACTACCACTATCTCCGGCACTATGCGCGCGCGCACGCCGTGGGCAGCTGGAAGGCGAGCGACTTTGCGACGATCCAGGCGTTCGCCGAGATCACGCTGCACATTGCGCGCGAGAGCGAGATGCATGTCGAGGTGAGTCCCCGAGCTGGCGCAGCCAGCGAGGGCGAGTCAAGGGGAGGGGGCGGTTCCTTGGAGCTGGCTAGGGGGAAGAGGTTGGAGGACTGGGCGTAGGACGTTCGTCATGGCGTAGGGGGCTGAGAACACCTGTGGGTTGGGTGTAGGCACAATCAGAGATAAGATATGGCTGGGCTCTCCTGGATCTCTGCGGAGGCAGCTACCGACCCGCTTCTTAGTGCCACCACCCCCCCATACACCTATGACGCTCGCTTCACTCGCCCCACCCACCCTCCCATCCCACACTCGCCATCGCCCTCACCCACTTTGGCTCGAGTTCGCCGCGCTGACACCAGTTCTGCTCCTCCTTCGGCATCACGCTGGCCGACCTCACGGCCCTCCCCGAATCCGCGGCGTGCTCGGCGTACGCGCGGTACGTGCTCGACGTCGCAACGCAGGGCGACGTGCTCGACGTGTACATGGCCGTCCTCTCGTGTCTTATCGGGTATGGCGAGGTGGGCCTGTGGCTGCGCGGCGAGGTCGCGGCCGGGCGCGCCGTGCTCGAGGGCAACCCGTACGAGCGGTGGATGCGGGATTACGCCGGCGACGACTTTATCGGCGCGTGCCGGCGCGGAATTGCGAACCTCGAGGCGCGCGTCGCGGCCGAGAGGCCGGGACCGGAGCGCATTGCGCGGTTGACCAAGATCTTCCAGGAGTGTGTCCGCCTTGAGCGCGATTTCTGGCAGATGGGCCTCGATCAGTCGTGGTAAGCTACGGGCCGAGGATAGAGGGCCGTAGGTCGAGTGCACCACGCTCGTGGCAATCTATCCATATCTAATCAAACAATCTGCCCATCAAAAACGTAGACAGTTGTCATGCATACAAAGGTATCAAATCCGTTATCAGACCATGTGAGAGAATGTAGTGAGAGCGTGAGTGCCGCCGTAGGCCAGGCTAGAGCATCTCGTAGCGGCGGAACCTGGTTGTCAGCATGTATGCCCGGAGGTTGAGGCGCAAGCGAAACCCACGTGTAGCCTAAGAATGCAAGGTCCTTGGTCGCACTCGGGCCGTTGTCCGCGCCCTGCGGCACATCGGGCACCTGCTCGAGCTCGTCGGTAGGGAAGTACGACGTGTCGGTCATCGAGCGCAGGTGCGGGACGAATGGCGCGTCAATGTTGCGGATCGTTGACCAGTCGACGCCGTAGAAGAAGGGGTGTGCCTTGAGCTGCTCGACCGTCAAGCGGCGGTCGGCCTCGCACAGCATGCGGCGGACCAAGTCCTCGGCCTCGCGGCTGAGGTGCACGTCGTCAGGGAAGTACAGGTGGTTGCGCCAGTCGATGATCTTGCGGTACACGTCGTGCGCGTTCTCCGAGCAGAATGGTGGGTAGCCTGTGTGTGAGCGGCCGTTCTGTTCACGGGGCGTCCAGACTCACCGACAAGACACTCGAACATGATAGCGCCCAGTGACCACCAGTCGCACTCCTTGCCGTAGCCCTGCTGCAGGAAGATCTCTGGGGAGATCTGGTGTGTCAGCTAAACCTCCACAAAGTTCCAGCTCACATAGTCGGGCGTGCCGACGGTCGAGTATGCCAGCTTGCGACGGTTCGCCTTCCATGTCGCAATGTCCTGCTTGCTCGTCATCGTGAGGTTGATCGAGTTGACCATGACCGAGTTGCGCGCCTGTCCGCCAGCCGCCGAGTGGCGGTGGTTCGACACGTCACCTCCTCCCAACAACTTTTGGTAGTACGCGGAGTCGTGCTGCTTATGGAAGCCAGTCGAGAGACCAAAGTCGGACAACTTGACGTGTCCTAACGAGTCGATCAGGATGTTGTCAGGCTTGATGTCGCTGGTGTGAGCTGCTGAGAACTGACATGCGAGCTCACCGATGGATAAAGCCTAGGTTGTGGACGGCCTCAATGGCGAGAATGCACTCGGCCATGTAGAACTTCGTCACGTCCTCCGAGAAGGTGTCGTACTTAATCAGCCTGGAATTGTCAGCCAACATCTCCACGACGACACCCACATAGTCATCAGGTCACCACCGGGGAGGAACTCCATGACGAGATAAAGGTAGTTGATGTCTTGGAACGAGTAGTAGAGCTGGACAACCCATGGCGAGTTGGACTCTGCCAGCACGTCGCGCTCGGCACGGACGTGTGCCAGCTGGTCCTTTTTGAACATCTCATTCTTCCGCAGCGACTTCATGGCATAGATCTTGCCAGTGTCGGCCTTCTGCACCAGACGGACCTCGCCGAACGCGCCCTTGCCAATGACCTTGACGGTGCGGAAGTCCTCGAGTCCAATACGCGTGCGGCGTAGCCGCAGGAAACTGACGTCAGCTCGGCGCAACATCGTAGAAGCTTACTTTGACTCGCGGCGGCCAAGGGCGTGCAGCTGGCGCGCCTTGAGGGAGTCAGGCATCATCTGATCCAAGTGCAACTGTTTCTCGACAGCAGTACGGCTGGTGTGTCAGCGCGGCGAGGCGTGACTTGTGACATGGCGCGGAATACTCACCGCTCCTTGCGCCCGACGACCCCCTCAACCGCCTCCTTGTAGTACAGCTCGAGCTTCATCTTAGCCGCCGTCGCCTTGCCACGCGTCTCTTCTGAGAACTGGTTGGGCCTGCGCTCAAAGTAGACATAGTCAGGCCCCTTGTCGGTCGGTGTGCTGGCGCCTTGAGGACTGGGGCTGACGGCACCGGGTTGCTGAGTGCCCATGTACATGTGCTGCGTGCCCATCTGGGGATGTGCGTCGATTGACATGCCGCCGGGCTGGTTGAGCTGTCCCGGTTGGCCAAGGTTGGACTGCGCGACGGACGGGACGGGTGGCATGGGCGAGGTGCGTCCGACGCCTCCGGCGCCGGCCATGGCCTGGGCGTGGGGGTCTGGGTCGAGGCCTTGTGGGCGGTAGGATGGGCCTGGTTGGTATGCCATGGCGAGATGGGGAGTGTGTGTCGAGGAGTGTGTTGTATGAAGAGAAGAGGAGACCGGCTCGCTGGCAACTAGGGAGGAAGGCAGGGGGGTGCGATGACAACCGGAGATCGAGGGGGGAGGGGGAGGGGGGAGGGGGATGGGTGCCCAAGGTGGGTGTGGGGTGGTGTGGTGGAGGATTAGGGGTGGAAGGGCGGCGCGGGAGCTAATACTTTGGATTGTATGGGTGAACAAGGCGGGAGGACGCGCCGCGTTCCACCCCTTCATCTCAGGCACTCTTTCAGGCGCACATTGCTGCACGAGCCGTCTCTCTAGCTCTCTCTGTCTCTCTCGCATCCGTAATAATGGCTCACCCAAGCTAATCCCTACCCCCACGCGACCCCTCCCCATATCACCACCCATGTTCACCAAGTGTCCCTCCAACGCCACCATCCCTGGCTCATTCAGCACTCCCGAAAGATAGACCACCCCACTATCTCACATGCACATATCCACTCCTATGCACACGTTACAGAGTACAGGACTACTATGAATCTTCAAAGTACGATCGGACATTCACCCTTCGTTGCGCTCGAAGAACGAGTCTCCTCTCTGGCGACATGTCATCTTCCCCACGCGTTTCAACCTATTCCTCATGTAGATTAAGTATCATGCTGCTCCTTACACGTACCATGGGCATGTGCCACAATGCCGCAATCTCGAACCCATCCATTGTGCTGCATGCTCTCTCTGTCTGACTACTGTACTTCAGACTTCAGACCTCGTTGCTTCCTTCTTATTCGATTTCTTCGATATCTTCTGATGCTCTCGGTTGTCCTGTTCTTCACATCACGACGAAGCAGAACCGATCACGCGACCTGGCATTCGACGAGACGACATGAGCCGCGATACCTCTTCTAGACGGCGACTAAGACGTCTTGAACTTGTACTCGTGGTCGCCCTTGACCTATGGTGTGAATTATCGGGGATAGGCAAGGCGTTGTCGTCGGGGAGTGTGAGAACGAGTAGTGAGAAGGGTTGGGTGTGTAATATGGAGGAGAAAGCGTAAGCTACCGACCTAGGTGCTCGTCTGGGACTTGGTACTTACCTTGCGCACGTCAACGTTCATAGTCGGGTATCCGTCCTCCATGTGTCCGTCGGGCGTCTTGTAGCGGTACTTGAACGCGGCGACCTGGCTGGATCGTTAGCCACTACTATGCTTGATTGGCAGCGTCAGCGAAGTCTAGCCTAGCAGGGGAGGCTGGCCGCTCGGCCAGCCGCTCCCACCCGGAAGCCGGCACCGTAGCCGGCGGCACGTGCCCTACATGCCCTCTAGCACTCTCTGTGGCGGGACGCCTTATGGCTGGGAACCACCCCTCAGATCAACTTACCCGGGTGTCACCTCATGCTTGCTCTCGTCGTCCCATGGCTGCACCATGCCGCGCTTGGACATCGAGTGGTCCATGCCAGTCTCGACGCTCTTCGACATCCTAACGGTCAGCCGATGTTGCCGCCGAGGAGGCGAGGGGGACTCACATGAAGTAGCCAGTCACGCCGGCGATGCCGACCATGATGATGCTGAGAGGGTAGAGCGCGGGGTCGCGGCGCGCCATGCGGTTCACCTGCGACGTCGCCTGCTGGATGTTCTTCCTCGAGGTGAGCTTGCTCGGGTCGACCTAGGGTTAGCAGGAGCGCCAAAGCTGGGCCGAAGCTGGGCGGGGTGGCGGCCGCCTCGGACTCGACTCACATCGGACGCGAGGCGCTCGGGGATGTTCGAGTGGTGGGTGGCGGGCATTGTTGGTGATGGAGAAGTTTGTGTTGTATCGAACGGAACGTCTAGATGGGTGTGCGATTAGAGACGACGTTGACGGCAGATGGTTATATATGCTGATTCCCAAGGTCACTAGTCCCACTGACCGAGTTCTGGAGCAAGACATGTGCCCCTCTTCGAGCACCCAGCTTCCAAGCGCCCCTCTGTTGTTCCATTACACATCAACTGGCTCGGCCCCGTGCCTCCCTCAACTGCGGCTAGGCGCATTCATTCACCGCGGATGAGTGCCCTCAACGTCGTGTTCGAAGCGAGGCCTCGAGCAATAGAGGCAGGCAGGATGCATGAGAACATCAGCTGACATTGACGTCAGACCTGGTTCGTCCCAGCTGACTTCCTATCAATAGCTCATTCCAGCTACATGCCACGGTCGCCCGGCCGGATGTTTAACCCTTATTATGCGTTGTGGAGCTCGAATAAAGTGCTCGCCACTTCGTTTGAGCATGAATGTATGAACGCATGTTACATGCTGCGCCTGACGCATCTATGAGCACTAGACCTCAGCCATCAACGTCACTTAGTTGGCCCCGCCTCCACCATCTTCCCTCCACCTCCACTGTGCTTATCAATATTTGCCGAAAAGTCCACGTTTTCGGCGCCGATCACGAGTTGCCACCCAGCGACCCCAGCTCGTCTGACTGGACTTTCGAGAACTAGAACTTCATCTCACAACAGTCTCGACCAACTCGCCAGTAGCAGCAGCTTCCAAAACACGATGCCAGACCTTACACCCGCGCAAGCGCGGCAAGCCGCGCTCAACCGCCTCAAAGCAAAAGCCAAGCATTCCGCCCCCTCCACCTCCACCTCCTCACACGCCCTCGTCAACGCCCCCGCCCCCTTACCAACCAGTGCGCGCGACATGGTGTCAGCCCAGGCCACGGCCGAGGCAGCTGGCGCCGCTGCGCCGCTAAGGCGAGATCCCAAGCTGGGCAAGTACTTCGAGTACGACCTGAGCAAGCTGCATAATTCGCGCGGCGGTTTCTTGACGGAGGACGATCTGGAGGGGGACCGGATCAAGACCGTCGTCGAGGTCGCGCGGCAGAAGGAGCGCGAGAGGCAGATGATGCGGGAAGGGGAGGAGCCTGGTGAGTAGTGATGGAGCTGCAGCCAACGAACGAGCTGTGGGAGGCATTGAGATGGTGTCGAGGACGACTTGCTGACATCAGCCATCCTGATCGATTCGTCGCCGCGGTGCGAGGAGTGTCGTTCGCTCGAGATCGATAACCAGTTCCACAAGGTGTTCGACGTGCGCGTGTGCAAGAAATGCAAGGAGAAGTATCCCGAGAAGTACTCGCTCCTCACGAAGACTGAGTGCAAGGAGGTGAGTACTGTGTGCGAGTGTGGATGGAACACTGCGCGCGGCCCGCCGCACCTACCACATTGCCGGCTTCTCGTGCACGGCTAGCCTTCTCCTCGCGTACACACGCTCACACCCAGGACTACCTCCTCACCGATCCGGAGCTGCGCGACACCGACCTCCTGCCACATCTCCTGCGCGCGAACCCGCATGCGGCCAGCTACTCAAACATGATGCTCTTCCTGCGCAAGCAGGTCGAGGTTGTCGCGTGGAACAAGTGGGGCGGCGAGGAGGGCCTCGACAAGGAATGGGAGCGGCGAGAGGAGATGAAGAAGCGGAAGCGCGAGGCCAAATTTGAGGCGGGGCTACGGGAGTGAGTATCCAGCGGCCTGCTGCGGCATCATGGAAGGGACGGAGAGCTGACGGCAGCCTGCGGAAACGGACACGGAATAACCAGTATCAGCGACGGCAGGAGGCGGCACACGTCCACGACTTCGTCGAGGCGGAGGAAGTCGTCAACTCGCACGGGGACACGATGAGTATACAGCGGTGTAGCTGTGGTGCTCAGCAGGAGGTGGAGGTGTTTTAGGCGAGTGGCGGCGTGCTGCCGTGGTGGCGCAGAGAGGACAGTGTTGCACGTGTTGTACCGTATCATGTTGTTCAGTAGAGGCTAGACGCCAAGATGTCTCTGCATGTAGATCTATCTAGCCCCGCAAATCTATCTATCATTCCCCAGTCTGAGCCATAATCCAGTTATCCTTCTATCCACAATCCCTGCTGATGCGATCTCCCTGCTGTCTCGCCCGCCTCGCGCACCCGGCGCTCGTCTCGGCTTACCGCCTAAACGTGCAGCAGCTGATAACGTACGGCAACACGCTCAGCGCGACAAGCGCAAAGCTCACCCAGGCAAGGTACAGCGCCGGGCCGGGCGTGACGTAGATGCCGAGCTTGACGCCGCCCTGGACTTTGACGATGCCGAGCCACGCGTCCTTAGCGATGATCGACGTCCAGATCGCCGCGCCGACGAGCAGGAAGAGCGCGGCGATGCCCGCGCACACGGCCGCCACGAGGAAGGAGAGGCGGTGTTTGAGGAGGCCGAAGATGAAGGCGAGGGCGGTGAGGATGGAGGCGATCTGGGGTTAGCGCGTGCCGCGACCTGGCGCAGCCAGCGAGTTGGGGGTGGTCCTTATCGCGGGAGGGAGGATGGGGCGCGAGCTGGGTCGCCAGCAAGCCCTCTGGGCGGGTGGGCGGGGGAGGAGGCAGCGCAGTTCACATAGGGCGGGGCGCGATCTCGCCCAGTAACCCATCGCACGGAGACGACAGAAGACCACTGCCCCCATAGTCTGGACTCACGAAGATCAGCACGGAACCAGCACGCGACAGCCCCTGGTTCCAGTTGTCGTCGCGGAACGCCTCCGCCGTCTTGGGGATGATGGTCGACGTGATCTTCTTGTAGTCGACGGGCTTGCTGGGCGCGTCCGCGATCAGCTGGGCGAACGGCGTGAAAGGGTAGCCAATGATGGTGTCATTGCAGATCCCGCCGGATTTCTGGTATCCGCACGCGTCTGGGGTCAGCGCGAGCGCACGGAGCGAAGCGACGCGTGCCAGCATGTCTCATCAGGCTGGGTGGAGACGGTAGAGGATGGCAGCCTAGTCTGTCGGCCGCTGTCGCCGACTGCTGCACGAGGGGACAGCTCTCCTCGACGTCGACGCGTCTCACACCAGCGCGACGTCTGCTTCGGCAACTGTCGCTCCCGATCTCACTGCTGCCCCTCCTATCCTCCTGGAGTCCTCCTTCTGAGGTCTTTTTTCGTCGCCATGTAACGACCTCACTGCCAACTTCCTCGCGCAACCCCCACACCAACACCACCAGCGGCACTCACGGTAGAGCCCATAGCGGTAGTACTGCCGCAACCCCGTCGAGTTGCCCATCGGCGTGTTCTGCGTCCAGTACAGCCCCGCCGACTTCTTGTTGGCGCTCTGCACCGCGTTTCCGTACCTGCCGTCAGCGAAGTTCTTCCCAGTCCCTGCTGCGCTCTAGTCCTCATCTCCCGCGGGACACGCTCGGTGCCGGCGCAATGCGTGCACTGAGAGGTCTCGCTTGATCGCCGCGTGATCGCTTGATCGTGCGATGAGCCTGCCGTGTTTGGCCACCTCCGGAGTCTCCCAGAAGGTCCATCACTTCCCCCGCCAACTGCCCCGACTCCGTTCTCCCCGTCCAGGTACCCCCTTGGGGGCAGCAGCGCGACTCACGCAGATACATCCACCTGGACCATGTACAGCCCGCTCGTCACTGCGCCGGGGCTGATCTGGCCGATATTGGTGAAGACGAGAAGGATCATCGAGAGGAGCGTGAGCGCGGACGCGCCCGCGACACAGTGTTCGCCGCGCATCTTGACGTCGAGCGAGCGAAGCGAGAGAGGCGGAGAGAGGTGTGAAGAAAGGAGGTGGAGGAGAGTCGAGGCGGCCGAGGTTGTCACCGGAGTGGTTGAGGTTCGTCACGCGACAAAGGCGAGTACGAGCAGCGAGCAGTCAGCGGACAGATGTGAGAGAGTGAGCGAGTGAGATAATGAGCAAGAAGGAGTGAGACGCAAGAAGGCGATAACGCCCACAGGTTTTGCACCGGCCAAGCCGACCTCATCCTCCGCGCTCTCTGTCAACAACTTGGACCCGGAGGCGTACATGGCGTACAGGGCGCAATGGGGAGGCGCCGCCACGCGCCGGCGGTACTAAGGTGCGTAGGGTGTGAAGGTGAGGGCGAGGCTGGGGCCTGCGGTCTGCGGCGCATGAGGTGGTGAGCGACGAGGTAGGGACCAGATGAATTGCATGCAGGAAGCGAAGTACATGGCTGACAGAGAGGTAGCGAGGTAGCGAGGTAGCGACGTAGCAGGTGAGGGCCGAGGGCGAGGGAGGGATAGGCAGGGACAGATAGGACGCGCTTGTCTTGGCTTCCGCGCCTCCGGTCTTACCACGCCCTGAAGGCTTGATTTCGCGCGTCCTTCACTGCACCTGCACGTTCTTGCTTTGTACATGACTGTAGATGCATTACTGCAATGGGTTCGCTCGCCATGCCCGGCTGGGCCTTGCTTGTCTAGATTTCGCTCTAGGACGTATTCAACTATTTGGGTTGGATCGCCGTTTGAGTCTTCCACACTAAGTCTCTATGCTGGGCCCCTGATTTGGGCATTCACGAGTCATCAACGTCACTCTGCTGGTTACTGCCCTCGCTGCCTCTCCCCGTTCCACAAGCTGCTCCCAATCGAGATGCACCTCGCCTCCCCGAGATCTTACACACACTGCATCTTACACAGTCTATCACAAGCCACACTACGTCGCCGCCGCGACATGCTAAACGTCAGCTCCACCCAGCCAGCGCAACTCACCAGGTCATCAATCGTCGAGTACAGCAGACCGTCGCCCATGAGCAGCTCGATCGCCTCCATCAACGCCTCGCTGTCTGCGGAGCCACACATGCGCCCGATGCGCTGAACGTGCATGCCCTCGTCGCTTCCGTCGGCCGACACGACCTCCATGATCTGGCGCTGGAGCGGGGGCAGGTGGGCGAAGTTGTTCGAGGGCGCAGCACCGGTGGTCGCCGCGGCGTAGTCGCCCGACGTGGCGGCGGTGGTAGCACCAAGTCCTCCGTTGGCCTGCTGCTGAGTTAAAAGGAAGGGACACAGTGCACACGGACATCAACGAGCATTGGAATTAGGAAAGGTGGTGCGTCAGCGCAAGTCTTACATCATCGGCAACACCGCATAACTCACAGCAGCACCAGGATTGCGGATCGAGAGGCTGACCTGCAGCGCCTTGAGGAGATGGTGGTACACCTCGTTGTAGTCCTCGATTGGGCGGATCGTCTGCGCCGAGATGTGGCGCTTGCCGCCAAACACCTTGATGGTGCCGATGACGCTCACGTACTTGTCCTGCGCGATGCCCTCCGTCTTCCCCGACTCGTCGTCCGAGCTGTCAAGCCATTGGCGGACATCGATGTAGCCAGTGCCATCTCCGATCTCGTATGAGACGTTGGTGGCGGTCGAGGAGACGTTGTGGACGGTGCCGACGAATTGGACCTGGTGTCAGAGTGTATCTAGCGGAAGGGATGAGGAAGGCCTGTTTTGTTTGGCTGAGGTAAGACGTTGCTGTGGGCTTCGGCTACACTACTCGACTCAAGGGACAAGCGCTCGTAGTAAGACCGCCACTGGATGAAGAAGATGAAGAAGACCACATCTTGGGCCCAAGAATGAACCACCCACCGGCCCAACATCCACACCGTCGATCTGGAAGTCGGCATCCGAGTGCACCTGGCTCGCCTCCGTAATCTGCTTAATAGTGACCGGCCGCAAAGCCTGGTTCCGTCCCTGTGCAAGTCAGCTCGGCTGCAGCTGACCAACAACTACCCACCTTGCGCTCGCCGCCACCGGGAGACTGCTGGGAGCCGCCACCGTACGGAGATCCGCCGGCCATGAAGCCGCCGCCGTCTCTGCCGCCGCCTGCGTAGTATGGGTTGCTGTCGCCTGCTGTCAGCTGGCATACCCATTTGAGCCGGACTCACTCATTGTTTGTATTGGATAAAGGGCTGTGAGGAAGGAAGACTAATGTTGTTGACGGGCGAAAGTCAACGATCAAGCGTCATGAAAGCGAGACGCGTCGCGGTGCGCGTCGACCACGTGAGATGAGGCGAGGTGAGTCAACCGCGTAGACTCTATGCGGGCCTAATTAATCAAGCTTCAGGAAAGGCCTGCGCCCAAATTGCTGAGTCATTATCTTGGACTCGACTTGGCCTTTCGGTTCTGGCCGTGGCTCGGATGGTGCGCCTGGCGCGTTTCTAAATGGTCTATAGATCTTGTTTGGGTGGGCTGCCCACCAGACTAAGAGGATGGGGCCCATAACCCGCATGCGGAGCAGCAGAGGAACAAGTGTGCATCAGAAATCGCAGCAAAATGAGCCTGGCAGAGCGGCCTGAGATTGGCAGAGAGCTGAGAGCAACTCCTCTTACAGAGCACGCCAGGAGTTGGGAAACACCCAAGCCAAAAGGGTTCCCATGGGACCTAAAACTCAACCTCCACCGAACGGCACCCCCACCCCCACCGTACTCACGACTCGCGCTCACCTACCCGCCCGTCCTCAGCTCCTCACACACCATCCACTCGCTTTGGAAGCATCCTTGCTTCCCACTTCTATCCTTCCTTTCCCTTCTTCTTTCATAGTCTCCCATCCCCCTACACCCTTCACACCTGCTAGCGCCTTATCGCTTGCAGTTTGTGTACAAACTACCCCCGTCGACATCATTGTCCACGCGGCGGCGAGAGCCCCGCCCGTGCCCGTCGCTCTTGTCCGACCCGGCCATCGATTGAACCGGCTTGCGCCGTCTCCATTTCTGAATCCATCATCCACCTAGTCACCTTCGTGGTACATCCCGCTCTCCAGCATGAAAGTACCCACAGTTCGGCGCTCGTCGTCAGACACATCGGGACACTACTCGCCCTACCCTTCCGCGAGTTCGTTGCCGTCGTTTTCGCACCCCTCGGCGCCCCGCTCGGGCGGAACGCCCACCATCTCTGAATCCCCCCTGCCATCCACCAACTCGTCGGAACAGCAGCCGACGTACAAAGTCGCCCGTGCCATCTCGTCATGTACGCGGTGTCGCTCGCGCAAGCAAAAATGCGACGGCAAGCTCCCGGCATGCTCCGCATGCGAACGAGCCAAGGTCGAGTGCATTGGCTTTGATGCTATCTCCAAGACAAATGTCTCTCGCAAGTGCGTATACGGCTGGCAGCTTCCGAGTCACACGCTGACATCCTAGCTACCTTCATCAGCTCGAGCAAGAAGTCGCATCCCTGCGTGCGCAGGTCGCGGCACTGTCGTCGCCCGGAGGCGACGCCGTTGGGCGCACGAAGCGGGACATTGCTGCGCACGCTTCCCAGGCCGTCGCCTCTTTCGCAGGCGCCAGTGGGCTTGCCATCGACCCAACATTACAGGGACCGGAGGGCGAGCCTCCCATGAGATCGCCTTGGGACTCGCCCTCCGGATTGCTTCCTCGTAGAGCAGAGTACGCAATGCCTCCGACGCCGCTCAATCACGACTCGCCCAACTCCCCTGTCGTTGGGAGTAGCAGCAGGCGCTCAGTGTCTCGGGAGCGGAATCCGATCACCTCCGGAGCCGCCGCTGCCACCTCCCTCACTCGGATGGTGCAAGATGCCGCACTTCGTACTGGCCACGCCGTTACTGGTGCGACCCTCCTCAACTCGACCAACGGCCGTGCGGGCGAGTCGCCAAGTGACGTTGGCAAGGATTCGCCTCTCAACCACATGGACCACGACCGCGAGCCCGATTACCACACCTCTCCCGAGCACGCTCTTACGCCAAGGTCGAATGCCCACGGTATGCCGACGCCGGGTGGGCATCCTGGGCGCGCCCCGTCCGTGTCGTCTTCGTCAGGCAAGCGGACGCGGCGTGCTTTCCAGATCCCGCCTCTTCCGCCTCAACCGGCTGTTGAGCGTCTCGTAGCCGCATACGTTGACTTTGTTGGCGTCACCGCGCCGATCATCCATATCCCCACGCTTGGCAAGCAGCTACAGCGCATGCGCGAGGGTGTTGACGTCGACGAGAGCGACATCTTTGTCGTGATGATGGTATTGGCGCTTAGTACAATGGCGAGCTCTCGCTTTGTCGACCCTCCCGACGAGCTGCGTGCCTGCTCCGAGGCGTTCCACGCCGAGGCGCTCAAGCACCTGGACTCCGTGTTCGAGTCGCAAAACTACATCAGTCTTCAGGCGATCCTGCTGCTGGTGTGGTACTCGCTCCTGAATCCCGACAAGGGCTCGATCTGGTTCCTTGTCGGCTTAGCTACGCGCACTTGCGTCGACCTCGGCTTCCACAACGAGAACAACTCACAGACGGAGAAGATCGACAACCTCGAGCTCGACATGCGCCGCCGCCTCTTCTGGATCACCTACAAGATGGACCGCCTCTTGTCTCAGTCACTTGGCCGCCCGCCCAGCATTCCCGACGGCTTCATTCATGTCCCTATGCCGGCGCTCCAGCACGATGTGGACATTCACGCTGACCAGTATGGCTCTCCTACAGGGGAACCCTGCGCGTACAAGGCAGTCTTCTCGCACACTGTCAAGCTCCGTCAACTCCAGTCGGAGATTCTCAACAACACATACGGCGTCAATGGGCAGCCGCTTCCTAAGCCCGAATGGTTTGACGACATGTTTGAGCGCCTTAAGGACTGGCTCGCTACGGCTCCCGAGCCTCGCGGCACTGTCTCGACCGAGGGCTATGCCATCTCGTTCCACAACTCGTGCTTGCTGCTCTTCCGCCCGTCGCGCGGCAACCCGAAGCCAGGCCGCACGTCGCTTGGTACCGTCCTCGCAAGTTCCAGCTACATCATCCGCATTTACCGCCGCATGCAGCTCAACAACCGCATCAGCTGGCTCTGGATGACCAGCCACTTCTCGTTCATGGCTGGCCTGTCGTTCCTGTACGCCTTCTTCAACTTGTATAGCCTCGGCGATGCTGGCGTCCCGACCCTGGACGAGGCTATGCTCGACATTGAATCATGTCTCGCTGTTCTCGAATATCTTGCGCGTGAGTCGCCGTTCGTCCCACAAGCGGGCTCTTGCCTGCCATGCGAAGGCAGTCTGCTCACGGCAGCACGAGTGCCGTCCGCCCAAGCGTGCCATGACACTATGCGAAGCGTCTCGCAAGCTATCACTGAGCAGTTATCCAAGATGTCGCCGCCGCGCAAGGACGGTCTGCCGCATGCGCGTTCGCCTGGTGGCCGTTTCCGTGCTGCGCTCTGTCGTCTGCGCGCGACGACCCGCTGCCGAACGACACGAGTTTCCCGGCGCCTCTCCCGCCGACAACGCTCCCGTACGAGCTGACACTGCTCGAGCACCTGTTCCTCAACCCGCTCACGTCGCACCAGAAGGCGTCGGGGTACACGAACGGCGCCAAGGCGGCGGCCGCATCTGCCCAAGTGCGCAAGGTGTGCAAGAACGTTGCCGTCGCAAACAACGCGAATACCAATACCAATCAGGCCAAGACGGATGGCACGATGCCGCAGAGCCTCCCGCCCGCCGCTTTCCACAGCTTTGGGCCATACGGCATCGCCGCGCAGGTCGCTTCAGGCGCGCGCGACAACACGCGCGAGCCCAACACGCCATCGCTTACTGGCGCCGCTGGCGCTTGGCTCGGCACGAGCGCCGGTACGACGGCGACGTCCACCGTGCAGCCTGGTGCGCCATCTGGCGTGCCGGGCGCGATCAACCCCGAGCTGGCGCTGAACGGTGTCACGGGCGGCGAGATGGGCACCAACGGCGACGGCGCGGGCTCGACGGACGCGGCTGCGAACGCTGCGGCGGGCGGTGTAGACCCCGCGGCGAGCTTCGATATCTTCTCGTTCCTGATGGACGAGGAGGGCGGGCTGAACTCGCTGAACACGGGGTGGAATGCGCTGGACGTGCCGTCCGACTTCCCCTTGTGGAGTTGAGCGGAGCACGCTGCGAGCGAACCGAGCTGCGAGAGTGAAGTGCAAGAGAGTGCAAGAGAAGATTGGGGGAAAGGTTGTTAATGGACGAGGACGAATTATAGAAGGACAATGCGCTCTTGGGTTAGATAGTATTCATGGAATGTAATGCCGTATGACTGAACGCAGCGACTGAATCATCTTGAGGGCTCACTTGTGCCTGCCCTCACCTGGGACTGCAGCACTGATGACATGCTACACAACTACAGAGGTACGTGTACGCGCCGACGTGAATAAGCGCTCCGACATTCCTTTGCTCTCGCCCGTCCCGGACACACTCACATCTCCCACTGGTTTCTCTCCTCAGCTGGACGCACAAGTGCTGTATCTCCGCCATCCTCTCTCAATTACTCCCACCACCAATACTCCCACCACCGCCACTGCCACAAACACTTCCACCCCCGCCCCCAGTACTCCCAGCCCCGACCGACGAGCTGCGCGACACACTCGACCGCGAACTCGCCCGCGACGAGCTGCGCGAACTCTCCTCGTCACCGCCACTCATCATGCCCATAACCGCGCCGACAGCAGCGCCCAGCCCAGCCCCGGCGAGCATCTTCTTCTTGTGTCCTCCGTGTCCCTTGGCGGGCTCATGAGCAGGAGCAGCAGGGGAAGCGGCGGGCTCGGCGTCAGGAGGCCAGGCGTACGGCGCAGGCGCGGGCGGCTGGTAGTTCGCGGCCGGGGGCGAGAGGGGCGTAGTCGAGCTGTAGGCGCCCGAGACGAAGACGGGGACCGGGGGCTGGTAGCCTGTCCCAGCGCCGGGGCCGTCGACAGCAGGAGCGGGGGCGGGGTCAGACTTGGAGTCAAGAGTCGCGGGGTTGTAGGACACTGCGGCCTGCTCCTCGGGCGATATCGAGCCGTTCTGCCATCAGCCTCCCCCCATATGCTAGACATACCTTCTCCTCCGTCGCCTCCACCATTCCGCCCTCCTCGTCCCCATCCTTGGCCGCCTTGGCCGCCTTGCGCGCCTTATACTTGGCGCGTAGGATATATATCAGCGCGAAGAGGAACAGGGCGCCGAAGATCGACCCAACGATAATCCCGGCCAGCTTGCTCCCGCCGACCTGGGACTTGGGGCAGGCGATCCGCACATTGTCCTGGTCGTAGCAGACGCGCACGGTCTTCGTCCCGACCCGCGACGTGCTGGTCCGCGTCCATCCCCCGGCGGCGGCCGCTCCGGCGGTGGGCGCTTTGGTGGTGTGGGGCTTGGGGGCGGCGGGCTTGGGCGTGGAGCCGCCGGTCTTGCCGGTGCGGGCTGGGCGTGTGGGCATGGCAAGCACGTTGGACCTGGGGGTTGAGGTTTAGGTGAGGATGACGAGGGAGCGGGGCGAGGGGGGAGCGTGGCAGTGCGGGGGAACGGCGAACAACGTTGTTGTTACAGTTTCGCGTGCCAGCTAGTCGGTGGGAGTGGCGACGAGCACGCCAGGCAAGGCGAAGAGCCGGAGGTGGTCGTGGCAAACAGAAGAGAAATAAGTGCACAGAAGAAAGGTGGGACTCCAGAGCATCTCCCGATGTTACAAGTAGTTATTGTATCTCCCACCTCCTCACGTTTGCTTCGCACCAGATCGATCTACCCTCGCTAGTTCGGCTCTGCAATCAGCACAGCCTGGCCGCTTGGTCCATGTCAGGTGCTGCGCCGCGGGCAGACAGCGAGCGCGAAGAGGCGAGCGAGAGGCGTGACGTGACGCCATCCCGTCCCTCCGATCCCATTCCGGTGCAGTCCTGACTAGGGACGAGGTAAAGGGATGCAAGAATGCACGAAGACGATGTACACGACAGATATTCAAGGAGGAGTGAGGGAGTGGAGGGAGGCGTCAATTCGAGGCATGTGCGCAGATCATCCGAACACGGCCCGAAGGCCCAGGCGCTGTCTGACTGAGAGTGAGCGAAAGGATCGACGAGATGCAGAGCGGTCAACGATGGATGCCCGCCAGCCAGTCATCAGTAGGGGCGCTGGACCTACCGACCTAACGCCAGAAGGCAAGGGACTGGAGACCAGGAGGTGGTCGGATTCGGATGTCGGGTTGTGTCATGAGCGATCGCGGAAGCTAGTCGGGGCGATGCATAAGCGATGCTTAATTGCCACAAGCCCAAGGAACGTCGTACCTCCATTCTGGCAGTTGCCAGATGTGGAACAGCCTGGCGTGTCGAGAGGAGCATGGAGGGAGTGCGGAGCTCAGTGCGGAACGGATGCAGAGATACGTGCGAAGGGCGAGGGCTTAGGATGATGGCCGCGTTGATCATAGTTTGAAGGCTGACGCAACATGCTTATTCGTGTCGCCAAGGATGGCAGGGCATGGCCGACTCGCGCCCGACGACCGCGACGACAGCTGTCAAGCTTGCTTTCGGCTCCCACGGGCAGGAGCGGTTGGGAGAGTGCTGAGAGCCTTCCTGTGGCGGTGACGGACTGTTGAGCACGTGTGTGCATCTCTGACAAGCAAAGTAGCCTGTCCGTCTAGCCCTTTGCAAACATCCCCTGCCTTGCCGACGCAGAGCGAGAGGGGAAGCCATACATCCAGATCACGGGCACCTAGGTAGGTTGCCCGTTGTAGTCCCGCAGGTACGGTTGTAGTACCTAAACAGGCGGTTGAAGGGGGAGAGGTATGCGTCTCGACTATACTATCTGTCATGCTGTAAGAGTATGTTCGTGGCCGTGGAAGGCGTTGTGCGATAAGAGAGGGCTGTTCAGGTTATGTGATGGAATATGTCGCCGGAATGCCCAGTTGCGTAGCAGCGCTCAACGCTCGGAGGTGGTCAACCAACCAGTAAAGACTCTGTCCGCTGACACGTCGCAGCAGCTAACGAATCGCATGCGTAACATGATTCCTTCAGACGCCCTGCCCCTGCCCTGGTATCCATCTACAACTGTAACAGTACTGATCTCGACTTCTACAGCTTGGACTGGCGCGCCTTGTGCGCGGCGTACAGCTTGTGCACCGTCTTCTTGATCTCCGCTTTGAGGTACTTGCCATTGGCGTTCATCGCTGCTGTCAGCGTCCGCGCCCCCCCACTCCTCCCAGTCTCCTCCGATCCCCAGCCCCTCTCGCAGCCGCCCTGTGGTGGACTTACGCAGAAGCTCGTCCGAAACCCAGACGAACACCGGGCGCGCCTCACGCCGCAGCCTGCCGTCAGCACTGCCCGCTAGACCTTGACTCACCTCGGCGCGACCGTCGCGATAATGTCGTCAGCCGTCGCCTTCGCACCGGGCTTGAGGCTGACCGCCACAGCGACCAGTTCGCCCATCATATCGTCCGGCACAGGCACCGACGCGGCCTCGGCCACCCTGTCGTCGAGGTAGATGGCATTCTCGACCTCCTCGGACGCGATATTCTCGCCACCGCGGATAATGATGTCCTTGACTACCCGTCAGCTTCTCGACCTCCCAAACGAGGTAGACCCACCGCGGTCGGAGATGTACACGAACCCCTCGGCGTCAATGTACCCCGCGTCTCCCGTGTCGAGCCATCCATCCTTGTTGATCGCCTTCGCCGTGGCTGCAGGGTCGTCGAGGTAGCCCGGCGTGACGTTGAAGCCGCGGACCTCGAGCACGCCGACCTGACCCGTAGGCAGGGGCTTGCGCGTCTCCATGTCCACGACGCGCACTTCGTTCGACGGGATGGGTGGGCCGCAGCTCTTGGGCTGGGCGTTAGCCACTCAGCCCGGATCAGGCAATGACATCAACTCACGCGCTGGACATAGTCGTCGCCGACGAACGACGTGATCAGGCCCATGCACTCGGTCATTCCCCAGGCGTGATTCCTTCAATTAGCCGCGCTTCCTCGGCGAGGCTCACAGGATGAGGTTGGGCCAGCGCTTCTTCATGTCGTTCCCCAGCCGCGCGGGCGGCGCCGCGCCGCCGTACATCGCGGCGGACAGCTCAAAGTCATCCGGCAGATCCGGCGACTGCAGGATGGCCGACGAGATAGCAGGTACTCTGTCCATCAGCCCTTCCTTTCCCAGGCGGGCGGACGCACCCAGAAACCTGGTTCAGCTTGTACTGCTTCATCAGCCCGACGGCCTCTTTGGCGCTCCAGCGGCGCATCATGTGGAGTTTCTTGCCGTCATGGAACGCGAGCATGAACTGCCCGCAGCCGGTGATGTGGAACAGCGGGACGACCCAAAGGCCGCGCAGCTGCTCGACATTGTCGGCCGTCGCGAGGGCGATCGCCATGTCGACGGGGGCGCCGGCGCGCATTGCTGCGCGAACGAGGGCTGGTGTTAGGAGACTTCTGTAGGCGAGGACTGAGAGGAGTGGGCACAGCGGAGAAGGGCTGGGGGAGGGGTGACGCAGACTCACTCGCCTGCCCGGCGCGGAGGTTGTGCAGCAGCCCCTGCTGCGTCATGGGGACCCCCTTGGGCATGCCCGTCGTACCGGAGGTGAAGAAGATCGAGCCGGGGCTCTGTGGCGTGAGCTCCTCGAGCCCGACGCCCGCCGAGACAGCCATGATGGCGTCCTTTGAGACGGGGACGTTGGCGAGGTCGACCGTCTGCCGTCAGCGCTGGTACGCGGGAGACGCACCGGGTGGTCCTTGTGCTCGAGGTGCTCCATTGTCGACCAAGCGAGGATCTGGGATCAGCCGCGGTCTGGAGGGTGGGCGCGCACCTGCCCAACGCCGGCCGCCTTGAGCTCTTTCGAGTACGGGGCGACGGCATTCGCGCTCTTGGCGTCCGCGAGCACGAGCACCGGCCGCCCCACCTTGAGGCAGTGGACGAGCGCGTCGGGCTGCACCCAGCTATTGATGATCGTCGGGACTGCGCCGATGAGGTGCAGCGCGATCCACGTCACGCCCCATCTGGTGTCAGCTCGTACCTCTGGCAGACGTACTCGACGCTGTTGAAGCCGAGGATGCCGACGCGCGTGCCGACCTTGACGCCGTGCGTCTCGCGGAGCCAGCCGGCGACGATCAGCGCGCGGCGGTGCATCTCTGCGTACGTGTAGTCGAAGCGCTCGTCCTTGGGATACGGCTCGTCGCGCGGCGCGTTGATGAACACCCGCGACGCCCAGCGGTCCATGTTGAACAGGAGGTATGGGCGGAGCATGCGGAAGCACTGCGCTCAGCTCACATAGGAGAGGAGAGGACGTACATTCTTCCACACCTTGTACTGCCGCCCGTCGATCTCCTCGGTCGCCATCTCGAACAGCGTGCCGGGCCGTATGTACTGCGCGTCGCCTGCCGTCAGCGCCGTCGACGGGCGGCTCACATTCTGCGATGGAGGGCTGCTTCCTCGCCGCCATGATCAGTGCACCAGACTAGATGGATGAGATGGGAAGGAGAGTGGGCGATGCATCAATCGCTCACTCGCTTAGATGCTGCCCGACGGCATGCACGCCCTCATTTCAGCGAAGTAAGAAGTCAGCTGCCATCGCTTCGGTCGTCCCCGCATGCCTGATGGGATCTTGGACCGGTGAACGGCGGTTGCCGAGTGCCCGAGTGCCCGTGGGGTCGGCAATGGGTGGATTCCAAGATGCCGATTCCCGCGGCATGCGCAACAGACTAACCACAACCATGAAGCTCGCGGCGCCTCAATATGCGTTTCGCTACAGTATCTCTCAAGTCCCAGCTGCAGCCAACTCGCACTGATGAACACATCGAAGTGCATAACTACATACGATCGGCGCATAGTCCTCCGGCCAACTCAACCCAGCATGCGCCGTTTGCCGGGCCCGTTCGCTTCAGAGGCGCGGCACGAGGCGAGTCGGCTGCGGCTGAGCCGACGATAGTCCCACCCTGCCTCCGCCCGCCTCGTTTCAGGCCTCTAAGCGAAGACGGCGTTCGTCGTCCACACCTGGTTGGTGTTGCCATCGCCGCACGCCCAGACCTGCAGGACGTTGCCGTTGTCGGTCGAGCCGTTGGTGAGGTCGAGGCAGAGGCCTGGCGTCAGCGCTGCTGTGGTTGGGCGCGGAGTGTGCGTGTCCTATGGGTTCTGCGGGAGCCCTAGGTGCGGCGGAAACCTATGGTGCTCTGTTCCGAATGCTGGCCGTGGCGGACTGTCCGTGTGGCCAGCCGCTCTCGCAAGTCACACCACTCATCCTCACCTTTGCCCTGCCGTCAGCGAACTGCCACTGATGCCTGCAAATCCTGCACTCACGGTCACAGCAAGCCGGTCGTCGTCGGTGTAGAACCACTGCTGGGTGAGACCCTTGTTGCAGCGCTCGATCTTGACCTGCGTCCCGTCGGCGGGGTCTGTCTTCGTCAGTACACAGTCGAGCAAAACGAGGGTCCGCGGGGCGGATGCGCTGGAATGCCCAATGTTGTGCCAGGTTTGGCCTAGACGCCGACTTACTAAGACCCGAGTCGAGGCAGAAGTTGGTCCCCGACACATAAACCGCGCCATTACCCCGCGCGAAGCTGAACTTCTGCGCGTCCGAGCCATTGCAGTCGTAGCTATCGTGAGCGCCGCCCAGCCCTCTACTCACATCTGGACCGGCGTGCCGCCGCTGATGTTGCCGCCCTGCACGTCGACACACTTGCCCGTGTTCCCGTTCGGGTGGATGGCCGTCGTCGGCAGCGGGGTTGGGAGGGGGACGGGTGTCGGGCTCGGGTCGTCCTGCGGGACGGGGGAGGCGGCGGCGTAGGACGCGAGGAGGGCGAGGGCAAGAGTGGCGAGCATGTTGAACTTGTAGAAGGGAGCGGTGGGCTTGAATCTTCGGCTTGAGTTGGGATGTTGAGGATGATGGAGAGGAGGACGAGAAGCCGTCTTTTATGCACCCCGGCTTGTCTAGCGCGCTCAGCACTAAACACTGCTGCTGCGGCCCACTACCTGTTGCCCGGCCGTAGCCGGGCTCGGCGCCGCACACAATCCGCGCGGACTAGCCAGCGGACTAGCGTGCGGACACGGACGCGAGCGGAGTCATTCCGGACCCGAGCGCCGCCGCGACCCGCCGTCCGTAGCGTAGTCCAAGTCCGCGTCGTCGTCCTGTGTGTTGGCGTGTGAGAGAGATGCGCATGTCCGTCTTCCCGAATCCACATAGATTCCGCATCAGTGGTGTAATGTAACGGTGGATCAGCCGACGCCGAAGCCGCCATTCCGATAATCAGAGAATGTACTCGGATCGCAGCTGTCCGATCGCTTGGCGCGCATGTTACTGAGGCGGTGTAGTTCCGTGGGAGGCCGCATACGCGGAGGAGCACATAGGATCACTGCGGTTTGTCTGCGTATCGGGACCCGCTACGATGCAGAGGGCCGGCTTGGGCTCAACGGAACGCACGCCGGGCTCTGCCTGGCACGCTTCCGGCCCGCTCGTTAGGTACACTTCTGGTGCATACCTTGTCCGAAATGGTCGCTACTGGGCGGCTCCCGGCGAGATGGTATCGTCTGTTAAGACCAATCACCGCGGCACAGCCTCTGCCGTTACGGTTCCCCAGGACTTCTATGAAGATGTAGGAATTCTATCATCATGAGCGCGAGTGAGTTGAGGGAGGCAGCTCATGTAATTTTCCAGATTAGTGGATAGAGAGCACATGGTCAGTTAGTGCGGTATGCGGTATGTGAGCAATCCATCCGGCACACGACAGATTAGCGCATGCAGAAGGAATGTACACCGGGGGTATGCACTGCCTCCGCATCCGATGCCAGCCTAATGAGGCGTGCCCAACATACCGCGAGCGTGGAGGAGGCCAAGAGAAGAGAGAATGACAGTGCGGGAATGTACGTCGGAGGTGCGAGAGGTTGTCATGCGAGGCGAGGTTATGGACCACGGCCGACGACGTGGGCGGTGTAGCGTGCCTCGGAACCGACGCTCAACCGCGCAGGCGGTGTGCATTATATACGGACGGGATTGCCGGATGGCCGTATGGTTTGCCGAAACTTTATCAGAGTACTAGTAACTGAGGCTAGTTGTCTCAGAGATGCTTGCTAGTTGAAGGCTAGTTACAACTTCTATGTATCCGCGGACGGGATCTGATAATTGATACTGCATCTGTGCCGGGATCTGTATTGGCATAATCAAGTCCGCCGAAGCGGCGCACTGACTTGAGCAGTTGGACACGAGGCGAGTCGGTTGCGACGCTGTCGCAAGTGATCACGATGCTGCGGAGTACAGTTCATCGCAACTTCTGCGTCGGGGAAGTGGTCGCCGATCCTTGTTTCCGATAGTCGGGCTCCATATCTGCTGATCAGCGTCCGATATGAGGTCAGCACTGGCCATCATTTGTTAGTACATGTACGTTACACATCCGCCGCACCACGCTCAGCGCGGCTCCGAGCATCCCGCCGCACCGCACCCCGCCGCACCTATCGTCCAGGTGCGACGAGTATTCCACCCTGGACAGAATGGGCGGTCCGCAGGCAGGGTCTGCCCACGTTCTCCACTGCAATCGTCCCACGTTCACCACCCGACCACCAATGTTGCCGCACACCGTCCCAACCCAAACTCGGCCGTTCTGACGCTCGCTCCCTTCGACACTTGAATGCGACCGACAGAGTTTAAACCTTGCATATGCGTCTAGCTCGGAACGGTCGTTAGCGATGCTTAGTAGGGCGCCTTGGGCCCCGGGGACGATGGGCGCGATGGCGATGGCGTCACGGGGTCCTGCTGGAGGAAGTGGAAGCGCAAGCGGTGGAACTGGCGTTAGCGATGTACATGATAGGAATGAAGGAGGGCCATGGCAAGCGCAAGTCTGTCTGCCCCCGAGATCGTCTCGCATCATCGGCGGCGGATCCTTCACTCCACCACCCGCGCCGCTCTGTACTCACAATCGGGAGCTTGGGGAACAGCACGACGATCAGAGCGGTGAAGTTGATGGCGAACAGGGTGTAGTCGTAGTTGGAGTAATGTGTTGAGATGAGGAACCTGCGACTATCAGCATTGTCCCCCCATGTCCATAACCGCGGCACGCACAGTCCAATGGGTACACTTGTCAACCACTTCTTGGCCGGCGTGTACTGTGCTCCCATGTCGATTTGCTCCCACAACGTGAGCTCGTCATATGCGCCACCCGTGGAGACCCTGGCCAACGTCAGCGAGCTGACTCCACCCATCGTACGACACAACTCACGCTGTCTCGAATGGCACGCCGGTGACATGGTGGAACATGATAAACGAGAACTGGGAGTTAGCAATAGTCGCGGAGAGTGATCCGGAGCCGCGCGGTATCGACAGCCGCAGCATGCCGCAGGGAGCCGGAACACGTGCTAGGCCAGGCATGTGACTCGCTGGCGAGCAAGAAGCCGTCTTGTCTTCCTTCGCAGACTGCCCGGCGGCATCACATATTGGGAAGCCCGACGTGATCCGTGCAGGCATAGCTGTCGAGTTCTGCCGATACCAGACACTTACAATCATGTACCCGACATTGACAATGGTCCACGACAGCGAGTTCTTCATTCCAGGAACTGCGTCGATGAGAAGCTTGGCACCGAGAACAAGTACGGGGTGGATGACCCATGCGCCGGGAGCGTTGACCCATGCTGCGTTGTGGTTTGCGCCGACACCGAGGCGGTCGTTGATGTTGTCTGGCTCATCGCCGCCGACTTCGGTGACGGTGACCAGGGATCCGGAACGTGTGCGTCCGGACCTTCGGGGCGACGAAGGAGCCAGGCCGCCTTGGGCAGAGGAGCCTGAGCTACGCCCGTATGAGCCGTAGCCAGAGTTAGAGTGGGAGGACGAGGATCGTCCGTAGCCGTTCCGCGATGACGAGTCGGTGGTGGCGGCGTACTGGAAAAAGTTGGTCTCGATGCCCTCACGAAGGGGCTGCGACACGGAGCGGGCGCGGACACCCGGCGAGTGGGGTGCGGTGAGAGTCGGCATGCGTACGTGTGGTGCGATGTGGTGAGGTGAAGATAGAAGTATTGTCACGAAATGGGACAAGAGAAGGAAGGTGTGACGTGGGTTTGTTTGCGATTCGGCGGGTCCAGGAGCCCTTGAATCTGCGATTGGAAAGAGAGACGCTGGCGTGGGCGATGGGCAAGATTGATGAAGCCGAGGTGGCGGGATTATGAGTAGAGCGTCTTGTCGAATAAGTGTGGGTGACCGTTGAAGTAGTTGTTGACGGTGGGTGTGAGAATGAGTTGAAGGTTTGTGATGGTTGGTTGGATGGATGGGAGTAGTAGGTGGGTGTTGGTGGCGGTGGTGGTGCTGATGGTGACGGGATGAACTGACCGTATATCGTATTGTTCCTTAGATCTTCGTTGTTTACGGAATCAAATAGGGAGTAAGAAATATTACGGAACCCAGGCACAGAATCCTAATCCCTTCTAATAGTTCCATTATCCACACTTCATTACACGTCACCAAAACGCAAGACTCCCTCCCAACGTACCTTTCCGCAGTTCGCTTTGTTCAGCCTTTATCCAAGCCTCTCCTTTTAGATCGACGTTACAACCTCCACCAAAGACCCAACTCCCCCTACTCTGATTGATCGCGATTTGCTCCCGTTTTCCGACATCCTCGTCCGCCAGTCCACCTCTCTGGATTTTCCGATACAAGTCCACAAACTACCTACTACAACAACCTACACCCGGCCATGTCCTGCTGCCGCATCCCCGCGCAGCCTTTCGGGCGCCAGATGGCCGCGCGCGCCACCCTCGCTGCGTCCGCCGCGACGGCGCCTCGTTTCCGCGCTTTCAGCACCGCCGTGGCCGAGCCTGAGCAACAGCAGGAGGGCTTTAAGCGTGGCGGCGGTGATGGCGCTCGTCGGGGCGGGTTCCGCCGTGGAGGCGACCGTGAGGGATTCAACGGCAGGCGCGGCGACGGGTTCATTGGCCGTCGTGGCGGCGACCGCGACATGCAGCGGTCGGACAGGCCTCGTGAGTGTTCCGCGAGTGCAATCATTTCGATGGCACATGCCTTCGAGGCTTCAACAGTGGCTGGCGCCGTCTTGTCTTACATGGACTTGGGGCCACATATCCCATGCCTTAGCGCGCGCGATGCCTCTTCTCTTTTACGCTGCTCGGCGCTAACCCCAGGCGGCCCCGCTGTTCCTCCCAACAACCTCGCGCAGCTCCTGACCACTTTCGCGACGCTCAAGTCGGAGGGCCGCAAGCCCACGGCCGCTGCGTACAACATGCTCATCAAGGAGGCGGCCAACTACGGCGCGCGCCGCGGAAGCAACGCCCCAGCAGGCGAGTACTCGCTCGGCTTTGAGATTGCCCTCGGCGCCATGCGTGATGCCGAGGCTGGCGGTATCGAGCTCGGCATTGAGGCGCTCGACCAGCTCCTTCGGGTACGTGATCGCTTGTCTATGAAGGTGCTGTCAGCGTCCACGCTGCTAACACTCAGTTCGCCATCGTCCACCCCGACATCCTCCCGTCCCTCCTCCTCGAGTTTGCCAAGCGCCAGGTCTCGAGCGCGTCGACCTACAACACATTGGCAGGACATGCTATTTTGCCCGGCCGCGTCGAGGAGCTCGTCATGATCTTGACCGAGATGTTTGAGCAAAACATGGTGCCGAGCAAGCACGTCGTGCGCAGCGCTATCCGCTTGTGCTGCGAGTGGGGCCAGAGCCGACTCGCCATGGACATTCTCAAGCGTCTCGAGGACATGCCGGACCACGGGCCAGCCAGCTCTGAGAGCTGGGTCCAGGTGCTCATGGCCGCTGCAGACCAGCAGGACGTGAGTTGCCATCATTTCCTCCCGCCAGCAATGCTGACCTG
Source organism: Cutaneotrichosporon dermatis (assembly GCA_020011015.1). NCBI lineage: Eukaryota > Fungi > Basidiomycota > Tremellomycetes > Trichosporonales > Trichosporonaceae > Cutaneotrichosporon > Cutaneotrichosporon dermatis. The sequence continues at coordinate 6,071,166 of JAIGNX010000001.1, read as the reverse complement.
CAGCTCACGACCACCGAGGAGGCGTGGAACAGGGTCGTCAAGGTCAAGGCGTACTCCCCTGACGAGGGGCTCATTCTCTCCGTGCTGGCCGTCGCTGCGCGATGGGGCAAGCCTGCGCTCGCGACCCGTGCTCTCTCGGCACTCGCCGACATCGGCGTGACCAAGAAGGAGCACCACCTCACTCCCTTGATCGAGGCGTTCTGCCGGGACGGTCGTGTGCCTGATGCGATCGAGGCCGTCACCCTGATGCGCGACGGCGGCATTGAGCCCTCGATGATGAGTGTCCGCCCCATCGTCGACATCCTGCGCAACGCCGAGGTCTTGGACCAGGCGTTCTACTGCCTCGAGGACCGGGTCAAGGAGGACAAGCCCGTCGACTTGGCCGTCTTCAACGCACTCATCCAGGCGGCCGGCCGCATCGGCGACCTGCAGCGGGCGCGTGCCACTCAGCTCGCGGCCGCCGACCTCGGCCTCACTCCCAACCAGGACACGTTCAACCTCGTGCTTGCGGCGTGCGCGTCGACGCGCCACCGCGACCTCGCGCAGACCGTGCTCGCCGAGATGAGCGACGCGGGCTTCGCTCCCAACGGGAACACGTACGACTCGCTCGTGCGCCTCGCCCTCGGCCAGTCCGAGTACGAGGACGCGTTCTACTACCTCGAGAAGATGAAGGCGGACGGCATCAAGCCCTCGCGCGACCTGTACAAGGCCATCGGAATGAAGTGTGTCACCAACGACGACAAGCGGTACGCACTTGTCGAGGACGAGATGGAGGCCGTCGGGTATGGCCGACCGAACTTTGTCGTCGAGTTGGAGAGGAAGAACGAGCGTATGGCGCGGGGGAGGGAGAGGGACATGCGTCGCGGCCCGGGACGCAGGGAGAACCGTCGCGACCGCGCGCCGCGTGAGCGTGGGGCTCAGGACGCGCAGGAGGAGGCTTAGTAGGTGGAGCATACGGCCACTCTGCTAGTAGATCGGGATATACCAAGGCAGTTGATGTATTGCATTGCATGTGCGGCGCGAGTGTATGCGCACTGACTTCTGGAGACGCACTGCCGAGGAAGTGATTTTGAATCTTGTGGACTTGGCATTTTACGTAAGCAGGCCTGTTACGCCAATGGAGACGAGGTCTCTTGGAATCGGCATCGGTGACGCCTCCTCCAACTTCTTCATACGTCTTGCTCCAACTCCCGCCGCCGACACCATGCAGTGAGCTCCCGCGGCCCCGCCGCCCCGTGGCCTAGCTACCTGCGTGTGGGCGCGAGCGCCCTCTCTACCCAGTGACTAACGCCAGATCCCTCGCCGAGGAATGCACGCCCCTCAAACAGCGGTACGACGCCTGCTTCAACCTCTGGTTCGAGGGCTACCTCCAGCCCGCCCTCGACGCGGCCGGCGTCCGGCAACCGCTCATGAGCGGGGTGCCTAACGAGCCCTCCTCCGCCTCCTCTTCCTCCTCCTCTTCATCCTCTCCTTCCTCTTCCTCATCGTCCGACCCAGCAGGATCCACTGGAGTACGAGCGACCTCGGCGGCCGCCCCGCGACGCCTCATCACGTCCTGGGCCCACTCGTCCGCCTTCCGCCGCCGCGTGCCCGCCACCGCCGCGGCGGCCGACGACATGGTCGGCGCGTCGCATGTGCATTTCGACGTCGAGGAGGCCGGGGACGACGAGGCGCCCCTCGACACGACAGGGATGACGCGGGCGCAGGCCAAGGCCGCGCAGTACGAGCGCCAATGCGGGAAGGTGTGGAAGGAGTACCAGGGGTGTTTGAGGGTGAGTCTGTCTGAAGGAGGCGCCGCTGGCGCCGGCGCGCAGGAGGAGATATAGATGGGTCCGGTAGAGGGACATGGACAGGGGTTGGTGGATGGGTTCGCTGGAGCAGGAGTAGCATGGTTGGTGCTGCTGGGGCCATTAGAAGCAGGAGGATATGTGTCGTGCTGGGACAACGGGGGATGGCATGACGGAACGTCAGCCAGGAAGGAGGAGGGGCTGGCTTGCTCCGCTGGAGCGGGACGCCGAGAAGCATCCATCTGAGAACGAGTGCTGACGCTATCCTCCCTTCACCGCTGCTGTCTCTCACCCGATCGTCAACCCGACGCAATCTTCCTCGATCCTCTCGCGCTTAACGGTCCACAACGTTCATGAATATCGTCTCTCGCAATTCGCCGTCGCCATCTCCGCTGTGTTGACCTCGCCTCCCTCCTTACTCATAACCACCTTGGCTGGCGGCCTGCTCTGACCGCATATACGCTCCCCTCGCTCCCTCTGGCCGTTCGCACCACAGAAAGCCATCGCGGACAACCAGAACCTCACACAACTGCTTGACCAGGCGCGCGATGAGCACCCCCTGCACCGCATGGATGGCCTCGAGGGGACAGCGTGGGACCCGACGAACCGCGGCGACTAGCGTTTGCGCGATTAGTAGATGGGCGGTCGTGATACGGGAATGGCTAGGACTTGTCAGGCATGCACACATATCTTGGACTGGCGGGCTGAGGGTGCTTGCCTGCGCCTCGTCCTTGTAGGAGAGCCTCGACTAACATGGGCGCCTTGCCCTGATGTCCTCTTAATGAAAGCTCATGAAGTGCACAGGCTCGAGTTGCACACACCGCTCTAAGTAACAGATGCATCTGTATCCAACAATCCAAGAAAAGATCCTACAACACAGAAGTGTCGTTTTGCGCGACGAGCCGAGGGTGGAGTTGAGCCCACAATCTATCAACAAATCGAGCCCGTCGCGTCATTGTGCCGAGCATCATTGGCTCGGGGCGCTGCCACCAGCCTAGTTGCCGGCGGCGACGCGGTAGTGCTCCTTGACCATGTCCTGGTACTGGCACAGACGGAGGAGGTTGCGCTGGAGCATGCAGATGGTCATGACGCCGACGCTGGGGACGTAGATTGATGCCTGCTGTCAGCGTGTGTTGATGGGGTGTGGGCAGGAAGGTAATCGAGTAACAGTGGGACGATCCATGGCAGGCGAGGTAGCCATGGTGGAGCTCAACCTGTCGGCTCAACATAGCCGAGGGGGGCACTGCCCAAGCTCAGTCCTAGAGACTGCTTGAGAGCGAATAGCACAAAGCTCATCTATGCGCCCCCCCGTAGAGCTCGTCAATCGGCGGCATCCGCCGCCTCGCGCCCTCGTACTCACCCGCTCGCGCACGTCCGCCTCGAAGTTCTTCTCGCCGGCGACGTTGACGCAGATGCAGCCGTCCTTGAGCCAGCGCGTGGGCACCTTGTAGTTCTCGACGGGGACAGCCGAGATGACAACGTCGGACACGCCGAGCGCCTGCTCGAGCGTGATGTTGACGGGGGTGATCACGTGGTGGGGGTTGAACTTGGACTTGGTCTCAGCCGTTGGGCGCTTGGAGAACTCGACGATGGCTAATGTCAGCGAAAGCTGCGGAGGGCGCCGTAGGCGCTGACGATGCCGCGTCAAATGGGAGGGTACACAGGCCTGTATGGGTTGAAGCTTGCGTCCAACTGCAGAGCGCCTGCGCCTCCCATGCATCTCGGCTTCGCGGCCACGGTCGCACAACTCACAGTCAATGTCCACCGACAGCACACGCGCGCCGTCGTTGGCGAGAAGCGCCGCAAGCGGGCGGCCAACAACCTCAGACCGGTTGATGACGGTGATGACCTTGCCACGGGCGCGGTCGCCATACCGGAGGAGCGAGTTGTACACGCCGACGTGCTCGAGCACCTTGACAATGGCGAGGGGCGTGCAGGGCAGAATGCTCTTGACGGTGCCAGGGGGAGGCTGCTCCTCCTGTCCGGGGGCGGGCTTGATGGGCTGCGGGAGGTGCGATGCGGGGATGGGGCGGAGCGTCACGGGCGAGATGAAGCGGACGCTGGCATTAGTAGAGCGACAGGGCAAGATGGCGGTCAAGGAATGAGAAAGAGAAAGCGGGAGGAGGCTCAGGGGGAAGGAGGAGAGAGAGATTGAAGGCCAGGATGCACCGCGACGCACTTGTGGTACAGGTTGAAGAGGAACTGGTGGTTGAGGCCCTCGACGTCCTTGACGGGGTCGACGACGCTCTGGAGGTACTGATCCTGCCTGTCAGCACGGGCCTCTGAGCCTGGGACGTTTGTCACCCACTTGGCGGTCACCGTAGATGGGGTAGTACACCTGCTGTCAGCTGGATCCTCGTCTCCATATAGCTCACCATGATGCCGTCGACCTCGTCATCCTCGTTAGCCTCGAGGATCGCCTCCTCGACGGTGATGCCGACGCCCTCGCCGTCCATGCCGGCACGCGCCTCACCGACGAGGCGGAGCTCGAAGTTGATGCCGACCTGCTCGCACGCGCGCTTGGTGAACTTGGATTAGTATCTTGTCAGGGTTCGTTGGCCCAAGCCGGCCAGATCGGATGAGTACAGAAGGGAAGGGAGGGGAGATAAGGGGAGGTGGAAGGGACGTCTCACTCACCTCGGCGTAGTTGCGCGCATCCTCCTTCTTGGTGGCGAGGATGCCGACGAGGTGGGGCGCGCGGGCGGCGAAACGGGGCGCCTTGATCGCGTCGAGGAGCTCGGCCTTGAACGGCACAGAGACCTTGGTGGCCGTCACGAGCATGCCGGTGGGAGCGTCGGACATGGCGATAAGATGTTTGCGGGGTGGAGCGTCGAGATGATAGACGAATAGGGATGTGATCCAAGCTGCAACAATGAAGAGCGCAAGGAGTCGAAGGATGGAGTCTGGACAGCGACGAAGCTGGAGGATGGAGATGAGGATCGATGGCGCTGCTGGACGTCCCGCGCAGTTCATGACCACTCAATCTTTCTGACTTTTGATCGCAAGCGATTTGACAACCACGTGTTGACATCACGTGATGAATCGTCCTAATGCTATTTGTTGACGCGCAATCGCTCCGAGATCAGAGCTTAGTGACCCCGGCCGGCCCAGCGGGGCGCGCGTCATTCCCTGCCCGCCTCGCGCCCCCGCGACCCCACACTGGAACCAGGTCGACGTCTACACTTAGCTCGAGCTCACACGTTCCGTATCATAACAACATCCACCACGACTTCAACCACAACTACACCTATTCATCCTCTCACCTCTCCACATTCGAGGGCCACTCTCTGCCTCCTACACGTCCTACGCTCCTTCCTTCCCTCTAAATTCCCCGCCGCTTCCTGGCATAGAGATTCCGCGACCTCGACCTCCACTTGGCATCTGCCTGACACCCACCCCGACCGACGTTACGACGCAGGCCCGAAACCTTACAGCTGCCTCTCACGCCCAAACACGCGCTCTCACATTCCAACCCAGCTTCAATCTCATACACTCCTTGGTCGTCCTTCCATCTTCTCTCCTTCTCATCCTCTACTCCATCATGCCCTTCCTCGAGAAAGCCCAGAACGTGTGGACCTTCGTCGTCTCGCCAACCCTCCCAACACCGTTCAACTATGTGCGTCCAGCTTCTCCCTTTACGCAGCTACTAACCCACAGGTTCCATTAGCCTTCCGCCTCCTGGCTATCTTAATAGCCACGCCCTTCGTGCTCTTCATCGCCCTCGAGCTCGTCGCGTACGGTGCGTCTCCGCCTCATTCTGATCCAGTTCTCAGCCATCCCATCCTTCCAACACCTCCACGAGCTCTCCCTAACCGCAGTCATCACCCGTACCCTCCACATCTCCATCTCCAATCTCCGCGTCCCTCGCTCCCCGCCCCCGTCCCGCGCGACCTCGCCCCCGTCGCCGGCGATCCCGACCCCGATGCCGCCGGTGACGACGGCGACGAAGGGGAGGACGAAATAGCCGACCACCTCGGCCCCAGTTACCCCACCCCCGCGGCCGACGAGAAGCAGCCCTTCAGCCGCGCGTTCGGCGCCGCTGCCCGCCAGAGGGCCGTTACGCCTGCCGCCATCGCGCTGATCACTGTCCTTGTCGCGCTCGCGGCCGCCGGCTTCCACTTCCTCGTGGCGCGCGGGAATGAGCGGACGGCGCTCGCGCTCCAGGCAGGCTTGTTTGGGGACGTCACAGCGAACACTAGCAAGCCGGTGGCAGTGGTGTTGACGGCGCATCCCGATGACGAGGCCATGTTCTTCGCGCCGACTATCCTGAACCTCGTGGCTGCTGGATGGGGAGTGCTCCCCATCTGCGTGTCGACTGGTGAGTACCGAGAGGCCACAGCTGGCAGGGAGGAGTGGAACGAAAGAGGGATGAAACGGGGAGTACGATAGGAGGACGGTGAAGGCCGCGGCTCCCTCCCTCGTCAGATATGTTGAAAGACGAAGAATCTGACAGCAGGCAACGCCGACGGCCTTGGAGCCCTGCGCGCCGCCGAGCTCGAGGTCAGCTACGCCCGCCTCGGGATCAAGAATGCCCTCGTCCTCGACAACCCCCAGCTGCCGGACAGCATGGGGCCCGACGGGCAGTGGGATGCCGCACTCATCGCCGCGCTCATCACTCCCTACATCAAAACGTCGAAAGCGACGCATGTGAGTGACTGTGTGTGCTAGCCTACCCTGTGGCTGCCCCGCCTGTCTCTCCTGCTGAGTTTGCCCATAACTGGTCTATCGCAGGGGCCTTTGCTTCCTCTCTCTTGACCTCTCTCTCCAACGTCGACGGCCCCGCTGACGACAGCTCCTCACATTCGACGAGCGCGGCGTCACCCAACACCCGAACCACGTCGCCCTCGCGTCCGTGTACGAGCACATCCCCGACGCTGCAGCGCTCCAGGTCCTCAAGCTCTACTCGCCCCCGCTGGCGAGCAAGTTCACCGGCGTCATGTGGGCCATCTTCATCGCCGCGCGGGACGCATTACGCCGCGAGCCGCCGCACCATGCGGCCTTCGTGTCCACACCCGCACAGTACGCCACGGCGCTGTATGCGATGCGCGCACACGCCAGCCAGCTGGTGTGGTTCCGCTGGCTGTATGTCGCGTTCTCGAGGCTCATGTGGGTCAACCAGTTGATAGAGGAGTGAGGAGGGTGTGCACTATAGAAGTAAAGAGTTGTCATGGTTCATGTTATTCAGATAGCATTATGGACATTGTTTGATGTACATGCTGATGGCTGGCTAACGATAGATTGACTGGCTGATGGATGGACATGGTAGTGAGATGATAGCTGATGGACAACAGGGAGGGAACTGGGACGGACGATCTGGGCTATGCAGTATTCTTGGAAACGGCAACGGTGTGGCGTTCTATTGGAGGCAGGGTGGTCATGACTGGAGAGTGTGTGATGATGGTCGACGATAGCGAGCGCTCGATGCGCCAGTACCAGTACTCGGGCAGAGTGTCGTCGAGCTCCTTAATGCAGGTTACTGCCCGACTCTAGTGCGTAGTCGTACTCCCAAGGGCTTTATCGTCGGCGCTGATATCCTCATCATCGGACGCGTCCGCCTCCTCTGCCTGAGAGATGACAGCAATGAGATCCTCCCCATCGCCGACATCGTCGTCGAAGTCATCGTCAAAATCGATCATGTCCTCCTCGCCCGCATCGACGGCGATGACGCCAGGAAGCTCGTCGTCTTCGTCGGTATCACCTGGCGCTGCCAACCCGGCTTCGCTGTGGCTGGGGTAGGTGACCTGGGTTTGCCCTGCGCTCTTGACAGGGTCAGAGACCTTAAGGGCACTGCCATCGATCTTATCGCTGGTTCTGTTGGTATCCGCAACAACAACTTCTTCACGGTCCGGTCCTGCGTCGCTATTGCCACTGCGTCTAAAGAGGTCAGCGACAGAGACTGGGCGGATACCTTCTGACTTACGTGTCCATCGCCGTGTTCTTGCCATCCTTCTCTCCGCCGTCCACAAGACCCGTTTCAGCGTCTCGCCGGGGAACGGTCTTCTCGTATGGGGAAGGAGGGTCGCCCTTCGCGATCTCGCGCTCTTCCGGCGTCATACGCCAGATGCTGGGCAGCACGTCTGAGGTCAGTCCAGTCTACCGCCTGAGCCACTCACAGTCCTTGAGCCGCGCAATCCACCAGCTGTTCTCCTCATCTGTTCCAATCTGTGCCCATCGCGCGCGGAGACCCATACCCACCAGCCAGCTACCGTCTGCGTCGATGACCAGTTCCTTCCCATCGACCCAGAAATCGAGCTCATCAGGTTCCTTGATGGTGCTTTGTTCCAGCTCGAAGGTGAGCGTTTCGACCGCCTCGTCATCGGGCTCGTCCTGGGCGGCTGCAGCGTTCTCCATGTCCGCTCGCCTCCTGGGACTTGGCTCGCGCCAGCGCTCATCGGGCGACCAAGGAGCAGAGGCAGTGCGGAGGCGGTAGAATGTAGTTGTAAAAACAGGACCAGGGGCCTGCTCAGGCGGGATCACAGCGGTGATAATGCGTCGGCTGTAAGGGAGGTAGTTGAGGAGCCGAACCGACTCAGCAGGGAGTGGGTTGAGGAGAGGGCTGAGCAGCTGCTTGGCTGCACACAGTTAGCCAACGCTTTCACAGCCAACTCACCTTGGTCCCGGGTTACTTCAGTCCGCATTGTACCGTCTGCTTCGTCAGAGAAACCAAGTAAAATTGGCTCACCCTCACTGCCTACACCCCAACCGCCATCGTCTAGGTTCTGGGCATCTTGGGTGTCAGACGAAACCGGTACCTGCTCAGAGTATCCATCGACGTCACGATGGAGGTAGGAGCCGCCGATTAGAGCCCACCCAGCATGGTTGAAGCCAGTGATCTTGTCCACAGCCTCCTCCAACTGGAACGCCTCCCGGAGGAGGCGTGGACCAGCCTTGGCGAGCTTGATAGCGCGGTGGAACGCAGGAGCGAGCTGTTCGTCGGTGATGACCTCATAGAGTTCAAAGTACCCCATGAGAGCAGCAAAGATCTCTGCACAACGTCAGCTTCGCCTGAGGGGAGATCAACACACACCTGCAGAAGCAATTGCGCGTGACAGCTCCCTGAGCATCAGCAAAGTATGCAATAGTGACTCACCAGGTAGCATCCGTCTCACGACGAAGCATGGCAATGTAGCCACGTACAGCCAGCTCAGGACACCGGACGAGAGGACAGATCTCTCCAATGACTCCGTTGTCGTAGTCCTCCAGCTGCTGCTTGTTGGCCCACTTCCTGCCGTTGTGCGTCATGGTGTACCATGAAGCATGAGGGCCTGTACCTGGCCAATGCTGACCGGGAATGTCGCTCTTGAGGCCCAGGACGTAGCGCAGCTGATAGGATCAGCAGTGGCCGGACCGTTTATGAGTTGAAGCCTTAACCACGGGTAACTCACAGCATTGAAGCGACTGCGAGTCTCCATGTCGTCAAATGCGCGGGTGCGACTGTAGAAGAAGTCGAGGGTGGCGTCCAGGACTGTCGTTAGTGTGTGCCCCGACACTGTGTCTCACGTCGCTGGAAAGGAGGCCGTGACCTTGGGAATCAGCATCAGCAAGGTCCCAGTTGCTCACGGATCAACGTTCACACTGCACGTGCGCTTCTCAGTCCAGGTCGAGCCCTCAACTCCTAGCTTCCAGCTGTTCTCTAGAGGCACTTGGTAGAACTTGTTGCCCTTCTCATTCTGGCGACGTTGACGTTCGCGGCGCTTGGCCTCCTGGTGCTCGGTGCTGTGATCGACTCCAAGCTCGACGAGAGGCTTGCCAAAACTGTCTCTCGCATGCGTAGCGACCTCGTCCGACCACCCGTTTAGACCGTCACGAACATTATCGTCCGTGTACTCGATTTCTGTTGGGGGACGGGGAATGCTGATGTTGGGTGGCGTCCATTGGTCGAATGGTGTGACCTTCCTCGCCTGCTCCGCTCTCGAGGGAATCGGATGGATTTCGTTGCAGGTAAGGGGTCCCTCGCGTAGGGAGGGAGAGTTCGACATGAGGAACCTGTCAGTATGGGGATATGGTTGGGTGAGGCAGATTCAGATGGGTTAGTGTTGTATTGTTGCTGTTGGAAGACGAGAAGTGGGCGAAAGGAAGAAGGTTCAACGAGTGGTGAGTGTTGCATGTCTGCCTTTGCGCGGGCCTGTGCATGGTCCAGATGTGCAGGGGGAAGGTGACTGTATCAGGAAGAGGAGGATTGACGCACAGACACCTCGGACCAGTCAGTCAGTCATCAAGGAATGGACGAAGGGGACTGCAATGCATGATGTCGCACACCCTTGTGCGAGGAGGGGGGGGATGTACGAACAGCATCCAAAGGGGCAATTCCCACAGTCCTGCTTGAGTGCTGTGTAGAGCTCATTCCTCATCCTGCACTCGTCTGTCGGTTCATCCGTCTTCCCCTGCCACCACACCGTTCTACACTCGTCTAGCTACTCAGCTACTCAACTCTCACGTTCTCCCACTCGACTTGATGGAGAATGACGATGATCAATCCAGGTCTAAAGTAGGATGCAGTCAGGTTTACCTGAGCTACTTGAATGCATTTTCGAGCACGGACGAATAGCCAGCCTAAAAGGTACACACAACAACGTCACTTGCGCGACTGACTTCTTGTCGCCCTGGAATCACGTGACCTAAATGACCTGCACGCCACCAAATACAACAAACATTGCAACATGAACGTCTCTCACCCTTTCTTTGCCCATCAACAATCCAACTCTCATAAACCAACCACCCTCGACATCGACATTGTCCCCTGTCCATAGAACCTCCGGAAAGCGTTCTTGGCAACTTCAACACCACCATGGATCCGTCCAGGCGCCTAGGCGTCAACATGCCGCGCAACCACTCCCAGTGCCACCATATGATCCTCCTCTCTCGCCCAGCGGATACCCCGTCTCTCCGGATGCCCGGCGCTCGTTGTCCCAATGCCTCCTGTCCGCAGCTCGGGTCCTCCCTCTCCCTACTCATCCACGCCGCCTCTCTACGCCCACACCGCCCCGTCTACTGTCGCTCCCTCTACGATCGCCCCTTCGTCGCTCGCCCCATCTGCGACTCGACTGTGCTCCCCCACTTCGAGGCTGCCCTTGCCCGCGCTCGCGGAGAGACACCCCCCGTTATTCCTCCCATCAACTACGGTCACCAGCCTCTCCCTTCATACCTCCCCCTCCGGACCCCAACCACCCCGACCTCAACGTTGGTTTCACCCAATCAAATACAATCCGACTAGCTCAGGACAGCCGATACAGGCGAGAGCCATCCCGATCGCCGTCTCCAGGGTTTGACGACTCCTTCCGGTACAACAACTTCCGCAGCACTGCCGATGTTGAGAAGGCCCTGCTCAACGACAATGACCGCGATGATCTCCTCTACGGCAACCGCACTCCTGCCCACCCTCCCTCTGCACCCCTTTCGTACATGGCTACCGGTGATGTCCCGACACCAATGGTGACCTCTCCCTCCATGCACTTGGCCGCCTCCCTCCTCCTGGAGCAATGCTGGTGACAGAGGGTCTCTTTACAAGCCCCCCATCGACGACTTCGAGTCTGTTCCTCTTGTCGAGGGAGCGGCACCAGAGGGCGACGACACTCAGCACTTTGGACCAGCTCCGGAGGTAGAGTGGGCCGTCGCACGCACAACGCCATCCGCAAGCGTGTAAAGCAGCGTGTGACCCTCGATGACTCGGATATGTTCTCCGTGGAGATGCCTATTCCGACCCGTCTGGCTCAGTTCCTCCCCGTCAAGGGCGTTGAGGAGCAGAAGACGACTCGGTGAGTGTTGTGGCATTGGTAACCAACGTGGCGCGACTGACCAAAAACAGATACACCGCCGTTACGACCGATCCCGATGGGTTTGCTGTCTCTGGGGTTCGTCTGCGTCAGAACATGTTCAACCCACCCCGCGCGACCGAAATCTTTGTCGTCATCACCATGTACAACGAAGACGCCAACCTCTTCTGCCGGACGCTCTACGGTGTTATGAAGAACATTGCCCACCTGTGTGGACGCAAGAACTCGCGCGTTTGGGGTCCCAACGGCTGGAAGAAGATTGTGGTCTGCATTGTCGCCGACGGTCGTAAGATTGTCAACCCTCGTGTCCTTGACTGTCTTGCTGCTCTCGGCGTCTACCAGGAGGGTAAGTACAACGTGGCTATTAGATCATCACTCACCATTAGGTGCCATGACAAACAAGGTCAAGGAGAAGCCGGTCACTGCCCACGTCTTCGAGTACACAACCAGCTTTGCCCTCGACCCCGACCTCCACTTCAAGTACCCCGACAAGGGCATCGTTCCATGCCAGATCATCTTCTGCATGAAGGAGAAGAACGTGAGTCCCAGAGGTGATGCCCTTGCTGATGGTCTAGGCGAAGAAGATCAACTCTCATCGTTGGTTCTTCAACGCATTTGGGCCTCTGCTCCAACCCAACGTCTGTATCCTTCTTGATGTTGGTACCATGCCGGCTCCCAAGTCACTCTACCACTTGTGGAAGGCCTTCGACCGTCACTCCAACGTCGGTGGCGCTTGTGGCGAGATTGCCACGTTTAAGGGTGCGAACTGGATGAGCCTGATCAACCCGCTTGGTGAGTACAGCCTGGTGTTTCGCTAGCTGACAGTGCAGTGGCCGCGCAGTGCTTCGAGTACAAGATGTCCAACATTCTCGACAAGCCCATGGAGAGTTTATTCGGCTATTGTGCTGTGTTGCCCGGTGCCTTCTCGGCCTACCGAGTGAGTGTCCACATCCTGTTCCTTACTGACCGGCGCAGTACATAGCGTTGCAGAACGACGAGTTTGGCCGCGGACCGCTCGCTTCCTACTTCGCAGGCGAGAGCATTCACAGTGGAAATGCAGACTCGTTCACGGCCAATATGTACCTCGCCGAGGACCGTGTTCTCTGCTTCGAGATTGTGTAAGTCGGCTCCTTGAATACGATGGAAATGCTGACGCGCTCAGCGCCAAGCCCAAGTATAACTGGGTGCTCAAGTACGTCAAGTCCGCTGTCGGCGAGACAGACTGCCCGGACACTATCCCCGAGTTCATCGGGCAGCGTCGTCGATGGTTAAACGGCTCGTTCTTTGCGGCGGTAAGCTACTGCTTCGCTATGCCAAGCTGACAGACAGGTCTACGCTCTCATCAACTTCCGCCAGATCTGGCGCTCCGACCACACGTTTATCCGCAAAAGCATGTTCATGCTCGAGTTCTCGTACAACGCACTCAACCTCATCTTTGGCTGGTTCTCGCTTGCGAACTTCTACATCTTCTTCGTCATTCTTACCAACGCTCTGGAGGGACCCGAGTTCAACATCAAGGGCATCAACGTGCTCAACGACATCTTGCAGTATATTTACCTCGGCACCGTCATAGCGTGCTTCATCTTCGGCATGGGTAACCGGCCTCAGGGGTGAGTCACTGGTGCTGGACTGGACTGACTGGACAGCTCGCCGCTCAAGTACAAGGTGGCGATCTACATCTTTGCTGTTTTGACATTCTAGTACGTCGGACCGGCTTTGCTCTGCTAACGCTCGCAGCATGTTGATATGCGGAGTGCTCTGTATAGTGCAGGCTGTCAAGAACATTGGTTCCCCGATCTTCTCGCGCATGGTAGTGTCGCTGTTGGCGACGTACGGTATTTTCGTCGTCTCTAGCATCCTCGCTCTCGACCCTTGGTGAGTTGACCCATTCTCGACCAACTCTGACGCCAGGCATATGATTACCTGCTTCTTGCAATACATGCTCTTCCAGCCCAGTGAGTCTCCTTTCTCGTCCTCCCCTCGGCTTCGCTCACACCAGCCTACGTCAACGTCCTTAACATCTACGCCTACGCCAACTTACACGACCTGTCATGGGGCACCAAGGGCTCGGACGCTGTCTCTGACGACCTCGGCGCCGTCAAGGGAGTCGGCAAGGATGTCGAGGTGGCCCTCGTCTCGGCACAGCACGACATCGACAGCGCGTACCAAGATGCTCTCGATAACATCCGCATCAAGAGAGCGCGCGTCGACGCCGAGGAGGTCCCGCACAAGCCCGAGGCCAAAGAGCAGAAGCAGAAGGATATCTACGCCAACTTCCGTACCAACCTGCTGCTTCTGTGGTCGCTGTCCAACGCCTTACTCGCCGGCCTCATCTTGTCGGGAGACACGTCCGCGACGTTCCAGGGCGGCGGCAACAATACGCAGGGCATCTACATGCTCGTCATATTGGGTACGTCGCTGGAAGAGAAGTGTAGCAAGGAGAGGCGCTGACAGCAGTCTTCGTCGCGGGTATGGCGGCATTCCGCTTCATCTGCTCGACACTCTACCTCATCATCCGCCTCTTTGTCGGGTGATATACATAGACTTTGGATGGACAGTGCAGACATTGCGTTGCGAGATGGTAGAATATGCAGAGGAGAGAAGTTGGATGTTGCGATTTGTTTTCGTTTGACGTCACCGTCCGTGAAAGTTAGCCGCGACCAAACGCAAATGTTGTTCTATCGTCGTGTTGTACTCCTCTCATTACCGACCATGGCGGACTCGACGGCCACAATGGCCCTAGTCGAGAATATACTCTCGACCGTGTCCGCCGAGCTCGACAGTACGCCCTCGCATTCGCTCGCAAACTCTACTGACTGCATAGGCGCGGTCGACGAATGGGCGGTGCTGGCAACCGTCGTGCGAGACTTACGACGCATCCTTTCCTCCAGCTCCCCCTCAGCTCTTCCGTCCTCCTCTGCTTCTTCTGCGGCCGACACGCGCACAATCCACACCCGCCTCAGGATGCTCCTCACCCTCGCCCGCCAACGTGTCGCCGAGACGCCCTTCCACCTCGTCACAGCCTCCACGCTGAGGCTGTATACCGACGCCTCAGTTCTGCTAGCCGTCCTGCACCTCCTCCAATCTTGTCACGAACCACCAGGGCCAGCCCAAGGCCGGGGAGTAGGGGACGGCACCAGCCGGGGAGGGCGAGGGGCGATGGGCTGGCGGCCTGTTGTGCGGTTGCTCGACCGCGCGATTATCGTCGCGGGCGCGGTCGGGCCGCAGCGGCTGGAGTGGGTACACTCCCTCATTGACGCTCTGCAGCCCGCAAGGCAGGGTGGGAATGGGAAGAGGGTGGCGGGCCTCAAGCGCCGCCGCTCGTCTAGTGACAACGGGCCAGGACTCCGGCCGGCGCCATCGCCTGATGAGCCGCACGCTCCCTCCTCTCCGCCATCCACTGCCATCTCAGCTCCTCCCGTCGCCCCGGCTGCTCCCCATCCCCCCAACGCCAGTCCATCCTTCACCCCCCTCTTCGCGCCCGCGCCAATCCCCAGCCGGGAGCACGACCCACCCCCTCTTCCCGGCGACACGCCATTCATCCTCCGCAAGTATCTCACGTCCGGCACGTCCCATCCGCCGTGGCCGGCCGTCGAGCGGTGGAAGTCGGCCGAATACCTCCTCTCCGTGACTGGGCGGGGACGCGTCGTCCCCGTCGAGGTTGGCCGCGCGTACGATGAGAGCGGGTGGACGCAGCGGATCGTTGCGTGGGAGAGCTTCTTGCGCCGGGCGGGGTGGTGTGTGCCGGCTGACGAGGGCGCTGGTGCCAGTGGCCCGGGAGTTGAGCGGCCGCGAGACGGAGGGAATGGCAGGGGTGGCGCCGGACATGATCCAGGAGCCGCAGAGGACGAGGCGGACGAGCACGACGAGGGCGAGGACGATAGCGGCACTGCCCAGCTCGAATCCGATGTCCCGCTCTATCTCGCCCAGACGTCGCTGTTCACCCAGTTCCCGGCGCTGGAGCGTGACATCGCGATGCCAGATTACGTCTGGTCCGACCCGCCGGCAGGCTACGATCCGCCGCCAGAAGTGTTCATCAACGTCTGGGTCGGGCCGGGCGGACACGAGGTCGTGAGCCCCGCGCATACGGTGCGTGTACTCCCACAGGCTACACACCTTCGCTCCCCTTTCTCAACTCATACTGACGTCCATGGGACGATTGCCATGGGGGAGAGGCCCCATGTCCCGGACTCTGCTGACACCAGGACCCGTACTTCAACTGCTACGCCCAAGTCCTCGGCTGCAAACGCGTGTGGCTTGCACCGCCCGACTCGTCGGCGCACATGTACGCCTACAGCAACGCCGCAGCTCCTCCTCCGGGCCAGGTGATGCCGACACGGACACATCGCCCCTGGCTGGCGAGTACATGACCAACACATCGCGCGTACCCCTTCTCCGACCCCGAGAGGGCGCGTTCACAGACCTGCAGCCCTCGTTCCCGGCGTTCTTCGAGCACGTCTACCCGCGCGCGATGGAGGCTGTACTCGAGCCTGGGGATCTGCTCGTCATGCCCCCGAAGTGGTGGCATGCGATGCGGGGGGAGGGGCATGAGCCGTGCTGGAGCGTATCGTTCTGGTTCTAGCCTCGCCGAACTTCGGCTTGGCAGTACCGCCTTCCGTAGTTGGGCGTTTCGGTCGCGACTGTTGACAATTGTCCACCTATGCACCGCTTGTCGCTTCCCACTACCCCCATTTCGCTTGGCTGGGTAATCCCCTCGCGTGCCCCGCGTGCCATATCTAACCTACATTCTCATACTCTAACGAACGCGACATACCCGGCCACGTCAACGGGAAAAGCTAGTAGCTACGGTTACAGGAGCGGGACAGCAGACACGCGTCTTCGCACGCCTACCGCTGCGCCTGCGGCTGGTTCCACGAGAGGAGGCTCATGTCGCCGAGCTTGCGCGGCTTGATAAGGTGGCGGATGAGGCCAGCAAGCGCAAGCGTGACGCACAGAATCGCGGCGGCGACATACGCCCAGCCGAGGAACGGCTGCTTGCCGCCGATCCACGCGACGGTCGAGATGACCACCGACTTGGTGCCGCTAAACTGCTTGACGGGGTAGTTCATGTTGACGAGGATCTCGTACGTGCCGGCAGTCATCACGTCGTTGTCGTTGCGCATCCACAGCTTGCGGAAGGTCGGGAGGGCAGCGATGCGCATCCAGATCTGGAAGTGCTCGTTCTCCTCGAGGTTGGGCAGGTTCTCATCCGTGTACCCGTCGGGGTAGCGCTCCACCCAGTTCGGCGGGGGGAGGAGGCCGGACGCACCCACGCCCTCGGGCGTCCATGGCTTGTCGACGTACTGCTTGGCGATGCCGTGCCATGCGATGTTCTTCTCGGTGAAGCTGTAGGCCGCGTTCTGCTCGCCGTCTGGATGTGAGCGGTGTACTTTCGCGTGGGGAAGGACTCACTCTGCGCATTCAGGAGGGTCAGGTCGGTGCCGAAGGTGTCGTTGAAGAACGAGTTGGCGATCAGGCCACAGGGGTAGTATGGCTTGCCGTCTTTTGAGGTGATGGGCTTGCAGTTGCCGCCGTCAAGG
Source organism: Cutaneotrichosporon dermatis (assembly GCA_020011015.1). Classification (NCBI taxonomy): domain Eukaryota; kingdom Fungi; phylum Basidiomycota; class Tremellomycetes; order Trichosporonales; family Trichosporonaceae; genus Cutaneotrichosporon; species Cutaneotrichosporon dermatis. Next base: position 6,054,066 of record JAIGNX010000001.1, on the reverse strand, counting down.
TCGGAACTAGGGGTTAGTAGATGGTCCAAAAGGGGCTCTATCGTGAACAGACGTACGCTGTGCGCCTCTCGCCGAGAAGCTGGTCGGAGTCGAAGCTCTGCACGTAGCGGCGGTGGTTCTGGTAGCTGCTGTCAGCTGATGTCAGTCAGCACGACGCACTAGTTCGTGAGCTTGTAGTACATGAACACGCCGGGTCCTGAACGTCAGTCCTTGTCACAGCATCATAACCCACCGAGGTCATAGGGGACGACAAACTGGATCCTGCACTGAGCACGCTCCCCGACGGGGCGCGTCGAGTCGTTCGTGAAAGACCATTTTGGCGCCATGATGCTGCTCTTCGACACATCCGAGCCCGTCTTGAGCTCGTCTTCGGCGTCAGCACCGCTTTCTTCTTGGCATCTCTTCCTACGCCACGTTATCCATCACCGCGACCTCCATTGCCAGTCGCGCCTTCACCGTTCCACCTCCACAACCCGCACAACGCGTCGCGACTCACAGTCGAACTTGTCCGAGGGCATGTCGTTCCACGACCCGTCGTTCGGTTGCGCATCGCACTCGGTATAGTCAAGGGTGAAGTTGGTGACCTTGCCACTTCCCCAGATGATAAGGGCGCCGATGGGTGCGAAGATGAGCCCAATAATGAAGAGGGTCGGCAGAACAGCCTTGGGCGTCAAGATCGGCTGCCATGCCTTGAGACGTTGTTGCTTGAACGCGGTGTCTGCAGTCAGCACATCGGCTTCGCGATGACGTCGAGAGAAGTACCTAGCAGCTGCGGGGTGCTAGGTGACAGCCTCTTTCGCGTCGCGACGCACTCGCTGGGCGCTTGCTCCATTTGACCTTCTCCTTGGGCGCGCCCGAGCCGGCGGCGGCGGCAGCGTCGTCGGCCACGTCCTTGTTCTTCCTCTTGAAGAGACCCATGGTGTGGTCGGAAGGGTGGTTGGATGGATGAATGGAGCGAACTGGGATTCACAGAATGTAAACGAGACGTGGTTGAAGCGAGATCGAGGCCGATGGCGATGAACGTCTTGACCAAGCTTACATAGTCTACGCGTGCCCCGGCCGCCGCCCAGCCATTCCGCCTAAGCCTCGCCCAGAGTCTCACCCAGCCTCACCCAGGGTACCAACACTCCCGCCCAGTGGCAATATTACCAAGGAGACACGTGCGCCTACATAACAATTTCCAGGCCTAATAACCCACGACCTCCACCTCCACCCAAGTTTTCGGTCAAGCAATCGATAACAATACATCACCAAGGGTACTACGGAGCTTCATCCACAACCCAGCTCACTAACAACATGCCCAAAGCAACAAAGAGGAAGAAGGAGAAGGAGGCTGACTTCAAGGTATGTCCTGTGTCTTAACTAGGCTGACATCAGAAAGCCAAGCTCAAGCTCGGCAAGGGCAAGAAGGCTGCATCAAACGCAACAGACACATCGTTCAAGGCGCGATGTAAGCCGAGAATCTTGAGCAACGACTAATCCCAGCCATCGCTCTTCCCTCGCAGAAGCAGCTCACCCGAGCACTCGCTGGCCCGACTCCCGACGACGAGGATGCCGTGGTGTCCTCAGCCGTGCCGACCACACCGGCCGGCTTGACGATCGACGATGTGCTCGTGCAGCTCCGCCACGTGAACGCCGGTGTGCGCCGCGAGGCTGTCAACCATCTCAAGGACGTTCTGAATGCAGGAGTCGCGCTCGGCGTCCCCATGGGCGAGCGGCACGGAGAGGTGGCCAAGGTCGTGCGCGGCATTGGCGGCCTCATCTCGGACGAGGTGCGTACACCCTCACTCAGCTCTTGGGCGTGACTGACAGGCAGGATGGCGCAGTGCGCAAGGCCCTGCACGACTTTACGGGATGGTATCTTTCCCGACTACCTGTTGTCGCGTTGTCGCCATATCTGCCAATGTTGACGCTGCAAATCGCGTCTGGCCTCTCGCACATCTTCCCTGCTATCCGGCTCGACACATGCCGCATCGTGCTCCTCCTGCTCGAGCAGCACGCCGACGGGCTGATCGGCACATGGCCCTCCCGGCCACCAAGCACCAACACGCTGGTGGGCAGCTCGACCGTCTTCGACGGGCTGCGGCTGGCTGCGGGGCTGGGCGAGGAGAAGGGTAACGCGGGGTACAGGCTGAGTGGGGCCAACAAGCTCGTCATCCTCCGTACATTGAGGACATTCGTTTCGCGCGCGCTCGAGCGCGACTCTGACTCTAAGTCAAACAAGGCCGTGCTGGGGCAGTGGACACTGCACGACCTCGACGTCCTGCCTGCGGACGAGCAGTTCTCGCTCGGCGTCTACGACTGGGCCCTGGAATGGCGTGACCCGCTGCGCGCCGATGCGAGCGGGGAGGGCGCCGGCGCCGAGCTCGAATCGACATATACCGCCCTCCATTCCCTCCTCCTCAGCACGTTCATGGAGGCCGCTCCTACCGCTTTCGCGCCCTCAGGCTCAAGCGACGAGACCGCGCTCAGCCTGTGTGCAGAGTGTGCCGAGCTCGTGCGCCTCTTCGCCCACGCGCTCTTGACCGAATTCGGCCCGCCCGAGCCAGCCGTCCGCTCGATGTTCGGCGACTTCCTCAAGCGCATGACGGGATGGTTCCCCTTCGACAAGCGGCCGGCCTCGCCGGCCGCGGACACGCTCTTCGCTCTCTCGCTCAACTATGCACGTCTGGCCACGCTCCTCGCCCCGCCCGCGCCCAAGGTTGTCCCGAAGCGGGAGGGGTGGCGCGCGCGTGTCCGCGCCATCGAAGCCGCATGGGCATCCATGCGGAGCAGCGGGACTACAACGGAGCGCAGTGGGAAAGGCAAGGAGGGTGGGCGGAAAGCCAACGACGCGGCGCTCGCCGCTGCCGCCGACTGGGTCGTCGATGCGCTCACGCCGTCGACGGACGCGCTCGCCCCCCAGCTCCCGGCACAGTCGTACGCCGACCTCCTCCCCGTTGTGTGGAGCCTGCTCCTCCTCCCTCCTGACGGCGAGACGAGCATGCTCGAGGCCCTCGTCTCTGCAACACTCAAGCAGGGCGGGGCCGCCGCGAAGCGGCGCGCATCGGACGCTCTCCTCATGCGTGTAGTTAGGACACACGAGGACGCATTCGCCACTGAACCCCTCTTCGTCCCCCTCTCGTCGTCGGCCCGTGCACTCATCGCGCAGTGGATCGGCTCCATACCCCGCACCCTCTGGGAACTGGGGTCTAGGGATGCCCCGGCTAGTGCGGCGCTGTTGAACTTCCTGCTCGAGGTCAGCCCGAGCCGACGCCGATTTGAGGCGCCGTACTCGCTTGTCGCTATCGACGCTGCGCTCGCGGGCAAGCTTGCGCCATTCTTCCATCTCGTGCACCCGAGCCGTGGCGCGGTGGAGGGGCCATGGGCGCAGTTGCCTGAGCAGGAGCAGAGGTTGGCGCTCGATGTCGCCCGTGTCTGGGTGCAGGAGGATGCCAGTGGACGACTGGAGAGCGCTGTGGGGCGCGCAGTGGGTTCTCAGAACGCGCCTAGTTGGGCGCGTGCATACTGGGAGCGGGCATAGGCTGCGAAGTAGACGAGATCTAAGCACAGGACAGGAGGCAGGACGGAGAGCACAGCACATCATCATCCGCAATACCAAGCATAGGACTCTATTATGCATACTGTACAACATGTCAATCACACAAACAGCCTGCGCGCGATACTGCGCGCACCGAGCTCGCCCTCGCCATTAGGCGACGCGACCTTGCGCTTCGCAGCCGCGTCCGCGGCGGTTGGGCCCATGTCCTGCGGGTTGAGCTCGCGAGGGCGCAGCTCGGCGAGTGGTTTGGGCAGAAGAATAGGCGGGGTGGGGCGCGGGGGAGAGGTGAAGAAGCGGTGGTGCAGGGCCGCCTTGGCTGAGATGCGCTGGAGGGGGTCGTACTTGAGCGTCTCGCGGACGAGGTCCTGCCCGTCCCGGCCGAGTGAGCCCACCATGTTCCACCACGGGTTCTTGGGGAAGAACTGCAGCTCGGCGTAGTCGGGCAGTGCGGTGTGGCCCTAGGCGTCAGCGCGAGTGGGACTTGGGCAGCACGAGGAAGTGCACAGGGGAGGTTGGGGCATGTGAGGAGGGAGAAAGAATTGACCAAGCAAGGGCGCATCGAATTGTGGTGATACTCACAGGCCAGTCCTGCTCGGTCGGCGTGCCCATCGCATGGAACGTCTTCTTCAGCTGGTCCAAGTCGCTCTCGCCCGCGAGGAATGGCACGCGTAGCACGAGCTCGACCATGATCGTCCCCATGGACCAGATATCCACCGCCGTCGAGTAGTGCCGGGCGCCCCACAGCAGCTCTGGCGGGCGATACCACCTGTCGTCAGCCACACCCTTCACGCGGTGGTGTGAGAAGAGCTCGACACCCACCTGGTGATCACTTGGCAGGTCATGCGGGACCCGGCGTCGCCGAACTCGCGGGCGAGACCGAAATCGGCAATCTTGAGCTCGCCGGTGGAGGCTATGAGCAAGTTGTTGGGCTTGAGATCCTGCCATTAGCACGGTTCTGGTAGTGAACATGGAGGGAAGAAAGGCGGAGGAGGGGGGCGAGGAGAGTAGCGGCGGGGAAAGGAAAGGAGTTGGACGAGGAAGTAGCGGTGATGCACGACTCACGCGATGCAGGACGCCATGCCGGTGGATATACTCGAGGCCGCGGAACCCCATCGCCATCCAGCTCTTGATGTCGGCCGGCTGGAAGATGAGCGTCTTGTCGCGGATGACCGCCTCGAGGTCGGTATCGAGGAACTCGAGGACGAGGTTGACGTTTTGTTTGACAGAGAAGACGTCCAGAAGCTGCGGCGAGGTTAGCGCGCGTCCAGCGACAAAAGAGGCGAAGACGAAGGGCACATAAGGGCGTCGCTGAGACTGGCCCGCGCGTACTCACGCCAATGATGTTCGGATGGTGCAGCTCCTGCAGGAACTTGACCTCGCGGAGCGCGGTCATGTCCAGCCCGTCCTTCATCTCGCCGACCTTGATCTTCTTGATGGCCACTGCCATTAGCCACACGCATGCCCCGAGCTCTCATTCGCCCTCGTTTGGAGACACTCAAGACACTCACCCTTGCGTCCAGTCGCCTTCTCGGTACCTTCCGTCAGCCTCGGTCGCGACTCCATAGCTCCGCGACACACCTTTGTACACATTGGCGAAGGTACCTTCACCGATCTTGACGCCCTTCTCCCATCGCTCGGCGCGAGTCTGGTTCTCATGGGCCGCGAGATCCATCGTGCGTTGCGTGCGGGACGAGGACGAGGACGAGCCGTGAGAAGGGAAGGGATGTGACGCGGTGAGTTCGAGTTGGTAACCTGTTGCAGGCACAGGTTGACCTCCACCAGGCCGCGGCTAATATTCTGAACCCGAACAATTCATGACACTCTGCCCCACTCCGAGTACGCCCAGCAAACTCCATACATCCATAGTCTAGACAACCTTTGGTTCACTTGCGCAACAACACGGCGAGGACAAATACCAACATGGCCAGAATGAGCATCACCAACGTCGACGGCACTGGTGTCAGTCGAAGCTCTCGGGGTCACCATAGCCGTCATGCACTCACCACTAGCGCCAAAGCTGGACGGCACAATAACGGTGCGGATAGTGTTGTCGGCGCTGGCAGACACGAGCATCGTCGCGGAAGGGTTAAACTTGAGTGCCGTGGGCGGGAATGAGTGTGCTTGCAGAATCTTAAGCAGAGGCGCCAAAGTGTGCGCGTCCAGCATCCCGATGGACAAATCCGAGCTTCCAAACGACACCAGCCGCCCGTTGGGGCTGATGTCAAACACCGTGATGGGCTTGTTTGCCACTTCGCGTTTGTTGGCGAGCTGCCACGTCATGGGTGGTGCGGCGACGGGGTCGGCCTTCTCGTCCTCCACCTCCTTCTCGCTCTCCTTCTGTTCTGCCTTTTCGCCCGCCGAGGCTGCTGCCTCGTACTTCGCAATGTACGCTTTGCGGGTCTTCTTCCGAGCCTCCCGCCGCGGCGGAGCCGTCGAATTGAGGGCTGCAAGGATAGCAGGGCGGGCTGGCGACTCGGGAGCGAAGCGAACAGCACGGAAGGCAACAGGCCCATCGTCGATGTTGGGCACCGTGATGGCCTGAACGAGGTTGAGCTTGCCGCCGGCGAACGCGTAGATATTCAACTTCGTTTGTGTGGCGATCGAGAGCTGGAGGGAGTTAGCGCCGTCGCGTCCCAGCCCTCACCCATGTGCCCTGGGGACCTCCCCAGTCGAGGTCGACCAAATCGCCACCCTCTACAGCGAAGGGGGGGACAACGACCTCAAGCGCCGGGAAGGTGAGGATCGCGACTTGGTTATCTGTCGTGCCCGTGGCCACGAACGATGCCAAGGCGCCTTCGCTCGGCACTGATATTGCAGTCAATTTCTGTCGTTAGCGAGCGCTACAGCCAGATGTCGCCCACCTGATATGGGTAGTCATCAGACCACTTGGCATTGATCGTGTTCTGCGAACGGACAAAGGCGAGTCTGTGCGGTTAGGTAGTGCTCCTCGGAATTTGGACAAAGCCGACGTAACGCAGAGCAGTCCCCCACTATGTACTCACTTGTTCTCCGCATAAGAGAAGACGCGGCATTGTTCGTTCAAGCCGCGCTCCACAGACATCTGCGACGCGTTGATACCAGTGACGATTTGCGACGACTGTGGTCAGCGCACGCGACAGTGAAACAGGCCGTCCAGACGTACTGCGCGATCCAGAGCCATGGTCATTGGCGCATCCTCCTCGTTGCTCAACGACAGCTCGAACACCTGCTTGACATCCCGTCCATCCTTAGATACATTGCACAATTTCTGCTTGTCAGTACTCCTCAAATGGTTGGAAGAGAGATGGAGGTCTCCCGCATCGACCATGACCGAGGTCGACGCGTGAGAGTGACGCGTCGTGAGCGCGTACCCACCAACTTGTTCCCAATGCCGCTCTTCGTCGCTCCCCCGCCCCCACCTAAAAGGAGTGTGTGGTCATCCGTCCATTCAAGGCAATAGACGGGAAATGATTTGGTCGGATGCGGGTAATGTTGCGTCCTAGTCATCTGGTCAGTCGAGTTCAAAGAGTGCAGAGCGTCGTGTTGGGTTCCCGATCTGTGGCAACCTCCCAATCAGCCAGGCGATTCCCGTAATCGATGACGATTACGGTTAACGTGTTGGTGCGGTTTTGCTTCCGTCTGAATCCACGCGTTATCCATGTGGACGTGGCGGACAAGGAACTCCGTGTCCGGGTGAGTCACCCCTCACGTGGACCCACGGTTGTTGACGGCCCGGCAATCCCTACAGATCAGCATGCCAGAACCCGGCGGACCCTGGCGGATGTGACGATGGGTACGTACGAGACGGCACGACGCGGACTTTGGCAGCAGCGGGGCTGTCGACGAAGAGGCGGTGCTTGAAAGGGAAGAGAACCAGGTAAACAGGCTGTCGGCCAAGCTGCTCGACACGAGACATGACGGACCGTCAACAACCAGTACAGCAAGCACTCGCCGGATCACCCGTCCCGTGGAGGATCGTTCGATTGATTTGCCAGCCAGGAGACAAGAGACTGCCCAAGCCGCCCAAGTCACGCTCTGCGATCCGATGACGAGTCGAGGGGCGCGGCTCGGGATTCGGGTTGGATGGACGGATGGATCCGTCGTCTTGGGCCGAAACGGTGATCAACACGACCCTCACCGGAGTTCTGGCGTCTAGGGCTTTTCTCCAGTGCGTGACTTCTCGAGGGACAGGACTCGTGCAGCTCCTGCAGCTGCGGCATGCAATGTAGGCCCAGATAAGTAATCGCCTTTCCTGTGCCGCGTCCCGAGGAATCACGTACGCACGTCTGTGGCGGGGCCAAATTGGCGAATGTTGACGCCATTTGCCTGGGGGAGGACCTGCAGTGAGATCTGTAAGAAAACGGGCCGGCAAAACCGTCGACATCTTGGTTGTTATACATTTCAAGAGACGGTGAGAAGCTACAGCGGAAAGCAGCCTCGTTTACGCAGAGGTTATGGACCTGGTATTATCAATGTATGGACAGGCTATTTAGCATTGTTCGATATGTGGTGGTATGTTATGAGGTGTGGGGCGTATGGTGGGAGGTCGAAAATTGTCGCTACCTCCGTACGTCTCGATGCTGCGGCTGCACATGCGGAGAGGTTGGCCACGGCTGATGGCTGCGCAAGCCCGGAGTGACAGAAGGCAAAGGCTCATGCTCGCGTCCCGACGAATGTGGACCACCGCCGCTAGAGGCAAACGCCGGCCGCGAAGGGGACAACCGCAGAGGCGGGAGCTGGATACCAGTGCCACGGGGAGTGTAACCCCCGCTGACTGAGCCTGCACTCTCTTGACGATCCAATGGTGGGCGCGGCGGTACCGGAACACTGCCATAGTGGAGCGAGTAGGACATAGGAGGTGATCGTGGTGATTGTTGTGGGTTCGGTGAAACATGCGGATATGGTGGGACGGAATGGGACGTCCGTCCAGAGTACGGCGCTGGCATCGGGCCATGAGCAGTTTGCGGATGTTGCGATTGCTGCAGATTGATCAGAACATGATCATCACACACAGAGTTGTATCCGAGGACGTGTTCAGCAAACTCACGCGAGGATCGTCATATGGTGGTTCGTAGCGACCACTTCGACGCAAGCTCTGCTCCCACTCGACCCATTTTGCGATCGTTTCCTTGAGTGCCATATTTTCCTCTTGCAACCATTTGGTCTCATCTTGCAGACGCCGGTTCGCCGCTTCGACTCCGCTCAAGCGCAGACTTTCGTCGCTCGTACTCGCGAGACGGGGACCACTGCCACCTTTCCGCTCGCTGTACGTCACAGAACTGCCAGTCCCTGAGCGACGCTGCTTTGAAGATGATGTCTCCCATGATGCTTCTGCCTCCCGTTTGAAAGTTCTGTCCACTGCTTCGACGCGCTCCAGCAGTTCGTCTCGCTCTTGTTCGAGGACGCGGACTCGCTCTTCGAGGCTATCTTGGTAGCCCTTTTTGCGGTTGCGGAATCGTTGAGCTGCGAGGCGGTTGGCCTCTCGTCGACGGAGAAGCATGGACTTTTCCGGCATGCGGCTTGTCGTTCTTGTTCCGCTTCCACTGCTTCCCCCTGCGTTCGCTTCACCCTCCTCCTCCCAGCTCCCTCTTGCTGAAGTCGATGCCGACGACGCTGCGGCGGCCGAGGTTTGTGGACCGGGAGGACCGGCAGCCAAAGGGGGCTGTCCACGAGTGTACGGAGGTGGTTCATGTCGAGGAGAATTACCTCTTTCGCGCGTGTCTTCGTCTCTGGTGGAATATTGTTTGGTTCGGCGGCGTGAAGATGGCGAGCCAACCGGGGACATGGTCATCGCCGATGACGAAGGCGAGGTTACGATGGGACGGGGCGACGATCGCCGCGGCGCGGTCGTCATCCACTGTGGGTCGTCTTCTGGTGTCTGAAGGGGGCTCGCCATGCTCTCTTGACAACAGATAGTGAGCGCGCAGTAGTGACCGCTTTGTTACGTATGGGTGTGTGGCGTTTGTGGTGACGTGTGGTGTGGCTTGCGAGTAAGGGCGTAGGAATGTGGTTTCGAATGGAGGGCCCGTGGGTGTGGGGACGAGTGCAATTGTTTGTGTATAGTGAACTGGCGACGATGAATGATCGAGGGAAAGAGAGGAGGCTGAGAGAGAGTGTGAAGCTAGAACCGTAGGCTTTGACCGGACTGTCTCTCCATGGTCACGCTGATGCGATATCGATAGGCTATGAGTTTCGGGCCAGGCGGTGGGCGTAGGGCGCTTAGTCGACGTTTGGTGGCCGGCACCGTCTCATGTACTATCGCTAGCGTAAAGGAAGTGGAAGGCTTGCGTTCCAGTGTAGGCTGGCCAGATGGTGCGTTCTGGAAGAGTGAATTCGTGTGGGCAGTGGGAGATGACTGTAGATGCCCAATGATTGATTGACTGTGATTGACCACAACAAGCCGGCCGGCCCGCGCAGGGTATATCGTATGATGTGACGCGTGTGTATTCTATCAGAAGGCGAAACGCACGCGACTGCGCAGATCCTAGTCGAAACCGAACTGATGGAAGCGCGCGTGCCGGTGACTCTCTGAGACTGTCGCCGTAAAGGATTTTGGCTGAGGGAAGCGAGGGGTCGAAGGGCCAGAAATGAATAGCAGGGGAGGGTAGGAAATTGTAGGGGGGGAGCGAAGCGAAGTTGGAGAAGAAGGGATGCCGTGCCGTACTAGACGAGAATATAATATTACCAACTGTATGAGTGAGAGGACTGATGTACGAGTGTGGTGAAAGAAAGAATGTTTGTGAGTTTGGGTTGGGAGAGGAGTGACGAGGGGGTTAGGAATGGACGAGCTTGTAGAACCAGTAGGTTTACCGGACTTTAGCAAAGGAGCGCCTAGGTGAACAGTTACAAGGAGTGACTAGTCCGTCGGTGCCGGCATGGATTCCAGCAAACGATGACGAGACGAGGCTTGCTACAAACTACCCATGATGCCCAGAAAGCCACTCAACCTAAGGTCGAGGCAAGACAATTGACGAAAATGTTCCGGAAAGCTAAGGCACATGGCCTTACCCCCTCCCTGTCACCTTCTGTCATCATGCCTTAGCTATCCACTTGCCCTTGTCCTTGTTCTCGGCCCCTGGCCAACTCTTTTTGCCCCATAACCTTCACGCCTCTCTTCTCCAGGCCCCAGAGCCCTTGCTTCATCTTGCCTTGGCCTTGCCCTCGTGCCCTCGCGCCTGCCAGATGGCTCCTCGTGGTACTCGTTGACCCCAGGGCCTCTTCAACAGCTCAAACGTAACTGAATCGTGCCCAACCGTCCCCCAGCCGAGTTGCCCTGGAGAAGTACGGCCCACGCCCGACCAGCACTTCTGCTCCCTTGCCTAGCCGGACATCAAGCTCTCGCCCCAACTTGTGCTCGGACAATCCAACCTATCCTTACTCCAGGCTTCTGGCTCGCGGGATGTCTTGATGCATCCGGGAAGGGCTGCAAGGGGTAAACTGCCTCTTACTCGACTCCTGTAGCCTGGTCCATCCATTCCCATCCAATCAACCAGTTTAAAGCCTGCAGCCCACGCCATGCCTGAACGCCTAGATGACTTACTCCAACGAGACGCTGAAACATCATTGGAGTTTTGCTATCGGATTGCGCACTCGCTTCTCGACGGACTGGACAATTTGGACGCCGTCGACCAATACGCCGGCGAGGTTGAACGGCGTTTTGCTCCCAGCGAGCATATCCCAGTTTAACAGATGCTGCAAAGTGGGCTACGGTATATGAACGGAGCTCGGCTCCACGACTTTGGCGCTTGCACATTGCGGCGTTTGGTCCGACCGGGCTAGCTGCCGGCTCTCGCTTAGATTTTCCATCTCCGTTTTCCTGTTTGATGTAGCATTCCTCGGGCAAAAGCTCGGTGGAACACATCGGTGAAAAGGGTGGCTTGCCCGAACGACGAGCGAGAAAATGTGCCGTGAACGCTGCTGCAACGTCACCAGGGTAAGTCGCCGTTGGGCCAATGCCAAGCATCAGTTGTACGAGCATGCAAACTATCCCCAGTCTCTGATATTGCCGTCCTCGGGCGGCCCTAGCCACGCTGGCTAGGCTTACCTATGGTAAATGCGAAGGCTCAGGATGCCATAAGCTTCTTGCATTACGCAGATCAACGCCGCCCTTGTGATAATGACGCCACGCCTCCCCACTCTTCCCCACTCTCGAGATCTCGACGTTGCATCCCGCCGGTCGGCCTCCGACCGGACTGCTGTTATGGCGACGAGGGAGCAACGGCATCTCCTCCAAGCGCGGAGTCACAGCGGCCACACAACGCCGTCTCTGCAGGGGCAGTGTAGAGCCAGCATCGTGGGCATTGGTGGGCGGGAGCGGGACCCAGAGTAATGGATGTCGTCCCTCGCTCTGCGGCGTCGTCAGCATCTGTTTCGCCGGAAAGTATCCTCACCTGTCTCAGATTTGGAGGTCACACTCCACGAGGTCGACGATGGGGTCGTAAACTCCACAGAAGACACTCCCAAGATTGTCGGAAGAAGTGGTGCTACTCAATTAGTGCTGGCGACAACGCTCGTAGTGGTGAGAACGTAGACTTACCGTTTTCGCGTAAGATGGTTTGCAGCTCCCCGCTGGTGGGCGCTAGGTAAACGGCTGTCTCTGTTGGAACTCGGACGTGCCTGATAGGCAAGGGCATCAGCATGACGTTTGGTGACGAGAGCACGTGCTCCCGCTTGGGGTAAAGAGATCTCACTTGTCTTTCCGTGCGCCCTCAAGCATACCGAGGACCACATTTCGGATCTCGAGGAGAGCACTCATCTCGTCCGCGGCTTCCCTGTCGATCCATGCATCCTGAAGGGGTATCAGTCACACAGAAGTTCTGGATCGACGTACGTTTTCTTTCCAATGTTCCAGGAACACCGAGGACTTGCGATGGGGGGATCCAGTAGCCTCATAGACTTCTTCGGCGAGATGTGGCACGATGGGGGCGATAATCTTCAGCATAGCGTCCAAGATCTGGGCTACGTTAGTGGCTTCTTTTCACCTCGGTGAACCGAGTTTCGCCTTACGTGGTTCAGTGTGGCGATGATGGCCTGTCGCCGGGAACCATTTACAGGGTCACAGTACAGAGCGTCCTTGGCGACGTCGAAGTAGAAGGACGACAGAGTCGACGACGCGAAAGTAGCAACACCCTGGAGGACTGAAACAGTCAGTGACGCGAACAAGGGCCAGATACTCGGATAATTGTGTCACTCACCCTTATTGAAGGTAAACTCTTCGTAGCCCTCCTGCGCGGTCCGTTGCAGCATGCTTAGCTCGTGGAGGACGTAGCGCTCAACCTGTTTACCGTTAGAGATCTGGAACATGCGATGAGACTAACCAATGTCAGCTCGGCCTCCTTCAATGGAAGGGGGTTGGCGTTCGTTACGTTGGCAAGCATGAAACGAAGGGTGCTCCTGAGCTTGCGCAGCAATTCGGCGGCATGCGTAATGCTCGAAGGTCCGATCGAGGCGTCGCGGGTATAGTCTGTTCCAGCTGCCCACACGCGAAGAGTATCAGAGCCGTGGGCGGCGCTGCTCTGGTTGGATCAGCCCTGTGTCCAGTGGGACTCATCGCCGTATACGGGCTACGCACCTTCTTCCCGTTCACGACGTCCATCGGGGAAATGCCGTTGCCAAGTGACTTGCTCATTTGTTTCCCTTCTCGTCGTAGTAAATCCATGGGTATAATTGCGGTAGGGGCCATGGCTTGTGGCCGTCCTTCTCCAGGGCAGCAGCGGATCAGAATAGACGACTGGAACCAGCCGCGTGCTGGTCGAGCCCTCCAGATAAACATCCGCCAAGGGCTCGGAAGCAGGTCGGAGGTTGGCATCCGCGATCAAGGACCATGAGTGCCACTGTCGAACCAAACATCAAGTGTGTCGAAACCCCTGGTCAAAGCCTCTCCCTTGTGGCTCGGGGAACAAAGTCCTCGTCTGGGCCAGACCACCAAGTCAATGCCTTCTCCTGCAGCACAGCAATAATGTGGTCCAGGGACTCGACGGTGAGCAAAGGCTCGCCCTGCGCGTTGAAGAGAGCTGGAATAGGGACTCCCCAGCTACGTTGCCGCGAGATGCACCACTCGGAGCGGGAGAGAACAGTCGCGGAGAGACGGTTACGGCCTGGAATGAGATTACGAGCGTGACAACCAGCCACTCACCGTTTGCAGGGACAAAATTAATATTCTCAATCGCCTCTACTGCAGATGGCTTGAGCGTGCCAACATCCGCAAACCATTGTGGCGTTGCCCGAACAATGATGGGTTTCTTGGTACGCCAGTCGATAGGGTACCGGTGCTCGATCTTCTCCTCCGCAAGCAGAACGCCAGCAGATTTGAGCTGCTCGATCATCAACTTGGAACCGCTCCCAAGACGAATTTTCCAACAAGGGCAGAGAAAGCTTCTTGCCAGACCACTTGACGATCTCGTCCGTGAAGCAGCCGCATCATCAACTGGGCAACGCAAGTCGTCCATTGGGATTTTTGAGCCAAGAACGCGTCGTAATCATCATGGCCGTGAGCAGGAGCAGAGTGAACCAAGCCAGTCCGGACTCGAGTGACATAGTCGGCGGGGAAAAGCGCAGGTCGCGTCGACGAGTCTCCAGTGTGGAAAAGGTTGCTGTACTTGGTGCCAACAAGCTCTTTACCTGAAGATGTGAGCACTCGACCTCCTCGTCTGCATAACCAGAAAGGCGATCAATAACCTGGAGCTTTCCAATGCGCTCCTGCAATGACTCCAACAGCTCTCGCAGCCACGAGTAGTCGATTCGACTCATCCAATACCACGGCGTACACGATGTCGTTGTGCACTGAAACACCCTACTGTTAGCTGATTACGTTCGAGTCGATCAGCATCACACAGCCTCTCTCACCATGTTCGCCGGAAGAGTCCAAGGCGTGGTCGTCCAATAGCAAGGTTCAGCTTGGCGCCAGGACTCGCCTGCTTGCCCTTCTGATAAGCCTCAAGCAGACGTGGAGTCATGTCCTCCTCCGCCACAGGGAAGGCGACGTAGACAGAGTTGGACTTGAGATCAGTGTACTCGAGCTCCGCCTCTGCGAGCGCCGTCCGGGACGACGGAGTAGTACGTGGCCGAAGATGGTGGCTAATGAACCCTGGGAGTCAGTTGTTGTCACACCCCAACAGCATACCCTTGGAAACCATCATCTGCAGCATCTTGAGCTGGCGCATCTCGTACCCGTGGTCTGGCGTCAGTGGGTCCCGCAGTCATATCTTACCCAGTGTACGGTACACGCCCTCGGGGTTGTCCCAGTCGGCCATGACTCCCAGCTGCTTCATCTCCGACTTCTGGACGTTGATGGCTTCCAGGGCGAACTTGCGAGCCTCCTGTCGCACGCTGACCGGGTCGAGGGACGTGTGGGACTTCTGGACGAGGTCAGCGACAGTAACTTTCGATGAAACTCACTCCGAGAGCGGCCAGCGCCTTGTGCTCAATGGGAAGTCCGTGGCAGTCCCAGCCGGGGATGTAGCTGTATGGTCAGGATGGCACACCTCTCCGACTTACTGGACCTTGCGTCCCCGGATGACGTTGTAGCGGTTGATCATGTCCTTGAGAATCTTGTTCAAGGCATGTCCTGAGATGTTAATTGTCTCCCATTGTGCCCTCACCCACCCATATGGAGGTTACCGTTGGCGTACGGCGGGCCATCATGAAGGACGAACACAGGGCCGTCGTTCTCTGCGAACTGGGAGCACGTCAGCATGTCCACCAGCTACCCCCCAGGTCGACTCACCTGCTTCCTGTAGAGCTCATCGGTGGTCCTCGCGCGGAACTTCGCCTCTGTAGCCGGCGCGTTCTTCGCCCGCAGCGGCATGTCCGTCTTAGGCAGCAGGAGCGTCGCCGAGTATTTCTTGCGCAGATCCTGGTCGCTGCTCTTGCTCGCTTCCACGCTGGCATACCGGATCCCGAGGTGGCGGCATGTCGGGATGCTCCCCAGTGCGCGTCCTGGAACGCGTCCCAGCGACTGGGAGAGGATCCTGCTCATCGCGTCGTGTGGTGGTATAAGTCATCGTCTCGAAAGAAAGTCGGACCGACATTGACCGTCGAAGTGGAGGTTCCTGTGCACCCGTGGGAAAGTTGACCGTGGGAGACTGGGGCCTGAGTGTAATGTTGTTGAACGCGTCCAGTCACCTGTAGTACCTCCACCTTGCCACTCATCGTTCGCGTTCTACACTCGTTGTCTTCATTTGCGTACAATTCTGGACAACGAGATCATGCCACGATGGACGACAAGCGAGGATCCAGCAAGCGGAGTGAGTCGTCTTTACCGTCTCTCAAGTATTGGCTGACGTCCTAGAGCGACCCCGCCAAACAGATGACGTCAAGCCACCACTGAAGGCGTCGCGAGCATCTCCTCGTGAGCACCCCTGCCGCCAACGATTACTGACCACAGCCCCCAAAGACGACTTTGACCTTGATGCTGTCGACGATGCGAAGCAGTACAAAAACGACCAAGAACTCGAGATGGCGCGTCAGAAAGTCCGGGACGAGAACAAGAGACGCAAGCTTAAGGGCCTCAAGCCGCTCAAGCTGCCGCAGAAGCCCAAAGGAGGGAGTGCCCGGCCCAGCCGACCGCGTGATTCCAGGTCGGCTTCTGACGAGTCGGAGGACGATGGTGATAGCCTGAAGTCGGGCGACGACCTTCTGAAGCATACGACGGATCCACGGGAGCTTCGTTATGAAGGCCGTAAGCTACAACAGGAAGGACGTCAGCTGACCGGCAGAGGTTGTCCTTGGTTTCAATCCACTGGAAGAGCTTGCCAGTATGTCAAGCGTCAAACGTATCTTGGACGTTGAGCTAACCTGTAGATCTCGAGCCGGGCGAGGAAATCGATGAGGCGGCGATCAAACTGCGCCTCGCCGAAGGTCGTGCACGCGATCAGCGACCTCGCCATGTCCGATTGCGAGGTGCCGCACCGGTGGCTCTCGGAAACGGTATCTTGACATGGGCCAAGTCCGGAAGTGGGACAACTTCTCATGCGGCGACTTCCTCTCGCGTCAAACTGGAAGTGAGAGTGAAGCAAGAGGACGTCAAACCTTCCGTATCTCAAGACGTCAAGCCGACCATATCTCCAGACGTCAAACCATTCATACCTCCAGACGTCAAACCGTCTATACCTCCAGACGTCAAGCCGTCCATACCCCCGGACGCCAAGCCAGTCATCGTGGCGGAAACCAGCTCAGCCGTCCATGACAAGTCCGAACCTCTGGAGCCATCGCAAGACGTCAAGCCCACGCTGTCTGATCTGATCGCTGCCACGTCTGGCCAAGGCGCGGATGTGGAGGACATGGAGGAAGATGAGGAGGAGGACTACGGGGAAGACGATGTCGTTGTTGCTCCATGGGGTTCGAATCGACCCACGCAACTCGTGGACGATGCGTCATCGCAGGTGGAGGCCGACGATGACGAAGAAGTGTACTCTGAGGATGAGCAGTACAACGGTAAGTTCTCCATTTGCATCAAGGCTGACTTGAGTGTCTCTGAATGCAGCGTCGCTCGGGACTCAAGTTGCACCCGCAGCGATCGAGACACAATCGCAAAGCCTCGTCCCCATGGGTTCGTTGGTGTTAGCAGTCGATGAGCGTCCAGCCTTCCCTTGCACCAGGGAGCAGAGGCTCATTGGCCCACATCAACTCGATCCGGAGGACCCGACCATGGTGATTCCTGCGAGCATCAACCGTTTCCTTCGAGAGTACCAACGGGCGGGCGCCGAATTCCTCTACTCCAAGTACAAACGAGGTTATGGCGGCATCCTTGGCGATGACATGGGGTAGGATAAGGTGTCATGGCCGTAGCTGACCCTAGACTGGGAAAGACAGTTCAAGTCATCTCCTTTGTACGTAGTTGGCGGTATGTGAGCACGAGGGTGCTGACACCTACAGCTATCTGCGATAATGCGGAAGACTGGAACCGAAAGCGATCAGCGCCGTCGAAAGGACATGATTCGCAATTCGGGCAGACTCATCGCGCCTCAGACATGGCCAACGGCGCTCATCGTGTGTCCAACCTCTCTTGTCGACAATGTAAGCTAAGCCAGTGGAGTTCCAGCTGACATGCAGTGGAGCCGCGAGTTTGACACTGTGAGCATGCGTCACTGACACAACTAACATCGCAGTGGGGCTACTTCGAGTATGAAGTGCTCGAGTCAAACAAGTCTAAGGAGCTACTTGGTTTTATGAAGAGCGGCTATCTTGACATCCGTGAGCATCTACACTTCCTTTCGCCTCCTAACCAGTCAGTACTTTTCTCCTACGAGCTGTGCATCAAGTTTGCGGATGACCTCAAGGCTGTCCCACTGTCGTGAGTCAAGTGTGCCAGTCAACAACACAGCTGACAATCACAGCGTAGTCATCGTTGACGAGGCCCACCGCCTGAAGAAACAAACCGGACGCCTAGCTTTGGCCGTCAAGAAGCTGAAAGCCCGCGCATGCTTTGCCTTGACCGGCACTCTGATCCAGAATCGGATGGAAGAGATGTGGAGCGTCCTTGATTTTGTGAGTAGGTGGTGCGGGCTTCATCTAATGTGACAAGGTTCACCGGGGATGGGCTGGGACGTTCAAACAATGGAAGGACTATGCCGCGAAGCCTGTCACTCGCGGCCATCGCCGCGACGGCACACTGATGGAGGTGTGCCAAGCAATCGTTGAGTACACCCGTGTCGCACTCCTCTGACTGCAGATGCGCATTGGTCAGCTGAAGGATAAGATTCTGCCGCATTTCTACCTTCGACGGGACAAGACCTTGATTTCGCATGAGGTTAGTGAAGGCTCATGCTTGGCTGCGGACTGACACTGGCAGCTGCCCAAGAAGCGCGACTTGGTTGTGCTCTGTCCTCTTGCAAAACGCCAAGCTGCTGTCTACCAGCGGGTAGTTGACTCTGAAGGCAAGCATACCGAATGGCCAGGGCTGATACGCCAGATGTCGCATTCATCCTGCGCGCTAAGGAGCTATGCGATTGCGGATCCAAGAAACAGTGAGTACAGATGCGGAAAGGGCTGACCTCCAGGCGGATTCAATGTTGTCATCAGTACAATTCGCAAGGTGATGACTATCGCACAGCGATCCTGAAGATGTGAGTTCAGGCGTGCGTACCCAGGAGCTCACTGCAGGTTCCATGCCTTGGGTCGCTGTGCCAACCATCTCGCCCTCCTGTATCAAAGTAAGCAGCTGCTAGTCGTACAGAACTGACGCTTCCAGATTCAGATGATCCTCCTCGAGTCGTAAGCTAGCCCAAACGTCCTGTCGCTCACAGTCTAGCAAGCCGTTAATCGCCGCATTTTTGAGTTTTGCGTAAGTCTGCGAGGTGTATCACACCGAATACTAACAGCAGCTCGGCCAACCATACGATCCCAGCATCCACAACAGGGTTGAAGCTGCACTGTGAGTCGTGTACTTGTTGAGAATGCTAACAACAGTGATCCCGATAACTGCGGCAAATGGAATGTAAGAGTCCATGTTTTGATGGTACTAACCTGCAGCTCCTCGAAACCCTCCTCAAGGAATGGCACTCGCGCCCCGAGGAGAACAATAAGAGTAGGTCGCTGTGATTTCGACGCTGACAGCAGTCCTTATCTTCTCTAACTCAGTCCGTCTTCTGAAGATGATCCAAGAGTTCATTGAGACGACCGCAGCCTGTGAGTCTCCTCCTCCGCATGATCCCTAATCTGCCTCAGTGTCGGGCATGGAATGCGAGCTGTTCGCTGGCGAAGTCGACAAAGCCGACCGCATGGACATCATCGACAGATTTCAGGACCCCGTCGGTGACTTGTCCATCATGCTCGTCAGCACACTAGCCGGTGGTGTTGGGCTCAACCTCACTGCTGTAAGTGATAGAGTGCGGCTAGATGCTGACGTGACAGGCGAACAAGGTCGTCATCTTTGATCCTAGCTGGAGTGAGTACTGACCCGTAAGAGGTAACTGACATCAGATCCCGCCAACGACCTGCAAGCCATGGATCGCGCGTTCCGCATTGGCCAGAAGCGTTCAGTGTGAGTATCGTGCGATGCTCGTGGAGCGCTGTTAACTCTTGCCAGTGACGTGTATCGCCTTGTCGGGCAGGGCACGGTTGAGGAGCTTATGTATGAGCGCCAGAGTAAGTCTGGCTCTCAATCTAAGGCTCACCCTAGTCTACAAACAGCAACGAGCGCGGCAGATGAACCAGGGCACGTTCGAGCGTCGCACACACGCAGGCTACGAAGGCGCCACAGCGATGCGGGACAAGGGCGAGCTATTCGGCGTCCACAACATGTTCCGGTACTGGCCTGAAGGCTACGTCAAGGGCAACGTGGGTGTTACAATGTGATAACCACTGACAGCCAGCTGGACCGTATCCGGGAGGTGGAGGATCAGTTCCGCCAAGACATGATTACAGCGGAGTATGACGCGGAGAGCGACGATGAAGTACGTCTGGGATTGTTATAGTTGCTGACCTCTAGGATGGAGACGCCGGGATCCTCGCCCAGCGTCGGGCGCGTGATCAACGCCGTGCGGCTCAGGCGGCCGCCGAGGAGGACAGCCTCCTGGGCGAGATCACGTCGGAAGGAACAGCCCAGAAAGAGGATACAGACGTGGACATCCTTACCCGGCTTGGCATTTCACGTGGGTCCAGCTTGGTAAGGTTCAAGAGCTGATATCAGCAATGGAGCACGACAAGGCATTCCGCGACTCTCCAGAGGAGCGGCAGCTCTATGAGATGGGCCTCGAGGTGAGTTCTACTCCACCCAGAGCCTTGGCCACCTCGGTGGGAGCTGACATCAGATCCTGAAGGACCGGCCTGATCTTGCTAAGATGATGGCCAACGATATTGCGCGGCTCAACCCGACTGGGACCCGCCCAGCGAAGCGTCCACGCAAGACGGACGAACGCAAAGCCGAGGTCATCGAGGAGCCATGGAAGGAGCGGCTGGCGGCTGGCAAGACACGTAACCGCGGCAAGCAGCTTGTGATGTCGGATGACGAGGGAGACGATTAACAGTGACAACGGGCCCAGGATGTGTGAAGTACTAGTTCCTTCTTTGAGTCCATATCCAGCATTGTAATATACCACACCAAAACCCCTGTACCAAAAATCTATGTAGTCTAGCCATCCTGCTGCTGTCTCCTCGACGACTCTACCCGAACCTATTAATCTGCGCACTCTAAGGACGACGCTTGAACATGCGCAGCGGCACGTCCTCGCCCTCAATATGTCTCCTGACATACTCGCTCCTCAGCACGCCCTCCGGGTCCACGCGCCTGATAGTGCTCAGGAACTCGGGGAAGCGCTCATAAGTCTCCTCGACGTCCTTGGGCGCCAGCCAGTGCTCCTTCGCCCAGTGCGGTCTGCCGCCGTGCGCCGCGCAGATCTCGGCAAACCGCCGCTGGAACTTGCGGTACGGCACCGGCAGCCCGTAGGGGCGGTACGTCACGACGCCGATCCAGCATGTGCGCCGCCCATACGACGGCGAGAGGGGGATGTCGTCGGGTGCGCTCCAGCGGATCTCGACGGGGAAGTGGACGCGCTGGCCGGCCGGGTCGGCAGCCTCCGAGTCGACGTAGTCGCGCAGGGCGCGCAGGCAGTCGGCGGCGGCGGAGGCGTCGAGCGCCCATTCCGAGGTGTATTGCGGGAACTGATGTCAGCATCGGGCAGGTACGAGGTTGGCGAGGTTGGCGACAGCGAGAGGAGGGTGGAAGACGGAGGACTCACGAGACAGTCGAAGTTGAACACCTTGTACCCGTCGTCGACGGTGACACTGTGCTCTGCGGCGAGCCACCATGCCCAGCGGCCGACGTAGGGCGTGAAGTTGCGCACGAAGCGGGACACGAAGAGGAGGAACTGGGTGACATGGTAGCCGAGAATGTGCCCCATCAAGCTGGGCTGGGGATTGGCAGGCTGCGGTCAGCACTTTTCTTCGTCTCTCCGCTGTCTCCTTCTCCTCTTCACACACGTACCATATATGTGCGGTTCGCCCTGGCCACGACCATGCCCTTGCCATCCGCATACCACCACACGCGCACATGCTGGGCGCTCGCAGCGATCTCGTCGAGATTATCGATCACGTCGTCGACGCCGTACACGTCCTTGACCTCCTCGAGCCTGTATGCCGGCTCGACGACGATCTCGACGGCGAGAATGAGGCCGGTCGCGCCGAGGCCGCACTGTGAAGCCGCGAACAGCTCCGGGTCGGCGTCTTTGCTCACGCGCACGACGGGCGCGCCGGGGAGCGGGAGGACGAGGACGAGCGAACGCACGTCCGCCGAGATGACGGGGTACTCTACGCCACTGCCGTGCGTGGCGGTGCTGATCAGGCCGCCGATGGTCTGATCGCTGATACTCCCGATGTTGCGGAGCGCGAGCGGGGGCTGGGCGCCCGCGAGAGCGGCGTGCACGGCGTGCAGCGTCGTGCCCGCTTTGAAGGTCGCCGTCTTGCCGGTGTGGGAGATCTGGCGTCAGCGGGTGTCTTCAGAGGCAAGATAGAGACTCTCGACCATGGGAGGCTCGGAGGTGACGGCGACAGGATTGGAGGTGGAGATCGGACAGAAAGCGCGCGGAGTCGTGAGTCATCACGCAACACTCACATCAACAACGCCCTCGACACCCTCCATGCGCACGAGCCATCCGTTGGTGCATCCCAGGTCGCTTGGCGAGTGCCCCACGCCGACAGGGTGGACAGTTGCGCCATCGCGGCGCGCGAGCTCGACAATCTGGCGACACTGGAGGGCGGTGCGGGGCGCAAACACGCGCTGGGGACGGCACTCGAACGTCCGTGCCCAGTTGGTGAACACGGCGAGCGGGGAGCGCGAGGGCACGCTACATGCCTCGAGTGCGGCGCGGAGCGCGAGCGTGTCGACGGAGCTCAGGTCGGCCGTGAGGTCGTCCTGCGAGGCGAGGGCGGGTGGTGTGGACGCGACGGCGGCGGCGGCCGCTGGGTCAACGCCTGGGGAGGCCATTGTCAGATACGGGTGGCGGACGGTCGGCCCGCGACGCAATACCGCGAGAAATCGATGCGGTGAGGAGGGAGGGGAGAGAAGAGGGCCGAGAGGGATGCCGAACGGTTGGGATGCTGATAGACGGGTGGGCAGATGCTGACGGAGAGTATGGAGTCGACAAGCAAAAGTGGCGGAGATGCTGAAATCTTGGATCTTGGGCGGACGTAACCGGGTCCGCGGCTCATTAATGGCTGGGCGGGGTTGGGATTGGCGCGCCGGCGGCGCCGGCCGGCAGGACCGCGTTGGTGCTTTGATAAGCGCGTATTGTTCTTGTCTCTTGTTCTGGGCCGGCTGGTTAATTTTATTTACCCTCATCGGTGAGTCAGGCTGACGCCATCATTAGCACTGAATACCGCACCATACCGCACAGGACGCGTCTGGTATACACGGGTCGTCTGCATCCACGGGCCGAATGCTTTCGAGCCATATAGTTACCGAAGATGTGGTGCATGGCGCTGCGGACAGAGATTACGACGAATGGTGTCTAATGCGTTCCCGCTGACGTCTGAAGGCTACTTAGCTCTAAGAAGCTTCGTTATCGGGTAGGAAGAAATCCCGCCCTGCAGTCAGCAATTGATTGCGGAGCGCGTCACGCGTCGGCCGATTCGCGATTCGACTACTTACGCATCGGCGTACATGTCCTCGGTCGATTTCTGCTGTTAGCCATTACACAACCTGCATCATCCGTGCCACTCCTCCTTCACTCGATATAACCATGGCATGCTCGCGGCTTCGACCGCACGGACGCTGTGACTCACCTTGAACACACAGATCCCCGCCAGGATCGCGGCCATGAAGACGAGGCTGTCGAACAGGAAGAGGAACCCGAGCCAGGCTGGTGTGAGCAGCGGCCCCCCTTTGACCTGTGGGCATATTACATCGCCCGGAGCAGCGCCGACTACAACGGAGAGCCTGCGTCTCTTGGCTCCCACGTCTCGCCTCACCTTCACTGGGCCATCCGAGGTTCTGCATGAACAATGTCGAGTCGGACGGGAACGGCTTGCCGAACACCGCGTCGTCGAGGTAGTCCCACACTGCGTAGAACAGGTGCATGACGCCTGCGTCAGTGCGTTCAACGATCAGGCGCACCGAAGAAGAGCACTGGTGTGAGCTGCTCACCCCGCCAATCCTACTTTCGCCTGTCGTGCTCACCGAGGAATCGCAGTGCGCTGCCATGCGCGCCAAACCAGAGGCCGACGAGGACGGCCTCGCTGCAGAACACGCTGACGTAGGTACTGCCGTCAGAGCTGGCTAGCGACGACCAAGCCAAGGATGTGGTCGAGCTAGGCTACTTACATCCAGTGCATGGCGTACCACCCGGCGACCAGGAGGCCGAAGGCGATGGTGAACGACGCGATCTTCGACGCGACAATATCGACTGCGCGTGAGCACGCCCCGCTGCCAGAGACGTACATCCAGCGAACTGGCGTCAGCGGCGGTTACCAGCACACGGAGCCTCAACAGGCTCGCGCTCTGTAACTCACGATATAGAGGAAGCCAACGACGGCACTCCCGAACGACCCCGCACCCAGGGTGAACACATACGACGGCGACCACAGCAGCTGATCCGGATGCGTGGGCTGGAAGTACGGGTCAATCACTCGCGGTACGCTCCGCTGCAGCCCCGTGAAGCCCGTATGGCCCCCGTCGTTCGGGTCGATCGAGAACGCCGTCAGCCGCCCGCCACAGAGACACCCCGTGAGGACGTGGAACGCTTCGTGTGTGAAGATGACGAAGATCTGCCGTCAGTGTCTTGGAGCGGCGGGGACGCGCCTTGGGGCCGACGAACATGTCCCGCAGCCCGGGCGTGTGCCAGATGGCCCCTGTTATGGGGATGAAGAGACAGGCTGCGACGACAGTGTACGTTTCTGCCGTCAGCTAGTATATGCGGCGGGACGTACGGAATGAGTTGGGCGTCACGTCCGTGGCTCGTGGTGCCAGGAGCGAGGTGGTCTCTAGGTCGATCCGCATTGTGGCTTTGGAGGGAGGGGGGGGCAACTAGCCGGGAGACTGGGAGACTGGGCAGCAGGCTGGGGGGCTACGAGTTGGTCAGCAGTTGAGAGCAGCAATGTGGTGCGCCGCGAGACGTAAGAGCTTGACGAAGACAACGAGGTTGATCCAGGTATGGGAGACAGACGAGACTTAGAAGCCTTCATGTTTGTTTGTTTGTTTGTCTCCACGCGCATGGCCGCAACGCCCTCTTGCGACCGCACGGACGCCGTCCAGGACGGAAGGAAGAGGTGCGAGGAGGATCATGGGTATAGTGTGTGCTGGATGCATGGCGCCATGAGTTCTTTAGATGCATAGTGGCGACGGCTTGCCTTTATTCTTCGCTGTTGTGCATGTGTGTGGCGCTGGAGTCGGTGTTGATGGTTGCCTCGACGATCAATGGGGCTACAAGAAGGCTTCTGCACAGCCCGAAGACTTAAGAAGCTCTGCATGCCTAATGCACAACCTCAGGACTCATACTCAACCTCAATAACCTTCCATAGTCAGGCTTTGCATGTATGCCAGTGCATCACAATACATTCATTACATCCCCTGCGTTCACGACGATGACAGTTGTCCAGCACCACAGCTCTCCGCCGGATAAACACCGGACGCGGGGTCCCCGCGCCACAACCCAAAGTCCGCGTTCCTCCGTCCCGGGCCCTCCCACGCTCGCTCGCCCGCCCGCCCTTCGTCACGACCAACCCGCACCACTCGGTCCGGCCGGTGCGCTGCGTGTGATCCATCTGCCGTCTGGTTCGTCTGTCTGTTGTTGCACCTCCGCCCGCCCATCAAAATGTCCGCCCCCTCCGCCGTCGTCCCCGCCCCCGCTGCCGCTGTGCGGTCCGAGGACGTTATTGCGCGCAAGGTGAGTGCGCGCGGGCCGACGCGGGCCAAGTCGCTCGTGGAGCGCGTCGTGATGTCACGATCTCGCGGAGCGCAGACAGACCTGGAATGGGATGAGCTGACGGCAGTTCGACAACTGCGTGAGTACGCGCTCAAACGCTGGGCGATCGCAAGGATGGGGAGGAGCAGAGGAGGGAGGAGGTGCGGAGAGGGGCTCGGGCTCGCGGGCTGGAGTCGGGATGGCTACCCGAGAACGACATGGACTAGCAGCTCCAAGTTGGGCTTGTGTACCATGTCCATCTCTGTGGTGGGGGTGTGGAAGGAACGGAGTGCGCGATGCGGCATGCGCGACGCGGCTGCGTGATCGGTGCGCATGCGCTCGGGAGCTTGGGCCTTGCCCAAGTCGCGCTTCGGCGCGGACAGACGCGGCTCTGAGGAGATGAGCAGGGCTGTTGAGGCGGTGGTGGTCGCACAAGAGAGCCCAGTCTGGCTGGGGCATGCTGGCGAGCTGCGCCCACGCTGGCCATTGCTAGGTCGCTCCTGCCAGCCCACCTCCTCGGCAGCTCCGCTCCACTCCGATGTTCCTGAGCGTCGTCGTTCCGCCCCCCCGAAGGGCATCGCGTTCGCACCGTCGCACCCATGCCGACCGCGAGTCTCAAGATCGCGGCGCCTTCCTCCTATCCCCCCCGCCCCCTACTGCCTCGCAGCTCTGCTTCCTCTCCCTTGAACGCGCTCCTCCTCTGGACGCTGAGACCCTGCTCATAATCTTCGCGCGAGGACGCGCTTTGTCCGGTGCTGACCCCAGCTCGCTGACCTCCTCCTCAATGCTGGTATTGGCTTTGGCGCCGGTGTCGTGGCTTCGGTCCTCCTCTTCCGTCGTGAGTCCATGGCCCTTGCCCAATTCTTGCGCCAAGCAATCGTGGTCTTCTAAGCTGACTCCAGGCCGCGGATGGCCCGTTGCGCTCTCGACTGGGTAAGCAGCCTCGCACTACTGAACTAACAGCAGCTTCGGTGCCGGTGTCGCATACTCTAACGTGAGTGGTCTTGCTGGTGTTGCGTTGAGCACCCAACGTCCGCTTCCGCTCCCCTTTCCTCACCCTCCACTCCCATGCGGCTTCAGCTCACACCAGTGCAACTACTCGCTCAACCCCTATGTCGTGCCGGGCACCAAGGTCCTCCCCAAGGCTTAAGCGGGCGGTGATCATGATTGATTCTAGAGATATAAAATGCGTGCCTAGCTACTATGGTTGTGCGGGCGTGGCTGCGGCCAGGCCGGGTGCTGTGGTGTGTTGGAGTGGTGCGTGAGATGCTGTATTGAAGTGCGAGGAGCCGTTTGAATGGTTGGGGAGTTAGACAATGCGGAGAGGAAGACAAAGGCGTCGAAGCACAGGTGTCCGAGATTCCGAAGTGGCGCTACCGACTACCTTCCCCGCTCGTTGGCCTCCTCGCCCTGCCGGACCCATGGAGCACCGCCGATAGCAGTGCCGTGGTGCAAGATGCTGTCGCCGGCAGCCTGCTGGGGATCCGCCGCGGCCCCGCGCGCCGGGATACGCCGTTGCTCCTCGCCCATGAATGCTGGGGTCAGCTGGGATCCCACAAGAGGAGAGCTGGAAGTAGGACACGGGGTGCAGAGAGATGATAGGAGCGTAGGAGCGCAGCCGGGGAAAAAAGTGTCCAGCGAGTCGTTAAACATAAGAAGGGGAGGGAATGGGGAAGGCGAACGGGGAGAACTCACTTCGACGATAGAGGATCGCAGACGTCACGACGAGGAGGGGGAAGGAGATGACGATTGTCTGTCGTCAGCTGTGCTGCTCATAGCAAAGAAGCTGCGCCTGGTGTACAGCAGCGACCATATACGCACCCTCAGACGCTTCGCGTCACTTGGCAGCGGTGCCATGATGCTATATCAAAGTGATTTGTTGACATGAACGACTCATTGCCCTCTCAACATCTCGACTTCGAGACCCCGGGACAGTGATAACGGGCGCCGATCACCTAAAAATGACGTGTTGTGCCACATGGCACTGATCCTGAAAAGCTGATGCCAGCATCGCCTGTTGTATTCTTTCGCCCTCTACTAGCCCTACTTTGTTGTTCAGGCACCAGTCGTGGCGGCGCGTGGGATGAGGTTTTGACGCAAACGTGCATTTCCAGATTCAACTTGGGCTCTTTAACTTTCAGACTTTTGAGATCAAAACTTGAGATCTCCCACCATCTCTCATCTTTCTACACCACCACCACCACCCAAAAGAATCTAGCCCACCATGCCTCTTCAGATGAACCTTTGGGTGAGTAATCGTCTGGGCTAACGGCTTTGGCAGTGGAGCTCTGCATGCCCCGCTCTTAGCACCTGCTTTCTGCCGGTTGTCCGACGCTCCCGATCGCCACGCCCTTAGCCCAGCTCATCCACACATACGAGTTCACCACTCACACAACAGAGCCTCACCCTCCTCCCCAACGAGCCCGTCCCCGTCTACGTCCGCCGCGACTTCCAGATCACCAACGCTGCGCTCGGCGAGGAGCTCCGCTCCAAGGACGGCCGCTCGGTCATCAAGGTCACCCACTCGCCCATCCCCCTCTACCCCGACTCGGACTCTGACGACGAGTACGACTCGGACATGGTCATCGGCTCCGACGAGGAGGATGACGAGGAGGACGAGGAGGAGGCTGACGGTGCCGAGGGCGCTGAGGGCGCTGAGGACGACGACGAGGAGGATGACGAGGACGAGGACGAGGACTCGGACTACGACGAGCTCGAGAACCAGGAGACCTCGGTCCTCTGCTCCCTGACTGCCGGCAAGACTGAGCAGGCGACCCTCAACCTCACCTTCGTTGAGGGCGAGGTTGTCATCTTCGAGGTGACTGGCGAGAAGTGAGTTGTTGTTGCTCCGTAGAGGGGTCGATCGACCTTGCGCAAGGCAGGACTAACACCCAGCGCCGTCCACCTCATGGGCAACTACATCTACCAGGGTGGCGAGTCTGACGACGAGTCCGACGAGGAGTACGACTCGGAGGAGGGCGAGTACTCGGACCTCGACGACGAGGACGAGTTCAGCGTCGAGGAGTTTGACGAGGACGTCGAGGTTGCCCCTAAGGGGTGAGTACAAGTGTGCCTGAAGGGCTCGCTCGAGCACCAGCGTTATAGCTGGCCGCTCGAGTTCCATATGTGAACCGTCACTAACATACAGCAAGATCACCGAGGTCGAGGAGGAGAAGCCCAAGGCTGCCGCCAAGACGTTCGCCTCGGTCGTCGCCGACAAGAAGCGCAAGGCCGACGAGATCGAGGCCTCCCCCGCCAAGGCGGACGGCGAGCTGAGCAAGGCCCAGAAGAAGAAGCTCGCGAAGAAGGCCAAGCTCGAGGAGGCCAAGCCCGAGGCCGCGTCGCCCGCCCCCAAGAAGGAGGCTGCGCCCAAGAAGGAGGCCGCCAAGGAGTCGAAGAAGGTGAGCAAGAAGCAGCGCCAGTAGGCGCTCCTTGCCGAATAGACGAGGGATGGGCGCAGTTAGGGCGCCGTCTCTGCAGTGATGGGCATAGAGCATCTGTCGGAATATATCAAGCTGCCCTCGCATAGGAACCATGCAATAGTACATACCGTACTCGCTCGTGTCCTCTGTGCCAGTGTTCCTCCAACACCCACCCCCCTGTCATCCCCTAGTCTCCTCCCACTGACACGCAGAAGACCCTCCCGTCCGGCCTCGTGATTGAGGACATCAAGGTCGGCACCGGCCCCGTCGCCAAGGCCGGCAAGCGCCTCGGGATGCGCTACATCGGCAAGCTCGAGAACGGCAAGCAGTTCGACGCCAACACCGGCGGCAAGCCCTTCTCCTTCGTCCTCGGCCGCGGCGAGGTCATCGCCGGCTGGGACCAGGGTCTCGCCGGCATGGCTGTCGGCGGCGAGCGCCGCCTCACCATCCCCGCCAAGCTCGCGTACGGCTCCCAGCGCATCCCCGGCATCCCTCCCAACTCGACGCTCAAGTTTGACGTCAAGCTTGTCAACGTCAACTAAGCGAAGCGAGCGGAGAGACGAAGTATCTGAGCTGTTGAGCTAGGACACGGGTTATAGAGAGGATGATCTTAATTGTATGCATACCCCCGCGCGCTGCGCCGGATGGCAAACTTGAGGGGCTCGGGTTCAGGAGCTCGATAAAACGTGGAGATGCACGAGGTTGCCTCGCCTATCAGAGAACTTATACTCAGTCGTTAACGGTTCTTAGCGGTCCTTAGCTGGCTCTTCATATGGACTGACTTGCCTCTCCAGCAAACGTGCGCAACTGGCCTGAAGGCATAGCCAGATGCTTTCAATGGCGTTCAATCGCCGGTCTCAGCCGTGCAGCCACTTGCGTCTTATCGCTGCCACCTCCACCTCCACCTCCACCTCCACCTCCACTCTGGACCCCAATAATGCGGGGTAGTCACACCAGACGCGTCCACCGACGTGTAACAACAACAACATAGCTCTTCTCGCTTCTCTGATTGTTCCTCAACACGACAGCATGACCAAGGTATGCCCCTTCGTATCCCCTCTCCTACCTCTCCCCCTCACAGCCCCGCATGTATCCTTTCCGCACCCTGCACCCTGCACCCCAGCCCCAGCCCCGACATCGCCCGCCCCCGCTGACAGCAGCTCACCCTCCTCCTCGACTGCGACAACACTCTCGTGCTCTCTGAGCACCTGGCCTTTGCGGGGTGCGCGTCGCTCATCAACCAGATCCTCGCCGAGCACTCGGTCCCGAAGACCTTCACCGGCCCGGAGCTGCAGCAGTACTTCGTCGGCCAGAACTTCCGCGGCATGCTCACCGCCCTGATGAAGGAGTACGCCCTCGCGATCCCCCAGGAGCAGGTCGAGGTGCTCGTCAAGGCGGAAGAAAACGCCGTCATCGCCCACCTCCGTCCGCCTGAGCTGCAGCCGTGCGTCAACGTCATCCCGGCCCTCGACGCCATCACCCAATCCTACGGGCCAGACTTGACGCTCGCCGTCGTGTCGTCGAGCGCGCTCCGGCGCGTCAACGTGTCCCTGGAGAACACGGGGCTGGACAAGTACTTTGGCCCGCGCGTGTTCTCGGCCGCCACGTCCCTGCCCGTGCCGACGTCCAAGCCCGATCCCGCCGTCTATCTGTTTGCGATGGACAAGCTCGGCGCGCAGCCCGCCGAGTGCGTTGCCGTAGAGGACTCGCGGAGCGGGACGACGAGTGCGGTGCGCGCGGGCATTCGCACGATCGGGTATGTCGGGCCCTACGAGGCGGAGGAGAGGGCGAAGATGCGCGATGTCCTCACGGAGGCTGGGGCCAAGGTGATCATGGAGGACTGGAGCGAGTTCGCCAACTGCCTCAAGGAGATTGCGACGCTTTGATGCGGAGTGTTCTCTGGTATAGACTTGTAGCCTTATTTGAGACGTCCAGAGGTGCGATGCTTTGATAGCAGCCCGGGTGGCGTCGGCATGTACGGAGTGTGTAGCTCTTGGGCATTGGAATGGACGGTGGCCATACCTGAGACTGGCGGCCATCGGTCAGGTTGACATCATGCGCGATCCGTCGTGGGTTTCCCGGTTCTGCTAAGCATTGTGATGAGCGAGCGGAAACAGACCGACGCTCGCTCTCTGGCTGCACACTGGCCCGGTGCGTCGCGGCGGGGTCCAACACCCCACTCATCAAAGTACACTGTCCTGCATACATCTATGACGTCCACTCTCACATCTACCATGTGCGAACATAACAGCCAGTGCGGCCGGGTCAGTCGGTGCATCGGCGGTCGGCCCATCTGTACCGCTGGGCCACACCGGAGCGAGCGCCATCTACATCCGCACGAACCTGGAGTCAGCCTCTCTCCCTGCCCATCACAGGCTACACGCCCCGCGCCACCGCCTGCGCGCCCATCACTCACGTCGCGTCAATCTGCTTGACCTGCGGCAGCGCGAGGATGACCTTGCGGCGGTAGTTGGCCCGGTCGTTGGTCTGGCACGGGTTGCCCTCGAGGTACACTGTCTCGAGATTCTTGAGTCCGCGGAGCTGCTTCTCGACGCTGCGCAGGTCGGGGATCTTGTTTCCTGATGCCTGCGGGTTAGCGATTCCGGACCCAAGCGACTGGCGGGAGGCGGTAAGGCGCGGACTCACCCAGAACTCCTCGAGCTCGGAGAGCTGGGAGACGCCCTCGACGAGCTCGATCTCGTTGTTCCCGACGTCGAGGGTGCGGAGTTTGAGCTGGCGTCAGTGCTGGTCGGGTGATCGTCGGCATAGCAGGTCAGAGGTGTTAGGGCGTCAGGCCGACGACCTTCGGCTTCCGCTTTGGCTCGACTTCGGCTTGGAGGCCAGCAATGCCAGGCTCGCACCTCGTGCCCTGCATGCCATCGGGCGCAACTCACATTCTTCTCCAACCCCTCGATCTTCTTCAACCCGTTGTGGCTGAGATACAGCTCCTCGAGGTTGACGAGTCCCTCGAGGCCCTCGAGCTTGGTGATCCGGTTGCTCTGGATACTGAGGATCTTGAGGTTGGAGAATGTGTCGAGGCACTCGAGCTTGCGGATCTTGTTCTTGCCGAGCCACAGCTCGGTGAGGTGGACGAGCTTCTCGATGTTCTCGATGACCTGGGTGTGAGCGGGGGCACCAGGAGTTGGAGTTAGGGGATGGAGGGCCAAGTGATGGTGGCGCGCATAGATCTGATAGCGTGGACGGGCCACGCCACCCTTGTGCACACATGGGACTCACGCGGATACGGTTGCCGCCGAGCTCGATGGAGGTGAGCGTGTCGGCACACCAGTCGAGCGCGCCCTCCTCGATACGCGGGATCTTGTTCTGGACGAGGTAGAGGATCGAGACGGCCTTGAGCGAGGGCAGGTTGGGCACATGCCGGATGTTGTTAAACGAGAAGTCGAGGGAGCTGGGGTTAGTGCGGTTCACACCGTGAGGGAGAAGGGAGATGGGGGAGGAGGCCACTGAAGGCGGGATAGTCGCGACGCTAGTGGAGGCGAGCTGGGTCTAGTTCGACTCCTGTCCCATCATAGACTGTCGAGTCCTCCTCGCTGTGGAGCTATCTGGCGGACCATTTCCAGCCCAATAACGAGGAAGGGCGGGATCTGGGAGCGATCTCTGCTCTAGATTCTTCGTCCAGCACCTAACGACCTCAAAGATCTACTCCACCTCACTCAGTGATGCAAGGGCCTTACCACCCGCCTCACCCCTCCACCTTACCCCCGCCTTATCCTCCGCGACTTAGACTCACGTAATCTTGCTCATCCCCTTCACCTCGTCGTCCTCCACGCGCGGCCCGAGGCGATTATCATACAGGTCCAGGTCCTCGAGCGCCGGCAGCTCCAGGCACTCGGCAGGCAGCGGCGACTCGAGCTCGTTCTGCCGCAAACACAGTCTCCGCAACCCCGTAAACCGCGGCAAGCGCAGCGGCGGCAGCGACGAGTTCTCCAGGCGCAGATGCTGCAGATGCAGCTCGTCCGTGTCGGCCGGGTACTCGGCCAGGAAGTCGTCGTCCGGCGCGCCCTGCCCGTCCGTCGGCGCCGGGTCGACGGCGGGCACGCGCTCCTCGTCCGAGTCGTCCGAGTCGTGTCCGTCGCCGTGCTCGTGCTCGCCGTTCTCGCCGTGCGCGAAGTTGTCCTCGTTCTGCTCCCACGGGTCGGGAGGCAGGTGGACGATTTCGGTGACGAGCCGCGCGCGCGGTTTGGGGTTGGTCGCTGTGGCGTTTTCGGCGATGAATGCCGGGTCGCTCGGGTGCGTTGCTTGGCCCGCCGGGTCCGGGGACGGCGCGGCGTCGGATGGCGGAGGAGGCGTGTCGGTCGCGTCGGTCGGCATGGTGGTGATGTGGTAGATGAGAATGTGATGACCAAGTCGCGGTCACGGTCAAGGTTGACGATCTGTCGGGTCGCGTGGTCGCGCCGGGGCTCCACTGCGTCATCGACTTTGCCGCCGCCGACGCACACTAAATCTAGCATTGCACTCCCTTCCGCTCAACAACACGCAACATACATGGCTGGCTATGTACAGGTAATGTACAGATGACTACGACGATGATGTGTCACAATGGCGGTCTGTCCTAATCCGTGGTGTCCTTCTGGTTTCCTTTTCTAACCGCCCTCACTCTTTCTCCTCACTGCTGCTGCTCGACCAGCAACGCGGCCGCAACCCGAGCCCCGCGCCACGCCTCTCGTGCGGCATCCCTCGCCCGGCGGACATTGAGGAACGCAGCATAGCTCCAAGTCAAATCGCGCGCCCCGCGCTGCTCCCCAGTGCCGCGATCGATCTGCTCACTCATCCGCCCCTTGTCCAGCGTACGCGCGGCGCGCACGACGAAAGAGTCCGCCACACGTCCTAACGCGGCCATCGCCCGCTCGAACGCCTCAGACCCCGCCTCCCATTTGCCGAAGCGCGACACGCGCGTCTCCAGCTTGCCGGCGGCCGACAGCACGTCGTCCCAGAACAGCCGTGTGCGCGGGTCCAGCGGGATACGGCCCATGTTCGCAAAGTCGCGCTGGGCACCGTACAGGACCTCGGCCACGACGAAGGTGCAGATATACCATGGATTGCCGCCTGTGAAGCCGACACCGTCATATACGTCCTCGGCGTATCGGCCGACGAGCCAGCCGTCGGCCCATGAGGATGCCTTGGAGTTGACGTCGTAAATGCCGGCAAAGCTGCGCACGTACGCGCGTAGAGTGGCCAGCACTGTCGGGTGGCTCGCTGCGAGGTCGATGGGATCAGCGATATCGGAGGCGAAGGGCGTCGGGATGGATGACGAAGCGTTCGCGGTACTGTGTGCCCCGGCATGCACCGATGCGAGAAGGATAGCCGCGTCGAGGCCGAGGCGATCCTGACCAGATTCGTACTTGTCCGTTGCCTTCCAAACACCGCCAGGGCGGCCATACGTCTTGAGGTGCTCGCCAACACGCGCTGCTTGGTCCTGGTAGAATTCACTAGCACGGTTATCGCCCAGGCGTGCAGCTAACCCAGCGCCAGCCTGCAGTGCGCGGCGGGCGACAGCATCGGTGAAGAGATGCCGGCTGTTAACCTCCTCCCACAGGTCGAACCCTGGCTTCTCCCATGACAGTGCCACCTCCTCAAGATCGTTCTTGATGACGGACCCAGGGCGGCGAAGTGCGTGCGCATCGTACAGCGACTCGCGGACATATGCGTGATCGGCCGGGAATCCGCGATCGAGAAGCCAGTGGGCATATGGGATGAGTGCGAGGGCGCGCAGCGCCGGTCCGTCTCGCTGTGGTCGGCCCCATGGGCCAGTAAACGCCTCGCCGTCGACATGGAACTTGGGTTCGGAGAGACCGCCAGTCCACAGGTCGCCCGATGGGTTGGGCGTCGACTGGATCTTGGCCTGGTAGGCGGCATAGCTGCGCACCAAACCTTCAAGGAGTGGATGCCGTTTCTCGTGCGTTCGAACCAGCGGCGCGTCCGAGTTCCACTGCTCGTCCCAGGGCTGCAGGTATTCCTCTGGGAGGAACTCAGGCAGAAGTGACGATAGTGTGAGCGCGGCGTCGCGCGTCCAGGTGTACTGCGATGTCAGCGTTTACCTCGGGTGCGTACGGCACTCTGCCGTCCTCCCCTGCCCTGACACTCACGTAGTAGTCTGGCTCGTCGTCTTCGCCAGTGCTAGGGCTTGCGATGACGACCCCGTCAGGCGCGCCGGCCGCCGGGCCAATGTTCTCCAGCACGCGATCCCAGGCAAAGCTGGCCTCGGCGCGGATCCAGCTGTCGAGCTTGGCCGCCGACGGCGTGCTCCTCAAGTATGGGAAGCCGGCCTTGTACCCGATGATGCCCCCAAGGTGCGGCACCGGCCACGGGAGGCAGGCGCTGACGAACAGTGGGCCAAACAGTGCCCCGCCAACGAGGAGGAGCAGAAGCCAGCGCCACCCCCGCGGCGCGCGGGCTTTGACCGGCCCGTCGCCCCAGTCGTCGTCCCAGTCATCGTCGGTGTCGTGTGCACCTGTGAGCGTACTGTTCCCTTCCGTGTTGTCGAAGAGGCGCGGTGGAGGTGGGAGGAGCACTGCCTTCTCGTTCTCAGAGTAGGCGTGGCGATGGTTCGACGAGCGGGAGAACGCCGCGACCCAGTCGGCCTCGGTCATGCCGTGGATACCTCGTTGTGCGCGCTGCTCTTGCCATTCTGCCGTCAGCTCTGCGTCGAGTTGTGGAGCCGAGGAAGACGTCTCCTCATGCCACACAACATGGGGCCCGAGCGGCCTAGGAGACCGCCTCCTCTGGATTTCACAACGAAGACCTGCAATTCTTCAACTCACGATGCTGGTTGGTAAACCCTCCCGGAGCAGGGTAGACGGACTCGATATCCTCGTCCTGCCCCGCGAGCCAGAAACGCGGGCGCGCCGGGCGGTGTTTGCGCGTCATATCCTCTGCGTCAAGTTGGTGAAGGGAAGAATCAAGTGTCGGTGATTGTGGAATGCAACTCGACAGCGAGGGCGCAGTAACGAAGGGAGAGTGGGGGAGTGTGCGCGATCCCCGATCTTCGGTCTCGTGGTGACAGTGGCGCTTGAGTGGTGACCGGTGTGACTGCCCTCCCAGTCGTTTGCACCGCTTCCGCCGCCGACGAATGAGGATGCCTGCGCTCTGTGGGTGGGTCGTGCTCGTGGGTTGACCGAGGCGCTGGGACGAGATGGCAACAGAAGATGAAGAGGATGAGAAAGAAGAAGAAGAAGAGGAGCCGCTACTTCTATCTCTACTAGCTCCTCGTTGTGTGACTAGGCGAGATGTACCAGTGGTGATGGGACGAGTCGAGTCCATTCATGTGGATGAGAGAGATGGAAGGTGAATTGATTGGTGGTGAGACATTGATCAAGTAAGTCCTACAGTGGACGCGTCTCCTCCCCGGCCCAACACTTACCTCGGCGTCTTGTGACCGTCTGTTCCAGGGAGTTTGAGTTTTCCGTCGTTCTACGTACACTTCACAAGGAGTGCGTAGCCGTTCTCCAAGCGAACGCTTTCGACTTCTGCATCAAGCAATCCGTACCCAGTGCAGGCAGGCTTCGCGCCTTGACGCGACATGTCATCCACAAAGAGCACAACACGTTCTAAGCGAAGCGAAGCCTCGTACTCCGCGGGCCCCGCGACCCTAACATCTGGCGCACTCCATCGTCGAAATGGAATGGACGTCCGGAGGTCCCGGCCGGACCGGAACACTGGGTCGGCATGTCCGAACTTCTCCACAAACCTTAATCCAACCCGCCAGGAGCCTGCTAGCTGGTACTTGGCGCTCGCTCGCACTTGCCGGGATCGCTGTACAACATGCATGCAAAACTAGTTGGACTTTGTCGAGGTGCAGTCCATAACATCCTCGCCCTCCTCGACGAACCGCTTGAGCTCCTTGCGCCACGGCTCCCACACGCCACCATACTTCTTGAGCAGGCCGCCGAGCTCTGCGCGCTGCTCGGTGATGACCTCGGAATGCCCTCGTCCTTGGACACGGTCCAGACGTCGTTGAACATCTCGGTGAGCTTGGGCTTGGGCAGCTTCTCGGCGCGGTTGAACGTCTTGAGCACCTCCTTCTTGTTCTTCTGGAACGCCTCCTTCTCCTCTGCCTCGCTCCACCATCCTTGCGACACGAGCCATGCGCGCATGCGAGCGATCGGGTTGTCTAGGTGTGAGCAAGCACGATTGAATTGGACGAGCTAGAGGACGACTCACCGAACGCTCCACTCCTGCACCTCCTCGATGGGCGGTACTTGCTCGAGTCGTCTGATGTCGAGTGGTGGCCGATACGGTAGGTCATTGCTCGACAAGCACACCCTTCTTGCCCTCGACGGCGCGGCGGCGCGCCTCACGCACAGCCCCAAGTACAGCCAGTGCGTCGTTGCCGTCCACGCGGATTGTGTCGAGGCCGTAAGCGGCCCACGCGACGCAATACCGTCACCAGCATACTGGTCGACGACGGGTGTGGAGATGGCGAAACCGTTGTTGCGGCAGAACCAGACGATCGGCCCGCCGAGCGTCGCGTTGAGTTGAGTGCGGCGTGGAAGTCGCCCTCGAGCAGCGCCGTCGCCGAAGTAGCAGATGACGCAGTCGCCCTCGCGCTCGCGTCCGCCTTGATGGCGTACGCAGCTCCGCAGCTGAGGGAGCTGTGTAGCGAGAGGCGAGGTGATGGTGTGGAAGCCGAGGTCGGGGCCGAGTAGTGGACGGGCATCATGCGGCCCTTAGTCGCGTCGTCCTCGACATTGCCGAAGCACTGCGCCATCATGCGGTTGAGGCTGAACCGCGGTAGATGAGGGCGGCCTGCTCGCGCTGGCGTCAGCTTTGGCTCTGGGTACAACTTACATATTGCATGAAGATCTCGTCGTTGGGGTGCATCGCGCAGCGAGGCAACGACAGCGCCTCCTCACCTGCGCACTGCATGTAGAACGAGATACGGCCCTGGCGCTGCGACTGGTACAGCACGTTGTCGACAATGGGGACAAGCGTCATGGCGCGGTAGCTGTCGTCAGCTCATGGCACAGTTCGCAGCTATCCTAGTCAGTTTAGCCACTCACATGCAGCGCCTCCTCCTTGGTCACGTCGGGCACCTTGCGCCCTTGACCGGCCGGCCCTCCTCGTCGAGACACGGTACGTGGGAATGGTGTTGGCGACAGCATTGAAGAAGCCCTGGTCGGCGGTCCACCACGACTCGTGTGCACCGCGACGCAGCGGCGACATGCTCTGGATGCGCTGGAGCGTCGCGTGTCCGCCGGCACGTACGGGCGCGCGGTCGTGCAGCGGGTCATCAGCCGAGTGGCGCAGGCGCTGGCTGGGGAGAGGAGGGTGTGAATGCCGGCACGGGGGTGGGGTTGGGCAGCGGCGTCGACGTCGCGGTCTGGTGCACGGAGGGGACGTCGGGGGGTGGGCCTGTGATCTGACGTTAGTCACTTTGTTGTTATCGCGGCGGCGGAGACTCACGAGGGTGGCGCGCTGGCCGACACCGACATAGGCCGTGGGAGGCGCTGGAGGCGCGAGAGCATAGCTGATGGTGTCTGAAAGAGTTGAGAGGTGGACAACAGACAACTAGTGAGCAGAGCTGTCAAAGGTTGGGATGGGCTCGTTGCATGTATGCATTAGAAGTGGTTCAGAGCCGTCATGCGAGTGCCGGACCATACAAGCGGGGCAAGCTCCGACCGGCTCTCGCGTTCTCTCGTCACCTGCACATGCCCCGCAACCTCCACCCCAATTTCAGGGCAGGGGCCCCAGATATGTGGATTGTTTGCCGATAGTCACCGAGCGGGTCGTCCTTCTGCTGTGCTACCGTGGGATACATGCTCGACCATTCATTCAGAAGATACAACACGACCTATCGTACATGGGAGACGCGGTGGCGATAAGACAAGATGGCCGCGCCTTTCGCTATCGAAGGCTCAATTGGGTTGTAGATGGCAGATATAGGCATGATAACGCCATGGACCGTTACACTCGCCCACAGATCAACCATATCAGCCTCACTTCTTAAGCTCCAGGTGCCATCTGCGCACACCAATAGGCGGGATATGTCACGCTCAGCACCGTCACAGACGGCACCGTCTACAGTGGAGATACAACAAACAAAGCGTCATCTACGCGTGCACCGTCTCGCGCTTGTCGTCCCCCATGCGCACCACCCGACGACAATCACAGCGCCAACAATCGCGGCAATGACAAGCCCCATCGCCATCGTCCACCGGACGCGCGCGACCGCTCCTCTCTCTCGCCAGCGAGGAGGGGTTGCCGCTCCGCGTCGCGCCAGTGCGACGGGATGGGGAGCGAGACGCGCTCCTCCTGCGGCGAGTTGGTGAGACACTCGTAGTCGCACGCCGTGGCTGGTGGGGTGGGC
This sequence comes from Cutaneotrichosporon dermatis, assembly GCA_020011015.1. Classification (NCBI taxonomy): domain Eukaryota; kingdom Fungi; phylum Basidiomycota; class Tremellomycetes; order Trichosporonales; family Trichosporonaceae; genus Cutaneotrichosporon; species Cutaneotrichosporon dermatis. The sequence continues at coordinate 6,014,961 of JAIGNX010000001.1, read as the reverse complement.
GACGGGTTGTCCGTAAACGGGTCGTCCTTGGAGTTGCTCTTTGATGGCGTATTAGCCTTGGACGACTTGCTCCCAGATGGTGAGGGATAGTCGGAGGGACGGATTGAGCTCATGGTGCGCACGGGGTAGGGTGAGGACGCGCTGGGGCGGCGCCCCGTCGACATGCGCCGGCCAGAGGGCTCGGAGAAGGTGAGAGGCATGTTTTAGGTGGTGTGTAGTGGTGGCGACGTTGGCCGTGGGGGCATTGCCTTTGACGAAGAGCTGCTGAACAATGAGGCAACAGTAGGAATGAAGTGCGACGAAGATAAATGTATCGCTTGTCGGCTTGGGTTCGCTCGGTTGGCGCGCAGCGCGTCGGAGGACCAAGGTGGGGTACCCCAATACCGTAAGGGCCCAAGTGTGATGTTCCAATCTGGGCGTGAAGTGATGCTAATGTGCCTTAATCTGACGCCACCATGCCACGTGTGCCACACTCGCGTGGCGGAGAGAAAACACCGGGGTGATCCGCACCTAGGCCTTTTGAGACCTCCACCTTCAGCCACAGTGGTGATGGTGCGGGTACCGCACGGTGCGGCGCGGTGCAAGGCTGGCTGGCTGGCTCTGGCCTGGGCTGAGTTTTGCAACGCGACGTGGAATTCATCCCTCCTCTCCTCCATCCCAACTTTCTCCTCATCTCCATCACCACCAACCCCCAACCACCAAACACATCCAAAATGTCGACTGCTGAGCAGACCTACATCATGATCAAGTGCGTATACTCCGGCGCTGCCAAATCCATGCACGACATGCGCTGATACAATCTACCCCCTCTGTTATTGTCGCACGTTCGATCGACCCTCCTTTCACCCATTCCTTCCTTCTGACCTACAGGCCCGACGGCGTCCAGCGCGGCCTCGTCGGCGAGATCATCGCCCGCTTCGAGAAGCGCGGCTTCAAGCTCGTCGCCCTCAAGCTCGCCACTCCCTCCAAGGAGCACCTCGAGCAGCACTACGCCGACCTCAAGGACAAGCCCTTCTTCCCCTCGCTCATCAAGTACATGCTTTCGGGCCCCGTCGTCTGCATGGTCTGGGAGGGCCTTGGTGAGTTCCTTGCTTGGATTCAACTCAGCCAGGCATACGCTAACAGCTCCAGACGCCGTCAAGACCGGCCGCGCCATGCTCGGTGCCACCAACCCCCTTGCCTCGGCTCCCGGCACCATCCGTGGCGACTACGCCCTCCAGGTGAGTTGGCGATCAAACGGAACGTGGCACTGGCGCATTGTCCCCCTGGGGCAGCTGTGCTTAGCGCACTCTCGTTTGGCCACGACCTCTCTCCCGCCTATCCTGACACGCACTAACTCCAGACCGGCGCCAACGTCTGCCACGGCTCCGACTCGGTCGAGAACGGCCAGAAGGAGATCGCCCTCTGGTTCCCCGAGGGCATTGCCCAGTACAAGCTCGCCTCGGCCGACTGGGTCTACGAGTCGTAAATGCTTCCTTATTTCTAGGATGCTCTATGTGCGGCCGTTGTAGCATAGATCTAGATGTGACAGCGTGCCACGGACAGATTATGAGCTGTGGAGTTGCGTCGTGTTCATATTGCTTAGTTGAGGTAGTTGCAGTGAGCTCAGTTAGTGCGCACAGCACAGCGACAGTGTGCTCAGTTATGGCTCACATCTGGGCCGAAGTTGTTTGACCGTGTCCAGCTGTCGCTACGCGCCGCGCTGCGACCCGAGACGTGTTGTTCCAGACATTTTTTGAGATGTTGTCGATCACAACCCCCACGTGCTGTTATGTAACCCAGGCTTGTGTGCAACATGTGGGCGTCGGGGATGGCCGTGTTGGGTCCACAGGCACAAAGGATAAACCAAGGCATCCAGACATTTCCAGGCATACTCAACTCGACTCCACCTTTGACTCGGCCCACTCTCTCATCTGTCTCTCCTACTCCTACGGCTGTCTCTCAAAAGCGTCCTGCTAGGCCTTGTTTGAGCGTCTTGAGTCTCGCAACGGCAGCACAGACTCGGCACGTAGCATCGGCACCCTGACAGCTCGCCTCGCTCGCTTCCGCGCCCGCCCCCACTCGGCAAACTTCCCAACCTCTCCGCCGTCCTCTCACCATCGCCTCCCACGCCGCACGACATGCCGCACCCGCCAGAAGACGTGCCGCTCCCCCGCCTGCCCGCGTCCGCGCCCGTGCTCAACGACGTCGAGAGCGCGCCCGTGAGCCGCACCGGCACACCGCTCGGCACGCCCGGCACGCCGAGCACACCGGCGGAGAAGCGGAAGAAGGGCCGAGAGCGGGAGAGGGAGAAGGAGGACAGGCGGGCGGGGAAGAAGGGCGGGGGGTTGACGGAGGGTGATGAGGGTGAGTCGGCGGGCGAGCAAGCGAGCAGGCCAGAGGGCTAGGTGATATGGGCGGGGTAGTCGCTTGAGGGGGGAGCTGGGTGTGGCGGGTGGCTGACGGCAGACGTCGAGGATTTGCCGAAGAACAACCTTGCGATCGTGATGCCGTGGTGAGTCTCGATGCCCTCATGGCTAGAACCGCGAGCTCCGTGCCCGAGTTGAGCTACGGACTCGGCGGCTGACCTCAGCATGTGCTTAGTGCTCTTCCTCGCGGCGCTCGACCAGACGATCATCGCGACGGCGCTGCCGACGATTGCGGAGCAGTTCCATGCGACACCATCGCAGTTTTCCTGGATCGTGACAGTGAGTGCAGTCGGAAGGGAATGGACAATCGGTTCGACTATCTCGCTGCTGAGGCAAGCGAGTGCCGTCGACACCTGACCTCGGCCTAGTGGACAACCCTGCTGTATGTCGTTCTCGCTGACAACAGTCGTACCAACTCGCCATGACACTGCTCACACCTATCAACGGCCGCGTGTCCGACATCGTCGGCCGCAAGCCCATGCTCTACGCCGCCATCATCGTGTTCACCGTCTTCTCCGCGCTGTGCGGCGCCGCCCAGAACGTCGAGTGGCTGATTGTGTGCCGCGCCTTCCAAGGCCTGGGCGGCGGCACGATCATGGGCCTGACCTCGATCATCGTGTCGGACATTGTGCCGCTCCAGAAACGCGGGTCGTACCAGGGCTTCATGGGTGCGTCGTGGGGCGTCGCCGCCGTCGTCGGCCCGATCCTCGGCGGCGCATTCACGCACATGTCCCGAAGCGGGTGGCGGTGGTGCTTCTATATCAACCTGCCGACGGCGGGGGTCGCGTTCGCGCTCCTTATCTTCACGCTCAAGCTCAACAAGCCGAAGGGGAGCACGTTTGCCGAGTTGCGCAGGACTTTTGACTTCCTCGGCCTGTTTCTCATCATGGTCGGGTCGTCCCTCCTCATCGTCGGGTTCTCTTTCGCCGCCGACCACGGCTTCGAGTACAAGCCCAGCATTGCGCTCATTGTCGTTGGCGGTGTGCTGTTCTTTGCCGCGGTCGCCAACTGTCTCGTGACGAAGCGCAACGCTGTGATCCCTGCTGTGAGTTGCGATGCCGGCCTACGGTCTGCCGAGTTGTCTTATCGTCCTGCGGCCTGGTGTTACTCGCACAGCAGCGCACATGACCTCGCATTGCCCACGTACTAACCCCCAGCGCCTCTTCAAGACCCGCACGACGCTGTTCTACACGATTGCCTCCACACTCCACGCGGCCGCCTTCATCCCGTGCAACGTCCTCCTCCCGCAATTCTTCCAGGGCGTACACGGATCCGACGCGCTGCAGGCGGGCATCCAGCTGCTCCCCTTCGCGATCTTCGTCTCATGGTCGACCGTCGTGGCCGGGCAGATCCAATCGCGGCTGCGCATCGTCCGTCCAACGACGTGGGTGGGGTACGCCATCGCGGTGCTGGGCTTCGGCCTCCTCTACGCCTACTTCAACTACGACATCACCAAGAGCATGCAGTACGGCCTGCTGATCCTCCCCGCCGTCGGCGTCGGCCTCAGCCTCCAGTCGCCCATGCTCATCCTCCAGGCGGCCATGCCGTTCAAGGACATGGCGGCGGTGACTGCGGCCTGGGTGCTGACGCGGAGCATCGGCGGCTCCGTCGGCGTGTCCGTCTTCACGGCTATCCTGAACAGCGACATGCGCTCAGAGTTTGCAGCCGTCCAGCGGAAGTACGGCGAGGACGGCGTCGCGGTGCCGACCAGCGCGGGCGGGTATGCCGCCATCCACCAGCTGCCCGATGGGCCGGTGAAGCGCGACGTGCTCGCGGCGTTTGCGGACAGCTTCAAGCCGTGCTGGATCGTCGCGGTCGCGCTGCTCGCCGTGTGTCTCGCGATCACCATCCCGACGAGGTCGTACTCGCTCAACCGCCCGAGAGGGGCCGCTGCTGGCCCCAGCGCTGCCAGCGCCGAAGGCGCTGACGGGGCGGGTGGCGCTGAGGGCGCGGACGGGGTTGTCGACGAGCTCAAGGCCGACCCCGTGGCCGCCGGGACGGCAGGCGACCAGACCCCGCTCGGTGTCGAGGAGAAGGATGCTGCGGGCGACTTGCCGATGAAGACCGGCGAGGAGACGCACAGTGTGGGTAGCACGCCGACGGCGGTGTCGACGCTGTCGAGCAAGGAGCGGTCGCGGTCGCGCGAGCGTCCCGAGGATGTGGGCAGGACTCTTGGGGATAACAGGGCGGCTCTATAGCGCGCGACCAAGGATCGAGGGTTACGGTATATCGCTTATAGTATCTTGATGCATTGCATTGCTGCGCCGAGCTGCGAGTTTATGAGCCGCATTGATTGCGGCAGTATCTTTTCCGCCACAGTGAGAGGAGAATCGCCCACGCCACGCCCACACCCGCCCACACCCGCCCACACCCGCCCACACCCGCCCACACCCGCCCACACCAGAGTCTACCAAGAAATGCATGCGCAACATAAACTATGATGCAGTGGTGGTTGTCTAGAATGCGAAATACAGTGAGTCTGGGACTGCTTGAGGGTGCTAAGTCTATGTTCGTGGCCGAGGCCGAAATGAGGAAGTGTGGTGTGCGGAGAGGTTTACGCCAACAGGGCCTGGCGCTCGGGGTCGTAGGAGCCGTTCGTGCGCCCGCGCCCCTTGGGCCGGGGCGTTCCCTCGTCGCTCCCGAGGCCGAAGGAACGCACGCTGCCCTCCCGCACGCTGCCGCACCCGTCGTCGTCGACGACGAGCTTGGCGTCGTGGTCGAGCGGGCCGAGGCCGAGACGGAGGCGGACGCGTTCGACGCCCATGTCCCAGTCGGTGCGCCAGACGATGCACACGCCAATCACGCTGCCGTACGCGAGCGCGACGGCCAGGCCGATCCAGATGCCGACGAGGCCCATGTGGTGCCGGAACGTCAGCCAGAGGCCGAAGGGGATGCCGACGCCGTAGTAGGCGGTGAAGTTGACGATGGCGCCGAGCGAGTGGAGCGCGAGGGCGCGCAGGATGGCGTTGGCCGCGCCGCTCACGCCGTCCATGACCTGGAAGAAGCCCATGATGGGCATGACCTGGGCGACGGCGGTGACGACGGCCGGGTCCGAGTTGAAGAGGTAGCCCCAGTTGTGCCGGAAGACGATGCAGATGAATGAGTTGAACAGCGCGAAGCCAGTGGCGAGGATGAAGGACGCGCGCGAGGCCCACTTGGCCTCCCACGATCTACCGGCGCCAAGGAGGTTGCCCACGCGCACGGAGGCGGCTACGCCGAGAGCCGCGGGGAACTGATACAGGGTCGAACAGGTTGAGAGCAGGACGGATTGGGCGGCGAGCGCGGTCGGGCCGAGCAGCGCAGCGGCCAATGCGCAGACCTCCCATGCCCACCATTCTGACGAGAGCTGACGTTAGCGGGGACCTAAGCAAACCATGGCAGGCAGACGGCATGAGATTGATCTCTCCCGCCCGACTAGTACTCACCATAATCGTGCCCGCCAGACCAAGCTGCGACACTGTGCCGAGTCTAGAGAACACGGCGCGGACCGAGAACGGGTGCAGCGAGTCGCGGGGGCCGAACCACAGCACGTAGATGAGGAGCATGATGAAGGTGATGTTGAAGGAGATGGCTGTGGCGATGGCGCCACCGATGAACCCGAGTCTAATGGGTGGGGGACCCCAGACCAACAGCCAGTTGAGGAGGAGGTTGAGCGGGGCAACGACAAAGAGCACATAGGTCGGAATGTGCATAATGTTCTGCGACTGCAGATACTTTTTGAGCACGACATTGCCAGCATATCCGGGAATGCCGATGGAGAGCCACGAGAGGTAGGTGCCTGCGAGCTCGGCGACGCGCGCGTCCTGTCTAAGCCAGAGGAGGACGACCTCGATGTTGAACCAGAGGACAAACATGGGCATCTGGTGTTAGCGTGGCAACGGGCGGAGGCAAGGAGGCAGTGACAGGTGGAGGGCAGGAAGGTAGTGGCAGGTGGAGGGGGGGAACTCACCATCGCAGCGATCATAACAACCGTGCACCGCATGGTCCACAAGCCCACATGCCGCCGGTCCGAGCCGGTCCAAGCGGCAGGCAGGAGGGTGTCGAGGGCCGTCGCGAGGCCCTGCATGATGGAGAAGCAGTGACGGACGCCGTCATGTTGGCGAGACTTGACGCAGCCAGGTCGGCAGTGCCGAGTGGCCGATGGACACCACACTAGCCAGGGAGAGGGAGTACTCGGCGAGCTGGTGAAGAACACGGGGATGGTGCTGCGGACGAGCAGCGGCAGTTCGACACCCAGCGCGCTCTGCCACGAGTACACCTCGTGCCGCATCCGTCGGTCGGGAGGTCGAGATCCTCGGCATCGAGGACGGCCGCCGGGTCGTCGATAGGCTCGCCGGTCGCCGTCCGGGAGGTAGAGGTTGGAGTACGCCGCGCGCGCGCCGCTGCTGCCTCGTTGTCCTCGTCCTCGATCTGGTATAATGGGCGGAAGGCGACGGGGGAGATGGGTCGCCGTCGCGCTTCGCCCCGCCCGCGCATCGACGGCGGACTCTGCGGCCGCGCCTCGTCGTCGTCGACGTCTGATCACCGAGATCACGCTGGCGTCCGCGTCGTCGACGGACGCCACGGCGCCAACGGACGCGCCCGCCTCGATCGCCGCCTGCCGCCGCGCGCGCGTCATCGGGCGCACGACGTTGCGCGGCGGCGTGCGCCCCTTGCTCCTGCTTCGCGAGTTGCCCGCCGACGCGCCCGGCACCGGCACGATGTTGCCCAGCGTGCCGGGCGCCTGGAGGGGCTCAGAGTTGGCCACTGCGCCGTAGTCGCGCGCGCCGCCGCGCCCGAACGAGACTGTCCGGCGGCCGCGGCCGTCGTCGTCGTCCAGCGCAGAGTCGACGATCACACTGGGCCCGGGGCGCGCGCCCTCAGCCCCAGCCCCAGCGCCGGAGCCGAGAGCCCTGCCGTCCTCGATATCGTGTGGGAACAGGATCTCGTCGCCCACGCTGATGTCGCTCGCGCCGCGGCGCAGCTGCGGGATCGCCCCCGGCCCGCCGGGCTGCGACGTGCGATCAACGCTCCATCGTGATGGGCGGTAGGTCGCGTTCGAGGTGCGCCGCCGCTGGATTAGGTTCTCAAGGTTGTTTTGGAGGGCTACGGTATGTCAGCGAGGTCGTGTGATGCGTGAGGCACAGGTGCAGCTTTGCGAGTGGCGCAATGACGAATGCACGAGAAGGAGGTGTGATGTGAGAAGCACGAAGATGGGGGCGAGGGAGGTGGAGGGATGTAGGGAGGGTTAGAGCAGTTTTGCAACTTACCATAGGGTGATGTGGAGAGGGAAGTTGCAAGTGTTGAATGAGGGAAGTTTGACATTGCTGGCCTGGCCGCGCGCCAGTGGGAACGGCAGGAGACGGGACGCTAGTGTTATGCGAAGAGGTCGTGTGCGAAACGAGTGTCGTGTTGAGTGTAGCGCGAGGAGGGAGGCAGGGAATGGCGAGGAAGAGGGGAACGAGGAGGAGGTGTGTGTTGTGGAAGATGGAGTTGCAGCAAGCAGCAAAACGTGTACAGTTCGATGTCGAAGTGTGAGAGGAATAAGGAGTAATAATGCCGGCCGAGCCTGGGTGCACAAATTGATCACGAGGTATGTGCCTGAAATCTACTAAGAAGAGTAATCCAGAACGGCCAGAACAACTCAAATCGTAAACCTTTTGCATTACAACCAGATTGTGAGCAGTTTGTAACCCCTCTGCCTTAATTCCCGGCCTGGCCCCGCCAACCCTGTTAATCCGGTCAGACCGGTCTTCATCCCTCGTACCCCCAAGTAAAAGAACGGCAAATACCCCGGCTCGTTTGACCGCCCTCCTCTTCTTTGGTGCGGTACGTAAAACTGCTCCACCACCCAGGGTCTATCACTTGTTGCGTGGTGGGAGGTCTGCATGACGTTATCCACACTCACTCTGATTCCCCCCTCTGATCCCTCTGATCCCTCTGATCCCTCTGATCCCTCTGATGATGTCTGTCGATCAGCGTCGCTCATCCATCCCCCTTTACCCCTCCATCTTCACTCATTGTACCAAATACCGCTCACCACCCAACTACCCAAACTACCATGCAACCACCATGCATCCTGGACCAGCATACAAGTCGCTCTGCATGCATCAAGCTCAACTCTATCTCGCTTCCTCTACTTGCAAGCAGCAGACATCACACGGCGAGACACATTGCATCGCCTGATACACCAGTACATACATGTACAACGGCCATTCACAGCGCGCACTGTTCGCTTCGACTTCTATTCAATCCTTCTGGCACTTCACTACTGTTCCTACTACGTTGCGCTAATACACAGATAGAGGGGGATTCAGATAGCCCGAGGCGCTTAGGCGGCGCGCTTCTGGTCATGTCAATGGGTGCGGAAAGCTAGTGAAGGGAAGAACGAGTGGCGGGGAAGGTGCCGCTACCACACAACTAAGGTGGATACTTACGGGGTTCTCGGGACTGTCCCACGTCAGCTACGCTCTTGCCTCTGTCAACACAGTACTCACGCATTCTTCCACATCTCGGCGACCTTCTTGAAGCGAGCCTGGGCGTGAGCTACCAGGGGAAGGTTAATAACTCACCTTGTGGTCGCCCTTGACACCGGCCTTCTCGTCGGCCTCCTTGAGCTTGGCGAGCTGGACCTTGACGTAGTGGTTGCTGCGTGTCAGCTGCCGCTGGACGTGGGAACAGGGATCGGCGGCGGGTGACGCGACTGGCCGGATGAAGGATGTTCCGGAGTACTCACTAAGGCGACATCTTTCCTCCCTTCTTCTTGGCTGGAGGCGGGAGTGATAGTGCATGGTAAGGGTGGCGAGAGTGGCCAGAAGGGAGAGGTCAGAAGAAAGAGGTGAAGGTGGCAAGGAAGGCGTCAGAGAGAGCGAGGACGGTGATGAAGACGAGGAAGGTAATCGCGTCAGTACAATGTCCAGTCACCATCATCACGCTACGCTACGCACCAGACTTGGCAGCTGGGCGTCAGTACTGGTCAAGCACGTTGTGGGGGTGGATGCATGCCGCAATGCATGCATGGGTGAAGTGGATGCGGATGAAGCGACGACTGGCGCCCGCCCGCCCGCCAGGACGCGTCTCTCGGTAATGTAAACAACCCTTACCTCCACCCGCGCCCGCCCGCCTGGGGCGACGCGGGGTGGGGTGGAGGAGGCGTACTCACCGGCCATTGTGGATGGTTTGGGTCGATGAGGTGGTGTTGGAGGCTGGACGGCGAATGGAGTGGAGAGAAGATGGAAGGTGTTGGTGGTGTTGGTGGATGGATTGGAGTGAAGAGAGAGGAAGACGAGGGAAGAGGGCCGGGTGGGCTCTTGTATATAGGTTGCTCGAGTTAGCTAGGTCATGGGTGGTCGACCGGCTGGGACTCGGGCACCATCTAATCCTGGTAGTGCTGGTTGCTGGGTCGGGTGAGAAGCGGGAGTATATTCCACGTGCTTTTGTTTACGCGTTGACGGCGATCACGGGACATTGCCAACTAGTGCTGGGATGCGGCAGTAGGCAGGCTGGACTGGATGTGGCAGCCCATCGAACTGGTGTGAGTGACGTAAAGTGTCTGCTGCGCGGTACCATCGAGGTCTGGACTGATTGGGCAACCAACTCTCGTGGATGCTGCTATTCTCTGTTGAACTGCGCGTATGTCTTCCGCCTTCCTTCAATACGTTGGCGGGGTTCGCCCTCGCGGCCGCTCTCGTTCTCTCGAATCACCGTAGCTCGATCGTATCTTGATCCTCGCGGGCGGGCGCCCTGCCTGCAATGGTGCATGGCTAGGCAATGTTGCATGACATTTGCATATGTTCTATGGATACAGTAGTGGACATTAGTCCGTCGAAGTTCTAAAAGATCTAGCTCTATAGTCGTGCGTCGTTCGTTGCGGGGTCGCCGTAGGTTGGCCATGTCTCGTCGTGCTTGCCGTAGGCTGCGGTGCTCTTGCGTGGCGCCTTGTACACGTATTGTCCTGTTTGGCGCCGCGTCTTGGGACGTGTCTGTTTGACCCATTACAGAAGGATGAACAGAGAGCCCAGCACCACAACCACGCTCAGCACCATGCTTGGTGCAGAGCGCGACGCGCCGTTGAAGGCATCCGTCTGCGCGCCGTCGATGAAGCGGGTGCGATACAGCGGTGGCTCGATGCCGCCCTTGGGATCGGGGAGGTTGTTGCCCCTGCAAGTCAGCGAAGCTCAACTCACGTGGCGTCCTGTCCGTCGGCTAACGTAGTGTCGCAGCCAGCACTTCGGTGATTACCAGCCGACAGTATGCGGGATGCCTCGCACCAATGCCAGCCCGCACAGCTATGACACTGCTTCACGCTTGCCTCATGCGCCCCATCACTGACGCCCACTGCCTCAACTCACTCTGCCTGCCACATGTACATTGGCTGCTTGGGCCCCGGCGTGCACAGGTCCGGATTTCCCTCGCAGTCCTGCGTCGGCGGAGCGGGCTTGAGCATGACCGCATGCTTGTTCGTCTTGCCCGTCACGGTGCACTTGTACATGTTATTGTACTGCGCGTCAGTATAGTGTGGCGCGTAAGCATCACGGGAGGCGGCGCGGTGGAGGTAGGGATGTGGCGGTGGCGGTGGCTCAAATCAGGGCCGGCTCCCGCCCAGGACATGACTTGGCCACTTGGCCACTCGACTTGGCAAACGCGTCCTCCCCGGCGCACAAGGGACTCACAATCTCAGAGCCGTAGCCCTCACCATTCATGCGCGTGTGGATCCAGTTCCAGGTGCAGATGCAGCCTCCCTTGGGACATGGGGGCAGGCCCTCGGGAATCTGGTAGTCGACAAGGCGGTACCATGGTGAGGTGGCGTTGACGGAAATGACCGTCATCTCTTCAGGCTTGACATCGTACGGGTCGGACTTGTAGGCGATGGCGAGGGCGGTGCCGCCGAACAACGACTGGTTGAGCTTGTTGTACGGTGTGCCGATTTTGTTCTTGTTGTGGAGCGGCCCTGTGTCATCCTGGAGTCAGTGTTGTTCGGGCAGTAGATATAACTGAAGGCGGCCAGTGCGCAGATGTTGTCCTTAAAGGGCAGTCGCGTCACGCCCGCACAAAGGCGGCCACAATCCCGCGTTTACTCACCCGACAGGCATAGTCCTGCAGTTTCGCCGTCTTTTCCAAGTATGGACCGCGGTAGGACGTGAACGCGCGATTGCATGCGAGCTCAAAGGTGACGGTGCTCCCGGACTCGAGCTCCATGAACTCGTTCTTGCCTGGCGTGCAGTTGAGCATGTCGTGCCCGAACCACTGCGAGATCGTCAGGTTGTCCAACCCCCGCGCGGGGTTGACGGGTGTGTTGATCTGGTAGTTTTGTTGTTCTGCGTCGCCGAGGAGGGGATAGTTGAAGCCGTACAGGCTGGGGTGCCATAGTGTGACGCTGGGGTCAGCGCGAGCGCGGGCTGAGCGAGCAGGGCTGAGCGAAGCGAAGCCGCGCCGCGAGTTGAAGAGACTCTCGCACGCATAACAGCATGAGGGCAGGCAGGAGAAGCCGACGAGGCGAGATAGCCCGCTCGTCCCATGTGCGCTCAACGCAAGTCGAACGTGCCAACCTTGCAAGCGCCGACACACGCCTAAGAGCGGAGATGGCGGAGAAGGGAAATGAGACGCAGGCGGAGACGGAGACAGAGACTCACTGGGCATCAACCCCAAGGAGGCCGAACACGAACGCCGCGAGCGCGAAGTGCATCGTGGTTCTTGGCGGTTGGTGGGGAGCGGTGAGGAGGGAGGGTGGGGGGAGGAGGGGAGGGGTGAGGGGAGGGGCGGAGGGGGACGTAGCGCGGTTGGCGTCGAGTTCGAGTTCGAGCGGTGGCGGTGGGTGGAGAAGAGGGGAGAGAGGTGTTGATAGATCTGCAAGCAGATATCGAGAGCCGCGCCGTGTCTCGGACGTGCAGATGAGATGTAGATAGGATCGGATCGGCGAACAATGATGAAGGTGGGAGGGAGGGACAATGAAAAGTCGCGCGTGCGTTTTGTTCTCCGTAAACGTGTGCTGCCAAAATGTGATGCGAAGATGCGATGATGTCAAGAGCAAGAGACGAGACGAGACAAGACAAGAGAGAATGAATGGAATGTAGAATCATCATCACCGCGCAGTTCACTTCAGTTAGCAATCACCTACGACCTACGACCTAGTCGCCAAGAATTCAGCCTCCGTAAAGTGTGCTCGAAAGTCGTGCTGTGCAGGTGGCGTCCCTAGCCTTCTCTGTACCCTGGGTGAAGAGGGTACCCTGCCGATATCTGTGGGCGCAGTCTTGGGCGTGGGGGCGTGGGGGGCGTGGGGGCGTGGGGAGATAAGGAACGGAGGGAGGGACGATTGCCGCTGTACGTGTGCTCGACGGCGGTTTTGGGCCAGGGCGGGGAAGGGTAGATTACGCAGGTATGGTGGCGATGGTGGGCGGATACAAGGCCTTGCCAAGCGCTAAAGCGTTCCCGCCGCGTCCGCATCCGCTCGGCCCACTCGGCTCATACCTCTTCTGTTCATCGGAGGCCGTATGACTAGAGTAAAGGGAGGGCCGATGACGATAAGCGGCGATCACGGCGCTATCGACGGCGTATATCAGCTAACAGGATGACGAGCATCATTGCGCTTCAGGACCTCTTTGCCGCTTGAGGGCTATATGAGGTGAGGACACTTGGTTTTGGTGTCGTTGGGTTCAGTCAGTGAATTGTTCCAACGTCTACCCTTGGTCTATCGCCTTTGATCGACTGGCGCCCTGGGATTCTGATTCTGATCCACGTTCATCGTCCTTTCAGCCGCCACCCAACTCGCACACCGACGACACAGCTTTGGTGGCTCATGGTCATGATCAGATAGGAGGGCGGACCGGATCGTGATGGACCGCGGCGGAAGTGGTAGCTGCGCGCAAACCTTGGCTCAGTGTGACATTGCTTGGACAGCGACCGGGAATCCAAAACTTTACAACCCGCGTCAATCTGCTGATGGCCCAGGAAAACGAGGTCAAGCATGTGCTCAGGCACCAGAGGTATGACGCCTCCCAAGAGTTCCAACGTTTTAGGGCGGTAAATCTTCCGAGCTGCGCACTCCCACTCGCAACGTTCATTACGGCCGGCTCGCGTTGCTCGCCTCGTGCCCAGGATTTAGAGAACAAACCTTACATGCAAACGGGATACACAGAGATACCACTACGCAGGAGCAGTATAGAGAGAGGAGGCGAGCGGAGAGGAGGGTGGACGTATAGGGTCATCGGATGGGGAGGATGGGATGGATAGAGGAATGTCGGTTACACTTCTGGCGCGGCAGGGCACACGCCCAAAGTGTGGGTGGCACTGGGCCAACTTAGGACAGGTTGAACGAGCCCTGGCCGTCCTTCATCGAACGCATCAGCTGCGCGGCGAGAACAGCGCGCGACGAGTAGTTGGGCAGCTTGAGATACGTCGCACACGTCATCACTACGGGGTTAGCAATGCCCATTGCCGTGAGAGCTCACCAGATGGGAGGTAGTCGTCCGCCTTGAAAGGCGCCTCGTGCGGCTTGCGCACAACGGTGAACTGGGGGCTGAGGCCCTTGAAGCCTCCGAGGGGAAGCTTGGGAGCACCAGTCATAAACTGCAGGAAGGCACGGCGCTCCTCCTTGCTGTACGAGTTCATGATGTCGATCAGGTCGCGCACGACGCGGCTGTCCGAATTGTACCCATGGTCGGCCTTGATCGCCTGCTCCAGCGCTGGATGTTAGCCGGGAACTCAAACCCCAACAAGCATAGACTCACTCTCGCGAGACCAGTCCTCATCGGCATTACCGCAGAGCAGGCCGAGCTCGTCTGGCGAGAAGATCTGCAGATCGGAAACCGAGAAGATCATGGAGAAGCCTGAGGTCAGCTTCGTGATCGCGGGACAAGCTCCACTCACCATCCTGGAACTCCTTGACCTGGCGAGCAATGCCGGACCCGACAGTCATGTCGAGTACGAGGTCGATGTACTCCGCAAGGTTCGAGTCGTCAACATCGATGCTGCGGCCACCGGGCTTGAGCTCAATGTCGTAGCCGGGAAGCGTAAAGTCGAGCGAGAGGTCATGGAGCTTGGCACCACCGATGGTTAACGTGGCCAGCTTGGAGCGCCGGGTCGACGGGGGAAGCGCAGTAAGCTCTTCAATCTCCTTGCGCGCTTGGAGATACGCCTGGAGCCGCTCAAGCGACCGAGCGAGCGGGGCGTCGATCTGCTTAAGAGTTGCGATCGACTTCTTCACAGGCCGGTTGAGTACCATCTTAAGGAAGACGTGGTTGAAGTTGAGATCGATGATGCGCGAGTCGAGCAGAGCGCGGCCAACGAACAAACCAAGCGTCTTGAAGTACGACAGGCGCGTGTTATCCTTGCTTGGCTCGTCAGGCTTGAGCGGCGCGGGGAAGAGCCCATGGGGGTGCCAAACGTAAGCACCATCCATCGACTCATCCTCGTCGCGCCACAGCTTGAGCGAACGACGCGCAAACTCCTTGGATGCGATGGCGTAGAACTCGAGCGTAGGCCCAAGGCCAGTACCGATCTCGTCGAAGTACTCGACCTCGAGAATGCCGTTCGACGTGCCGTACAGCTCGAGTACCTTGACACACGACTCGAGAAGCTGCGAGCGCGAGATGCGGACCTTTTGACGAACAAGACGGCCGAGGTGGGCGAGACTGTCGTCGCGCCGGCTGCTGTTGCTGTTGCGAGGCTGCGACGCTTGCCAGTGCGCGATGAGGCGCCCATAACCGAACGAGGTCGACCGCAGGAATGAGTAGCGCACCTCGAACGGGAAGAGGAAGGCAAAGTGCTTAGGGAGCTCCTCAGCCCACTCGGGCAAGCAGCCACTCGCCAGTATCATCGTCTCTTCAAGTTGGCGAGTAAGTTTCGCCGTGAGCTTGTTGTTCACGAAGAGCGACTCGTCGGGGGCGCCAGGGCGGCTGCCGCCATCGACGCAGAGACCGTGAACGACGCGGAGCAGACGCAGGATGGCCGATACCTGCGAGTTCGACTCGACAAACTCAGGCACCATGCTCGTCGTAGTGGCAGGCGATGCCGCCTCCACAGCAGCACTAGCGTCTTGCTTGGTTTGCGGGCCATCAATTTTGCGGAACTTGAACGTGACAGGAAGAGTGAAGGCACTCCCGGGCGTCGGCGAGTTCTTGGCATACTTGTGGACAGCGCCATAGATCGTGTCCTGAGGCTTCAAGGTCTCTCCGTCGATCGAGAACTCAAGATGCCAGTCTACAGGTGCAGTCTTGACAGCGCCAGCGTACGAACCCGTGCGGGTCGGAGTACTCGATGCACCTGCGCCGCTGCTCTCGGCGGCCGCCTGGTTGGGCGTGGCAATCCGTGTCCCATCAGGCGTCTTGGCCTCGAGACGGCTTCCATCTGACGTGTGAGCAATGGATAATAACATTAAGACTCACCAGCTGCCATCGACATGTTGACGACCTTCTCGGTAGGACGGCGCGACAACTCGTCCTCCATCTCCTCCTCAAACACTTCCGCGTCGTACTCGTCCTCATCGGAGAAGTCTTCGTCGAAGTCCATGTCCATGGGCAATTGAGGAAGTAAGCTTGGCTCAGGTGCGCTCGAGGATAGCGCAGCACCACCAGCACTTCCCTCGGCACCGCCCTCACCACCACCTTCCGGTTCAAGAGAACGTCCGCTGAGACGAGCGCTGCGACGACGTTGAGGCTTGTTTTCCTTCGCCTCCCCTGTAGTCGACCCGGCAGGAGCAGTGCTGGTAGGGTTGGTCGAGGACTCTGGGGCAGAGCTGGCGTCGCCAAGATTAGCGCCACCAAGAGAGGGTCGACCACCCATACCGCCGCCGCCGGCTCCAGCGGCCAGGGCAGCCAGGAACCTGGAAGTGGACGATCCAGCAGCGCCACCTCCTCTGCTCGCCGCATAGGCAGCAAACATGCTCTGCAATGTCGAGGCTCCACCCATGGGATCGTTGATTCGAGGACGAAGGTAGTCGTGCAGGGCCTGCACGGGCGCGATCGCCTGAATGGTGACGCTTAAGGTGCTCATGGCCTTGGGAATGTCCTCACCCTCCTCGGCTTGAAGTCGGATACGCATCGTGCGAGTAAGCGAGCTTGCGGATCCGCCCATCCCGTTGAATGCAGTCTCAACCTCGAACGTCTCGAGACGACCGAGCGACTCGTGCAGACGCTTGACGAGCATGGTCAATGGCGAAGGGGAGGCAAGGGTGGTGTCGGAGAAGATCTCGTAGAGCATTGCGCGACGCTCGCTTGACGATACAGCGCCGTCGACGTCAACGTAGCTGAGAAGTCCATCCACTAGTCCGCTCTTGAGCAGCTCAAAGCTGGACAGGGACTGGCCGACGTTGGATAGATGCGACGCAATCTCGCGGAGAGCATCGCGAAGCTCTCCCTCATCGGCATCGGGGACGCAAAGGCGGTCGACCAGCTTCTTGAGCTCATCCATTACCAAAGTCGCCTCGTCCTGCTTGTTGCCGTCGACGACAAACAGGTTCTTCGCGCCGATGATCCTTGCCCGAACAATGTTAGCGTCACTCGGGTCCATGCTTGAGCTCTTGCGAGGCGCCGTAGGCGAGATGCTCTCCCCCATCAACGTTGCCAGTACTCCGGGCATATCACCGGGTCGGCTTGGAGTGAGACTTGACGAAGGACCCGCGAGTGGAGTTGACGGCTCGTCGGGCTTGGTCACAGGCGTCTTCTCGGCCTCGCCTTCGGTCTGGGAGTCCTTCTCCGCCTTTGCCTTGGCCGCCTTCTCCGAGTTGAGCTCCTCACTCGACAAGGACTCGATCTCGTACACGACTCCTTCGCGAAGGAAGGATGTCAAGTAGACAGAAGGAAGCTTTGTCACGAGAACCTCGACGAGCTGGAGCGCACTCAAGACGAAAGAGGCGTTGTCCTTGGCCGAGATGATCGATCCCAGGAAGCTTGACATCGGGACCGAAGTCAAGGTAAGCTGCAGGTCATCGGGCTCTGCAAACGCAGTCGCCTTGAGGATACCGGTAAGTGCCTTGGTGCGGACGCGGAGGCTGACGGAAGCCGCGTACACATCCACAAGGACGGGAACAAGGGCGCGCATGAACTTGGACACGAGTTCGGGCTGGGATTTGAGGAGAGCCAAGCGCTGCTCGTACTGGGCCTCGGCGTCCCGTTTCGTCTTGAGGTTGAAGGCCGCAAGGGTGGACAGAGGAGAGTCTTGAGCGGCGGCCTGTTCCGTCGGTGTTCCGGGTCCACTTGAAGAGTTCGATGCCTCACCGGCCTGGCTACGTTGCCGGGAACGCTCTGGCCGACCTCCGCGCCTCTTAATCTTTGCAAGACTCTTCTCGGTGTATGCTCGTTGGTCGAAGACGCCGTCGCGGGGAATCGGTGGCAAAAGCTCGCACACAAGACCAAGGGCTTCCTCGACCTGGTCCTTCGGGCGGTGGGCAAGATTCTGCATGATGACCATGTCGGCCACGCCGCCTCCCAGGCTCTGGCCGCCTGGAGCATCACCTTGCTCCATCTCCTCATGAGAAGAAGGCAGGACACCGGTCAGGATGTAGTGGACGGTGCTCGTCATGCCAGACTCCAGGAACGCGATTGTGACCTTGGCTGAGGCACGAGCCGCGGACGAGAGTGCCTTGAGAAGGTGGGTGTATGTGGAGTCTGAGATAATCGGAGATCCACCCGAGGGCGTCAACAGGGAGTTGATCGCGACAACCGTGGACAGGTCGAGTAAGCCCTCGAGATTCTCAGCACTGTGACGGTACGACTCGAGTGACCGGACGACGGCGAGCGTGGCCTGCTCGACAAGACGCTGGTCCGACTGAGTCAACACATCCCTCAAGATGGGGAAGACGTCCCGGACCATGGCGAAGTACTCGCTCGAGACATTGCGGCAACAGTTGGCGGCGGCAGTCACGGCGGTACGCTGCACGTTGGTGGAGAAGAACGGGAGGTAGTTGAGAAGTGCAGCGAGGCCGCCCTCGCGGACGATGGCACCCGGGTACTCTGCCGAGATCTTCTCCATGGTCTGACGTCAGCTATGATGCAGGGGCAGAACCGGAGTTACTCACACTCAAAGTTTGCTCCGCGAGTTCTATGTACGAGATTTCGTTGAGCTTTGAGCACAGGACTGGCACCGCCCCCAGATGAACCAATGTGTGGCCGGAACCGGGAAGAGCCTCCATAAGATGGGCGAGGCAGCGGCAGGCGAGGAGCTGGGCCTCCATGTCCTCCTGGTCGTCCCCTGGCATGAAGCCACCCGTGCTCATGGCAAGAGCTGCAGCGAGCTGAGCATCCTCGTCCATTGGCTCGTCTGGATCCAACTTGACTTCCTCGTCGTCTGATGTCTGGTCAATGTTGGGCTTGCCGTTGAGAATGGCGATGAACTCGGTGGCAAACGAGTTGACAGAGAAAGCGGCACCGAGCGTGTCTTCATTGCTGACGAGGAGAAGATCGCTGCACTCGCGCAACGCGTTCAACCGAACGGCAGACTTGGGAGAACGCAGGTTTGCTTTGAGTCTCTTGAAGCGGTTCGAAAGCCCCGACATCATCCCGCCGAAGCCACCTCCGAACAAAGCGGCGGCTGTAGCTTCATCAAAGAGAGCACCATCGGCGAGACGCGCAAGTCGATCATAAGGGTTGCCGCGTCCTGCGAGACCCAGACCTTCCTCGTCATCATCCTCGTGATCGGAATGGTCGTCAGAGTGGTCCATGTCCTCATCTTCGTCATAATGGTCCTCGTCGAGCAAGCCAGCAGAGCGGTGCGACTCCGCAGCCTCGCCCCAGTGGGCGTCGTCGTCCTCCATGTGTTCGTCGAGGAGCTGTCTAGTGGCTATGATGTCAGCACGGCAAAAATGATTAGGCGTCCACTTACAGCTATCACCCTTCTTAGACCGATCCAAGGACGGTCCGCCTTTCTTCATCGTTGAACTGATAACAGTCAGCATCCGTGCCACTCAAATCGACTCACGTCGTCTTCTTGGGCATGCTCTGACCCGACTTGGTTGACGTAGACTTGGCCTTGCCCTTCGCGGAACGGGAGGACTCTCCTTTGGAGCGAAGACCGTACTTTGGAGTGGTTTTGGCTCGCTTGGTCGCCGGTGCAGTCTCCTCAAGTGGAGGAGAAGGTTCACGAGCTGCGCGTTTCTTGCCCTTTACGTCCGCGGAGGTCGCGGGGGTGGGATCGGCAAGTGGCGACGGAGCAGCGGTCCGAGTACTGCTACAAGAAGTCAGCATCGATACGGAAAGGATACGAGAATGGACAATGGGAACTTGCGGCGATCGCAGTCCCCTCAAATCCGATTCGCAGTCTCGCAACTCACCGACGAGTAGTAGTGGTGTTGGTGGGCTCTGCCTTGCCTTTGCCCTTACTGTTGGCACTACTGGAGCTGGATGCGGTGAGATCGCTTTGGTCCGAATACGCGATCGACAGACGAGCTGAGCGGCGCGGTGCCGGAGGGGTTACAGCGGGAGCAGAGGAAGAAGAAGAGGCAGAGGCAATTGGAGGGAGGGTAGGTGGCGTGGAGGGGTCTTGCTTGCGCTGGGAGGTTCGCTTCACGCGACTAGGTGACTGAGTGGAAGTGCTAGAGAGGGCTTCGTCCGTTGCAGAAGAAGAAGCCGTCGCAGCAGTAGTAACAGTGGTGTTGTTGTTGGTAGTGTCGGTAGGTACAGTATGAGAGGTTGACGTGGGTCGTTGGCGTTGAGATGACTTGTTGCCTTGACGTTCCATGGAGAGGCTGTATTAAGAGTGTACTGGTTGCTTGCTATGCAACGAGGAAGGCGTTGTGCTTTGAAGTGATGCTGTTACGCGCAAGCTGGTGTGCAAGGGTTGAAGAATAGTGGCGAGAGGTTGGTGATCATTGGGTGTACTTGGAGGAAGAGGGTGGTAGTTGAGTTGGATACGACGCCGAATGAATGTGATACGGTGGCGATGATGGTGTTGGTGATGCGTGTTGTCGTTGTGCTTGATAGTATTCCGAGGAGAATGTGAGAATGAGAGAGGGGATGGGATGGGAAAAGGGGGAAGAGAAAGAAGAAAAGGAGAGGGGAGAAAGAGGAGGATAGAGTAGTAGAGACGTGTGGATACGGACAGTGGTGGTGGTAGTGACGAGGAAGGTCGTGCGGCCTAGGTGGATGGCGATACGGGGAGTGATACGGTGGTGGGAGCTGCGCGCCCTATGCTGATTAGTTAATCGCTCTTCCCTGTTTAGGCGGATTCCTAATCCACTTGCGGGCCTAATTACCCCTTGCTCGGCTGCGCTCCATCAATGGTGCTAATCATACAAGTCCCTCGCTGACAGCCGTCTGGAGCCCCGTACTCGGCATGATCAAGTTTCAACTGATCGAACTCGACTCGTGATTCATCATCTTCCTGTCCATCATCGCCGCCCCATTCTCACACGACCATGGCTGTCGAAGCTCATGCTGAGACCAGCTCAGCAGCAAGCAAGGACGACCAGTTCCCACCGATGGTCCCAGAACTCTTGAGCGCTCTGCGCGCTCTCAAGGTTTCCAACCCCAAGGCCACCAGGTCGACCGTCCACATCTACCCAGCGAAGGTCTACGCGCCTAACGTTCCCTCGGCGAAGGATCGTCATATCACCAGCTGGAAGATGACCGAGCACATGTACTTCAAAAAGGACAACGAGTTCCCTACTCTCGCGCGCGGCCTCTTCACTGAGCCAGTAGGTGGCAAAGCCGACCTTCCTCCTGCCGCTCTTCCAAGCTTCGGCTCCGGACCGATCAAGGAGCGCATTGTGGCTAGGGGTTACGACAAATTCTTCAACACAGGAGAGATGGCCTGGACAAGCGTGAGTACGAGCAGCAGTCAGACAACGCTGACAGCCAGTGGGCGGCTATCGAGAAGCACTCCGAGCCACCTTACCACCTCACACTCAAGTCCAACGGCTGCCTCATCCTCATCTCGGCACTTTCCCCAACTGAGCTCTTAGTTGCATCAAAGCACTCTCTTGGAACCACCACCGAGACGGAAGTCAGCACTGTGGAGTCGAAGCTGCAGAACATCAAGCTGGACTCTGCCTCCCAGTCGGAGAACAACGACGAGCCGACGGCGAAGGCTCACGCCCAAGTTGGACGTGAATGGGTCGCCAAGACATTGAAGCGCAGTGGCAAGACTTCTGAGCAATTGGCGCAGCGCTTGTGGGACGAGAACCTGACTGCTGTGCTCGAGGTGAGTCTAGCTGCGTAGTGTGTTGGCTAACCCACACTAGCTCTGCGACGACTCGTTTGAGGAGCACGTCATCGCGACTCCAGAGTACTGGACAGGTCTTCATCTCCACGGCCTCAACTACAACACTCCTCTCTTCGCTACCAAGTCACCAGACGATGTGACCGCCTTCGCCAACGAATTCGGTTTCATTCCCACCAAGCACATCACGCTCAACTCTGTCGCTGAGGTCAAGGCCTTTACCGATGAGGTCGCCAAGAGCGGATCCTGGGAGGGAGACATGATCGAAGGCTTCGTCGTTCGCAGCACCGTCAAGGACGTCCCTAGGAGCGACACGCATCCTCCATACCTTCCTGGCGCGCCCTTCTTTTTCAAGGTCAAGTTTGAGGAGCCGTACTTGCTCTACCGTCAATTCCGCGAGACGACACGTGCTCTTCTTCCGCTCCTTGAGAAGATCAGCCCCGAGAAGGAAGCAGACCTCTGGAAGAAGGTCCGGTCTCGGACCCGGCGACCTGAGGTTGGTGTTTACGCCGAGTGGTGCGGACGCAAGATGAGGCAAGCTCCTGCTCTCTTCCAGAACTACGAGCGCGGCGTCGTGCGTGTGCGCGAGAGCTTCCTCAAGTGGGTCGAGGGAGAGGCAAGGACGCTTGGGAATCCGCCAAGGCCGGAACCTGGAAGCCACAGGCCACCATCAGCGCGGAGACGGCCAAGGCCGCCAAGGACGCGGAGAGGGCGAACCTTCCCAAGAAGTGGATCCTCGTTCCAGTGGCCGTCCCAGGGTGCGGCAAGACGACTCTCGGAATGGCGCTCAGCAACCTGTTCGGCTTTGGGCACACTCAGAGCGACGACGTGCTCTCGAAGAAGACTGCGCCAACCTTCAAGAGGAACATCGTCGACCTTCTCAAGACCAACGACGTGGTGTATGCGGACCGGTGAGTTGGAGAGAATAGAAGATGTTGGAGCTAGCTAATACACAGCAACAATCACATCGACAAGCACTATACCGAGCTGGCGGGCTTGGCGGACGAGAAGACATTTGCAAAGACTCTGAAGCCATACAATGTCAGGATGGTGGGCATCGTCTGGGACATCGATGCTCAACCTTACCACCGTCTGTTGCGCCTCTGCTCTGAGCGTGTTGTCGCGCGCGGCGACAACCACCAGACCCTCCGCCCTGACACCACCATGGATGCCGAGCACGAGGCTGTCGTCTCGAACTTCCTTCACAACTACACCACGCCCGATCCTACCATTTTCGACAAGCAGATCATCATCAGCATCGAAGACGATCCACGAACTGCTTTGGGCAAGGCTGTCGACGGGCTCGCCGAGGTCCTGAACATCAAGCGACCTTCCGAGCAAGAGATTGACAAGGCACTGGCGACTGCACAGTCGTACAAGGTCACCACTCCCTTCCATGGCATGGCTCGCATGGGCAAGTCTGTGCGGTACTTTGGCCTGGCGCCCGAGATGGACATCGGCTCGGTCGTCGACGATGCTCTCAAGAGTGACATGCCTCAGGCCGCTGCAGACTCTGCTCGGGCTTTCATCACCTCTCTGCGCGAGAAGAACCGCGTCACCGCCAAGCCGCACATCACCCTCTCGCATGAGAAGAACGTTAAGGCTGAGCAGGAGGCGAACGGCGAGGGCGCTAAGCCTGGACCCCACGCTGTGGCTTGGGAGACGTGCAAAACCCTCGCTGAGAAGGGTATTTCTCCCATCTACGACTTTGATGTCACACACCTTGCCTGGGACGACCGCGTCATGGCTCTGGTCGTTGGCAACATCCGACCTCAGACGAAGGTAGTGGATGGCCGTGACGCCGGCCTGGAGCTGGTCCTTCCCGAGGAGGTTGAGCTCAACCTGCACGTCACTGTTGGTACGCAGTCGGAGGAGATTTCGGCCTTCGAGTCACGTAGCGTTGTCAGGGCCGCGCGGGAGGCAATTGCTCGCGGCGTGGGGACTGGCGAGGGAGGTGAGGCTGTGGAGGGAGGTGGAGCTGTGCATTGGGTCGCTGTGGGCCCTCTCTTTGGGACTGGGCGTGTGCGTGGCATGTATTAGAGCAATAGTAGAAGTAGTCAATCACCACCATTCTCACAGAGATCACCCCTCTTTGAGTCTTTGCATGTATATAAGTTCACTTGTGAAAGTGGGAAGGGATGGTGGAGGTGGAGGTGCCACAAACGGAGTTTGACCCTTAGACGGAATCAGATGGGATTCATTCCACGGTGGACGTGCCGGGTGCCACCGTGGCGCGCGTGTCGGGCTGGACTGGATGTGGAGAGTGACGACGTTTCGACGTTGCAAGAGCCAGCCGGTGCAGCACAGAGCTCGACCACATCCATATCCCTCTCACTTCCCTTATAAGCGCCCCGACCTTCTCTTCCCCCCCACGCCAAAACGCCCGCCGCCATGTCCTTTAAGAAGGACGACGAGGCCGGCGCCATGTGTAAGTCTTGCTCTCCCCAAGCAATCCCAACGACACCGTCAACGACAACATGTTCGGGCGTCTCAACCGCATCCTCCAACCGCCAGAGCCTTCCTGGCCTAGGCAGCCATCACAATCTCAGACACCTCAGCTATCACACGGACGGTCACTGACGCGCACAGCGTACTACCACGACAAGAGCACCGTCCTCCAGGAAGCGCGCGTCTTCAACGAGTCCCCCATCTCCCCGCGCAAGTGTCGCGCACTCTTGACGCGTATCGTCTACCTGCTCTATGTTGGCGAGACGTTCTCGACTCATGAGGCGACCACTCTCTTCTTCGGCGTGACCAAGCTGTTCCAGCACAAGGATGTAGGTCAACGTTGCGCGCCAATGACTAACAACAACAGGCCGCGTTGCGACAGATGGTCTACCTTGTCATCAAGGAGCTGTCCAGCATCGCCGAGGACGTGATCATGGTCACCTCGTCGATCATGAAGGACATGCAGCCCAACCTCGAGATTGTTACCGTCCGAACGCGATCCGCGCGCTTGCCCGTATCATCGACGCCCAGTCGGTGCAGTCGGTTGAGCGCTTCTTCAAGTCGGCGCTTGTCGACCGCTCGTCCTCGGTGTCCTCGGCCTCCCTCATCTCCTCCTACCACCTCTACCCCATCGCCGGCGATCATCAAGCGCTGGAGCAACGAGGCCAGGAGGCGGTCAATGCCAAGGCCGTGTCGTCCGCAGCCTACACCCCGTCGATGGCGCGTCGTACATCTCGGGCGGCGGCTCGAACGGCTACCAGAGCGTCACCAGCTCGAGCTACATCATGCAGTACCACGCCTCGGTCTGCTGTACTCATGCGCGAGAAGGACCGCATGGCCATCACCAAGATGGTGCAGCAGTTCGGCGCGGGCAAGCAGGCAACCATTGTCCGCAACCCCATGGCGATCTGCATGCTCATCCGCTTCGCCCGCAAGGTCATGGACGAGGACCCCAACGTCCAGAAGCAGATGCACGAGTACCTCGAGGGCCTCTCCGCACAAGTCGGACATGGTCAACATCGAGGCGGCGCGCGGCATCTGCGAGATGCGCAGCGTCACTAGCGCCGAGCTTTACCGTCCCGTTGCTGTGCTCCAGCTCTTCCTCTCGTCGCCTAAGCCTGTGCTCAAGTTTGCCGCTGTCAAGACGCTCAGCAAGCTCGCACAGACCCACCCCGACGCCGTTACCAGCTGCAACCTCGACCTCGAGAACCTCATCTCGGACTCGAACCGCAGCATAGCAACTTACGCCATCACGACCCTCCTCAAGACTGGCAACGAGGCCTGTGGACCGCCTGATGAAGCAGATCTCGTCGTTCATGACCGACATCACCGACGAGTTCAAGATCATTGTTGTCGACGCGATCCGCTCGCTCTGCCTCAAGTTCCCTCCAAGCAGGCTGTTATGCTCACTTTCCTCTCTGGCGTTCTCGCGACGAGGGTGGTTACGACTTCAAGCTCGCCGTCGTGGATGCCATCTTTGACATGATCAAGTACATCCAGGACTCGCGCGAGGTCGCCCTTTCTCATCTGTGCGAGTTCATCGAGGACTGCGAGTTCACCAAGCTCTCGTGCGCATTCTCCACCTGCTCGGCATCGAGGGTCCCAAGACTCGCAACCCCACAAGTACATCGCTACATCTACAACCGTGTTGTGCTTGAGAACGCCGTCGTTCGTGCCGCTGCCGTCTCGTCGCTCGCCAAGTTTGGCGTGTCGACTAACGACACCACTGTCCTGAAGAGCATTGGTGTTCTCTTCGCCGCTGCCTCGACGACGTGACGACGAGGTTCGCGACCGTGCCGCTATGTACCTCAAGGTGATCGAGGACAAGCAACTGGCAGACGCGTTTGTTCGCGAGGGTGAGTTTGCTTACAGAACGTTGCTACTTGCAGAGGCTGTGTGGTCGCTGGGTGCGCTCGAGAGCCAGCTCATGTCGTACATCAAGGACGACAGCAAGCACTCGGAGGCGTTTGATGTTGCGTCGGTGCCTAAGATTAGCCGCGAGCAGGCCGCTGCCGAGGTCTCGTCTCTAGGCCATCAGCGCTCGAGACCATTGCATCGTCTTCGGCTGTCCCAGCCATCAGCAGCTCCCACTCCCGTGTCTGCGAACGAGGCTGCGTCCAACTACGCAGCAGCTCGCTGGCGTTCCCGAGTTTGCGAGCTATGGTCCCGTTCTCAAGTCGTCTGTCAAGCCAGTCGAGCTCACCGAGAGCGAGACCGAGTACGCCGTGTCTGCCGTCAAGCACATCTTCAAGGAGCACGTCGTGTTCCAGTTCAACGTCTCCAACACGATTCCAGACACTGTGCTCGAGCAGGCGTCGGTCATCATGGTGCCCGCCGAGGAGGAGACTGGCCTCACCGAGGACTTTATCATCCCTGTGCCCTCCCTCACGACCGCTTCTGGTGCTGGCCAGGTCTACGTTTCGTTCACTCGCGACGACCCGGCAGAGTACCAGACCGCGACGTACAGCTGCACGCTCAAGTTCGTGTCCAAGGAGGTGGACCCGTCCAGCGGCGAGCCAGAGGAGGAGGGGTACGACGACGAGTACCAGGTCGAGGACCTGGACCTCGGCGCCGGCGACTACATCGTCCCGACATACGTCACGTTCGCAAGCGAGTGGGACAAGCTGGCCACCGCGCCAAGTGTCACCGAGACGTTTGCGCTGTCGTCGTCCGAATCGCTGCGCGACGCCGTCAAGTCGCTCATCGAGGTGCTCAATATGGAGGCGCTGGGTGGCACCGAGCAGCCAACGTCGACATCGGTGCACACGCTCAATATGAGCGGTATGGTCGCGGGTGGTGGCGGCAAGGTGCTTGCGCGGTGTCGCATGACGTTCTCGGCCGGCCAGGGCGTCACCCTCGAGCTGGCGGTGCGTGCAGAGCAGGAGGAGGCCACCCGTCTTGTCATGGCGGCTATTTAGTGTTTGTAAGGATGCACGATTAGGATTAGAATGCTACAAGGTATCGCGACGCGACCAGAGAGGAGCAGAGAGGTGAGGTTCTGCAAGCAACTCCTTAGCAATCTCCTTCAACCCGCTCCAGCACGGCGTAGTGCAACTGTACAAGACAAGGAGGTAGGTTCAGAGTACGAGCGAGCCGAGAGTCGTGCATATGCAATACAGTGATTACAATGATCTAGCCGAGGTACGACTTGATGACCTCCTCGCCCTTGACGCGGCGGCGCATCGAGATCGAGGGGTTCATGCCGATCGCCCAGACGCTGGTCGACGCGGTCAGCTTGATGTCCTTGCCGGTCGGCCGAGGAGGAGTGAGGAGCTTGTAGTCGCCGACCGCGCGGAGGATGTCGGCCTTGCGAGCTGGCGTTAGTGGTGACCTCGGTGTGCACTCCTATCCCTCCATGACATCCCTCTGTTCTCCATGTCTCCTGAGCAACCGGCGTTGCTCTAATGGCTCCACCCAGAGTCTTTCCTCTCCTCCACCCTGCTTCCCTCGCGGACTCACCAGCAGCACCATCCATCCCCTTAGCCCAAGGGCTCGTAGTCGGGTCACGGGCGCGGTGCATCGGCTCAACAATGAGCGCCGACGCACCGAACAAGGACAGTGGCGAGGTGTCGCGCTGCACCGGCTTCACAGCAACAGCGGCGGAGGGCGCACGCCTGTCACGGCGCTCACGGCGCTCTCCACGCTCCTGCGGCGTGCTGCCGTCGTCGCGCGGCCCACTCCCCATTCCGCGGCCCTTGCTCTCCCTCTCCTTGCGAGGCCCGAGGCCGTCGCGCCTCTTCGCCTGCTGCTGGCCCTGGCGCTGTCCGCCCTGCTGGCGTGGGCGCCTGTCTCCCCGCTGTCCTCCCTGGCGCTGTCCACCCTGGCGCTGCTCGCCCTGTGGCCGCTCCGAGCGGGCGAGCTCAGAGCCCTCGAAGAACTCGGCCGATACGGCGTCGACAGTGCTACGCTGCGGCTCGGATGACCGCTGGTTGCCGGCCTCGTTCGGGCGGGGGCGGTCGGAGCGCGGCGGCCTGTCGCCGCGGGGAGGACGGTCTCCGCGCGGGCGCCGGTCGATCGGCCCAGCGTTGGCGTGGGGGTTGGGGCGCGAGGCGCCGCGGAGGTCCTGGCGCGAAGACGCCGACACACTGAGCGAGGGGAGGGCCCGCTGGCGCTGCTGCGTCTTGAAGCCGAGCGACTTGGCAGTCACGTCCGAGGTTGACGGCGCCTCGGCCATGACGCGCCGGGCGGTGTGCAGCCCGCGTACGAGGGTGCGGGACGCCATTTCGTGTGAGGTAGATGATGAGAGGTTGTCGACTTCGGTCGCGCTTCAAGGCCGCCAACGGCCGGAGGGACATTTCGGAGGGTGGACGAGGTTGGATGGGCCTGGGATGAAATGTGAATGAAATCGGAAAAATATGCCACGTGGCTCTATTGAGCTCGTAGGAAGTTGGAAGTTGACGTTCGTGGGATGTCACTCAATCCACTTGTTGTTACTCCAGAGACCAGCATCATCCACCTCGCACCTCGACGCTCGCACGACTCGCATAGCCCAAAGGTCTTCCTGAACGGACGACAGTATATCTATACGCACACGGCCGCGAGTTTGAGCCTAGACAACCATGTCGACCGAGGATTACGACGGTGAGTATCTCTCCTGGATCGCGACGCGCGGATCACTGACGAGCAGAGTTTGGAAACTACATCGGCGGCGACCTCGACTCGGACGAGGAGTCGGATGTCGACATCGCCCCCGCCGCCGCTCCAGCGGTCCCTGGTCCCGCGGGGCCATCCGGGAGCTATGCGCCGCTCGAAGGCTTTGAGGAGGACGAGGATGAGCCGATGGAAGAGGAGGAGACGGGCATGGAGATGACGTTGCATGGCGTTGATGGTGAGTTCTTTGTGGCATGGGCAGACGCTGACATCTAGGAACCGCAGGGAATCAGGTCGTCCTGCATGAGGACAAGAAGTACTACGCGACGGCTGAGGAGACGTACGGACCAGATGTCGAGGCGATGGTGCAGGAGGAGGATACGCAGCTGCTCACCGAGCCCATCGTCGCGCCGGTCAAGGTGCGCAGCTTCACTGTGCAGGAGAAGGACCTGCCCGTGACGCGCTTCGACCGCAAGTGAGTACCAGTATGCGCGCTGCGCTGACGCCAGCTTCATGGTCGACATGCTCCAGCACCCCGAGATGTCGCGTAATGTCATGGTTGCTGGTCACATCCACCACGGCAAGACATCGCTTGTCGACATGCTCGTGTTTGAGACCCACCAGCTCACCTGGGACGCGGACAGGCCAACACGGTACACCGACACCCACGTCCTCGAGCGCCAGCGCGAGATCTCGATGAAGTGTGGGCCGATGACGCTGGTGCTGCCAGACTCGCGGGGCAAGTCGAGCTTGTTGAATATCATCGACACGCCGGGCCACCTCAACTTCATGGACGAGGTTGCCTCCGCTGCGCGCCTTGTCGACGGTGTCGTGCTGGTTGTGGACGTGATCGAGGGTGTCATGGCTGGAACGGAGGCCGTGATCCGGCACGCGATGCAGGAGAAGTTGCCCATTGTGCTCGTCATCAACAAGATGGACCGCCTCATCCTCGAGCTCCGTCTTCCTCCATCTGAGGCCTTCTTCAAGGTCAAGCACACGATCGAGGAGGTCAACGCGTTCATCGCGTCGATCGACAGCGACGAGCAGTACCGTCTCTCCCCGGAGCGCGGCAACGTCGCCTTCGCCTCCACTCAGATGGGCTGGTGCTTCACGCTCAACACATTCGCGCAGATGTACGCCGACACCTACGGTGCTCTCGACGTCGACGCGTTTGCCAAGCGTCTCTGGGGCAACATCTACTTCGACTCGGAGAACCGCAAGTTTACCCGCAACCCGGCGGACGTCGAGTCAAAGCGCTCGTTCGTCCACTTCATCCTCGAGCCTTTGTACAAGCTCTACACGACTGTGTTGAGCGAGGACACAGAGACGCTCAAGGAGACGCTTGCGGAGCTGCGCATCCAGCTCAAGCCCGCAATGTTCAAGATGGACGTGCGGCCATTGCTCAAGGTCGTGACGGATGCGTTCTTCGGACCCTCCGCAGGCCTCGTGGACATGGTCACCACGTTCCTCCCCTCGCCTGTCGACGCTGCGAAGGGCAAGGTCGAGCGCACCTTCACTGGTCCCTTGAATACTCCTCTCGGCCAGGCGCTGCTCACTTGTGACTCGAACGGCCCATCCGTTGTGCAGGTCACCAAGCTCTTCCACACTTCGGACGCACAAGAATTCCGCGCCTTTGGCCGTGTCATGAGTGGCAAGGTCAAGGTTGGACAACCAGTATACGTGCTTGGCGAGGGATACTCGCTCGACGACGAGGAGGACATGGTGCCGGCGATCATCGAGGGTGTCATGCTCGACGAGTCGCGCTACAATGTGGACATTGACACCGGCTACGCGGGTAACCTTGTTCTGCTCGCCGGTGTCGATGCGTCGATCAACAAGACGGCGACAATCTACGAGCGCGGGATTGACGACGACATGTACATCTTCAAGCCGATCAAGCACATTACCCAGTCTGTGCTCAAGGTCGCTGTCGAGCCCGTCGCGCCCTCTGAACTCCCGAAGATGCTCGACGGCTTGCGCAAAATCAACAAGTCGTACCCTCTCGTGCAGACCAAGGTCGAGGAGTCTGGCGAGCACATCATCCTCGGTACGGGCGAGATCTACGTCGACTCGGTGCTGCACGACTTGCGGCGCCTGTTCTCAGAAATCGAGATCAAGGTGTCGGACCCAGTGACCAAGTTCTGCGAGACGGTCGTGGAGACGTCAGCACTCAAGTGCTACGCCGAGACGCCGAACAAGAAGAACAAGCTCACCATGATTTCCGAGCCGCTTGAGAACGGCATCGCGAAGGACATCGAGGGCGGCAAGGTGACGATGCGGATGACCAACAAGGAGCGTGGCAAGTTCTTCGAGCAGAACTACGGATGGGACTTGCTTGCGTCGCGCAACATCTGGGCCTTTGGTCCCGAAGACAACGGACCCAACGTGCTCGTCAACGACACCCTGCCATCCGAGGTCGACACCAAGCTGCTCACCAACGTCCGCGAGAGCATCAAGCAGGGATTCCAGTGGGCGGCGCGTGAGGGCCCACTATGTGACGAGCCTATCCGTGGCGTCAAGTTCCGCCTGCTCGACGCCACTGTTTCCGCAGAGCCAATATACCGCGGCGGCGGCCAGATCATCCCCACCGCCCGTCGGGTATGCTACAGCTCGATGCTCCTCGCCTCCCCCCGTCTCCTGGAGCCTGTCTACTACGTCGAGGTGCAGGCGCCCGCCGACTGCGTTGCGGCCGTCTACACCGTCCTCTCCCGGCGCCGTGGACACGTCACGAAGGACATCCCCAAACCCGGCTCGCCGCTGTACACCGTCAAGGCGTACGTGCCGGTCCTCGACGCCAACGGGTTCGAGACCGACCTCCGGACGGCGACGATGGGGCAGGCGTTCCCCCAGATGACGTTCGACCACTGGCAGGTCGTGCCAGGCGACCCCACGGACAAGACTATCCAGCTCCGCCCACTCGAGCCGGCACAGGGACAGGACTTGGCGCGCGACCTCGTGCTCAAGACTCGTCGGCGTAAGGGCTTGAGCGACTCGATCGCTGTCGCCAAGTACCTCGATGACGACTTGCTGGTGGCGATCAGTGCGAGCAACCCGGATTTGCTGGGATAGTTGCGCGACGAGTGGGGGCGAGTGTTGAATGGGAGAGAGAGGGACGCCCCATAGTGGGTAGTGTAGTATACCGTCGTACGCGACGAGTAGATGCATCTTGCACATGTACGAAAGCACCACCCTGTCCGGTCTCTTCTCAATCTCTCGTCCATATCTCAGTTGTACAGAGGTACAAGGCCAGATTCGATCAAAGCGCAACTTTCACGGTAACATAACTTCCAATGCACCACAACGTAACATCTTAGTATGGGCACTTGCTCCGTTGTATAAGTACATTTACAGGCACGTTACCCCTTATCTACCTATCGGAATACATCGAGTGCCTCTGTCTTTTTCGTCGTTGCTTCACCACTCGTGCGGGCTGTATGGCTTGTGCCCTTTGTATGGCGGTGGGTTGGGGAGAAACAGGACCGATTCCCCGGTCGATCTCCGGAAAGTAGATGCGATCACCCTCGAGCACGTATGAGCGCAACAGTTCTTGTGCTTGTTGTGATCTAGTACGATGTTCCGGCTACGACACGCGATGTCCCGTGATGTCCCGTGAACTCGTCGAGGAAGCCATACTCGCCGCTATCGTCGTCATTGAGGCTTTCGTCTCTGACTAGAGAGAGGCATTCCAAGCTGATCCCTCGTGCGTGCGAGCTGAGCGTCCACAACGCGAACAACAGCCACCCCTCTTCTTTGCCATGTATACGACACATACACGCCCATCGCCTCCTCCTCAGTGGGAATGACAGTGGGATATCTGACATCAGCTCTGAACAACAAGAAACGACACCCACGAGAACTCGGACTTGCCGTCATTCACGATCCCTGTCTCGAGCGCAATGACACGCTCAAATCCTTCGGGAACAGGCTGGTCTTCGAGGATAGTCCACAAGCGTCAGGTTATGCCGTTGTCCTCGCTGATGCTGAGAACGAGTGGAGTGCGCGGTCCCCAGTTTACGGGGACCGGGTTGTATGCCGCGACGAGGCGTCCGTCGCGCGTGCGAGCGACGCACTGGCCTGTATAGTCAGTAACCATTTTCATAACGGAGCATGTGTCCAACCCGGGACGCTCATCCTTGTGCCCACCCCTCCAGTCCAGTGACTCACCGGAATTGTTGCTTGGTAGCGGAGAATCGTATGCTGGTCCCCACGTTCTTCCATAATCCACTGAATCGGCTCGCTGGATCCATCCGTTCGAGCTGCGCATGTGCATATGCACATGTCCCGGAGCGCTCTCCCACACAGCTGGCTGGATCACGCCTTCACCAGCGAACGATCCGCCCTCGCCGCGAGGAGGAAGGCGGACATTCTCCGCGCGTTCCCACCTCTCACCTTGCTTCCATTTCTCCCCTGGTTTTGGACGAGGCGCGATGTCGGCGAAGGCATCCCACAGCCCGCCTTTGGGGAGCGTCACCTCCGTACTGGCACAAGCTAGCCAGTCGCCGTTCGAGAGCACCACGACGGGATTCTTGACTGGTCCTCGGCCGCCACTCGTGTCCCCTGGTACGAGCTCTCGTGGGGATGACCATGAGTCGCCCCCATCGGATGATTCGATCACGTACGTCCGCCAGGTTGGTATAGGCTTTCGTAAGCGGTGTAGGGTATTGAGAACGCACTGTACCAATCTTGAAGAATACCACGAGCTCCTCTGGTGCCGTGTGATCTGGGACGAAACAGACCGGATTCCAATGCACGACCCCAGGTGACCCCGCGATGTCACGAGCCCGCGTCCACTCTCCCCCGCGAGTCTTCTTAGAGAACCTCCTTGTAAGCTCTTGCCTTGTCTGTCCTTACCAAATCCGAACGTCGTCAGCTCCCTCCTTGCTACCCCCAAACCACGTTGCGTACAGCGTCCCACCGGCAGCCTGTATTGTCGAGCAGTGGATCTCGGGGAATCGCTCATCGTCGCATACCACAAAGTCGCGCTCGACTCGTGGTGGTCTGTCCACAGGCGGCGGAAGGACCACAGATCTGGATTGGTACATGTTGGCTGGCGGCCGAGCGGACTACTGACGTGACGTCAAGCTGCATTCAAGTACTTGCGCCGCATCTCGACGTGAGGTGGGCACCGTTGGTGAGATTGGACTCCGCCGGCTGCGGTTGGTATTCACGTTGGTATTTATCCATCTCGGTTGGTATTTGCGCAAGCCACGTACCCTCTACTGCCAAGACGCCGTGGCCACGATTGGCGACTGTATCAGATCAGCAGGTCAAGTGGACAAGGCACGGCCCGATCGGGCCGCGAGAATACCAACCGGAAGAATGATGGGCAGTTTGTCTCGGTCAGCTGCGAAGCCGCGAGCTGCATAGACTCTTCGGCGCCGAAGGTGACTGACCTCGGTCTCCATCTGACCAAATCTCGGAACCCAACAAATGGTTGGCAACACCAAATCGCGATGATTCCCACTACCGGTTATGAACGGAATACCAACTCAGATTGTTCTCTGGACATTTAATGATGGACCTGCTCAATCTGGGGTCCCCTTTCATCTTCCCCGGACTCCACACTCCTCACTATGGGTGGCTTCAAGATCATCGAGGACAGGCCGACGCCAAAGTCCGTCTACAATGCGCGAGTGTACATCCAGGCTGCGATCTACAGTGAGTCCATGGGCGTAAGTGCCTCAGCCTCGCGCCACTTCCACGCCCATACTATTCTCAGTGGGCCAAGCTGACAGGCAGGTTGCGGAGCACTCACTTTCGGCTACGATGCCGCATTCTTCGGAACAACGGTGGCGCGGAAGAGCTTCAAGTCTGACTACAATATCACCAATAACCAAACGATCGCAAACCTGACCTCGGTCTATCTTGCAGGTACGCGTCCCCGTCGACCTCCTCCCTCTCCACATGAGGCGAACGGCTAACCGCCAGGCGCGTTCTTCGGTGCAATCTTCGCCTGGCCCGCAATGGAGCGCTTCGGCCGCCGCATTCCGCTCCAAGTTGCATCTCTTGTCTTCATCGTCGGCGCGATCCTCATGACCGTCGCCACGCACCAAATCGGCCTCCAGTATGCCGGACGCGTGATCACTGGATGCAGCGTTGGCGCGTTGACCGCTGTGATCCCCACGGCCATTTCCGAACTTGCGCCTAATGCTATTCGTGGCCAACTCGTTGGCGGCTTCGAGGTCTGCTACCAGGCTGGCTCATTGGTAGGTGTTGGCTTCGCTGGCACTCGCTGACCTACAGGTTGGCTTTTGGAGTACGTTGCCGCCCAAACAATAGCGTCTTGGTTGCGCTCGCATGCTGACGTCAGTCAACTATGGCATCACCAAGAACATGGTCGATTCCAGGACGGCGTGGCGGATCCCCATGGCGGTCCAGCTCGTCCCCGGCGGTCTGCTCGGTATCGGTACGCTGTTCCTCAAAGAGTCGCCGGGTTGGCTTCTTCGCCGCGGGCGCGACGAGGAGGCTCTCGCTATCCTCTCTTGGCTCCGCAAGCTTCCCGCGGACCACAAGTATATCCTTGAGGAGGTCGGTATGACCCATGCAGTCATGGACGAGGAGAGCCAGATCGCAGGTGGACAGCGCAGTATTGGGGCCTATGTCAAGGGTGCCTTCAGCCAGCTTAAGGTCGACCACGTTCGCCACCGGAGTGAGTTCCCCGAGCCCATCATGGAAAATCCGGCTGACACTACAGTTATTGTGGTCTTCTGGATGTACGTCGTGGCTCTGCTCCCAGGCCAGAGCGTGATTGCTAACAACCCAGGTTCATGTTCCAGAACTACAGCGGTGCGCTGATCATCAACTACTACTCTCCCAGTAAGTCAGGCAGAATGACCAATCTAACGCTCAGTCATCTTCCAGTCCATTGGTATCGCCTCGGGGGACGTCGCGTTCTACACCGGCATCTACGGTCTCGTCAAAGCGGTCGGCTCGTTCATCTTCTTCCTGTTCATCATCGACCGCTCGGGCCGCCGCAACCCCTGGCTGCTTTCAGCCACAGTGTGCGCCCTCTGTCTCCTCTACATTGGCGTCTACGTGAACATCGCCCACCCAACAGTTGGCAAGGTCCCTTCGGCGTCAGCCAAGGCCGGCGGTAACGCCGCAATGTTCTTCCTCTTCCTTTACAGCCTGTAGGTCCCCCGACTCCAACCGACCTAGCTGACATCAGCGTGTGGTCTTTCGGCGGTAACGGGCTCCCATGGATTGTGTCGGCAGAGATGTTCCCCATCAGCCTCCGCTCGTTGACTGGCGCCTTCGCTGCATGCTGCCAATGGCTCGCCTCTTTCTCTGCCACCATGGCAGCAGCCCAACTCCAGGCCAAGCTCAAGCATGGCCTGTTCTACTTCTTCGCCGCTATCTGCCTGATCACCGCCATCTTCACCTTCATCTGGGTCCCGGACACCAAGGGCGTGCCGCTTGAGTGTATGCCCATTCTTTTCGTGAGTAGATGCTCATCTTCATGACTCCTGTGATCGAAGCTGAACGCCAGTCGGGCAAGGGACGACACGCGCAGTGGCGGCAGAAGAAGCTGTTCCCACCGAACGGCATTCCAGAGTTCCCGGCAGAGGTTGCCCTCGCACCGCACAAGTCGACTGGATCGATCTACGACAAAGACGGCACGGACGCGCAGGAACGTGCTCACATTGAGCGCTCGGTGGTGTAGACTGGACACATAGTTGTGAGGAGACTGAGTTGCTGTGGTGCTAGTGAAGCTGTGGAATCAAAAGGTTGTTGTTTGTAGGTTCTGGGATGTGAGTCAACGTTATCGCACAAGGCGGATGAGGCTGCGCAGTACCACATGAGCAATGATAGGCCTCCGGTGGAGCCCAAATCTCTGTTAGCCTTGAAGCGTCTTGCCTTATCTTGAGCCAAAGAGATTCTGTGCACTTCAGGTTAAGAACCGCCATCGCAGCAGTAAGCGCGCTTGTCGGCCCTCGGTAACTCGGTGACTTCTCCGTTGATTGTCGATGCCATCGGAGCAGACCGACGCCTCTCGTCACCATGTGGGCGCGCCTGCCCATTATACTGACCCTTGGCAGCTGATGGTATCGCCAGCAATGGCTAAATAAAGCCCATGGAGATGCCCACCGTTTACTTCTTCTTCTTCTCCCCCCATCCTCCTATTCATGATGGAGAAGCAGCGCACGGAACTCCTCCCCGCGCCTGCGCCTACGGCAGCGCGTACGCGCAGCTCGTCGACGAAGAAGATCCTCGTCGGTCTGCTCGCCGTCGTCCTCATCCTGGCCCACGTTAGCCCACTCCGGCACTACTGCTCCGAAGCATTCACCCCTACCTCAGGCTCGTCCTCCAAATCGAAGCCTAATGGATGTGAGCAGGTCCCTCCTCTCCTTCCGTCCAAGGACGTGCACGACCTCTCGAAGGTATGGGCCGCCAAGGACCGGATCATCGAATGGCACCAGGACATCGTCCGTATCCCTACTGAGGTGTGGGACGAGATGGGTGCGCCGGGCGAGGATGAGCGGTGGGACGTGTTCGAGCGGCTGCACGAGCACTTTGAGCTCTCGTATCCGCTTGTCCATCAGCATCTGCACCGGACCAAGGTCGACACTTGGGGACTCATCTACGAGTGGGAGGGCAAGGACAAGGATCTCAAGCCGCTGTTCATCACCGGCCACCAAGGTGAGCCCGAACTAAGAGGCTGCGCCAGAGGGAGAAGAGTGTGCTGAGGGTAGACGTTGTTCCCGTTCTCAAGGAGACCGAGTACCAATGGGAGCAGCCGCCGTTCTCGGGCGAGTACGACGGCACGTACATCTGGGGCCGCGGGTCTTCCGATGACAAGAGTACGGTTACATCCGTCATGGGCGCCATCGAGCTGCTCCTCGAAAGCGGATTCGAGCCGACGCGCACCGTCGTCCTCGGATTCGGCCATGACGAAGAGCGCGGTGGAATGCGCGGAGCACCCGCGATCCGCGACTGGCTTCTCAACAAGTATGGCAAGGACTCTATGGCAATGCTTGTCGATGAGGGTAGCGGTATTGCCGAAGTAAGTGATGGCGGTGATACACGGCCAAGGCCGAGGATGATAGCTGACACCAGTCCTGGGGGCGCAACTTCGGTCTCCCAGGTGTGGCCGAGAAGGGGAAGTATGATCTGAACATCACTGTCTCTACGCTGGGTGGCCACTCGTCCATCCCACCAGCCCATACGGGTATCGGGCTTGCCTCACTTCTTGTGGCTGAGCTCGAGCGGCACCCTCACGCGCCGCGCCTTGAGACCTCGTCGCCCATCTGGGGCTTCTTGCAATGCGCGGCCTCGCACGCGCCCAGCATGCCCAAGGACTTGCGCAAGGCTGTTGGCCACGCCGCGCGGCAGAGCGACAGCGGCAAGAAGGGAAGCAGGGCGCGAGATGCCCTCGTCGATCTTCTTATCGAGCGCGGCATTGGATCCTCCGCCACTGGTCCGGGGCAGGGCAACATGGCGCGCGCGCTGCTCTCAACCACGCAGGCGGCAGACATGGTGCGCGGAGGTGTCAAGGTGAACGCGCTCCCCGAAGTGGTCGAGGTGATTGTTAACCACCGCCTGGACGTTGCCAGCTCGATCAAGGAGCTCAAGAACAGCGTATACGACACGCTGCGGCCGGTGGCGGCCGAGCTTGGGCTTGCTATTGAAGGCTACGGGCGCCGCGACGAGCCGAAGGGCGAAGCCGTGGGGACTGTGCATCTCGGCGACTGCGGATTTAGCGAGGACCTTGAGCCCGCGCCCATCTCGCCGTCCAGCGCGAACGACCCCGCTTGGCGTATGCTGGCCGGTACGAGCCGTGGTGTCTGGGCGTCTCGTCCTGGTGTTGGTGATGGGGAGGTTGCCGAGCTGGCTGCGGAGGAGGAGCTCGTCATGTCCCCGTTCATGATGACGGGCAACACCGATACGAGGCGATACTGGGATCTTACAGACAACATCTACCGTTGGCGATACTTTAGCGACAACGAGGGTCAAGGTGTAAGTCAACATGAGTCACGAGCCCGGGCTCTGTGCGCAGTCTCGATTCAATGCCTAGAGGGACAGACCGCCAGAGGCTCACAAGGACGTGGAGATCATTCAACAGCGCAAAGGAACACAGAGATGCTCTTAAGCGATCTTGTCGCTACGAGCATGGTTGATCTTCATTGCTCCTCACCTCCCTTCAGAGGTGTGCTAAATTGAGTCCGGCGCGTCGTTTCGTAGGCGGTGCGCAGCGCTGCTGTGAGATGGTTATGGCGGCGGTGGTATGATGCGTAGAGGTCGGGTGCATGCGGCTCGAGCCTTCTCGCAGAGGAGAATGGTGGGATGATATATACATTGCTGACTGCAGATCCACACCATCAACGAGCGCGTGTCGGCGGACGCTGTCGTTGAGTTCACTCGGTGAGTCATTATCAGCCGTCGTGAGGCGTCCGACGGGTCGGGGGTTAGGATCATGCGTGTCCTCTCGTTATCGGGCCGGCCAAGGTTGTCGCTTGGTGGCTGCGTTGTGGCTGGAACCCTGGGCTGCCTCCTGATGACTTTCGGAGACGCAGGGACAACAGTGCTTATGTCGCTTAGGTTCTTCCAGGCTCTGATTCTCAATGTCGATGCCACGCGCGAACTCTAGCCGCTCGCGATCTGCAGCGTGTAGCTTTCCGTTGCTACAGAATATCGTCTCGCTGGTTAGGGCGGACGGGGACAAGTTGATGTAAATGTGAATTTGAATGGGGATAAGCAACGTAATGGTAACCGACGCGGAAACGATAATCAGAAGCAACCGGTGTGGCGCCGCCGCTGATATCAGCAGCGCAACACAACACCAGGGCATTTCCTGAGCCTCTCAGCTTGCGACAGGTCGTACTCTCCCTTCGTACAGACCTCTTTGCTTCTCTGAATCCTTAGAGCTCTCCTGTAGCTCTTGCTTTCCAATAATAACCGTTTGGAACACGTTCAACCGCGAGACCCAGCTTTATGCGCGGCCGGACCGCATGTAGCGATTACGTATCCCACCCTGTACCCAAAAGTCATTCGTGCCTCTTCTCGTCCGCGGGTTGCCGTACCTTGTTTAGAGTTCTCGGCTCACCAAGTGGTCTCTGGCCCGCTCGATACCCAGCCGCCGCCATCCGTCACCGATCACCGATGTCTCGCATGTATCGACCAACCTCTAACTACCCATATACCCACATCCGCTATTAAAAGCAGATCGGCAGTGATTTGTGTGCATAGACCTCCCCTTCCCCCTTTCCCCTCTCCACCCCACTCTTTAACGATGGGTGCTTTTGACTTTCTCCACACCGACGCCAATCTTGAAGGCTGGCACGGACCAGTTACAAGTACTATCGGTGAGTTTGGATCTACTTGAGCTTGATACGTCGAGCCGGAGAGTGGGCAAACCTCCGGGTCCGCAATTGTCAGGACTCCGGAGTGTATTTGATTGCACGCCAGTATTGATAGCTGCGATCGCTTCGAGTTGATGTTGATGGATGGTATCGTCATCATCCATCTCCATTCGGCGAACTGTATCCAGCTCATGTGCTGACATCAGATTGGTGCGAGCTCAACTACACCACATCCTACCTCATCGCCGAGTTCGTGAATACCCTCACCAATGTCCCGGTCATCGCCATGGGCTTTTATGGTGCATGGGCGACCGCCCGCGCCGGTGTGCCCAAACGATATGCTCTTATTTTCCTCGGCCTTGCCCTCATCGGCATCGGCAGCTTTGGTTTCCACTGCAGCCTCAAGTGGTCCTGGCAGCTCATGGACGAACTGCCGATGGTGAGTTGGTTCGGGGATGGAACGCCGCCCTATCTGTGCGTGGGAGATGCAGCGGAGACCGGGATGCAGCACTGGCAGATGAGCGAGT
Source organism: Cutaneotrichosporon dermatis (assembly GCA_020011015.1). Lineage (NCBI taxonomy): Eukaryota > Fungi > Basidiomycota > Tremellomycetes > Trichosporonales > Trichosporonaceae > Cutaneotrichosporon > Cutaneotrichosporon dermatis. Next base: position 5,974,560 of record JAIGNX010000001.1, on the reverse strand, counting down.
GTATAACTTGGCGAAGGCACGTGCGATGCTGCGTGTCGCTTCGCTAGTGCACTGCCGCTTTCCAGCTAGTCTCTCTAGCCGTGCTGTCTCAGTCTCCAGCCTCCGCGCTTAAGCCCAATGAGCGCTGTATGGTGTGCACAAAATGCAGGCCGCGCATCACTTCTGCATCTACTCCATCTCGCTCTGTTGCTTACGCCAGATCTATGTCGTCTCTTACGCCGCTTATCTCGTCACTGACATCCTCCCCGGATTCAAGCCCCGCTTCGGCATTTGGGGCCCGCTTCTACTCCTCTCTTGGGACGTCTTTGTGACTGTTTCCTAGTGAGTATTGGTCTGTCATCACAAACTCCTAGTGGAGCCGTGATCCAACGACGTCATGTTGGCCTGTGCGCCACACATACCGTGCATTCTACCTCGCATTGAGCACAGACAATGCCACGATCAGTGCTGACATACCCCAGCGTCATGCTTCCCAACCCTGTCTACCACCAGGTAGCCTTTGCGCTCATTATGTCGTTCTCGATCATCCGCGCGATCATGGCCACTCTTCGCCTACCCAGCGTGCTGCGGGCCAAGATCGGACGCACACTCGCCAGCGGTGTCACTGTCTTTGTGCTCGGCTTCGCCATCTGGAACGCCGACAATTACTTCTGCGTCTACCTCCGGAGCACGAGACAATGGCTCACGGACCGCGGTCTGGGCCAGCTCGGACACTTTACCGAGGGACACGGGTGGTGGCACCTGATGACTGGATACGGAGCTTACCGGATCTTCACTGCGTGCATCCGTGAGTATTTGGGAGGACCGAGAACGGGGCGAACGCGAAGTGATCACGTCCGCTTACACCAGAACTGTGTCTTGCCATTAAGACGACCCCAGAATCATGGACTTACGATCCGAACCTGTGGTTCCCTATTATCCACCCCGTGCCACCCTCTGCGTCCGATGAGAAACCGGCCACCAACGGCCACGCCAACGGACATACCGACGGCAAGACCAACGGTGTAACCAACGGTGCGGCGAACGGCGTGACCAATGGTTCCGCTAATGGCGCGGCTAACGGTGTGTCAAACGGCCATGCCGACAAGAAGGACCCCATAGGATCAGAAGGAATCACTCCTTAGACTCAACAGTCTAGCCTGTCAAGTCTAGCTATTATTACACTCGTTAGCAAAGTACATTCATATTATCTGTACGCTAGAATCTAGATGCATCTGCTCAGCCGAATGCTCATCACTGCTGCAGCGGTGTAAGATAGGAAAGTCAGTCGGCAAACATCGGGTATGGCCGAGGCTGCCCACCTCAACTTGGGCCCCGCTGCCAGTCCGACTCGCACAAGTATGAGCTCTTAGCATTCCTCGCTCTGCACGACACCATGACCCTCTCACGACAGTCCAACGCTGCTGCCAATAAAGGTCTCGCGTCTGCGTTGGTGGAGGCGCGCGAAGCATACACCAAACGTAACCCCAAATCGCACGAGCTCTATGAGAAAGCCACAGAGTCGCTACCTGGCGGCGGCACGCGTACGACCCTCGTTGTCGACCCATTCCCGCTGATGATCGAGAGTGGGCAAGGATCGACGATCACCGACACCGACGGGCACCAGTACAAGGACTTGTAAGCTGTGCAGTTACGTCATCTGACATCAGCCTGTCCGACTACACAAGCGGGATCTATGGCAAGTCCAACCCCATCCTCGTCGAGGCGATCCAGGACGCGCTCGCCCGTGGGCTGCAGTTCGGGGCTCATACCCCGCATGAAAGCCGCTTTGCTGCTGGACTCGTCGAGCGCTTCCCTTCCATGGACCTTGTTCGCTTCACGAACTCGGGCACCGAGGCCAACCTGCTCGCCATCACCACTGCGCTCAAATACACAAAGCGGAGCAAGGTCGTCGTGTTCGACGGCGCATACCATGGCTCGCTCCTCTGCCACTTCCACACGGGCGATAAGGGTATGCCTGAGGGCGTGGTGCGCGCTCCTTTCGACTTCGTCATTGCGCCCTACAACGACATAGAAGGAGCCAAGGCCGTGATCGACCCCGTCAAGGCGGACGTGGGCGTGATTCTCGTCGAGCCGATGCTGGGTGCCGGGGGGTGTATCCCTGGCGATCCCGACTTCCTCCGCGCGCTTCGAGACTATGCGACGGAGATCGGTGCTGTTATCGTGTTCGACGAAGTGCAGACGTCCAGGATGGGCATTGGCGGACGGCAAGCGATCCTGGGGATCACGCCGGACATGACGACGGTGGGCAAGTACTTCGGAGGCGGGTTCGCTTTCGGCGCCTTCGGCGGGAAGCGCGACATTATGGAGATGTGAGTTACGCGTCGTGCCCGTATTCTGATTACAGGTTCGACATTCGCAAGCCAGGCGCGATCTCACATGGAGGTAAGCTCAGGAGCACGCCCCAGAGCTGACCCTAGGAACCTTCAACAACTCGTACGCCAGTATCTCAGGATGAAGCTGACGACAGCCCGCTGACGATGGTGGCAGGCGCCACAGCCCTGGAGAAGATCCTCACACCTGAGGCGCTCACGCGCATCAACGCTCTGGGCGACCACATGCGCGACGCACTCAATGCCGGGTTCAAGTCTGCTGGAGCGCCATTCCACATCACAGGCCTCGGCTCGATCAACCAGATCCACTGTACACTGGACCCCCAGGATCGTGATGCCGCGCTGGCGCTGCTCAGCTTCAAGTTGCTCGAGCGCGGATTCTGGATCGCGCAGCGAGGTACGCTGGCGCTGAACTTCGCCAACAGCGAAATGGACGTCGACGAGTTCGTCGCAGCCACCGTTGAGGCGGCGAAAGATGTTAACGCTGTGGCTCAAGCGTGATTACATCTCTCGCGAGGCTGGTCATTACCATGGCCGGCTGTCCTGGCCTTATCGATACTAGCAGCATTAGCGCAGACTACATAACGAAGCTGCCTGTGGGAATAGTGAGAGTTGTAATCCGATTTGAAATGAGAGGTGTATATGGATTGGCTGGTATTAGACGGAGTCATTAGGTTCCTACCTTTAAACGGACCCCCCTGTAAGGTAAGATGTAAACAAGCTGTCCTGCATCTGCCATATCGTCTCTTCTTCATTCATCTCGTCATCACTCCCTCACTTCACTTTCATCACCGCCATGCCTCCCGCTCCGGGGGAGCATGGCCGCTCCAGCGCACCGTCACCCCGTGCTGCCCGTCTCTCCCGTCTTGGTGCTCCCACTCCCAACTTCCGCCGTGCTGTCGAGACCCCTTTCGGCAAGATCCAGCCCGACTTTGATGGCTTCAGCCTGGCAGAAATGTCGGACTGGATCGATCCTCAGACGCCTGCAGCTACGGCTGGTCCCTCAACATTGAAGAACCCTTCTGAACCAACGCCCATCGCTCCCTCGCTCCTCGCAGCAGGAGTACACGCACCCTACACCCATATTACACCAGAGGGCAAGCGCCGCAGGCGCTCCTCTGTAATCGACCGACCACAGCATGCCGACGACCTCTTCTCGAGACGTCTGGCCGACTCAACCCGCCGCCCGCCAACGGAGCGGACTGAGCAGTGTGTACCTAAACAGTCGCCATCACTCGCCTCTCGCGATGAATCGTCATCCGCGTCCGCCACCTCGACCATTGCGGTGAGTAGTACCTTCCTTGTGATCTTCCTCCAGTCCCCCCTTGCGCCAGCTTGTCCCCCGGAGGTACTGTCTCCTCTGCCATGCACGTTACATAGATGCTAACACGTAGCCCACCCAGAACATGGAGCGTCCGACACGCCCACCGCCTGGTGGCGCCCCGCTTGGAGCGATCGTGGGTGGCAAGATGCTGTCGCGCGCGGACCGCGCTCGGGCAGCGGGCATTCCATTACTCTCGACTCGCGCTACTCAGCGTCCGGCGAGCGCTTTGCAGCAACGCCAAGCGCCCCCCATGATGCCAGCACGTCCAGCAACTGCAAGCGCTGTTCAAGCGCCCGAAAGTGATCCTCCACATCCACGGCCGACAGTGACCAATATTATAGCCTCCCCACCTCGCCTTACGGATGCCACGCAGCCTACAGCTCCCAGCACCGCTCGCAGCTCTATCGAAGGCACCGCATCAATCCCAACAGCTCTTGCCTCACCCAACAAGAACCATAACATACAGCGCGCCTCATGCTCGTCCCGGCCGCCGCTTGTTCGACAGCTATCCGTCCATCAGCAAACACCGAGGTCTGCCTCGGTGTCTAGCTCAACGCCAGTATCCACAGTGTCTCTGGCCCCCTCCGCATCGACATTGGACGGACGGCCCGAACACTGGAATCTCTCCATGGAGGCACCAGTGGGCACACCCACACCTGCGGCGCCTCCGACGGCAGACGAGGAAGAGTCAGTGTCTGCTAGCCGACCAGAATCTCGCGAGGGGAGTAGTCGAAGAGAGTCCGGCTCCATCCTGGGCTTCCTGACAGGCCTTTTCCTTTCCTCGCCTGCTCCGCCGGCCCCTGCTAGAGCGCCGTCGGCACCTAAGTTGTCTCGGCCCGATCCCAGTGCTCTAGCCAAACCTTCAAAGAATGCCGGCCGGGATGCTCGGCCAGTATCAGACAGCAACACAGCTGCGAATCCACGACCAGGTGCGACGGCGTCTCGTGCCGGGAAGGTAGCCCAAGGTTCTACAACTCGTCCCCAACCATTGGGCGACAGTAGCCTTGCGAATGTGGTGAGCGCCCCAGCACCTCGGCAGAAGCGCAAGGAGCCTCCGTCGCCCGTCAAGCTTGCCAAGCCCCGACTCGCCGCCCATGCACCTATATCAACCTCGCGTTCTCGCATGACGTCGAGCCAAGCTAGCCGTTCGGCGAAGCTTCCTCCAGCGTCTGCTCCGGCCATTCGTCCTCATACACAGGACGCACTGGACGCTTCGGCCGCAGCGCCTCCACCACGGGCCCCCCGCGTCACACCGTTCGTGGCTCAGCAGCTCGCTCGGCTGCCGAAGCCGGGTGAAGGAGCGACGGCGGCGGCAAAGCCGGTCTCTATTGCAGATCACGAACGAGCTCGTGAACTTGCTATTAGGAAGGCTATGTTCGAGCGTGCTCCCAATACGACAGACGCAACGCGCGACGCGCCGGCTTCCGATGTGCTGCGCAAGGCCACCCCAACGAACCCGCCCCCTCCGAGCCGACTCACGCGAGTCCCTGGGGAGGCCACACGACGCCGCGCTGAGATCCAGGCGCAGAATCGCCGGCGCCGCCATGAGAAGGAGGCGGAAGAGGCTCGGAGGGCGGCTGAGGAAGCCCGCATCCGGGCTGAGGTCGAGGCGGAGCTCGACCGCCAAGCGCGCCAGGCGACCGTCTTCCGGGCGAATCCCCTCCCGCCCATGTACCAGAACCACCACAAGTCTTCATAATTGTATCCCCCGCATGATTGTAATACAGGCCGACCTGTTGAACCGCACAATTGTTATGTCCCTCATTATGCATATGGCTTTCATGTTCCCTCTTTGAAATAGCGGATTGTCGCAACGGGTTAGAGGGAGCCGCTTATCAGGGCAATCGGCAACACCTCGGGCCGAGCCGTGGTATGGCCTTCTCCGAGGCGCGTCCAGCGCGATTGGCGGTCGTCTGCGAGACACATGCCTCGATCGCCTTGTTGCTTCTTCATCCATCGTCAAGCAAAACCTATCAGCCATGCCCGAGCTCTTCAATACCTCCCGGTAAGACCATAGCGAGAGATATCGCTAATCCCAGCCTGCAAGGCAAGACCGGTACGCTTTCATGCTCGCATCCTTATCGTCCCCAGCCCGCCCGTCTCCCTATGACCCCTCACGCCCCCCTCGCCTCACAGCACCTCACTGACACCAGCCATCGTCACCGGCGCCTCGGGCGGTATCGGCGGCGCGACCGCCATCCTCTTCGCGCGCGCCGGGTGCAACCTCGTCCTCCTCGCGCGCCGGCAGCAGGCCCTCGACGACGTTGCGGCGCAGTGCGCGGCCGCGGCCAAGGAGATGGGCCACAACCCCACGATTACCGTGCGCACGCTCGACGTGAACGACCGCGCGGCGGTGGATGCGCTCGTGCCCGCGCTCAAGGAGGCGGGCGTTGCGTCGTTTGACGTGTGAGTGGCCACAGGGTGGTAGCGAGGTCGGCGTGGTAGAATGTTGGGCGGCGCTCACAGCAGCCTGGTCAACAACGCCGGCGGCGCGGTCGGGACGGAGAAGACGGGCGATATCAAGATGGAGGATATCGACTACATGGTCGACACGAACTGTGCGTAGCGGGGGCCAGAAGGGGCGGGGCAGGCTGACGGCAGTGGTCTCGCTCATCCAGGTCACGCAGGCGTTCCTCCCCGAGATGAAGAAGCAGGACAGCGGTGTGAGTGGTTGGCGACGGTCCTGTCCAGGGCAGATCCAGCAGTGGACACCAGCTGACACGCAGCATATCATCAACATCGGCTCGCTGGCCGGCCGCGAGGCCTACGTCGGCGGCGCGGTGTACTGTGCCGTCAAGCAGTGAGTCCGGCTGGCGTGCGACCATCCCACCTCTTGTCTACCAGGATCGGCGCCATGCTTCCTGTCCGCGAACCTGCTAACGACAGCGCCGTCAAGGCGTTCACGCAGTCGCTCCTCAAGGAGCTCGTCGCAACGGGCATCCGCGTGTCCGAGGTCGCGCCAGGGTTCGCCGAGACCAACTTCGCGCTCACCCGTTTCCGCGGTGACGAGGCGGCCGCCAAGGCCGTGTACAAGGGCTTCCAGCCGCGTGGGTCACCCAGCAGAGATGCGAGAGAGGACGCAGCTGACAGCAGTCGTCGCCGAGGACATTGCCGAGGAGATCGTGTGGTGCGCCCTCCGCCCACCCCACGTGCAGATTGCCGAGCTCTGTGAGTGCCTCCGTTAGTTTAGTTGTGCTGACATCAGACGTCCTCCCCTCGGCACAGGGCGCGGCTACTATCATCGCGCGCAAGGAGTAGATATAAGAAGGCCACGTGCCGCCGTAGACCTAAGAGTGATGATGCATGTGCTCAGAATCTGTGAGATGAGATGAGAATGAGAATGAGATGAGTTGTCTATGTCTATGCTACAGTCTACTGTACTACCGGCGGACGCCATAGCCGCCGCTGCCCCGTCCGCTGCCGCTCCCCTGCCCCCAGAGCCAGAGCCAGAGCCCCATCCGCCACCACTCCCTGATCCGGAGGCGCGCTCGCGCTCGCGGCCGCCGTCGCGGGCTCCGCGCCCACGCTCCTCGCGGCCCGACCACGTCCTGCCGCCAGGCTTGACGGCGGCGCGGCGCTCCGTCTTGCCCAGCACGCTCTTGATCTCCTTGCCGTACTTGAGGTCGTTGGCGCCGTTGACGCCAAACACCACGACGCGGCCGTGGCGGCCCGCACGCCCGGCCCGGCCGGCGCGGTGCACGAAGTCGAGCACGTCGCGCGGCGGGTCAACGAGGTAGATTGCCGTGACGTCTGAGGAGAAGTCGAGGCCGCGGGAGAGGAGCGACGTCGTGACGAGCACGCGGGGACCCTTGTCCTTGGTCGCGTGTGCTGAGGCGCTAGCCTCCTTGTCCTTGTCGGCACGCTTGTGCTGGACAAGGAAGGCGTCCAGAGGCCCATTGTGGCCCGGGCGCTCGGTACGCTCCGGGCTGTCGCCGGTCCACGCGAGCGCGGGGACCTCCTTCTCGCTCAAAGCCGTGCTGATGGCCTTGACTTGGCCGACTGAGCCGCAGAAGACGACGGCGCGGGGCCGCGCCACGGCGCCATCCCCGGCAGCCAGCTTGGCGTCGTGCACGTCCTCGGCGAAGCCGCGCTTGACCTCGTGCACGACGTCGGCGAGCCGGTTGCCGCCGCCGCTCCAGGGCACGAAGCGGGTGTCGAGGTGGCGCGGCAGGCGGTGAAGACCGGGCGAGAGGAGGTGCTCGAATTCGCGCTTGCCGAAAGTTCCGCGCTCGAGTGCACGGAGGAGGGACGGGGGAAGTGTGGCAGTCACGAGGAGGACGTGCACGTTAGGCGCCGCCGAGCGGACGCGCTGGATCACTTGCGTGGTCTCGTCGATGAAGTCGGGTCCGAGGAGCACGTCCGCCTCGTCGATCACGAGCCACTCGGTGCGCGCGAGGTCGAGCAGCACCTCAGGCTCGTACGGGCGCGAGGGCTTCTCCTCGGACGGAGGAGCAGGGCGAGGACGCCCAGAGCGTTCGCGCTGCTCGAACGGGATACCGAGGAGTCCGGCGGCGCTGCGGCCAGTCGCAAAGAGGACGTCGACCTCGCCGCGCCCGCGGATTGTGCCCGGCGAGCTGGCACCGACAACGCGCAGCTTGGCCTCGTGGGTCAGGCTCTTGGCGACCGCCGTCGACTGGCGGGTCAGCTCGTGCGTTGGGGCGAGAACGAGGGCGCGCGGGGTAACCATGTCGCCGTCGAACGGTGTTGGAGTGGCGGCCGCCGGGCCCTTGTCCGTCGCCTTCAGGTGGTGCAGGAGCGGGAGGAGGTAGGCGAGCGTCTTTCCGCTGCCAGTCTCAGCGCCGAGGACGGCGCGGACGGGCTCCGTGGGCTCGGAGAGGAGTTTGGCGAGCGAAAGGCTCTGGATAGAGGTCGTCTGACCGCCCGGCAGGCGTTCCTTCAGTGCCGCCTGCAGGCCGTCGTTCAATTCGAAGGCAGAGAAGGGGCGGGGCTGGGATAGAATAAGGTTCTCCTGTCCTCTCAGGTTATGCAAAGGCGAAGCAGCTGCAGCGGCGGCAGCTGCGCCAGCGGTTGCGCGTGCTGGCCGCGGAGGCTGGACACGAGGAGCGCGGGGCACGGCAGCGAGGCGGCGCGAGGTCGTCTGCTGCTCAGGCGCGGTTGCGCGCTGGCTTCCGCGGCGCTCCCAGTCGCGCTTCGGCTTGGGGGTGATGCGCTGGCCGTCCTTCGTTTGGTGCGGCGGGCGGTCGCGCTGCATCGAGGGCGTGCGAGGTCCTGATCCGGATCCATCGCGGTGACCTCCTGCGGCCGCAGCGGCGGAGGAGGCGAACCCCGCGACACCGAAGGCCGGGGTCAACACGCGTGCAAGCGAGGGCACAACGCGGGCCACTGAGGAGACGCGCGCGAGCATGTTGATTGAGATGGTGATGAGGGTAGTGATATATTAGCACTGGTGGCCAACTCCAGTTGCCGTCCATCCGAACTTTCAGCTTCCAATTAAACAAAGAATAACGTGGACTTGTATCAGGTTACTACTTGGGTGCGAGATGTGGTAATTTTGATAAGGGCCACACCAAAAAGTTGAAAAGAGCGAGACTGCTCTTCACTTCGTACTCTCACACTTCATCCCATCGCCCGCGTTCTTGACTATCCAAGGTATGTCCTCTCTCCCTCCCACACGCACCTCCCGATAAATGAAGAGTGGAAGATATTCCCCATTGGCACCTCTTGACCTAGGCCCTACGCCACCGCGCCGCGTGCGGCCGGGACGTATCGGCCAATGTTCTCACTGGACATCTGATATCATCTCCTACCTGCGTCTTTGCCATGGATTGCGCTGACTCTCAGATGTTGTATATTGTACTGTGCTAGTTGGGGTGTGGGCGTGTGTGATGTGATTTCTGCTTGCAACTACGGTGCTACGGTGGAAGGGACATGTGTTTTGACTAACTCGTTCATCCTCCCAAGCAGATGGTAGGCTACGCTCTGACGGCATGGGGAAGATAGGAGCCCGCGCATGCTGAGACGTACCTTCCGTGCAGATCAATCACGTTGCTGGTGCTAACGACATACGTCGGTGAGGTTGGGTTAACTGACAGTACCGTGTTGTATAGGCGCTGCGGTGAGTATGTCTTCGATTTTTGTTCGCCCTTGCCGGCAGTGCTAGCTACAAAGGCTACATAGATGGAGCACAGAACACCTGCGTCTCTGGATGGTTTGACGAGGGCATCACCTGTCATCGTGCGCCGTGCTGCCTGCCAATGCCATCCTACGAGCGACTCGGTTGGACATATGTATTGTACAGCTAATCCTAATCAAGCCTCAATCGGTGGAGGCCCTCGAACTCTCACTTCCAGTCACAGCCACGCTCCCACCGCCAGTAAAGACGCATAGTCAACGCATGCAAATACATAAGAGCACAAAGCAGGGATGGAATAATGTATCTGGGCACATTAGTGTGGAGCACGGAGATAGATGAAGGTTTGTGGCGTGCATGGTGGTAGTGTTGGGAAGATCGCGTAGCTCCTTAGATACCTGGGATTCAAACAAACATGCCACTAATTAGGGTAAGAGCCCTGCCATATAGCTGCCATGTCTCCGTCTACAGTACAAATGGGTTGGGAAAGCAAGCTTCCACTGGAACAGGGATATCAAGTGCGAACGTGCGTTGGACGACAGCCTCTGAGCCGCGCGGCGCGTGACATCTCACATCACGGCAGCAACTCGAACTCAGCTCTCTGGTGTCGACGAGCACATTACAGAATCGACACACCCCATCTACACGCAATCATAGGCTCACACACCGCATCTAGCACAACATAGTCTGCTTATCCTATTGCATGTCACAACATCTCCTACCAAAGACGCTCGCTTCGCTAACTTAGGCGCGGGCCTCCTTGTTCATCTTGTTCAGAGCCGAGCCGGCCTTGAACCACTCCCACTGGCCCTCGTTCTGTAGAGTTAGCACAAGTAGAGCAGCGAAGAGAGCAGCAGAAGACTCACGATGGTGTTGGTGGTCTGGAACGAGTACTCAGAGCCGTCAGCGCGCTTGCCCTTGACGGTGATCTCCTGTCCGGGCTTGAAGTCGTTGAGGCCGACGATGGAGAGCTTGTCAGAGCCCGAGATGAGGTCGTAGTCGGCGGGGTTCTTGAACCAGAGGGGAAGCATACCCTGCTTCTTGAGGTTGGTCTCGTGGATACGGGCGAACGAGCGGACGATGACGGCACGGCCACCGAGGAAACGGGGCTCGAGGGCGGCGTGCTCACGCGACGAACCCTCACCTGGGGAAGTCAGCAATGCGTTGTCTTTTGATTTCTGGGCTTGACCAACCGTAGTTCTCGTCTCCAACGACAACCCAAGGGATGCCAGCGTCGCGGTAGGCAGCGCCGACGGTGGGGACGGGGCCGATCTCGCCGGTCATCTGGTTGAGGACCTGGGATGGTTAGTACGGGACCAAATCTGCACAGGCAAGACTTACGGCGTTGGCAGCACCAGAGTCGGCGTTGATGGCACCGATCAGGCAGTTCTGGCTGTGGGTTAGCTTGGTACAACTCTTGGAGAGACGCCCAGACCGAGGGAGTCAAGGTGGGTCCAGGTGGCACGGGAGCAGGATGATCTCTCGTGGAGTCAAAGACCACCACAGAGACATCCCGCTTGTCGCAAATACACACCTAATGTTCTCGAGGTGCCTAGAAAGAGTCAGCGCTGTTCAAAAGCATAGAAAAGGATGGACATCAGCGGCTCTCGAACGAGTTCGAGAGTGCCACAATGGTGGAGGAGTAGCCGAGTGGCCGATGGTCGGGCAATTTGAAATTGCTTCCGTCCGAGATGGCGGGATCAAATTTACTCACCCACGGTACTTGAGCCAGGGTCCACCAGCCGAGATGTGGTCGGTGGTGCACTTGCCCTTGGCCTTGATGAGGACGGGGGCGTCAATGATGTCCTTGCCGTCCCAAGGAGCGAAGGGCTTGAGGATCTGGAGACGGTCCGAAGTGGGCGAGACAGCGACCTCGACCTTGGAGCCGTCGGCGGGAGGAGCCTGGAAGGTGTTCTCGCCGGCGTCGTAGCCCTTGGGGGGAAGCTCGAGGCCCTTGGGCTCGGAGAACTTGAACTCCTTGCCGTCGGCGCCCTTGAGGGTGTCGGTGAGGGGGTTGAAGGTGAGGTCACCGGCGAAGACCATGGCGGTGACAAGGTCGGGCGAGGCGACGAAGGCGTGGGTGGCGGGGTTGGCGTCGTTACGGCCGGTGAAGTTACGGTTGTACGAGGTGATGATCGAGTTCTTCTCACCCTTGGCAACGTCGCGACGGTCCCACTGGCCAATGCAGGGGCCACAGGCGTTGGCGAGAACAACACCGCCGATACCCTCGAGGGTGTCGACGAAGCCGTCACGGGCAATGGTGGCACGGACCTGCTCGGAACCGGGGGTGATGGTGAATCCCGACTTGGCCTTCAGGCCGTGGTCGGCAGCCTCCTTGGCGATGGCGGCCGAACGGGACATGTCCTCGTACGACGAGTTGGTGCACGAGCCGATAAGACCGACCTTAAGCTCAGCGGGCCAGTCGTTCTTCTTGAGCTCCTCGGCGAACTTGGAGATGGGGGTGGCAAGGTCGGGGGTGAAGGGGCCGTTGATGTGGGGCTCGAGCTCCGAGAGGTTGATGTCGATGACCTGGTCGTACTCGGCGCCCTGGTCGGGGGTGAGGTTGTGCTTGAACGCGTTGGCGTAGTCGGCAGCGGGGCACGGTTGGTGGCACGGAGGTAGTCGGCCATGCGGTCGTTGTAGGGGAAGAGCGAGGTGGTGCACCAATCTCGGCACCCATGTTGCAGATGGTAGCCATACCAGTGCACGAGAGGGTGTCGACACCAGGGCCGCCGTACTCGATAATGGCACCGGTACCACCCTTGACGGTGAGGATACCAGCGACCTTAAGGATAATGTCCTTGGGGGTGGTCCAGCCCGACATCTTGCCGGTGAGGTTGACGCCGATAACCTTAGGGCACTTGAGCTCCCAAGGGAGACCGGCCATGACGTCGACAGCGTCGGCACCACCGACACCGCAGGCAACCATACCGAGACCACCAGCGTTGGGGGTGTGCGAGTCGGTACCGATCATCATAAGACCGGGGGTGGCGTAGTTCTCGAGGATGATCTGGTGGATAATACCCGATCCCGGCTTCCAGAAGCCAATGCCGTACTTGGCGCAGGCAGTGGCGAGGAAGTCGTAGACCTCACGGTTGATGTCGATGGCGCGGGCAAGGTCCTTCTCACCACCAACCTGGGCCTGGATAAGGTGGTCACAGTGGACCGAGGTGGGGACGGCAGTCTGGGGAAGACCGGCCGACATGAACTGGAGGATGGCCATCTGGGCGGTGGCATCCTGGCAAGCAACACGCTGATTCTGTCAGTATTGCACGTGCTTATCAAACGGTGGGTGGTAAAGCAAAATGCTAAAACCACCTCAGTGGCACTCACGTCGGGGCGAAGCTTGAGGTAAGACTGGCCACGGGCGATGTCCTGGCCCTCCGGGTCGTCAAGGTGGCCGTAGACGATCTTCTCGGCGAGGGTGAGAGGAGCGTTGAGGCTGTAGATTGTCAGTATCAGGCTGGCGGCATGGACTGCGTGGCCAGCGGAAATAGCGCGCGGCAACGACGACAAGCATGCAAAATTGGTTGCGTCACGAGGACTCGGGTGGGAGGAGTGGCGGACGAGTACCCGGCACCTCGGCTGAGTTGGGTCCTGATTCCGATTTGACGCCAGGTCCCCGGAGCGACAGCCCAATCCAATTCCCTGTGACGCATATCGAGAGGCTTGCTCTCGCAGCTATCCAAGATAGCGCCGACGATGGATGCAACGCTTTCCAGTAACCAACACAGACATTGTGTGTGGCGACTGATGGGCGGACACACTTCGGCACTACTTCGGGAACACACCCCGGCTATGATGTCTGCGGTTTTTCCGCCACATCTCGCACCCAACCACACAGACGAAAATCACAGTCTCCATCGCATCTTCCATCGCCACGACTCACCGGTTGCGGACAATCTGGAGGTTGTCCTCGATGCGCTGGTAGTTGATGAACTTGCCCTGCTCGAGGTTGCTCATGGGGACCTTGGTCTCGCCAATGGAGCCGCGGACGGTCGCGTAAGAGCGAGCGCCACGGAGGATCGTGTTCGCGGTGAGGCGAGGGGAGATCATGGTGGATAGAGTGATGGCAAGTTGCAGGAGAGAGGTGAGGGGGGCTTTGCAACAGTTGCTGGCTGGGACCTAGTCAAAAGCCTTTGCCGTTTTTGTGTCTTGTTGCTGCAACGAAGAGATAAAGAGAAAGAGAAAGTGAGAACGGTGTGTGTGTAAAGAGGGAGGATTGCTAGGCTGGCTCCACTGGCTGGCGGGAAATGTATATTGGTGTCAGCAGGGCAGCAGAGGGCTGCAGAGGGGGAGCAAAGAACGACGCCGACTGGCTACTTTGGAATGGTTTGGCAAAGCACTCAATGTGGTTGGCTGGTCGGCTGAATGACGTGGGGTGTATCGCCGTTCATAGGCCCTCGGTTTGAATCGGTCGTCTTGGGCCGACAATCCTCTACCTGTCTGTACTGGGAAAGGGGCCGAACAACTCCGAAAGTGCGATGGGCCATTGGGGCCATTTCTGGCCTCATAGTTTTCGTGCCAGCATAGTTCATGCCCCCACCCTCTCCTCCGAAGTCAGTCGTCGTATTGAGCGCCATGCTAATCCCGCCTGCATCTCCTCCGACATTCTCGTAGAGCAACAGCAGGCTTTCGGACATGGTTGAGCCGGTGCAAATGCTGCACCCGACCCTCCACGCACCCGAACGCGTCGTTTTTTGACCTCTCTGCCACGAAAGCGTCGCGTACGCCCGGCCATCACAAGACCGGTAGGGCAGGTTCGGCGCGTCGGCCATTGAACGCCGCCTGTTCATCAACTCTTCAGCAGATCACTTAAGCCTCATTCAGCCTCTTTGTTGCCACTCTGTCTCGATCGCCGACAATACCGCAAACAACGCTCGGCAATGAGCGGCGTATACCACCGTTTGGTGCACACAAACTGGTGTGCTGCAGGAGTGGCAGTGTTCTCTCGTCATCATCACTTCGTGAACGCGCCGAGAGTGTTGGGAGTCGAATGCATCCACTCAGTCTCACTTCAAGCACAGACATGCGTCCTCATTTCAGCAACAACGAACTCATCTTCAATCTGGATTTGAGCGTGCAAAACAATCGCACTACAATCAAGCTGATCGAGGCTCACGTGGGCTAACCTGGCCTACGGTGCGGCGAAATCCAGCAGCTATGCATACTAAAAGCAGGCGCTCATCTCCGAAAGGCCCTTCTGCGCAGGTAAGGGCGAAAAAAGCATCCGCAATATTTACCGAGGAATGTGAGACGACGGGTACAACCAACTCGACAACAGGTATGTGGATGTGGTGAGCACTATCTCCAACCGCCACAAAGTCCGCCACAAATGCAACTTATGTGGTTGTGCCTTCTAGCGCGTTCTAGCGTGAGTAGTGTGTGTGTGTGTGTATCTGTGTGTGTGTATCCTGTGTGGAGGGGATCTGTGTGTTTGTGTGTCTATGTGAGTATTCCCTGATCCCAACCCCCCCGACTTTATTCATGTCCGGTGTGCCTGGTAAGAAGCATGGCGTACATGGCGCTAGAGGTGGCGCTCACAAACACTGAGGTAGCAGCGACAACAGATCCAAATACAGCGCGGAAGCAATGGGACGCACACACCAGTTCAAAGGCGGCCGGGCGATGGCGGGCGAGACACACACCAGGAAACAAGGGCGAGAGAAGAAACTGGGGTCGCTGAAGGGTCTTGCTTCCACGCCACCTCACCCTCTCGAACCACTCTCTTCCTACGTGTTCGCCGTCGACATCGGACAATACAGCAAGATAGATGGGACCATGGTGTAGGAATGGGGACCAGGATACAGGAATGGGCATGCTTCTTTTGCCAAGAGGCGATCACGTCGGGAAAAGGGAGGGCTGGACATGACCTTGTCTACCTTCGTCGAACCATCCCATGGCACTCGACGTCTTCGAGGAATGATCTGGATCCCCGCCGCCCTCTCGGATGCTGCTGCACTGAGCTCTGTTACTCTCACCTACACTCACTCTCGCTATCATTATCACTATCTCTCTTTGCCTCTTCGACACCTTTCTAACCTCATACCTGCAGCCTCCTCCTTTGGCTTTCACTGTGGCGCGCACAGACCGATTCCTCAAGCCACGGTCGTGTGTTGTTGTGCTCTCTGCACAAGCCACGTGGACTTGGTACAGCAAAGGGCGCAACCCGCCTCGCTCTCGCTTCCCTCCTCGCCGTCGCAACACCTGTCCACGAACACTACACGTTGTCAACCTCCTGTCGGCTGGCCGACTGGGTCCCGCCTGTCCTCCTACCCTCCCCGCTCCTACCGCTCTGGCTCCACGTTCTCCTCCCTTGACCCCATTCCTCAACTGTGTCGCCTCAGTGACTATCCGTCGCAACACCCTTTCCAGTGATTTGGGGACGTGCGACAGACCAGTCTGGGCCCAGACCTGGACCCAGACCCATCTTGATTACGACTTGGACGCTCGAGGCCATCCAGCTCGTTCCCCTGCAGCCAGCTGCTGGCGTCCTGCTGCCTGGAGCAGACGTTGTGGCAGAGGTCATAACCAGCCCAACATGACATCCTTCACTTCTCAATCACCCACCCCCAACACCACTTCTTCACCACACCAACCTTCATCAGACGACGAGGTCAAGCCAACAACCGCCGACATGGACAGAGAGGGTGTGTATCGTGTCATGTCGTCTGTGCCACACACGCTGACACACAGTCATACCAGACGAGTATGCCATGGGTCAGCCCGCGCACGATGCTCGGGCTGACCAGCACGCCACAAGTTCAGCAGCTCAAGAGGTTTCTCGTGAGTCCAGCACGGAGACTGGAGCAAGAAGCTGTGACATGCAGTGCTGACGACAGGTCTCGTGCCGCCATACATACTCCAGTCGCAAGGCATGCCCTTCAAGGACTTCACCACCAGCCCCTTCGCCTACGCCACCACCGGCCCGGCCCAGCAAGTGGCAATACAGAATCCCCACCCACACGCATTCCATCCCTACCGCCGTGCGTTGCCCCCATCCACGCTATACGTTCCGCCACTGACTATCCAGCACCCCACTCCTCCTCTCCTCCCGTCATGTACGGCAACCCCAGCATGATGTCCGCGGTATCCAGCATGATGGCCCCCATCAGCGACCCAGGCTCTCCCTACAACCTGCCGCTGGCCTACCCCTCGCCAGCCGGCTCGATGTCCTCAGTGGTAAGCGGAAATTCCATTAACTCAATGACCTCGTTCGGCAGCAACATGTCAGACATGTCCATGTCGTCGTTCAGCTACTCGCCGCCTATGCCCGGCCAGCCCCAGCTCCCCAGCCTCGCCTACGCCGATCCGCGCGAGCTCACTCCCGCCACCACGTCCCGCCGCCAGCGTCGTGGCCACCGCAGGATCCTGAGCGACAACAGGATCAAGCACGACGAGGATGAGGAGGAGATGCTGTGCGACGTCGACGAGGAGCGCCTCGCCGCTGCTGCGGCCGCTGCCGAGCAGGCGGAGGCTGGACTAGGAGGCGACTCGGCCAGGTGAGCGGAGCAGGGCAGAGCAGAGGGGTGTACCTGGGCTGCCGCTGACACCAGTGACGTCGAAGCCGCTGCACATGCTCGTGCCGAAGCCGCCCGCTTATCGCGTATCCGGAGCGAGCAGGTAAGTTAGCCTGTGGTTGACGAGGGAAACCTGTTCATCTCAGCAACGGCTGATGTGGCAGAGGCGTCGCTCCAACCTTAAGGAGGGCTTTGAGCGTCTGCGCGATATGCTGCCAGCCACCAACCAGCGTGGCTCCAAGCAAATGCTCCTTGAGCGAGGTAGGTACCGAAGGACCGGACCGTCTGGACTCAGGCTGATAGCCAGCCATGACACAGCTCACGGCGCTGATGTCGTCGAACCGGCTATTGGTTGAGGAGAGCCAGAGGCTCAAGGCTGAGAACGAGGAGCTGCGGCGGTGAGTACTAGGTCGGATGAGAGATGTCAACGCGATTGGGGAGGCTCAGTGGCGTGGGGAGAAATGCTGATGTCAGGGCCAACAACAGGCTGATCGAGGCCGCCATGGAGCATCGCCTCACCCCTGCTGCCAACGCATATCACCCTGGTCCCGCGACACGCAGCCACGCTCACCACCAAGGGCACGGACCCGCGTTCGACGGTTCGATGGGTCCCAACGGTCCCAGCTCGGGCGCCTCGACAGCCTCGAGCAACGGCAGCGTCGTTAATGGCTACGTTGGGCGTCCATGAGCGGCAAGGCGACGGACAATCTCGACGACCTCACGAACAGAGACGACATCGACGACCTCCAACGACCGTCGACGACCAAGACCTCCGACGACCAAGGTGATACCCGACGATCAAGACGTTAGACGATTAAGACAAGATAGACGACCGAGACGGGCGGGCGAGCAAGTGCCGAGCGGCCAGGACAATCCCGACCGAGATGGCCTTGAATCAGCAGCGACGCTCGCCATACCGAACCATGTCCCCACATGTCCCAAGAACCATCAGTGAACATTACAGTAGCACAAGCACAACCATAACCCCTCACGTGAACGACTCAGACCATCAGAATGACCCAACCAGAACATAGCCTGTCACCGTGTTCCCTTCCTAGTCTCTCCCTTCTCTGCACTGTCGTAGCCTACCACTTCCACCCATCAGTGCCGCCACGCATCCTTATCCACATTTCCCTGTCTCGCCTATACCTGAGCATGCATGCCCCCTGCTAGTTTGCCTGTAGGTCTGTGTCTGGACGTGGATGCTGCCGGTCAGAGGGTCAGCTAGCCAAGTACGAGTCCACCATCGGTAGACAGGCCGAGGAACACCACCCCTACCTATAAGAGACCATTGGATACATGCCGCTACAGTCGCTCTTGCCGCTCGTCGCGCCGCAAGAACCGCCCACTTCTACTTGATTAATGATAACCGACCTCCTACTTCTTGATCTCCTTCTTGGCCTTCTCAGCTCCCTGGTCGATGGCCTTCTTGCCCTGCTCGGCCTTGTTCTTGGCGTCCTTGAGGAGCTCGTCCAGCAACTTGCCAAGAGATGGGGAGACGGCGGTGACCGACTTGACAATGTCCTCGGGCTCAACGGGCGACCACTTGATGGCAGTGTTGATCTTGCCCTCAATGTCCTTGGCCCACTCCTGCGCGCTGTCGATGCTGTCAACAGCCTGGCTGCGGACCCAGGATTCGATGGCGTCGGCGGGCAGGCCGGCGTCCTTGGCCGTCTTCTTGAGCGAGTCGACAAACTTGTTGATCTCCTCGGGGCTCGACTCCTTGACACCCTCGACGAAGGCGTCGCCGACGTTCTTGCCGTCCTTGGACGCCTTCTCGACCTTCTTGTAGATCGACTCGGCAGCGTCGTTGAGGTCCTTGAGCTTGTCCTTGCCGAGGCTCTTGGCGTCCTCGACGTACTTGTTAAAGTCGTCTGCCGAGGGGACCTTGCCGACGAGGAACTGGGCGTTAGCAAGCTTCCAGAGGCTTTATGCCACAAGCAGGCTACTCACGTGAACCCATTGCTGGTACTCCTTGGGGAGCTCGTTGGTGAGGTCCTGAGCGAGCTTCTTCCAGTCGACGTTCTCGACCTTGCCGTTGGCCTTGTCGACGGCGACCTGGACCTTCTCGACGACGCGCTTGACGTCCTCGCCGCCGAGCTTTTTGAGCTGGTCGAGCGAGCCCTGGATATCGGCATCACCAAGCTTGGAGAGCATGCCGCCAAAGTCGCCGCCCTTGAGCGCGCCCGAGAACTGGTTGTAGATCATGTAAGCTCCGCCGGGGAGGAGGGCCTTGAGCAGGCCGTCCATGCTGTTGCCGGCATCGATGCCGGCCGCGTCGGCGACGTTCTTGGCCGTGTCCACCGCCGAGCCTCCGACGTCGGCAGCCGTCGACGCGACGTTCTTGGCCTTCTCCTTGGCCTGGTCGACTGTCTGCTTGGCCGACTCCATCGTCGTGTTAATCGTGGCGGCCACATCGCGGATCGGCTTGAGGTAGAAGTATCCTCCGACGGCGATCAGACCGAGCGCGCCGAGAACGAGCCCCTGGCTCTGAAGCGCGTTGGGCTGCTCCCCGACGCCGTTCGCGTAGCCGCGCGCACCGGTGCGGAACGCCTGGCGCGACGCCGAGACGCGCGCGGGCGAGTGGAAGGCCCTGGGGACGGGGCGCTGGCGTCAGCCCCGGCGATCAAAAGGGCCGCCGGGCGCACAGACTGGCGCCCTATTGGCCGGCAGCTTTAACTCACAGTAGCGAGGCGCGCCGAAGGCGCAGAGACGACGTTACGGATAGCAGCAGAGCGCATTGTAGATTTCTGGGTTCTCGAGAGGTGAGGGGATGAGAAAAAGCCTACCTAGGTGGTCGCAGAGCGCTCTTTAAAGCAGTCGGGCACCGTGGAGTGGTCCGCTGCTCCTCCCCCAATGGCATCGTACGGGCCGAGGCTACTTTGCGCAAAGCGGGATACTTTGGTGTACCGTCGTGCTGGCGTGAGCAAAGTGTCTCTCGATGCGGTGACGTCAGACGACGCTCAAACTCGGTGCTGTACGGTGATGATATGATTATGGTGCCTGAACTCGGATCCCGCCTGAATAGCCTGGCCCACCTGGCCACCTGGCCCATTATGGTCGGGACTCGCTTTTCCTTACCCCTCTCGGCCCCTCTCGAGCTCGCCCTCGCCAAAGTGACGTCCAGGCTCTACTCCTCCGTTCAGCCGTTCATTCAAGAAAAGCCCAACGATGACGTCGTGGTCCGTACATGACCACCCAACCACAATACATGACGCTTCCCGCAGGCCGCGTCGACTGTCCGGCTTGCTCGGCTGTCGGAACTCAACGCGTTGACGACGTAATGCGCATTCACGATTTCATCCAGCAGGACTTGGTCTTGATCTCCGCCGCAGCTGTGGGGTGGACACGTGGTGCGATAAGTCGCGAGAGTGGCCTTCCTTCTGTATGGGTCATGATACGCCTGCGCCCAGAAGCTGTATGGTTATCAATGGTAACGCAGACGAGATCTTGAGCTTGATGTCGTGCGATCAGATCAACACTCTACAATTTGAGCCTCGTCCACGCGTAGAGGCAACTAAGTTAGACGAGTCTGTGATGTGGCGTTAGTATTGTCATCCTCACGCTGTACTGAGCAGTAAAGCGGCCCTATGCGATGACCATGAGATGGCCATGGGAATCAGTTATACCCAGCAGAGGGGGAGGAAGTCTTGAACTGAGGCATTATTCGATAATGTTCTGGCCTTGGCAGAAGACGCCTCTCTTCCATCATGGTCGATGGTCGAAGCATCTAGTTAGCCACCTTGAGCCGTGCTTTACCCGCGGCGATACGATTAACAGAACGCATGGCCCGAGGATACCCCGAAGCGGCATATCTGCGAGTCCAGTCCCAGGAAACGATCGACATCTTGGGAACAGCGGTCTGAGATTGTTCGCAAGTGTGTTTCAGGTATAGCCAAGAGAACACGACGTAGGCTTTATTGCGACGTCCGGCAAACAGGACTAAAAGGCGATCAGGCGACCGGGCCAGACCAGACTACCAGCCCGAGACTAGACCGACAGAGAGATCGAAGCCAAGCGGAGCCGAGTGCCAGTGCCAGTACCAGTGCCGACCGACGTGTGGAAACTTGAGCCGGTCGGCGGGAAGCTGGAGTCGTGCCTTGGCCGGCACAGTATGTTTCCCATAATATGTTCGAGGAACGCAGTCTACTGCGAGATGAAGGGCTGATTGGCGGTTAGCAGGGTGAGCCGTGAGATAGCGACGGGTGTGGGGTGTGGCGCCCCGAGGACGAGGTATAACACGATGATAGATGGTGGGAGTGAGAAGAAGCATGTTCGATGGCGTCGATCAGTCGGTGCCGCGCGTGCCGCGGTGCCGGTGAGCCGAGCGCCGGTCCCGGTGCTAAGGAACCCGTAAGCGTACGGCAGAGGCTGCCAGTAGCTCGGGGGATGGAGTGGGAGAGGGGCTGGTCAGCAGGAGCGCGCACTGCTTCGACGAAGAGCCACTGCCACGGACGAAGGGATCCTTGGTTCGGCTTGTTGAGTTTTAGGTGTGGAAAGAGTAGCCGTAATAAGGTTACGTGTTCCAATTAGCCTTTCTGTAATGTCTTTAGAATGTACGTAATTACATTCCCCAGTAATCATTTGACATCTGCTTCGAATCCGAATCCTTACTCCACATTCTCCACAATCCGACTCGGAGAGCGCGTCTTCTTCGCCAACCATCGCCGCGATAACACCGTCGACAGCACGAGCGTCAGGACGTTCTACCCACATACGCCGACGGCCAACTCGCTTGCTGGACGCAGCCCACCCTCGTTCCTGTTCGGCCATCACCGCCGCGCCGAGAAGACGTCCACTTTGACCAAAGGGCTGCTCACCGACGCACGACCTCACCTGTACGGCGCAGAGTCGTATTCGTGTCCGCGTGCTCCACATGCCGTGTATACTCTGAGACATTGACGACAACGGGGGAACACAAACGTGTATACCCAATCAGCCTCTGCAGCTTGACCAGGGCTGCGCGCTGCTCGCAACCAGCGCAGAACACCTCGTCGCACCCCACATTGCGCATTCCTTCCTCGGCTTTCCCTCGGAATCGCGCGACCATGCCAGGCCTCACAGCACTGCAGGATATGGCGAGGCTGTCAAGCCCAAGCTCGTCGCTCCCGCCCTCGATCCTCCTGCTCGAGAACGACACATGTATCGCCATCTTCGACAAGTACGCCAAGAGCAAGTACCATGTGCTAGTGATGCCGCGCATCCCCTTTGTGGTCGACGACGGGGAAGCCTTGGGGGCCCGCGACCTGGATAGTCTCTCGACCCTACTGCAGCACCTTCGATCGATCAAGGTCCTGCAGGCGCTGGCGGACTTGGCTGCCGAAGTCGAGGAGATGATCCGCGACGAGATGGTCAAGAGCGAGGGCTTCGCGTGGGGTATCAATGCTGGCTTCCATGCCGTACCTTCCATGCGGTAAGTACTACCTGGGCTATCTTCCGCCTACCGGCACTGACTCAAGGCATCTGCATCTCCACGTCATGTCAGACGACCTGGTCTCGCCCGCCCTCAAGACTAAGAAGCACTACAACTCGTTCCGGCCCGACCTCGGCTTCTTCCTTAGTCTACGGCAAGTGACCGGATGGCTGGAGCTTGGTCCGGGCGTTGCGCAGCAACGAGTGCAGGTAAGCTTTTCCAAGAGTAGTCTGGAAGTCTGGAAGCGTGGAAGCGTGGAAAGAAGGCCAGGCGCCGATTGCTCGGTACGGTGCTAAAGCTCATTAACAGGAGGCCGCGGCGGCGTCGCACACGCTCATGGCGACTCCACTGGCTTGTTTCAAGTGTGGCACCTCGTTCTCCAACATGCCCGCGCTCAAGGGGCATCTCGACGACGAGTGGAAGACCGAGCGCAAGGAAGGGACGCGTGCGCGGGCGCGATAAGAATAAGACCACGTAGATTAATGAGAGGGCTAGCCGGCGAGGCACCAGGTAGTCATTTGCAGCTTAAGCGAGGCCGCTAAGAACACCAGTGCGCCGGCCATCAACTAGGTCATGAGAGATGGAGGGCCGTTCATGCCACCGACGACAGCCACCGATGGTCACCGGCCGGACCAGACGGCCTCATGCACCTGACCGCTCCAACGGACAGACTAAATGAGGACTAACTAAATGAGTCTGACACTCATTCGCACCGACTGACCCGTGTCGGTCATAGGGTCGACAGCAATGCAGGTAAAAGTACTGTAGTACGACGCCGTCGCCTGGATGTGCCGTAGTCGGACCGGCTCGCTCCAGAGCTTATGGCCATGGGCTAGGGAGCACAACCCGGCCACGAGACCAATGCATTCCTTCCCTCGGCAACGGCGTGGCCCAGGCACAGCCCTCCTTCAACTCACGCTGCTCGAGAGTGGCTGTTACGAACTAGGGCCCGAACTGACGGAGGCTACAGGACATTATGACCCGCCTTGTTCGGCTGCATTCTAGCTGCTGGGTTCAACGAGATACCCTGCACTGCGTAAAGGCCCTCGGTCAGACACCCTGGCGTCCGATTCGGGATGTCCAAAGACCGAGGGGTGAGCCGGGCGCTACGGGACGCTGCCGTATCTGAACCGCGTGGCTGGCCGCTGTAATCTACGAAGCGCCACAGCTTGACATGCTTGAACTCTGTCCGCTACACAGGCTACCGTCTTGGCCGACTACGTGGCCGAAGTGACTCCCATTCATGACCTTCGCCTCCTTGCCCCCGTTTAGCTCGTGGGCAGGCGTACCTCCATTCAGATAAGCCTTGAGCCAAGATAAGGACGGTAGTGGCCTTCACGTCCTGTCGACGAGTGGCTGCACGTCCGTCGGTCTCGAAGTCTCGAAGTTCCACCACTAGCTTCTCCAGACAAGTCGTACCACGTCCTAGAGCCTAGGCAAGAATATCATGGAACATTCCCTCGATCACCATCTGGGGCGAGGTCCGAGCCGCGAGACTACGGCATGGGAGAGAAGAGAAAGACATACCCCATGGGCTGACGACGGCCGACGACAGTTGGACTCCCTTTGTTGTCGTTATTCGGTAGTAAGATAATCGGTGGATCTTAATTAATTCCCTTAGCCTGAGTTACGCGTCCAGCGACGCCTGCGCTATGTCGTGTGGCATCTAGACGATGAGGAGACGAGAGGCGGCTGACTGGATGACGTGAGGACAGATCGCCGTCTGACAGCAGCAGCGAAAGGCTAAAAGGCAAATGACGAGACCGGCAGTATGAAACAACTTCGAGATAGGTGGAGGAACGCACCAGGAACTGATGAAGAACCAAGGGTATGTACGTATGTACGACGACGAAGACGGACACCCTAGATGGGTGGGCAAGTGGATATGCTGATGGGCCTAGTTTGTGGAGCAGCGGTCATCAGGATCTGGAGGCGATCGTCGCCAGTGGCAGTTTGCAAGTGGCATCGTCGTGTTGGCCTTTGTCGTTTAGTGAAGAGAGAGACCCCTTGAAAGGCCTCGGAGACGGAGACTGGCCACTGTAGACCGTTGTTGCTCGTGCCCAGTTGCCCGCGTGCCAGGTCAGGGTATGGAGCCGATTGGAATCAATGGAGCCCACGTTATCCACCGTCCGAGACAAGGAACGACGACAAACAGCAGTACGTTAGCCTTGCCGAAAGCCAGGTGGCATCCCGCCGACCTGGTCTCCGCCTGTCGTCTCTTCGTTCCTTCTTCCGTCTCGACCCCTCAACCCATACCGGATATGCCGGCCAGGTTGTCCTGCTAAGGCACATGCCAGGCAATTCTGGCCACGACGCCTCTTCGACCGCCACCTGCTCGGTCAAACCTGTCGGAACAACCCGACGGACCTGCGGGCCTGTCTGCGGGCATCTTTGGGCGCTTGGTGGTCTCTCGACGCCTCCTCGGAACCTCAGAGGACGAGGAAACTGAATAGCAACGGCCCAAAGCGAACAAGCGTGGTGTGCGTCTGCTAAACTGCGGTTTTGGAGGGTCGAAACGCGGGCCTAGAGCAGGGCAGCTTGACAATAGGCCCAAAGTTCTGGACATTCGAGAACGAGCCCGCGAGACCAATCGGCTTGCACAGAGGGCAGGGGGCCCTGCTCATTCGAGGCCACGTTAACCCGCTATGCTGAGCATACACCAGACCACGGGAGGGCTGGTTAGAGTTCGCAGAGTTTAGACGGAAACCAAGAAATCCAAGACACTCTGCAACGGCGGATCGGCCGGCAGATGAGACATCATGCACCGGACATGCCGGCTCCACCTTAAGTTTACGGGAGAAAAGGAATCGATTGTATGGTCATGTGCATGCGTTGTTGGCGGTATGTCGAATGTTAGTGAGATGCCGGCACGGGTCCACGAGGCCGTTTGATTGGAGTTGGGATGATCACCAGTTACCCGTGACCTTGTAGGTGGACGTGACGTGTGGGAGAGCTGCGTACCCGGCGAGGTACAGGAGGCCACGCGATTTGATCCCGGAACGGCTTCTTGCATGCATGTAAGCAAAGGCATGTAGGAGCCACGCAGATGAGGTGAGCGTAGCCCAGCTTGGGCGGGATGGATGAGGCCGCTCGAGAATCAAAACGGAATGGAGCCTAAAGCGTCCACAGTGTCCCCTTGTTCTCTCTCCCCACTCTACCTATCTTGGCTATTCAGCTGATGCCTCTGGGCCCGGTCTTGACGGATTTGAACCCTGGCATACCTTGACGCCTTCTGCTGCTGCTATTCTCCCGTCAACCACGCTACTTTACCCCTCGTTCTCTCATCTCCAAGCGTTCTCTCTTACCGCCGCCCCCGCCCCTTCTCTGCCCTCCCCGCCGAGAGCCAAAACAGCCAAAGAACAGAGCCAACTTAACCGCAGGTTTCCTACCTTTGCTTCCACCGCCTAGCCCCGCTAGATTGTTCCTAATCACCCCTGTAGTTCTTTTGTGTCTCTGCCCTGCTGCCCTTCGATACGAGAGGACTAAGTGCTGCGACGACGAAGCTCGTGGGCATACTAAATCCCGACCTCGCAACGACCCAGGTCGACCCAGTGATTCAGTTCCAGCCAACCCAAACAACCCAGGAGCAACCACCCCCCCCAACCTCAACCCACGCTAGGCTACTAGACCTCCTCCACACCGCTCCTCCCCTCTTCTCCTCCTTTGGTTCTGTCCCTTGACCCCGTCCGCTGCTGTCATCTCAAGCTGCGCGTTTTGGGTGGTAGTTGCTAGTGTTCTCTACTTCTATCAGTCCTCGGACGCTCGCACATATACATAGCTCAAAGAACTCGCGACATCCTCTTGTAGTAACCCGCGCTATTCTGTTCCCCTTTCCCCTTTCATTCTGGCTCGTCTGTTTCCACCTTAGGAAAGGATCCGGGTCCAGACGAAATCAACCACCATCACCTTACCACTTTGGATTTGACTTGTTGTCAATCCACCTCGTAGTGCTTGCAGCCCACCAAGTGCACGGTACCCATCGTTTGTGTTTCTCTTATCGCTTGCATCATCAGCAAGGTCGAGTCGTCGATCATCGAGTTGGACTCCAAATAGTCTAATCCAAAGGACGACGAGCATTTGTTCGAAAACAACATCAACAACTCGGTTGCTGTTATAGATCCTAGCGCGCCCCCCTCACCCCGGCTCATCTACGCCTAGACCGGCCTTTTTTGGGTGATATTCTACCCCGGATCGGTGCTCGGCTCGCTTATCCTCCGTCTTCCGTCCCCAGTTATCTAACCCCCTTTCCCCCACATCCCTTACCCCTCTCTTTCCAATTCCACACCCCCAAGGCCAAAGCCCTTGCCGGATTCACCGTTCTACCATTCTCGTCTCTCTCTCGCTCTGTCGCTTTCCACTACAGACTGCTACTCTTTGCACGTATCCAACATAGCCGCCACCACGGACTACGCCTCCGCTTGGGTTGTGCCGCCTAAAGTATCTATCGACGCACAAGCAGGATCCAATTTGACTGGTGAGTGTAACACACAACACAATTGTTCCACACTCCACACGCGCTGTACCAAACGACGTACGCGAAAGAGAGAGAGCGAGGAAGAGAAAGAGCGAGCGCGCATTCAAGCCGAGATCTGTCCGGAGGGTTCGTTGTCCCTTCAACCCCCTCCACATCCCTACTCCACCCACTATCTTACCCTGTCCGTCCACTCTGTCCCCCTTCCTTCTATCCATCCTCCACCTCACTCTCACTCCTCCTCCTCCTCCTCCTCACTCCCTCCTCTCCACCACCACCACCACCACCCCCGTCTCTCTCTCTATCCCAACCTTTCACCGCATCGTTTTCTTAATCTTGTTCACTACACCTCTTTACAAAAACACACCCATATCTGAAGCGGTGCCCTCTCCTCTTCCTCTTCCTCTTCACTTTCACCTCTATCCAACCTTACTCCTTCCTTCCTCACCGGTCCACACAAGCTACTCCCCGCGCTTGTCCCCGACACACATCCAACTTTGTCCTTGCCGAAGTCGTAATGCTGCTCTAGACGAGTCAGCCCCACTTTGCCCCTCCCCCTCTTCCTCCTCGTCGCACCTCTTTGACACACCCAATCCTACAGATAAAGGACATTTTGCTACACCCTAATACCACCACCCTTCATCGATTGTGATCCATCATCGCCCCCTTCCTTCTCTCCGCATGGACGCCCCAACTCGAACCATCGACAACCTCTACTGTTAGCTTCATTCCTCTCTCCCCCCTCTCTCCCCCTTCACAAGACCTGTTACAGTTCCGCTGACAAAGGTACAGCTGGCGTGACGCAGTCAAACGCGACGACGTCCCATCCCAACGACGTCGGTGTTACTCATTCCGACCCATCACCATCCCAGAGATCCGCATCGGACACAACCCAGTCTCCTTCCTCGTCTTCGGCATCCGTATTCGAACAGCAACAGCAGCGTCAAATACGCCAGCAGCAACAACAGCACCAGCAGCAGCAAGCGCATACCTACTTTGCGAACCAATCATTTCCCGCATTCCACCACCCCAGCATGTGGCACACGCAACACCAAGGCGGGGTGAGTTGCGCCCAATAATGACCAAGCTCCCTTCTTCGGATGCTGACTGCCTCCCGCCCTGGCTCTTGGCTCCCCCTCGACTGCCCGTTCGCCCTACACCATCCCAATTCTGTCGTCGTGCTCCCAGCCTGTAACATTCGCCACCCAGCCTCAGATGACCATGCCGCCCCGCACCGAAGAGGGCAACGGTCTCGGTCTCGACCCAGGCAACCCGGCCGATCTCGCTGCAATGACCGGCTACGACTTTCAATTCGGTGCTCCCCTGGGTGGTCTTCCAACGCCGCCTCCACCATTTGGGTTCGACATGACGCAAGCCCTACGCTCAGGCTCGCAGCAGCAGCAGCAGCAGAATCAA
The DNA here is from genome assembly GCA_020011015.1 of Cutaneotrichosporon dermatis. Lineage (NCBI taxonomy): Eukaryota > Fungi > Basidiomycota > Tremellomycetes > Trichosporonales > Trichosporonaceae > Cutaneotrichosporon > Cutaneotrichosporon dermatis. The sequence goes on along the minus strand of JAIGNX010000001.1, from coordinate 5,945,992 downwards.
TCCCTCAACTTCCAACGACCAGCGCTTGCTCTCGACACCACCGGGCAAGCATTCCAGGTGCCCCAAGCTCAGCCGCCTTCATCAGCCATGTCCAATCCACCATCGGGCTTGGAGTTGACTGGAACTGGACTCGAGGGCCTCATTCAGCCTAGCGTGTACCTTTCCCAGGCCATGGACTACAACAACGCCGCCAACAACACGGCGCCTCCACCCGTCTACTACCCCGGCACCATCTCGCCATCCCAGCTCCCTCATCAGATGCTCAAGCCGGCCAAGAGCTTCAGCGATCTCCTTCTCGAAAGTCGCCAGTCCTCCATCTCCGCAAGTTCAACGGAGCATGACTGGAACGGCCTCGAGGACCTGTCGATGCCACTGGCTCGCACGTTAGTCATGGATCAGGCGGCAGCCAATAACAATGCGTCATCGCAAGCCCACCATCTCGCGCAACAGCACCATCAGCACCAACAGAGGCAACAGCAGCAGCAACAACAACAACAGCAGCAGCAGCAACAACAACAGCAGCAGCTCATGCGCAACCAGTTCGACCTCAAGCCCAACATTGAGCGCGTCTTGACAGATCCTTCACGTAATGACCTCGTCACTCAAGCCATTCGCTGGTACATGGCTGCCGAGAACCGACTTGAATTCGGCGAGCGCAAGATCATCATCATGTCGCCAAAGGTCGGCCAGAAGAGCTACGGAACGGAGAAGCGATTCCTGTGCCCTCATCCGCAGGCCACGCTCGTTGGCAAAGCTTGGTTTACGCCCAGCAAGGACGACTGCCCCGTCTCCCCCTTGCTTCCACCCAGAGTCAACATTAGCCTTTCGGGCGAGGCTGTCGTTAAGGACGGCCACGTTGCATGGACTACATTGGACAACAAGTCGCTCGACGACAAGGTACACACCCAGCACATTACCACCAAGGATAGACCCTTCCTCGGCAACGTCGCTGGCAAGAACCTCCACATCTCCGATCTCGACACCAAGCGCCGCGAGGTCAAGGCGCTCGTTACCGTCAAGGCGCCGCTCAACCACCACGCTGGTGTGCATGGCTGGGGTCCTTCCAAGGGCACAGTCAACGACATCTCCAACGAGCGTATCATTGGCGTCTTTGAGAGCAAGGAGATCAAGGTCATATCGAAGCCAAGCAAGAAGAAGTCGAACAGCAAGTCGGCTGAGCGTGAGTGACAGTTTACATGGCTTTGCTGACTCTGCAGTCATCATCCAGCACGGGTCGACTATCGCGCTGTTCAACCGTGTCAAGTCGCAGACCTCGTCCACCCGATACCTCTCGGTGCCTATCGACCTGACTAGGTACCCTGGCTCGGATGGCAAGCCAGTCACGGGTGCTGTTCCTCCGAACATCCCCGACTCGGACAGCGTCTTCCGTGGCTTCACAGTCAACCCGAGCGTCTGGGAGTCGTTCATCATCTACCTCGTCGACCCAACAAAGCCCGGTGGTCTGAGCTCGTATCCATCGAACAACCCCGGCTGGCCGAACCTGCCGAGCAATGTCATTCCCATGGCCCTCGCACCTCCTGTTCGCTACAATGCGACAGTTGTGCTCCAGTCGCTCCAGACCGGTCACATTTCACCTGTCCTTGTGATCCGCAGAGGCGACGATGGGTCCGAGGTTGTGGGCATGGACGGCACAGCCACCGACACAAACATTGCGTGCCCCGAAGGCGAGCTTCCGGGTCACCCTGTATCGCAGCTTCAAAAGATCGCATTCGAGGTCTACCAGCCTGACTCGATGCGCCAGTTCAGCCGCGACCCGACCTATGGCGGCCTGTGGCTTTCGTGTGACCAGGAGACTGTGCGCGAGCAGTTTGTCAGTGCTGAGCGGCGCTGGAACCCGATCCCGGTGACTGGTCGCGGCAACGGACGTCCCTCGTCGATGCCCAACACGCCGCAGTCGCGCCTTGGCGTGCTTCCGATGACGCCACACAACGGGACCGTGGGACTTCCTTCAAACCCGTCGAGTCCCATCTCGTCGTCGGCGTCGTCGACGACCGACTACTTTGGCTCCCACAGCCGCAAGTCGTCATCATCTGCCCTGTTCTCGCCCTTGTCGACCGAGATTCAACTTCCGACCTCGACCGACGGTGGTCCTGTTCGTCGTCCTCGCACCAGCTCGACCAGCCGCGGCGGGCCGCTCGCACGTCCGCAGATGTCACACAAGAAGCGTGCCTCTGCCGACATCCCAACCTCGGTCTCGTATGACTACATGCCCAATGCGCTCATGAACGGGAACGGCGCGGAGCGTCTCTTCTGGACCCTCGACGTCGGCGACGTGTGCATCTGGAGCATTGTGTCGACCGAGCAGGTGTCGTACACGTTCTACGTCCCGCCTTTCGTTGCAGAGCCCAATGAGCCATTATCGCCTTTCCCGGTGGCACACCGGCTCCTCCCGCCCAACATGAGTGCCGAGCAGATCCCTGCAAAGTACAACCATCACTTCACATCCATGTCGGCACTGCCGCTTGTCACTTTGTGAGTTGTCCGCTCTTGTTGAAGCCTTGCTGACGCTTAGCTATGGCAAGAACTTTGTCAAGAGGGACAATGGTATGGCGCGGCACATTGTCTACTTTGGCGACAAGCAGGCCAGCCACAACGAAGTACGATGGTAAGTTGTGGCCTGCACGACAACACACCCCGCTAACTCCGCAGCAACGAAGTCATGGCCGCGTCCGAGCCCAGCCTGAACGTTGGTGAAAGTGGCCAGCCAGTGTTCCTCGTCCGCGACGACGGCCAAGTCATCGTACCCACCGGTCTCAAGTATCCCCCAACCTACCCCTGATAGCATTCAACATCGCATTGTTCTCGTCTCCGTCTCGTTCCGTCTCGTCTCGTCTCGCGCTCTCGTCTCGCTCTGTTCTCTTTACCGCTCGACGCCTCCGGTCTCCCTTCCCCCTGTATGTGCTGCGCAGCTTTACAAAAGTTGAGTCGTCATCTCAATCACACATTGTACTCTAGGAACTTCGGAATAGAAATGGCATCCATGGGTTTGTGTCTTCGCGTGGGGAGTGGGCGAAAGCGCGCTCGAAATGTAGCCTCGGTAGACTGACCAGCGGCCAGCGGGGAGTACCAAATACTGAAGCACTGATACTGACGGTCCATCGTCACGTCGATCGGGACGTGCGACATGACGCGGAAAGTCGCGCATGGCCTCCGCAGGAGCGGCGTGACTCGTCCGTGCGCACCGATCGCGGCTGGCAATACCTGCGTTACATACCTCGGGTCGCGACGCTCTCGACGCTCCATCGACCTCGCCCAGTTCTCGATAACGAAAGACAACAGACACGGTAATGCACGCCACAGCCATTCACAGGCAATCACTCGCCATCACTCGCCATGCGACCAGTCCGCCGTCATCCCGCTTCAGCCATTCCGCCGGCAGCCACCAAAGCCACCACCTACACTATTCGCCACCATTCACGCGCCACTTCACGCGCCACCGCGCCGCCACCAGTCCCACTCTACTCCACCCCGCTGTACTGCTCCGCACTTCACTCCTATTGGGCTGCCCCTACCATGCATCCTCGTCACTCGTCAGTGCTGCACTCATCAGAGTCACCCGAAGCGTCGTTGTAGGTGACGTCAGTCCACTTCGGGCATCCCCGGCCCTCCTGTGCGCAGTCTCCTTGCACATGACCCGGCTCCCAATGTCCTCGTGCACCGAGTCAGGTCTGGCACATGCAATAGGGGAGAAACTAGCGAGGATACAAGTAGCCGATACATATGTCTAGTGTTCATGTCTATGGACCGTTTGGGGCCGGTCCCGTGGTTGGCGTCAGGTGCGAGCACGCCTGTGATGGATAATGAGGACGAGTACAAACGCACACGCAGACGACACGGCTGGACGGGCTCATCTCACCAGTCACCAAGTCGGTCCGCGGCGCGTCTACGAGAGGGACAGCTAATGCTTCTCCCCCGCAGGCAATTCCGTGGAGCCAGGGTTCTCCTTAAGGCGGCTACCGCGACTTGAGGCCCTTAGTCGCATTCGCCCGCCGCCAGCGCCGGAGCACGGCGAGCGCCAGCGCCAACACCGCGCCCAGGGAGAGCACGACGCCGATACTCATCGCGCCGGCGCCCGCCGCGCCCGTCCTGCCCCCCGCCCCCTCGTCCTGGGTAGATCCCACTGCGCGCCCCGCGCCGTGCCCCGCCTGCCGGTGTCCCCACCGCCCACCCTCGCCGACACCCCGTTCGCGCCCCAGCACGTCCGCGCCCGCCCGGCGGCGGAGCGTGTCGTACACCGCCTCGAGGAGCGATCCGCGCCCGTCGGCCTGTTCGCCGACGTTGCCGCTCAGCGCCGAGACCGCGCGCGTGAGCTTGGCCAGCTCGGCGCGCAGGTCCTTGTCGCCCTGCTCGAGCGCGGCTATGCGGTCGTCGGTGGCCGAACGCCGCTCGCCCCTCCCTTGCCCTTGCCCTTGCCCTTGGGCGGGCTTGGCGCCGTCGGCGGGCGTCGGGCTCGACGCCTGCAGCTGCTCGTACTCGGCCGTCATGTTTGAGATGCGCTCGAGCGCCTCGAGCAGGCCGCGCTGGTAGACGACGAGCGAGTCGGCGACGCGCTCAGACAGCTTCGAAGAGGGGTTCGCCTCGGCCTCCGCGGCGGCGCGCGCAGCGATCACCTCGGGCGCGTCGCGGAGGCGCCACGGCGTATACGGTTTGGAGCGGTAGGGCGGGGGGTTGATGCAGATGACTGCCGTCAGCGACGAAGTAGACTCAGACTCACTGTGCTGCACCTCGCCGTTGATGAACTCGGGCTGGAAGTTGCCGCGCGCCGAGCCGCGGTTGATCAGGAACGGCTGCGGCGGGCTGTTCTCCGGCGCGGTCGGGCACGTCACGCCCGGCACGCCGATGAACTGGGATCCCGGCAGGACGACGTTGCGCTCCACGGTAAAGTCGCTCGCGCTGGACACAACCATGGCGTACCCGAAGCGCTCGCCTGAGAAGGTGTTGTCGATGACCGTGCCTCCGTGCACGCTCGTCTCTGTGTCGTCGGACCACGAGCTGGGGCCGACGACAATGCCGACCTTGAGGAAGCCAGAGGGCGCCATCAGGACGTTGTCGCGCACGACGACGTCCGTGTAGTCGCCCTCCCACGGGTCGTAGTCGACAAGGTTGATGCCTGCGCCGCGTTAGCTGGGTCGCGCGAGTAGGACTCACCTCCGAGGACGACTCGGGTACGCGAGTAGATGTGGTTGTCGTGCACCTGACTGCCGCGCGAGCCGAAGATGACGATCGCGCCGTCCGTGGTGTCGAAGACGGTCTGCTGTCAGCTCCTCTCATGCTGGGATCTTACATTCCGCTCCACCATCGAGTCCATGCACGCCAGACTGATTCCGTCGGCACGCGGGTTGCCCCATATCGGCTCCTTCTCGACGAAGCCATCATACTCCTCGTCCCACTCCTCGCCACATGGGCCCTGCCGTCAGCTCCAAGCACGAGGCGGAGAACGCACAATAACGTTGTCGGCAATGTACGCGCGGCGGCAATGCCGCCTGTCACCTTCGCGGATATGCAGCGCGCTCCAGCCGCGCGGCTCATACAATCGACACCCCGTGACCGTGTGTCCCTCGGCATTGCCCATCTCGATCAGCGCCTCGCCCTTGGGGATGCGCAGCATGCGGGGCCGGTTGCCGTCGACGATGAGGTTGGACAGCGTCAGGTCGTCGCAACCGGGGCAGTCGGCGCTGATGTCAGCCATGGGCGCAGTGGTGACTCACTAGATTGCGACGGACTGATCCTCGCCCTCGACGATCAGCATGGCGCGGTCGTGGCCGGCCGCGTCGCCGTCCGTGGTGAGTGTCTGGCGCGCGGCGGTGAAGCGGATCGGCGCCTGGAGGTGGTGTACTGATCCGGGACAGAGAGAGACCGTCGCGCCTTGTCCGCCTGGTGTCAGCTCGCATCAGGAGAGGAGCAGCGCACCTTCTGATAAGGCTTGGTTGATCGGCCGCTCGTCGCCCGACGGCAGGCAGTTGGGCTGCCGCGCCTCTGCGACGAGCGCGAGTATCAACAAAGCTGGACTCAACCACATCGTCCGACGTTCAGAGGTGGATAAAGCTGCCTCGCAAATGGGCGCGCTGGCTTTTGTTGACGCGTAGAATCGACAAACTGGCTCGAGAATGTTGGTACAATTCAAAGTGCGCCGTGCCTGCACTGGCGTCTCCGACACGTGCTGCCGGTGGAGGTTGATGATTGATTCCGGTGGAGGCCCGGTTCCCGATCACCCGTGAGCCCGGCGAGTGCACAACCCGCACCGCATGCCGTCAACGGCCACCGACTTGCCGCAACTTAGCTCCATTCCTTCACTCTTCCAACTTAACCACCACCCACCACACCACCATGTCCTCAGCAGCCGTCAAGCGCGCACAGCGGGTATGTCGGCTCGGTAGACGTTGCTGATAGCAGGAACTGGGCGAGCTGCAGAAGAGCCCGCTGGAGAACATCGCCGTCGAGCCCGAGGCCGACAATGTGCTCTCGTGGAACGTCGTCATGACGGGGCCTGTGGGTGTTGCGACGAGGACGAGACCAAGCTGATGCCAGCCCGGGCCATATGCCGGCGGCAGAGTTCCGGCTGAACGTCAAGTTCGGGTACGACTTTCCGTTCAAGGCGCCGACGGTGGGTGTCGCGGGGGGGGAAGCATGGCAGGGGGGAGGAAGGCTTACGGGCAGCTCAAGTTCGTGACTAAGATGTACCACCCGAACATCGACAGCGACGGCAAGTGAGTAGTGTCAGGCGTGGCCGCATGTCGTGTTGTCGTGTGCCATGTCTGCACACGATTGATGGAGACTGACAGCAGCATCTGCATCGGAGTGCTCAAGGCCGAGACGTGGAAGCCGTCGACCAAGATGGGCTCTGGTGAGTCACCCTTCCTCGCCCTCTCTGCCATGCCTGACCACCAGTCCTTCTGTCGCTGTACGACCTCGTCGAGAACCCGAACCCGGACGACCCGCTCGTGACCTCGATCGTGAGTCATCCCCGCAAACACGCTAACATCAGGCGGAGCAGTACGCGACCGACCGCCCGGCGTTCGACAAGAAGGCCGCCGAGTACACTAAGAAGGTGGGTTACGTCGTCGGTCTCTAGCTGACAGCAGTACGCCGTGTAGGTGTAGGCGTAGGTGTAGACCTGTAGACCACGCCTGGCTCCACAGACAGCGTCCGTCGATGGGCAGGCGGTGGATAAACCTAAACCCTCTTCATGATAGTCTGAATGCATACCTGACCGCGTCCCTCTAGCACCATGTCCCCAGCCCGGCTTCTCCATGCATCCATGCATCCATAGAATCGCGGCTGCATGGTCGCATGGGCATAGTCGCCTAGTCGGCCCCGCTCCAAGCCAAGCCAGCCTACGTCAGGGCGGCGACGATAACCATATCGGCCATTTGCTCCCGCCCACACAATATTTCGGCGATCATGTTTTGACGTTTGTTGCCACCTTACCTCCTCATCTCACCTACCCACCATGGCTGCACAGTCCAAAAAGCAACAGAAGGCGTCAGCCTTCCGCGCCAAGCACAAGGCCAAGCTCGACAAGGTCGCCGCCATCCCCGATGTGCCGGAGGAGGACATTGTCGACGAGGAGCCCGTCGCCCCCGAGCCGGAGGGCAGGCGGAAGCGGAAGCGCGAGGGGAAGGAGGTCGACGAGGGGGTGAAGGAGGAAAAGGAGGAGGGCAAGGGGAAGGAGAAGGAGAAGGCGAAGGCGGGGGAGAAGAAGGACGGCAAGAAGAAGGAGGGCGAGGGTGAGGCCGAGGCCGAGAAGAAGAAGAAGAGCAAGGAGTCGAAGCAGCGCTTCATCCTGTTCATTGGTGCGTAGCTGCGTAGGCGTAGCGTATTCGCTGGGGCGTGGGAGAGACGACGCTGACAGCAGGTAACCTCGGCTTCAAGACGACGCGGGATCAGGTGGCCGCACACTTTGCGCAGGAGCTTGGTGAGTGGTATTGGGCACGAGGGAGCACGAGCGGAGTAGCACGTTTGCGGCGACATCTCGCAACGGCGTCGCTGCTTGCATCCTCTGGGGCGACTACAAAGCTGTTCCCGACGATTCCTCTGCACGCACTCGCACCCAACCCCGCCCCAGTCCCGCACACACGCTGACAGCAGGCCGCACCCCGTCCGTCCGCCTGCTCACCGAGCGCGACTCCAAGCCCGGCCAACCGCCGAAATCGCGCGGCATCGCCTTCCTGGAACTCGCGAGTCCGAGGAGCTCCAGCTCTGCCTTAGGCAACACCACACGCAGCTCGCTGGGCGGCGGATCAACGTCGAGCTCACGGCCGGCGGGGGCGGGAAGAGCGAGGCGCGCAAGAGCAAGCTGGCGGAGCGGAACAAGCGTGTGGGCGGGCAGCGCGAGAGGCGGGCGGAGCGCGAGAGAAGGAGGAGGGCGGGGAGGAGGAGGCTGTGCCCGGAGCTGGGATTGGGGAGGGGCGGGCGGGCGGGTGGGCGGAGAAGGAGGAGGGGGGCGAGGGCGAGGAGGGCGAGTATAAGATGCGGAATGGGCGGCGGGTGCGCGTCAAGTCCAAGGTGAGTTGCGGCGCGGACAAAGGGGTGGAAAGGGGGGCAGGAGAGGGGGGCAGGAGCGGCGGGATAGAGGGGCCGGGTGGCGAATGAAGGAAAGAGGGGCAGGAGAGGGCGATGAGGAGCTTGAGGGTGGCGAATGAAGGACGGAGGGGCAGGAGAGACGACCGTGGGGAGCAAGGAGAGCGGCCGGGGCGGCGAAGAGCAGAAGAGAAGAGGAAAACGCTGACACTCAGGACGAGCGGCCAGCCAAGCGGCAACGGCAGGACGGCTCCGCGTCCGGCTGGGCATCGCGCTCGGCGTCCGGCGGCTTGGCACAGCGCGGGGGCGGCAACTTCGGCGGGCGGAAGCGGTGGGAGCCGACGGGCGCGAACGCCGTCGCGGTGGGATAGGCGTTGTGGATCACTTGGGCATGTGCATTGTGTATGGTTACGGGCGGGCGGGGCGAGCCTGGCAGGCGGCGGAGGGCATGGAGCGCGGCGAGCGCGGGCGGAGATGCAGTGGGCGTGTTGCTGACCTTGACTAACTCGTGCTCATTGACGCAGATGCTGCTGCTGAGACAGTTGGCTGCTCACCTCCACTCCTCCAGCGCAGCATGCCACACCGCTCAGCTCCCTTACCATCACAGTACCTTCGTTTCACACCTCTGGCATCCACCTCAACGCGCTCGCCTCCGCCTCGACTCGGCGTATTCCCCTCGGTGGTCGGGCTCCACTTCGTCGGAGCGCTCTCTGCCTGCCTCCCCGACATCACCACTCCACGCGTTCTCCTCTTCGTCACTTCCTACCCCTAAGCCCACACCGCCCACCCCGCTCTCGCGGCCTGCCCGCTCTGCCGGCGTCCGCCCAGTTCTCTGCGACCACCCCGCCTGCCCGCCGTTATGCGCTCTTTCGCCCTACGCGGCACCGACCCGACCGGCCACGACTTCCCAACTCCTCGCCACGGTCCAAGGCGCTCTTCGCCCTCCGCCGCTTGCCGCCTCGCTTTCCACTCTCTGTCCTCCGCGGCCTCGCCCAGCCCATGCCCCATGATCCCACCCGCCTTCCAACGGTCGCCGCTACTCGCCCGCCTACTCGCATCCTCGCATCCTCATGCAAAGGACCCAGGCACCCAGCCATGCGCCACCCTCCTCTTGGCGCATACGGACTGCTCCCCCCGTCCTCCCCCCTTTCTCCCCCGTCCTCCCCCTTCCTCCCCCTTCCTCCCCCTTTCCTCCCCCCTTCCTCCCCCTTCCTCCACCCCGTCGCCCCCGCCTCCACCCCCCGCCCCCGCCTCGCTCGCTCCGCAAGCCTACTCGGCACAGCACCGCCCCAGCCCCAAGTCCAGGCCCGGCCCGTGCCCGTGTCCTGCAGTGTTGTTGTGTCTTATTGCGGAACGTCAGCCTGGCGCTCGGTCCTCTCTATAGGCGACGCGTCCGGCCATGTCGGAGCCGAACCGCGTCCAGGTGGACCACGGAGCAGGAGCAGGCTAAGTGGAATAGTGAGAGGAATCGGTCGAGTCCGCGTGAGGAATGGAGCGCGTCAGTTCACGTGAGCAATCCACGCGGCAGAGACCCTAGTCCATTCTTGCCGGACGAGCTTTGTTTATCCTATCTCGACGCTGTTGAGGCTCGTGCGTCGCCAGAATCCAGGCTCCAGAGGTCAACGTCGACGTATCCGTTCATACGCGGTGCACGAGCCTCCCCCTCCTGTGGTCTGGCTGAACCTCGCCTCACCCGACCCCGCTCGCGTATACGGCTATACTCGTCGCTGTCGTCCTTCCCTGGGCATCATCCTCGGCCTCGTCTCGGCCCCTCGGTCTCTTACTCGCTATCCTCCCTCGCCGCACTCACTCCATTGCCCCTTACCTCCATCTCCTGATATCCTGATCTCCATCCTAAGTTGAGTGCCCGCCCGAGCTCAAGGCCTGGCCTGGCGGGCCTGGACTGGCCATGAACAATAGTACGTTACGCCCTAAGGCGGTGTCCTCGGCGTCTATGGCGCACAGGCCGCCGCCGCCACGCCGCGGGCAATGGGGGGCAACGGGGGGGGCAGAGGGCCGCGGGGGTGCCGGCCGGCGACGGTCCGGCGACGGTCGGGGACGGCACTGTGGCATGGTTGGGGTTGGATGTTTACGTCTCTTGTCGCTTGAGGTGATGTCGCCCGGAATGTGGGGTGGGCTGTACAGTATGCGGAGGCCCAAGGGTCATTGAGAGAGGCATGCATAGTGTCGCAGCACTGGTAGCACTGGTAGCACTGATAGCACAAACGAGTGACACTCCCGTTGGGCAAGGCTCAGTCCACCTCCTTCCTCTCCATCCTGCCAGTCTCAAGCTCCTCTCTGCGCCCTCGAAGGCACTACCTCAGTTCCTCCAGCTCCTCCTGCTCCTCCACGCCTCCACCTCCATCCCTCCACCCTCCACCTCCTCCACCTTCTTTTCCATCCTCTTGTCCACCCTCGCTCCACCCCCGACACCCCTCGCTCCACCACGCTGGACGACTAGTGCATCCCTCGAAATGACTATATGCAGATAAACATGGCGCGCGGTGTGCGGCTGTGGCTGTCTAGGCCGGTGCGGAATCCGATGGTGCTGGGGCTGGGGCTGGGGCTGGGGCTGAGGCTGATGGGCTGTGAGGCGTGGTGGTGGTGTGGATGAGGTCTTGAGGCGTGGTGGTGGTGTCGTGGATGACGCTGATGAGGTGGTGGATGGGATGGACGCGCTAGGCGGGGATGGGATGGTGGACGATGACGATGCGAGTCTATGTAGCGGTGTGGGGCGGCGCGCTGCGCCGGCCGTGTCGGTGTCGGGGGTGTGTCGGGTGCGTCGGTGCGTGGGTGCTGGTGCGTCGGACTCGGAGTCGGCATGGCGCCGGGTGCGCGTGGTGCTGCTTTTGTGTGGCTGTGGCTGTGTTGGCCTTCGTGGGCCGATGTGGAGCCGCGTGACGTGCGACTGCAACTGCGCACAACGCGCACGCGCACTAAAAGCGTGTGTGATCGCCCGAGGAGCACTGGTGTTAGTGCCGGTCGTGGAAGCACGATGGATGTGGCCGGTCAAGAGGAGGTCCTCAAGCTGGCCCGAGCCTGTTCAAGCTGGACACTGGTCGCGCCGTTCGGCACGCCTTGTCACGAGCAGTGCTGTCGCTCGCTCGTGGCAGCGACGACAGGACGGCTCGGACACCCCCGACACGCCGCCACAGCTCCACCGCCAACACCGCCCGCCCCACACTGCCCCGCCCACTCTGCCACACACCCCCACACACACGCCCTCCCACACCCGTTACCTCCCCTCCACCCACACACCCACAGCGACTCACCAGTGTGCACACCGGCAACACCGTCATCACCTTGCACTTACACCCCGGCGCCGTGCACCCGCATATGTGCTCGTCGATGCCGCACACGGGTTCGGACGATGGGCGCGGGTCGGCGGTGATGGCGGCGCGGGCCACTGTGGACCCGCTCCAGTCGACGCCGAGGGGTTGCAGCACGGCGCGGCGCCAGAGCAGGGGGAGCATCGTGGGGTGGGTGGGTGTGGGGAGGGGGAAGGAGCGGGGTTGAGGCGACGGGAGTCTTGGTGCCGCGAGGACGGATCGCCGAGGATGGGTCGCGGAGGTCGGACGGTCGCGGAGGTCGGACAGGCGCGGAGGCCGGACGGTCGCGGAGGTCGGACAGGCGCGGAGGCCGGACGGTCGCGGAGGTAGGACAGGAGCGGGGGTGCGGAACCGCGCGAGAGGTGCGGAGGCGCGGTGGAGGCGAGTGAGACGACGCCGCAGACAAGCGTCCGAGTCGAGCCAAGAGCCAAGAGCCAAGAGGCCAAGAGTACGTTAAGACAAAGACGTGTTGAGCGCGGTATGAGATGCGGTATGGACTGGACGCTATCGGTCGACGCCCAGGTGGGCGCTGAGAACGGTGACGGTGACGGGCGCGTATAGCTGGAAACAAAAGGAGTTAGCGAATGTCTTGGTGTGCTTTATATCCAGCGTCGTCAAGGGGCTCAAACCAGGCGGGAGAGGGGTTGGGGGGAGGGGAGGCAGGGGAGGGGCGTTGGTGGCATGGCAGAAGCGGCCTCTTGGTGTGGCCGGCGGTGGCCAAGGGCGTAGGAGAGGTAGGGAGAGGTAGTAGGTGAGAGCAGCGACAAACGCGACAGACCACAGACGCTCTGCCTACATACGCACGCAGACATGGATGGACGCCACACGGTGGAGCTCGGGCCGCCCCCACAAAGCTGCAAACACTCACTTCGAACGAGGTGATCAAGGTCCGGTCCTGTGCCGTGGCCGACAGCCGAAAGAGGCGATCAGGCGATCAGCTCCGCGGGGTGGCATTTAGTTGTGTGCGGTGGGTCTGGTTATGCTGCGCTCGTACGCGGTGAGCGTGGGCGGTGAGGGGTGAGGGGTGCTTGGCGCTGGGAAGGAATGTACCTGCGGCGACAATGTAGACCTAGGGCTTGGGTAGGGGTTGGGCTGGGCTGGCTGGCTGGCTGGCTTGAGGGGTTGGCTGGGTGGAGGGGCCGGAGGGCTGGGGCTGGGGCTGGACCTGGCTATGCTAGGGAACAGGCATGAGCGTGGCCGCTGCCTCCCTACCTAGGCTGTGCTGGCGGGCTGGCGGGGTGCGGACGACAACCACGGCCCGAGCGTCTAGACGCGTCGTGTTGGTTGTTTCTTGTTTGTTGCCAAGTCAGCGCGGTCGGGTCTGGACACGTCGGCCTGCGTTGGGCCGGGGTATGTGTCTGAGTGTGTCGGGAATGGGCGAGGGCGGTTCTGAATTCTGGACCGCGTAGACGGGCACGCGTCGGCAAAGGATAGGGGAACAATGTCCCCCGCCGGCTGCAGCGGGGGACGGGCAGGTGGCGGCGAGCTGGTCTGTGCGCAGGGGCCGCAGGGTGGGCGGCTGCTGGCGAGCGTGAGCTGGAAAATGAGGTGCTGGCTAGCTGCAGGCGTGCAGGGCGGGTGCAGGGGTGAGTGGCGTGTGTGCTGGTCTGGCCCGTTGCGCCGCGACGGAGTGCTCGTGCGCGGTCGCGAGTCTCGGAGTGTGGTTGTTTACCCTTGCCACGAGGAGGCGTGAACTTGCGTACTGAGCGGTCGTCTCAGGAGTTGAGTGTCAGCTGGGTAATGAGTAATGGGCAACGGGGAAGTGGCAATGGGCAACGGGGAAGTGGCAATGGGCAACGGGCAACGGGCAACAGGCAAGTGGCGGTCGTTGGCCCAGACTTGAGCTCGCTGAGTATGGGTCGGCGCAGGGACAGCGGGCAGTACTCGGCACCGCGCCGCTGGTGCTTGTGCGTGTGCTTGTGATCGGCCGGGCTCGGCTGGGGGGTTGTCCCCTCTGGTTACTTTACCGGCAGAACGGCGTGGGGAGCCGAAGCGAGTGCGGCAAATCGTGGAAAGATCGGCACAGTTACACTTAGTCGGCGAGTGGCGGTGGTCCCAGACGTCGATCCCTCTGGCCCGGATAGTGATAGCAAACCCAACGAGCTTGAGGGTGAAACGCGACGAACGATGAGCAGGTTCGTGATGCGGGCGAGGGCCGAGAAGGGCAGTAGCGCGTAATAGCGAGCGTTTCAGCGTTGGGACGAGGTTGAGCCAATTCCGGCGATCACGGGCGCGTCTCGCATGCGTTTCTTGTCAGAGTAGACGACTGCGGAGGGTGTGACGTGAGGAGAAGAGGAGGAGAAGGAGGAGAAGGAGACGGTGCTCGGACGGGTTATGGCGGCTGCGCAGAAGAGAGAAGATCGGCAACGGAGATCGCACAGTCGCCGTCGCGAGGACGCAGTAATGGGTCGCCTCGACTCGGGCAGGGGTTCTGGAGAGGCGGTCCAGAGACACAGGGAGAGTAGCGTCGACGGCCGCGAAGATAGCAAAGGCGGCGAAGCCGGTGAAGCCGGTGAAGATGATGAGAGCGACGAAGCTTGGGAAGAGGGCGAGATCAAGATCCAAGATCAAGATCCAGTTGTCGAGAGGGAAGAGGCGAGATGGAGGACGGTGGAGGGAGGGTGAGGGTGGAGGAGAGTGGAGGTGGAGGAATGGGGCGCTCGGTCAATGTGGTCTGGGAGCTGGGGCGCTGTGGTCTGCGAGTGGGGAGTGGGAGGGAGAGGGCAGGGAGGGGACGGCAGAGCTGCTCGACTGGAGGAGGCGGGAATGAGATCTGAAGTATGAGGCAGTGATAAGGCTCGTGGCGTGTCGTCGTCGCAGTCGTCGCTGGGTGTCGGGGCTCAGACTTCGGTAGTGGACGGCAGCAGCCTGGCAATGCAGACCGAGGCAGGTGCGGGTACGCGGGTGGGAGTGCGGGTCCAGTGGGGTGCAGTGGGTGCAGTGGGGTGCAGTGGGCTGGCACGTAGCAGCCAGCCAGCCAGCCAGTAAGCTCGGCCACCTCCTAGCGCGGTGCGCATCACACTGCAGTTCAAAATGCCGACCAGGCCGACCTTTGGTCTGGCCCCGATCAGCCGCGATCAGAGGCGATCAGCGTGTTCCTGGCCCCCGCACTCGTCCACCCGTCGCGCCCGTCTGCCGGGGTTGGGCTTGCGTTTGGGCTGCAGACAACGCGTAGTCGGGTTGCTAGTGCATTCCGGGCGTGGCAGCCGCGCGCTGGCACAGTACTCGGTGGCACAGTAGGAGGGGGCAAGCCGGGCCACAGTCGGGTCTGGAACGACAATTGGCCTCCGCATAGCTCGAGATCTCAGAAGTCCGCGTGGGCCGTGGGCGCCCTGTCATGTCGGCCGGTTAGGCCGCCTGGCCGGTCGCGCGGTTGGGTGATTGTGAGGATTGGGAGGTAGGTATGCGTGGCGGACATGCGTTGCCTGGCAGGAAGACGGCGTGACGGCCAGGGAGCTAGACGCCAGGCAGCTAGACGGCCAGGCAGCCAGACAGGCAAACAGGAAAACACCCGACATGCATACGCCAGGCCTGGCCCTCGCATTTTCGACTGGGATGAGCGTCTTCTACGCCCGAGCCCGCGCTCTCAGCACCCAGCTCAGCTTGCCGCTCTCAGGCTGGCCATAGGCCAGCACCGAACAACGCGAACAACGCAAGCAAGCCACACCTCAGATCCGGCGGCAAGAATCTCAGCCTCAGCCGCGCTACCACCGCACCACCGCGTGCCTGTGCCCACCGTTCCTCTCGCCTCTTGTCGTCGTCGTCTCTCCACCCACTCTGCCGCTCCCACTGCCCACTCCCACTGCCGATCTGCAGTGCCGGCCGATGTGCTGACGAGTCGCCGTCGGAAGCACAGGCTGCCAAGGTCCAGTGCTCACTCGTACGCGTACTGCTCTGGACAACGTCTGCCACGTCCTGTGCTCTAGTGATTCAGTACTAGCGAGGGATGCAGCGGGCCCCTCCTAGTCGCACGACTGTGCTTGGTCGCCGCTGGTCGCCTGCCTGGTCGCCTGAGCCCAGGACTTGGAGCGAGCCAGGACATGCGCGACCTGCAGTAACCGGTCGGCTTATTCGGTGGATAATCCCGACCTATGTGCCTCCGGATTGACCTGCCTGATTTTTCGCTGCTCCCTACATACCACCGTCAGCGAACAACGCACTCGCCCTCGCCCTCGCCGCTGCGCGGCTCGGACTCGGGACCCGCATACAGTCCACGCGTGCATTGTCCTATGATCTTGCCCAGTACAATCGAACCAAAGAGTAGTCGGTAGCCGAGACGCAGCCCTGGACGAACGCGGGCAGTGTGTACATGGATATACTGGTGGAGGTAGAGCGGACAAGGCAAAGTGATATACGAGAAGAGGGGCAGGAGGCAGGACAGGACAAAAGGGGAGCCGAAAGAAAAGAGGAGTGGATGAAAGTACGTAGCTGGACCCGAGATATGCTGTGGTGTAGGTGTGGTGTGGGATATGTGTAGTGTATGGTGCTGGCTTGGCTGAGCGGGTGGGGGTAGATGAGACCCGAGGTATGGGAGACAGGGAATAGAGAGGCGATGTCGGGGAGTGGGGCGAGGTCGAGCGAGGTCGGCGTGTGCTCAGAACACGAGAGTTGTCTGGCCTCCACACCTCCCAACTCGCCCTACGCCCGGCTTACGCCTTGAGCGCCACAGGCGCGCTCTCAATGCCGGCGACAGACGCAAACGAGACGGCCGCAGCCGACGACGCCGCCGACGCCGACGCGAGCTTGGCCTTGGCGACCTCCGGGTTCGGCGTCGTCGACACGGACACGATCACCGCGTCTGCTCAGAGTCCGAGTCCATCGTCACGACGGGCGTCTGAAATCAGCTCGGCTTAGTGGCTCTTCTCAAATGCGGCGGACAGGGCTACTCACCTCGGTCTTCTCCTCAGCAGCCTCGGCACAGGCGCCTCAGCCTTGGCCTCGCCGTTAACCTCCTCCTCGCCCTTGCCCTCCTCCTTGTCCTCCGGCTTCGCCGGGCAGGCTCGCTCAGCACCTGCGCGGCAGTCTTGCCCCACGACGGCTCGCGGCGCTCAGCCGACGGCGTCGGCGACCCGCCCATGTTGAGGGCCGGGAACTCGTCGGCGCGCGGCACGCGCTGGGGCGGCGCGGGCTTCTTCTCGCCGCCGTTCGACGACGACCGCGACGTGTGCCCGTTCGCGTAACGGGGACCACCGCCGCGGCGGGGCGCGCCGTTGGGAGTGCGAGCGAGTGGACGAGCGGCGTGGACGCCGCGTGGCCGGGCTGGCTACCCGAGCGCGAGGGCGGCAGCGACGACGACGGCTTGGGCGGGAGCGAGGCCGACGCACCGGTAGACGGCGCCGAGCCGTCCTTCTCAGACGCAGACGCGGCGGTCTCGGGGGTCGTGGTGCCGTCGGCAGCAGCCTCAGGCGTGCTGCTGCTAGCCGCGGCGGCGGCCTGCGCCTGCTTGGCTTGCAGCATCTGCTGGTGCGGGTACGCCTGCTTGCCGTGCATCATGTGCATGACACGAGGGGGACGGGTGGGCATTGGCGGGATAATGCCACGAATGACATCCGGGTGACGGCAGTCGTTGCCGTCCGCGTCCAGGTGGGGAACTTGCAGAACTCGCCGTTTCTGCACTTGCCCTCACGGAAGAAGGCGCACGGGGGGGTTGCCGTCCTTCCACTGACCGAGGTGCGACGAACCGCCTGTCCGCCCGCCGGACCCCAGGGCTTGGGGCCGCCGAGAACGATGGCTTCTTGCCGTGATACGGCTTGGGGCCGTGGCCGCCGTTAACTGGCCAAAGCTTTGCCTCCGTCCATGGCCCGAGTACGCGCCATTTGGCAGGAAGGGCTGGAACTGGGGAGGGAAGTAGCGAAGAACGCACCGGCGTCGGAAGCCGAGGGCGGGCATGAGAGGAGGCGACATGAAGGCGCCAGGGGGCGAGCCGAGGAACATCTCAGCGCCGTGGGGAGACATGGGCATGGCACCGGGCACAAAGCCGGGCACCGGCCGAAGGGACGTGAGGAGGAGCGACACCGCCGCCGAGATATAGTCGTGCTTGGACGCGGCTTCTCCGTTCTCCTCTGTTGGTGCCGACGTAGCCTCTCCAGAGGCCGACTCGGCAGTGCCGTTGGGCTGCTGCTGCTGGGGCACAAACTCCTGGCCGCCGTAGAATGGCGCACGGGAGGGTAGGGGACAAAGCCGCCCTCGTAGTAGCCTTGAGGGGAAGAAGCCTTGCTGGGGGTGGGGGTGGAAAACATGCACGAGGCGCCGTACTTGCAGTTGGGAAGTTGCGGCAGGGGATAGTCTTTGCGACCTCGGCGGGGGCAGATTTGGCGCATTGCCGCCGTTGGCAGCCGAGCCGTTCACGCTCGAGCCGGAGCGTGGCCATTCGCCGATACACTCTCCTTGCGCGGGGCAAAGTGCGCTGGTCCGCCGCCCGAGTAGTACCCTGGCTGGGCAAAGAACTGGTGAGGCATGGCAAGGGCGGGGGAACGCCGTACATCGGCTGGGCGTGGGGGTAGAGGATAGAGAGCATCGTGGGGTCCATGGTGAGGCCGGGGGAGGGACGATGGCACCGGCAGCAAGGAGCTCACGCACGACGTCGGCGTGGCCGTGGGTCACGGCGAGAACGATGGGGGTGCATCCGGTCGCAATGTCTGAGATGGGTCAGTGCGTGTACACATGAAAATGACGGCGATGGCGCTTCGACTCGCTCGTCGGCTTGTCGATGCAGGGTAAAGTCATCCCGAAAAAAAAGTTGGGATCCGGTCAAGCTATGCCCGGGGCATCACCACTCGTTCTGTTCAAGTTGTGGACGCGATCGGCATGTCTGCGTCCGCCGGGTTGACTTTGCGAAAAGCAAAGAGCCGAGTCGGATGGAGAAGGGAAAAAAAGACCGGAGAACGGAAAAGTGATGACGGAAAAGTGAAAACTCACCAAGCGACTCGAGCGAGTCGAGACCACGGCCGAGGATGGCGCGGACGTCGTCGAGGCGGCCCTCGGCACAGGCGCGGTGAAGCTCGGACTGTGGTTGGGGAGCCGAGGCCATGGAGAGGGCAGCGATGCCGGCCTCGGCACCGGCAACACCGTCTTCCGTCGCAGCAGCAGGAGCAGGAGCGGGAGCGTCAACCGGAGCAGGGGTGTCGACGGGGACTGCGTCGACGTGGGCGGGAGCCTCGGCCTTGGTGACAGCGGGGGGTTGCTGTTGGTCCTGCGTTGTGGTCGTCATGATGGCGGCAGGTGCAGGTGGGGGAGGAGGAGTCGAGGCGGGGAGGGAGGGGGGAAGAGGTAGTGCGAGGGCTACCTGCAAAAGGCTTGCTTGCTTGCTGCTGGGTGTGCGATGCGGCCGACGTCCCGCGTGCAGCGCGAGGTAGTGAAGGGGTGAGGGGAGGGAGGAGGGGGAGGAAGAGGGAAGGGGCGGATGAGTGGTTGGTTGTAATGGGTGGTGGTAGTGTGGTCGATGGAGAGACCGGATGTTAAGGTGGTGGGAGTTTGTAGAGTGAAGGAGTTGAGGATTATGGATTTTGGGTGTAGATGGTAGTTTGCTCTAGCTTTGCTAGGGTTTGACTTGTCGGATTTGGGTGGGAGTAGTGAGGAGGGAAGGTGAGGAAGGTGAGGGGTTTGGGTGTGGAACCTAAAGGTCCTGGAGTGTCTAGGGTGGGGGTGTAAAGGGAGATGGGGCAAAGATTCGGCGTCAAGCGGAGCGAGAGAGGAGAGATGAGGAGGGGGATAGATATTACCTTTCAGGCAAACCGGGGTTGAGGTTAGTAGTAGTAGGATGAGGTTATAGTAGTAGTAGCTAATGAACTCTGGGGTAACTCGAGGGGGGGTAGGGTAGTGGGGAGGCAGAGCGGGACTTGCCGGCCAGAGTATGAGTAGGGGGATCCGGCGAGGCGAAGGGGGCGAGGTGAACACTTAAGGTGTATGTAATGTGTGCTTTTTACTTTTGAGAGAGAGTAGTAGTAGTAGTAGTAGTAGTACGAGTCTGTTCGGCATGAGTCGGGGAGAGGGCCACGCCGACAGTAGTCATAAACTCTAGCCGTAGACGTAAAAGAGAGAGAAAGAGGCACTTCCTAGAAAACAGAGTTTATCCCCACTCTTCCAGTCATGCTACTAGTTGAGCGTTAATGTCCTGTTACTCTGTCCACCACTACGACTTTGACGCTTCGCATTCATTCATGCATGCATGTATGCATCTGGTTCGTTCTATTATCAATGGTCCAGCCGGCGTGGAGCGATGGACTGGAAACATTGGTCCGTCGTTTTGGGCGGCCGGGCCTCCGGGGCCTCTGGTGGGCGTGTAGCGTGTGTCTCCGGTGGGCGTAGGCGGTGGGCGTAGGGGGCGGACGAGTGCGCGGGCGTCAGTTTGGGGGTGGCTTTTGGCTTGCCTTTGCCGAGCCGGCCGGGGTGAGCCGTGCAGATATCCGGGTGAAGAGGAGAGCGGCCCAGTCTAGCAAGAGCAAGGACAGTAAAAGCCAGGGATCATGTCGGAGGGAGAGAGGGAGACAGAGAGGGCAGGAAGGCGGGCCAGAAGGCCAGGCGGCGGGCGATGGATATCGGCCAAAATCGTGCCCATGCTCCGGGACAAGTAGCGCGAGTAGGCAAAATCCTCCTCTACTCGATGTCGCATCTTGCCTCGCTTCCGTTCACTTCCTTGTCACTTTGCACTCGTCGCTCTCGCTCGTCTCGCTCCTCGTATGCATGTTCTTGGCTCAGACACTCTTCCCACCTTCCCAGTGCATGTCGCACCGATATGCACTCATCTCATCTCCCTACCCATCCTTTCTTTTCCACGTCTGTAGGCGCGGACACGATGTGGCGCCCCGCGTTCACTTTTCAAGGGTCAAACGCACGTCCCAAAACCGAGTCCGCCCGTCTCCTCGGTCTCAGCGAGCTCCTGGACTTGACTAGAGTCGCGTGGCCTACGAGCTACGAATCCTCAGTACCTCAGTCGAACGTCCAGCGTCGATGTCGTCCATCGAGCAGGCCAAGCTCTCTCTACCCACGCCTTTTCCGAAACGGTGCCTCAGATTTCTCCCTACATCCGTCTACGGCGGCGTTCCTCTCGGCCTTGATGATCCCTCATTTCCTACCCTGACACACATTACGACCCTGGACATCCTCCACCGTTCGACTCCCATCTCGAACCTTTTTTCGACTGCCCACCTCTTCGTCGGCTTCCTTCTTCATTACCCCCACTTTCTCTTCTACCTTCGCAAGACATCGGACCGAGCGAGAGAGCGTCATACAGCCTGCACCTCGCTATCTAGATCAACCTCGACCTCAACTAGGCCATCGTTATCGTTAACTCGGAATGACACGCCCGTACGCAGCTGCAGCTGGGCGGGCCCACGCAGCCTTCATCTTGGCGGCCTCAGCCTCTACCCGCCCCGCCGCGCGCGCCGCCCGCGCGCCGCTCGGCCGGTCAGTCTCGTCTACGTCTCCCTTCACTCCCTTCCGGTCCAGCGGATCTTCCGCACCATTCCCCTCCCCCTCTTCCTCGTCGCAGCGCTCGAGCCGCTCGGGAAAACTCCCGTATCTCACTGGATCCTCGGTCTCAGCGTCGGGCACGCCCACGCTCTCCGCTCGCCGCTTCTCGTCCTCGGCCACTACATCCACATCCACATCCACGTCCAACCCCACCTCCACCTCCACCTCCACATCGACCTCCACTTCCCCGTCCACCCCAGCCTCATCCTCGTCTTCAACCTCAACCGCGACCCCACCTTCAACCGCAACGTCAACTCCAAACTCAGCCCCAGCCTCGCCCAGCTCCGGCGCGCGCATCCGCAAACCCTCCCCGTACCGCCTCCCGACCCTCCCCGCCTTCCTCGCCGCCTTCGCGCCCCTGCACGCCACGGGCTGGCGGCTCGACATCCTCCCCGACACCAACCGGGGGAACGGGGACGACGTCGCACTCGGCGGCGGAGGATATGGCGTCCGGCGCGGATCTGCAGGGCCGCCGGCTGGTGCGCGCGTACACGTTCCCCCGGGATCGGGCCGGGTGGCGCTCCCTGATGGGGCTGATGGCGAGGATTGGAGAGGAGGTGGAAGCGACGGATGTGAGTTGCTTGGGCCGGTGCGGGGGTAGGAGTGTGGGGGTGGTGGGGTGGTTGAGGAAGAAATGGAGGAGGGAATGCTGCTGGGAGCTACGTGGAGCTATGATGAGCAGCCAAGAAGCCGACGGCGTGTTGGAGAAGCGCAGAGAGACAGAATGAAGAAGCGGAGGAAGGAGAAGCGGAAAGCAGTCGCGGGCACGCCCCAAAACACACGCTGACAGCAGCACCACCCCGTCCTCCTCGCGTCCCCCGTCTCCGACCTCCCCGCGCCCATCGCCCAGCTCGTGTCGGAACAGCCGACCGACCCGGAACCGGGGTACGTGCTGTACGTCGCGACACACACGCACACGCCGATGCCACCCCTGCAGAGGGACGCGGGGGTCGTGTTTGAGGGCAAGCCAAGGCCGGGGGTGACTGGGAAAGACCTGGCGCTGGCGGAGCGGGTGGAGGCTGCGTACCGGGCTGCATACCAGAGAGGTGGGGAGTGAGCGTGTGGGGCGGGGATTAGGGGGAGGGTGTGAGAAGGGGTGAGGGTCGATAGGAGAGAGTCGAGAATGGAGAAGGAAGGGGAGGAAGATGAGGATGTATGATGGCAGGAAGAGTACAATAGCAGTGCAGTGGCAGTGGTCGAGCAATCCATCAGGCGTGCAACAGGGAGAGCATATGCGAGGCGGCATTACCAGCCAGGTCCAGCCATACCGGACAGGTCGAGCGTCACAAGCCAGGTCGAGCGACGCCCGGCTGACTCGTCGAGCCTTGACCGTTGACCTGACCGGTCGAACGAAGCCCGGTCCTCCTCGATCAACACGTCGCGTAGAGGGCCGCAGCGCACCCTAACCCGACCATATGCATGCAGAGTCCATGGTCATAATGTATACAGTGATATTCCCAAGATGCACGGGAGACGAGACGTCAACGAGAAGAGTAAGGAGCCAGTCTAGTTGTCTACGGGGAGGTGGTAGCTCGCCTTGGCGCGGTCGAGCTGGTGCAGCCGGTGGAGCTCGAGGAGGAGGCGGTACATCTGGGGTCAGCTGTGTTGGGGGGGCGAAGAGGGAACGACGGAAAGGGGAAATGGGCAAGGTGTGGGTAGGGGAGGGGGCGATGGGAGGGGCGACGGGGAGGACGACGGGAGATGGAGATGGACGGGGAAATGGGGAGACGATCTGGTCTGCTCTGCTCTGCTCTGGTGAGGCAGCACTACGTGGAGTGGTGGCACGCGAGACCAGGCATCGAGAGGGCGAAACCAGAGCTGGGACACGACCACGCACAACCCTCCACCACTCTCCACCCCTCATCCCCCAACCAACACGGTCGCGCACACTCACATAAGCCTGCATGTCGACCCAGCGCCAGTGGTTAAGCGCAAACTCCTGGCCGGCCTGGCCGATCTTCTTGCCAAGGTAGTCGTGGCCGAGCGAGTGGTCGACCGTGCCGTCCTCGCGCATTGGGCCGATGAAGAACGCCAGCACGTCGTACAGGTCCGAGTAGTCGGCCTGGATCGGGATGTAGTGGTACCATGGAATGAGGCGGTCCTGGGGTCAGCGCGGTGTGGGGGATGGGGGTGGCCAGCGCGGGCGCGGTCGCTATAGACACAGCCACTGCCAGGGGCGCCACGGGCGCGCCGATTATTCGACTGCTCAGCGGCCTGGCAGACGCTCGCCAACGCCCGCGCGCCGCAGAGTCTTAGACCCGCGCGAAGGACCAGTCTGGGGCGAACACTCCGGCATCGCTTGCGACGCCGCGCCGCCTACGCTCGACTCACCATATGCCAGTCCGCAAACATCGTCATCTTCAACACCGGCGACGCGCTCGACAACAACCTGTGGAAACGCTCGCTCCACCCATTCCCATCCACGTCGAGCATGTACCGGAACATCCACGTGTTCTTCGGCTGGAGAGGCGGGAACACCTCGATCTCGCTCTCGATCTCCTTGAGCATCGCCTCGGTCGGGACGCCGACAATCTTGCCGGTGAGCTTGACGTCGCCGTACGCCTTGGCGAGCTGCGCGCCGTGCCGGTTCGTGCGGACGTATCCGCCGCGGCCGTCTGGCATCATGACGTTGGCCTCGGCGGCCTGCCAGGCCGTGTCGTTGCCCTTCTTGCCGTTGAACATGAGGTGGAGGCGGTAGCGGTGGGACTCGCGCCAGTCGATCTGGTCCTGGACGCCGCCGGTCGTGCGGCCGCGCCAGTGGACGCGCGGGTCGAGCTTGTCCTCCCACTTGCCGATCTGCTCAATGTCCTTCTCGGTCAGGTTGCTGAATCCCGCAATAGGTGGGAGGAGGAAGGACGCGTCGCCCGGCAGCTTGGAGTGGACGAGCCACGGCTTGAGCATGGACGGCGACCGGTCCTCCCTGTCATAGCACAGCGCACCGTGCAGCCGCTTGAGCTGCGGGAACTCGCAAAAGTCCATCGTCGCGACATGGTCGTGGATGAACGCCTTGGCCTCGTCGACGACCTCGGCGTCGCCGCGCGTGTTGGCCGGCGAGTCGAGCGGGCACGCCTTGAACCACCCCCATGCGGTTGTCCGGCGCGGGCTCTCGTAGTGTCGCAGCTCCTCTGCGGTGAAGTGCTGCCCGGCCGCGACGAGTTCCTTGGCCCGTTTCCGCTGGTCCTTGCCCAGCACGACCGACTGCACGTCGTGGTCGCTGCCCGTGATGCTCAGCGCGAAGCCCTGCGGCAGGGCGGCGCGGAACGAGTCGATCATCGCGGCGAGCTTCGTCGGCCGCTGCTGCGTCGCGCGGTCGCCGGATACCGATACGCCGTCGCGCGTGATGTTGAGTGTGAACGAGTGCTTTTCCGTCGCGAGTGATTTCGAGCGCGCGATAAATGTCGCAGGCTCGAGCGCGTGGTGGGCCAGAATGTCGCGCATCATCAGATCGTACTCGTCCACCAGCTCGACGTTGCGTTCCCTCGCCCATGCGAACCACTCGTCAAAGCCGGCAGGCGGGTCAAGCCCGTACCGCCGCTTGTACTCTTTGGCGGCGGCCTCGACGGTCTTGCTCTGCCTGTCGCGCACGAGGCGCCACGTCTCCTCGCCGCGCTCCATCAACTCGTAGAACGGGTGTTCCGGCTGTGATCCGCGTCGGAGGGGATTCAGTGTTGCCAGCCCGTTCCGTGTGAATGTCATGGTGCGTGGCCGCCGCCTGTGCCCGTGTTCTGGCGCGAATCCCAGCGGGAGCGGGTCATGCACGTCCTTGGCGAGGTTGTGCCGGATCCCAAACCAGTAAAGGAGGCCGAAGATGATGATCACGTAGAGGATCTTGCGTGGTCGCCGTATCGGGCGCGGCACACCCATGCTCCCCGGCGTCGGGAGGGGGAGTGACCGCGGGGGGTTGGCGAAGGTGGCCATGTGTGAGGGGGGGCTGCGCTGGGGTCCTAGGCGAGGCGAGGCGTCGGGTGTATGTTGAGCAATGTAGAATGCTCGTTTTGGCGGCATGGGTGATGATGATGTGGAGGCCTGTGTCGTCGGCGAACCGGACTGGAGCTCGCACTCGCGCGTCGCGTAGGTAGGTAGGAGGGTGTGCGTGTGCGTGTGCGTTGTAGGATTAAGGAGAGTAGGCAAGAGTCAAAAGGAGAGTATGTATGGGAGCAAGGAAAAAGGTATGTGAGCTTAGGTTGGTTGTCGAGCTAAATGCGGGGTTGTTCAACAGAGTTGGACGTGTCCGTCGCGACGATTGACGATTACGGGCCAGGCGGCGGAGGCGGCGGTTGCGGAAAGGCGGAGAGGGAGGGAGGGAGAGGGGAGAGGAAGGGGAGAGGAAGGGGAGAGGGAGATTATTGTTAAATAGCAACTAGGGCAAAGTCGCGTGGCAGGAGCTTGGGAGTGAGAGCCAAAGGTTGATGATGGCTACAATGGCCTCCCCGTTCCCGTATCCGCGACACGGAACATTTTACTCTTCGGTCGATCTCTTAGGTCTGCAGCTCTCCAGCTCTGCAACGCGCAGTTCCGCGACCTTTGCCATAATGCAGGCAGAAATTCTAATCCGCCTCTTCCAGATCCACGGCACAGCTCGTTTGGGGGGGTGGGTTGATCGACGGAAGTGGACGAGAGAGTGACAGGGAACTCGCGTGGATCCGTCGTCGTGCCTGGGTCTACCTTCAGGTACCGAGCTTGAGCGTGTGAGCATGACACAAACATCCACGTGGCCTTGGCTGAAGAGGCTGACACCAAGATAGCGTGGAGTTACGTAACTAACTACTCGGACTCGAATTTGGAACAGTGGCTGCCCGTGCCGGCCGGGCCGGGCGGGATCCCAACGCGCAGTCTTACCCCACCGTATAATCCGACATGTATCGACTAACCGGACAAAGCAGCCAAGCCCCTTAGTAGCTTAGTAGGCCAAGACGCTGGATATCACTCGGAATACAGAGGGCGCGGAGGACACGGCAGGGGCGGCGGCGCGGAGGGAGCGGATGCCTCGGCCCGCCAGTCTGTCAGCCGCATGCTTGTCTCTAACTAGCACGTTACGTTAAAGAGTACATGAAATCCATATTAACCCATGCTCTTTTAATCGCTGTGTGCTGCTATCATCTACGCACCTACGTACTCTTTGTCGACGGAGACACCACGTTGGCCACTTGAGACTACTAGCCGCAGTCAATAGGTACAAAATCATCTGGCACCCCGAAACAAGCCCTCTCCCCTCCTCCTCCACCTCCGTCATTCTCGTTCCTAGCGAGAGCGAGCGACTACCCGAGCTACCGACTACGAATTGCGGGGACGCGACTCTTCTTTAACCAGTGACATCCCATCCTCCATCCCCACTCTCCACCTCGGCGCTCTACAAAGGCTACACACCGCATTCTTCTCCTTTCATCCCCCCGTTGCCCACCTACGCACCAACCGCGATGTCGCCGCTCCCCAACGAATCGGCGGTCCAAGAGTCGCCCCACTCGTCGCCCTTCGCGTCCCCGCCGACCTCGAGACGCCCGTCCATCGTCGCCCCGCGCCCCGTCCACGCCGGCTCGCACTCGGGCGCCCACGGCTCGGGCGGTCTGTCGCGGCGCTCGTCGTATGCGAGCGGGCCCCGCCCAATCACGCGGCACGAGTACTCGGGCCCGCCCACGCCGTCCCTCCTCTCCCGTGCTGGTTCGCCGACGCAGCCGCTCGCGAATGAGAAGGTCGCGAGCCGCAAGAGCAGTTTTGCGACCGAGGCAGCTGCGCATCCCATCCTCGGACGGCTGGGTGGTCTGAGCGGCTTCTCGGCGATCGACGCGGGCAGGAGCTGCGGCAGGGCGAGTTCATCGCCAGTGTGGACTGTGGTACGACGTGAGTGTGTTTCCTGGGAAGTGGAGGGGAGCGCCGCAAGTGTATCGAGTGGAGCGCGGCAGGTGTATGCTGCGAGGAAGCTTGGGATGGCTTGTCAACACCACGCCGCGGCTGTTACCGCGACGTTGCCGACATGATATCAGTGTCTCGCGCTCTCCACCATGTCTCACACCTCTGGCCATGACGTCGCTCACACCAGCTCCACCCGCTTCATCGTCTTCGACGAGAACGCCAAGATCATCACCGAGCACCAGACCGAGTTCGAGCAGATCCTCCCGTACGCCGGATGGCACGAGCAGGACCCCGAAGCCCTCGTCGACGCGATGCGCGAGTGCATGAACCGCGCCATGTACAAGCTCGAGTTCCTCGGATGGCACAAGGACAGCGTCAAGGGCATCGGGATCACGAATCAGCGCGAGACGACGCTGTGCTGGTCCAAGAAGACGGGCAAGCCGCTGTGCAATGCCATCGTGTGGGACGACACGCGCACGGTCGCGGTCGTCCGCCAGTACGAGGACAAGCTCAACGACGAGGGGATCGAGCAGGAGGACGGGTCGTTTGCCAAGGGCAAGGACGCTCTGGTCGCGCTGACGGGGTTGCCGATGTCGACTTACTTCTCCGCCATCAAGCTCCGGTGGATGCTCGATCACCACAAGGCCGTGCGCGAGGCGGATGAGACGGGCGATCTGGCGTTCGGCACCGTCGACTCGTGGCTCGTCTACGTGAGTGACAGAATCCAGCGAAGAGAGAGGAGTCCTTGCAAAGAGAGAGAAGAGTCGCTGACGCCAGAACCTCACCGGCGGCACCGACGGCGGCCTGCACATCATCGACGCGACCAACGCGTCCCGCACCCTGCTCATCTCCCTCAAGGACCTGCAGTGGCACAAGCCCCTCCTGCGCTTCTTCGGCATCAACGAGGCTGTCCTCCCCAAGATCGTCTCGTCCGCCGAGGTGTACGGCAAGATCGCCGAGAACATGGACGTGGCGGCGCTCACCGGCGTGCCCATCGCCGGCATCGTCGGAGACCAGCAAGCCGCACTCGTCGGCAACAAGTGTCTGCAGCGCGGCGACGCCAAGAACACGTACGGCACGGGCAGTTTCGTGCTCTTCAACACGGGCGAGGAGATTGTCAAGTCGGAGAACGGGCTGCTCACGACCGTCGCTTACCAGCCGGGACCGGGGGCTAAGCCTGTGTATGCGCTCGAGGGCTCGATTGCCGTCGCCGGATCCGCGATCAAGTGGTGAGTACTCGGAGGCGCGTCTTGAGACACAAGGCTGACCCCAGGCTGCGTGACCAGATCAACCTTATCGAGGAGTCGCGCGAGATGGACATGCTGGCCGGATCCGTCAAGGACACCGGCGGCGTGTACTTTGTCACGGCGTTTGCGGGTCTGCTGGCTCCCTACTGGGACCGGAGTGCGGTGAGTCGCTGTGCGCCGGAGCAATATGGAGACGGGGAGTGGAGGGCGCCGCAAAGCCTAACGACGCACATCCATCGTCCTCACTCCCACCTCCCTTGCATTGCCATTGGCGTGGACGACGCTGACAGCAGACCGGCGCGATCATCGGCCTCACGTCCTACACCACGTCCGCGCACATTGCCCGCGCAACACTCGAGGCCGTGTGCTACCAGTCGCGCGCGGTTCTCGACGTCATCGAGCGCGAGGCGGGCGTCAAGCTCGACACGCTCAAGGTCGACGGCGGTGTGACGAACTCGGACCTGGCGATGCAGTTACAGGCTGATGTGAGTTGTGTTCTGGGCGGAGGTGTGGGCACTTGGATGAGGGCCAATGGGCCAATGTGGGATAAAGGCGGCGATGCCCAGTCACACCTAACTCGTGTCCTCTCGTCCTCATGCCCTCGCGCGCTCGCTCCGCTCGCTTGCTCGGCTAACCCCAGATCGGCGGCTTCAAAGTCCTCCGTCCCTCGATGCGCGAGTCCACCGCCCTCGGCTCAGCCCTACTCGCAGGACACGCGCTCGGCCTGTTCGGCTGGGACCTCAACGACCCGTCGACCCTCAAGGACGTGAACACGGCCGACAGCCAACTCTTCGAGCCGTCCATCACGCCGGCGCGCCGCCGCAAGATGATCCGCGGGTGGGACCGCGCAGTGTCCCGTGCGCGCGCGTGGCACGAGGGCGACGACGAGCTCGAGCTCGAGGAGCGCGAGCTGGAGATTGAGCGGGACGTGGGGCTCGAGGCGCTCAGCTTGGCGGCGGGCGCGGCGGAGAGCGTGCCGGACGGACAGCTGGAGCGGTCGGAGGAGGCGGCGTTGAGAAAGGCTGTGGCGGGCGTCGCGCGGGAGCGGGTGCAGGCGTAGTGCGAGTGCGCGAGTGCGCGAGTGCGAAGCGCGAGCGCACGGGGATGGGTGGGCGGGGAGACTGCACGACGGGTGGGGGGACGGGAGGGGGACGTAGCAGATAATACGGACGGGCATCTATACCCCGCTAGAGGACAGTGACGACTATGATGCATGATTTTGGGAGTGCGGCATACAGCGCGAACGTGGGGATATGGTACAGACGCGAATGGAGCTGGCGTGGCGAGATGAGGGGAAGATGAGCTCGAGATGGGCCGGGAGACACAGCTTTGGCGAGATACTGTAGTGAAATCGCGTCTGGCGGAGCGATGAAGTCACAGTGCCGTTCCGCAAGGGGGTCGCTACTTCACATGGCGCGACCGACCTGAATCGGGCGTTCGGACGGAGACGAGGATGGAGACGACGGAGACGACGGGACGCTCATCGAGTTGGGGCGGTAGTGTCCTTGCTTAGCGGGCGACGGCGTGAGAGGGACACTGGGCCGGGCGTCGCGCGTAGGACTATACGGGAGAGGACCGGGGTTCGACGGGGTTCGACGGGTCAAGAAAGTGAGGGGAGGGAGTGGTGGGATCCAGCCGATTAACCACCATTTGAGCGGCAGGCAGGCAGTCATCAAGGAGACGAGGCGAAAGAGGCGAGACAGAGACGGCGCGGGGAGCGAGAGGGAGAGTGGAGCGGGGTCGGTATTTGGACCCGGTTTAATCGAGTCAATAGGCATCAGCATCTTTAAGGGTTGTCGAGTCCAGAGGGCTGAGAACGCGGGCTGCCTCCACGAGGGAGCGCAGGGGTGGTACAGAGGCGAAGACGAAGACTGGGGAGACTCACCGCGATGCCTGCTGTCAGCTGTGTCGCTGGCGGTCGATAGCGCCATGGAGTCGAGGAGTGGGTGGGGGAGTGAAGGGAAAGGAGAGAGGGCGGGGGACTCACGAAACAGCACCATCCATTATCGTCGTCGAAGGAGCCGACGGACACTTCGTCGGAGTTGCGCGCTGCCGTCAGCCCTCCCAAGCTATGGGCAAGTGGTGGGGGACAATGGAGCGAAGCGTCTGGGCAGAACACGGCAAAGAATTAAAGAAGGCGATGTTGTGCT
This sequence comes from Cutaneotrichosporon dermatis, assembly GCA_020011015.1. Taxonomy (NCBI): domain Eukaryota; kingdom Fungi; phylum Basidiomycota; class Tremellomycetes; order Trichosporonales; family Trichosporonaceae; genus Cutaneotrichosporon; species Cutaneotrichosporon dermatis. The sequence goes on along the minus strand of JAIGNX010000001.1, from coordinate 5,915,404 downwards.
GTAAGGCGAGGACGGACGTACTCATTCTGATAGAGTCGAGTCGTCCGTTGAGAGCTTTGCTCGAGCACAGGCGAATGGCGGATGGAGAGGTATCAACATCAACATCGACATGTCGACATCGCCGCCCTATCTACTGTGGTCGTCTGTTGTCCGTCGTCAAGCTCCAGATCCGCGTGCACATGTGCGTTGCTTTGCGGAGGCACGGCCGCGCATCTGGTTCGCATCAGTGATCGTCGCCTCTGCCTTCTGTGACTGCCTTCTGACCGGCCTCCGCCCTACGCCCTGCGCCCTTCGTTTATCTGCCCTCCCACGTCCGCCCGAACTGCATAGCTCATCTAAGCCATGAACGTAGTAGCACAGCCTCGCCTCTCCTCGCCTCCTCGCCTCTCCTCGACGCGTCGCGTCGCGAGGGAGGGACGTCGAACGCTTCATGCACAGGACGCGACGGAGACGGACGCGATGAAACGCATGAGAGCGAGGGACGAGATACAGGGGATTAAGCATACGCCCCTCACCCAAGGTGGCGTCCGTGCCTGGATGTCTGCCTCGCTTCCTCCACACTTTTCCGCCTCTCCGATCGCATCAACGTCTCCGTCTCCATCTCCAGATGGATGTATATCGTCCCCTGGCGCTGTCGACCATGCCTCTCTGACGTGGGCTGACTCGTCCGGCGGGCAGACCTGGAGTCTGGATGGAGCCCGTGCGAAGCGGACGGAAATAGCTTCTGGCCGTCTTGTCCTCCTTGCCCTCCTTGTCCTCCACTGACCTCGTGGCCGTCTGTCTTGTTATATACTCTGTCCGCTGAACGAGGCCTTGTGTTCAAGAACATCACCGGTCTTCTGGCCGGCTGCGTTCGAGCTGTCGGCGCCAAAGCCCCAGTGCCAAACTGCCAGTGCCTACTGCCATCCCTCCCTCCTTCTCTCTCTGGCTTCTAACAACTGCATCCCTCTTTCAAGTCGTCGGAACACTTCTCGATGGCCCCTCGGGCCCCTCGCCCATTAACGCACCTAGTACAGTCCATCATGCCTCGCCCTGCAAGAGGACGCGGAAGACAGACGCGTACAGACACTCCCCGCCCACGTGACTAACCACGTCTATTCCCGTCTCCATGACATCACTAATCGGACCTACGTTCCACTCTCACCGGTCACACCGGGCATCGACCGTCGTGCCCGAGCCGTCGCTAGTATCAGCAATGCTTCATCCACGTACGCCTCCGTCCTCTCCTGCGCGTCTACTCGTCCTCCTCCCTCCCCCTCTTACGCTACGCCAGCTCCAGCCACCTCCCCCCACGCCCCGCTACCCCTAACACCCCCCACCCCACCCCGATGTCCGCCCTCGAAGCCGACGAGCGCGACCGCGACGCCGACGCGCTCCTCCAGAAGATCCGGAACGAGGACGACTCGGAGGCCCACAAGATCCTCCGCTCGTACCTCGGCAACAAGGCGGGTCGACGCACAGGCGGAGCTGACGGCAGCACAAGCATGACGGGGAGCTGAAGGATGGGATGTGGGTAGAGGACAGAGCGGTTGAGAGACTGCGGGAAGATTGGGGGCTGGATGGAGGCTGACGGCAGGCCGGGGCTGCAGGCGCCGGGCGCGACGGGCGTGATCTACTGCAGCGACCGCGCGGCGGCGTATGGGTTCACGTACGACTCGGAGGAGTGGGCGAATCTCGGGCAGGTGGGTTGTCGGGCGGGCTCAGGCGGGTAGAAGGCGTTGGTTGGGACTGTGTCCACTGTATCCGCTGTGTTGGGCGGGCAGCGACGGCGAGTTCGAACAGGATGGCGATGTACTGGCCTTCGTCTACTCTTCCTCATGTCTTTCCTCTGAGTGGCAGGTGCTCCTCCCCGCCATCTCCACATCTTAGTTGTCCCCATCCCCAGTCGCCTCGCCGCCCTCGTCGCCACTCGCTGACGCCAGGGCGCGCCCGAAGTCGGCGAGCTCCCCGGCGCCCCGCCCCGCCCCACTGGCGTCGACTTTACGCACTTCGGCACCCAGGTACACGAGTACGCCCCGACGACCGGCGTCAAGGAACTCCGCGAGGCTGTCGCCGTACGTCGCCTCCCCGTCCATCCTAACTAACGCCCAGAACCTCTATAATGCCGAGTACAGGCACGACAAGGAGAGCAAGTACACGTACGAGAATGGTGCGTGGTGGTGTGGGTCGGGCTGATGGCAGTCTGCATTGTGCCCGGTGGCCGGGCGGGTTTGTCGCGGTAGGTTGGGCGTAGGGGTACGGTATAGGGTCGGCGGCTGATGACAGCGTCGCGGCGGTCATTGGGGATGTGTACACTGGTGAGCTCCTTGTACGAGCGAGCTGACCGCAGGCTACCAGGTTGGTTAACTCGTGAGCTCGACTAACGCCAGATCCCCGAGTACACGTCCTACTCTGAGGTATGCAGCCTACCGCACCCAGACTTACACACAGGTCCTCGGCGTCTTCAAGCGCCTCATCCCCGTCCCGAGCGCGCTCATGGCCGAGGACAATTACCGGCTCAACATCGACAAGCTCAAGCATGACATCAAGCTGCTCAGTCTGCACGTCATGGTGGCGTCGAACCGTGCGCCGGCCCTCTCGTCGCATGCTGACGGCAGCGCGCAACCCCACCGGCCAGGTGATCGAGGGCGAGGACCTCAAGGCGCTCGTGCGCTTGGGGGATGGCGAGACGACGATAATTCTCGACGAGTTCTACTCGTGGTATATGTATGACGAGAAGCCTGGGCGCAGTGTCAGCGGCGCGGAGTATGTCACGGATGTGAACAAGGTGGGTCCAGTCTTGCCCCGGCCTCTGGCCAGCCTCTCCCTCTCCCGCTACCACTCCGTCCCTCCCCCCCTCCCCCGGCCCTCCTGTTCCCCCCAACGCCCCCTGCTCCCCCTCCCCCCCAACACCCCCCCCCCCCCCCCCCCCAACAACACCCCAACACCCCAACACCGCTGACAGCAGGACTCCGTCGTCATCATCGACGGCCTGACCAAGGGCTTCCGCCTCCCCGGGTGGCGCGTGTGCTGGGTCGTCGGCCCGAAGCCGCTCATCTCGGCGATCTCGCAGTCGGGCAGCTTCCTCGACGGCGGCGCGAACCACCCGCTGCAGATGGCCGCCGTGCCGCTCCTCGACCCCGAGCGCGTCAAGCAGGACAAGGTCGCGCTGCAGAAATGCTTCAAGGAGAAGCGCGACCACGTGCTGGGCCGGCTCGAGAAGATGGGGCTCCCAGTCAAGATCCCGCCGCAGGCGACGTTCTACGTCTGGCTCGACCTCGAGCACCTCGGCGCGCCGCTGCACGACGGGCTCACGTTCTTCGAGGAGCTGCTCAAGGAGAAGTGTATTGTTGTGCCGGGGATTTTCTTCGACGTCAACCCGTCGCACCGTGTGAGTCGGCTCTGGCGTCAGATGAGATGGGTCGTTGGAAGATCCTCGAGTGCTCACACAAGCGCAACCTCCTCGACTCGCCGTGCCGCCACTTCGTGCGCCTCTCGTTCGGCCCGACGACGGCCGCGCTCGACCGCGGCCTGGACGCCATCGAGCGCGTCCTCCTCAAGCACAAGCAGGGCTCGGACCTCCTCGGGAAGAAGTGCGTAAGCAGATTTGGCCAAGCGGCGTCAGCCGCCATGCCACAGTGCCATCGCCACGGCGAGAAGAGAGTAAGGAGAAGAGCTGACGAAAGCTACCAGCCGTCCGAGAACCACAACGTGCACCCAGGCACCAAGGGCCACCACATCTGATCCTAGTTGCTCCGTAGCACGGCCCGCCCATGCGCGCGGTTGGCGTGGGCGTGGGCGGGGGCGGATATGTATACGTACATCTTGTAGTTTGGCCTGCGACGAGAATCCGAATTGAGTCGGGTGTCCTCGCCGGCGCGTGAGGCCGGGCGATACGGGGGGTGAGGCGAGAGTGTTATGGGTCTTCGGAATGCGGCGACGATCATGACGCATCCCGGCGTCTGGATTTGGGCCCCGCGGCACGGGGGGGGCGGCATGCCTTTGTCTATGCGTTCGTTGGATATGTACTCGCGGCGTCTGACGCGTAGCGTCGGGACGGCTCGCTGATGGCGGATGGCTGCTGGCTGCTGGGGCGGCCGGGCGGGACTTGCGGGGCGAGTGCGGCTGCGGCTGACGAGTTGGCGGGGTGTGGTGTGGGGATGTGCGACGGGGAGGTATAAATGTCGGGGGCGTGGCACTGTCTGGCCAACGTATCCTCTCAGTAGCACCTCTCAAGCAAAGGCAGCACATCTAGCATCTAGAGCATCTAGCACATCAGCGCTTCGCCTGCATACCATCGAAACACTCGTAGTTAGAGACCATGCTCCCCGCCCTCCTCGCCTCCCTCGGCCCTGCCCGAGTCGGCCTCTCGCCAGCGCGCCGCCACACTGCCCTCCCCATGTCCATCATCGCACGACGGATGTCCGCCCACGCCCAGGCCCAAGCCGTCAAGCCCAAGGGCGGGAAGGTGCGTGAATTCGTCAAGAAATGTGCTGACGGCAGCTGAGGCAGGCGTGGGCTCAAGTGCCTATCGACGTGTGAGCCGCCTCGTCCCCGTCTCTGTCCTTCTCCCTTCGTTAGCAGTCTGGCCTCGAGCCACAAGGGAGCCGCGTAGAACTAGCTCTCGTGAACAAGCAGACTGGCCGTTCGCTCAGTACTCCGCCGGTCCACAAGACATCCTCCCAATCCGCCACTTTCGTCCCTCCCATCCAACCATCACATCCCTTCTCCCCGCCTCCTCCCTCCGCGCGCCCTCATCGCTTCCTCTCCTCCCCCAGCCCCGTCCTACAACCCACACCCGTCGACGCTGACCCCAGATACCCCCTCGTCTTCTTCGTCTCCGGGGTATGCGCCTTGGGCATCTTCAGTGCGTCCCCTCCTCCGCCGCGCTGACACCAGCCATGGGCTGGCACCTCGCCACAGACTCCCACCTCCGTCTCCTCCCCGACCGCGCGCGGGCGCGGGAGTGACGAGTGACGACGAGAAGTAGATCAAAGCGACGATGCACTCCCTGTTGTGTGTAAGTGTCCATCTCGCCAACTAAGAACCTAGCCACATCACATGGCGTGCGGCGGTTCGGAGCCGGCCACGCACGTTCCTCGTACCGCGCTACGACCATGCGTCTATAATGAATTCGGATGGCGCGATCTGGCACTGACTCGCTGACTGCACTGACCACTTCTCTCCTCTGCTCAACCTCGCTCTCACCTGCTCACTGCCCTGCCCACTATCTGCTGGCCATGCATGCTGGCCATGCGAATCGTACTAATTACATACACGAAACAACCCGGTCTACTCTAGCTTCTACGATCTAGTGCTGCATGCTCGTGGGGAGGAGGCGGAGCTCGCCGCGGGCCGAGTCCTCGACGAGGTGCTTGTAGATCACTGCTGTCAGCGCGAGGGCTCAGAGAAGACGACGACTCACTGTAGCAGCTCCCGCTGCAGGCAACGGTGACGATGCCAGCGAGGGGGTAGACGTCGACGGGCATGCCGATGACCCAGGTCTTGAACTGCATGTCAGCGTTGCCCTTAGAATAGGAGGCTCGGCACTCACGAAGCCGGCGTCAGCCTTGGGGGCAGTGGACGCGGCACGGGCCTGCTGGCGGACAGCGGCGCGGAGGGGGAGGGCGGCGCGGGTGGCGATGCGGAACATTGTTGTTGTGGTGTGGTGGTGGTGGTGGTGGATCGAAGTGATCGACAAGAGTAGTGAAGGTAGTGAAGGTGGGTGTGGACAGTGAAGTGTTGTGGTGTTGGTTGATGGTGAGCTGAGGTCGGGGGTCGTGGGTTCTTATAGCATCAGAAGGTGAGCGAGGACTTGGGGATGGGCTGCGTGGCTGCTCAGGCCGCCTGACGACGAGGAGACAATGGCGGCGCCGTGCGAGCGCCGCTGACCATGGCGCCATGGTGCGTCCATGGACAGCGAGGGCGAGGGCGAGCACCCCGGCGCGCCATTGTCCTCTGTCGACATTACCACTAGACGGTGCAGCTAGGGTCGTGCCAAGCGCCTTACCCCGGACAGATCTCTCTCTGTACAATAGACAGTGCCGCCGGCCAACCCCGCCTCCTGCCTACCTCCCCTATACGCGTTCTTGCCCACCGCATTCAACAGCAAATAGCGGTGAAGACAAGACAAAGCGCCGCAACGGCCGCTACGTCAGCTTTGCAAGTATGGAAGGGTAGCGCGGCGCCACTATTGTTCGTCGTGCCTGCTGATCTGAAGGGTCGCAGACAAAGGTATGGGACAAAAAGATGCGCTGCCCGGACCGGGCCGGCTCGGACTTTATTAGCGGATCTGGCTTTTGTTAATTCATCCATTAGCGCGGTAAGGAGAAGATTAGGGTCGGTGATTACAAAGCAATACCAAATTGATATACCAAATCTGGGTAATGCTCGGTAATAAGGATTGGGGAGAGCTCTCGTGCGAGGTGCCGCGGGCGACGGGTGGCTTTGTTCGTCCCCGCGGGGTACAGCTGGTACAGAAGGCCCGTGCGTCCTCCACGCGGTACCAGTTGATAGACCGGAGGCTGTAAGCAGAACTCGATGTTGTCGATGGCAATCGCCGTGTCAACCGCCGCCGTCATCAGCTCTGTGTCGCCTCCACGGCCCTCGGTGACACGGAAGGCTCTAGCATACCGTCATGAACAGGCCATGCTCTCCTCTTCCGCCGCCATTCAGACAAAGTTTAGCCCGGCGCCACACGCCATCGCTAGTCGCCTAGATCTCGCTGTGGCATCACCGTCCTCTCTCGGCCCCTCGGTATACTCGATAACTTGGGGGTGTCAGTCACCCGCGACTCACTGATATCGCCGGCGACGTGCGTGGCGGCGTTTCTGCGAGTTTCCGGCCTGTTATGGCCTCCCGTGACTCACTGCGGGTTGGCGGAGCGTGGCGTTGTGCGAGTTTCGCCAGCAGGCGTTGGGTGGGACGCTTCACCCTGTCCTTATGATGGCCATAGAAGTAGAGTGGAGCTTTCGCTTCAAGAGATAGCGAGGCTATCGCCCACACTGAGCTCTGCGGGATTAAGAGTGGCGGCCAGGTCAAGTTGCACAGTGGATTGAACCGCACCGTCGCCCTCGTAAGCGGTCCTAGAGGCTCTGGGAGGCTACGCCCTGGTCTATGGAGGATTGACCGGTCGTATGGGGTACCAGAACGTGGAGGGCCGGGAGGGAAGGGAGGCGCCGACGATAGACTGACTGGCGTGCTGGCCACTCTGATTAGGGCTGACTCGAGAGCGAGGCGAGATGTAGTAGAGCACGGCGATGGCATACAGAGCCTCGGCGCGTTTGCATGGACCCGAATGAAGCTGACTTCGGCACTGAGCGCGAGGTCGGCACGGCCTGATGTGATGTGCTGGGATGAGATAGAGGGACAAGTCGTGTGCGGGTCCACATCCTGCAATGGACGGAAGCTGGTCTGGCCGCGGGGCGGCAGATATAGTCCCAAGGTGTGCACCAGAACAGCGCTCGACACCTCCGGGTACCCTGCGTTGCAGCCGCACACTCCTGTTACAGTCCTGCTGTGCCCCGGTACCTTGGACGTCCATTCCAGTCCACCACGCGCCTGCGCCAGACTACCGCTCTCAACATAGCGCGACATCGACTTTTCTCACTTAAACACGCTTGCTACACGACTGCACCGTACCAGTTCTGGTCCTTACGGCCGCTGCTCCGCGACTGCGCCTCTCCGGGTGATTTAGCTCCATTGCACACGCCTGCTCCACACCACCACCTCGCTGCTCCGTCACGCGGCTGCACCTCGTACCTCTCCTCGCTCCAGCGTCGTTGCACACGCTGCCCCGCGACCTCCGCGACTGCGTCGCGTCGTCGCGTCGCGTGTGTACGTATCGAGCCATGCTATACATCGCATGAGACCACCAGAATGCACTACACCTACAAAGACCCGCACACTGCGTGATCCGTTTAGGCAGTCTTGGCGGCCTTGTGGGCGGCCTTGACGGCCTGGGCGTGCGCCTTCTTGTCGGCGACGTACTTGGCAACAGCGACCTCGTACTCGGCCTTCTGCTCCTTCTGGATCTCGGTGCGGCGCTTCTTGAGCGAGCGGAGGTGACGCTTGCGCTGGAGGCGCTGGGGGGTGACAAGGCGCTGGATCTTGGGGGCCTTGGTGTAGGTCTTGCCGGCCTTGGTGGTGACCTCGCGGCGAACGACGTACTGGCGGACGTCGTCCTCCTTGGAGAGGTTGAAGAAGCGGCGGATCTTGGTGGCGCGCTTGGGGGCAAGGCGCTTGGGGATGACCTCGTCGGTGAGGCCGGGGATGTCCTGCTCGCCCTGCTTGACAATGACGACCGAGAGCACCTGGATGTCCGAGCCGACGATGCAGCCACGGACCGACTTGCGCTTGCGCTCGCCGGTGCGGCGGGGGCGGTAGCACGAGTGGCCGTCCGAGAGGAGGAGGCGGGTACGGTGGTTAAGGAGGACACCCTGCTTCATGGGGAAACCCTGCTTGTCGTTACCGCCTGAATGTCAGTCAAAAGTTCTCGCCTTAGGATGGCCAGGCATCGCGCGCTCGTCCTCATCCTCCACGCTCCCCTAAGTCCTCCTCCTAATGCCTGGCCATCCCTCGCTCGCGAATACGCACCGGTGATGCGGAAGACGTAGCCCTTCCACTCGTCACCAAGGGAGTCTGCAAGTCAGCCAAAGTCCAAGTCCAGTCGTGTGCCAAGTTGGGCAAAGTTGCACGAAACCGCCCAACTCTGCCCAACTCGCAGCCGCGCGAAACGCACCAACAGCGACCTCCTGCGACATGCGCTTGTCGTAGAAGATGCGGACCTTGCGCTCATCCTCAATGTCGATGAGCTTCTGCGCGCCAGTGGCGGGGTTGGCGATGTTGATCTGCGCCGTCAGTTCCTATCCCTGCCTTCTTCTGCCCGGCATTACGACGGCGAGCGGGCTGGCCAGAGGGAGACGTCTCTTCGCCAACAGACACCAAGCTGTCCGCCGACACTTCGACACGACGAAGGCCAGAATTTGCACGCCCGCGGCGCACAACTCCAGCCTTCCCCTCTCCACCATCTGTCCCCTCATGCCCGCCCGCCGTCGTCGATGTCGAGGCGCGTCCGACTCGCCTTCATGGTCGTGGAGAGTGTCGAGCGGCTGCGTCGGTAGCAGAAGCTAGACTTTTGGTTGAAGGATGGGGCGACGACGAGGAGGTCGAGGTTTGACGACCAGCCGCCAGTGTCCTCCCCTGGCAGTCTGGACGAAACTCGCCAAATTTGATCCCGCTCTAATTGGCTCCGTCTTTGGTCCTTTCAAAAGTGCTGCCTGGGTAAGATCGGCGTTTAGCCAGGCACCAATCGTGTATATCGGCCAGTCTGGACCCTGCACTTTGAAGTTGGCACCTGGCGTCCCGGTTGCCATCGAGTTGGTCGAGCTCGCCGTCAAAGTTGTTACAACCATCAAGCCTCGACCTCCCCACCACCACCACCAACACCAAAACTAATCAAAATGGGTCGCATGCACTCGAAGTAGGTGTCCATGCTGCTCGCGCGCTCTCCGGAGCGTTCGGCAGCGACTGCGCGACTCGGGGTGGACGTCGTGACTTGTTGCAACAATCTGCGCGCCCAGAGGCAGAACCTGTGACAAGTGACGACGACCTCCTCCGCCCAAGTCGTAACGAAGGGCCAATGCTGACTTACAGGGGCAAGGGTATCTCCGCCTCGGCGCTCCCCTACCGCCGCTCGCAGCCTTCGTGGTCGAAGGCCACCCCCGACGAGGTCCAGGACCAGATCTTCAAGCTCGCCCGTCGCGGTCTCTCGCCCTCGCAGATCGGCGTTGTCCTCCGTGACTCGCACGGCCCCCAGGTCAAGTCGGTCACCGGCAACAAGGTTCTCCGTATCCTTAAGACCAACGGTGAGTGCGAGCCCACGAGCGGAGCGAGTGGGCGAGGCGCGAGTTGAGCGAGGAGGAGTGAGGCTCTGGGTTGGAGATGGGAACACCTCTCCCAATCCAGTCCTCTTCCTTGTCCTCATGTACGCCGCCTCGCGCACCGCCCGCACTGCACCCCGCTGCCAACCTGCTCCCTGCTAACGTACCAGGCCTCGCCCCCACCATCCCCGAGGACCTCTACCACCTCGTCAAGAAGGCCGTCTCGGTCCGCAAGCACCTCGAGCGCAACCGCGCCGACAAGGACGCTAAGTTCCGCATGATTCTCATCGAGTCGCGTATCCACCGTCTTGCCCGCTACTACATCAAGAAGCAGGCCCTCCCCCCTACCTTCAAGTACGAGGCTGCCACCGCGTCGACCCTTGTCGCTTAAGCGCGAGGTGCGGCGTTAGCCGCGGCTTCGGCTGCGGCTCCAGCTTTGGTGCTGTGTCGTGGGATTCGTGGTACCGCACACCCGGCGCCTGGCGGCGCCGAGTGTTGTGCCCACTTTGTACATGCGCAGGGATGGTATCATCATCTGGCTACGGCTGGACCTCGCGCGGGCTCTGCCCTCTAGTGTAGCGATACTTAGTACTGAAGCTGATAGCTGATAGCTGATAGCTCTGATAGTGGTGTGATGGATGCCACCAACTGACTACTGACGCTATGTAGTGAATGCAATGCCTTTTTTCTTCCCGAGCAAAGCGAGCTTTGTTTTCGTTGCAGAGCATTTGTGTTCCCGTTTTGTCGTTTCCCCTGCAGTACCATTGTCCACAGGCCGCACACTATCACACCCCCGAACTCCCTTTAGACCTTTAAACATCACTGATACATAAACTAGCATTAGGGTATATAACTAGATACCATCCGTACTACGCCGCGAGCCGTCCCAAGCTTGAGCGCATCTTGAGCCGCCTAAGCCTTGAGCACGTCTTGCCGCCTAAGCCTTGAGCGCCTGCGGCTGCACCTGCGGCTGCACCTGCGGCTGCGACTGCTGCTGGGCCATCTCCCCGGCTCTAGCTGTCGCGGGCGTCTTCTCCGCATCGCCGTCAAACCGGTTGCGCTGGTTCAGTGCGCGCTGCGCCTCGCGCCGCTCGAGGAGCTCGATAAACGTCTTGCGTAAGAAGTAGTTGAGCGTGAGGAGGGCGTGCCACCCGACCTGCTGTCAGCGATGCCCTCTGTGTGTGTCGGCATCGTCACTCGCTCCCCCTACACTAGCACGCCCGCGGGCCAGCACACCCGCCGGCACACGCGCTCGCTGCGCTCGCGCGGCACTCACCGTATACTGCTTGATGGTGCACAACAGGTCGAGACAGTTGTTGCGCACACTCTGCAAGGGGTGGATGAGCCCGTTGGCAATCGGGATCAGCCCGCCAAAGTGCATCGGGAGGTAGGTGAGGAGCTCGACCACCTGGTCGTACGTGCGCACCTGCCGCGCCATGGTCGAGAAGATGAGGTCCGCCTCCTTGTTCGTCATGGAGCGCGTCATACGCAGCCGCTTGACGTTGTGCAGCGCGTCAAAGCCCCGGATCGCGTTGTGCTCCGAGTCGCGTGCCCAGTCCTGCCCATTAGCACTTTCTCTTTAGCTCTACACACCTTCTGCGCCAAGCGGTAGCTCTTGGTCTTGCGCCACGCGTCGATGCGGTGCGCGTTGCCCCGCAGCTCGCGCTGCCGCAGGTCGTCGTCGATGTACACGATACCGGAGCCCAGCTGGCCTTCTCGGAACGTCGCGTACGGCCACCCCAGCCGCGTCGAGCCCAGATGCAGCTGCTCCTGGTACGCCACGAGACGGACGAATCTAGAGATGTAGTCTGTCCACCGCACGCGGATGTGCGCCTCGCCGTAATTTTGGGTCGTGGCCGTGAGGATCTCCTCGACAAACTGGTTGTCGAGGCAGTCGGTCTTGGACACCGAGTTGACCTTGCCCATCGCCATCGCCGCGTCCTCGTCCTTGCCCGTCGTGCTGACGCTGCGCTCCGACATGACGTCGCGCAGGTCCGTCTTGGCGGTCGGCGGGGGGATCTGGAGTTCCTTGGACACGGTGACGCGGCCAGTCTCGAGATTGCAGAGCACGTCCCAGATGGAGGGGAGTTCCTCGAACCGCGGGTTGCACACGCCGGCAACAAAGCCGTCGAACTCCTCCAGCACGTCGAGCGACGCCAGGTTGGCGTATGGGAAGGCGGTCTCAGTGAAGCCGCGAAGAACCTGCCCGCATCCGGACACCATCGCGCATGCGGCGAGTACCATGCGCGCCACTTGGTTGGCGGGACGGCCATGGCCCATGAAGATGACACGCTTGTGGGCGAGCACGGCGTTGAAGATGAGGAACACTGGGTGGGTGTACGCGCCGTTGGTGTGCAACGCCGGATGGAAGGGCGGGGAGAACGGCCCCACATTCTGCGAGAATGTCTGCACGAGCTCGATGATCGAGTAGTCGCCGACGTCCTCGTCGAACACCGTCATCGGGATGCGGATTGGCACTGTGATCTTCTTGAACTTGGCCTCGGTCTCGAAAAAGTGCGTATCGCGAGGTGCGCCCCGGCGTGTCGGCGTGTCGTTGTACGAGATGTAGACCTGGGACGACGAGTTCGAGTCCTTGCGCCCGATCGGCGGCCGCGTGCTCGAGCTCACGCTAGGCGTCCGCTGGCTCGGCTCGCGGGTCGAGCTACCGTCCGTCGTCGACGCAGCGGGTCCATCGGCGTCGTCGACAGCCTGCTCCGGCAGCCCGAAGCGGGCCTCGAACATGTCCTTGCGCTCGCTCTGGCGGAGCAGGATCTTCTCCTCGCGGGTGAGTTTCGGCATCCCCGCCGTCGAGATCGAGTTGGCCGAGTCATATAACTTGGCCAGCACGTCTGGCGACGGGTTGTTGAAGTACTCCTCGAGTGCGAGCAGGAGGAGCGGCTTGTAGATCCCGATGTGCGGGTTGGGCGTCGCGATCGCCATGGCCTTGACCATGGCGCCGCGGCGCACGCTCTTGTCCTCCTTCATGCGCACGCAGTTGAGGACGTACAGCAGCCCGCCGCCGGGTGTGCCGCGCCGCGGCCGCTCGGACGGTGGCAACATGCTCACGCGCTTGGAGAGTCTTGCGCGGTCCTCGTGCGATAACATCGGCGAGACGGACATGGACTCGGTCTGGCCGAGATAGAACACCGTCCAGTCCTCGGTGCGCATGTGCGCGCCGTCCGGCAGCATGAGCTCGGCAAGGCGGCTGATCGTCAGCTCCCGGCTTCGGCTTACATCACCATTAGAGACGTACTGCTCATCCGTGCCCGTTGGGTATGGGTACTGGTGTGCCAGCGTCGCGCCGGCGTCAATGTCGAACTCGGCTAACAGACAAAAGTGCACGGCCTCCTCCTTGGGCGGCCCGTCGTCGACGGCGTCGTCCGTCTCGAAGTCGTGCTCGGCCTTGCTCGCCCCATCCGGCACAGGGAGCGTTGGTGGAGGTGCCGACATGGAATTTGCGGGGTCAGGAGTGTATGTGTGTCGACGGAAAGAGGTGCGGAACGATGGTCGTCCGCTAGAGAGCGAGAGCCGTCCACTACTAGATTGCGGTGGTGCTGGCGCTGATCAAGACGATGAAGATGGATGGCAAGGTGAAGTTGGAGAGGATCAAGGTGTAGGTGAAGACGGATGGGTGAGATTGGAGATTGCGGGACGCGGAGGAGGGAGGGATCCTTTGGCGCGCGTCGATTGAATCCCTCACACTATCCCCTGGGCTCTCCCGCCTGGCCCGTCTACCCATAGCCACGTGACAAATCTGGGGTCTCCACTCATACTCACTGCTCACCCTGGGCGATAGTGCTACGCCACGCACAGCGGCCAAAGGTTGGCTGTGCATGGTCGCTGGCATTCACCATCGACAATCCACCATGCCGTCGCCCGAGATGGACTCGTATCCGCTCCTGCCCAGCGGATCCGCCTCGCTCGCCCCCTCCCTCGCCGGCTCCCGTCCCGCGTCCCGACCCTCCTCACGGCCCGGCTCGAAGCCCAGCTCGCGGCCAGGCTCACGGCCCTCCTCACGTGGCGGATTTCGAGACGCGACGCGCCGCTCCCTCGACCTCGAGTCTGGGCCTAGTACGCTGCGCGAGTCGCGGACGAGCAACGATATCCGTGAGCCCTTAGCTGTGATCTCTTCTGACAACAGTGTTTAAGGCGCCGCGCGACTCGCACGAGTCGCATCGCTCGGGGCAGGAGGAGCACGACGAGGTGAATGACTCCGCGCCCCTCCTCTCTCGGGAAGATAGGACACTCGGCCGCCCATCATTAGAAGAGGAGATCGACACTTTCGCCGACGCGCTCGGCGACGGCCCGGCAGCTCGGGCGACCGGCACGATGCTGGACGGCATCGCCAACGTGCGTCCCCTGCTTTAACTTTAGCTGACGACAGATGGCCAACTCGATCCTCGGGGCGGGTATCATCGGCCTCCCGTATGCCATCAGGCAGGCCGGTTTCGTCACGGGCATCACGCTGCTCATCGTCCTCGCAGCGGTGACGGACTGGACGATCCGCCTCGTCGTGCTAAACGCCAAACTGAGCGGCCGCGGGTCCTACATCGACGTCATGTATCACTGCTTCGGGCGAGCCGGCGCCGGTGCCGTCTCCTTCTTCCAGTTCGCCTTCGCCTTCGGCGGGTGAGTCTCTTCTCTCTGTCGGTACTGATGTCCAGGATGTGCGCGTTCAACGTCATCATCGGCGACTCGATCCCGCACGTCTTCGCGGCCGTGTTCCCGTTCCTCAAGGACCACGCTGTGCTCGACCTGTTCGTCGACCGGCGGTTCATCATCGTGCTGTGCACTATCACTGTCGCGTTTCCGCTGTCGCTCCACCGCGATATCGTCAAGCTTTCCAAGTCGAGCGGGTTTGCGCTTATCAGCATGGGTGTCATTGTTACGTCTGTCGTGTTCCGGTCCGTCGGCGTCGACCCAGAATTGAAGGGCTCGTCGAAGGGCGCCTTGTCGTTGATACAGCCTGGCTTCTTCGAGGCCATCGGTGTGATCTCTTTTGCTGTGAGCACAAGTTCCTTCTCATTACCCGCACTCCCGTCCATTCCTGTCCCTTTCGCGGCTGTCATCGTGTACATCGCTTCCTTCCTACCCGTATACCTATCTCTTCCTTGCTCTCGGCCACCTATCTCTTCAGCTCTCGGCCAACTTTCCTCCTGCTCTCAGCCACCTGCCCGTCCTCGCCAACTCCCCACCACCCGCTTCCGCTGACAGCAGTTCGTCTGCCACCACAACACCATGTTCATCTACAAGTCCATCGCCATGCCCACGCTCGACCGCTTCAACGCCGTCACCCACGCCTCCACCTCCATGTCCCTCATCTGCTGCCTCCTGATGAGCGTGACAGGCTACCTCACATTCACCGACAAGACCGAGGGCAACATCCTGAACAACTTCGCGTCCGACGACTGGGTGATCAACATCGCGCGCTTCTGCTTCGGCGCGAACATGTCCACGACGATCCCGCTCGAGAACTACGTGTGCCGCGAGGTGATTGAGGACTACTTCTTCAAAGACAGGCCGTTCAGCAGGACGCGGCATGTGGTCATCACCTCGGTGATCGTGTTTAGCGCGATGGTCATCTCGCTGCTTACTTGCGACCTCGGTGTCGTGCTCGAGATCGCTGGCGGCTTGAGCGCCACCGCCCTCGCCTTCATCGTGAGTCTAACGATACACAGTAGCCGCTGACACCAGTTCCCCGCTGCAGCTTACTTTGTCCTCACGCGCGGAAACTGGAACTCGCGCCAGAAACTCCCCGCCGTCATCTGCGTCGTCTTCGGCGTCGTCGTCCTCCTCATGAGCACTGGCATCGCCGTGACAAAGGCCATCAAGGGCGAAGTGTCCAACAAGAAATGCGACTAATCAAAGCTCGGTTCCTCTTGCATACCACTATACCCTGCACCCATTGTATGCATATACGTAGCTCTGACTGATTGCATGATTGCACTGAGAGAAAACCCATGGAAACTCCGACTGTTGACGACAAGGATAAACCAAGACACTATTGCAGCGACGACCGTGTGCCCGTCTCACGCCCCGACTCGCCGTTTGGCAAGTTGCCGTCGCGGTCGGCCACGAACGAGTGGTAGATGCGCTCGAAGCGCGCCCGTTCGGTCGCAGACACCGAAGGGCGCATGTTCATGAGCGCAAGCCGCAGGTGGCGCTCCTCGATGGCTGGCGTCTCCACTTTCTTCTTCTCGACCACGTCCTCAGCGTCGCCCTGTGGCGCGTGGGTGGACGAGACAATGGTCTCGATCTGTCATGTCAGCCTCGCTCTTGCTGTAGCACAACTCGGACTCACCCTCTCGGTAAACGCGGCGCGCTGGGCGGACGTGACGGGCACCTCCTCAGGCTGGAGCTGGCGGTATGGGTCCCTCCTGGGCGGCTCGGCCGAGCCGTTCCCGTTTCCGTTGGCGACCTCCTTGCCCTTTCCTTTACCGTTGCCTTCGACAGCCTTGCCCTTGCCCTTGCCCGAGCCCTCAACCGCCTTGCCCTTGCCCTTTGGCTCGTCCTCGGGCTTGCTGAGAACAGAGTGGACGACGTCGAGGTGAGCGTTGTACACCAGCGCCTGCAAGTCGGCGCCGGAGAAGCCCTCCGTGTCCTGCGCAAGCTGCTCCCAGTCGATGGAAGGTGAGACCTCGAGCTTCTTCGTCGAGGATTGCAGGATCTAGCGTCAGCATAGCTTCATTTCAGTGCACCCACCTCGAGACGGTCCTGGAGAGATGGCATGTCACACAGAATCGACTTGTCGAGACGGCCTGGACGAAGGAGAGCCGGGTCAATCAGATCAGGTCGACTGGTGGCCGCCAGGACGTAGACGCCGTCCAGTCCTTGAGCACCGTCCATCTCAGTGAGCATCTGGTTCACCACACGATCGGTGACGCCGGTGCTGTCGTGGCCACTGGTCCTGTTAGCGAAATCCTCCGTGCAACAGGACATACCGTTTGGGGGCAATAGAGTCGAACTCATCAAAGAACAGCACACATGGCTTGGCCGCGGACGCCCGCTCGAAGAGATCACGAACCGACTGCTCAGAAGCACCGATGTACTTGTTGAGAATCTCAGGGCCCTTGACACTGATAAAGTTGAGGCCAGTCTCCTTCGCCACAGCCGACGCTAACAGCGTCTTTCCACAACCGGGATATCCGTACAGAAGAAGACTGCCGGTCAGCGATGCCAGGTTAACACAACTCACCCAGAGCGAAGACGGAGAGGGCACTTGGCGAAGATGCGCGCATACTTGGTTGGCCATTCCAGCGTCTCGCGAAGGATCTGGCGAGCATCATGCAGGCCACCAATGTCCGCCCAGCGCACTTCTGACTTTTGCAAGGAGATGCCGCGCAGGCTGATCGGAGTGAACGCTTCCTGCGCAGCGACGAAGTCGTCCATGAGAAGGTGGGACTGGCGTTAGAGATGTCGACAGCGGCTATCAATCACTCACCTCGATCTTGCCCTCCTTGGCCCCACGAATCATGGACTGCTGGAGAGCGCCAGTCACAAAGTCGTTCAAGTCGGAAGCCGAGTAGCCCTCGGTGAGCTGCGCCAGCGTGACGTAGTCGAGCGCCTCCTCCTCTTCCCCATCGACATGATTCGCCATGGCGTGAGAAGCATTCTGCTGCGATGCTACGATCGCCTCGAGAATCTCTCGCCGTGTCTCCTGCTTCGGCGGAGGAATCTTGAAACTGTCACCAAAGATGTGCTTGGAGGTGAGGAGGGGGTGCAACCCGGCGGAGCCAGTAGCAGTGGCAAGCACGAGGACTCCAGCGGGCAGGGCCGACGCCGAGAAGAGGTTGGAGAAGTGCTCTGCCAGAATCGCGGGATTGGACGACGCCGACAGCTCGTTCTCAGGCCCAAGGACAAGGTCCAGGTTGTCGAGGACAAGGACACAGGGGCTCTGCCGCCGCGCATCCTCGATCCACTTCGTCATCGTCTCTTTGATACTGTTGACACGAGCGTCGGGGTCGAGGCGACCGACGTCGTCGTAGACGAGCTCGGCAAGCACGCTGCGGTCCGCCTCGAGCGTTTCGCCGATGGCCTTGGCGATTGCCGTCTTGCCTGAGCCCTTGGCACCAGTAACGAGGAGTGGACGCGCATGACCGGTGAAGGCGGCGCGACGGAAATAGCCAAGAGCCTTCTCTAGCACTCCATCGACGCCCGCGAGAATCGGCTTGGCCTCTGTGGCGACCTCGAACGCCGACGCAGAGTGGTGCCCGTTGGCCTTGCCTCGTGACGACTTCTGAGTAGCTACGCTGAGCCTGGTGTCAGCACATTCCTTGTAGCGTGACTCACCTGGCAGTCGCCCAGTGCTTCCACTCGGGCTCGAGCTCGCCAGAGAGCGCAAGACATCCTGTAGGCATCTCCTCCCAGCTAGCAAGCCAAGCCTCGAGCGGAGGCTCCTCCTCGGCCTCAGCATCGCCCTCCTTGGCCTCAGTCTCTTGAAGCTCGTCCTCCTGCTTCTCCTCCTCGGCCCTCTTGATACGCATGCCGACGAAGAGCGGGCTGCCATCCTGCTCCTGGCCCAGCCTTGCGCGGACCTTGTTCAGAGTTGAGGGGGCAACGAAGGCGACCCTGTCTGCGCCAACGGCATGGGCATCGTCAACGGAGAGCTCAGGAGCCCCCCACTGCGCAGCGACCTTCGGAGGCACGACACGGAGACTGGTCTCCTTGGCGGTCGACTTGCCCTTGCCGGGGCTAGAGTTGGCTCGCGCGACAGGAACGGGAGCCATAACCTTGGGCGGCTCGGCGGGCTTCTCCATCCCGCGAGGCTTGGGAGCCACATAGATCTCAGTGTCCATGTTCACAAGCACCACCGACGACGATGTGGTGGGCGGGTTGGTCGCATCTACTAGTGAGCGACCATGTCTTGGCATCACAACTCACCGACTCGTATGCGGATCTTGGTCCTGCCCATGACCCAGACGTCGATCTCCTGGCCCTTTTGGGCGGCGCGAAGCTGGCCCAGCAGGTTGTTCTCGAGGTAGTTGGCATTTTGTTCCTGGACAATGTGAGCAAATCGGCAATGACGGGCTCCACCTCGGGTGTCGTACGCACGAGAATCTCCCAGTCGTCGGTCGACATGGGCGTCACCGAGACGGACCGAGCTTTTGTGGGATTGTGGATGATGCTGATCTCGAGCTGGGGTGTGAGTGTATGCACCCGTCTACGATACGTACAATGGTGCCCTCTGCCCACCCATAGTTGAGCGCGACTTCGGGGTCGACCTCGAGCGTCTCGAGCTGGCTGCCACCGATGCCCGAAAGCGAGCTGGCCGCAGCCAAGCCCGACCAGCCGAGGTAGGCGCTCTGGGGTGCACGGCGCGAGCTTGAGGCGGGGACGAGCGGCGCGAGGTGGAGGATGAGCGACTGTGGGCGCTGAGAGGTTAGCCTTGCTAGCCGAGATCCCGGGAGGTTCTAGAGTAACGCACAGTCTGGGATTGGGCGAGGGAGGCGTAGAGAGAAAGAGGGAGGTGAACGAGGTTGGACCGCAGAGAGCGGTACTTGACCGCTGCCTTCCTGGCCATTGTTGACGAGAGAGTGTTGGAGATATGTGAGTGACTAGCGAGAAGTCAAGATGGAGAAGGAAGGCAGTGGGTGGGATGTGGGTTTCGGCTTGCCGGCTAAGTCTGTATGCCGTGGCTTCCCTGGACTGAGACTGGGGAGGGTTAGCCTTAACCGGGGGATTTGATCCCGTCTGACTCTTGGGTGAGCCCACCAAAGTTAATACAACCATAAGCGAGGTTTAGAAAATGGGCTAATAGACAATGGAGTATTAGACAACGGTGATAATTGGATGGGCTTGGGTGAAAGTTGGTTCCGCATCGCTCGACTCCACCATGGCCACCCTGCCCACCCACTACTGACCGTCGGCTCCGCTTCCGGGGTTGACGGCCGTATGCGGGGCAATGCCGGCACAAGCGGCAATGGCAAGGCCGCGTCGCCGACTGCTCATGAGTACCAGCTACCCCGTCCTCTCACTGCTCGACGCTGCCATCTGCGTGGTCATTCCCCAATGGTGCGCTATGTGAATGCAGCGTGAGACATGTAGCTGGATGACGAGTGCTCTGATGTGAGCCAAAGTAACTGCCCATAAGACTATTATAGACCTTAAGCCTGCATGCAACAATAGTGCGGACGCTAACAAAGGTATATGTCCCACAATAGCTGAGGCACCAATGGAACTTGCCTTGCTCTCTCCTCTAACTTGGCTTGAGGAGTGTCCATTCGTCTGTCTATGGTTGGACGACGATAAGACATCGACCAAGGATCATTCATGACACCACCTCATGGTGTGTCTCGTCTCATGCCCTCCAGCTTCACGCTTCTCCTGCTCAAGATCCCAAGACCGCATGGAAGATCTCGGGCCATCGAGAAGCCATCCCAGGGCGCGTATGCAGCAAACAAAGAGGAAGGATACATATCAGTGCGAGCGAGGCAAAGTAGTCGTTCGAGGTGGCGTTCGTCGTCCAACTCATCGACCTCTGGGTGGCGCCCCCATCCCATGTCCCATCCACGTCCCGGGCCGTCCAGAGCTCGTGGATGCAGAAGACAGAGGCCCAACCTCGGCTGTGTTCAGGGAATACCACGTGCCAGGCACGATCTTACCAAGGTCGCGTCCCGGGCCGTTCCGCCCTTTGAATAGCCTCGCGTCGCAGGGGGGGATGGGGGGGGTGTGTCCAAGGAGGATTGATAAAAATTAAGGGTGGGATAGGGATTTTTGGGGATGGACAATAGAGGGGGGAGAAAGGGGGCGCTGTAGATGGGACGACAACAAAGTCAGAGTCTGCAAAGAAGGACGACGACTCCGATAACGAGGGCCGACGGGGGAACAGAGGAGAAGAGAGCCAGAGGGCCAGAGAAGAGACAATCCGAACGCCACGCGAATACATACCTGCCCAGAACTTAGGGACACTTTGGCCACCACACGGTCCTCAACCACCGCGCACAACCGAAACCCATCCATACCCATTCTCAAATCTCTCTCTCGATCCACCTCACTCTCCACTAACGTCTGACCTTTGACCGTGTTGCTTCGCCTTTTGTACTATTAGTTGGGAGAACCAATCCACACTCTCTTGTCCTTGACAGACCACATATACATAAACACAAATCCAACCGAAACGCGGCTCAACCCGGCGCTTCGACCTCTTCGTCTCCCCTCTCTCTTCCTCTATCTCTTCCTCTCTCTTCCTCTATCTCTTCCTCTTCGCTCTTCCTCATCGCACCATGCAGCCTCAATCATCACTCCCCCAAGCCGGCCCCTCTATCCCACCAGTGAGTATTCCCCCGCGCTGATCTCATCATCATCCCAATTACACAGCTGACCGGGCGCAGCTCCATGACCTCCAACCGGAAATCATCGTCGTCGGCGGCGGTATTGCCGGCTGCGCCCTCGCGTACTCGCTCTCGCACGCTGGGCGCAAATGCCTCATGATCGAGCGCGACATGTCCGAGCCGGACCGCATCGTCGGCGAGCTCCTGCAGCCTGGTGGTGTGGCGGCGCTCAACGAGCTGGGCATGGCCGACACGCTGTCGGGCATCGACGCGACGCCCGTCGAGGGATACTGCGTCCTCTCGGGAGATCGCGAGGTCAAGATCCCCTACCCCGATCTGGAGACTATGGTCGAGGCGAACGGTGTGGCTCTCAATAGCGACGATGAGAAGAGTGCCGTTGCTGGTAACGGACACGCGAACGGCCACTCGAACGGGCATGCCAACGGGCACGCGAACGGACATGCCAACGGAGACTCGAACGGGCACTCCAATGGACACGCCAATGGTCACGCCAACGGACACGCAAACGGCCACGCCAACGGCAACGGCGTGACATCGAACGGCAAGAGCGATACCCTCGCCCTCGAGCCATGGTCGATCGAGACGGCCAGTGGGCGCAAGGAGGGCCGCTCGTTCCACCACGGCCGCTTCATCCAGGCGCTGCGCAACAAATGCCTCAATGACGCACCTGACTGCGATGTCCTCGAGGCCACCGTCCGCGACCTCATCTACTGCCCGCACACGCAGCACGTGATTGGCGTGACCGTCGCCGTGAAGAACAAGGGCGCCGAGCCGACCGTGCGCAACATCTACGCCCCGCTCACCATCATTGCCGACGGGTGCTTCTCCAAGTTCCGCAATGCGCCGGGCACGCGCACCCCCGCGCCCAAGCTGCGCTCGCACTTCGTCGGTGTCGTCCTCAAGGACTGCGACCTGCCCCTCCCCTACCATGGCACTGTGTGTCTCACGCCCTCGGGCCCTGTCCTGCTCTACCAGATCGGGAACAAGGCGCGCGAGACGCGCATGCTTGTCGACGTCAAGGGCAAGCTCCCCAGCGTCGCCGATGGATCCCTCAAGGTGAGCTCATTCTTCATGGCTTTAGCTGACAGCAGCATTACATCCTCGACAACTACCTCCCCTACCTCCCGCTCGGGATGCACGACAGCGTGCGCAAGGCGCTCGACGAGCAGCGCCTGCGCACGATGCCCAACTCGTTCCTCCCGCCCTCGATGCAGGGGCGCGGCAAGGCGATGGCCGGCGCCATCCTCGTCGGCGACGCATGGAACATGCGCCACCCGCTCACGGGCGGCGGCATGACGGTCGCATTCAACGACGCCGTCCTGCTCACGCAGTACCTTGCGCCGTGCGACAAGTTGCCAGCCGGGCGCGAGGGCCTTGAGCACTGGAACGTCATCGCCGACCGGCTCAAGGACTGGTTCTGGCGGCGCAAGAACCTGGCCGGGACGGTCAACGTCCTGTCCATCGCGCTTTACGACCTGTTCGGCGGCGCGAACCAGGACCTGGCCGTGCTGCGCGAGGGGTGCTTCAAGTACTTTGAGCGCGGGGGCGAGTGTATCTCGGGCCCTGTCGGCTTGCTCTCGGCCCTCACACCACGACCCTTCATCCTCTTCTACCACTTCTTCTCCGTCGCCTTCTACTCGATCTTCATGCTCATCTCGCAAGGCATGCCGACGGCATCGGGCAAGCGGACACCACCGAGCTGGCTCGAGGTGCCCGGCCTCATCCTGTACAGCTTCCAGGTCTTCTGGACGGCCTGCGTCGTCTTCCTCCCCGTCATGTTGAGCGAGTTCAAGATCTAGCCTCCTTACCTCACCACCCATCCATCAACCACACCATTTCTCAGTCCACACTTTCCGGCTTCCCGCAGCATTATATGGTATACCCCCGGCATAATATGTAGATCATGTACATGACATTTCCACAACGTCGCATCGTGCATCGCTTGCACAGGACAGAACTACTCTGTAGTCTACTACACAACTTAAAGCTAACCCTAACATCACTGCGTGCCCTCATGGAATCTCCGCACCACATCCGCCACGGCGTTCTTGGCCGTCTGCGTCGCACTCCTGCTCCGCCCATGCGTTGGCGCCCACGACTGTTGTTGTTGTTGCTGCTGCTGCTGCTGCTGCTGCTGCTGCTCGAGAGGCTTTGGCGGCGACGTGGTCGTCGGTGACACGGGCGGCGCGCTCCCCGGCGTGGGCGGTTGCTGCGCAATCGTCGGCACGTTGAGCGGCATCGCGCCGAGCTTGGGCGTCGCCTCGGAACGGGGGCTGAGCGGCGCCGCCATCCCTGTTGTCGCGTTGGACGCATTGGCAGGCTGCCGCTTCTCGCGCTCGCGGTTGACGAGCGCGCGGATCGCGCGATCCACTTGATCTCCTCCTCCTCGGACGGCGCACACAGGTCAAAGCGGCGCTTGTTGGTCACAATGCGCAGGATGTGCTGGTCCTGATGCGGGAGGGTGGTCGCCTCGCGCTGCTTGCGCATGGACGCGCCGCGCGTCGGATGGGATGGCCGGCTGTCGTCTGACGTGTCGCCCACGTCCTCGTCGTCTGTCTCCTCGATTGAGAACACGTCCAGAATAGCAGTGATGGGGACATATGTCAGGGGGCGGACGTCCTGGCGGTTAGCAAGGACAGCCAGTCGGCATACGACAACTCACCATGTGACTCTTGGAGTACGTCATCCCCCGCTTGTCAAGTAGAACCAGCGCTTCCGCCAGACCTCGCGTGTCGTCTTCCGGCTCTTCTTCATGAGATACGCAGCCAGGATGATCTTGTTTGAGTCAGCCACGGTGGTGGCCCCTGTTGCTGATCGTCGGGCCATGCAGTTGGGTCTGAGAAGTACGGCTCTTCCTCGTCCGAGCTGACAAACTGTGGTGTTCCTTGCGGTGGACCGAGCGTCTGGGCTCCTCCCACGCGTCGCCGGATCCAGTCCCTTCTCTGCGCTGTGTTCGCACGGGTGTCTGGATTGCTGAAAGATTTGGTGGTGGGTGAATGATGGGGTTGGAGACGGCGGTTGACAGATGCCGCACTGGGAGGCGGTTTCGACTGGAGGGAAGGGGAGCGCCCCACTGACACACCGGCCATCTGCGCAGACAAGGTGTTGGGCGCGGGGCTCGGGCTGTGCGAACGAGGCTGTTGGCCAATCGCTGGTGGTGGGGCGTATGACGATTGTGATGGAGCGCTGCGATGGAAGTAGGAGCCAGCGGTGGGCGAGGTGGACGTCGCCGTCGTCGTAGAGAATGTGCTCGCCCATGTTCCAGCGTGGGTCTCGGTCACCTCGAGCTCAGTCTGCTGTCTCGCTGGCACAGGAACGGGCACCGCAACGGCCTTGTCGCGGCGTCGTGTCTCTTCCTCCTTGTCCGTCATCTGCTTGCGGACATTGTTGATTGCTCTGACCCAGTCTTCTCGCTCCTCGGACGACAGCGCCTCGACGAAGAAGGTGCGGTCCGCGGTGACGATGGCGAAGGAGAACGGGTGCTTGGCCTTCTCCTGGGTCACAGGGACGACAGAGTGCACCGTCTTGAGATCAATGGCTCGTGACAACGAGTACTCCTGCCTTGGTCAGCATGTGCAAGAGACGAGACGAGCCAAGCAATGCCCACCCTGTTGTCCTTGTAGTATGCGATACTCGTCGAGCGGAGGACGAACCACTTCTTCTTCCAGGTCTGTGTCCATGTCAGCCAAACCCCAAGACCAAGGCCGCGAACTCACGGGACCCACCTTTCGGCGTTCTTGCTTCTTGATCAGGAAGCCGCTCTTATAGACCCGCTGGTCGGTGGTGTCCTTGACGCCCTCGCCCCCGTCCTCTGAGTCGTCGCCGTCCTCCAAGTCGAGATCGTTGGGGATATCGTCGCCCATGTCCAAGCTTGAGCCCTGGCGCTCGGCAATGGCAGACAGGCCTGGCCCTTGTGGAGTCACGACGGGCGACGTCAACGGCGAAGTCGCAAAGTGCGCTGGCCCACCCGTGACGAGTGGTGGGAGAGAGGACGATGCGACAGACGAGTCAGATTCGTTGCCCGACGTGACAGGCCCGGTGGAGGATGGAGGGGCCTGTGGACTGTCAGTCCTCGTCCAAAGGTCGTCTAGGGGTAGGGCGTTTGGAAATGGCGCTGGGGCAGGCGCTGGCGCTGGGGCACTCACTTGCGGTTTCGTGCGGGTCGACAGCCGCGGTGGACCTCTGCGCGTGTTGGTGGTGGGGCGGCGGTCGAGGGGACGGGGGGTTGGGGCGGGCTGCGCCATGGGTGCCCCTGCTGTTGTACGTGTCAGCAAACGCGACGAAGGTGGATCAAGATCAAGGGTGCCCCAGTCAAAACAACTTACACTGAGCCATGATGGGCACGCCCGAGCTCGATCAACAGAGCCACGGCTTGGGCGGTTACAGTCGTAGTCGTGCACGCAGCAAGGGGTGTTGTTCTAGCGTGTTTAGAGAGGGTTGAGAAGAATGGGTTGAGAAGGACGAGTTGATTGGCGAGAGGGGAGAAGAGCGATGTGGTGGTGAGCTGACTGGTATACGATCCCCCTCTTCTAAGAGGAGAGTGTCCCAACCGACATGAACGGTACCTTGGCCGTACACTCTCATTCGTCTCTCCTAGTTAACCGCGCTTGCCGTCAATTGCCTCCCCCCTTGGACCCAACAACCAAGCGTATTCAGGAATAGGAATAGAATATCGCCCACGTGAGATGCTTAATTGGTCCTCCCTCCTTACAGAAAGTTCAACCGGACCACTCAATGTCCATTGCCACCATCGACCGTCTTTGTTGCCATCACTCGTACCTATACGCACCCCGGGCTATGCTGCTCCTTCGCCAAGCCGCCTTGCGGCGGCTACAACCTGTTCGTATCGAACGCACTCTGGCCTCAAGTATTCGGACATTTGTCGCGACCCAAATCGCCGCAAAGGTCCACTACCAGCAAGAACCATTCGGCTCCCGCAACCGCGACGCACCACGACGAGACGGCGATGCACCACGACGAGACTCGTTCCGAGGGCCCCGAAGCCGCCGCGGACCTGGATTCGGCCGGCCACCATCTCGTTCCCGCATCACGAAGCCTGTGGCGACCGCCCCGGTCAAGCTGCGGCCAGGCAGTTTACCCGGTATCATCTCCGGGCGGCTGGACGAGTGGGCCGAGTCGGAGCGCGTCGAGAACCGTCTCGTGGCGTTTGGGTTCTCGCGCGACGACGCGCCGTCCCTCCTCCAAGACTGGAAGGAGCAGGTGCAAACGGACCTTGAGTTGATGGACAAGGACGACGAGGGGTTCCTGGCGCGTATGAGCGATATGGGATGGGACGCTCACACCCTCACCCTCGCGTACGAGTCTGGCGAATGGAGTACCGTGTTCGAAGCGGCCTTCATGCGCCACTTCCTCACATACTGCGTCGACTCGGGGCCAGAACACATGAAGCACCACCTGAAGGCGCTCCTTCAGGCGACCGACCTGTCCAACATGGTCCGGAACTACCTCCCCGCCCGCACTGTCAACCGCCACTTCCACCTCCACATGGGTCCGACCAACTCGGGCAAGACGTACAATGCCCTCAAGGCGCTTGCGCGCGCCAAGACTGGCGTGTACGCCGGCCCCCTGCGACTGCTCGCGCACGAGGTGTGGGAGCGCCTCAACCTCGGCACTGTCGGCGGGTTGGATGGCAAGCCGCGCGCGTGCTCCCTCGTCACCGGTGAGGAGAGGCGGATTGTCGAGGGCGGGAATAACATGGTGTCCTGCACGGTCGAGATGCTTCCCCTCTACGGCAACTTTGACGGGAAACCATGGGACGTGGTGGTTATCGACGAGATTCAGATGCTGGGCGACTTGCAGCGCGGTGGAGCCTGGACCAACGCTGTCATGGGCGCCAATGCCAGGGAGATCCATCTCTGCGGCGACGAGACGACGGCCGACCTGCTCAGGTCGATGATCGACACCTTCAAGGGCGACACATTGACTGTTCATCGCTATGAGCGTTTGACTCCTCTGCACGTGGCCGACGAGAGTCTGCGAGGCGACTGGACCAAGATCCAGCCTGGGGACTGCGTTGTGACCTTCTCGCGTACCAACGTCTTCGCGGCCAAGAAGGCCATCGAGGGGACGCTCGGCAAGAAGTGTGCCGTCGTGTATGGCGCGCTTCCTCCTGAGACGCGTGCAGAGCAGGCGCGCGACTTCAACGAGGAGGCTGGCCGTGCTGAGGTCATGGTTGCCAGTGATGCCGTCGGTATGGGTCTCAACTTGTAAGTTGTGCTGTGACTGTGCACCTCTGACATCAGGAAAATCGGCCGCATTATCTTCGAGTCTCTGAGCAAGTTTGACGGCAAGCAGGAGGTTCCTCTTTCGCTCTCGCAGGTCAAGCAGATTGCGGGCCGCGCAGGCCGTTTCGGACAGCAGAGACAGGGCGGCAGCGAGGACGCGACGACGGACGAGGTGGCGCAGCCAGGCGGCGTGGTGACGACTCTGCACCAGGCCGACCTCCCACTGTTGCGCGCCATGATGCCGCTCTCGCTCCCCGCCATTCCTCGCGCAGTTATCGAGATCCCCCGCGAGGCACTGGGCAACCTGGCCCCATTGCTTCCGGCCGACTCACACTTCGGCGACCTGATCGACAATTTCATTGCGCTCGCCAAGGTGCCCTCCAACACCGTGCTGAGCAACTTTGGCAACCGGAACCTGTGGGACGTGGTGGAGCCGCACCGCGACGTCCTGACGCTCGGCGAGGCCTTCGTCTTCAACCTTGCGCCCGTGAACCACCGCGACCCCAAGGTCCTCGCCATCTACTCGCGTATCATCGACGCCTACTGCGCCGAGATGCACGTCGACCTCGAGGAGGCGCTCCGCCCCTCGTCGCTCCTCAAGACGCTCAAGACCGTCGAGGAGACGCTTGCTGCCCTCCCCCCTCTCCCACCCCACCTCGGCGTCTTCCGCCCCTATCTCGCGCCGCCCATTACGATCGCGGCCATCCCCCTGCTCGAGTCGCTGCACAAGGCGCTCGTCCTCTACCTCTGGCTCTCGTACCGCTTCGAGCTCGCCTTCCCCGACCGCGACCTCGCCGCGACGTACAAGGAGCGCACGGAACACGTCCTCGAGGTCTGCCTCGAGCGCATGCCTGGCGTGCGCTCGAAGAAGACGCATGAGCGGAGCAAGGACATGGATAAGGAGCATGCGCTGTACCGCCGCAAGTATGTCGACAAGCACGGGCTCGTCAAGCCCGAGATCTCGTGGGTCGAGCGCGAGGCGGCGGCGCGGAATAGCCGCAAGGAGAAGTTCGGGCTGGCGGAGCTGGCGCAGAGCGCGGAGGTGCAGGCGGAGGGCAAGCAGGGAGCGGAGGGGGAGACGCACAACTAGACTGGCATTGTAGCATCATCGTGTAGGCATTTTCACAGCTCGCAGTGGGCGCTGTCCTGTCACTGAGTGGACTCTACTGACGCTTTGGAAGGAGCACGCCCCCCACAGCTCAGCCCACCTCCTGCACAACATAGACACTGGACATCTCAGGATACAACGCTTATCTCTCCAGAACACCCATGAGTTCTCAACTGGTTATATCGCCTGCAGTCAGCCCCGCCTCTCCTTCAACTCAGGCTTACACCCTACTCGTCCGACCCCGACCCCGCCTCCGAGCCCTTCTCCGCCTCCTTCTCGTCGTCCTTCATGAACAGCAGCGCATCCCTCTTCAACCCAAACATCACACTCGCTCCATTAGGCGCAGCCGACCGATGCGCCGTCCCCTGCGGCACGACGAACAGGTCCCCCTTCCGCAACCACCGCGACGTGCACCCCTCCGCCGCGTCCGGGTCGGTGTTCGTCGACCCCTCGCGCGTCTCGACGAACACGTCGCCGTCGATGATGTAGAACAGCTCGTCCGAGTCCGGGTGGACGTGCCAGTAGAACTGGCCCTCGAGGCGCATGATCGTCAGCTCCTGCTGGTTGAAGTGGAGGTGGGGGTCGGTGGACCAGATCTTGTCTTGCGCCGTGGCGGTGGCTGTGACGTTGACGGGGGGGTGGATGGACATGGCGTGTGCTGGCTTGGGAGTAGAGTTCGAGCCGAGTGATATAGAGAGTTAAGAGGCAACCAGACGGCCTCAGACCTGGGCTTATAATGTGAGTGAGTAGAGAGCTAGTCGAGTGGGCTGGATAACTGGGCACGAACTCTTGCCCATCTTATCAACATCACGCGCGACAGGAATGCCGTACAATGCCGGCTGGTCGGTGATCAGTACTACGGCATTGTGACGGGCGTATCCGAGTCTCCACATCCATAGATAGAGAAGCAAAGAGGCAAGCAGCCGGTTCCCATCGGCGGTGCTCCCAATGTCATGGTGGGCAGGCCAGGATAGGGGATAATGTGAGCAAGATGCGGTGAGACTGATTGGGATGGGTGGGTGGCGGCAACCTGACAGCGGCCGCTTGGTGGAATCGTTGGTGTGTGGATAAATCTCTTAGCCCTCATCTCACTCATCAGTGAACGGACCACCTTCCATCAAGCGTCGTTGTGTCGCAGCGCACATTGAAATGATCTTTTCGCCACCGACCAGCGCGCAGCTCATCAAGCTGCAACATCAGAACGGGTAAACATGCAGCGACCTCCCTGCCACCACCAAGGTCTCCCACCTCAATGACCAGCCACCCAGTATGAGGACAACGGAACCAAATATACTCCCGCTCCTCCTTACCCCAAGCCAGCGAGGCAAGGGTGGTTAGGGTGGCGAGCTGTTGGACTTTTATTGGATGTAAACAAAGGTCGACCTCCACTCTCCACCCAATCACTCACTTCTCCACCAGTTGTGCGCCTAGTAACCCCTAACCTTGCCCCCGTCTCTCGCGCCTTCTTTCCTATCTATCTAACCCTTTCCATCACATCCCATCATCCTACATCCATCCATCTCGCTGTAACTTCGGATTCTTATTCTCCAGAACGTAACTCCACGTTTCTGCGGCTACCGACATTTCCCGGTCATTTGCACTTCATCCTTCGCTACTTCACCTGCTCGCCTGCCATGGACGCCATCATCGACCTCATCCCACCCAAGATCGCGGCCCATATCCCCGGCCTCGACACTTCGAGCTATGCGTACGCCATCGGCTCGGACCTCATCGACCCCACCAAGCCCAGCTTCTGGATCTCGGTCGCCTCGATCATCTTCAACCCGCTCTACTGGAACATCACTGCCCGGAATGGTGCGTAGCGCCCACCCCTCACGCCCGCTGACGCTCAGAGTACCGCAACAAGACCCTCAACAAGATCTTCGGCGGACCTTACGGCGCCACCTACTTCTTCTTCGTGACCATCTTCTCGCTCGGCATCCTCCGCGACTACCTGTACGTTTCCCAAGCGGGCCAACATGCCCGTGCGCGATCAATGTACTGATACCCAGCTACGAGCGCGCCATCCGCGACCAGCCCCACTGGGCCGTCCTCGCTCACCCCGGCTTCAAGGCGCTCGCCGTCGCCCTCTTCCTCACCGGCCAGCTGTTCGTCGTCACCTCCATCTACGCGCTCGGTCTCACTGGCACCTACCTCGGCGACTACTGCGGCATCCTCATGTCCCACCGCGTCACCGGCTTCCCCTTCAACGTCCTCGAGGACCCGATGTACGTCGGCTCGACCATGGCTTTCCTCGGCACTGCGATCTGGTGCGAGAGCTTTGCCGGCCTCTTCCTCTCTGCCCTCGTCTGGTTTGTCTACTCGATCGCGCTCCGCTACGAGGGCCCCTTCACCGGCATGATCTACGAAAAGGCGGCCGAGGCCAAGGCCAAGGACGCTGAGACCGCGAAGGAGGCCGCCAAGGCCAAGAAGGACGTCTCGCCCAAGCCCAAGGCCGCCGCCCTCCCGTCCACGCCCCGCAAGTCGGAGCGTGTTGCCGAGAAGGCCGCGACCGCGACCGCGACGGCCACGTCTACTGCCGACGCCCCGGCGCCCACCAACGGCGCCGCGACGCCCCGCAGGCGCGGGGCCCGCAAGTCGGCCGTCGCCGACAACCTCGCCAGCACACCTATGCGCGTCACCCGCAGCCGCTCCAAGGCGCGCTCCAGCCCCGAGGCGAGCGACTAAACACCCAGCTCAACAGGCGAGGAGAGCAGGAGCAAAAGGAAAGAGTTGTGGCTGTGAGAGCCGGCCATCTGCCTCAACGGCAACACTACATCTACGTACACCCGGGCACTAACTACGCCCGTATACCCGCGACTATGGCTACCCACCGTCGTTAATACTACCCTACCTAGCCTATATACCGTGGTGCCGCATGCCGGCGTCCCTGCCTGCTCTATGCGCATTCATCTGTGCTGTAGCGTCTCTATGTATTCGTAGCGGGCGTGTGTGTGTGTGTGTGCGGGCGTGTGTGCGAGGAGCCTGCGTTGGTTCACAGTGATATCGGACTGCCGCGTGGCAGGGATGGTTGACATCATCCGCAATTTCGGCGGTGGAGGTCCACCACTCGCCACTGGACCAGTCCATCCTCCGTCCATCTTCCTTCCTGCCTCCATCCACTTCCACATCTGCACCTCACTAACGATGAGCACAAGGCAATAACACCAAGCATGGCCGACCGCACCAACCCCCTCAACCGCATCGAGCGCCTCCGCAGACCGACAGCGACACGCCTCCGCTCGTCCCTCGTGATCCCGTCCCTTCCCCAGGTCCTCGCGGAGCTCGCGCACAACGCGCTCGACGCGGGCGCGGGCAAGATCGAGTGCTGGGTCAACCTGCTTCCGGGGGACGAGGGCGTGCGCGTCGAGGACGACGGGCACGGTATACCGGGTGTGGAGCTGGGCATCGTCGGCGACCGATACAGTGGGTGTCCTAACCTCCATGCCTTCCTTGAAATCACCCGTGGCTCATTTTACGTTCTGACCTTCTCTCTGCCGTCCGGTGCTACCCTTCGACTTTTCCACTCGAAAAAGCCGTCACTTCATCTTCCTCCACCCTTCTTCTGACCGTCTCTGACAGCAGGATCCAGCAAGGAAGAAGGATGGTCCGGTACGCACGCGTACGGCTTCCGCGGCGAGGCGCTCGCCTCCATAGCCGCCCTCTCGCTCCTGGAGATCTCCTCGCGCGTCTCCGAGCAGGAAACGCACTCGAAGATCATCCGTGTGAGGCGCCCCATCCCTCACTCTTAACGGAGGCTGATGGCAGAACGGGCAGACGATCTACCTCGGCCCCGCGCGCCGCGACCTAGGCCGGGTCCACGGCACGACTGTCGCCGTGCGCGACCTGTTCAACTCGATTCCCGTGCGCCGCGCCTCCCTCGCCGCGGCGCCGAGCTCGTCCATCGTCGCCTGCAGGCAAGCGCTGGAGGCGGTGGCGCTCGTGAATCCGCACGCGCGGTGGACGCTGTGGGAGGAGAGATTGGGCGGGATGAGGAAGGTCCTGTCCTGGGGCGGGGTCAGTTCTCTAGTGTATGCGACAGCTGACGGACAGGGAAAGAACAGCCTCGAGGTGTTTCGCGGGCTGTATGGCCACGCGACGGTGGAGCGCACCCAGAGCGTGCGCGTGTCCGCGGGCAGCTGCCGCGTAGACGGGTTCATCAGCCTCGAAGGGGCTTTCAACAAGGCCCATCAACATCTATGTAAGCGGGCGTAGAAGGATAGACTGACATCTGATATCAACGGATACCCCGTGCCGAACTCTGACCTGCACCGCGCGATTGGGCGCCGTTTCGCTGCGAGCCAGTTCTCGGCGATGGTCAGCTCTTGCGGTATGGCACGCAGCTGACAACTCAGTCGACCAACCTGACTGACGACATCGACTTCGCCGCCACGAAGAAGCAGCCCTCGCCACGGCGGCTGGAGCGATTTCCCGTCTACGTGCTCAACGTCAAGCTCCCTCCTGACGAAGTGGACGCAGCGTACGATGCGCGGAAGACGACGATTGGATACCAAGTGAGGCTCGAACGGCTGATCGATTCTAATAGCAGGAGCCTACCAAGACCCGCGCCTTTGTCGTCGCTGTGATTGACGAGTTTCTGCGCCGGAACGGGTTTGGGCCGGTCAGAGTGGGGACAGAGTCGCCGATTGTGAGCCCAAGCAAGGGCAGTCCCATTGCCAGTCCAAGCAAAGGTACTCCTGTTACGAGCCCGAGAAAGGGCTCGCCCGTTGGTCTGTCACCTCTGCGTCAGATATCGTCGTCCAAGGAGGTCTACGCCAGCAGCGTCAGGCGGAGACTATTCTTAAACAACTACCGGCATCAGTCCACTCCATCTTCCCTCCCAGGTGAGATCGAGCCCGCGTCCAACGAAACAGAGGACCCGAGCCATGGCCATGAAGAGGCGGTGCTGCCGGAAGTCGCTCCCAAAGCAGCCCCTCTGTCCATTCAGGAGCTCATACAGGTATGTTTAGTAACCATGCTGGTGGCGCGACTGACGTGATTAGCAAACATCGAGCCGAGTCATCTCACGTACACGCCGTCGAGAGGACTTGGAGGCAGACCCAGAACCCTGGCAGTCTACCTCTTGGCTGCCGCCGTTGTCGTCTGACATGGAGTTTACACACGAGGCGATTGCCTCTGCCACAGTCTTGGGACAGGTAGATCGCAAGTTCGTGCCGTGCATAATCTCAGCCCAAGATAAAGCCAACGTCTCTAAAATGGCACTGGTAGTCATCGACCAGCACGCAGCGGACGAGCGAGTCGGAGTGGAGCAGATCCTCGACGAGCTGAACGAAGGTTTCGCGCACAACACCATGCCCGTCACCGAGCTCGAGGATGGCCTTGTCCGGGTCGTCCTCACGCGGCAGGAGGTCGCGACCCTCGACTCGGCTGGCGTCCGGGCCGCGCTCAGGCGCTGGGGAATCGGTCTGGGCGACACTGCAGCGTCTGAAGGCGAGTATGTCCAAGTCGGCGTGCACCACGTCCCGGCCCTCCTCGACGCCCGCCTCGGACGCAAGAACCCGACGGAACTCACCCGCCTCCTCCGCCTCTACCTCCCGATTCTACGCGACCATTTGCCCGAAATCGAAGTCCTCATAGCCGCACTGGACAGCGGCGCACGCGACGGCACACACGGCTGGGCGGGCGTGCAGCGCTGGATGCCGCATGAGATGGTCGAGCTCGCCAACTCCAAGGCGTGTCGAGGTGCGTTCGCGCTGTAGTGATGGCTGATAGCAGGCGCGATCATGTTCGAGGACCGCCTCGACCACGACCAGTGTACGCGGCTTGTGGCGCAGCTCGCGGCCAAGCGCAATCCGTGGATATGCGCCCATGGGCGCCGACGATGGCGCCGCTCACCCTCGTCCCCGAGGGCAGGGTGAGCGCGCGGCGGACGATCGATTGGGCGGCGTGGAAGCGGCAGTCTGCAGCCGCGGAGACCCGCCAGCAGAGCGCAGCGCAGTAGACCGGCAGACTGTCTCCCTCCCTTCCTCTTATTCTTCAGTGTACTGCATCCCCCAGTCAACACTCCGACACCATGGTCCGCAGACAACGCTACAATGCGTCCCGAACCGCAGTCCCTCAGCATTCCACCACGCATAATGGCATAACAGTATAGTTACATGTAACAACCTATGATACAATAACAACGACTACCTCTTCCGCTTGGACGACTTGCTCGCCGTCTTGGCCTTCTTCGCCGGTGCCGGCGCCGGCGCCGGATCCTCACTCTCCGCCTTCCGCTTCGTGCCCGCCGCCTTCTTCGGTGCGGCTCTAGGTTTGGCCGCCTTGGCCGTGCCCTTCTTGGGAGCGGTCTTGGGTTTGGCTCTACCCTTGGCCGCGGTAGATTTAGCGGCCTTGCCCTTCTTCGCGGCGGACTTCCTGGGCGCGGCCTTGCCTCTGGCCGTGGACTTGCCCTTGCCCTTCGCTGGGACGTCGTCGTCTTCCTCTTCCTCCTCGTCCTCCTCTCCGTCTTCCTCTTCCTCTTCGCCCTCAACCTCTTCCTCCTCCTCTCCCTCGCCGCCCTCCTCTCCATCCACCTCCCCGTCCACTTCCACATCCATCTCGCCCCCGGCCACAGCCTCAGCCTCAGGCTCAACCTCAATCCGCTTCCCGCCCGCCCATCCCCGCGCACACGCCTCCCGCCACGCCTCCTCGTCCACGCCCTCCGCAACAGCATCAGCCTCGCCGCCGGCCCACCACCCGCCCTCGGTCCACACGTAGCGGTGCCCCAGGAGTGCCTGCAGAGTCTGGTAGCTCTCGGCCGACGAGTACGGAATCAGGCTGGCCGGGTGGCGGTACATCGCCGGCAGGGCGGTGAGAGGGTCCGTCGGTGGTTTGCGGTCTGCCGTCAGCCTCGGCGTAATGGTGGAAGAGTGGCAAAATCACGGTCCTGCACTAGGTCGGATCCAATTTCGGATTGGCACCACTTCCTGACCAGAGCACACCTCGCTCAGGCGCTGACTCAGCCCCCACGACCCCGCACTCACTGATAGGCCGGTTCCGCGCCGGAATGACCTTGACGTCCGACCAGTCGACATGGTCTCCGAGGATCAACCGCAGTTCCGCCGGCAGGCCGCCCGGCACCTGCGAGAGGATGAGGTAGTTGCGCTCGTACGGGCCTGTCGGCGCTGCGTCTGCGTCCAGCCCGGCCTGGGCTTCGGTCGGGAGCACGGGACCGGGCGTTTCTGACGCCGCTGCTCTTCCGCGGGCAGGCGTAGCGGCAGAGGCAGTGGCGGGCGCGGAGGTAGGTGCTGATGCTGGCGCTGCAGCCGTCTCCGTAGTTGGAGCTGCAGGGGTAGAAGTTGCGGCTGTGGCGCCTGCTGTTGCCGTAGTCGCGGATGCAGATGGTGCTGCGTCGTTCGACGCCTGTGATGGGCCAGCAGTGGGCCCCTGAGCAGCAGCTTGGACAGCAGTCGATGGGGCCGCCTCCGCGTTGGTCATTGACGGGTCGGATTGTGATACAAGCGTAGATCCCTCTGGGCCAGCATCTGGTTCGGCGGGGGCAGTTGGTGGTGCAGCAGCTGATGCAGTTGGCGCGCTGGCCCGCTCCTGGCCGTCGCCTTGCTTCTCTCCTGCTTGCGCGTCTGTCTGGTTCCCAGACGCGTCGACGTCCATCTTCTCTCCTGGCTCGGCGTCCGCCTTAGGTTCGGCTGAGATATCAGCAGCTTGGGTTTCTGAAGCTTCGCCCTGCTTGTCCTCGGCCGGCTTGTCTTCGGCTTGCGTGTCTTCGGCTTGCTTGTCTTCGACTTGCTTGCCATCGGCTTGCTTGTCTTCGACTTGCTTGCCATCGGCTTGCTTGTCTTCGACTTGCTTGTCATCGGCTTGCTTGTCATCGGATGGCTTGTCTTCGGGCGGCTTCTCTTCGGCTGGCTTATCCTCAGCGGCCTCCTTCGCTACCTCCTCGGCAGGCGTTGCCGGCGTTGCTGACGTCTCTCCACCAGACGTCGTGGGCGCCGGCCCTGGTGTCCCCGCTGGCGCCTGCTCGACCTTCGCTTCCCCTTCTCCCACGACCTCAACAAGCTTCCCAACCGTACGACTGATGAACGTCCACCGCGGCCCGCGCACACGCTTCCGCCCCACACGCCGCAACTCGCGCCTCTCCTCCT
The DNA here is from genome assembly GCA_020011015.1 of Cutaneotrichosporon dermatis. Taxonomy (NCBI): domain Eukaryota; kingdom Fungi; phylum Basidiomycota; class Tremellomycetes; order Trichosporonales; family Trichosporonaceae; genus Cutaneotrichosporon; species Cutaneotrichosporon dermatis. The sequence goes on along the minus strand of JAIGNX010000001.1, from coordinate 5,878,795 downwards.
CGCGGCGCATCCACTGCGTCAACGCCTCCTTGTTCCGCTCCTCCTCCTCGAGCGCGGCGGCAATAAGCTCGGCCTGGGTCATCGGGCGCGCGCCGCGCACCTCGCCCGTCTCGTGCTGCGCCTTGCGGCCCTTGCGCGACTGCGACAGCGCGATCTTCTCCGCCTTCTCCTTCTCGATCAGTTCTTCCTCGTTCGCAGGTCGATGCGCGGAGGTTGGAGCGGCGCGTTTCGGAGCGGTGCAGGCGCTTGGCTTCGCGGCGCTGCTTGCGCAGTTCGAGGACGAGGGTCGAGGGCGCCATCTTGCTCACGTCGATGGCGGGGTCGAGCATCGCAAGGTCGGCGGCGGAGGGCTGCGGCACGGAGGGCCCGGCGCCCCGCAGCTTGACGAAGGGGTTGAATGTCCCCTTGCCCTTCTTGGCCTACCAGTTAGTCGACAGAGCAAGGAGGGAAGGAAGGTGCGCAGGGAAGGTACATACCCGGCTCCTCGCGGCGCAGACGCTGCTCCTCGTCTTCCTCGTCCTCAACCTCCTCGTCTGTGTCGGCGAACTCGTCGAGGAAGACATCACGCATAGGAGCTTATCAATCAGTATATTGTGGCTTGGGCTCAAAGCGGCACAAGCCGAGCGCACTCACCTGGCTCCTGGAACTCGTCGTCATCAGCCTCCTCGACGAACAGCTCGTCCTTCTCTTGGTCCCTGTTTGGCCTTCTCCAGCAACTCCTGCATGCTATTTGGTTAGTAAGCACAGAATATGCCAGCACATACCGGTTACCCGCATTGCTGCGTCGTGATCGGCCTTGAGTGACCGTTGGTACTCTGCCATGGTGGTTGTGGAGTGGTTGGGTGATGGCAATGATGACCAAGTTGGACTTGGTATGTTGGGGTTCGCCAAAGTGGAGGTCCCGCTTGGACCGATCGAGTTCCGTGGCACACCTCCACCTTTTCGAACCAACTTGAGTGGGGACCAGAGCGGCAATCGATTCCGCAGGTGCCACAGAAAAACACCGATTTTTTTCACCGCAAAACGCAAATTAGCATCCCTCAGCCTCGCTGGCCACTGGCAGAACGCCCGCAGCAGAGGGGCGAGCCGTGGCCCCCCCCCCCTCGCCCCCCCAGTCCCACCCCCTCCCGGCCGCTGCACATCGTTCTTGATCTGCTTATCCATCTCCCTTCAAACATCGCACTTGGTCACAGCCTTTGCGTACCAAGTCATCCTTAAAGTCTACGGACAACCCTCTTCTCTCTTTTCGAAAAACATCTAAAAAAAAGAAGTCAAGATGGTGAGTGCCATGCTCGAGGCGGCAAAATTCTGCTCGTGGGGATGATAGCTGACGATCAGGTCAAGTAAGTTGTTGCGATAGAGGCGTCTTGCCACTCGATCAAAATCTCTCGGAGAGGGATGATGGGCTGTGAGGGGTACAGAGGGGACTGGGGATGCGCCGAGATGCTTTGCAGCGTCGAGGGTGCAGAGAGTGCCGCCGAAGTCGACGGTGCTTGAGAGCGCCGGGGTATGACAAAGCGCACTTTTGGTGGCCAGAGCGCTCGAATGGGCAGCCTCTGAGAGGCTTTCTCTGGGCTCCGGCTCAGAATGGACAGCCTACTCGAGACTGCAGTGCGCCTCCGAGACTGCGGCGCCGTCGAAGTGTCTCGGAGCGCGCTCAGCCCCGAGGTGGAGATTTGCGGCGGCGCCACTCGGGCCGCCGTCCGCCATGGTCGCCTCCCCCCCAATCTCGACCCCATCTCGGCCCCCATCTAGCCTTGCCATTGCCGTGCATCGACTCCGGCACTTGAACCCGGGCACGCTTGAGCACATATCCCTGCGTTCTACGCAGAAATATGCAGCACTCGATTGTCCGGCGATGCCACGCCCATCCGTCCCCATCCGAGAGATTGGTCGTTTCCGTTTCCGCATGAACCATGCTGACCTACCAAGCTTCACCATCGACGAGATCCGGTATGTTTGGACGGTTTGAGCGTACTCTGGACTGCGTAGCAGACGGAGTCGCGAAGACACACAGTTTTACTAATCAGTCAGTGCCCTCATGGACAAGCCGACCAACATCCGTAACATGTCGGTCATTGCCCACGTCGACCACGGCAAGTCCACCCTTACCGACTCGCTCGTCTCCAAGGCCGGTATTATTGCCTCGTCGAAGGCCGGTGACATGCGTTTCACCGACACTCGGTGCGTTTGACTGGAAATGCATTTACGGACATTTTATTGACGCCCCGCAGTCAGGATGAGATCGACCGTGGTATTACCATCAAGTCGACTGCCATCTCGATGTACTTCCCCCTCCCCAAGGAGGACCTTGCCGACGTCAAGCAGAAGACCGACGGTGAGTTGACTCTTAACAATGCGTCAGCGTCGATTGTGGCTGGTGGAAGGGTATTGTTCGGTCAAGTCCGGGCCGGAAAATTTATTTGACCCTTCCGCCACGTGTGCCACATTCTATTGCTTCCACTGTGCCACAACACACACTGCGCCCCGTGTTCTAGTTCAGGTTGCTGATGATTAGGCGGCGAGTTCCTGGTTAACCTGATCGACTCGCCCGGTCACGTTGACTTCTCGTCTGAGGTTACCGCTGCTCTCCGTGTCACCGACGGTGCCCTTGTCGTCGTCGACTGTGTTGAGGGTGTCTGTGTCCAGACCGAGACTGTCCTTCGTCAGTCGCTCACTGAGCGTGTCAAGCCCGTCCTTGTCATCAACAAGGTCGACCGTGCGCTCCTCGAGCTCCAGGTCTCCAAGGAGGACCTCTACCAGTCGTTCTCGCGTACCGTCGAGTCGGTTAACGTCATTGTCTCGACCTACGCCGACCCCGCCCTCGGTGACGTCCAGGTCTACCCCGACCAGGGCACCGTCGCCTTCGGCTCGGTCTCCACGGCTGGGCCTTCTCGCTCCGCTCGTTCGCCGGCCGCTACGCGAAGAAGTTCGGTGTCGACAAGACCAAGCTTATGCCCAAGCTCTGGGGCGACAACTACTTCAACCCCAAGACCAAGAAGTGGTCAAGTCGGCCGACCAGGGCCTCGAGCGTGCCTTCAACATGTTCGTTCTTGACCCCATCTTCCGCATCTTCGACTCGATCATGAACTTCAAGAAGGACGAGATCCCCACTCTCCTTGAGAAGCTCGAGATCAAGCTCACCTCGGACGAGAAGGACCTCGAGGGCAAGCCCCTCCTCAAGGCCGTCATGAAGAAGTTCCTTCCTGCCGGTGACACCCTTCTTGAGATGATTGTCATCAACCTCCCCTCGCCCGTTACCGCCCAGCGCTACCGTGTCGAGACCCTCTACGAGGGCCCCATGGACGACGAGTCGGCCATTGCCATCCGTGACTGCGACCCCAAGGGTCCCCTCATGGTCTACATCTCCAAGATGGTTCCCACCTCGGACAAGGGCCGCTTCTACGCCTTCGGCCGTGTCTTCTCGGGCACCGTCATGTCGGGCCCCAAGGTCCGTATCCAGGGCCCCAACTTCGTCCCTGGCAAGAAGGAGGACTCGGTTATCAAGTCGATCCAGCGTACCGTCCTCATGATGGGCCGTTCGACCGAGTCGATCGAGGACTGCCCCGCCGGTAACATTATCGGTCTTGTCGGTATCGACCAGTTCCTCCTCAAGTCGGGTACCATCACCACCTCGGAGACCGCCCACAACATGCGTGTCATGAAGTTCTCGGTCTCGCCCGTCGTCCAGGTTGCCGTCGAGTGCAAGAACGCCTCGGACCTCCCCAAGCTCGTTGAGGGTCTTAAGCGTCTCTCCAAGTCTGACCCTGTGTCAAGACCTGGATGGGTGAGACTGGTGAGATCATCGTCGCTGGTGCCGGTGAGCTCCACCTCGAGATCTGCCTCAACGACCTCGAGAACGACCACGCCGGTGTTCCCCTCCGCAAGTCCGACCCCGTCGTCGGCTACCGTGAGACCGTCCAGGCCGAGTCCTCGATGACCGCTCTCTCCAAGTCGCAGAACAAGCACAACCGTCTCTGGGTCAAGGCCGAGCCCCTCGGTGAGGAGCTTACCAAGGACATTGAGGAGGGCCGCGTCGCTCCCCGTGACGACCCCAAGATCCGTGCCCGTTACCTCGCCGACACCTACGGCTGGGACGTCACCGACGCCCGTAAGATCTGGTGCTTCGGCCCCGACACCACCGGCCCCAACATCTTCCTTGACGCCTCCAAGGGTGTTCAGTACATGAACGAGATCAAGGACTCGGTTGTCGCCGCCTTCCAGTGGGCCACCAAGGAGGGTGCCGTTGCCGAGGAGCCCATGCGCGGCATCAAGTTCGCCATCCTCGACTGCACTCTCCACACCGACGCTATCCACCGTGGTGGTGGTCAGATCATCCCCACCGCTCGTCGTGTGTGCTACGCCGCCAGCTTCTCTCGCAGCCCGGTCTCCAGGAGCCCATGTTCCTTGTCGAGATTGCCTGCCCGGAGACTGCCCAGGGTGGTGTCTACTCGGTCCTCAACGTTCGTCGTGGCCAGGTCTTCTCGGCCGAGCAGCGCCCCGGTACCCCCATGTACACCATGAAGGCGTACCTCCCCGTCGCCGAGTCGTTCGGCTTCAACGCCGACCTCCGTGCCGCCACCGGTGGCCAGGCCTTCCCCCAGGCCGTCTTCGACCACTGGTCGCTCCTCTGTGAGTATTGGAAAGTTGGGAGTTGGGTAGGGTGTGGTGGGGTGTGGCGGAAATTTGATTCCGTCGCAACCTCCGCCACATCCACCATCCACTTCCAACTTCAGCCACCCGTCCAGAATATATACTGACTCTACAGCTGGTGACGCTTCGGAGCCCGGATCCAAGGGTACGCTCGTCGAATTTGATGCGTGCATGACACATGCTGACACAGGTTAACTTTGATTCAACTTCCACCGTCCAAACTCGTCTACAACTCTTCAATCCTGCTCCACATCTCTTCTGGACACTTCTACACTTCAAAACCTTGCAAATCAGTGCATGACCTCGCTATCAAGATCCGCACCCGTGAGTATTTACGTCTAGAAGTGTGTAGAGAACGTGTAGAACGGTTTTGGGAGGCCCGAGGGATCGGCGGAGGGATCGGCGTTCCACCTCCGAACTCCAGTGCTCAACTCCTTTCTACACCTTCCACAACACCTTCTACACGTCAGAGAGCGATAGCTAACTCGACTAGGCAAGGGTCTCAAGCCAGAGCCCCCCACTGTCGACCACTATTACGACAAGCTCTAGTCGCGCAGAAGATTTCTTCGCGATTCGGAGTTGGGGACGCTCTGGAACTTCTGGAGAGTCTTCACGTCGTGTAGGGGCACTCGGGACAGGCGTAGATGGCCTCAGAGTAGTTCATAGGTGTTATGATGACATCAAGGTTTCTTATATGTGTTGCGCTGCGTTCTACGAGTCATGCGGAGTGCGAGAAGTCGGGGTGTACGAGGACACAACAACCTGAGGAGGAGTGCTGATGTGGGAAATTTACCGGCCGAGAAATGCTCCTCCCCCGCCAAATGCATGCTCTACAGATGTGCGTAGGTCTCAGCTATCTCCTAAAATGTGTTGTGTAGCTGTAGCTTGCACAGAAGGCCGGTGGGAGGGTGAGGAAGTTGGAGGTGGCGAAGTGCAGATGGCACTGAAAGGGTTGGGGCGTTGAGTGGAGGTGGAGGCAGGCCAGGCTAATAGCGGAATCAAACCTGCCTAATGCTTCGGTATTCGATTTTAATTGGTTACTAATTGGTCCTAATAGCAATTCCAGGTGCACATTGTCTACAACGCCAACTTAGCCACCAGAATGCCGTTGTCCACCACACTCGTCACCCACACATCGCCTCTCTCAAGTGTAAAAGCACCCTCACTTGGGAACAACCTTTGTATCCTGCAGGGCCTGAACGCACACCACTTGCGTGAGAAGCAAACACCTACGCTTCAAATGCTGGCTGTCGCTTGGATGGAAGAATTGGCTTGGGCGGTGTGCCACCTGTGAGAACACCACGCATGTCTCGCTCAGTTGGAGATCCAGTCCATCAACTACCAAGTCTCCAACACAGATTTGTGTACCATAGTAGTCTAGGCTGCTGTGGACAAGGCAACTGGCACAGACGCATCATTTAACATCGCTTTGTACATTTTGCTCCCCTTTATGTAACTTTCCACACTTCGCTCGCCAACGCACTGTACAAACACCCAGCTGATCCAGCAGCTCATTCTCCCACTTCGGCACTGATTCACCCAAATAACTACATACCGGCACCACCTCTAACGGCTCAGAGCCTCGATGTAACTCTTAATGTCGGGCGGAGGCGGCTGAATGCCCTGGAAGAAAACAAGGTCGGGGTGGGCACGAGGAGGTTCTGAAGTGTCAGCAGCAGGCACTTGCTTGGTGGTCCAACTCACGCATGGCACTCGACGACTTGGGCTTGTTGGTCTTACTGGGGAACTCGACGGGATGGGCTTCGAGCATAAGACTCTCGTACTTCTTGCGAGAGGCATCGTTCTTGTCCTTGCCGTCGGCGTCGTCCTTGCTCTCGTTGTGGCCCTTGCCCTTGCTATTGCCCTTGTTGGAGCTTCCCATCTTGGGGATGCAGAGCGTCTTAGGGCCAGTGGTGTGAACGAGCTGGACATGGCGACTGATAGCCATGGCGCAGGGACTGCAGTAAGGATAGCAGGCGAACAGTCAGGGCGAGGGGAAGGCCTCGAAAACGGGGAGGTTGTCGCCGAGGTCGACGTGGTCGCGCACGAGGAGGCGCTGGACAGAGACGAACCCGTTCTTGGCCCCGCCGACCGAATTGTCCTTCAGGTTGCAGCCGCACCACGGAAGACTGCACTTGCCGCCTTGGATGTTGGCGAGGTGGCCGATGTAATCAGCCTGCATCTCGGGACGGCCAGAGGAGTTGAACTTCCAACGCGGTCCCTTGTCGTCGCCACGCGAGTTCTGATTGTCAGTCCAAATGACCCGTAACTGTCTGCTGTAATAACGCATTGACGACTAATAGCCATGAAGTTCATAGCCATACCGATGAAGTCGTCCATGATGCGGTCAGCGACGGCCTTGGGCTGGTCGATTGACAGAGAACCGATGTTGCGAAGGATGCGACGCAGCTTGGCCTCAACGTAGACATCGGCAAGGCCAGGTGTATTGATGCCGAACTGGAGGATGAAAGTGTCGTACAGAAGAAGCAGGATCTCCGTATGCATCTTCTTGCCTTCGTCTCCTCCGCGTTCGTGGAGGAAGTGCTTAGAACGGGCCTGGGGTTAGTATCACTGTGGCCGGCATTGCTTACCATGACACGAGCGGCCAGAGAGGTAATGTGTTCGACGAACGTGAAGGCGAATGGGCCAAGCGAATGGCCGCTGATCCCAGGGTCGGTAAGCATGTCGATAGAGAGCTTGACGTATTCACTGGATCCAGCCTTCTTTGAGTCTTCCACGAACCGTCCAACGACGGCGTTGCAGAAGGTACTGATGGCGTATGGTGATTTGGACGCTTCTCCCTTATCATGGCTGGCACTGGCCTTGGTTCCGACAGCCGCCGTGGAGGTGGCAGTCTGAGGGATGACTGGACCCTTACTGTTCTGGGGAATCATCATCGTCCAAAGCGTCGCAATGACGGTGGGCAGACGGAATGGAAGAGCGGCGTACTCCACTGATGTTAGCAAACTGTAGAACGTGGGTGCTGAATCATACTAGGTTTGCCTTCGCTGTGAAGACGGAGCTTGACACAGAAACGGTTGCAAGCCTTCTCAAGGCGGTTCTGGAGGTTGGGAACCTTCTTGCGGAGCGAGTTGACGCGCTCCTCCATGAGATCGAGGACGACCTTGTCGAGGGCCTTTCGTCAACATGATGACAACATGCCACTCACTTCGATGAGGCGCGACAGAGCCTTCGACCCAGCCTCCGATTCCTTCTGTAAAACGTCAGCGTTGGAGAGTGTGTTCGACATACCTCAGCTTCGTCGACAACCTTGTTCCAATCGAAGCCGACCAAGGCATTGGTGGCCTTGTCAGCACGCGGCAGTCCCTTGGACCATAGGCCGTGTGAGCGCCGGTTCTGCTCCAGGAGAAGGTCGCGCTGGACGATCATAAAGCCCTCGATCAGGCAATACTCGGCGGCTTCGAAGGTCTTGTCAGAGCGAGGGTCTTGAGTGTACAGCGCCGCCAGCAAAGCGGCAAGCTGGTTGTCCATGTTGAGAATGAGTGCTAGATGCGCACAGATTGGGAGAAATGGTATGTGGGTGCTCTGGGTGATGGAGAGAAAGAGAGTGAGTCGAGGGAGCGACGGGGGGCACAAGACGGGAGAAGGAGCCAGTGTTGATCGTCGCGAAGCATGGATGCCACACACAGACACACACAACACACGTCACCTCGCTCAGTACAGTAGTAGGTGCCAGGTCGGAACTAGCCGGTTCAAGTTGAGAATCCGACTACTTCTATAGTTTGAATCAGCGATCTTCCTTTGCTGACTTGCTTGCCACCTTCCCTCCCACTCTCAGTTCAAGTCACTCCCATGACATCTTCCTTTCCCTTCATCTTCATCTCTTTCCTACTCTCAAGTCATCCCATCACCCGTTTAGAACCCTCGCACCTCACCTTCTCTCAACTTAACACACTCTCACTCTACTCACGCTCTCACATTATCAAGCAACTTCCAGTCCATCACCATGTCAGCAACGCAGCCCCTTCCTTCGCAGCCACCTCCCGCCAACTTCGATCGCCCTCACCTCCTTGACATTGGCGATGGTCGCCTTTGCGATCCAGAGTACTGCACCGGCAACTTTGAGATCATCTCCAGCGACAACGTCGTCTTCAAGGTCGAAGCGATCGACCTGTGTTCTTGGAGGTACGTTGAACACCTCGTTTGAGTACCAGAGAGCCTAACAGGAGCAGTCCCACGCTCATCAGTTCGCCCGTCTCTGAGAAGTACAAGGTCCCTCAACTCAACTTAACGAACTGTGCCGACATCGACTACCGCACCTGCCACTCGGAGACCATCAGCATGGTCCTCAAGGTCTGCAACGACGGCTACGTCGACCTCGAGCTGCCCGAGATCGCCGCCGACGTGCCCGAGTACCTCGAGGCTTTCCTCGCCGCGATCAAGTTTATGAAGCGTTACCGCTTCAAGCGAGCCCTCCGTCACGTCGAAGACGCCACCCGTACCAGCGTCAGGATCCATGGGTCTCGCATGGTCGCAATCATCATCGCCGACAACCTTCCGAGTATCGACCTCATCTGCGATTGCCTCACTCTTCCGGGCGAAGTTCGTCGTTTCGAGGAAGGTCGTGCTCCGGGCCAGAAGCGCACGGACGTCGGTACGTTCGGCCACTTCGAGATCCACCCCGAGCACATGCCCAAGGTCTACGGCAAGATGTGCCCGTCATGGTTCCTCCTGATGAGTGGTCGTGCCTTCGGCTCAGTCGGCGACCGTAACGATCTCAAGCGCGTGGCCGCGTACATGCGCAAGTTCTTCCCCGAGCTGGTGGTGAGTTATAGGAACCTACGCCTTGGTCTGACATCAGGAGGACGACAACTAGGCAGGGCATTATCATCCAAACGCCGTGGTAACCCTCGCGCGTTGCCCCCCAAGGTGTTCCTCACATTGTGTTCACCCACCTCCAAGCCCAAGAAACGTCCTATCGGTTGATCAAGATCATCTCATCGCGACCTGAGAAGTGTATTAGATCAGAGCCAGTGTTGTTGTCAGTGCCAAAGCGATTAGTGTTCACAGAGTTGTCGTCGTAGTGATCGTGCTAAGTATGCGAATGATGCTTCATAAGGAGGTGCGTGCCTGCATGTGGATCTCTGTCGCATCTGCGCCTGTTGCTTCGGGTTTGTCCCGCCCGGATCTTCAAGACTCTGCCGAGGTCGGCTGATCCGCCGAGGAGCCAAGGTAAGGGCGCCCGAGCTTGTTCCATTTCTAGCTCGAGTGACATTCGAGAACGCCTTGCGAGGGCGAAACTGGTGGGCAACCAGGACAGGAACGTCATTGTTTGGTTAATGAACTTCTCAGGTGTCAGGTACCACGACATTCGACTTCCTGGTTGGTTCTCGGCATGTAACTTTAGTCTGTCTTCGTCGACCAATCCTCCTCCTTCCTCAGTATAAGACTATGCCCCAGCAACTATGTCTTGCATCTCATCATCCGCCGACAGACATGGTTCTCACCTCTTATCTCGCCCTTCTGGTCCTGGCGACCGCTGCCTTGGCCCAGAGCACGACCTCGTCGAGCTCACCTCCTGAATCCACCCAACCTTCCTCTGTGCTCGGCAATGCGACGGAGACGATCGATACGGTGTTCCACCCTCCTGGCTCGGACAGTGCGGTGAAGGTGACGGGAATGCTGCAAGATGACCTGGCGATCTTCCTTGGTATCCCATTCGCACAGCCTCGTGAGTGCTTAACACGCTACTCCGTCATCCGCACAGCCCGGCTGACATAGCACAGCTGTTGGAGACCTACGCTTCAGGCGACCCCAGCCTGCTGTGTACGGCTCAAACATTACAGCGACCACGCGCCCTCCCGCTTGTTTGCAGCAGCGCGGATCAGTTGCCGCCAACGTCAGTGGAATCAGCGAGGACTGTCTCTTTATCAATGTGATCACGCCGGCGAACGCCGTGGGCGAGGATTGTTCTCTTAAGGATCTTCCGGTCATGGTGTGGATGTGAGTTGGGTGTAGAGCTGTCCTGACTATAGTTACGGAGGAGGATACTACGGCGGCTCGCCAGTGCTGTACACCAGCCCATCACTAGCCGGGTACGCGGCGAGCACGGTGAGTCCACCCCGGCTGAGGTGCTCTGACAGTACAGGACCGACCCATCGTGCTCGTGACGATCGCCTACCGCGTTGGCATCTTTGGGTTTGGGTGAGTTCGACTGAGTGACGCGAGCTCATCCTGCAGCCATGGCGCCGCCATGAAAGCCAACGGAGCGACCAACCTCGGTCTGCGTGACCAGATCCTGGGCTTGGAATGGGTCAAGGACAACATCGCTAGCTTTGGGGGCGACCCGTGCAAAGTCACGATCTTCGGAGAGTCCGCTGGCTCCATGTCTGTGTCCCTACTCATGCTGAATGAGACGCAGGACCTGTTCCGCGCCGCTGTACGTTGAGGCTATCGTCAGCTCTGACGCCAGATCATGCAGTCGGGCTCGCCGTCGTCGCTGTCCGGGTTTGGGGAGGATGCGGACATCTACCAGGAGCCGTACGACATGCTCGTCGAGTATGCAGGCTGTGCGAACGGCACGGACCTGGCGCCAACGCGTCGGCACAGATCAACCAGAGCACGTTCGACTGCCTCAAGAGCCTCTCTGGCGAAGACTGCTTGCCGCGCAGGTCGAGATGACCAGCTCGCAGCTCAAGTATTCTTGGGGGTTGAGTGTCTCTCGCATGCTGCGCTGAGGAGATATCCGTTCGGTCCAGCTATCGATGGCGACTTGATCACCGCGTCACCGTACCACCTCGTCGCCAACGGCCTTCTCTAAGGTGCCATTCATTGCTGGCTGCAACAAGGATGAGTGAGCAGCTGACAGCGAGCAGGTCCCGGCTGACAGACAGGGGCACAGAGTTCCTCCCCATCAGCCTCAGCCAGAACCTGACAGAGTGGCCGCTCTCAACGCTGTCAACATCATGTATCCGTTCCCCCTCCCGGAGTCGTTCTACGATCAGGTCGAGAAGTATTACCCACGCGACGGCACAGGCTGGTGGTTAGCCGCGAGACAGGTGTGCATCAGTTCTAACGCTTAGCCCGTTCGGCTCCGGCACAGGCCTGTTTGACAACCAGGTGTCGCCAGCGTGAGTCCGCGCCCTACTGTCTACGCTGACATGCGCAGTTGGAAGCAGGCAACGGCAGTGTGTACCGATCTCATCATGCAGTCTCGCGTCGCTGGCTGCTCCGCAACGCAACGCTCACGGCCTAACCAGACCTGGTCGTACGAGTTCAAGGCCACCAACCCAACCGACCCTCCGTACTGGGGCAGTGAGTCCTCACCCTCCCTCCAGATCTGACGGCAGGCACACACGAGGCTGAGAAGCCCTACGTCTTCGGCCGCGCCGTAGCTGCGACCAACTACTCAACCGCAGATCGAGCTAGGCGAGACCATGATGGACTACTGGTGGTCCCTCTCCTGGAGATCTCCTATAGCTAATCCCAGGATCAACTTCGTGTACTTCACCGACCCGAACGGCGACGGGTCGAGCGGCAACCCGTTCTGGCCGGCACATACCGGCCAACAAGAACTCGCTCGAGTTCGATGTCGGGAATGTCACTGTCATCCAGGACGATTTCCGCGAGGAGGCGATGGCCATGTTCAACGAGCCCCAGAATGCGTTCTACGTCCGCAAGAGGAGCAATTGATTGTCAAATGTGAAGCTGAAGTAGCCGTGAAGATGCGGATTAGGTGTGGGCAAACGGGAGGGCCCTAAAACTGGACTGCTATCAACCAGCAGTAGGCCGTATGCAGATTATCCCTGCGAGGCCACGCTGACATGGAAGGACTTGGACACACCGACCTTACGGGTACAGCAGGCTAATGTCTGCAGCTAACATACTCTCAAGACCCCGCTTGCTCACTTCCGATTCTCCAATGTCAACTCTCCAGTACACCCTCCTACTGTACAGCACTCCAAGCTTGTTCAAATGCTCTCAACATGGGTGTGAGGTTAAGTATCTGTAAGCACTGAACACGTCTTTTTTCATCTGACGCCCAATGTGACCAGCTTCACTCTGGTAACACAGAGTGGACTTCCTTCCCAACTGACGACTGCCCTTGCCGGAAAGTTCTCGGCGTCATCAAGACGCATCCAGCTCCGCGACCCCGAACACTCCATTATCACCCCTAAGCTGACTACCTCATTCGTCACGGCCACCAAGCGAAGATTATCCGTGCCGACTCCGTGGCTCCCCTCCTTAGCCAGTCAACTCATCCACGTCTCCCATCCCCTAAACACTTCCACCTCATAAATCAACACCTCAGCACCTCCACGTCCTCGGACTCCATGTCTTCGGAGTAACCTCCAACCCGATCCAATTCTGCACTCCAGAGCAAAGATTCCCAATCGACCAACACTTCCACGCCGTCATCAGGCGCCCACACCCAGCGCCTTATAGCAATTCCGTTCTCTTCCTACCTTTTCACTAAACCTGTGAGTCGGCGGTGACCATTCCAATACTGATCCACGCAGTGTTCTTAGCAATGTCAAGTATTAGAGCCGCGTCATCCGCCGACAGCCAAGCGCGAGTCGCCTTTAGAGAGGGAGTTGTCATCAAGACGTATCCCGCGTCAGTGGCCTCGCAATCCTCGGCCTCGGCACTCCGTTCGCCGCCTCCGTCGTCGCCGCCTCTTTCCACCAGGACGATCCGTGCCGTCTCCAACGACGGGACCACAGATGGCGACACGGATGGCGATGGCGACACGGAGTACTGCAGCGGCGAGGCTTCTGACGGCGACGACGACTCTGAGGTGTCGCCTCGGAAGAAGCCGCAGCCTGCAGCAGGAAGGCGGGGGCGCAAGGCTGTCGTCGACGAGGTCTCGGAGAAGGCTGCCAAGGACTCGCATCAGTCCGACCAGTCCGATGAGGCTCTCAATGACGCCGATGACGACGACAGCAACGAGGACGGCGACCGCTACAAGGACGTCAATCTCCAGGATATCGATTGGGAGGAGGTTGCGCAAGAGATCCTAGCCTCTCTCGCATACATTCCCGCCCCAGAATACGATCAGCACCGTACTGTGGCCTATACTAAAGGCCCATACGGTGAGCCAGACAATATGGCTGACCTCAAGAAACATCTTCCGTCCACTAGCGACAACAGGAATTGTGTCATCTGCGAGGCCAGCATCGCAGGCAGCAAGCGGAAAGCTTGCCAAACTCCAGAGGGCAAGAACCGCTTCATCGCCCTGCCCAAGCGCCTGATGAGGACATACCTCGTCCTTCGCCCTCATTCTTCTGGTGGTGAAGGGTCGGGCGACGACAGAAGTCGCCGGGTAGTTGAGGGCCACTGCAACCTCAACCTACACCTCCTCACGGCCCTGGGAGGAAGCAAGAGCCCGCGCGAAAAGCTCCGTAAAGTCTCGTGCAAGATCAGTTGCACGAAAGGCAAGACGATGGATCTGTGCATGTAGGTTCACCTTCTTCTACCTTAATCTGACACCAGTCGCAAGCACTTTGGTGCGGATGGACTTCGTGCGACTCCGCAGCGGCGATTTGGATACGCCCATTTTCGAGCCGATTATCCAGCGTGGGCAGCGTATGTCATTTGACTACGTCATGGGTATCCCGGCTCTTGCTGCCCTCCTCAACCCCATCCTCGACGAGGGGGCGGCAGTGGCGCGTAAGGCGGCCGCTTCGCAGATGGCCTTCCGGCCCAACATCCACGCCGTCCACCATCACATCAAAGCCGCCGTTGTGGCTGAGCACATCTGGGTGAGCATTCCAAGCGAGGAAGAGATGGTTCTTTCCGGCTACGTGTATGCTGATCGGTAGTCGCAGGAAGTGGTCGGCGAAGTTGATGCCAACCCCAAGAAGACAAAGCCTCTTCACAACGACCAGGCATCAACACCATCGAACCACTGCACAATTCTCTCAAGAATGAAGTCGCGTCGTTCCCGTCAAGCCCTCCACCTCCCCGACGTCCAAGGGCATGAGTATCGAGCCGGCAAGGTGGTGGGTTTCGATCAACGACAGCGCTGACGCCGAGCACCTCCCAATCAGGTGTGCCTGTGGCGCGTTCCATCGACACCATCAGCCTACCAACGTCGACGTCGAGAAATTCCTGAGTACAACCGGTTCCTCCGCATCAACGTGGAGAAGTTCCTGGAGTACAACCGGTTCCTCCGCATCAACGTCGGCCAGTACTCCTCTGCCGCTGTGGAGTACACCCTTCCAGGGCTGGACGCGGCTGCGACAGCTGTCATTGGTGGCAATTCAGAGGGGATGAAGGCCAAGGCTGTAAGTCTGCGAAGTCGAAACGATCCCTGACTGTTTTAGTCGCAGCCATGTATAGTACAAGGCTTGTCGAGCATTGTCAGCATTGTCGCCTACATTGTCTCTGCTGTTTTGATCAACGTTGAAGGCTGCACTCGAGAATCTCCTCGCAGGGGAGAACTCCTCGGGCAGTTGCAGGCCACCCTTGCCCAACTGCACGACGACTTCGACACGACAAAGATATGAAGGGCATTGCAAGCGCGGCGCTGCGGCTATTCGGACAGGCTTCTTCACAGAGCGGCCTTGGAAAGGCTGCAGCCGGAGCCTTTAGCGCTAGCCACGTCATGCCTCTTGTCGCCCGGCTCCTTGTAAGTCTTCCAACGTCGTCGGCCTGGACGCATTGACTCATTCTAGTACACGATTCAATACCACTTCGAGGCGGCAATTCCTGAGCTGTTCCAGGACGTCGCTCATCCTCGTCTTCGATGTTTTCGTGCTTGACATGGACATGAAGACATGAGGACGAGAGTTATGCCGCGGCGAAGATCAACTCTCTGTCGGCCAAATCAAGGTTGGACAACGCCGGAAAGGGCCGGAAAGGAAGGATATGCACTCCACTTTGTTTAAGCGTAGTTATTCATGTGCTTTGCGGGGCTATACTATAGAGGGGCCATTGTGATGCGGCCCAGTCGGCACCTTGCCGACGAACCCGAGGTAGAATGGTCGCATGGTACAGAGGCTCATGCCATTGGGAACGGCAGGCACCACATGCCTTGCTAACGAGCCCTGCACACGCCATGCTTTTCCATTGTCACGGTGCTACGGAACAACATCGCCGGTAAGACTGCCAAGCAAAGTC
This sequence comes from Cutaneotrichosporon dermatis, assembly GCA_020011015.1. Classification (NCBI taxonomy): domain Eukaryota; kingdom Fungi; phylum Basidiomycota; class Tremellomycetes; order Trichosporonales; family Trichosporonaceae; genus Cutaneotrichosporon; species Cutaneotrichosporon dermatis. The sequence continues at coordinate 5,863,060 of JAIGNX010000001.1, read as the reverse complement.
CGAGTTTGGCCCCAGAGCCCAGGAAGGGTGGAGGGCATGAGCCGAGGTCATGTTGTCTCCGGTTGGTGACAACCTAATGAACCGGATCTGTCCACCGCGGCCTGGCACATGTCGTAGATCCGTACGGGCCGTCCCACCGTTTTCCGAACCTCAGCGAACGGGAATCCAGCATACAGAAGTGTAATGAGGCGCTTGGCGAACGGGAATTTCTTGCCTTAGACTCCAACCAGGACACATGTCGTCGGGTCGTGCCTGTGTGCCTGGGTTATCTCGGGCCGAGGTCGCCGCGATCGGTCCGCACGCACGCCGCTACCCCCTACTGACTGCCCACAAACGCAGCCATTGATGGTCTCGAACACCACATGTCGCCCGCATCGGCGCCGATGCGATCGCCATGCACCTGCCGAGCATTGGTGCCCCCATGGCACTCCGCACGGGGCCAAGTCCGAACACTCGAGTCCGGCCGAGATATAAGACCTCGACGCAAGATGGCCACTAATGCCCAGCGACTGATCTCCACACCCTCACCCCTCCTCGACTCAACTAGCACTCGACAATGGCGACCGTGCATCCCGCGAACGAGGTCCACAATGCCTCGACTGGCTTGGACCCACACCTCATCGCGCAAGCCCAGGAGGCGCAGGAGCGCGAGAAGGCGCTCGGCTTCCGCGAGACTTTGCGCAACTTTGGCCCCGGCATCTTCTTTTCCATGATGCTCTCGGTTGCCCTGAGTGAGTTTCCTCCGCCTCTACGCCCAGAACGCGCTGACGACAGTCATGGAGGGCTTTGACGTCTCCATCTTCTCGAGTTACTGGGGACACCCATGGTTCCTGCGGAGGTTTGGCGAGCTGCAGCCCGACGGAACGTACGTCGCCAACGCCAACTGGCAGGCCGCGTGCGGCAATGCCACCAACGTCGGCTCGGTCATCGGTCTCATGATCAACGGTTTCTGCCAGTACCACTTCGGCTCCAAGAAGACGTACCTTGCGGCGATGGCTGCGATGGCTGCTGTCATCTTCGTGCCCGTCTTCGCTACCAACATCCACGTCCTCTTCGCGGGCAGTCTCCTCATCGGCATCCCCTGGGGTATCTTCCAGGTGAACACGACCGCCTACGCTGCCGAGCTCTGCCCCATCGCCGTCCGCGCGCACCTCACTTCGTTCGTTAACATCTGCTGGGCCTGCGGCCTCTTCATCGGCTCCGGCGTCGTGCGTGGGACCCTCCACATTGACGGCTACATGTCCTACCGCCTGCCCTACATGCTGCAGTGGATCTGGCCTGTTCCCCTCTTCGCCGTCGCGCTGTTCGCCCCCGAGTCGCCTTGGTTCCTCGTCCGCAAGGGACGCTTCGACGACGCCAAGCGTGCCATCCGCCGCACCGCCCGCAAGGGGTACTTCTCGGACGCCGACCTCGACTCGCAGGTCGCGCTCCTCCGCCACACCCTCGAGATGGAGAAGGGCGAGACTGGTAGCCAGAGCCTGTTGAACTGCTTCCGCGGGTCCAACCTCCGCCGCACCGAGATTGTCTGTGGCATCTACGCGATCCAGACGTGGTGCGGTCAGCCCATGACTGGTCTTGTGACGCAGATCCTCACCAACGCCGGCATGGACAGTGACAACGCTTGTAAGTGCTCCCGCTTAGCTGAGAGGACGCGCTGACATTAGTCAACATCAACATGGGCATGTACGGAATGCTTTTCATCGGTACCGTCATCGTCTGGGGAGGCATGGGCAAGTGGGGTCGCCGCTCCATCTACCTCTGGGGTCAGATTGGCGTCGCCATCTGTCTTCTCGGCATGGGTGTCCTCGGCTCCGTCCCGCAGTCGCCTAATGTGCTCTACGGCGCGGCGACGTTCATCATGCTCGTCAACCTCGTCTTTGCCTGCTCTCTGGGTCCTGTCTGCTACTCTATCGTCGTAAGTCTCCCCCACCCACTCTCTCGTCTGATTTAGGACTCACGCTGACACCCAGGGCGAGCTCCCCGCCTCCCAGGTCCGCGGTCCCACCATCGCCCTCGCGCGCGCCACCTATGTCGTGTCAGGCATCATCACCGGCCAGCTCAACCCCCGCATGATCACGACCTGGGGCTGGGGCGTCAAGACCGGCTTCTTCTATCTCGGCACGTGTATCCTCGGCATCGTCTACACCTACTTCCGCCTCCCCGAGACGCAGCACCGCAGTTTCGGTGAGCTCGACACGCTGTTCCACAACCGCGTGCCGGCGCGCAAGTTCAAGACGACTATTGTCGACCAGTTCCATGAGGACGGCGTGGTGGCGGACGACAAGGTTGACATCGACGGAAAGGCCGCGGAGGTCCACGTCGAGAAGGTGTAGGTGTGAGTGGTGAGAAGTTAGTATAAGTTAGGAATGAGGGTTTGTAAGCTGGTACGAATGGGATCGTCATCATCGGACTGGACCGAGGCAAACTAATCGTTTCTGACTTATGGCGAGTTTGACCTCCATATTCTCTTTGTGGCGGGAACGCGCTTCTCTGCAATTGCTCATAGTCGCTCTCCGAGCGTCCTCCTCGACGTACATACCTGCTAATACAATATACACAGCCCATCTCCATACACAGCCCATCTCCATACACAGCCCATCTCCATACGCAGCCCGACGTCACTTGCCCGCCCTCACACGCCCTCACACGCCCTCACACGCCCTCACACGCCCTCACACGCCCTCACACGCCCTCACACGCCCTCACACGCCCTCACACACGCTTCAGCACCGGGAACTGCCACCCGACATTCTTCAACAGGCGGGCCATCGCCTCGCGCGTCACCGTCTTGCTGACATCAGCTCCCCTCCAATGGACCACTCGCAAGAACCCATCGGTGTCCGCGTCTCTGCCAGCCAGCCGCTCGACTTCGACGACCGTGTTGCACAGCTGCGCGAACGCAGCGCCATACAGCTCGGTGCCGAGCGGCTCGTGCAGGAAGTACTTGCTCCCGCCGTCCGGCTGTGGTTCCTCGAGGAGGACGATGAGATAGATCGAGAGGAGGAATTTGGTGTGTCCGGAGCGTGCGGCGGTGATCTGGGGTCAGCAAGGCAGGCACGGAGGCAGGGGCGTAGACCCCGAAGGTAAGTTGGGCGATGGGCCGGGCGAAGGGACTATGGAGAGCACAGGGGTACGGAGAATGAAGAACACACCTCAGCAACACGGCTCTCCGTCCGCTCCTCCTCGCGAGGGAGCTGAAGGTTGGTCTTGACGAACATGTCCTTTCCGCCTTTGGCGGATGTTCGGCTCCTAGTACTGGTACTGTACAGGATCCCCTTCTCGTCGTCGAGGTAGGCCGGGAACGGCTTCTTGTCGGAGTAGATCGGCGGCGTGACGGGCGGGAGGCGGAGACGGGCTGCAGCGGTTTGGGCCCAGGGCGGGTTGTCGGCGCTGGATCCCTCTGAACAGTCAGTAGGGATGGGTGGCAAGATGGGGAGACAGGAGCTCACCGCGCTGCTTCCCGTACGGGGAGGGGGCCCAGGAGGTGTTGAGGGTGACTGTGGCTGCTTGGAGTGACATATCGATGTCGAAGAGTGGGTTAGATGATGAAGAGATTGGCGAAGAGAGATCATGTGAGAAGAGCGAGAGCACGCTGTGTAGTAGACTGTGGGCGACGACGGATAGGCGTGCTCGATGCATGGTTGTCAAGCCTGCGCCCTCCCGCTAGACACCTTTCGCACCTCATGCGAGCCTTTAATCAACGCCAGATGGTACTGTACAATAGGTGGTACATGCCGACATGTAATTACCAACTCGAACTCTACACGAGCTTCGACTCGCTCACGCCTCCTGCGCCCTTACCCCGCCCCATGCCCGGCTCAAACACCCAGCCAAAGTGGATGCGGAGGGTCTCGAACAAGCCGAAGATCATCGCCGAACTGGGCCCCGACCGGAGGCATGTCAGGGCGCATCCGGCATACAGCCCGCGGATGCCGCGGGTGCGGTAGATGTTCATGAACGTCTCCCCGAACCCGGGCGTCGGGCGGTCGGGGTGCAGCTCCGCGCTGGTCTGCATCGTTGACTTGACACAGTCGGCGGGGAACAGGCTGACGTTGTACGCGATACCGCCCATCGCGCCGGCCAGCATGAGCTCCCACGCCGCGAGGTCGGCCTTGCTCGCCACGTGCCCGGCGGGGGCCTTCTTCTGGTGCTCGCGGACGAGGAGACGCGCGACGAGCTCGTACACACCGAACCAGGCTGCGGAGCCTCCGCACTCGCGCAGGAAGGTGCCGGTCTGTCCGAGCCAGAGGCCGCGCACGCCGTTCTGGCGCACCGTGTCCGCGATAAGGGCGAAGGGGCCCTTGAGGATCCGGCCGCCGTTGGCGCTAGTGTTGGCCAGGTTGGCCGGGAGGGTGACGGTGGACGAGGGCGAGCCGGGCGCCTCGAGCGCCGTCTTGACGATCACGGGGCCGGTCGCGGCCGCGCTCGGCGCGAGCATCTGCACCTGCATGCGGCACTTGATCAGCTCGATCGGGGTGCTGCGGTGTCAGTAGAGTTAGGGCGGAGGAGGGCTTACAGGGCAAACGACGTGACGGCACCCGCGCCGGCGCCGGCGAGCGCGAGCTCCGGGATCGTCAGGTCACGCTTGACGCCGTCGACGAAGGAGGGCCGGGGCGAGAACTGGTAGATGGCAGCCTGACACCTGTTGTACACGAAGAAGAGGGTGGCGTTCTCCACCGCCGCGCCGAAGATGGGTGCCGAGAGACCCTTTAGTCAGCAGGCGCTGCGACGATAGACTTACGCGGTAGAGGCCGCGGACGCCCTCGTGCCCGACGGTGTACTTGAAGCAGTCGAGTGGGCCCTTGAACTGCGCCGGGCGGTCGGTCGGCTGCGACTGGAGGCGGACTTTGACTGGGCGTTAGTGATGGTTTGGCGGGGTGGAATTCCGCGGGAATGCGTCACCGCCGTCATCGCGGGTAGGGTGGTGGTGAGAGGAGCGCAGTCGACATCTGACCATGGCTGGCCACACACAGCTCTCCGATAACAGAGTCGTCGCGGTCGCAGACCATAGTGGAGCCAGCTACCCCCATCGGGGCACCTGCAGGTCACCCCGGATATCTGCTTATCGGGCAACGTCCTGCAGTCTGGCCTCCCGCGCACCTCCCACAGCTCTCCAGACGGGTCCCCACACTCGCATAATACGCACCAAGGTCAAAGGGATGCTCGAACAGCTTCGCAGCCATACCGGCGACCTATAATCAGCTAACTACTCCATGGCTGACTCAATACTCACAGTGCCGCACACAAGGTCGCGGACCGCGCCCCCGGGGTCCGTATCGTCACTCATCCGTCGTCGTGTAGAGTCGTTAGGAAAGCAAGAAGAACAAGAGACAATGCCGCTGCAGATAGCGAGGCGGGTATGCAAGAGAGCCGTGATGATGGAGATGGGTGGGTGATGACAAAATGTTAACAACCGTCCGGATGTCGGAAGTCGAAGGGATCGCGGAGCGCGGAAAAACAAGCGCTTAGTGGAGGTCAGTTTACGTAAGATGCACTTGGTCTCCCACAATGAGAAGCGGGTTAGAGCGGCTTCGACGGCTAGCGAGCGTGTTCGGCGCAATTCATGCATCAAAGTGGGCATCGAAGGACAGGCTTCGTAGAGGACGATCTGAGACGATATGTCGATACGATCGTCTGGAGTCGGTGACTCGGGGCGGCGCTTAAATTAACCGCCCGGGGCTCCGGGCTGAGTCGGAAATACTCCCGCCGACGATCCTCAACTGGAATTTCGATGGCAGCGACCTCAATCAACAACAAATATCATGTCGTCGGCACAGGGCAAGAAAGGCGGCAAGGGACGGTACTTCAAGAAGAACGCGGGCCTCCCAAGGGCGGCGACGGCACCGGCGAGTTCAAGGGCACGGCGATGACGCAGTACGCTCGCAGCCGCTGGTGCGTTCCTCCATCTTCGTCTTCTCCTCACTCCTCCTCCCCCTCCTGTTCTTCCTACGCTCCTACTTCTCCTTCCCTCATTGTGCCATGATTATGGCGCTTACCTAGCCTGAAATGCTCACCTCCCGGCATCGTGTCACGACTGTGCAGCACAAGGAGATGATCGCCGAGCGCGAGATCATCGACGCCCTCGAGGCTGCCGCGACGAGCTCTACCCTGGCGTCGGACGTGAGGAGGCCGACGACGACGAGGACGGAGATATCGAGGATATGCTGAAGAAGGAGCTCGAGGGTCTGGCCCGGCAAGACGAAGAAGTCGGCGCGTTCCGCGTCTGCAAGCGCGACACGTCTGCGGTGAACTCTGAGACATGCAGGTAAGCTAACGACAGTACTCTACATCAATGTCTCCCGCCCCTCGACCCGATTGCTCGTTCGCCACATCGTCGAGAAGTGCGAGCGCACCGCGCGGTGCTCGTTCCGGTTTATCCAGCGCCTCACGCCCGTCTCGGCGGTCGCGCACGCGTCGTCGTAGACAACTTGAGGCGTATTGCCTGAGGTCCTCCCTGGACCCCTTCTCCGGCGGGCCTAAGAAGGTGAGCTAAACAAGCGAAACTTGGCTCACACAGTTTGCGATCCAGACGACGACGCGCAACTCGAGCGCTGAGCGACTGACATGATCAAGGCCGTCGCGAGGAGGTGCCAAGCTCAGCCCGAGCACAAGGTCGACCTCGCGAAGCCGGACGCACGATCATGGTTGAGCTATTCAAGGTGAGCGGCTCTGGAGGGGCTGACGGCAGACGGTGCTGGGCATCTCGGTGGTGGAGGACTTCGAGAAGTACAAGAAGTTCAACCCTGCGGCTGTGGCACGGGAGGCGGCGAAGGCGGCGGGCACGGAGGGCGAGTCGCGGTTGGTGAGGCGCGCGCGGCGCCGCTGGTGAGGAGAAGGGGCGGACGACGGGGCAGGCGGGCGGAGAACAGGCAGAGGCGGATGGAGGGGATCAAGGCTGCCCAGGAGACAGAGGAGGAGAAGAGCAGACCGCCTAAGCGTAAGGCTGAGGATGGCGAGGCTGAGGAGGGCAGGTCGCACAAAGCCTGAAGATGTGAGGCTGGGAGGCGGTGAGGACGAGACGCGCAGCTCGGGACGACTTTGTCGAGTCATCCAGGGCGGAAGGGTGGTCAAGGTCCGCCGCCGGAGTAGACCTGCGACAGTTAGAGCATGATGCCAGAGTATAGAGCAACGATGCATGTACTAGTAATCTAGCCACTACAGCTCGTCGTGCTCCGCCTTCTCCTTCTCGCCTTGGCCTTGAAGTCGGAGAAGTCAATCCAGGACTCGCCGCCTCTCTGTCCTCGGGAGTAGAACTGGCGAAGATGTCTTCCTCCTCGTCCTCCTCCTGCTGCTCCTCGTCCTCCTTCTCAGGCTCGCCTCCTCGAGGAGCGTCGGCCTTGGGCGGGCAGGAACCACACGCTCGTCAGCCTTGGCGGTCAGCGACACGCCGAGGTCGCGCCTGAGCATCGCCTCGACGCGCTCAAAGTACGACACGGGTCCGCGACGTTGAATCCGAGCGCACGAGTGCCGTGTCAAGAGCACAGCGCCATCTCTCGCAGCTCGCCGCCTCAGCGTGATGCTCCCATCGTCGCCTCGGGCAGCTCCATGACACGCTCGAGCATGCCCTCCATCAACGGGCTCTTGGGGTTGATCTCGAGCACGCGCGGAAGGTTCTTGAGGATGTGTACATGGCTCGACGGCGTCCGCCTGCTGCGCCATGATGCGCGCCATGTTGGCGCTCCACCGGCGTTGTCGACGACACGTGCACGGCGACGAGACAGAGACGGTTGGTGAGCACGACGTCGGCGACCTTGGGCGTGAACTCCTTCTTGAACCACTCGAGGAGGGGACGGTAGGCGATCTTATGGCCTCGAGTCCGGCGCTCGGCCTCGTTCTCCTCCTCGTCGCCGTAGATGAGACCCTGCTTCGCACGTCCTGCGTGCGCATGCCCATGAACATGTCCAGGGCACGCATCATCGGCTCGTCGAGGGAGGTTCAGAGAAGAACCTCGTACCGCGCGCCTTAAGCTTCTCGACGAAGGGCGAGCGCGAGAGGTCGGAAGTCGTCTCGCCAGTGCCGGCAAGGTAGTAGATCTGCTTTTGGCCCTCCTTGCGGCGCTCGACGTACTCCTCCAGCGAGGTGTAGTTGGTAAGTCGACTCGAAAGCGGAGCAGCTTGGCGATCTTGACCTTGTCTTCTGGCTCTCGAGCATGCCGATGCGAGCGGCGTTACCGAACATCTTGGACACTTCGCTCGTAACGCTCAGGCTCATTCTCGGCGATGCGAGTGAAGAGGTCAATAGCCTTGCGCACGAGAAGCGCTGCAGCTGCTTGAGGAAGCGGTGGTTCTGGAGCGTCTCACGGCTGACATTGAGGCTGATGTCAGCTTGGACTGCTGATAGGTGCTTACGGAGATCGTCAGCGTCACGGTGACGCGGAGGAAGCTGAGCCAACGCGGCATGTACTCCTGTCCAAGGTCGTCGGTGATGAACACGCGCTTGACCATGAGGCGGACGTTGTTGATGCCAGACCGAATGTTCGACCAGAAGTCCTTGGGAATAGAGTCGGGAATGTACATGATGGCGCGGTACGCGACGCCTGAGGCCGTGTCGCCCTTGAAGTGCGACCAGCCGAGGGGCTCGGCCTTGTTGTCCTTGGTAATGGCGCGGTAGAACTCGACATAGTCCTCCTTGGGGACCTCACTGGGCTCGCTGCAAGGTTAGAGGTGCCAGTGGCGTTGTTGACTCACCGCATCCAGATCGGCGCCTGGTTGTTGACATGCGTCCAGGTGTAGTCCCACTTGTCGTCCTCGTCGACGGGCTCGTCGTCGTCTTCGCTCCTGGCCTTGGCGGTCGCCTCGCGGACATAGATGGGGAACGTCGTCGAGAATGTCGAGTGTTTGTCGCTTACGTCAGCGAAAGTACAGCAACGGTCGGCTCACATAAGAAGCTTGAGGTTGTACGGCGACAGGAAATCCTTGTCCTCCTCGCCGATGTGGAGGACAACCTCGGTACCGCGGCCCAAAGTGTTTCCGCGCGGGTCACGGAACACCTCGAACTTGTCTCCCTTGGCCGACGACACAAAGGTGTACTGCACAGGCTCGGGGTCCTTCTCAGTCACAGGCGGGATAGACGATACCTGCACCGTTGGCGAAACGAGGAAGCACGAGTAGAAGCCAAGGCCTGCCGTCAGTCCTGTCCTTTTGGATATGGCTCACCAAACTGCCCGATGAGGTTGGTGTCCGCCTTGCCCGTCTTCTCCGCGCGGGCGAGGAACTCGTTTGTGCCGGATCTTGCGATAGTGCCGAGGTTCTTAGCCAGCTCCGTCTTGTTCATGCCAATACCAGTATCCCGGACGATCAGGCGGCCCGAGTTACCACCCTCGTCGACGTCGACAGTGATGGTAATGTTGGGCTCGCCTGCACTGAGGACGTCGCGGTTCGTTAGTGCCTCGAGGCGGAGCTTCTCGAGGGCGTCGTTCGCGTTGGAGAGGAGCTCGCGCAGGAACACGTCCTTGTGCGAGTACAGCGAGTGGATCACGAGGGAGCGCAGGCGCGAAATGTCACTCTGTGTGTGAGCGCGTCGTCACTGGCGTCAAGCCTCTTTCCTCGCCCTTCCCTCCACACACACAAGTGGAGGCGCGGACTCACCCTGTAGTTGAAAGTCTCGCGGTCTTCGAGCTCAGCGGCCGCCTCCTGGGCCACAGTGAAGGGGAGGAGGAGGGCTGCTGCGCCGAACAGCAGCTTCTGGAGCTTCATGGTGAGTTGCTGTGAGCGTGTTGTCGAGCAATGTCAACTTTCAAGATGCAGACTTCCGACGTGGCCAGTGCCTGGATCTTGATACGCGGGACGCGGGGTGCGGGGTAACGGGAGCAAACGCGTCGGTCTAGGCCGGAGGGAGCAGTAGGTAGGGAGTCACTTCAGAGGCGTGCCCACGAGGGGAGATGGGTGGGATGTGCATTATGCATTGTACATTGCAGGCAGCAGAAGGAGACGAGAGGACAGGCATGCATCGGGATGGACATGGTTGGTGAAACTGGACGGTGCGCGCAAAGAGAAATTGGCAGACTTGGGGACGTCGGCTGGATGATGCCGCTGCGTAACTTGCAGTGATTCACTTGCATGCAATGCGCTGCACATACAAGTCTTTCTGCTTTGGCGCAACGTCGACCACAGATACAATAAGAGTGCGCCCTTATGTTGTGGATGAAGAGTCAACGAGGTAGATATGGTGGAGAGCACTCGAAATCAACCAGTTGTCATCTACTGATCGCCATTGGCCGAGTGCCACACCGCAATTCTCCGCTTCTCCGACCTCCTCACCCAGGCGCACTGTGGTGGTCTCTCCACCCCACCAGCCAGGACCAGGACCACTCGCAGCTCACCGGACGCATCCATCCAACGGCGTCGACCTCCATCGTCACCACAACACGCTTCCCCGCCATCGCCATGTCGTCCGGACCCCAGGCCTTCTCCGCCGCCCACAGGTGCGTCCTCCTAGGCCGTTGGACCAGTGTACCATATGCTGACGCTTGTGCTTGCTCTGCGCTCGTCGCTGTCGCTCCCGACCCTCCGTCCCTCGTTCCGATCTCGCGCGTCTCGTTCCGCGCCCGCTCCCCCCTTCATCGCTGTCGATCCCATGCTATGATGCCGTTTACCTCCTCCGAATGACGCCTGCGTACCCCCCCCTGTCCCGACCACATCCTCTTTCGCCCCGATCGATGCGACCATCGCGCGCGCTCTCCGAACTCCATTCGCGTTACAGGCTCTACGTCAAGTCGCTCTACCGGCGCTACCTGACCAACTCGCTCAACTGGTACATCCGGCGAGACCTTTGGCGCCAGAGGGCCATCGAGATCCGCGCCGAGTTTGAGCGCAACCGGTGCGTCTAGGCGGTGGGGAGTGGTCGCCATCGGAGTGTCTGGAGTTGGTTGCGGAAGGATCGCGTGCCGAAGCCGAGCTCGTGAACGCAGGTGTGCCCGGTGGCCGGTGTGCAGAGCTAGGGACAGGCGCGAGCTGGTGTGCTAGGCATGCGCGACCGGCGCGATGTCCCGCGCTGTCTACAATGTCCCGCCAACCGCTCTTCCTGCCTGCAACGCACCGTGATGATCACCCACGTCCCCCCCTCCGCTCGCCGACCTGAGCTCAACTTGCTAATGCCCCAGCAACATCAGCGATCCCCGTGCCCTTGCGATCGTGCTCGAGCAGGCCGAGGCCCGTCTCGCCAAGGAGCAGCACCCCGACCCTTACAGGCGTGAGTTGCCTCAGATCACATGTTACTACAGACGATCTGACCACCAGCACCCATGTTCCCCGACGGTACGAAGTGGGAGCGCAACATTCCCGTAAGCCAGCTCCTACAGAACGGCTAGCCCACTAACACCCAGCCCAAGATGTTCGGCGACGACGCACACCACTAGACAAAAGCATTATTCTGTATCACCAATGGGGAATGCATGGCGTAGCGGCAGGCCTGCCCCTTTCCCTTTTGAAAGCAAAAGCAATATTATCAATCTACATACAGAGCTGCTTTGCGAACTGGCGCTGCAGATCGTCCATGTTGTCGCGAACGCGGCGTGTTTCAATGTCCGGAGTTTCAGGCGTGACGGGCGGGCTCGGCGTGCGCGGGCTCGGCGTCTCGGGACACTTGCCCTCGTGCGGAGGGTAGTAGGGGGTTGAGATGGGGGCCGGGAGAGGGCCTTGCTGGTACTGGTTCAAGGACGAGGTCCGCTCTCGTCGCCGGCCGAGTCCCAGCGGCTCAAAGTCTAGTGGTGGCCGAGTGAGAGCTTCGACTGGGGGTAGACGCCGCGGGCCAAGGCTCGACGGCGTGTGCGGTGTGTATGGAGAGTGAGGGTGGGTCGGTGGGGCGTGGGTGTGAGGTAGAGGTGTGCCTCGTTTCTCCTTGTGTTCCTCGGAGATTGGGGTCAGAGCGACACTGTCCGTTAGCAGTGCGACGGGCAAGCGGCGGCATGGCAATGATGAAGCCGAAGACAGCTATGGGGACAGAGGTCCCGACGAGGTGGACTCACGATAGGGGGCGCGCATGCGCTGGTGGAGGACATGGTGGCCTGGAGCGTGGATCCGACGATTCCTGCGACCTGCGTGTGAGCTGGGTGTTCTCAATCTCCTCCTCGCTACTGTCTCCACCTCTTCTCTACCATTCTCTCGCGGATACGCACCAGCTCAGCTCCCCAAACATCCCCGTCACCTGTACAGTTCTTGTGCGCCTGTGCGAGCCCATGTACGGGTCGCCCACGGGCGAGGTGGGCGCCGATCGGGGCAGGCGCGATAGCTGGGCGGTGCTCATCTGTGCGTGCGCTCCGTCGTCCGTGCGCTGTCGGCTCGATCGTTCAGTCGAGCAGTGTGTGTGGTGTTGGTTGTGCTGGTTCTTGTTCTACTGGCGTCCGTCTATGCGTTCTGTTCTGTGCAATGTCGAAAGCGTATGCCGAGTAGATGCAAGTAAGGGCTTTGATAAGATGAAGGAGAGTGCAAAGCTCGATGGTCGGCTCCAAAAGGGTAGTAGAGGCGATGCAATGTTGTTGCAGGGTTACGTCCTTACACCAAAGGGTGGGATGATGCTCTCCCTCCCTACAACGCCGACTGGCATTTGGGTTCTACGCCTAGTACCATGACCAAGGAGTTGTTGGGTGTACCTTTTCATTCGAGCTCTTCAGCATCCGCTCGCCCCCTTGCCCGTCTCGTGTCGCCTGGTCGCCAGGCGACCTCCCAGGTCAAGCGCTTGAGCTATGCTCCAAGCTGCCTGATATGGCGATTTACGGATTAAACTGCAATCTACGGTGGCTCAGTCTACTAGTAACTTGGGTGAAGATTCAATAATGATCAAGTGCCTCGAAGCCAAAGTAACCTCATCGGGCTTGTCCACCTCGTTCACCTTCACAGCCTCAGTCTCAGCCTCGCTGGGCCCGCCTTCGCCCACATTAACTCGATTTCCACTTTCTGATTAGAGTAGTAACTCCGATGGATCTTTTGGACTTCTGCTCTAATGGGCAAGAAGTAATAGGCAAGGAGTCTCCGTCTACGGGTCGGATGACGTGAAGTGCCTGGTTTCCCATTCATTCAATGACCGCCACTCCTCTCCTCTTCTGCCATGCCACCATGACCGTCCACTTCACTTTGTAAACGCCTGCCTGCCCGGTCCGTCGTTTCGCCCCTGGTATCCCTTGTATCCCTTGTAGTTCCCTTGTTGCCCACCCAAGTTCCCAACCTGTTCCCGGTCCCGGTCCTGGAATCGACCGATCCTTTGATCCTTGATATTACAGGAGGCTGCACTTTCCCATGTCTCTCAGGTAGGAGCTAGAACTTCTCCGTCGACTAGGTCTGGACTCTTGTCGCTCCTCAAAGACCAAACGAAGACCGAATACATCACAGTTCCGCACCTGCGTCTGCACAGTTGGTCATGAGGCATCGCCATTCCGCACAGCTGGGTAGGATAATGGGGCATGGAATGAGCATGACAGCGCTCATGCTGTCAGCGAGCGTCATTATTCCTCGATTGTGACCGAAGCTAATGGCGATTACACATGCTGACATCACTGCCTAATGCTGGGCTGAAAGTGGTATGACGGATTTGGCTGCCGAGGCTAATCCACTTTGTGGGAACGGCTCCAATTGCTTGGCGCTCTAATTCTATTGAAACTACAAGCCTTCTTATGGCCGCGCGTGCTGAGCTGCTATCAATTCCGTATCACCCTCGAGCATAGAGGTGCTGGGCTGGGCTGCGTGAGGTGGTCAAAGGTGTTCCTGCGCCTGATCTCTGCCGTGGATGGAGGTTTCGCTCCGGTCCTTGGAAGTGGTAATAGGAAATTGGTCCCGCTAATGAGTGCACCATTAATATTCCTAATAGCCATCCCCTGGCTCTCTGCTCACCCCTCACTCATTCCTGTAGCCAGCCTCAGCTCCAGCGAAAACAAATATACAATGCTATGCAAATGTGACACACTACTTCTCTTATCTATACGACATGCCCCATGCCAGGCTCAGGCCCACACCTGGTCCGGCGTGACCAGCGTATCGCGCCCATTTGCGCGCACGTAGCGCCCCGCCGTGTCGCGCGGCATCGACTTGCGCATGTCGAAGCCGTCTAACTCGTCGCGCGAGGCGCCAGCGCCCTCCATGCGGTGGTAGTAACTGCTGTCAGCGGAGTCCAACGTGCAGGATAGAAGATGTGAACGGGACGATTTGAATAGGAGAGAGTCATCGTCGCCCAAGCCACTAGCGAGACTCACTCGACAACCCTGCGGAACACGCTATACCCGAGCTTCTCGTACATGTCGATGGCGCGGTGGTTGTTACACCGCACAAACAGGTCTACAAACCATGAGTCGACGCAGTCTGTTCCATCCGCCTTGCCGCCCTTGCCTTCCCCGTCCCCGTCGAGGTCGATGAGAGCGGGCCATCCGGCCGAACCATCCGACGACAGGCGCTCCAGGATGGCCATGAACACGCGTGCGAGGCCGGTGCCGCGCATGCGTGGGGAGATGGACATGGCCGTTAAGTGACCGTGGTGCTGCGGGTCGGGTGGTGGGGGCTCGTGCTTGGCGATCACTGGTGTCAGCTGCTGCGCGAGCTTTGGGAGTGTTGAAGCACATCGTCCGGCAGGCTAGACAGTCGGCCAGCCATGCAGACACGCGGCCAGGACAGGCCCTGGCCTGACTTGGACTCACTGTACGCGCCGACGTCGTCGTCAAAGGCGCCGCTCGCGGCGACACAAAAGTCGGGCCATTGCGCAAGGTAGCTCGCATAGTAGCCGTTGTGGTACGTCGCGGTCCACTTGTCCGCCTGCACGGCCGTGAAGCGGAACACGTCTGTCGCCTCGAACGGGCGGATGACGGACATCGCTAGTCGAGGATGACAGGTCGGGTGTTTGTGTTGTAGAAGGGATGGATGATGAGTAGATGCGGAAAGGTGGTTGTCGTCGTGGCCGTGCAGCCTACGGCTGGTTGGCCAGAGACTATTTTACCCTGTATGCGACACGATATCCGGTGGTCTCGTGACGGAGGGCGTCACACATGACTAGTTGCAACTTCGGCTCGGCGAGGTCGGCGATGCGATATCATACGGCTACATGGCAGTGAGGTCGGATGCAGACACGCGACGCAGATGCGGATAGTAAGATCACGCGCGCGCGTTGATGCAGCCCGCAACCGATCGATCACCTCCCACGCAGGTGGACGGACCAAAATTGTGCAGCAGGATTATGCCGACAGCGTCATTGACGGTATATCCGTACCCACTTTCCAGGCCTTCCAAGCAGACCTCCCTTCCCGCACCAGGCCGCCAGGCTCGGCGACGTCTGCGAATGGGCACGCTACATCCAGGCGCCCTCGGCGCCCACGATCAGGATACCACCCCAAGCCACCCACCACCTCTCGGTTCATTGACAGACCGCCATCGGACATGGCCTTGTCCAACGGTAAGGGACTCTGGCAGCTAGCCGAGTTGCGCGAGCAGATTGTGCCGACCATGATCTGCACTCGGGCTTATGCAGTAGTTTCACAGTAGTTGTGCCGTCGAAACCAGCCCATGCCTGCCGGGTGTCTCATGCAGATCCTCACACATGTCAATCGTAGTCAGAAGTCCAGAAGCATACCTCGGCCCGACGCTAGCGCTCGACGAGCTCCAAACTCCATTGATTAGGTGCATGCATGGGTCGGTGAGATCATGTTGTGCACGCATGGTGGGGCGCCAGCCCTGGGTGCGCCATGCGAACTGGCTGTCGGCTTTGGCCGACATCCGCTCCCATTTTGAACCTCTCTGCATGCCCGGCGGCCGGTGGCCGTGGATAGGCCGCAGCATTCTCACTGGAGCTGCTGAGCAAGCGTTTTGTCCATCCTCCATCTCTTAAACCGCGGCCTGGCGAGTGCACTTCATTCCCCCCTCCCACACTCATTCTCGCCGAGCGACGCCGTCATTGTCTCCAAGAGTCGACTAGTCAGCGATTGTGACCGCCGGCCATCTTCTGACTCTTGTTTTCGCCCTCCCCGCGCAGGCCCTCGACTCGCCACCTGTTCCGCCGTCATTTCCGTTTTTAGCACACCCGCGACTCGACTTGGACTGGGTCTTTCGTCTGTATCGACTCGGTGATCGCTGTACATAACATAGCAGGACCGTGCCGCCGCGGTTGCCGCCACTGATCGCCCGCACAAAATATGACGGCCACACCTCGAGATCCATCGCCATCTTCAACACTCGCAGAAGCGGCCGTGCCGACCGAACCGATGTCGGCTTCGACCGTACCCCCACCCACTGGGTCTTCCAATCCGCCAAATCCACAAAGTACTGAGCCATCTACACGTCCCAGAGCCCCATCGACCGGCCACTCAGTCGGGGACACCGCCACCGCCAACATGTCCGAAAAGACGCGCGGAGACCTCGACGAGAAGGCCGAGACGTCGTCCGCGTCGTCCGACGAGTATGAGGAGCGCGGCGTGATCGAGGTCGACCAGGACGGCATGAAGCGCAAGCTCAAGGTCGTCGTGGAAGAGAAGACGGGTAGGGAGCAGTTCAAGGACCTCGAAGGAGGGCCCTACAGCACGCCACGATGGTGAGTTGAATCGTGCCGTTTTGCTTGCTGACATCAGGCTGCACTCTCTGCCCTTCAACAAGCCCAAGTACCCTCCTCCACCTGCGCCATTGTCACTCGACTCGGCCAAGCTCTCGCCTGAAGTCTCGGCCAACTTCTTTTCGTTCCTGTACTTCAACTGGGTGTCGCCGATGATGGCGCTGGGCGATGCCCGTCCCCTCGAGGCCACCGACTTGTGGAAGATGGACGACAACCGCTCCGCCGGTCGTCTAGCCCGTATTCTCTCGGAGAAGTACGAGGAGCGCAAAGTCAAGGCGAAGGAGTACAACCGCCGCCTCGCCGACCCGCGCACGCCCCTCCCATGGCGACAGAGGATGATCTACCCCCTCCTCCCACATCGCGAGAAGAGGGAGAACGACTTCCGCACCAAGCACGGCAAGAAGAAGCCCTCGCTCGCCTTCGCCCTTCTCGACGTCTTCGGGCTGTGGTTCTGGCTGGCGGGTTTCATGAAGATGTTCAGTGACACGGCGACGGCTTGCTCGCCCCTGCTCATCCGTGCTCTGATCCGGTGGTCGACACAGTATGAGTACGCAATGAAGGGCTTCGGGACATACCCCAAGGTCGCAGACGGTATTGGCATGTCGATCGGCTTGCTCTTCATCCTCCTCGCCGCGTCAATGGCTCTCCACCACTACTTCTACCGTACGATGGCGACCGGTGTGCTGGCGCGTTCAGCCCTTATCTCGGCCATTTACGAGCGTTCGCTGCGGTTGACACAGAAGGCGCGCGGCCAGCTGCCCAACGGAAAGAGTAAGTCAACCACACTCACGTCGACCAATCTTGCTAACCACATCCTCCTCCTCAACGCTTCCTATATGATCTGTTACGCACAATAATGGTAAGCATCTATGAATCGAAGAAAGGCTGATCCCCAGGCCGATCCTCCACCACCTCCACCGACACACACGACCTCCACCTCCACCGACCTCCACCACCCACTACCACTGTGGCACTCACCTGTGGCATCCACCCACCACCTCTCGTCGCCATCTTTTGCATCGTCCTCACCATCTCTCTTCAATCAACGATGATCCGAGTGCAGTTATCAACCATATTTCGACCGATACCGCGCGCATCGACTTCGCGGCCGGCTTCGTGCATATCCTGTGGACCGCGCCTATCCAGTTCATCGTCATCATGATCATCCTCATTGTCGAGCTCGGCTACTCCGCCCTCCCAGGCGTCTTCTTCCTCCTCATCATGACACCCGCCCAAGCCCTCATCATGAAGAAGCTCTTCACGGTCCGCAAGAAGTCCATGGTCTGGACAGACAAGCGCGCCAAGCTCCTCCAGGAGATCCTGGGCGGTATTCGTATTGTCAAGTTTATGGCTTGGGAGAAGCCGTTCCTCGCGCGCCTGGGAGCTATTCGCAACATGGAGCTCAAGTATGTCCGCACGCTGCTTATTGTGCGCTCGGGCATGATGGCCGTGGCCATGTCGCTGCCGGTTCTCGCTACGATTCTCTCTTTCATCACCTACTCTCTCACGGCACACAACCTGAACGCCGCGACCATCTTCACGTCCATCTCCCTCTTCAACCTGATGCGCATGCCTCTTGTGAGTCATCCCGTGTTGCTTTATTAACCCGAATTGATGATGTGGCCCATGACTTTGAGCGCTACTGCCGACGCTATCAACGCTCTGGGACGTCTTCAGGCGGTGTTTGATGCGGAAGTTTCGACCGAGGAGCGAGTTATCGACCCGGACCTTAAAGAGGCCGTCCTTATCAAGGACGCCTCATTTTCGTGGGACGCTGCCCCTCCTATGGAAAAAGAGGTCGCCAAGCTTGAGGCCAAGCTCGCTGCCGCACAGAAGGGAGGCAAGGCGGCACCAAAGTCACCCAAGAAGTCCAAGAAACCGGAGGCTCAGACCCCCGCCCCACAGGGTAACTCGCAAGAAGACATCTTCCAGATCAAGGATATCAACCTCTCTATCCCCGCTGGCTCTCTCACTGCCATCGTCGGGCCCATCGGTTCTGGCAAGTCGTCGCTCCTCCAAGGCCTTATGGGCGAGATGAGGCGTACGAACGGCAGCGTGACGTTCCAGGGCTCGACTGCTCTTTGCGCCCAGACACCATGGATTCAGAACGCTACTGTTCGCGAGAACATTCTCTTTGGCCAGCCATGGAATGAGGAGAAGTACTGGGCCGCTGTGCGCGATGCTTGCCTCGAGCCCGACCTCTTGCTCCTTGAGGACGGCGACGGAACCGAAATTGGCGAGAAGGGTATCACTCTCTCTGGTGGACAGAAGCAGCGTGTCAACATCGCCCGCGCGCTCTACTTTGACGCGGACATCATCGCCCTCGACGACCCTCTTTCTGCCCTCGACGCTGGTGTCGGCAAGTCGATCTTCTACAATGCCATCCTCGGCGCCCTGGCCGGCAAGACTCGTATCCTCGTCACGCACGCCCTCCACTTCCTCCCGCACGTCGACAACATCATCGTCCTGGAGAACGGCCGCGTGTCTGAAGTCGGCACCTTCAAGGACCTTAGAGCTGCCAACGGCTCCTTTTCCCGTCTCATCCGCGACTTCGGCTCCGAGGACACCGAGGAGAAGGAGGCCGGCGACGAGGAACAGGCGATCGAGGAGGACAACAGCCCCCAGGGGCCCATCGACCGGACCAAGATGACGACCCGCGGCCTCGGCCACGGCATGATCATGCAGCTCGAGGAACGCAACCAAGGCGGCTTGAAGAGCGGCACTTTCTCGGGCTACTTCAAGGCCGGCAAGGGCCTCATCATGGTGCCTCTCCTGCTCGTCTCAATTGTCATCGCACAGGGCTTCACCGTCATGTCGCAGTACTGGATGGTGTGGTGGCAGCAGGGCGAGTGGGGGCTGAGCAACAACACGTTCATGGGCGCCTACGCCGCACTCGGCATTGGTCAGGCCCTGGGCGTGTTCGTCATGGGCTCGATGGTGTCGCTTATCAACTTCTTCGCATCCGTCAGGATCCACCGCGAGGCTATTGGCAGTGTCATGTATGCCCCGCAGAGCTTCTTCGACACCACGCCACTGGGCCGTATCATGAACCGGTTCTCCAAGGTGTGTTGGTGACACTAGAGTCGTGAGAGATATATCTGACACCGCAGGACGTCGACACAATCGACAACACTTTGAGCGACGCCATGCGCATGTCCTTCAACATGGTCGCGAATGTCATCGGTAAGTGCCTCCCAGCCGAGTGTTGGACCCCTTGAAGGCTGTTGGTTTGCGGATAAAATCGCACGAGTTACAGGCAGACACCTCCACCAGATTTGGTTCCGCAACCTCCACTCAGCTCGTCCAACCTTGAACATTCATCTCCAACGACGCTCCACCACTCCTTCCATCTATCCACAACGATGTGAACGCGCGCTAACGATCCCAGGAAGCGTCGTCCTGCTCGCCGTCATCAGCCCGTGGTTCCTGATCGCCGTCGCCGTCGTGCTTGTCCTCTACGTCCACTGCGCAGGGTACTACCGTGCCTCCTCGCGCGAGTTCAAGCGCATCGACTCGATCCTCCGGTCGTCGCTCTACTCGCACTTCTCCGAGTCGCTTTCTGGCATCTCTACGATCAGAGCGTATGGAGAGGGTGACCGTTTCTGTGCGGAGAACGTCAAGCGCATGGATGTGGAGAACCGAGGTGAGTATTGGCCCGGCACATGGGAATGACTTCATCCTCGTTGAGGGGTACATCTTTCATGTTGACATTCAACCATCAACAAGACAATGCTGACGTGGACAGCCTACTATCTCACAATCGTGAACCAGAGGTGGCTCGGTATCCGTCTTGACATGCTTGGCTCCCTCTTGACCTTTGCGGTCGCGCTGATCGTGGTCCTCAACCACAAGGTCTCGGCCGCCCACTCCGGTCTCGGTCTCTCCACCATGCTCACTATCCAGCAAGTGTTCTCCTGGCTTGTTCGCCAGCTTGCTGAGGTCGAGAACGACATGGTCGGCGCCGAGCGCATCATGTACTACGCGAACAACCTGGAGCAGGAGCCAGCCCACGAGATCCCCGACCGCAAGCCCGACCCCACGTGGCCCGGCAGCGGCCAGATCGAGTTTGACAACGTCGTGATGAAGTACCGCCCCGAGCTCCCCGACGTCCTCAAGGGCCTGACTATCCACGTCAAGCCGGCCGAGAAGATCGGTATCGTCGGTCGTACGGGAGCAGGCAAGTCATCCATCATGGCTGCTCTCTTCCGCATGTGCGAGCTCTCCGGTGGTTCGATCTCGATCGACGGCGTCAACATCGCCGACATTGGGCTGGACGACCTCCGTTCCCGTATCAGTATCATCCCGCAGGACCCGCTCCTGTTCTCCGGCACCCTGCGCTCGAACATTGACCCGTTCAACACGCACAACGACGCGGAGCTGTATGACGCCCTCAAGCGCGCCCACCTCATCCCCTCTTCGACATACGACCACACGCACAAGGAGGGCACGGATACGCCCACGTCACGCTTCAACCTCGACTACGTCGTCGAGGAGGAGGGCGGCAACCTGTCCGTCGGCGAGCGCTCGCTCGTCTCGCTCGCCCGTGCGCTCGTCCGCGACCCCAAGGTGCTCGTGCTCGACGAGGCGACGGCGAGCGTGGACGTCGAGACCGACGCCAAGATCCAGGACACGATCCGGCGCGAGTTCGGCCACAAGACGCTGCTGTGTATCGCCCACCGCCTCCGCACGATTCTGTCCTACGACCGTATTCTCGTCATGGCGGACGGGCGCGTCGAGGAGTTCGACACGCCCGAGAACCTGTACATGGCTGGAAAAGGATTCCGCGAGATGTGCGAGAAATCTGGCATCACACATGAGGACATCCGCAGCTATGCCGCGATGCGGTTCGAGAAGTAGTTGGAGAAAGTGAGGGTGGTATCTGGAAGTATTATAACCTCGTATATTGGGTATTGGATAGACCATCAAAGCACATTGCACAATGCATTTTCATCTTACTTGTTTCCTTGGGAAGGAGTTCCCGAGATCACAGCTGTTCGCAGAGGGCAGCCGACGGGAGCTGACCATCTTACGAGCCCGGAAAAGTTATGCTGTTGTGGATGTTTGAGAGTCGGGCCGAGGTGGGATTAGCTTATCTAATCTCCGATGCTTTTCACCCACGCGAATATTCTATTAGGATTAGGAACCGAAATGACGACTATTATGATTATTACTAAACCGGTTTCAGATAATACAATCTAGCGGCTTGTCACCATCCGTGAGAGCATCTGTGACTTGTACCTAGCGACGTACAGCACAGCTCGAAGGTTGTCGGCTACTCAGGCCCTCCTTGCCCAGGTCAGCCCAAGACCAAGTCAGAAGGCTGCATAACCTCGACAGTCCGTACTACGCCCGCAGGACACCCAAGATTGATTGATCGAACTCGTGCGAGGCCCCGGGAGGGTCATTCTCGCCGAATAGCGAGCACGTGAAGCAGCCATGCTGATGGCACGCAGCCTCAGAGCATCAACCTCCGTGCCAAAGCTAGTGTGATCAGCAAGCATCGCTGATGTTGGTGGGCTGATTGGCCGTAGGACTATTTGGCAGGAACGCAACTTGATCTCGAGTTTAGATCACAAGTCACGTGATGCCAAGATCAACTCCACTCCCACCATCAAAGATCAACTCGTTATGAGCCAAACAACGGGACCAAATTATCCCAGTCACCAGCGACCTCTTGATATATAAGTAACCATCAACGTCGACATTGAACTATTCCTCACTCTTGTCTTCACCACTACTTCACTCTCTCTCGCCTTCTTTCGAGAACCCTCCATCTACGGTCACCTGTACCTTCCTCCTCACCACCACCGCGTAACACCACCCACCCACCACAATGGCCCGTACCAAGCAGACCGCCCGCAAGTCCACCGGTGGCAAGGCGCCCCGCAAGCAGCTCGCCACCAAGGCTGCCCGCAAGTCGGCCCCCTCGACCGGCGGTGTCAAGAAGCCTCACCGTTACCGCCCCGGTACCGTCGCTCTTCGTGAGATTCGTCGCTACCAGAAGTGAGTCAACCCGGGCACCTGCCTGACCTTCCCTGGGACTGTAGCTGACTCAACCAGGTCGACCGAGCTCCTCATCCGCAAGCTCCCCTTCCAGCGTCTCGTTCGTGAGATTGCCCAGGACTTCAAGACCGACCTCCGCTTCCAGTCGTCGGCCGTCCTCGCCCTCCAGGAGGCTTCTGAGGCTTACCTCGTCTCGCTCTTCGAGGACACCAACCTTGCCGCTATCCACGCCAAGCGTGTCACCATCCAGCCCAAGGACCTCCAGCTCGCCCGCCGCCTCCGTGGTGAGCGCTCGTAAGCTGCCGCCTAGCATGGCTACTTTCTTGCGTGGGCGAGTCGCGGCTAGGGTTGCGGCTTAGCATCACGACCCTTTGTACTTCGTTTTGCTCTCTGGTTTTGTTTTGACAGGTTGAGCAGTCTATGTATTGAGCTCCCTGCTACCTATTTGCTGCGCCACTTCGTGTCTCTCGTGTCGTCATCGCCGTCTGTCTTCGAAACGAAACGAACCTGGCCTCTGCATGCATGAACTGGGTGGCACCTCCACCTCCACTCTCGTGTGGCAAGGGAAATGCTCCCGCCCTGGACTCTCCGCCTCGGGGCACCGTCGCCTCCACCCCCGCACCCCACAACTAAGCGCTCCGAGGGGATTCCGTCGTATGAATGAGTACGCTGAGGCTGACAAGCTTCTCACACCCATCTCCTTGCATTTCAGTTGCTCATCTGTCTTCCTTTCCTCTCCATCGCTCTCTTTCTCTCATCGCAAGGCATACGAAACTAGACATCATGGCTCTCAACCCCCGCCGCACCGCCCTCATGGTCTGCGATATGCAGGAGCGTTTCCGTGAGTACTCCATCCTGTTGGGTGACTAACGCCAGGCTCCGCCATCTTCGGCTTCGACAACATCGCGAAGTCCATCGCCCGCATGATCCGGGTGGCCGAGGTGAGTCCATGGATGGGTGTAGATGGTAGCAGCACGCGTACCATCTTTGCCTCCCGTCCCCTGCCCCTTCCTCGCCACCGTCATCACCGGCCCCACCACCGCTGCCGATGACACCCTATTCCAATGGCCATTCACTCCTCACCCTTCCCTCGATATATGTCATCGTCATCGTTGTGTCATCAATTGAACAACAGCCACCTCACGTCACCACCATCCAGCCTCCAGCTCGGCCTATGCAGTCGCGTCGTAAGCTGACAGCAGATGCTCGAGATGAAGGTCATCATCACGGAGCAGAACCCCGCAGCGCTGGGCGTGAGTGTGCCAGAACTCGGGATTGACAAGCTTCCTTCGCAGCTCAACCTCGGAACGTATCCCAAAACGCTAGTGAGTCTTCCCTCGGGGTGACCTTCCTCGCCCGACGCCCGCATACATTCTCCTTGACCGCGTCGTCTTCTCTGGAGCGGCATATTCTTGAGCTTGGAAGGTCTTGGTGAGCTAACCGCAGTTCTCCATGTTCACCCCCGAAGTCTGCAAGGCCCTCGGCGGCCGCTACGCCAATGGACAAGAGGCCAACGGCGCCGCGGACCCGAATGGCGTCGATAACGTCATCATCGTCGGCATCGAGTCCCACGTCTGTGTCCTCCAGACCGCGCTCGAGGCTGTGCGGAGGACCAAGGGCGATGGCACGCGACCCATCGTCCTCGCCGACGCTGTGTCGAGCATCAACGCGCAGGAGATCCCTGTCAGTCTTGACCGCCTGCGCCACGCAGGTGTCGACGTCGCGACGACTGAGAGCGTCATCTTCCAGCTGATGGGCGACGCGAAGCACCCCAAGTTCAAGGATGTCTCGCGGCTCATCAAGGAGGAGAAGGAGGCCACGGCGGACACGCTCAAGAAGGTGATTGGGGCCGTGCCCATCTAGACTGGATATGAACTGTTGTATACGAGTGCATGTGGGCGTGAGATCGCGAGATCGGGAGATCTCTGCTGGACTGAGCGTGCGACCCCGCCTTGAATCCGAGCATGGAGCAGGCTCCCTAGTGCTCCCAAACGGGAAAATGTCGTGTCATCATAGGTGAAGGCTCCTTCACAGCCGTCGCGCTTATTATTGTGACCTGGAGTCGCTGTATGCTGGAAGCAGCTTGATCGCATTAGCTGGTACTCACAAATACAGAGGCAAGAAGGCACGACGTGTACCGGTAGCAAGTCGAGTGCCGACTTTACCCCACCATACTCGATACATGAAATGAGATTACCTATCATAAGCTCTATGCAGGAATCCCCCGTCAACTCATACGTATCTACAGATACTCATATCCATGCAAATCAAGCTGTCTACACTGGACAGTTGTACAGTGACTGACCCAGGCCATCAATCTCTCGCACCACGGCCAATACCAAGTTGCCGAGCCACCTTATCGCCACCCATCGCCCATCTCCGACTCCACCCTTACTCGCGCTTACTATCGCAGCCCACCCATCTGTCCTCTTTAACGATGTTCATACCACCACATCCCTGTCGCGCCTTGCGCACTTCACGTCTCCCCTCTATCCTACGCAGCGGCCCTCTCGCTCTTTGTGCGCCGTACTCTGCCCTCTCCCCGTGCTGTGCACTCCTCCCTGCCCGTCTTAGCTACGCCCCACCCCATTTCTCAGTATCCCGACAATTGAGCACCATGACAGCCTCCACCTACCCCGACCCCACCAAGGGCCCCAAAGTCAACGTCGCGCTCGTCCAACTCCCCGCCGCCAAGGCCGGCGGCAAGGCGGCCCAGGTCGAGCGCATGCGCGAGCTCGTGCGCGAGGCGGCGCACGGCTCGCCGGCTCCGGATATCGTCGTGCTGGGCGTAAGTTCCCCACTGGCCTGACTGACCACACGGGCTGGTGACTGACGGGCAGGAAATGTGGAATGGGCAGCCTGTGCGTTCCCCTCTCTTACCTCCCCGCCTGGAGGGGCTAGGCTCTGAAGGAAGGTAGACACGACACTGATGGCAGAGCCACGATGAGCTCGTGGCAAATGCTGAACCGATCCCGGCGATTGGGGCGGAGGAGGCGGCGTGGCCGGAGGATGCGAGCACGTGCCGCGAGATGGCGGATGCAGCGCGCGAGAGCGGCGTGTGGCTGCTTGGCGGTGAGCTCACCGGTTTGCGTCGAGCTGACGGCAGGGAGCATCCCGGAGAAGGACGGCGATACGCTGTACAACTGCGCGACGGTCTGGTCGCCTGAAGGTGAGTATCCTCTACTCATTCCTATATGCCTTCTGCAGATTCATGGCATCCCTCTTCACCTGTTCACACGCCTGAGTTCCCTTACCTGATCACCTGTTTTGCCTACTGTCCCGCCTCCTCACTCTACCCTCACCCCCCAACCTCACAACACGCATGCCCTCTGTTTGACCGCTGACCGCAGGCAAACTAGTCCAGACATACCGCAAGACACACCTCTTCGACCTCTGCCTCCCAAAGATGACGTACAAGGAGAGCGACACCTTCGGCTCCGGCGACCGTCTCGCGACCTTCGACACGCGTGAGTTGGTGAAGGCCGTACCTGAACTGACATCAGCCTTCGGCCGCTTTGGCCTCGCGATGTAAGTGGGCGGCGTTGGAAGCACTGGATGTACCGACGCGAGTGCTGTAATGGACGCTGGGCAGCTTGTGGGCGCATGCTGACCGCAGCTGCTACGATCTGCGCTTTGCCGAGATCGCCATGATCGCCGCGCGGCAAGGTGAGTGATGGCAATGTGTACGCTGACGATCAGGGTGCACGGCCATGTTCTACCCCGCAGCATTCAACACACATACCGGTCCTCTCCACTGGGAGCTGCTCCAGCGCGGACGGTGAGTCCTTGGCCGAGCTTGTGTTCTGTTGTGTGCGGCATCCCAACAGCCATTTTGGGCACGGACGCGTGCAATCCCCGATGGCGTCCGCCTGTACAAACACTAATGCCAGCGCCCTGGACAACCAGATCTACGTCGCGACATGCAGCCAAGCACGCGACCCCGACGCGAAATACGTCATCGTAAGCTGATTTGAGTGGGCGAGCTGACAGCAGTACGGCCACTCGATGGCCGTGTCGCCGATGGGCGAGGTCATCGGCTCCGCGGAGACCGACGAGGCCATCGTGCGGGTCACATTTGGTGAGTTCCTCGACTAAAGCTGACCAGTCCCGCGGCAGCTGACGCCAGACCCCGAGGTCATCGCCAGCACGCGGGGTGGCATCCCGCTGCTCACACAGCGGAGATTCGACTTGTACGCTGATGTCTCCACTGTTCCGCCGACAGCCAAGGCCAAGTAGCTGTCTGTCAGGACTAAGTTGTCATCTGAAGTAGACGATGCAGCCTTGTGTTGTCTAGTGTGGGCAGAGACGCCCAGTTAACTGATACATTGCACTACTCCTAGAACTCGTCGTCCTCGATCTCGATGGCGTCCGGATTCGCCACCGGGCCATCGGCCGCCCGGCCTTCTCCTCATGCTGTGCCGATGGCTTGAGGGTCGACGCGACGAACGCGGGCGCCCCAGCGCCTCCGCGCCCATTCTCGGCCATCTCGCGCTCCATCGCCGCCATCGGGTCGGCGACCTCGGCCGCGGCTGCCGCCGCGACGTCTGTCGGCTTGTCGCCACCACTGGCGGCGGCCGCCTTCTGCGCAGCGAGGAAGGACTCGTTGGTATTGTACGACGCCTGGACGGCGCGCTTGATACGCAGCATCTCGCGGAACGTCTCCTCGGATCCAGTGTCGATCTCGAACTCGCTCCACTCGTTCCAGAACGCCTTGTCGACGCGCGGGTCGCAGAACTGGGACGCGTGCGCGTAGATGGCGCGCGCACGGTCGATCTCGCCGAGCTTGCGCTCCATCTGCGCAAAGCGGCGGCACATGATCGCCGTCTCGCGGTCGGGGAGGGCCGCGATCGCGCGCTCGTAGATCGGCCGCGTGGCCGGCAGGCCGAAGTTGGCAGTCGCCTTGGCGATGTAGATCGTGTACATCTGGAACTTGTCCGAGTCCTGCACAGTAGACGCGGCGCGGTCGTAGATGCCCATCGCGCGCTTCGCCAGGCCGTGCTCCTCCTCCAGCTTGGCGTACATGAGGTACAGCGGCTTGCAGAACTTGGGAGGGCAGTTCTCGAGTGCTTGCTCGAACAGGTCGCGCGTGCGCTCCAGCTTGCTTCCGCCGAAACGCTTGACAAACTTGGACAAGTAGATGTTCCAGATCTCGAAGGCGATGGGGAAGTTGAAGAGCTCGATGCCGCGCTCGTACACCTTGAAGCTCTCCTCGTAGTACTTATTCTCCTCGAGGAAGGCAGCGTAATTGACAATCGTCTGGGCATTGGCAATCTTGAGCTCCATGATCTTGTCGTACACCGCCTTGGCCGACTCGACTGAGCCAATCGACTCCTCCAAGTCCGAGTAGAACGACCAGAGCTTGAGCGACTTGAACAGGCGAGTCTGCGGCGGCAGGCTGTCGTTGTAGAAGTCAATCTTGGTGTTCTTGGGCACTGTTGTTGCGCGCTGCATCAGGCGGATAGCCTCCTCGTAGTTTCTGCTGTCAGCAAAGCTCTACCGCCTGAAACTCACTCGTTACGCAGCTCCATCTCAGCCCATTCGCACCAAACCTCGGCCAGCTCGTCGACAGCCTTGAACAGTACTCGCGTAGCCTTCTCGAAGATCTTGCGCGCCTCCTCAAGGTCTGGCTCGTTGCGCGGCTCGCCAGACTCGGGGTCCACGGACCCTCCCTCCTCGTAGAACTTTGCAAAGTTTACGTAGAGGGGGTACAATGGGCTGGTAGTTTTGCGGGGATTGATGGTGTCGATCGCCCGGAGGTAGGTTGCGACGACAGCCTCGTCATCGTCGGCATGCAGCGCGACGCGTTTCTCCCACTCGACCACGTCGTTGGGGTTACGCCGCAGCAACACGTCGTTGACGAGGAATGGACGCCGGTCCATCAACTCCTCGAACGCCTTCATGCGAGCGTCGAGCTCAGCCTCGGTCTCCTCCATGTCAAACTCCTCGTCCTCGAGGTTGTCCTCGTCGGCGAGGGCATCCATGAGCGACGACACGATCGTCTCGGAGAACTCGGTGTAGGCGTCAAAGATCTGGGTGAAATCGCGGATCGTAACGACAGCCGCGAGACCGCGCTCAAACGTCGCAGTGGCGCGGTCCAACTCGCCACGCTTGATCCAGTATGTCGCCAAGCCAGTCCACAGCCGTCCAGCCTGGTCCTTGTAGACCTCCAAACCGTCGCGAAGAACAATGCCCTCGACGTCGAGCGGCCGTGGATTTGATGGGTCGGTATCCTCGTCCTCTATCACGACTTGCTCATTGCTCTTGTCCCCTCCTCCAATCTTTGGTGGTGGCTTGTGGAGCTTGGCAGTTCCAGAGGTGGGCACAGCAGGCCCCGCGATCCTCATCAATCGCTTGTCGATGTTTGTCGGTTGCTCCGTGGGGGCGCTCTCCTCCTCGCCATCCACGGCCTCCTGCACAGCTCTCCTCGTCTCTTGCACCTCGAGGGTCTGATCCTCGTCCATGCCAACCTCGTCGGCGTACTTCTCCACCAGCTCGAGGAAGTCGACGAACAGTTGATATGGCGACTTGCCCTCGAGTGACGAGTAGAGGTTCTGTGCCGCGCGACGGGCGAGCAGCAACAAGTACTTGGCCGCGGCCAGAGGTTGGGCTGCTCCGCCTCGAGGAGGTACGCAATGTGGCGCTCGGTGAGGGAAGAGTCGATCTGATATCAGCTAGATAAAGTAGGCATAACTCACCTTCAAGAAGCGGCGCCAGACGCGCTCTCCGGCATCGCCGCCGACGATCTCGGCCCATCGCAGGTAGAGGCCCCAGATTCGTCCATGCAAACTTGGGGACAGTGTGCGCAGCGCGCGGTCGAAAGTGCGGCGCGCGTATGTCCGCTTGAACATGGGTGGGCACTTCGGGTGCAGCACCATCGACAAGTGGAGGAGCCATGGGACGGGAAGGTGGTTGAGCCAGGCGATCATGCGCTCGCCAGTAGCGAAGAGCGCACGCCACTCCTCCACGCCCACGACGCCATCCAGCCCGCCCTCCCACACGTTCGTCTCCTCTGCATCGTCGAGGATCTCCTTGACGTTGGTCTTGTACGCGGCGCCGCGCTTGGCCTGGTGTGCGCGCGCCTTGACAGCCTCCTGCGTCAACGCCCCTAGAACATACTCCTGCCGAGTGAGGAAGTACGACTTCCACAACTTGTAGTTGGTGGGGAAGACGGCGAGGGCGCGCTCGTACACCATGACGAGCTGGCGCAGGCCGTCGCGCGCGACAGGCGACGCGAGCGGGCCGAGCATCTCCTCCTCAGGCGACGGGTTGTGGCTCTTCGGAGGGAGAGCCTTGGAGATCCGGTCCTTGATCTTGTTGATGTAGTTGAACCAGCTGCGCAGGTTGTCCGGGTTGTGCATCAGGTCCTCCTCATCTTCGAGGTCGGCGGTGGAGATGAGCTCGGGGTCGGTCGCGGGCGTGGGGATGGGGACGGTGAGGGGGAAGCGCGAGGAGAGCTCTCCCAGCAGGGAGGTTTGGGCGTCGACCATGGTTGTGGATGCCGGCGGCAGGGAGGTTGTGGTCGCCGGCAATAAGTTGGAGGTGGTGATTGTTGTGAGGTGGTTGTGGATGTGATCGCGGTGAGTTGCTGGGCTGACTTTGAGTGCCACGAGGGTTTAATCCCGAATGTCCGAGATCGACCTCCACTTCAGCGGTCCACCCGCGTTTCGGTGAGGTAACTCGAACGTTGACATCGTGCAACAACTCCTGACACGCTTTCGGTACCGACAACGTCGACTCGGAGCGATTAGAAGGCATAGATTGACATAGACACGTACCCAGGCCCGGAAACCTCAATCTCCCTACTTACCGATCATCCAAACGACCAAAGTGTGGTCCACTCTTCCTCGACTCCTTCCGCGACGAGCCGCACCAGTAATGCAGTTTGCCGGTGAGTCTTCCCCCAGCCTGCTAGCTAGATTGCTGACAGCCGATAGACATTGCAGTGAACCTGGGCGATGGCATGTTCCAGGGGAAATACCACGGCAAGCAACGCCACCCAGCCGACCTCCCAGCCGTCCTCGAACGAGCCCGGGCAGCCGGCGTAACCCGCCAGCTCCTGACCGGGACGTCGTTGAAAGAGTCTCACATCGTTCTTGATCTCGCCAAGCAGTATGGTGAGCTTTTCCTGGAATGCCTTCAGAGCTAACAGCAGGCCTGCATTCGACAGCGGGTTGCCATCCCACATCCACTCCTGAGATCGACAGCCATAATGGCGGCGAGGACGCGTACTTCCGCGAGCTGGAGGACCTCATCTCCTCCGATCGCGGGGAAGGTGGATCGAAGCGTATCATCTCCGTTGGAGAAGTGGGCCTCGACTACGACCGATTGAAGTTCGCTCCAAGGGAGACACAACTAAAACACCTTCCTCGACTCCTCCGCCTGTCTAAGACGTACAACTTGCCGCTCTTCCTCCACGACCGCCACCCCGAAGCGCATGCAGACTTGGTGCGCATCTTGAAGGAGGTTGGATTCGGCTCCGACTGGCCAGGAGGTGTCGCCCACTCCTTCACCGGAACCTTGGAGGAGATGAAGGAGCTCGTGAGTTCTAGCTCCGATGTATAGGATGGCAAGCTAATGTCAGGTTGACATAGGGCTGTACATCGGTATCAACGGGTGCTCTCTGAAGACGCAGGAGAACCTCGACGTCGTCAAGGCGATCCCGCTCGATCGTCTCATGTTGGAGACTGACGCGCCATGGTGCAGTGTGACGACAAGTCATGCATCGCACAAGCATCTGCCGAAGGATCTCGTAGTCGTTGACAAGGTCAAGCCAGAGAAGTTCGTTGAGGGCAAGGGCGTCAAGGGACGGAATGAGCCGGCCGAGGTGAGCTCTGAAACCGTTCATCCGAGCTGACGTCCAGGTTGTGACGATCGCGCACATCGTCGCCGGTATCCGCGGCGAGCCAGTGGAGAAGGTTGCCAGCGCCGCGTTTGACAACACGATGCGGCTGTTCTACCCTGAGGAGGTCAAGAACCTCAAGGATGCTCCGCTGTGGTGAGCATAGACCATTGTGTGAGTGAAGTCATTGAGCTGAGCGCTGACTGTTCAGATTATCACATCACAAGTCTGTACACTGCTAGACGTTTACAACGATTACTTGGTCATGGTATTCTCTGCACGATTACTTCGTCATGGTATTCTCTGCGGATTTCTAGCGCACACGGCTCTACGAACGGCTGTGGCTGGCTCCAACGCGCAAGTGGGCGATCTCAATATCAAGCATCGCAGCCAGCTCGCCTTGGTCAAACGGTTGAACCTCGACATCGAGACTCGGTCTCCAATCCTGACCCCCTTGACGGCATGTGGTGCGCCGCGTATCCCGACAAGTCGGGTGGACGTGGCACGTGACGGGCGCCGAGTCGAATAAGGAATCGTACGCTGGCGGCGCGTCTTCGTAGTGTGAGACCACAGGAGTGCGGGCACTGTAGACGGGAGGCTCGGGTTTCTCCTTGTCCTGGCTCGCGACGGTGAGGAATTTGTGAAGCTTGCGAAAGCGGCCCGCGGTAGCCGAAGATTTGCCGCTATCCAGACTTGCAGTAGTGTTCCGCCTCGTAGCACCTGAAGAAGACGACGAGGATGCTTGAGCCGCGACGTTATCCAGGTGATTCGGGGAACGGCAAGGTGGAAGCGGGAGGGTGGGCATGTCCGGTCTTGACCCGGGGCCGCGGCAGATCGCACAGATGAACGGCCGGGATGACGACGGACGCGTAGCCGTAACTAAGGCGGAGGTCCTGCCGTTTCCGAAGGTAGTGCCGCCGCTGTGGGAAGCCGCGGCAGGGGCCGAGTCGGGGGTCTCGGGGATAGGCGCCGGACGTTGAGGGGGAAGGGCGGGCTCATTCAAGATGTTGAGGACGGAGCGACCTCCGAGTCCGCGGCGCGACATGATGCGTGGTCGAACAGTGGTCCGAGCGCTACGAAGTGGGCGGGTGTATGCGGGTGTACGCGTACGAGGCGTCGCGATGGTGGGAGGGCTTGTTGGGTCTGGCTGTCGGGTGCTCGATGTGGGTTGATGATTGAGAAGGAGGATGAAACGCAGCGGCGCGTAATAAAGCGTTGGCCGTCTCACTCGACTCGACTCGACTCTACATTCCACAAACCCTTCGCATCATCGCCCACTACTGGCACGTTGCTCGGAATGCATGGCGGAATGCATGGCGGTGCGGATACTGATAGATTAGCGATAAACGTGCTTGATATTTGACCGTTTTGAAGAGGTGTATGGATGAGGCCGAATTGGAGGTGGCTTGAAATCCCGACACAGCCTCAGCCACACGGCCCCACGGACGGCTGAGCACACCCACCAAGCGCATTGTTGACATCCTAAGAGACTTGTACCCGGGTACAACGGCTTACACTGCCCACTCACATCGTCCGTTGCCACCTGTTCTCTAGAGCGCACTACACGGCCACATCGGGTTCCAACTCGCCGCTACCACCGCCCGTCGCTATCTGTCCTCTAGAGGACGCTACATGGCTACACCGGCTTGCAACTCGCCACTCACCAACGCCTCGCCTCTGGCTGCCTGTCCTCCAGCTAACTCACCAGCGCTTCTACGCCTTCAGCGACAACATCACGGCTTCTCCGCGGCCTTTGTCATAGTTGCCACCTTCTCGCTCTCTTCGGTGATCATATGACCACGCCTGACTCTCTCCGTTGGTCGCTATGCATCGTGTGCCGACGACGCGATTGGCCACACTCCTAAAGATAAGATACCCCGACTACACCGGAGATCTCTGTGTCGAGGCATGTTCCGAGCGGGCCAACGTCCCAAACCGTGTTTCGAACGTGCGTCGCGTGCGTCGCTGAAGACGAGGCGATGACGGCGAGGCGGTGATGACGCCAAGCCATGGAGGCTGAAGCTCGGCCGGAGGCTTTGTGGGCAGGCACGGGAGGCACGGAGGCACGGAGGCACAAGCGGGGGGTGAAGGGATGTGCAGGCACCATCGGTCAGCTGATATCGCTGTGGTGCTGTTCGCGTTATTGTTGTCCTGGAGGTGGGTCCGGCGACGCTTCCGACGGGCTACTCCGATGCTTGAGGCGAGGGGTCGGTAACACTTGTGTGGTGGGCCGGTCATCACTGGGCACGCGCAGGGGTCGCGCGAGCTTGAGATAGGACCTAGTGTGACATCAGCCACCAACCACGTTCAATGACCCAACGGCTCTTACAGTCGTGCATAGTAGTGTACAACAGACATACGGTACAACGGTGCAACGCCAGATACTCACACAGCCGAGCCCTCGTACAACAGTTATACTCTCATGCTACTGTTACAACACTTCCTAGATCCCGAGATGCACAAGCCGCCTAGTCGCGATATGGTGTGATGATGCCGATAGGCGTGAGTTGGAGGTCGCTCTCGAACGGCGGCAGCGTGCGCGTCCTGCGGTGGCGGCGAAGCACCCGACCGCGGACACACGTCCACAGACGGACGCGGAAGCGGGTGCGGCGCTCGAAGTCGGTGCAGAACATGTCGCTGGATGAGGTCAGCTCCCTACGGCCCGTAGAGATGGGGACGTACTCGTTATGTGTGCTCATCCTCGAGAAGATCTATGCGTTGGTTGAGGATGTGCGGTATAGTGAGTGGATTCTGGAGTATAGGCTGGAGCTGGAGATGACTGATTGCTGACCTCATCCTCTGTCTGTTATGTATGAGCATCCTGGTGGCGATTGAGGACACCAGTAACCATGTGCGCTCGGGGCGGTGGTGCCTCGGCCTTCGCGACGCGGTGAGCCACGAGCCATGTTCCTACAACTCGTCGTGATTGGTGCGATAAGAGATATCCGACGTCGTCGGGGCGGCGCGGAACCAATGGAATGTGATGCTGAGAGGTGCTGTTGGGATCACGGGGGCACGGTGGTGATGGATGTGACGCAGGACGGCATGTAATCCGCCGGTTAGTACTCGAATCGAGGCACAAGATCCGTGAGTTGCAGGCACCCAGTATGGGTATGGGTGAGTCTGATGGCGCTCCACATGATCCACTGCGGGGTCCCTATCATTGTGCAGTGGCGACTGATGCATAGCTTGCATGCTCGCATACCTGGCGGGGCATACTGGTGCGGTATGCTGATGCAGTTAGCAAGGAGATGAGAGACTAGCTGAGGAGCAGGGAGGAGCAGGGAGTGGCGAGTCCAGACAGTCGAGTTCATAGATTTCATAGATCATAGCAGAGAGAATAATACGAAAGGTTACTTATACAATCCCAAGACGACATTATATTGATACACTCGTCTGATAGTGGCGAGATGCCTAAAGGCTGGCGATACCCTCAGGCATACAGTTGTGCGGGCACGACAGGCCAAGCAGGGCTGCAGCGTAACCGTCGGCACAAGATGGGCAGCGGCCACTGAGGTACGCGGGCGGGCTGGGCAGGGGGCGCACAGCCGAAATGGGTACGATGTGGGTGGTGAGGGTGACGAAGGTCGCGTATCCCTCCTCGGGCGAGTAGCTCGAGTAGGTGGACGTGTTGGACCAGGTCGAGCTCGAGTCGATCGAAGTGGTGGTAGAGGTAGAAGTGGAGGCCGAGTTGTATGACGAGTACGAGGACATGGACGACACCGAGTCGGTCGACCAGGTCGACGACGTCGAGCACTCGGAGGTGGTGTCGTCGCTGTCTGTGTCGATCTCGGTCTCAGTCTCGGTCTCGCCGTCGGCCTCGAGGACCATCTCGTGGCGCCCGGCTACGGGGGAGTAGGGCGGGGGCGGGGCATCGTAGTTGGCGCCGGCCGCACCGCGAACCTTGCCGCCCTTGCGGCTGAGGCCCGGGCGGGCGAGCAGCTTTTGCTTCTCGGTCTGATAGCTTGTGTTCTGAAGTCAGCGCCGATCTCATAGACGAAGGGGAGGGGGGGAGACTCACGTTAATGCTCTCAACCATGCCTTGTGGTAGGAGCTAAGGTGGTGCAGGTGGTGGGCGTGTGTCGATGGCAGATACAGTGGCGGGGCACTTGGCCATGACAGCAAGCAGCTGATATGAAGTGTAAAGGTGTGGGTGCGTATGCACGGGTGTGGCGTTCAAGGTCCGGTGAGGACGGCTTTTGTGTAGGTGTAGTTGTAGATAGGACTTTGTCTGATGTGAGATGTAGGTGGGTGGATGAGGTCAGCAACGTGCTCGACCCGGCTAGTTATATCCTCGAGCGCCAGTGAGTCGCTATCGACGAGATACGCCGTCGCCAAGGAATCTCCGCCAGTCTCTCCGCCGCCGGTCTCGTCTCGGCCGCCATCTCGCTCCCGTTCCCTGTCGGTGGGCGGGCGGTGTAACCAGAGTGGCGCAAATAGCACGTTTGCGGAGACTTGAAGCGTGCCTGTGACGCATGGATCGACAGGCCCAGGAACAACGCTTGGCACCGAAGGATGCTATTGACCAATCGCATTCCTTGCTCGCTTCGGCACGCTCGCTTGGCGTCGCTTGATCTAGGCACAGTCGGTTTGCACGGCACCATCGCTATTTGGCCCCCCGGTCTAAGCGGTGCCACACCCTGCAACTCTCCGTGTCAACGCTAATGTCTTGGCAGAGTCTTACGACCGCCGTGGGCCGACGCCGTCGCCGTCGCCGCCATCAGACTGACACGTCACGTGCTCCCCGCAGCCGACTGATACCAAATCTTGCGGGGCCTGGTATGCCCGGGTATCACTAATCGCTATCTGGCATCACCAATTGTGCCGATCCTGTTTGGTATACTGCTCGCTAAGCCGCGGGTATCTCAACATGACATCAGATAGCCAGCCCAACCCACATTGGGCACCACCACGTTGACCACAACTACCTTGGAGTCGATGCTAGACCGACATGTGATGCAAGTGAGAGATCCACAGGCACGAGGACCGTGGTCAATGTTTCATCGTCCAGTCTGGCCATTGCGGTGCAGCTGGGCCAAGGGACCAGCAGGCACTCGAGAGTAAGCACGCGAGGAGCCCCGTTAGCTGGCAATGGTATGCACACTCTTGCTGTGTCACAGCGGAATGCGGAACTGCCATCTTTGGGTAGGCGGCCGCCTTGTAGGGTGAGGGGAGAGGGACAGCGAAGAGACAGAGTTGATCGGACAAGTTCAGCGGGCGAATCTTTCAGACCTCACCAACTCTTCCGTCACATATCCATGAGCCATCAACTACATAGATCCTATACAATCCAAACCAAACCCCTCAAGTTCTTCTCATTATCCTCCAACATCATAGATTCGTTCATTCATGTGGTGCCGTCTCGCGGAGCCACTTCCGTCCCCCCGACTCCACTTTCGCCTACGGGTAGTCCTTCGGCTCGAGACCAAACCAACCGGCCGCAGGGAGAGGCTTGAGCACACCCGCAGGCTTGTCGACGAAAGCCTTGTAGTTGATAGTGCTCTGGCTGGCCTGGTTGCCCCACCACTTGAGGCTCTTGCCTGCGCCAGCGCCAAACCCGAAGGCGAGGGTACTGATGAGGCCGGAGATGGTGATGCCGACCGACAGACCGGCAAACATGATGTAGGCGTACTTTGACCACCAGGCCGTCTTGTAGCGCTTGAGATAGTACTGGAAGAACCAGGCGATGTAGATACCCGTGGTCGCCATACTGAGATTGTTCTGCCCTGCCCAGTTGAGCATGCCCGAGAGGGCGATGGCGGGGTTGATGTAGCCGAGAATCTTGGCCGCAGGCACGAAGAAGCCCTTGTCAAGGAGGGCATACTTGGCTTCAGATAGACGTGCGCGGCACTTGGCCTTGATGGCCGGGGCGTTGACCTCGCTCACGGCCCAAACGAGCCCGATGACGGCGCCGATGAGGAAACACCAGGGCAGAATCGGGTACATCTTGAACATGCGCTTGGTCCCGAACAGGCCGTAGAAGATGGTGTTGGTCCATGTCTGGCGGGGCCACTGGCAGACCATGTGCTGCGGGTCATCCATGTCGCAGAACGAGCCATTGTTGTACCCCGTCACCATCCAGTCGATCATGATGACGTAGAAGAACGTGTTGACGATCACGGAGATGACATGGCCGCGGAAGACGGAGCGAGGGGGCATGTGCGCGTACTGGCAGTACTTGAGGTCGATCATGAAGCCGCCTGCCATGATCTCGAACGCTGAGCCGAGCATGACGATGATCAGGTGCGGGATAAGCTTGCCTGGCCACCACAGACCCGGTAGGAGGTGCCACATCGTGTCGAAGCCTATGCCCGTTGCAGCGATACTCTCAATAATGCACCAGGGGATGAGAAGAGCATAGCCGATACCCATAAAAGCGAGGACGGACCACCATGGCGTGCCCGTCGGAAACGCAGCGAGGGTGGCCATGCTGACGGCGAAACCGCCGGCGAGGATGGACAGGAACCACCACTCGGGCACCTCGGGATACTTGCGCATCATGCGCGTGTGCGCATCGTCGTAGCCGCTCATATCGGGGCGTCCGTGCCGGATGTTGTTGTAGATGCCCGAGAAGGCATGCCAGATCGGACGCCTGTAGCGGATGAACACGTAGGTGAGAGTGATGGTGTAGAAGGCGTACTCGCTGCCAGTCTTGAAGAGCTGGGCGGTCGTGAGGTATGGAGGGCTGTACGCTTCGTAGGCCGCGCGGTCGAGCGAGTTCATATCGGCGTCGAGGATGGCGGTGGTGTTGTACACTTCCATCTTGTTCGTGAATGTCGTGCTGGAGTTGATGGGCAGGAAGGCACCCCAGGCGTAGTTGCTGTAGTAGAGAATGAGAATAATGACACCGCCGAGCACACGCATGATGTACTGCTGAAGCTGCCTGCATTGTCAGCCATAGTCATAGCTGAATTACTCACGCAAAGAAGGGCGAGTTCATGGCCGTCGAGCCCGAGTAGTTTGGATCAAACGTCGAGATGGGGTTGAAGCCCATGCCGCCATACCCTCCCGTCACAATGTTGAGATTGAAGTTGTTGGGGGCGATCCAGCACATCCAGTCGAACCTCTGGAGGATCGATGCAATGTTGTTTGGGAACCAGTACCAGATCAAGAACACGATGCTAGTAAGGATGAAGCACATCCAGCGCGTCATGCGCCACCCGTTAATGACCTCGCGCTTGTTGTCTGTGTTGATCAGGGTGTTGACAAGTGCCAACGTGGGCAGGGCCTGTGGCCATACCGCCTGGACTGGGTAGACAGTGAGTCGGCGGAGGAGACCGGCAGCCCCGAGTCCGAACACCTGGTTCGCGAGGCCCAGACAGATCTCGAAGCCGAACTTGACCCAGGTCTGGTTGAAGAACTGGGGCATACGGAGAGCGAGGAGGCCGCCAAAGTTGCCGGAGCCGGCAGCGCTCTGAATGACAGTCGCGAGAAGCTGCTCCTTGACAGACCATGGACCGGGGTTGAGCGAGTGCCGCTTACCACGGAAGGTGAAGCCCCAGTCGGGCAGGACGCGGGCACAGAAGTGTCCCATGGGCACGAGGAGGAGCTGCACGACCGACCCAGGAATCTGGATGCCCGGCTGCCGCGGTGCGAAGACTGCCGTCAGCGATATCCGGCGCAGGACAACGTACAGGTGTTGATGCAGGTGACACCGATAAGCCAGAACATGCCGAGGACCCAGGCGCGGATCGTCTCGCACGGCATGTCCGTATCATCGTATGGCAAGGACACAGACCGCACCTCGGGATACGGCGAGTAGTTCGCAATCCGGCCGGCCGTCTTGCACGTCTCATACGCCCAGTCGTCGTAGTCCATTTCGAGCGCCTCGTGACCTTGCAGCAGGCGCTCGATGTTGGCGCGTGCCGTGTCCATAAACGTCAGATCGCGCGCGTGCACCACCAGCGTCTCCTTGAGCACGGCGACGGACGCGTCGGGCGAGAGTGTGAGGATGGCCGCGACAGCGCGGTCGACGTCCGCGCCGGGCGGGAGAGACTCGCCCTCGTGGTTGCCTGTGTATTCTTCGACTAGGCGGGTGTGCCAGTTAGATGGGCAGGTCCACTTCTCCGAGTCGTGGCTGCGGACCTCGGCGTGCTCGATGTACGCTTTCTCGTCGACGTTCTTCTCGTCCAGCGAGGGATCGGAGTCGGAGTCGAGCGTACGCTCCGGCTGGGTTCCGTCGTGCGAGAGCGTGCTGACCTCGTGGCGGTCGTGCGCCATGATGATGATAAGATGTCAAGTGGTAGCCTCAACCAGAGTCGAGCGAACGCTCGATGTCAGTCAAGAGGATGAGATGAGGAGACGCGGGTGGGCGCGGGAAGCCCACCATCGCCGTATTAATGATGGAGCGAGTGGGAGCCTACATGTGCTGAGCACGACGCCACATGCAGCCATTCAGCACACAAGTGGACGGCGTCTTGTCCGACGAGTTGCCGACCATTAGCTTCAATCAACAGGCGATTCAGTCAATTCCGCGCTCGCGGCTATATCCACTGGAGGAACAAAGCCCACCGCGGGTGGGGCACCCCGGAGTCCCCGCGCCCGCCGGCGGCCCGGAGCACCTCGACTGAATGCACTAGTGCGCAGTGAGGACGTAAGGGTGTCAGAGCATGAAAGAGTTAGCTAGCGTGTGCGCCCGCGTGGGGTACAATGGGTTCGGTGCAATGTCGAAGTGCAGTTCCGAAAGGTGCGGCATCTTTCAGCGGTTGGTAGGCTCGTGCCTTAGCGATTGTCCCACATGTGGGCACGTCCCGCCCGAGGATGATCACGCTGGGACGACGATTGCTCTTTGTCCAGCTGCCCAGGATGCCCAGGATTGACAGAACTATTATTGGGTCGCCAGCCCGAGACAAGCGGGTGGCGGAGCGTGGCGTCG
The DNA here is from genome assembly GCA_020011015.1 of Cutaneotrichosporon dermatis. Classification (NCBI taxonomy): domain Eukaryota; kingdom Fungi; phylum Basidiomycota; class Tremellomycetes; order Trichosporonales; family Trichosporonaceae; genus Cutaneotrichosporon; species Cutaneotrichosporon dermatis. The sequence continues at coordinate 5,822,825 of JAIGNX010000001.1, read as the reverse complement.
GCTGTCGGCGATTCCCCCGACTGAGGTGCATGAGCTCGCCTGTGGATAACTGCCCCACCTCACCGTCGATGCCATTGACGTTACCCGTGCATGTGACTGCATCGCTTGGAAAATCATAGTCTGACAAACCCTGTGATCGTCAGCAGCAACTAAGGTGAAGACGCCAACGATACCTCCATTACGTTGATGATGGTACCGTCTGTAACCGCGGGTGTTCTTTAGGAAGAGTACCATTCGCGAGGCGTGACTCGTGACGATCTACTCTTCCCCTCGTGTCATGATAACGGCGAACTTCGTCGACAACGTCGCCATCCCAGTGGGTACGTGGGCAGCGTAGGCGGGCTGTAAGTGTGATCAGTCTACCGTGCAACGGCCGGCTGACCTAGAGTCATTCCGAAGAACGGTGTAGAGTGGGGGAGCATTAGTGTCCACTTAGTCATCTTGCACGGGTCTCACAGATGCCTCTGTCCGGCCACAAGCGACAGATGCGCTACCAAAGGCAGCTTCATGGACTTAGGATGACCCGTCTCGAACATGAGTTACATGCTTAATACAGTGTTCATTATACAACTGGCCCTAGACCCTGCCGCGTCCCAAGCCAAGACCGGAGCCAATACGGACTGCCCAGCCGCCAGCCATCTCGGCCTCCAATACTCTCGCACGCTACAGCAGTGATAAACATACTCCGCGCATCAACTACACGGTCCGATATGGCTACTGGTCGGGATGCGCGGTGGCCGTCGCTCGCTGGACGACAGGGTCACGACAGACTGCTGAAGATCATACCCGATGGGGCAGCGGCTCGCGTGTTCACGACTGGGCTGCCCACGCCCTCATCCGCCGGTATTGCCATATGAGAGAGGACGGCTCGAGCGGTGGTGCTGTATGCAGGCATAGCCAAACAAACTATCGCACCTCTTATGTGCTCATGACCTCCTGCTTCTCCCTCTCCAGTCCCCCTTCTTGTCCCTCCCTGCCCCACATCTCCCTTTCCAGACTCTCTGCTTGTCCTTCACGACTTCGCTGCCCCTGCTCACCGATCAAAGGAACGTTCTTCCCTCCTTTCCGGGAGGGCGACTGAACGCTGCCTGAGCGCCTCACACTCGCCACGCTCGCCCTAGGCTCCAAACTCATCCGCGGCTCCTCGCTGATCCTGGGCAGGTCCGGCACGCTGGGTTTGGACGCCAGTGGCCGGTGCCTCCTCGCCCTTCGTGGTGCGGGCTGGAGTGCTGGCAACGCAGGGGAGGCTATGGAGGAGGAGCACGATGAGGCTGAGGACTCGGCCTCCTTCTCAAGCTGGGATATTTGGCCGCGGCGTCGTCGCTGGCGTCAGCAAACAACTGCAGTGGGTGACACAGGTTATTGGGGGTGAAGAGACATACCGTCCAGCGGGTGCAGATCCATAGCCCGCCCCCGGTCAGGAGTGCGACGAGGACGAAGGAGATGACGATGGCGATGATGAGGGTGGTGGTCCCGGAGTCGCGTTTGGCGAGGATATGTGTTGGTGGTGGCATGTCGGAGAGTCAGACGGAGCAGGTTAAGCGAGGATTCGATACAGTGAGCAGGAAGAGCAAGAAGTGAAGGTGAGGAGATGCATGCTATGTACCGTAGAGCTGGCGCTTGGCTCTTGTCAGCAAGGGACTAATACTATACTAGTAGATCAGAGCCCCGACTTTCCCGGCGCGTCCGTTCGAGGTACTGGTGTCCACCAACCCCGTAGTCGTCAGGTCCGGAGACGCACCCCTCTGCGCAGAGCAGTGCATTTACAGTATTCAGCTGGCGCAGTCGCACAGGGTTATGCACAATAATAGAAAGTCGTTTCTGGAGCCAAAAGGCGTCGTGCTCCCAACCAGCAGAACCAGCAAGTCAGAGGTGTTGTTGTCAGCTCCAACGGATGTCTCGGCGTGGCTGCCAAGACCCAGGTCGAGGGGAGAGGGGGCAGGCACAGTTGGATCCTGCTGGACAGACATGCGTTACAATGAGTTTGGAGTCTCGAATAGGGCCTGGCCCAGCAGCTGATACAGTAGGAAGTATGCATGCAAGTTTCGCATATTCCGGGTCTTGGGAGCGCGTATAACGTGTTGACCCCATTGTTTGATCGCTGGGTTTGAGGCTGTTGTTTACATCTGGAAAGCAGACTCGCGGTGCCTTTCGTCAGCTTCCGTGTATTCCAAGAGCTGCCTGCTGCAAACGTAATAGACCCCAGTCGGCCGATCAAGCCCGAAGGTTCCCGCGTTCTTCCACATGTTCCCAAGCTACCAAACTCTACGCGTCCGCGACCACGCGCAAGGCCGCTTGAGACGTGTCGTCGCGCCCTTGGATGTGGGTTTGAGAGGTGTTGCCATCGTTTGGGCCCCTGTTGTGCGGTGTCTACTGTGGAGATCGAAGATGTCGTCGCAGCCATTAGTGATGCTGCGGCGAGGGCACTAACTCCGCCCCCCACTTCGCAGTCCGGTTCGCCACCTGGTCATGGCTGTTTAAGGGCCAACGGCGAGGGTGAGCATAACGGGACGGGTTACCAGAGGGCATAGGTACCTCAACGCACCAATGAACCCATCTAGTGCACGGCATATATGGTCCCCTTCGAGGCGATCCCCTTCGAGGCCACGGCTGGCAAGCACACCATCCTTCGCTATTACTGCATCGTTCACAATCACGGAAGTTATGATACTACACAGATCGGGCTACGACATCTCTTCATATAGTTGGTGAGATTCTTACTTCTCCTCCTGGTAGACAGTCTGGGCGTTCTGGAAGGTGGCTACTCCGTCAGCGCCTGCTTCACACCATTCCTATTCCACAAGAACTCACAGTAACCGAGCCAGGCAATGTAGGGAGCAAGGAACCAGGTGGTGTTGATGGGGGCGGTGATGAGGTCGTTCATCTTCACGGCCATGGTGCCGGCGAGACCGAGGACGGCGACGGCATCAGCCAGGGCCGCCTTGGGCATGCCCTCGCCAGCGATGGGCTCCCAGAGGAGGGAGAGGGCGAGCTGGGCGTAGTAGAGCTGGAGGGCGTTGGACGCGTCCTCACTGCGGGTCAGCGCGTCCTTCAACCTAGATGGCCAATCCTGTGATGCAGAGGCTGGCAGCTACTCACGTAGTCTGGGGAGTTGGGGCGGCGTCGAAGGCGCGGACAGTGAGGTGGGCGGCGTAGCCGGCAAGGCCGTAGGCGGCGGACCAGATCTGTCGTCAGAGCATGCCCAAGAGCTTGAGAGCAGGGATCAAGCGACACTCACGTAGTTGGTCACGGTGGTGGTGTGGCTCACGGTCTTCTTGGGGAGACCGGTGCGCTGGGAGCGCAGCTGGGTCGTGATGTACGAGGTCGCGAAGCTGAGGGCGACGGGCAGGCCGACTGGTGGCAAGTTAGCAATGGGTCGCGTCGAAAAGTCCCAAACACGTCCCAGACCCGTTACGACCAGCGAGGACGAGAGGCATGGCCATGGGCGTGGATGGGGTTCCCCGGGGAGGAGGGGTACGCACCAGCGACGGCGGGGTTGCGGGCGAGGGCAAAGGCGGCTTCTGGGAGAGGCGACATTGTGATCAGATGGTGGGGTGAAGAAGGGGACGAGAGGATGTAAACGCGCCTCGCCTTATATGAGAGTTCTGTGGCGGGGCTTGGGCCGGACCCAACAAGGTCACCAGGCCAGTCTGGGCGTGGCAAGGCTCACATCAGCTTTCCCGCTTACTTGTATTCTCGGCAAGGAGCATGGCGAAAAGACGAGCTGCTGGGCCAATTGGGCATCAACAGCCAGCCAGTTCGACCATCCCGTATACAACTACGTCATAAACACACCAACAATAGGTGGATTTGATGACGCAACATCAGGGGAAAGGGGGGATGGGAGAGGTCCCGACGCGCCGAGGCGCCACGTCTGTGCATTCACGTGGTTTGTCACCCTCAGCCATGCACGTGGCATACACGCGACTCTGCATTCCAGCAACGACCGGGCATTCCGTTTCGAGGTACCCAGAGCATCATGGGCTAATAGACTGAAGCAATTAACTGACGGAGGTGAGCTCATACCCCAAGTGGGGCTTGGAGGTAATGCACAAGAGGAGAGGATCCAGTTGCAGTTGCCAGGCGTTCTTTTTCTGCAGCAGGATCTATGTCCACGTGCACAGTTGCGCGAGATTCTGAGCTCATTTGAACCGACATGTACTCGTCAGCCTGCCCTTGAAGCCACCCCCCCGGGCTCGAGGCGAGGGCAACGCTTGTGCCTCCAAGTAGCGCCTGCATTATTGAAGGGCCCCATTATCGTGGATGTGACCATTGGCCCTTTCTATGTTCCTCCCAACTATCCAATGGCCACCAGTGGTTGAGCTGGATGAAAAGCCTCTGGCGCCGGTCCGGCTCCTGGGGCCAAGGCATTCGCCTCCTCCATATTGGCTGCCTATGAACCGGGCAGGGCAAAGATTGAGCCCCTAGTCGATGCCGGCGCGGGACGGCCACTCCCTCGCGGTCAGCGCAGTTGGGGTAAGCTGGCCATGCACATGGGCGACGTATGGTACAACGGCCTCGATTCAGACGCGCTGGTGAGGAACTCTTGCTGTGAGACTAATACCAGGCATTCATATACATGTAGAACACTCGGAAGCCATCGTGGACGCGAGTGCTGGGCCAAGGCTATGGTGGCCGGTAATCTCAGCTCCGAGCAGCAGATGTGCTACCACCTTGAGGGTGTCAACAACATCGAACCGCCACGACCTCGCAAAAGAGTACGCATCGATGATCAGCGACTACACGATAACTGTCTATCTCTATAGACGCCAGAGAATGCCGAAGTCAAATACCAATGAGTCTACACCCAAAGCCCGGGTGGAGGGGCCCAAGCATCAATCCCCGTGGGGTCGGCTTGGCCGATCCGTGCCTGACCATCTCGACTCCGACTTCGGTTCAACCATCCGACTCGATACTGAACATCGACCGGATAATCGCTTCTCGACAACACCTATCTCTCTTCACGGCGCAACCTTGTCTCTATCATTCAGCCACCCGCCATGACCGTCACAGGCATCGCCTCCGCCATCAGGGTGCGCCCCCGCGAGCCCGTCGACATGCCGGCCCTCTGCGCCCTCCTCACCAAGCAACGGCCGGTTACAGGCTACCCCGAGCTCTGGCCCCTCCCCTTCTCCCTTTCCGACTTCATCCACCGCGGCGACGAAGACCAGGCGTGGGTCGCAGAGCTGAACGGGCACATCGTAGGGCACATCGCGACGTCCATCATCGAGCCGACCGACCCCAACGGGGCCACCGACAGCAAGACACGCAGCCCCAACTCGAACTCGACGACGGGGCTCGGCGAGATCTGGGCCAAGGAGTACAGGTGCGACGTCGCCGATTTGCGCTGCATCGGGACGCTCTTCACGGACGCCGAGCTGTCGGGCGCGGGCGTGGGGACTGCCCTGCTCCGGCACGCGGTAGAGCGCGTCCGCGAGGATGGACAATTGCCAGTGCTGGACTGTATCAAGGGCAAGGGCAGGGTGCAGGCGTTCTACGAGCGGAGAGGATGGGTGCCGATCGCCGATAAACTTGCCCCGTGGGATCCAGAGGGAAAGATCCACGTTGTGCTCATGATTCTGCCGGAGCTGAGGGCGGTGAGTGTCATAGTAACTGATCACCAGCTGACTCCAGGGCAAGGCGCGAGGAGTTAGCAACGATCGGTCGCGGACAGAGTCGGTTACAGTGGAGGCTAGCTGATCGGTGACGGGTTGACGGAGTCTGAAAAGGGCGCGAGGCGCGAGAGTGCATGCAGACCGCAAACGGGGTGCACTGATCTTCTGGGTGTATACCGTACTGCCTCAAGCAGCCATCGCCGCGTACGCCGCTCCTCACAAATGGTAGGGAGGTACAAGGCATCCATCGTACCACTATATGCTACTGTACAGTTCATTTGCCCACCCTAGGAGGGCGATACCGGGTATTGAGGATATTGACATGGTGGTGGCGCGGGGCTTGGTGTGTTGTGCGCAGACGTATTGTGAGATATGGTAATCGAACTTCGAGGACGACAATGGACAGCACGAGACGCCTTTATGAACAACAAGCGGTGGCGTCGATGCATAGGTCGTAGCGCAGAGGATCCATCACCGTGAGTCCTCGCCTGGCCAAGTTGCATCCCCAGTGCGCCCAACTCCACAGCATGTATGCCGCTCGAGATCCAGGCATCCTGGGCCATGCTGCAACCTCTCAAAGGCTTAACTCTAGTTAACGTTAACGGAGGATGCAGAGATTGAGTCTGGCGGTGCTTGGCACTTGTGCCTGCGATTGGTAGAAGAACAGCTGCTCCTGGGCCTTGTACATGACGGAAGCCACTATCATATACGTAGGGTTGGGGGTGAGTCTGTTGCCTCCGCCGGAAGTCGCCGCCACAGAGGAGGGCGGAGGCGGACTCCATCAAGTAGCACATCAAGGGCACGGCCTCTGCAACAGTCGGGGTATGCTTGGCCACGCTATGTGTATGCCGGCCTCCTCCAAGCGATTGTGCGAGTACACGATATCCATATACATTACTTCCTATGCTACAGCACAGTACAAGCTGCGATCACGCACAGCGCACAATCCTGTGACCCTTGGAATCCACGATCAACTCGGTCTATCGTTACCGCCGCCCGACGACTTGGGCCACTACTAGTGATGCGTAGCATGACTGTGTGCAGTGTGGTGTGCGCTATGTGCGTCGTGGTGGCCCATGTTCATTGCCGAGCTGTGGTGATGGCAATGGGACTCGTGCGAGCGGTGGGCCGCCGGTGGCTCCTGGACGTAGGCGGGTGGCCCGCCGTACGTGTCATTGGCGCCGTATGCGTTGGACGGGTTGTACGCCCCGTACTGGGGATAGTTGGCATTGTACGTCTGGTAGGCGTTGTACGACTGGTTGTGCACTCGGGTCGCGTGAACCCCCGTGTGGCGATTTGCGACGTCGGCAGCTACGCCACATGCCCACTGGTCGTCAGCGGCGAAATAATGGAAGGGACGGGCGACTTACGAATTTCCAGATCAGAGTGCCGATGACACCGATGCCGATGACGACGGCGACAATGATGATGGGCACGATGACTGCAGGTGGGGGGCCAAAGTCCTTCGGTTCGCCGGGGTACTGCCGCGCCTCAAGCTGGCTGTCTGCGACGGGGGCAGCCGCGGTGTGGCGCATGAGGGCGAGTAGGAGGGCAATATGGGATATCAAGGATATAGACATGGTGGTGAGTGTGGGTGCTCGGTGTGCTGATGTGATGTTGGATGTGGAGATGAGATGAGGGCACGATGGACGCACATCAGAAGCCTTTATCAATGTCGAGCGGCGAGCATGATGCATACCAAGCTACTTCGGCGGTGCACTCAACTCCACAGCATGTACGCCGCTCGAGAGCCAAGCATCATGGCGCAAACAGCAACCACTCCAACGGCTTCACCCTAGTAACGTTAATGGAGGATGCAAGATAGCGAGTGGCAGTGTTTGGCACTTGTGCCTGGATAAACGCCTCAGCTACAGGGGTCGGTTGCATCGGCTCGGTGACGGCGGCGCGGCGCTGAAGCTCGACGGAGGTGGACTCCTTCAACTTGGCACATCTAGGCACGGCCTGTGCAACTGCTGGGTATGGATCGCTCCGCGAAACACGGACCATGGGCTCAACTGGCCGCTCGACTTGAGTCACGGGCGAAGGGACAGTGAGCAACCGCAAGAGATAGCCGGTTATGATATCGTCAGGTCCGTAGCTTCATGCTTCAGGTTGGCGAGTATCGAGGCTGTGTTGACGTCAGCGGGCTGAGCAGAGCCCAGAATCAGATAACGCTGTATCGCATCGTCCCTTGTACGAGCGGCCCAGGCTGTGAGATATGCAACGGTAGAGAGGCACTCTCGTAGGTAGAGGGGGAGCTGATGCACAGCTTCCCCTTCCGGCCAGCTACGACCTCGTCAACATTCGGCGTGTCGCCTCTTGGTCAGTTACGCCCATCATTTGAACAATGCCTAAGTAGTAATGTGCATGCACAACTCGTCTCTCAAGCTGCACCTGCCAGCAGGCTCAGCCGAAACCTCCCCACTATCCGCAACACCACCCCTCCTCTCTCCCCCACCAGCTGCCCTTCTCCAGCCCAGCGAGGCCTACTTCGCCCCGCCGCTGTACATCAGCGTCGGCGCATTCATCGGCACAGGCTCCAACCCCCCACTTGCCGAGAACACACCCCCGCTCCCCGAGTCCTGATACCCCTTCGCCGGATCGAACCCGGTCAACCCCGCGGCCGCCGCTTCCGACCTTTCATTCGCGCTGGAGCCGGAAAGCCCAGACGCGGCGTCGGGGGAGGAGCGCCGGCGCGCACGGGCCTGGGCTGAGAGGAGGGCTGGCGAGGAGGACGGGGAGAGACCGAGATGGGATGCGAGGCCATCCCCAGCCGTTAGGACGTCGGCAGACGGGACGCGCTGGCCTTCTGTGCGAGAGTGGTGCTGCGGTGGGGTTTGATAGGTGCGGCTTGAGGACCGGGGACGAGAGGAGTCGGAGGAAGAGGGTGTGCGCGAGTGCGAGGGAGTTGAGGATGAAGAAGAGGGTGCGAGTTGGGGGCCAGGCGAGCGGAAGGGGGACTGGCGCCGCTGTTGCTCTTGGGGCGGCGTGGAAGGGGCCTGAGGTTAGTCGTGGATGGAACAGCAGCCGTTCGAGGGAATGGGATGACGCACCTGGGGATGGGAAGGACGGCGGTCAGACATAGCGGGCTCAGCAGGACGTGTCGGTAAAGTGGAGACTGATGGAGTTTTCGAGTGCGATGCTAGGTTGAATGTGATGCCAAGACCGCAGGGCGATCTGGGGAAAATGCCAATGGACGATGTGGTGATGAGGAGGTCGCGGACTTGATGCAGGGCGTACTCGGTGGAGACGATAGTGACAATGAGACGATGGTAGAGTCGTATGCAATGAGGAGCAATGGACAATGCAATGAACTGAACAGTGAGTTGGTTAAATGTCGACGCGGTGGCGATGAAGCGGTTGAAACTTGGCGATGACGCTCAGGACGCGGTCGTCGGATCGCAGCAATGATCGACTGCGGATCTGCGGAGATATCGCTACATCCGTATCCTAAACGTGCGCGATTCCGCGATTCCAGCATAGCCCTTTGTGGCCATGTCACTCGTTTCAGAGCTGCGACACTGCGCCGGTGTATGCAGTGAGAGACCACCAGCGAGTAGGACTGGGTAAGGAGGGTTCACAGAGCTATGAAGAGGTTTTAGCGAGCCAGGACATTGAACTGGTCGAGGATCGCGGAAAACCCGTGCCGGCATGAACAGTCGCAGAAGAGGACCCCAAAATACCAGTGAGCGCCACCTCCACTGCTGCGACAATGTGGTACATTGTTTCTATGGAAGTTACAGAACGAGTAGGTTGTCAGGCAGCAATGCCCTCACGACAGCACTACAGTCCAGTGTCCTCGCACGGGTATCACGATCTTAACCCGCAGGGGTCGGCGACGCGGGAGACGGGTACGCCGGCAGGCTCGACTGTCGTTGTGGCTCTGTGAGGGAGGCGAACACAACCTGCATGACCTAGCGCGTCTCCGCGCGCCGCCCGTCGCCGTGCTGTCCCTGGGTCCGCAGGATGTACTTGGACCCAAAACCTCTTGCTGCTGCTGAGCGGCTGGCAAAGCGTAAGAGGGGGGGAATAGCCTGCCGCTGCATCCGAGTCCATATTTGCCCTCTGCGGCATCTCAGCCAGTGGATCCGCTTCCGAGGCCTCTGCGGCATTCTCTAGTAGACTACTGACCGGAACTTCCGGGGCTAGGGGCTCTCCCGCGTTCCAAGCTCGACTTGCCTCGGGTACGCCGGGAGGTCGGGATGGGAGTCGGCGTCCGCACAGATCGTAGCTATCGGCATCCTCGTGCTCGTCGACCCAACTATGGTAGCGGCATTCCAGCCCGTGGGCACTAATAGGCCACTTGCACATCGGGATGCGGGCGTACGCCTGGGGTTCAGTGATCACGCATGTACGTGCATGTATACCTAGGATACCGACAATTGAACTAGAGCTACATCACCTTACATATGTACAATAGCTGCGTTACACTGTGGAACTGGGCGCACCAACTAGCGCCCTGTCCCCGACGTCGTCGGCCCAGTATACCCCGGTGGGTAGTGGGCTCCCGGCGACGTTGGCGAACCGTACTCGGGCGGCAGGCCTTCGTCCCTCCCACCATCCAGCTCTGTCCTCCTCCCATTTCCGGCATCCGACCGCAGGCCGATATCCCCCGCCTCAGAGCTGTCCGACGGCAAACTCTGCGTCTCGACCTTACACTCGCCGGCCTCGGGATGGCGCGAGTATGTCGGTAGCTCGGGGTCGACGTCTTCGTCCGCTACCACGCGGGTCGTCGTCATGCCATGCGGCGTTTGGTCCGCTCCCGTCATGTTCATCTCCCCCGTGCGAATGGGGCCGGTCGATATGATGCGGGTGGGGGCGGTCCGCGCGTACTCGTGCCCTGCGCACTGGCGAGCGGTCAAACGGCTGGCTGCGCGGTACTGAGCCCTTGCGTGCTGCCGTCAGAAAGATCATGAGGGGAGCGAGGGGAGGGACTCACCCGACGGCGCAAGCAGAACGTGCATCCGAGAACCATGGCGCATACACCAAGCACGATCAGGACGATTTCGAGGAGCGAGAGCTGACTTCCTCCGCTCCCACTATCGCTGTACGGAAAGGAATACGTGGGACGTTCCTGCCTGGTACTAGTTGTCGTGTAGACAGATGTATAGCTGACGCGGGAGCCCGACACCCAGTCGACACCATACGCGGTCCGTGTCATGGTCGTTACACTGGGCGTCGTGGCAGCGGATGCTGTAGGATACGACGCGGCCGACGCTGCGGACATGGATGACGGCGAGTCGGTCGACCCTGCTGCAGACGCAACTGGAGATTGGGTCGGGGTGGAGGACATCGATGCCTCGGAGCCGGCCTGCGGGATGGGCTGTGGGAGCGCGGCGGCGATGGGCAGTATAGCGATGGCGATGGACGCGGCGGAGATGGCGCCTAGCAGCCGCCTTCTTTGATGTTGAGGTGTCATGGTTGGTGTGTTGTTAGGAAGAAGCGTGCGATGCATGTCATGGCCTCATATTCCTGCGATGGGTGTTGAGGCAGTGTCGCTCACATCGCCAAGCCCAGGTACGGCCGCAAAGTCGTACTCTCGTCAGCTGCTTGCCTTGGCCGCCGCCGCCTCGCCCGCCGCCTCGCCGTCTCCGAGCTCGGAGGTATCAACAACGACGTCAGTGGAACGTGGCGTTCTAAGGTTGGTTGGTTACAGGCACGGCGGCCATACATCAATCAATGGGCAGCATCAGAGGTCGTCGTTTAGGGTGCAAATAGTGAGTGGGCGTACCGAGGCGGCGTTGGACAACACATTCAAGATCTGGCTACAGCGATAGGGCGCGGTATGGATTCCCAGCCGGTTGGACATGGTAAGATGGCAGATGGTGGCTGATATCGGACGTGGTACATGTAGTAATACATTGGCAGCTTGTCACCACAGGAGCCTGTTCTCGCTTTGCAGGGCTGTGATTTGGTCTACTTCTCTCCCTGATTCAAGGCCTGTTGGCTGGTGAGAACCTGCACTATGTTCACTCGACCCTACGAGACGCCATCCAACGTCTCGGTTATCAGTCATTCACAGCGATCCCGCTGTGCTTTCATTGGGCAACCAGTATCACATGGCCGTCTTCTGCTTAGGCAGAGGGTAGAGCCTGGTAAGATGGCGCTGGATGCGCTGATGGAGGCGCGTAAGCCGGTGGATCGACAGTGGGTACGCGCAAGCTCTCCAGCGCTGTGACAGCGGCCAACGAGTTCCCGCTCGAGACGTCCGCCTCGGCGCCATGGGGCTCAACCCGCACAGAGTGGCACTCGAGCCCAGGGGCGGCCACGCTTCCGGGGTGGCGGGAGTATGGCGGCAAGTCCTCACCCGGCATCGCTGGAGATGGAGCAGTTCCCGAAGAGCGTCCCGCCGGTCGTCGACTCGATGCCGTCGCCGTCGTGACCAACCCACCATGAAGTGGGCTGGGCTCAACCCATCGCCTCTCAGCCTCACTCCACTCCCGCTCCGCCGCAGTCCTCTGATACTGCCGCTCGCCCGCGGTCCACTGTCGCTCGAGGAGGTCCAGCGGTCGCTCTCTCCGCAGCCTGGCCACCTCGGCGCGCTCTCTCTCCAGCTGGTCGGGCGAAAGTGGATCGAAGTGGGCCCGCACGCTCCGTTTCGTTACGTCGGCCCTGCGCCTGCGCCGCTCTTCGCGTCTCTCGTGCATCGACTTCACCTTACAGTCAGCATGTGGGATTAGGCGGAGCTTACGCTGCGCGCGGCCACGGATAGGCTCGTGCAGAGGATGGCGACGAGGAGGCCGATCATCTCACTGGCATCGCAGACGATGTTGACGGGAGTCGGGCCGTTGGCGGTACGATGGGGCAGGGCGTACGGTGGAGCGTAGCAGAACGCTCTTTATGTGGAATTCTCAGAGCGTTGGGTCGGAAGCCTCTGGTAACGGGCAGTGATAACAGTACAGATACTCTGGGATAGTGGACAACGTGAACACCCAACAAGTCATACTTGGCATCATCTTTGGATCCTCCAATCTAAACCAAGTGCTTCCTGACTGATCGGCGAACTACGCATGCCGCGGTTGTGGTAGCCCAGTTTAGAAATCAGGCACCAGGCGGTGCCGGGTGCTGCAGGCTGCCGAGCGCCAAGGCAGAGTCGTTATGGTCACTGGGCACCCATACCGACGACAGGTTGAGTGGCGATCTCAAACGTCCGCGTCGGCGTGGGCAGCGGCTGTGCTCGCTCAGTTACACAGCTTGCCCCGCTCTAGATAGTTCTGACAGAGGTGCCCGCTCGAGCGGTTCAACAAAAGCTCTTACCTCCACTTCTCAGCTGGAATACCCGCCTTTGCTAAACAGCGAGCCACATTCTGCGGTCGAATGCTGTCCCACAAGCTCCCATTACTCACTGATGAGTAAAAGGCATTGCTGAAGCCGGCAGTGACGCCCTGGAGCTTCGAGGACCAGTTGATCTCGCAGTTGCGGTAGAAGACGATCCAACCGGAGGTAGAACGTCCCGTCGGGCAGGCGGCCCAGTCCGAGTCCGAGAACGCGACTAGCTCCCCTGTTGCGGATGCGGCGACACCGCTAGCGGCGCCGAGGGTGAGCTTCTTGTCGCGCGTGTGGCTGAGGTACGCTAGAACGCGCTTCCCGATGGCCCATATGTCCTCCCCTGGTGGGTGACTGTGGCGACCGAGGAGAGAGGACGAGAACGCCGCGTCCGGGCGACTACAACCGGAGAGCCAGAGCGCCGAACCGACCAGTTCCTGGTACTTGCGCTGGTCTAGTGGGTCGTCGGCGACGGCAGGTTGCTCCCCTGTCGGTAGAGGGGATGCGCGTCCCGCGCGCGGGTTGATGATGTTGAATCTAGCCATGACTTTGTCGATGTAGCCGGTCTGCGAGAAACTAAAGGTGCGCTTCTCGACGTCGCGATCGAGAACCATCCCGAGGATCGGATGCGCCGGCCCTAGGTCCGTTACTACCCAGTACTTGTTGAGGGACTCTAGAAAGGACTTGGCGGTCTCGGGGGTGTCGGAGACGATGAGTAGGTCGTTGGCGTAGACTAGGACGTGCGTGCGGTTACCGGAGGCCTTCTCAACCCCGCGTGTACACAACCCCCGAAGCCCCTCGAGCTTGGTGTACTAACTCAATACATCCGAGCTCGCTCAATCCTAATGAAGTCAGCTGCAATCCATCCTGACTACTCGCGCCACACAAGCTCCCTTCAGCCTAGTTACTAGAGCTACTGTGGTCGGGGCGCCGCTTAGTAAACGAGGGTCCCATACGCAAGGCTGAGGTCGTTGAGAACGACGACAAGGCCGCGTAAAGGTTGAGGACGCTCCCGCCAGGAGGAGCCTCTTGCAGCACCAAAACCAAGGAGGGGCAGCTCCCCTCGGTGAATACTTACTCACAGCCGCCACTTCAACTAACAGTAGATGGGAGCAGGCAGCAGGTACAGTACACTACTGTACCGGCCTACAGTACTTGCGCGCTTGGGACCTTCTTTCGCAACCGTTCCCATTTGCTCTCAGTTCTATCTCATACGTCTTCTTCCCCGTCATATATCTCCAACCGTCACATCTTCCCCTTCCTCTCTTCAACTTCCCCTCATTCCGCACTTTTTCACTTCCCTATATACATTCCACTCACCATCGTACCCCATGTCCTCCTCACTCTCGCCCAACGCGGCCCACCCGACCGACGACGAAGGAAGCGGCAAGGAAGGCGGCAAGCACATCTGCCCGAAGTGCCCCGCCACCTTCACTCGCAAGAGCGGTCTGAAGCGCCATCTAGAGTACGTCCTTACTTCCCGCGACAGAGCTTGTTGCTGATCGTGACAAGCCGGAAGGGCCTGCAGGACGGCAAGACGCCCCGCAAGTCACGTTATGCCGGGCCCTACCCATGCACCCATCCCGGGTGCGAAAAGGTCTTCAAGAAGAAGTCGCGCCTGGATCGCCACTCATCGTGAGTATAGTCGGGCGCCCAAACTACTCGAGTTGAAGTAGGCAATGGCAACACGGATACTGACAATGGACAGCGTTCACAGCAACACGTCGGCATTCGCTTGTCCACCGTGCAAGAGGGCTTTCCAGGACAAGACGCAACTTACGCGCCATCTTACGTGAGTTGTGCCTCTTGTCTCAGTTCCGGAGTTGTACTGAAGCTCCGTCATTTCGAGACGTGTTGCTAACATGCGAAGGTCGGTCCGTCATGCGACGCCCATCGCCGACCTTGAGAAGGCGGGTGCCGCGATTCCCGAGGAGGGGGAGACGTCCGAGCGTCTCACCTTCACCTGCGCGGAAGTCGAGGCCGCATCTTCCAGTTCCGTTCGCGCTACCTGGCGCATGTTCTGTGAGTATCGCAGTCCCTGCGGTTCGCAACTTACTCGGAGGCGCGTGTCAAGCCTCACCAGTGCCCGAACTGCGGCCAAGGCCTCGGTCCGAAGCACGGTCTGGAGTAACATGTGCGGTGAGTGATCGTCTTCGAAGATCTCCCAAGGTCTTAGGCGGTAGACTGACTTGCAGCACCTGCCGCGCGCCCTCGACTCCCCCCCCGACTTCAGATAAGTCGGAGCGGGTATGGGGGCGAGCCACGGACATTCAACATTGTTGGCGCTGTAATTAGGGAGAAGCCTCACTGTGATTTATATTTCTGAGGATGGTGTCGTGCAGTACAGTAACCGTATGTCATTATTATGGTGTCGACTTCCACACACCCTGCTTTGATGCTCGTTCAATGCCTTTGAGGCGAGCTCGGGCTGCCGTCCATCCTCTGGGACCAACGTCCCCAGGAGCCCAGCGGCGCCTACCGCCGATGCGCTGTAAGTCGATTTCTTGAGGGGTCGATTACCATGGCATTAAACCCGATGACAAGTGCCGGGTCTCGCGTACCGACATCGAGTGCCACGAGGAAAATGTTTGGTCCCGTATGCTAAGAGATTCGACGTGGCGCCGCTGAGCACGCGCGAAGAAGTCGCTCCAGCGTCTAGTAGATGCGAGGAAGTATACAAGGGACGAATAGCAGAGTGAAGCACGGAGCACGCGGATCAAATGTATCAGTGGTTTGTCGATGCCGGCGTCGTTGGAAAAATTGCGCCCGTGTTGTCACGTTGCACACTATGAGCTCTCGCTCATCCGCGCCAAACGCTCCAAGCTGCCGAGGACGCGTCCAGGTCAGGCCTGAAATGACGAGCCAGACCGGTGTGATTCCCTGGGTATGATTGGCAGCACTGGGTGTGACTTAGGTCATGTCTGCTCGACATAGTCGCCATAGTCGACGCGCGACTAACACTGCTTCATTCGTTCTGACAGAGGGCAGAGTCACTCTCCTCGAGCAGTTCTGGCTTCACTCTCGCTTCGTTCTCGCTTCGCTCCTCTCCTTTTGACCGCCGCATGTTCCGTAGTGTCGTCCAATGGAACACAGCCTTGCCCGCTCAAGTGCAAACAGTTAGTGCCCGCCAAACTCGTTTCCCAGCAAGCTCTGTTGCTACAGTCTCCATGAAGAGAATCGTACATCCCGTACAAAGGGAGGGACGCCAGGCCGAACGCATACGCGTTGGCCAACCCCACGCTATCCACCAAATCAAGCTCCAGCACACATTTACTTGTGGCTCGACTTGATCTTGAAGCCACGCGAAGCGCGACGACCACGGGCCTTCTCGAACTTGCGGCCCTTCGACTGGATGTAAGGGCGGCCACCGTGCAGAGGCCCCCCGAAGTGCTTGACCGCGCTGCGCACCGAACGCTTGCCGCGGAGAAGCTGACGTTAACAACGACCTCGGAGGTGTTGTGGAAGCCTTCGGAGGTGTTGAGGAGGCCTCGGAGGTGGTTTGGTGGAGGTCCGGTGGAGGTCACGGAACCAAATTCTGGGCGCCCCACCAAAACCCGTGAAAACCTCCTCAGGCTCCATAGGGTGAAACTCACGACAGTGTTCGAGCCAGTGGGGGCACGGAGGGCGAGCTGGTCGAGGGTAAGGGCCTCACCGCCGGCGGCGATGATGCGAGCCTTGGCCGAAGCCGAGAAGCCGAGGGCGGCGACCGAGAGCTTGGGGACGGTGGGCATGCGCTCGTCGTCGAGGACACGGCCGACAAGGACAACGGTCTTGGAGTTGTCGGGGTTCGAGGCCTGGGTCTCCTTGACAATGCGCGAGAGCGAGATGGGGGGGCGGTTGATCTGGAGTTAGTGGATGCACGTTGGAAGGATTTGACAAGCGCAGACGGCCGGCGTTGTGACACAACCCGCGCCTCTCGCCAGCAGCCCGTCCAGACTCACCTTGCTCATAAAGAGACGCTTGAGGACGACCTTGTTGAAGCGCGACTCAGTGCGGCGGGCAAGGAAGCGGTAAAGCTTGACAAGAAGGAGGAGGTACGGGTCCTCCGACTTGGGGGCCTGGCGGGCGCCCTTCTTGACGTGGTGGCGGCGGATGTCGATACCCATTTTAGCTCTGTCGTCAGCATGCGGGGATTACGGGCGAAAGCGACGTAGCGCTGCCCTCGCCGTTCTAGACGACTCTGTTCCACCGCTTCTCTCTCGGCACGTCTCCGTGCCCTCGGCGCGTGTGTCGCACGACTTCGCCAGGACATGTGGGACATGTCCCCCTCAACTAGCAAATCTGTGTCTCGCGAGAAACGCAGAAATCAGGTTGGTACCAGCTTAGCAGCTGGTGCATGGCGGATCTGCGCCCCAACGCGGATGGGTTCAACGCGGACGGACGCAGTACCGGGTCGAGTTCGAGTTCGAGTGCGAGTTTGGGGCGTGCGAGCTTCACCTCGTGCACTTTGCCTTCAACATCGCCTGGAACCTCGATCTCGACGCCGACATCGATGGCGAGGGCGACACACGCGTGGGTCCGAGGGTCGTGGGACGGCCTTGCCAGAATCGGCTTCGCAAGGGCAGCGCACGCATGAAGCGCGCTCACTTTTTGGTGGTTCTTGATAGCGGTCGAAGAGGAATCAACGATCGTGAGCGTCGTCGTGGTCGTCCACACTCCCCCCCGGCAGCAACTGGCAAGGCTCAGGGTCCGACTGGCAGGTTTGCTACGGTGGTGCCTGGCAATGGATGGAGAGGTAATTAATCTCCGTCGGGTTTAGTTAAAGGCCGAAGACAGATTCACGATAGCGGGAGTAAATCAAACCTCCAAGAGTGGAGGTGGGAGGTGGAGGTGGTCCGTGCTTGAACGGCTGTGCGACATTACAGATCTGAACATTGCGACGACAACAACGACAACAATAACAACAACATGAAGAGGACCGAGCTCAACGCTTCGAGGGATAGTGCACATACTCAGCACCAGAGGAGGGGCCTTGGGACACAAACATTGACGAGACTGACTTCTTTTACTACTCTTTTGTCTTCGCACCCTCGCCCTTCCATTCCAAACACTCACCACCAAACATCACCTCACCGCCACCGATCCATCCTCGCTCATCCAAACGTCCCTTCTAAGCCATCCATCCCCTCCTACAGCTCATCCTAACAGCTTCGACCGAGCTACTACACTCATCGTTGCGAGCAAGACAATCCTGCCTACAGGGCTGCGCTCACCATGCCCAGCCCCCGGCGCATCCTGGCACTCGCCATGCTGGCACTGTGCCACCTCGTCCTTGTCAGCGCATACACCATGGTCCCAAGGTAAGCTCTCTCATTTCCAGATGCCCCTGTCCTAGTCGCCATCCTCTGTTCACTCTAACATCAGGTGGGCCGCCGCTGTCGCCATCCTTCCCGATCCTCCCACAGTCATCATTCATGGCGGCAAAACAGACCAGGCCAGACAATACAGCTACACCTCCGCCCCCAACTCTGCCGACGCCATCACCCTTCCCCTGTCTTCGCCATTCAACGCCTCCTCTCCACCATACTCTCTCCTCTCGCCTATACTCGACGGGCCAGCGTACGCATGGCACTGTCTCGCACCTCTGGGGCAGTCCGACGGTACCTGGGAACTGCTCGGCTTTGGCGGGGACGGAGGCTGGTCCTCGCCCGTCAGCGACTCCGGCTCTGCTTGGCTCATGACACTCAATCCTACAACAGGGTTGCTCATCTACACCCATCCGCCCGAGGGGTGGGCCAATCAGCCAAGCCGCCGCATTAGACACAGCTGTGCAGCCCCAGTCGGCGGCGGCAGAGTGTACATCACCGGCGGGCAGGAGCCCGACTACTCAGAGGCATTCGCCCAGTCGTTCGTCTTCGATCCAGCTACTCTGAAGTTCTCGGCCCTCCCACCTCTGCCTGTTGCGCTTTACGGGCACGCCTCAGTCCTCCTGGGTAATGGGACGCTGCTGGTCTTTGGGGGCATCGCTCAGGTGCCCGGGGGCGGAACTTCTCTCCAGCCCCTCGACTTTGTTTATGCCCTCGACACGACCAGTAGCGGCGAGTGGCAACAGGTGGCCATTAGTGGAACAGCGCCAAGCGGGCGAATGTCTATGTCTGCCAGCCTCACCTCCGACGGCAAGATCTTCATGTTCGGCGGCCTGGACAATAGCGAGAGCCTCCTGTTCAATGAAGGGTGGCTCCTAGATCCGACCGCGATGCGGTGGCGCAAAACGTTCGTCGGCACTGGCAGAAGCGGTACGTCGGTGGCCCTGTCTTGAGCTCACGACAGTCGTCCCCTGGCGATACGACCATGTCGGCGTTGCGGCTGGTGCCGATCAAGCGATTATCGTTGGCGGTAAGTGTGACTCCGCGGTGGGTTAATGAATTTCGGCTGATTATAGGATGGGGACGAAATGGTCCTGTGCCGGCGGACACGATGATCATCAACTCTCATGGCTTCAGTTATAAGGCTTATGGACAGCCCATAACCGTGCCGACTTCTGATTCTGTGGATACCTATGTCCCCCCTGCAATCGATGTCCCCAGCTCAGACGGCACCAACGCTGGTTCGAGCTCGGGCACGGTACCGGACGTCGCCCCTGGCTCGGAGACGCTCCCGTCGTACAACCCAGCGCCGCTCACCAACACCAACACCCCCAGCAGCACAGACAGCAACGGCAACTCCAACTCGGGTGGGTCCAGCGGCGGTGGCGGCAGAGGAGACAATGGCAGTGGAACCAGCGGCGGGGACGGCGGCGCACAGGATCCGGGTTTCGGCACAGCGGATGTGGATGGCACGGCACTCGGCACGGGCGCGAGGGCTGGTGGCTCGACATTGACCGCAGACCCCTTTGGCACGGCTCCGACATCAACAGCATCAGCATCGGCTGGTAGAGGTGGGCTGCAGAACGTAGCACCCCTGACCCTTGGCCTCACTGTCGGCCTGATCTCATTCCTCATCCTCTTGGGGCTATCACTCCTTCTGCTGTGGTGGTGTATCCGGCGGCATCGTGAGCAGCGCAAACAACAGGCCCAGGACAGGACCAGCCTCCTTCCCCACCACGGCGGCGATATCGAGAAGGGGGGGGTGCATCACGATGATGCTGCGGGAATGGAGCACCTCAACGCCAACACTGTTCTGTTCGACAAGGATGCTCCCAACTCTCCCAACGGCCCACAGCAAAATGCTCATGGCGGACCCCAGTCGACGCAGCCCACGCGCTCCAAGACGATCCTTCATCGCCTCAGCAGAAAAGTCTGGCGCCGGCGCCAACAGGAGCAAGCCTACGCGCCGCTCGTGGAGCGGCCGCAGACTGTCTTCGAAACGAACACCACCGACCACTTCGACAAGAGGATCGAGCCGCTTCCGTTCGAGGGTCCCAACATCCTGCCCACTCCGCCCAAACCGTTCAATCCCGACGATGCTGTGTTCAACGACTTATCCGCCCAGTCGGGGGACATCGGCATGGCCCATCGGGGTCCCAACCTCATTGTTGCGCATGCCGCCCTCGGTCACTCAGGTGGAAGTAACTTTGCGCAGCGGGCGCGATCCTCTACCCCAGGTGGCACGGGGGTGCAGACCAATCCTTTTGACGCGTATGGGGGAGCTCTGCCGCTCAGCGTCCCCAACTCGCTCACGGACTCTACGCGTTCCGCCCAATCCTTCTCAGTGGAGACGGGAGCCGGGGTGATCGGGCAATCGAGCGCCTCACTCGCTGTCGCGCCAACCGCTGCCAGCATCGATGCCTCCAGAGCCGTGGAAGCTTCCGGACTCGTCGCCGGCACCACATCTCGGGGTACACCCAAGCAGTCTCTCACCCGCGCGCATACCCAGCGCTCAACCCACGTCCACCCATGGGACGAGGACCACACGCTCAACCGGTCGGGTTCCAAGGCGAGCCTCGCCAATTGTTTCCACGATCCCGCGCCCGCTGCCAGTACGGCGCTCGCGCCAACCCCTCCGCGCAAGATAAGTCTCGGCAGCAAGGTCGAGGATGTGTATGGCAACACGCTGAGCCACACCGCTTCCAACCCCAAGCCTGGCCAGTATGCCGATGACCCCTTCGCCGACGCCGAGGACGGCGCGCCGCTCCTCCTTCCTGAGAAGGACCAGCCGCGTAAGGAGGTGCCGCGGTACTCGCTGGAGAAGATCCTCCCCAACCCTTCGCTCGAGAAGATCGTGCCCGCGCCCAACCCCTCACCCACCACGCCGCGCTTCCCAGTCCTCTTCGGGGGTAGCTCCTCATCCCTCGCCCCGCCATCGCCATCACCCACTCGCCCACTTGGGCCACGCGCCTTCGGCAACCGCGAGATACAGGCGGCAGCGGGTGTGCGCGGCGAGTTCGGTGCGCCATCCCCCGTCCCGAGCCTCTCACTTCGCCGGTCGACGTCGCCGCCTCTCGGGGGGATCGGGAGTATGCGTAGCGCCGCGTCGCACTCGTCCGTGTTTGGCGCTTTCGACAGTGACGCTCCGGACCTCTCGCTGGGCGAGTTCAGCCTCGCGCCGCTGGTTTTGATTGGGGCCTCGAATCCTTCGCCCTCGCCTTCACCGCCACCTTCACCGTCTCCTCCCCCGTCTCCTCGCCTTGCGCGTGCACTCCAGCCTACCCCAACGTCGGAGATGTCGGCGTACTACACCCCTGCGCCGTCTCCCATTCCTGGCTCTCCAAAGGCTTCTGCAGGCTCCGAGGCGGCCCGAGGCTCCTCGAGTGGGCTGGAAGATGAAGTTATCCAGAAGGAGCATGAGTCAATGGATGGCGACGACAATCAGCCTCTCCTCGATAAGCCGGCGACAGAGGATGCCATGCTTGGCCTCTACACTGCCCCATCAGCGAGCACGCGAATGGCTCCCAAGGCTCTGCCGCATCCTCCGCTCGCCTCCCCCATCGAGCTGAGTGTAAGCGACCAGCGCACACAGCAGCGCAACACGACGCCCTCCTCGAAGAAGATAAGGCGTGTTCCTCTGCCCTCGCTCGACGACCTCGAGCGTAGAGACAGCAGTCGCTCCAAGGGTGTGGGCAGATTCAACCTCGCGCCAACCTTCACCTCGACGCCGACGTTTGTCGCCCCTGCCTCAGCCAGCGCGACGACTTCTGCTCGCTCCAGCCCGGCGTCTCGTAGCCAGCAGCTTCCCGACCAGGATAGACCCAAGACCCCCAGCCGCTCGTCCACCGCCTTGCCGACCCGCCCGGGCGCGGCGGTGACCGCGCCGTCGACGCCTACCCGCCGCCCAGTACGCCAGACTAGCCTCGCGTCGTTGGCTGCTGCTCGCCTGCGGCCTGGACAGGAGGGGTATGTGTCGACGATTGTTAGTACTATCAACCTGCGGCAGGATACGCCCGAATCGGTCAAGAGTGGGGTGACCATGGCGACGCCGACTAAGAGGAGGCAGGGGTCGGGCGGGACCGCTGATACTGGAAATTCTGTGTGAGGCGAATGAAGTGTGACAGCTGAGAGCGCGAAGGGGAGGAGTGCTGAAGGTTGTCAGTGGCGGGATCCACTGCGTCTCTCGACCTTCTGAAGAACAATTGTGAGAGCAGCGACGAACGAGTAGTGACAAGAGACCGAGAAGAGACATTGGCGAGATTGTCATGGCCCATAGACTGTGAATAGTTGTGCTGTACCTACCTGCCTCCGCCATCCTATGCATTTCGTATGACGTGCCCTGCGGCAGATCGATCGATCCAGATAGAGATCGCTTCTCAAGTGCGATGTAGATGTCGTTCAGAGTGCAGAGCATGTCTCGGCTCCACCCGCACCAGCTCCTTGCATCACGCCGGACCTCGTCCTACTACATCCAAGCTCATGCTCTACTTTGTCTTCAAGCCACATGCGCTCATGTTTGTGTTTACTCCCGCAAATGACGCCGTGACCTCCGTAACTGACGCCAATATCGCGTGGACTTCATAATCTAGTCGACAGTTGGAGTCATGATGATGATGTGGTGATCGAGCCGTAAGATCTCGACTCGCTCGGCCATTACGATTCCCGACCCAAGCCTCGATCCGACCGTCATTCCGACTCCATTGCAACTCTTCCTCTTCCTCTTTTACACTCTCACTCTCACTCGCACACTCGCTCTCGCTCTCGCTCAGCTCAGCTCAGCTTGCACCCTGCTCGCACACATGACGACCCTCCACATCCTCAGCCAACACTCACGCCGTACACGCACATAGCATTTGCCACCCGCACCAGAGCCGATCGGGTTGGATTCCGATAAGCCTCCACCCTCCACCATCCACAGCCCCGCAACCCGCGACAACGGCCGAAGACGACGACATCGAGGTCGCCGTCTTCCACGTTACTCTCATCGACTCGACTTCCTCGATCTGATCGCATACTGCACTTGGTGCGCTTGAAGTCGCCATGACGATCGCCATCAGCCCCCCGGCGGGGTATTCGAGTGAGTGTCTCCGGACAATAGCGGATGGCGAGGTACCGGGACGGGCAGACTAGCTCTGCCTTCCCGGGTTTCTGCGCGAACGTGCATGGCAGATTTCATGCGAACGAGGGCTCGTACACGAGCTGCTGGGTGAGACTTGCTGCATGCTGAGTCCGGCGTGGACCCGAGAGGTCGCTCCGCCACCATCTGAGATCCCATCTCCACGCCCCATTGTCCCCTTGGCCAGATCGCCAACCCTTGTCCTCTCATTCGAGCTCCAGCGGCTCTTCTCGTCGACTCCAGCGGCTCTTCTCGCCGACTTAGCTGACCCCAGCCTCCCCGCATCGCTCGAGCCCGCTCGCCAACCCACCCATCCAAGCTGGTGACCGCCGCCGCCCCGCCTCTGGCAAGATCGCCATCCCGCGCAAGGCGAGCCACCACGCGCACTCCCCGTCCTCGCCGCTCGCCTCCCAGACGCACTCGCACTCGCCGTCCAACTCCCACCAACATGTTCATCACTCCCCCACCTCCCATCACTCCCCCACCTCCCCCCACTCGCCACACCACTCTCCGCGCGCCTCTATCGCGCAGCACCCAGCGCACTCACCCGCCTCGCCGCCGAGCTCCTCGCCGCTTTCGCGCTCCCACCCCCTCCTCGGCTCATATCCCCTCAGCCTCCTCCATGCGCGCATGGCGACGCACAAGTCCCACTGCGCCTCGCAGTTTGCCCTCCGTGTCCGCGCGATAGCGACTAAGCCAGGCTGTCCCGGCCCGCGCGCGCCTACGCCCCTCGTCATCCCCTTCGCCGCGACGTACTACGATCTGGTCGGCGAGGACGAGCCCCCATGCGGCCCTGTGCCAAGCCACAGCCCGTGGGTTGCAGACGTCGATCTTGAGGCGCACTACTTTGCGCAGTACACCAGCGCAGCTAGCGCAGCCGGCGCAGAGGAGTCTTCTGACAAGGACAAGGCTGAGCCGCCTGCGTACCCCGGCTACCGCGTGCCGCAGGTCGGTCAGCTGCAGCTGTTGATCAAGACGTCCACAGCTGCCGTGCACGCGTTCGTCGTCCCGTATGACCTGAGCACACTGGCGCCGGGTGCGCGGCTGCTCGCACGGGAACGGACGTACGTCTCTGCCCCTGCACCTGCAGCTGCTGCTCCTAGCTCTAGCCCCACCCAAACCCAAAGCTCCGACAGCCCAGTCCGCAGTGAGACTACCGCGCCATCGCCGTCGCAGCCAGCACGCGAGTCGCTCCGCTACGCCGTCCAGCTCCAGTTCGCTTGCGTCCCGGATGCCGATGCTGGCGAGGACGGCGTTGCTTACTATGTCGGCCGCACGCTCAAGCTTGTATTTACCAACTCGCCGCCTGAATCAGGCTCAGCCATCCGCACCGAGCGCGCGGACGAGGTCGTGCCCCCAGCGACGAGTACGCCACCGACAGGTGTCAAGCACACGATGCGCGGGAGCGCGCTGCGCAAATCGATCTCGTCAGCCACTCCATTGCTCTCGCTGACGCCCTCCGGGGCTCCACCGTCGCCAACCCCCAAGCCGCCCAGCTCGCCCAGCTCATCTCCGCTCGGCCGCGTCACACCCCAGTCCCCGTCGTCTCCTTCGTCGCCGGCACCAGCATCTCGTCGTCGCTCGAGCATCGAGGCGTCGACGGAATGGGCCCAAGTCCGCGCCCAATGGCGTATGCGTGCCGCCAAAGCCGCAGCCGTGGCTAGAGGATTCGACCCGCCCACATCCCGCCCTGTCTCGCCGGTCCCTGCTGCGCCGAGCCCGCGGAGTCTGCTCTCGGCCCTCGCGCCAGATGGGAGCGAACGCGGCGAACGGCTTGAGCGGCGCGATGCACCAGACCGCCCTGACAGTGTCGAAGGGAGCGACGGGGACAAAGGGGAGACGGAATCCATTCTCGCGACTTCTGTTAAGCCGGCGCGGCCGACGACCAGCCGTACACCCTCTGTCGCGGGGTCCACGCGGCGACGTCTCAGCCGCGAGGAGCGCGAGTTGAGCGAGCGGCTGCGCGCGATGGATTTGGGGGGCTGAGTGGGCGAAAACGCGTCGCAAGACGCTGTAAGAGTATCTGCTGTATCTATAGTGATGTCACCACTGCATGTACGTGGCGCCGAGGAGCAAGGACAAGAGAGGGGCTGCCGACGACTGTATGGTGCTTTCACTCAGTGCGGCGTGATGAGCAACTTGAGTTCCGTTGTCCACACGCACGCGAGCAAGTCTTTCAATATTGTATCGCTGTAACTACAAGATTCTAACCTAGTACTACTGCTCACCAAGCCTCAACCCGCTGCCCGCAATCTCTCGGCAGGTCCGCCGCCTCGTTTACGCCGACCCGTCTCCAATATACCGCGCCTTGACCTCGCGCCCCTTGAGCCCCTTGGCCACGACGACCTGGGGGTCGCCCGGCATGAGGTCGAGCGCCTGGTCGCTCCACTCGCACTCGTCGCCGTCGACGTCGAGGATGAGCCCCTTGATCGGCTTCTCGGCCGACACGGTGACGGTCTCGCCATCGACCTTGATCGACAGCTTTGGGTCCGGGAACGTGAGGTACTTCCACGGCTCGGGCCAGTTGGCGTAGCGCGCAAGGACGTGGGCGTTGGAGTGGCCGTTCGCCTCGCCATTCGCATGGCCGTTGGCAGCCGCCTTGTCCAGAAGGCGCGCGCCGACGACGATCGGGCGGGGGACCTGTGCCAGCGACGTGCGCGTCGGCTGGCCTGGCACGGTGCCCTTCCACACCTCGGTGCTCGCGTTGGGCGCGAGCGTGACCTCGAATGTGCGGCGGTCGACCTCGCCCTTCTCGAGGTCGACGCTGACGAGCTCGACCACGGCGTCCTTGGGTTCGAGCGTCGAGTTGCATCCCACAGCTCGATCTCCTCATCGATGGTGTAGTGCGCGAGGCTCATGTCGCTCTTGGGCACCTTGACCTCCTTGCGCGCCATGCCCACAGTGTAGGGCGGAGCTCGCGGGCGATGGCGAAGAACGACGGCTTGGGGCGGAGGTAGTAGTCGCAGATCGCCCAGACACACACGGCCAGCAGTCGTTGATCTGCCACACGAGTGCACCCGCTGTGTACTCCTTCCGTGTCCCTTCCAGTTGCGGCGCCAGAGGCGGTACGCGGCGGCCAGCGTCTCGGCCTGCATCGCCTGCGTGTAGTAGACGTACGAGGCATGTCGAACGCGTGCCTAAAGTTCTCCATGAGGTACAGCTCGAGACGGCGCTCGAAGCCGTCAGCCTTGTTGTGGTTGACGCTGATGCGCGACTGGGGGAAGATCTGGTCCTCCTGCCCGGCTCGAACCACTCGTGCACAGTGCGCAGGTCGGGGTATCCCTGCATGCCGAACTCGGAGACGAAGCGGCCGCGAGCTTGTCCCAGTTCGCCCATGGCTCCTGCGTTCCGTGCCACACGTTCCACTGGTGGACGTCGCCGACAGTCAGGTCGCCGCTGGTCTTGCCGCCATACGGCGACGAGGGCCAGTAGAAGATGGTCGAGCAGCGCTTGACGACCTCAGGCAGAAGGACTCGTAGATGTGCCGCCCAGGGAACTTGGTGTGCATGTAGTCGCCCGAGTTGTCGTCGTAGTCGACAACACCGACGTTCTCGGCCACCTGATAGTCCTCGTTGTTGCCGGCGAAGATGACGACCGAGGGGTGTGTGCGCAGGCGCGCGACAGCCTGCTCCGCCTCGACCTTGATGCTGTCGTTGATCTTGGGGTAGGACGGGTACAGGCCGCATCCGAACATGAAGTCTGCCAGACAAGGATGCCCTTCTCGTCGCACGCGTCGTACAGCGCCTCAGCCTCGTAGATGCCGCCAGCCCACACGCGAGCATGTTCTGGTTACCCGGATCAGGAGGTCGACCCAGGCGCGGTACCTGTCCTCGGGCATCTCTGTCAGGAAGTTGTCACCCGGGATCCAGTTGGAGCCGCCGCAGAACACGCGGATGCCGTTGACCTCGAAGAGGAAGACGAGCCCTCGGCGTCCGGGAGAGGCTCCTGGATAATCTCGACGTGGCGGAATGCGACACGCTGCGCCGTCTTCGCGAGTACCGAGCCGTCGGCGGCGAGCAGCGCGACCTCGAGCGAGTACAACGGCTGCTTGCCGTAGTGGATAGGGTACCACGCCTCGACCTTGCCCGCGAGGTCCCAATCCGGCTTGTCCGTGATCTCCGTCTTGACAACGTACCTTCAGCGTCGGTGAGGGTGTACGCCAGCTTGGCGCCGTCGGGCTTGTCGCCAACGACGTCGAGCTCGACGACCTTGAGCTTCGCGCCATCCCACTTGCCCTCGCGCTCGCTCAGCTCAGTGTCGACACGGAGGTTGGCGAGACGCTGAGCATACGTCTCGAGATAGATCGGTCGCCAAGGACCGACAGTCATGATCACCGGTCCCCAGTCCCATCCCCAGCCGTACTGCGCCTTGCGCGAGTACAGGCGCGAGCTGTCGCCGTTCCACAGCGCCATGGGCCCACCGTGGGCCGCCTCCTCCTTCTTCGCCTCGAGGAGGGGCGCGGCGAAGCGCAGCTCGAGAGTGTTGTGCTCCGCGAGCTTGCCGGTCACGTCGAGGCGGTGCGAGAGGAACATGTTCGAAGTGGTCGCGAGCTCCTTGTCGTTGAGCAGGATCGTGCAGTACGTGTCGAGGCCGTCGAGGACGAGCTCGGCGTGCGGTGCAGACAGCTGCTCGGGCGAGGCCGAGAACTTGGTGCGGAAGGTCCATGCGGACTCGTGGATCCCTGGTGTGAGCGAGCGCCAAAGGTGCCCAGCGCCGAAGCCGAGCCAACTATGAGATAACGGGACAGGTGGGAGAGGCCGGATGGGAAGGGAAGAGCTGGAGGGAGTACGGGATGTGGCCAGGCCACTCATGCCACCGCCACCGTCCCATGGATCCATTCCCCGACAATCCTCCACATCCCACTCCATCTCTACCACTCATCCCATCCTCGAACTCATGTAGCCTCTCCTCCCGCCCGCTGGTTCCGGCGATGGTCAAACTCACACTGGCAATCCCACTCATTCAGCCCCTTGTACGGATCGGCGATCTTGCCCATCCGGATAAGCTCGACCTGCACGCTCGTCGGCACCTTGCACCCCGCCCACTCCTCCTCGACGTCCGGCTCCGTCTTGCTCGCGACGCGCGAGAACTCCCACCCGGAGCTCAGGGTCGCGCGGTGCGCGGGCAGGATGCCCGAGTACTTCGCGCTGTCGGCCATGGTCGTTGTCGCTGTCGAGCCGCGTGGTGGTGTCTTAATGTGGTGATGTTACCTTCGTCGCCTTGATTTGAGTGTATGTTGCTAAGGAGAGTGGTGAGAGACTAAGGAGATGAGAAGACGGGAAGGGAGGGGAGGAGGGAATGATGGGAGGACGTAGCACTGCTACGGCGACGTTATAGACTCATTCCCAGCTACGAGCATGCCTTAGTACGCATCGACTTCGGCGAGCCCTCCGCACGATCGGCCCGTTTTCGGGCCGGCGTGTTGCGCTTAATGGCCCGTGACGGCCCGTGATAAGGCCCGCACCCATACCTCCACCATCATTCCCAGCACCACGTCTCCGAGAATCACCACCTCTCCGAGAAATCAGTATCGCCTGGCTTCCACTTGCTTCGATACCGAGGTGCGTCTCTTCTTCTCCTACATGCTTGCATCGATACATGCCGGATCATGCTTCGTAAATTCTAGTGTAACAACAAACTACATATCGGTATCAATGTAAAGTCGCCGGGGTAAAGAGGCCGGGGGAATGAAATTCGCCGTGTTCAGTCCACAGCCAAGTAGTCTTGGCCGGTCCGTGGCATAGAATGGCGGTTCGACTAGGTGCACGGCTCTGTACGATCGCGCCGGTCAAGGCGTACCGAGATGCACCCACCTGCATCGGCTGCCCTCCATCCACATTTGCCACCTTCTTCACCAGATCGCTCGCCCGTTCCCAGGTGCGCCACCTTAGCGGATCACAGCGCTACCACCCTGCCGACGCGTTCGTACGCGACAACGTCGTATGTCTCGGCAGCGTTCCACAATTCCGCAGCGTCTCCTCATCTCTGACGTGCGACCGCGCAAAACGCTCCTTCTCACAGTTGAGCGCCCACACCCACTGGTCACGCTCGATCTGGAGTCAGCGTGTCCAAGAACTGCCGGGGTAATGTCGGCAACCATCAGGGTGTTCCGGCCTGAGCACGGCAATTCGGCCCGACATGCCGGCTCAGATCTCCAACCTGCTCTTCCCTCGAGTCGCATCGACGGCTCCGAGACTCACCTTGCTCCGAGCGCGGCAGATAAGGAGTCGCTGCGGCTCTTTTCGCAGCTTCGGAGGCACGAAGGATGGCTTTGTGTCGCCGGCCTTGTCGTTGCTGTCGTTGCCGCCGCCGTTGGCCTTGCCCTTGCCCTTGCTATTGGCCTTAGCGTGTTCCTTGCGGTTCGCTTCGACATCCCATGGCTGTGGCGCTGCGAAGCGGCCTGTCGGCCAGAGAAGGCGGACACAGAATGTGGTGTCTTCGACACCGTCCGTGCTTTGCAACCCATCTGGATAAACGCGGTTGTGGGCATCCCACTTGATCTCATTTGAGTTGGGATCTAGCTCGTCCTCAGCCAGCATGCCAGAGTAGACCTGGTGTAAGTTGTAAACAACTGTCAGCTAAACTCACGAAAGACCCAAAGAGCGGCCAGACAGCTTTCCGTGGCGCCATGCCATCGCGCCCGTCGAATGCAAAGGCGACGAGACTGCCCTGCGTGAGGACAAGGTATCGCGATCTGGTGTCAGTTCATCCAGTCTGCTTACTGCGCTCGAAGATACTCACCGGAACTTGCCCCACTGGCTGCGCCGCACGTACACCCTCCCTGAGTGCGTGATCGGCCGGCAGCCATCGATCACACACCAGTTCCACATCTGGTTCAACAACGTTTCGCTCGCACTATTTCCGGCAGCGAACAACTCGCTACCCATGTGCAGCTCTACCACGTCCATGGCCGTGCGCGCATCGACGTGCTTCCGCATCGTCCAGTATCGCACCAGCTCAGTCAGGCGGGCGACCCATTCAGCGGCAATGGCTGGTGTATGCGCTTCGAAGACAATCACTCGTCCAGATACGAGCGTAACTTCGAACTCGCGCTCGGCCTTCGTGCCTTCCTTGGGTAAGGGTATGAGTGAAGTCGACCGCTTCTTCTTTGCCCGAGGGGGCTCCCCAGCATATGCGTCATGTTCTGGCGGCGGAACATGGGAGCTGCTCTGTGGGGACTGTGACGTGCGTGTGGCCCAAGATGTGGAGCGAGCACGTTGCTCGGGGCTATGAGGAGGCGATTCGGACACTTCCTGCGGTTGTGCCGTGAGATTTGGCTCCCCTGGCTCGAGAGGAGGCTCGTCTATGCCGTTGGTGATCTCAGTCGGCTGGCGCAGCTTTACGCTTTCAATCATCGACAACTCCACACATCCTGCGCTACGCTCAACAAACGTAGCTATACGCCGCCTCTCTTCGTTGAGGAACTGCTTGTGGAGCTCGGGGAACAACGCCGAGGGCGACGACCCCTTGCGGCGAGGTAGTAATGGCGGAGTCGCACTGTTCGCACTGGACAGAAAGCATCGCCCATCCGCGATGCAGAGGTAGAGCTCTTCCTTGGGAGCGACGTCGCTCTTGTGGCGAGTGAGGTATCCCTCGACACCCGGAGGCTCTTCTAACTGGGTCCCGTCCTCGAGACGCACTTTGATACCGTGGTGGGAAGCGTCGCGGACCTGTAGCGTACTCTTGCTACCCGCCGCCAACCCCTCGGCAAAACTCGCGAGCAGCGCCCACTCGCGGGGCCGGTTTGTGACAGTAGTGTTCCAGCAGATCCAGTTGAGCATTGCGTCGGTCGTTTTCCATGCGAGTTGCAACTTTGGTACGGTCCCAAGCTCTCGAATTAGGCGCGCTTGTTCCGTGTTCGATTGTAGCAGCTTCCAGATGGCTCCAATGATGGATGAGACATTGAAACCTGCGCTTGTGGGGTCTTCAGGTATCGCCATTCGGAGTGTTGTACTGAGCCTCGCTGAGCGGATATCAACGGTTCGTGGAAGTTGGACGCCCAGTTGCCCGGCGATGTACCAATGCCAGTCGAGTGCGCGGGATCGCTCGCCAAATGTGATGAGGAAGATGGCGCTTCCCTGCCGATTCATGCGAAGATTGTCGGCGATGCGGCTGTGACGTGCCCTGTCCCATGTAGACGTTTGCTTTCTTTGCGACTTGTCCAAGTGCCGCGCAGTGTTGCGCACGATAGTCGCCCATGGACAGATGAGCGCGAGTGTCATATCTGTCTTGTTGAAGACCGACATCGTTGTGGGTGCGTTCAGCGGCACACTATAGCGGAGACGCTTGTAACCGTACATGCGTTCTTGCCATGGCCAGGTCTGCTGTCAGCTCATTCAGCGCCTGTCAAGCAGCTTACCCAATCCATGTAGAAGTCTATCGATGACACAGTCATGGCAAGGACGAACTCCTCCATCCTGTCGATACGGGCGCACGGATTCCGTCGTTGAGCCATCTCATCAAAGGACTGGATGTTCTCATCGCGGTGGCGGCCAACTTTGACAGCCACACGATCGCGCATGACCACTCCTCCAGGCAAGACGTCATCCTCGTCGATCACCATGGCGTCCTCCGTAGCATCGGCGCTAGTTCCCTCGACGTCTGTGCCAGAGCGCGCAAGCACCTCCTTGGGATGGGCAGGCGTCTGAGCACCAGTAGGCTCGGTAATCACGGCGTCGGGGCTGTGGTGAAACTGGACGGTCTTGGTGCGCGCTGGCTTTTCGAACTCAGTGTATCCGTGCGTGGATCCGGGGCGCATCGCACTCTTCAGTCGGGCATTGAACGCGTCCTTGGCTCCCCGTCCCATACCCGTCATCTTGCTGGAGATGGACGTCGACGGTCGTGGCGATGTGCGCGATTCGCCGAGGTCGGCCTCCTCATCAGATGAGTGAATCAAGCGCGCTCGGGAGTCGCCTCTCGAGCTGGGACCTGTTCTAGGAGACGAGTTCATGCTCGTCGGTATGCCGTCGCTCGGTGGTGGCGGCGGGTGGAGATCGGGTGCGGGATGGGGAACATGTGCCTCGAACGTCGATTCCGCATCAGATCCGTTGGGCGATGGCGATCCTCGGGCGGTCACGAAAGTCTCGCCCCCGGTCGACCTCGTAGAGCTCGCCCTGCTGAAGCTGTCGACGTTCGCAGGTTGCGCAGCTGCTGAAGGGCCACGCTTCGTCGGTGTACCTGGCTCCTCGAGATGTGCGTCGTCGCCTAGTTGTACCGGAGAGTCTTGCACGTCGCGCCCAAGCACAGCCTCGTCGCTGATTACTTCAGGCGAGCCCTCTCGTTCACTTCCAAGGATCGAAGCCGCTGACGGCTGCTCGGGCTGTGGCAAGGCATCTCCGGGGTCGATCGCTGGATCAGACATGCCCTTGCCGGGCACCGACTCGTACTCGCACCCAATGTCGAAGCTGTTGCCTACCCACTTCTTGTTGCCGCCCTTGCCCTTTTTCTTATCCGCCTTGGCGTCCTCTTTCTTCTTCTTCTTCTTCGCGTCCTTCTTTGCCTTCCTCGCCTCCGTGTCGGGTTTGGGCCGCCGCTCGCTCCCCGTCCCCCACCCGCCCTCGTCACTGCTCGACCCCGAGCTGCTATCTCCCAACTCGTAGTCGACCTCCGTTTCATCCCCCATCGAGCTCTTGTGCATCACGCGGAACCGGTGCACGACGCGACGCGCCCGCGCCCGTGCCTCTGCGCCGAGCGAGTCGTCGATCCCGAGCTCGTCCTCGTGCAGGAGCTTGTCCATAGCTGCTCGCCGCATGTTGCGCAGCAGTCTGCGCTTCTCCTCTGCAACGTTCGACGTTGCAGCTCGTTGTGGCATGGGACCGAGGAAGCGGCGGGGGAAGACGTGAGCTGTCTCGTGCGAGGTCGTATCAACGACCGCGGGGGCGGGCTGGACGCTGACCCCGCTGGATGAGGAAGCGGCATTTTTGGCGCCTTGATTCGGGTCTGGGGGAAGCGCGTGGGCCGAGTCGGATCGCGTCTTGGTTAAGGGGACTGCGGGCATGGCCGCAGCGACATGGGCGTCGATCGAGGTGGTGATGAAGATGTTGGTAGTAGTGGCGGAGTGGGATCAGCGATCTCATCAGTCGGCCATCACACAACGCTTGTACGTCATCACGCAGCCCGCTTTATTAGGTAATATCACGCGAACAGCACGTGATTCCGGGGCCGTTGACATCGGCGTCCAAGTAGCGGGATCTCCGACTTGTATGAGTCACCATGCATGTCGGGCATGATCCGACGCAGTGCAAGTCCGTGAGCTACCAAGTTGCGAACCGAGAGATGCACCGGATCGCCTTACCCGTTCGTGTTTTTGTAGAGTTGCGGTCGATCCGGCGATCTACCTCTAGTTCCCGGCGATGCGGCCTTCAACGAGCCGGTCAAAGCCGGCACCTTCATAACCAGCCGGCCGTTACCCCGCGGTTGACGGCCACGAGTAGCCGAGCTCTCCCATACCAAGTGATGAAGTGGACCAAAGCACTTCGCAACATCTCCATCACCAACATGTCCACGACGATGTCGTCCAAGGCGAAACAGGACCTCTGGACGTACCCGCGCATGACTGCGCCGTCCAAGATCCCCGACCCGCTAGCCCCCAACCGCCCCCTCCTGCCCCTCCTCCCCCACCCCGAGACGACCGCTCCCCCGGCGCCGCCGCGCCCACCTCTCGCGCCCCCGCCGGCGGGCTGGTCGCGGAGCCATCACGCCGCGCCAGCCGCATACCCGAAAGAGCTCCGAGAGGCGCACGGCACGCTGGGGCGGAACGACGAGCCGTTCAAGACGGCCGACATGCGCCCTGGCGAGACCAAGGAGGAGAAGCAGAAGCGGTTTACGGCCGATACGAACAAGAGCGTCGAGATGAGGTACGCAGTGCACAACTGGTCGATTGAGGAGGCCAAGGCCGCACAGCCGCGCGGGCACTGGCTCGCCGTCGAGCGGTGGAGGCGCGACAAGCCGAGCGGGAAGGGCAAAGTGCTCGTGTGCACGCACGCGAACGGCCTGCAGAAGGAGGTGAGTGGAGTTGCAATTGGGCCGGCAGGAGGAGAGGATGAGGAGCATGGCAACGCCGCCACGGAACCTCCGCTCCTGCCGTGGCCTGAACAGCCGTTCCCCCACTTGCTGCTGCTCGCTGCGCTCTCGCTGACATCAGCACTGGCACCCCGTTCTGCACGACATCCTTACCCGCGACCCCTCCACCCCCGGCTCGCAATTCGGAACCGCGGCCGACCTGGGCGTGCCCACAAACGTCGAGATTGACGACATCTGGCTCATCGACGACTGTAACCACGGCGCGTCCGTCGACCTCAACGCGGGCCGTCTCGGCCCCGTCCAGGCATGGCGCGACGACTCGCGGGACGTCCTCAACTTCGTGTCCCACGTCTTGCCCGGGATCTACGCGTCCGAGGAGCGTCCAGGCTGGACGCTCAAGTGGACCGATCCCTCCTCTTCTAACACCACGCCCAAGGTGATCGGTATCGGACACAGTTTCGGCGGCAACGCGCTCGTCCAGGCTGCCGCTGCTCGGCCGGACTTGTTCGAGGGCCTCTTCCTTGTCGACCCGATGACACCGCCCCACTATGTGCCCTACGAGCGCTGGAAGAAAGAGGGCATCCCCGTCTACGCTCTCTCTGCAGGTGCTGTGCGCCGGCGCACGCAGTGGCCCAGCCGCAAGGCCGCGGCGGAGGCGATGGGCAAGCAGCCGTTCTACGCTGCCTGGGACCCTGCGGTGTTCGCGCTCTACCTTGACCACGGAATCGTACCTGTCGACTACGCCAAGCCCGATGGACCAGTCACGCTCGCCACGCCCGGGTGGTGCGAGGCTGCCGTGTTTACAGAGCCGGAGGGCGTCGCGCACGGGTGGATGGCGCTGCCTAAGCTTACTTGCCCGGTTGGGTTCGTGATGGCCAATGTCCCGATTGCTACGTATGGCGAGGAGAGGACGAGGGATATGGTGTGGCGCCCTCCTAGGGCCCGCAACGAGCGGTTCCGCGATGCTGGGCATCTCGTGAGTTCTCAGATTGTCCGCAAGGCTGACGAACAGGTTACGCAGGAAAAGCCACACGGTCTCGCGGACGCCATGTGGCGATACTTCACCACGCTCGACGCTGGCAAGTGGGACACGGACGACTCCAGAGCCAAGCTGTAGACGGCATTTAAAAGGTAGAAACTGTTGTAGAGGCTTCTCAGGTCAATCATTGCTAGTGAATGCATTCCGGGTGTCTTCGCTTCTATGCGTCCTCGCTGCTGTCCTATCCGCCTCATCCACCCAACCGCCGAACTCTCGCTTAAGCCGCAATAGCGAACTTGGCCGCAGCCTCGTCGAATGCCCGCTCCTTCTCGGCCAGCTCGGCGCCGTAGGGGTGTCCAGAAGACGCGAGCTTGGCAGCGGCCTCCGCGTCGCCCAGAGACGTAGCGACAGCCAGCACGTTGGGGTCGTCGCTGCCGCCCTGTGATTGCGCGTCGGCGATGTCTGCCTTGGCCTCGTCCTGGTGTCCAAGGAGGAGGTGGGCGGCGGCATGGGAGGCGAGCACTGGAGGGGTGCGGCCGGCTGGGAGCTGGTACAGCTCCTCATAGAAGTAGTAGGCCTGGTGCAAGGGGCGGGCACCCTGGGGGTCAGTGGCTGCAATGGCTGCAATGGAAACGGAGGCAGAGAACGAAGAAGAGTAAAGGGGTGGGGGTAGACTGGCATGGCGCACTCACAGTCTTGAGACCGATCCATGCCTCGATGGCCTGCACGAGCGTGCTGTCGTTGCCGATGCGCTTGGCAGTCGCATAGGTCGAGTTGGCAAGGTCGCGCCTGTCGAGCGCCAGAAGGAGCTGGGCGAGGATGGCGAGGCTGGTGTTAGCGCTGCTCCCGACAGATTTCGGCAATCAAGGACCCATCGACGCTCCTCAGCAGCGGTGCACAGCGCTGCTGCGCGTTTCAGGAAGAGGTGATCTGCTTGCAGACCAATCCAGCTCCAGTTCCGTCCGAGTCCCTCGAGTCCCTTCCGCCGTCTATCTACCTCTCTCCCACTTTCATTTACACTTTAAACCCAACCTCAACACTCCCGCCCCTTCAGCACTTCGACTGACGCCTCAGAGGCAAGCACTTGCACGCCCAACCCAACGGACGACTCACCACTCAAGGTCCTCCTTCCCCTGTCCCTCATTCAGCGTCGCCACGGCTTCCTCATGCTCCTTCTCCAGCACGAAGATTGTCCCCGCCAGCGCACGCACACACCCCTCCTCCCACTCCTCTCCGACATCGCCCCCCTCGACCTCAATGACAAGGTCGCGCACCTCATCCACAGCGGTCGGCTCGCCGCCGATGAAGTCCGCGAGCGCGACGGCCGCGCGGGCGGACGGCGGGGCGGGGTCGAGAGAGAGGAACGGCTCCAGCACGGCCTTGGCAGCCGATGTGTTGGGAGGGTTGAGGGCGAGGTGGGCGCGCGCGACGTAGACGGCGCGCTGGAGGGCGGGCGCCTCGTCGCCGGGGATGAGAGATTGGGTGCTCGCCTCGTCGATGGCGGCTGGTGTTAGCTCAATGAACGGATCGAAAGAGCGAACCTTTGTACGAGCCTGATGTCAGCAGAGCGGTATCAATGGAGAGGACGTACCCTGGTGGAAGAGCTGCTTGACGTGGTAGAGCGGGTCGGCGTCCATGGTTGTTGTGGTGTGGTGTGGTGATTGATGCGTCGTAGCGCGTTCATGTCGAGGTGGTGGACGCGGCGATCAGGTCCACGTGGAGGTCATCGGCAAAATGCTTCCGCTCGTCCTCCTTCTGCTCACAACAACAATGAAGGACTGCTATTATTCCTGCCCGCTCTAAAGTACAGTATGCATATGAAATGTAACGGGAGCCTGAGCATCTACTACGCCTACTTCCTCCTCGAGTGGCGGCGCGACTTGCCGGGACGCTTCCCAGCGGCCGCCTTACCACCCCGTCCCTTCTTCTCGCTTCCTCCCCAGCCCGGGATGTCGTTGGCGCTCTCGCGCGTGTTCTGCTTTGCGCGGCGGCTCGACCCACCAAGCGAGTACTTGGCGTCGCGGGCATGGCGGGGCATCTTGGTCTTGCCGCCCATCTTGCCGCCCCGCCCAGCACGCCCTCCGCGCTGCGGCGCATCGTCGTCGTCGTCGATCTGAATGCCAAACTCGTCGTCCTCGCCACCGATCTCCGCTCCGTCCTTGCGCTTGCGCTTGAGCCCCGCAACCTTGTCGTTGAAGTTGCGCTTGTCGGCCTCGCGCTGCTTGAGCTTCTCGACCTGGATCTGCTTGCCGTACTTCTTGAGGTCGCGCTGCTTCTTGGCCTCCTCCGACTTCTTGATGCCCTGCGCCTCCTCGACGAGCTTGGTGCGCACGCGCTCCATGTGCTCGTCGCTCTTGACCATCTCGGCGTAGTAGTCATTTGGCCGCGAGAACAGGATGTCGTACTTGGCACACTGCTTGCGCGCCTCGGGAACAGCGTCGAGAGCGAGCTTGTAGAAAGCCATCTCGCGCTTCAGGTCTGACGTTAGCGATGCCAATGGAAGAGGACCTCACCATCATCGGGGTCGACGTCGAGGACAGTCTTGGACTGGATGATCAGGTGCTCGGGGAAAGGGGTGTGGGTCATCTTGATGCCCTCGGTGAGGATGCGCATCGCAGGCTTGTTGTTGGTCGTCACCTTGCGCGCGGGCACGGCGTCCTCATCCAGCGACACGTCAGAGCCGAGCTCGTCCACGGCAAGCGCGTCCTCGTCCGCCTCGTCGATGACAACCTCGTCGTCCTCCTGATGTCAGCTGAGCTTGGGGAATACCAACTCACCTCCACATCCTCGTCATCCTCCTCGGCATCCTCGTCCTCGTCCTCCTCACCCTCCTCCTCGTCATCCTCGTCCTCCTCTACGTCCATGCCCAGTTGAGCCCTCTCGGAGTCGTCCAGGTCCTCGGGGCTGACGAGCTCCATGAGGCGCTTCATGCCCTCCTCGTCGACACCGTCGTCGTCCGACTCGTCCTCGTCCTCCTCATCCTGGTCGGACTCGGCCTCGGGGGAAGGTGTTGGCTCCTCGACGGGGGCGGCCTTGGGGACCTCCTCCTTTCCTTTTCCCTTCTTGACACCGGCCTTGCGGGCCTGCTTGTTGCTGAGCGTAACCATTGTTTATGGCTGTCGAGTGTGGATTACCAGCCAGTCCTGGGTGATCTCAGAAATTAATTCTCAGCCGACCGCGAAGTGGAGGTCTGCCAGATGCGGGATCAAAATTACCATCACCCAGGGATGAGTGCCACACTCGGAATTAGACAGCACGTGGCTCTACGGTGGGTGCACGTACGGTGGCCACCCACTTGCTTGTCGCCGTCGTTTGTCAGTCATCCTCCTCGGCCCTCGCCGTACCCGTTGTTGTTTCCATCTACACTCTCCTAATCGCGAGCCGGCCATCATCCTCCTCATCGGCACTCGCAGTCTCTCCAGAACGCTTCGCTGCGCCTCTGGATCCCGCTCAGCTGTCCGTTGACCAAAAGCGACAAATACACTTCGCGCGTCGGCTCGCCCACATCCAGACAGTCTCCTTCCCTCCTTTCTCTTCCTTCGCCTTCGCTAGCCTCCGCGCGACGCGCAACTGCCCTCCATGGATGCAGGTGAATATCTTTCCGAGCGTGAGAGAACATGACTACAACGCACAGGCACTGCCGCGGCCGATGGCTTCGAGTACAACCCCGAGTACCAGTATGACGAGCA
This sequence comes from Cutaneotrichosporon dermatis, assembly GCA_020011015.1. NCBI lineage: Eukaryota > Fungi > Basidiomycota > Tremellomycetes > Trichosporonales > Trichosporonaceae > Cutaneotrichosporon > Cutaneotrichosporon dermatis. Next base: position 5,783,832 of record JAIGNX010000001.1, on the reverse strand, counting down.
GGCTGGCGACGAGTATGGCGGCGAGGAGGGCGAGTCGATAGCCCAGGAGGACTACTGGAAGGTCATCAACTCCTTCTTCGACGAGAAGGGATTGGTGCGCCAGCAGCTCGAGTCGTTCAACGAGTTCGTGGAGAACACGATGCAGGAGCTCGTCGACGAGAACGCCAAGTTGACGCTGGACCAACACACCCAGCACACTGGTGTCGCCGGTGACGAGACGGTGGGTCGGCCTGGCAGAGGCAGTGGTGAATGCACGCGCTGACAGGGCAGAGGCGATACGAGATCACGTTCGGGCAGATCTATCTCGCAAAGGTGGCAATGACAGAGATGGACGGTCAGACAGTCGGCCTGTTCCCCCAGGAGGCGCGCTTGCGTAACCTCACGTACGCGCGCCGCTGTACGTCGACATGAAGAAGTCGACTCTCACGGCCGGCAATGTCGACGACCCGATCGAGGCCGACTGGAGACCGCACTTGATGCGAACGGCGTGATGCAGGAGGCGGAGGAGGACAAGATCTGGATTGGAAAGGTACCAGTCATGGTGCGGTCCAACTTCTGTCTTTTGCACGGGTTGCCAGAAGACCACTACTATCAGCTTGGCGAGTGCCCGTACGACCAGGGTGGTTACTTCATCATCAACGGTTCCGAGAAGGTCCTCGCCCAGGAGCGCATGGCGCGAACCACGTCTACGTCTTCAAGAAGGGAGAGCCATCCGCGATCACCTTCTTCTCCGAGGTGACCAGTCAGATGGAGAAGGGGCAAGATGCCATCCAAGACGGTGTGAGGATGTACGCGCGTGCGGCTGAGCGTACCACCACTGGCTCGGTCATCCGCGCGTCCTTGCCCTACACCAAGGTCGACATCCCCATCGTCATCATCTTCCGTGCGCTTGGTATCGTGCCCGACCGCGACGTCCTTTCGCACATCTGTTTCGACCCTCTCGACACCCATGCTCGAGATGTGAGGCCGTGTATCGAGGAGGCGTTCGCCGTGCAGGACCGCGACACTGCGCTCGACTTTATCGGTCGCCGTGGCCAGCAGGAGAAGGGTACACGCGCGCAGCGACAGCGTGCGGCATTCGACATTCTCCAGAAGGAGATGTTGCCACACGTGTCCGTGTCGAGGGCTTCGAGTCCAAGAAGGCCTACTTCCTCGGTTACATGGTGCACAGATTGTGTCTGCTGCCCTCGGCCGCCGCGAGCTCGACGACCGTGACCACTTTGGCAAGAAGCGTCTCGACCTTGCTGGTCCATTGCTGGCCAACCTGTTCCGCATCTTGTTCAAGAAGCTCACGCGCGACGTCTACCGCCACCTCCAGAAGTGTGTTGAGACACACAAGGAGTTCACCTCGTCAACGCGATCAAGCCCGGCATCATCACCAACGGTCTCAAGTACTCGCTTGCTACCGGTAACTGGGGTGACCAGGCCAAGGCGATGCAGGCTCGTGCTGGTGTCTCGCAGGTTCTCAACCGTACACCTTCGCCTCGACATTCCCACTTGCGCCGTACCAACACGCCGATCGGTCGTGACGGCAAGATTGCAAAGCCGCGTCAGCTGCACAACACCCACTGGGGATATGTCTGCCCTGCCGAGACTCCCGAAGGACAGGCTTGTGGTCTGGTCAAGAACCTGCCCTCATGTCGTACATCTCGGTCGGCTCGTACTCGCTCCCGTCATGGAGTTCCTCGAGGAGTGGGGTCTTGAGGACCAGAGCGAGTACATGAACGCGCCGTCGGCCACTAAGGTGTTCGTCAACGGTGTGGATGGGTATCCACCGTGACGCCGTCACTCTGCACCAGAATCTGCTGCAGATGCGTCGCGGCGGTCAGCTCAAGCATGAGGTGTCGATTGTGCGCGACATTCGCGAGCGCGAGTTGCGACTGTACACGGATGCCGGTCGTGTGTGCCGGCCGCTCTTCATTGTCGACGAGGAGACGCAGACCTTGAGACTCAAGCGTGAGCACATCGATCGACTTGATGCCATTGCCGAGGGTGTCGAGGACACGCCAACAGGTTCGGCATGGGACGAGTTGTTGTCTGAGGGTATCCTCGAGTACATCGACGCTGAGGAGGAGGAGACTATCCTCATTGCCATGACGCACGAGGATCTCGACAATGCCCAAGGGTTCGCCAGCCGTGAGGACGTCGCCAAGGCGCAGGCCGCGCACAACCAGGAGGCATTCGACCCGTCTGCGCGTATCAAGTCGACCAACTGGTCGCAAAACTACACGCACATGGAGATCCACCCGAGTATGATTCTCGGTGTCTGTGCATCGATTATTCCATTCCCAGACCACAACCAGGTGAGTACTTTTGGCAATCAAGGAGCGCTACTAACCCATAGTCACCGCGTAACACGTACCAGTCGGCCATGGGCAAGCAGGCCATGGGTATCTACCTGACCAACTACCAGTTGCGCATGGACACCATGGCGAACATCCTCTACTACCCGCAATCACCACTGGCAACGACGCAGTCGATGAAGTACCTCCGCTTCTCGGAGCTGCCGGCTGGCCAGAATGCCATTGTCGCCATTCTCTGTTACTCGGGCTACAACCAGGAAGACTCGGTCATTATGAACCAGTCGTCCATCGACCGCGGTCTGTTCCGCTCGCTCTACTACCGCGCGTACACCGACACGGAGAAGATGGTCGGTATGCAGAAGGTGGAGGCGTTCGAGAAGCCGGACCGCAACGAGACCCTGCGGATGAAGTCTGGGCCTAGCGACCGGTACTCGAAGCTAGACAACGACGGTCTTATCACTCCTGCGACCAACGTCAACGGTGACGACATCATCATCGGCAAGACCGCGCCTATTCCACCAGACTCCGAGGAGATGGGACAGCGGTCGGCCACCCACACCAAGCGTGATGTGTCGACGCCGATGAAGTCGACCGAGCAAGGTGTTGTTGACCAGGTCATGATCACGACCAACGCCGACGGCTTGAAGTTCGTCAAGATTCGTATCCGTTCTACTCGTGTGCCTCAGATCGGTGACAAGTTTGCCTCGCGTCACGGTCAGAAGGGTACCATTGGTATCACATACCGCCAGGAGGACATGCCGTTTACGGCCGAGGGTATCGTGCCGGATCTCATCATCAACCCGCACGCCATTCCGTCTCGTATGACTATTGGGCACTTGGTCGAGTGTCTTCTGTCCAAGCTCGCGACGCTTACTGGTCGCGAGGGTGACGCGACCCCGTTCACCGAGCTCACTGTCGAATCCGTGTCCAAGTTCCTGCGGCAACGCGGGTACCAGTCGCGCGGTCTCGAGGTCATGTACCACGGTCACACGGGCCGCAAGCTGCGTGCGCAGGTCTACTTCGGCCCAACCTACTACCAGCGCCTGAAGCACATGGTGGACGACAAGATCCACGCTCGTGCCCGTGGCCCTCTGCAGATCCTCACGCGCCAGCCTGTCGAGGGTCGTTCGCGTGACGGTGGTCTGCGTTTCGGTGAAATGGAGCGCGACTGTATGATCTCGCACGGTATCGCCGGTTTCCTCAAGGAGCGCATGTACGAGTCGTCCGACGCCTTCCGCCTGCACGTGTGCGACCAGTGCGGTCTCATGGCCATCGCCAACCTCAAGAAGCAGGAGTTCCACTGCACCGTGTGCCGTAACAGCACGCAAGTGTCGCAGATCTACATCCCCTACGCGGCCAAGGTGAGTCCTCGCGGATGCTTATAGGCACAATTCCAGTTCATTAGTGACTGGTGCCTGGCAAATCTACATTAGTGACAGTGCTGACAACCAGCTTCTCTTCCAGGAGCTCCAGGCCATGAACGTGACGGTACGCATGTACTCGAACGAGAGCGAGGAGTAGTGGGCCATGCATACGCAAGATGGCTGGCGTAGAAGTGGATGAGGGATCGAGATGATGGCCGGCTGGTCGGCGAAATCCGAGGGAGAGCGATCGCTAGTCGGATTCGGATTCGGATTCAGGATCAAGACGAGTGGAGACTCCGGGGGCTGCGTGGTCTCCGACCTCTGGGTTGGGCCAAGCAACCAAGCCAACTTGGATCTCAACAGCGGTCTGCTCCTGATGAGGCGATGAGGGAGGGCTCCATGATTCCGGGCTGGGGAGAAGCCGTTGGAGCGGTAGCTACTAGTAGAAGTAGACGTGTATTAGTTAGGCATTGGCATTTCTGCATGATCTGTGGCGATGAACAGGGTCTGTCAGCTGCAACGGACAGCTGTCAGTAGTAGACTTGCAGAAGCATCAACAGCTGCTCTTGGTCGGTAATGTGGCGCATCGAGGCTGGAGGCGTCAACATCAGAATTGTGGGGCAAGGGACGAGGCGTCTGTGCGATGCCGAGCAATTCGCTTGTGTTAACGAGAGCTCGAGCGAGTTGCGAATAAGCGTGGCTGGACGGCAGAGATCAGCTGACACGCACGACCAGTGGCGCTACAGCTACGTACTGCCATGCATACGACCATTACCCCACTACATATGCAGAATAAGCAAAGGACGGCGCATGGACGAGCAAATGGATCATTCGAGCCCTGCCAATCCCCACCGAAATGCAGGTACTGGGGAACCAGGCAGTAAGATTCGGTCGGTCGGGGCCACCGGGCGGCGGCCACTGGGCAATGGCTCGATTCCGACTGCGGACTCGTGGGCGGGCGGCGGGACGGCGTGGGCAATTTGATTCCGCCGCCACCCAACTTGCCCCAGCGTAGCGTCATGTTCAACTACAGTGAGGGGGGCGGGGACGGGCATATGCGGACGTCCACCTACCTTGCAACAACGACTTCTTGAATCTTCGTCCTCGCCTACTCACCTCACCCTCGACTCTACACATTGCTTGCTTTGAGCGTACCGGAGACGGCCCTCTTCTGCTCTCATCTAGAATCAACATTCCCTCTACTCTTCCAGCTACCAGCCGCCGACGCCGCGCCGCCCGTTACACCGCGATAGTCACGCTTGTGGAGGTATATCCGAGCCGTGGACTACCGACCTTCTAGACCTCGTCAACAACGGCGCCACCACTCACACCTCCCTTTCGACTTCCCAACCTCTCATCACATTTCCACCCCTTCTCTGTCTCTCTCCTCCAGCTCGCTCCCTCTCTAGCATCTCGCATTCCCCGCGCCTCCGTCGTTCCCTCGCACCACCCGGTATCAGAGCAAATCCGACACGAACGTACGATTCCAGCCACTGGCATACCATGTTGTCTCGCTAGCACCTCGCTCGTTCTACCCAACACGATTCCATTCCACCAATAGACGCAGCACAACACAATGAACACCCTCTCTCGGCTTGACGCGTTTATCGCGCGTCTTGCCAGCCCCGGCGCCGGGCCCAGTAAGCCCAGGGCTGCCGGCTCCTCCCCACCATCGCTTGCCGGCGAGCCTGGGCCGTCAATGGCAGGCCCGTCGACGCCCTTCCCTTCGTCCTCTTCCTCGTCCTCCAGCTCCGGTCCCTCCACCTCATCACCAAGTCTCGGTCTCAGCTCTGCCCACGCCGCCCACGCCCGTCCACCTCCCTGCACTCGGCATACACATACAACTCCTCCCCGACCTCGGCCTCAGGTATCGGCCGCCGGCTGCGCCGCCGCAGACGCCGCATACCCACAGGAAGCAGCATCAAGCTCCCGCCCCCAACCACACCGCTCCTTCTCCGCGTCGCCTCGCCCTCTGGTCCATCCTGCTCGCATTCTGGCGCTCCCTCGTAGGCGATACCCGCGCCGTCCGTATCCTGCGGCACAAGCGGCGCGGCCTGCGGACCTGCGACTCGCCCCAGCCTTCCCCACCTATAACCCCGCCATTGCCTTCCCCCGCGTCGTCCGCGTCGTCCGCAGACGCCATCGTCGCGGACGCTGCGAGCGCCAGCTCGGACGAGGGCTCGGCCTCCGAGGCCGAGTGGATCGATCCCGTTACGCGCGCAGAGTCAGACGCAACGACTAGAGACACGGACGGGCCGAGCGACGCAGAGTTCCGCCGCACACCGTCCGACACAGCATTCAACCTCCATCTCCGCTCTAATCACAGCAAGGAGACGCTCTCGATCCGCGGCGTCCTCGATCCATCCCTCCCCCCAACGCCCAGCGACGACTCGCACCCTCCTACGCCCGGCTCGGAAGCGCGCAGCGACAAGGCCGAGGAGGGGGACACGGGCCCGCGCCGCCGTCCTCGCCTTCTGCCCAACCCGATGTCAACAAGCCTGCTCGACTCGACCGTCGCGATCGCGCCCCACAAGCACCCTGCGCCCAGCATCGCGCCGTCCCCAAGACCGCCGCACCAGACGCCGTTCCACCTCCAGAAGACGCTCATTCTCGATCTCGATGAGACGCTCATCCACTCGACGAGTCGGCCGATCGGCAGCTCGCACGCGGGCGGGGGCATGCTCGGCCTCGGGTCGGGGTTGTTCGGACGACGTGGACGGCGCGAGGGGCACACTATTGAGGTCGTGCTGAACGGGCGCTCAACGACGTACCATGTCTACAAGCGGCCCTATGTGGATTTCTTCTTGAAGAAGGTGAGTCGCGTGAGCGAGCAAGTGCGGAGCGCGGAGCGAGCACAGGGCGCGAGTCGCTGCTCCCAACATTCTGCCCTCTCCTAGCCTCGACGTCCTCCTCGTCCTCCTCAGCCGGCGGTAGCTCTCTCGCATACCTTGTTCTGCACCGCCCCAAGACAAGGCAGCAAGCCACGCTCCGTGCACCGGAACGGGCGTTTTGTTTACGCCGGATGTGGGGAAGCCGGTGTCGTCGTGGGGAAGTCCAGGGCCATCGTCGTCGCCTGGCTCAGGGCCCGACGCCACCGATATCCCCTCCCTCCCCACACCCCACACTCTATTTCTGCCGGTTCGTTGCTGACCCCAGGTCGCATCATGGTACACGCTCGTCATCTACACGGCCAGCATGCCCGAGTACGCGGATCCGGTGATCGACTGGCTGGACAACGGCCGCGGGCTGTTTGCCAAGCGGCTGTACCGCGAGAGCTGTTATCTGCAGCCGAGCGGGAGCTATATCAAGGACCTGGCGCTTGTTGATGAGGACCTCGCGAAGGTGTGCTTTATGGACAACTCGCCGATATCGTATAACTGGAACAAGGGTGAGTCGACAGTCGAGCTGAGCCACCGGAGGTATGGAGCGAGAGGTGTGGTGTGAGGTAGCAGGAGTGAGGAAGTGGATGGGTACGATGGTGCAAAGTCACTGTCTTCAAGACCGTGGACGAGGCTCAGAGCGGGGCCCACCGTTACTGCCGGATATCTCGTCGTCCATCGCACGTGTCTATCCCACCTCGCTGTTCCCTCATCGCCCCTCGGTCCCATCCCACGCGTGCCCACGTTGGCCCACGACGTTCCCCGCTAACGCCCAGCCAACGCCCTCCCCATCGAGGGCTGGACATCCGACCCGAACGACGAGGCCCTGCTGCAGAGCATACCAGTGCTCGACAGCCTGCGCTTCGTCACGGATGTCCGCCGGATCCTTGGTATACGCGGGTTCAATTAGTGTAGGTGATTGATAGGGCATGTATTTGTATGATAGGTGATACGGAGGCGGCGTGTGTGAGTTGGGCCAGCGAGGCAACGGGGCAGCGGGGCAGCGGGGTTGAGTGTGGTGAGCTGGGAGCTAGGCAGTTGGTTGTTGTCAGGTGTAGTTGTGGCCGTGTGTGGGAAGGGGGGTGGGCGTGGGCGGAGGTACGCAGTGCAGGCAGGGCATAGACACGACGGCGCAGACACGATTCGCCGCGGTTGAGACGAATTAGGGCCGGAACTCGTCTGCTCCTCAAAGGAACCAAGCTCCACAGCGGCCTGGATGGCAGCTTCGGCCGACACCGCTATTCGCATGAGATGGCATAATTTCACAACGTAAACTACATGATCACAGCACGTTCCCCGCGGCCAGCCTCTGGGCTGGCCACGGCTCAGCCTCGGGGCGCTAGTGCTTGTCCGCCTCCTTGGCCTCCTTCTCGTTCTTCTGCGCCTTCTCGATGCCCTTATCCACGCCGATCCCGCCGAGCAGAAGCACGGCGCCAATGACGCCGGTGAGGATCCACGCGCCGCTCTTCTCCTCGCTGTTCAGCGGCCGCGACGACGGCTTGTACGCCCCGTCGCCCTGCATCTCGGGGAGCTTGAATGCCGGCGCAGCCGACGCGAGGCCCGACAGCTGGAGGATCTCGTCCGTCGCCGCCTTGGCGGCCGCGATCTGCTGCTGCGCCTTGCCGATGACCTTGGTCGTGAGGTCGTCGGCGGCGGCGCTGGCGGACGCGAGCGCGTCGGACGCCTTGTCGCTCTCGCCCTCGACGGACGGCGCGACGTCCGTCACCTTGGCCGTGCCGTGGATCGGGCCGCCGTCGGGGTGGGTGGACGCCGGCGCGACGGTGACGACGCGCGGGAGGCCGAGGTCGTCGGTATCAGGCGCCTCGGGGACAGAGGGCTTCGCCTTGGTCGACATGATGTGCGGGAGCGTGGGCTGCTATCAGCGGGGATACTATCAACGAGAGCATGGGGTAGATAGCCAGATTGCCCGCGGGCCAATAATGGTTTCAGGCACTCCGCTCCCCACAATCCCCATGAGCAACTCACAATAACCTGCGGCTGCTCCTTGTCGGGACGCGGGTCAGGGAACTTGATCACAAACTCGTCGCTCAGCTTCGGCTGCTTGATGGGCAGGCCCGGCGCCGACGTCTTCTCGGCCGCCGTCTGCTCCGGGTCGATCGTCGGCACCTCGGCGGCCGGGGCGCTGACGGGGAGGTCGGGGGTGGTGGTCACGACTGGCTTGGTGGAGCTGTCGGGACCCGACGTGTTGGTCGCCGGCGTGGCGTAGTGGCGGGCCTTCTGGGCGCGGGCCTTGGCCTCGGCGCGGAGCACGCGCGAGACGGGCGGCACGGGGGGCGCGAGGCCGGTGGTCTCGGCGGACTCGAGGCGGGAGACGAGGGTGGCTCTGGGTGTCAGCGATGCCGGCTGGTTGGCAATGCGTAGGGGATAGTATTCGCATTGCTGCCTGCCACTCCCCGCTCGCAAGACAGATGCAAAGAATGCCAAGGCTGGGAATAGATTGGATCGCCTTGGCGAGCGACCTGCGGCCGCTCGACACCGGCCTACTCACTTGTTACCGGCCTGGCTCAGACCGCGCTTCTTGAGCTCAGCCTTGAGCGTCACGACCGTCTCGTTCTTCCATCTGCGCTGGGTACCGAGCAGCACCGCCGACGCGAGGCTCTTGCTCTGCTCGCCGCGCGCGGGCGAGATCGTAGCCTTGGCCGTCGCGGACGAGGGCGTCACGTTAACCCCGGCGCGGGGAGTTGCTGGCGCCTGGGAATGGATGGCAGCTTGCGCTTGCGCGCGTAGAGAGCCGGCCGACAGTCGGCGGCGGAGCATGGTGCGGCGTAGTGAGAGTATGGTGGCGAGAGATGGGGACCAGTGGAGCGACTGGTCTTTAATGTTTGTGGAATGAGAGTGGGTGGCTGTTGAGCGACGAGCGGAGTGAGAGAGAGGAGAGAGTTTGCAGAATGACGTTGAGAGAGCGCGTTGGATGGGAACGGCTACAATTGCTCGACGATGGGGGCTTAGAGGTCCCACGTGGGAATCACGTGATCGGCGATCGTTGGAAAGACGCCCCACTCTAACGCCCCTTGAAATTCACGCCCGGCTACTTGGACGTGTCTGTGCCTGAGAATCCGTGTGCACCCAGAAATCTACCGCCCTGAACTGAACATTTCGAGCCACGTCGAGCATCTCATTGCCATCTCTATCTCTCATTCACACCTTCTCACCCTCCCAAGATCAAAAGCACAATGGGGACCAAGACGAAACGCGACCGCCCCGCCAAACTCACCGTCACCCCCAAGTCCGCCCCCCTCTCCCTCCCCGATGCCTCCGTCGCTGCGCCCGCGCCGCCGCCAGTCGAGGTGAAGGGCACGGCGCGCGCGCTGCTGTGGCCGGTCTCGGCGCTGCTGCACAGTCTGCACGCCTTCCTGACGACACTGCTGCTGTCGGTCATTGCGCTCGGGCCGATGCCGCGGCACATCGGTTTTGTGATGGATGGGAACCGGCGGTATGCTCGCAGCCAGGGGCAGAGGATCGCGAGGGGGCACGAGCAGGGGAGCGAGACGTTGAAGCGGGTGAGTGGGCGCGAGGCGAGGCGGGTGGGCGAAGCTGGACCGAGACTAGGTTGGATATGGGGCTTGTGGGAGTTCGAATACGAGCGAGCAGAGGATATGGGCGAGTTTTGTTGGCCTGGTCGACGAGGTGACCGAGACAAAAGGGAGGCTGCGAGGTGCGCAGCGCAGGCAGCGGGAGGACGCCACTCCAGCGGCGAACACCTACAACGCGCCTGCACTCCTCGCTCCCACAGCCCCCGCCGACTCCCATCGATCCGTAGCACATGCTCACACCAGACACTCCGCATGTGCCTCCGCCTCCGCATCCCAATCGTGTCGGTGTACGCGTTCGCGATTGACAACTTCAAGCGCTCGCCAGAAGAGGTCGACGCGTTGATGCGGATCGCGACGGATTCGCTGTCCGAGATCTGCAGCGAGCAGTGAGTGTCTGTGTGAGCGGTGTTGGGGGGCAGTGGAGGAGGCGGAGGCAATGACGGGCGGGGGGCCGGGGCGGGCAGGGGCCGGGGACAAGTGTAGGAGGAGCCAGACGTTGGTGATGGCATGGCAGCGTTATACTGAACACGAGCGTTATGGGCAAGGACAGAGCAGGCGTCGGGATGGAGAGCCGCCGGAAGTGCAGGGATATCGCTGTAAGGACACACTAACGCCCAGCGGTTTCCTCCAGCAACACGGCATCCGGCTGCGGTGTATCGGCCGCATGGAGCTGTTCAAGCCCGACATGCAGAAGGCGCTGCGGGAGATGGAGGCGGCGACGGCGGGAAACACTCGGTGAGTGCGCAAGCCGCGTGTTACAGCCGGCGGCCGCGTCGAGGATGGCGTAGCGGCCGGCAGCTGCGTTGAGGACTGAATTAGGACGGTTAGCTGACATCAGCGGCGTGCTCAACATCTGCGGGCCGTACGCGAGCCGCGACGAGATTACCACGGCGGTGCAGGCGACGCTGGACGAGTGTGCGGATCGCCCCAAGTGAGTCTGCGCTTCTGAGGGAGCACGCCTGCGATGTCAATGTGGACTGTTCGCCTCGTCTCTTCACCCAATACACCACACCTCTCCACCCTTTCCCGCCATCTCTCCGGCTACATACCCTTCTTAATCCCTCCCAACTCCCCTCCTCCCCAAAACCTGTCCCAACTGTCCCACCCAAATCCCCGCCGCGCAGGCCACAGCCCGCCCCCGCTGACAGCAGACAAATCACCCCCCGCACCATCTTCTCGCACCTCCAGTCCGTCGCCGCCGCCAACGACATCGCGCCGGGCGCAGGCAAGCTCGACATCCTCGTGCGCACGAGCGACACCAAGCGCCTCTCCGACTTCATGCTCTGGCAGGCGGACGACGGCACGCAGGTCCATTTCGTCAAGACGTACTGGCCCGACTTTGGGCTGAGCGATCTGCTGCCGATCCTGCTGGGGTGGCAGCAGCGGGCGTGGGTGCGCGGCTCGCGAGGCGCGCGAGGCGGAGCCGACGGGGCCGAGCTGGCTGGACGGGCGGTAGAGTGAGCGAGTGAGATGGGGAGGAGTGAGAGCGCGGTAGAGTGAGCACCTGAGCATGTGGAGGAGCGAGAGCGAGTCGGCGGAGCGAGCATGGGAGTTTCATCGTTGTCTTAGACGTAGAATGAGTCGCGAGGAGGGTAGACGACCACGATCATTACGAGCATCAGCGGACCTGGACGGTCACGCATAGAGCAGCGGAGCAGTGTATGCATATTGTGACTTCTAGTCTAGCGGGCGACGAGAGGAAAGGTGGCGGTCATGCAGCAGAAAGAGCGGCGGGTTCGAGGTATGAGCTCGAGAGGGGTCGAGAGTGGTCGATGGACGGTAGCCGCAACGGTTGAGATTGATCTCGAGCTTCGATTGCTTTGCGTTGCTTTGCAGCCGCTGTCTGTCCCACGACGTCGCTGGCGCTTCCCTCTTCTCGCCGGCCGCTTCATCCCATCTACCTCCCCCGCCTCCCCAACCCCCAACACCCGGCTTCCTCCTGCCCCCTCTCCTATCCCTCTCGCGCCCCCTCACAACCTCCGGGCACTTGGTCGCTCAGTCGCACCACCCATCCTCCGGCCCGCCCTTCCACCGCTCATCCAGGTTCTTCCACTCACACCCAAACTCGCGCTTGCCCAATTTGCGATTCACCTCATTATGGCGCTCGCACAGCCACCGGCTCAACCCAAGCCGGCCCGACACGTCTGGCGGGTTTTGGGCGAGGTCGGCGCCGAAATCGTCCGCGCACGGTGCGCAGGGATAGAGCGTCGGGAGCGAGGTGAGGAGCGCGCGCATCTGGGTCTGTTGAGCGGCCGAGGGTTGGAGGGGGTAGTACGCGGCGGTCGTGTGCAGGAACGTCCAGGTCGCGCGGCCGAGGTCGGCGGTGTCGGGCGGGCAGGAGGAGCGGTCGGCCGCTGCGGCCGCGCTGGATGTTGGCGGAGAGCTCGAATTAGAGGAGGAGGCGGAGGTAGAGGCAGCGGCCCCGCCAGCCGCCATGGCCGCCATCATGGCCATGGGGTTCGATGCCTTCGATGCTGCCGAGTCGCCCTTCTTCTTGACCTTGATCTTGGCCCAGTCCTGCCATGAATTGCACACTTTGCACGGCTTGCCGTCCTCCCCGAGGATGAGGCCTGGGGGGAGGTTGGGGTGCGTCTCCTTTGTCGTGCGGAGGGGTTCTTTGCGCGGTGGTGTCGTCGATGTCATACTGGGCTGGGCGCGGTGGCAGGGAGGAGAGGGAGGAAGTAGAGGGAGGGCGGGAGCTGATGCAGGAAGGAGGGGCGGAGAGTCGACCGAAGTAGGGAGGAGCAGTGAGAGTGCTCGTACTTGCTTTGCAAGGGGGAGTGCGCGGGTAGAGTTGGGCCAGTGGTTGCGTCGAAGTCGAGAAGTCGAATCGAAGTGAGGTGGTGGTCGAATTTCGGGGCTGATGTCACCCATTCGGCTCAGCTTTGTCATCTCGGCACTCATCGGCATCTCACGTCGGTGGAGGGCAGACACTCTGTTGTATTAAGCCTAAACGAGCTGGTTTCTAACGCGACGAGATTCCCTGGAAGCCTCTCAAGCTGCACGTACCGTTCATCGACCATCTCGATTCATTGACGCACATCTATACAGCCCTCATCACATAGCTACATGCTACGGCCGCGCATTATACAAATGACGCATTCCGGTATCCACACCCATCCACTAGTAACTAGTACCCCATCACAGGCCCCTTGCCGACCCACTCCCCCATCCCCGGCATGCACTTCTCCACGACGAAGCGCGCGACGTCCTCGCGCGAGATGGTGTACACGCTCACGTCGCCCGCACGCACGGCGTCGAGGCCGCGCTCGCCGCCGACCAGGAGGGCGGGGCGGAGGATGATGACCTCGGGGAGGAAGTGCTCCGGCACGGACGCGGCGTCGTCGGGCGAGAGGATGTGCGGTGGTGGCGTCGGGGGAGCCGGGATGGTGAAGGAGGGCGAGGCGCGGTGCAGGAGGTATTCCATGCCCAGCTTGTCGGCGTGTGGCGCGGCGAGGAGGTGGTAGAGGGGCTGGGGTTAGCGCGGGGAGGCTGGTGCGAGCGGGGGGGGGCAGGTGCGATCGAGGCGTGGCCAAGCGACTGCACCAGTGGATGAGATGGGAAAGGAGGAGGTATGCGAAGGTGTTGGGGTGTCTTTGAGTGATCTGCGGCGGAAGGGAGGTATGAGACGTTGTGGGTTGAAGGATCAAGAAGGCACAAGGATGTACGTGGAATCGAGCAAGACTGGCAACTCCGGCCGAGTCTCGAGGTGAGGGAGAGAAGCAGACTCACGCGGATCGCGTACGGCAGACTGTAGTGGCTATCCCCGAGCACCATCGTGCTAATCACGACGACGCGGGGGCGCTCGTTGGCGGGCTTGGCCTCGAGAGCGCGGAGGAGGGCGAGCATGCCGTCCGTGCAGACGGTCGGCTGGTCGAGGACGAAGCCGCGGAGGGTGAAGGATGGGGCGCCGCCTGGTGTCAGCGGGCGTGCCAGCGAAGCGAAGCGAGCTGGCAGGCGTGGCAAAAGCTGGCCCAGTGACAGAGGTTTGGGAGGTGAGTGGGAATGGGCGCGGGCTGTGTAGCTGGGGAGAGCATCTGGCCACGGCTTGCAAGTCTCTTCCAGCCCTCCGCTGCACTCCAATCCGCCGCGACTCACCAATACTCGACACGACGAGATCGACCTTGCCCTCGAGCAGCCGCTCCACGTCACTCTGCACCGTCGCGTCGCCCTGGACGACGCGGACGCGCCCGCTCGCGATCGCCGCGCTGACCTGCTCGTCGTTGTCGAAGCACGCGGGCTTGCGCAGGAGGAGGGAGATGGTGTGGTCCGCGGGGAGGAGGTAGTGCAGGAGATGGAGGCCGACGCCATTCGACGCGCCGATGAGGGCGATGTGCATTGTGCGTTGGGGGTGGGTGGGTGGGGGGTTAGGACGGTGAGGTTGGTTGGTGGGGTTGGGGAGGATGGAGAGGTTGGGAAGTTCGCAGCTGGGATGGAGTTGGAGAGTGGGAGGTGTGGAGGTGGGACGAGAGTTGCGGCTGGTTGATATACCTCTCGAGCTGTCGATGAGGAAGCGCCGCTAAGCGAGCCAGACCAGGTCGTACCAGTGATCAGCAAGCGATCAGTGATCGTCAGTGCAGTGCCGCGGGTAGTCGTGTGCAGTGCCGTGGGTTGTCGTGTCGTAGCGATCCACACGCAGCCGAGCACAGCGATGTGTCCTGCCAACACTAGTCTCAACGACAACCCGTCGGCCATGTCACGCTCGCCGCCATCCAACCAGCTCAGCGCATGCTGAAGCACGCACACGCACATTCCACGGCATCCACGGCATCACATGCCGCCCAGCCGTCGTGCCGCCGAGCCGGCGTCGACTGACGCGCTTACATGCTGCGGCGGCACGGCGCGGCACCGGATTCGGGCGGGGACGGAGCCGAGCGCGAGATCAGAGCCAGCTGGAACCAGTGGTGTCTTGGATTGCGACGTGTACTGAGATGTTGACCGACGGCCTCGGGATCCAGTTGATGGCCGCTAGCCAAGCCACCTTGAAGCTTGAGAGCTTGAGACTTGACTTGTCGGGTTGGCACGTGTGCGCCTGTTGTTTGGTCCCCCGCCACGCCACCGCTGCCACCGGGTCTGTTTGCTGAGCTTTAGCAGCTTAGCAGAGCAGGATGGGTGGGCAAGAAATCTCCCTTTGACTGTGGGATGCGATGCATTGCTTATGGGAATGGGAACGAATACCAGCGAGAATGCGAATGGGTGGCGGAGGATGTATTGCGAGGTGTTGGGGGCCCGGCTGACGGATGCCCCACACTCCATGCCGTACAGTTCTCAGGTTCTGTATCGTGACGCCAGTGTAATGTCGTTCGCGGCTGCACGCTCGTCCAGACAGTCTTAACACTTGCCGAGGTGCAGTGCTCGCCCATGTAGTGCTCTTCCCAGACAGCCCCAACTGCGCTCTGCGTTCGGTCACCACATTCCTCCCAGCCCCACTCCCAGCCCCACTCCCCACCGCATCTTCGCCCCACCCCCCAACCCCACCTTAACTTGAAGTCACACACCGCGCGCAGCGTGGCATTCTTTTGTACAAGGGCTATAGATACCCAGCCGATCCTACGTGATAACAATTGCTATGCTAATGAAACAATGGACCCAATGAAGTCGGTGTCGTGGTGGTGCGCCGCGAGGGGCGTTATGCTAGTTGCTTTTAGAGGTGGTCGTTCGTCGTCCTTGTCGCGGACGGGTTTGTCGTCGTTGTTGTGGTTGTTGATGAAAAATAGATGGTATGTGATAGTAGCGGGTGTAGCGGGCGGCCCCCGTTTTGTCATAGTCGACTGCGGTGGCGTGGCGGGGCCGTGCGCCACGGACGAGCGCGAGAGCGAGTTTGCATGCGAGTTGTGGGAAATGCCGGGGACGTGCGCGCCCTCGCATCGCCGTTGAGGGCAGCGAAAGACTGCGCCTAGTCCAGGTCCATTCGCTGTACGTTCTCGACCCAGCGCTCCTCGCACGATGCCTTGGAACCCTCAGCAGACCAAGTGGCGTCCTCGTCGGATTGCGAGGGCGTGTTGGCGCTCTGCCCAAAGACTGGGCTCGATGGTGGTGCGGGTGGCATGGCGCGGGCGAGTGGGACGAAGAAGGCGTGGAATCCCCGCGACCGCTCGACTTTGACCTCGAGAGCAACTTGGACGCTCTTGTGCTTGCCGGTCGTAGAGGACATCTTCTTGAGCATCTTTGGTGGGCGGTGCTTGGACGAGAGCGAGTGGGTTTGCTTCAGGCCGGATGGGATGTGGGGTGGGGAAGGTGAAGACGACGCGCTCGAAGAGCCAGTGGTGGCGGTGTCAAAGGGTGGAGAGGTGCCCGAAGTCGAGATGAGGGGAGACGAGTAGGACGAGGTGAATGCTGGTCGGATGGGTTTTGGGTGGAAGAGGGTGGTCGTGTGGTGGTGGTGATCCGAGGAAGACGAGCAGAGGGGCCTAGAGTCGTACATGGTGGCGGAAGGTCAATGACAGTTTGTTGACAGCAGTGACGAAGACTAGATAAAAGTAACAGGTGGGATAATGCTGAAAGATGTGTGAGCAAAGATGTGATGCGAGTTTGAGAGAGTGAGAGGTTGACACGAGTTGTTGGTACAGTTTGATGGGAATGTGTAATGTGGATGGGATGCGCTGTATGTGTGTGTTCGTGCCCGCCGCTCGACTTCCTTCCTGAAGAAGGGGGCGAAGTGAGGCAAATAAGAGGTTGAAGAGACGAGGCGCGAAGGAGCACAGGAGATTACTCGGGCTGGGGGAAAGAGGAGAGGAGGCAACAGGGCTTGAGCGAAAGGTCTTTTCTGCCCAGGTCGCCCCAGGTCGCCCCAGTAGGTAGGCAGCCAGGTATGTGGAGGTATTTGGGCGATGAGGTGGCTTGGGAGGCTTTAATGATGGCTTACCTATGGCTAGGGTTTTCTTCCTGAGCTCCAAAGCTGCGATTGGTGGTCAAGTCCGGTACAGTCGGCGGTGTTGGGCAGCGGTGTCGTGTGAGATGAGGAGAGAGGTGCGAGGAGGAAGTGGCGAGGGAGATAGGAGTAGAAGAACGAGAAGAGTGGAAGTGAGAAGAAGTGAAGATTGAAGTGATGAAGAAGGTAGTGTTGTCAACAGCTAACGACGAGGAAGGGAGAGAGTCGAGTAGAGTAGTCGTGATGAGGTAGGAAGGGGTTGAGCCAAGGTACAACGCCTCTGGGTTGAGAATGATGAGTTTCGAGTTGGATGGACGGTAAGCTAAAGCAAATAGGGGAGGTACAACACTAAGGGTGCAGGTGGCTCAGGAAGTAGTTGTCCTCCCTTCCTCCGAACTAGTCAAAGCTACTCGGGAAGTGTCCAAAGATCCTGGGCCGTTGAGCTTCCGAGCCTTACTCTTACCAGAGCAGAGGACGAGAGTTTGGGGGCGAGGGCGGCCGCGGCCGTGGCTTGCAACTGGTCCCTATAAAGCATCAGGGCCCACGTGTGCTTTCTACTAACATTAGCAGGCGGAGCGTCGCCGCTACTCTCCTCCACCACCTCCTCTCACTCTGACTCTCCCTTCTAACCCCTTCTTCCCTTCCACTCCCCCTGCAGACGCGTCAACCCTTTTACTATCTTCTCGGCACAAGTTGCGGCAAAGACGAACCTCGTAATCCAGTTGACCAATCCAATCTCTACCTAAAACGAATAATGACTCGCACCATCTCAAGAACCCTTGCAATCTCAAAAGATGGGGTGGTTCCCCTCTTTCCTTTGGTCAAACTCCAATGCTCCAAAACCTCCACTTTTCACGGCCAACGCCGACCATTCAATTTCCCCTAGGTCTGGCCTCTGGCCTCAACCTCCACTCGATGTCCAGGCTTACAGGCTCAGATCTCAGGCTCCAACTCGCAGTTCGCAGTCTACAATGCAAAGATCTAGCTGATAGTAGACGAAAGCACATCATGTTGATGTTGATGCTGGTGCTGGTTCGGAATTTTGACTGGTCGCAAAAACAAGGGGCAGGGTTGCAAAGCTTGGAATCTCATTTGCTGTCCACATGTCCAACTAGTCCATCCCCCAAATCCCTGTTAGCATCAGCGATACCGCACAACCTTGTTTTAGGCTGATCTACCGTGTTTCCCCCCCCCCCCCCACCTTCACGCCGTTCTATCAACGGTGGCTGGTAGTGGTGGCGCAGGGCCTAGGCGCGAGTACGCGAAGCGAGACAGAAGAAGGAAGGGCGAGGCGGGTGAGATGAGTTGAGATGAGACGCGACGCGATGCGAGGCAACCCCCAACGCCCAGTTCTCAGCGCCCAACGCCCAACGCCCGCCGGTGGCCGAGCAGATCGTCGAGCTCGTCAGCCGTGTGTCATGGCGGCCGTGTTACTACTGCGCTAACGCATCTATTACATTTTTCATAGCCAACCACGATAGATATGAGAGACAGGTCTGTTCGAAATGTACAAGAGGGTCGAGCGGGACGTCCTGCGAAGCGACGCGTATAAGCACAAACATTACAGCGCGAGAGGGTAGCCCGTGCTGGAGGGTCTCCTCGCATCGTACCCTCGATGATCGAAGAGATGCAAGTCGCCCTCTCGTTGTTCGATGAAACGCGTCGTTTCCGTGGTTTGGGAATCTCGTCATTTAGAGTTTGCGAGCCACGTCAGCATACTGTAGTCGCGTGATACTGCACATTCTTTTTACGTAATCCCAGGAGTGGGGCAGTTTAGCAGGTTGAGCCCCTGCACGCGAGGATAGCGTGGTCGGTCACTCTCCTGTTTGATCCCGCTGTGACATCCACTTTGCCACTCACCTCAGGCCAACTTACAACGATAATCAAGCGACATCGACGGCTAGTCGGTCGGACTCACACTTCACCATCTCCATTCAGCTACCGAAAAAAAAGCGTGTCGTTTTCTTCGCATTGGGAATTACGAAGGGAATAGGAGCGCATACTGCCTTGGTCGCTTGATCGAGCCTTAGGACTTGCGGGCAGCGAAACTTCCTACGTGCGCTTCAACTACCGCGCCTTCCGACTAAGCACCACTCGACGACATCTACACCACCATGTCGACAGTCTTCTATCGCTGGGGCGCGGGGCGCGATGAGTCCCGCGTCAAGTTCGACGGCACGCATATCTCGGTGTTCGACTTCAAGCGCCAGATCATGCTCGACAACAATCTCGGCAACGGCAAGGACTTTGACTTGACCGTGTTCGAGAATGGCGAGGGTGAGTCATCCTTCGCAAGCAGAGCTAACGGGGCAGAGCTCAAAGACGATGAGCACCAGATTGCGCGTTCCTCGACGCTGGTGGTGCGCCGCCGCCCGGCGATCATGAAGGGTCGCGGCACAGCGCAGAACTACATTGTCGGAACCGACGCTTCCATGTCATTAACGGGCGAGCACCGTATAGAGGCGCACGCGCGGCAAGCGATGAAGGACAGGATGATGAACCGCGGCGCGATGGGGTCTGGCGGCACATTCGGGTCCATGAGCAAGCGCTTCGACGGCAAAGACGAGAAGAAGGTGGGTTGAATGAGAGGGATGTACTAATCGGCAGGAGGAGACACCAAAGGTGTCGACGGGAAATGCGGATGAGGACGCACGTATCCAGGCGATGCTGCAGCAGCAGACGGATACATGGGAGGAGATGCAGGAGGACATGTCGACGTGAGTAATCCTTCCACAATGTGTAGCTGACATCAGACTGCCTCGGTTTAACACGGGCGCAAACAGGCGACCGCTCGGGCGCCCGCCCGGAGCTGGCGCAGGCGGCGGCGGTCCTCCCGGCAAATTCGACTTCAGCGTTGCGCCCGACAAGGATCCTCCCCTGGGCTACATCTGTTACCGTTGTGGTCAGAAGGGCCATTGGATCCAGAACTGTCCCACGAACGACGACCCGACCGCGCAGGACAGGAAGCGCTTCGTGCGTGTGACGGGTATCCCGCGCTCGTTCCTCAAGACGGTCGAGACTCCAACGACGGGCGAAGGCTCTTCTGGCGGTGCGATGTTGACCGCCGATGGCGGGTTTGTGCGCGCCATGCCCGACGCCCGGGCTTGGGCGAAGCAGGCGGCGGTCAAGACGCGTACCGATGACAGTGATGGGGATGGAAAGGAGCCGATGGACCCGGAGCTCGTGTGCCCGATCTGCAAGAAGCTTGTCGCCGAGGCTGTGCGCGTGCCGTGCTGCAAGACAGCGTACTGCGAAGAGTGCATTCAGAGCTACTTGCTCGAGCACGACTTTGTGTGCCTGAGCTGCGAGAGCAAGATCCCGAGTTTGGACAAGTTGATCCCGGACGACGAGCTGCGCGAGCGCGCAAAGGCATACCGCGAGGGCCAGGAGGCGGTGAAGAAGGAGGAAGAGGTGAAAGTGAGTCTGGAAAGGGTCGCCGCCGCGGGGCCCGGCACAGAGACTTGCCGTTGTTGTGTGAATAGCCACTGACGCCAGACTGAGGGAGAGGGAGAAGGCGAAGGCGAGGGAGAGGGTGAAGGCGAGACCGCCGTCGCCACCGGCACCGGCACGGAAGACGTCAGCGGCAAGAACCCCTTCAGCGGCCCCATGCCCGACCTCAACACGATGAGCGAGTACCTCCAGGCGGTGAGTTGTCTTCTCCATGACGAGCTCAACTGACATCAGATGCTCGCAACACTGCGCAACCCTCTCATGCCACCGGCGCTCAAAGCTCAGCTCCGCGCCCACGTCAAGATGACCAACCACAACCTGCTGCAGATGCAGATGCTCGCTGCTCAGGGCATGCTGGCGGGTATGGCCGGCATGGGCGGAGCCGGCATGGGCGGTATGGGAGGCATGGGAGGAATGGGCGGTATGAACGGGATGGGCGGCATGGGCATGGGCATGGGCGGCATGAACGGCATGAACCCCATGGCCATGAACGGCATGGGCAACAACATGAACATGAACATGGGTGGCGCAAACGGCGCCAACATGGGCAATATGAACATGAACGGCGCCAACATGGGCGGCATGGGCGGCATGCAGGTCCAGCAGCAACAAGCCGGCCGCGGCGGCCGTGGCGGATTCCGCGGTGGATTCCGAGGACGAGGAGGGTTCGCGCGGGGCGGCACGCCGACAGGACCTGGACGGACGGCGTCGGGCAAGCGTCCCGCGGACGAGGCCGCGGGCGGGATGGAGAAGATGCAGCGTGTGGCGTAGGCGTAGAGGCAGAAGTAGATATGTATTAGTACTAGCGGCATGCCATTGGTGTGGCACTTGGTCGAGCATGGAAAGGCGTACAGAAGTACAGAAGCGAGAAACTTGGTAGGACAGAAACGAGAACCTTGGTCGAGCATGGAAAGGCGTACAGATACGAGGTAGGCGCACAGAAACGAGAGTCGCTCTCTCGTTTCTGTGCGCCTTCCATGCTCGACCAACTAGTTGGAGATCAAGCGGAACGGCACGAACCCCAGCTGTACGTACGAACCTCAGCTGTACGCACTGCGTACGTCTACGCCAACCAATGCTTTGACGATCAATAAGGGATGGCGATCTTCTGTATGCAGAACGCATCCGAACAATCCGGAAGAGTAATGTAAGCAATCACGTGACTCCTTCCCATAATCCTGTACACAAACTGACGTAGCCCTTCTCCACTCGAATTTGCCTCTCTACCTCTCTACTACCGACAGCAGCGACAACGATGCCCGACCCCGCTCCCAAGCCAGCCGGCGGAGCTGCGGCCGACGCCGAGCTCGACCGCATCGACCTCCCCCTCCGCCCGCCTGCGCCGACCCTCGCCGCCCACATCACGGCGCTGGACCTCCTGGCCGCGCGACTCGACGGACTCCCACTCCGCGAGCGGTGGGGCGCGCGCGTACCGGTTAACAGCAAGGCGAGCTTTGTGGGGGATATCGTCAACACGGGGGTGGTGAAGGTCCAGTTGAGAGAGGGAGAGGAAAAGGAGGGGAGGTGGGTCGAGATGGGGGCAGCGGAGGCGGCGGCGTGGGTGAGGAGACGGAAGGCTGGTGAGTTGGTCGCTGAGGAGGAAGCTGGGCGGGAGGGCTGGCTCGACAGCCGAGGAGACAGACGGCGAGTGGCTGCTGGGCCTGGCATCAGCCTGAGCTCTGTGCTCGAGAGACTGGCCACGTCCAGTTTAGATCAGTTCTACACTCGCCCCAGATGTTGGGCGTCAATACCTCTGGGGCCACAACACACCTCATCATCTGCCCGGCCAGACCACGCTCCCCAAGCCGTGCACGACGCTAACATCAGCCGTGCTCGAAGAACACGCCCGCGCCACCGAGGGCCAGGCCGTCGTGCCCAAGAACGAGTCGACACCCGCAGGCCGTATCCTCAGCGCCAAGGAGATGGCCTTCGACCCTCTATTCGCCCACCCCGCTCCACAAGAGCCACAACCGCAGAAGCAGGAGGAGCGGTCTACGGCGCCTCCGAATCCTGAGCCGGCATTGGCGGCGCCGCCTTCTGTCCTCGCCCCTTCTGGTGCTGCACTGGCCGGCGCGGCAGCTGCTGCTGGCAAGGCTGGGTCCCGCATTGTCGATGCCGACGGGAAGGAGGTCGACCTGCCTGAATCGCTGCAGAACCTTGTCGATCTGGTTGGCGAGCATTTGCACGATAAGCTGCAGATTCCCAATGGAGACAGTGTGAGTGTGAGGGGCGCATAGGTTTGCGACAGCCAGGACTGTCATTGCTCGCCGCAACTCCGAGCGTCCATCTAATGCCTGTGCCCGGACTAGCTGACACCAGACCGTCAACGAGGCCGGAGAGCCCATCTACGAGATCCGCGAGGACGCGGAGGGGCGGTCCCTCGGGCCTGTACCGGCGAACGGCGAGGGCTCGATCGAGGTGACCGACCGCGACGACGATTACTTCTCCCCGGAGGCCGTGGAGCGTCGTGCGGCACTGCGGCGAAAGATCTTCCATGAAGGCGACTCGAGCGACGAAGACGAGGACGAGGATGAGGAGGATATGGACGTGGACAACGAAGAGGCGATGGACGTCGACGATGAAGGCACGACGCCCAAGGCAGCGCGCCCAGCCACCGGCCTCCTCGCCCAGTCCCAGCCCAGTCTCACGCCTGCACTCGACAAGTCCACCCCGACAACCCCTACCCAGGCCTCCTACAACTCCCAATCTACGCCTCCGCCTACCGTCTCTCCGCAATCGCAGCGCTCCCCCGCCGCGCCTCCCAAGTCGATTCTCAAGGCTCCCATGCGCAAGAAGTCTGTCACATTCGACGAGAGCGTTCCCCTCCCGCCAGACTCGCCGCCGCCGAAGCGGCACGGTTTCCCGCTCGACCAGATGATCGCGTCCACGCGCCCGATCGATGCTGACGGCAACGCGATGGCCCCAAAGCCCGTGCCGATACTCAAGGCGCCGCTGCCGGGCCGCAAGAAGGGGCCAGACACCTTCGCGGGGCTGCGTACAGGGTTCTTGAGCGGCGGGCCGATCGTGCCGCTTGCACCGCAGGTTGAGAGTGCCCGGGCAGTGGATCTGAGTCCGCGCGAGTCCAGTCCAGCCGGCCAGGCGAGCGTACCCGTACCCGCTGCACCGGCTGGTACTGCGCCAACAATGGCTCCCTCGCCGTCGGCCACCGTCCCTCCTGCTCCCAAGGCACCTGTCACTGAGCAGGTGGCCGAGAAGACGGAGGCAGACAGGATGGACGAGGACCCACTTGACGCCAAGCCGAAGAAGAAGAGCCTGTTCGCGCAGCGCCGCGCAGGTCCGGCGCCAAACTTCCCGAAGCTATCTGAGTCAGCGCCGATGGCGACGATGAAGACTGCTGTCGTCGAGACTCCCCGGCCCGCCAACGCGCCGCCCACCGTGGGCGAATCCTCCTCCACTCCCTCCTCATCAGAGGCGCCCATGGTCATCGTCGACGACGACTCTGACCCCGACGACTACGGCGACCTTGGCGACTTCTCGGACTCGGAGGAGGACGAGTACGCGCTCGACGAGGCGCTCCTCGCGCGCGAGGTCGCGCTCGACTTCCACCGGCGGCAGGCCTGGCAGAAACCGCTCGACCCGGACGAGTACGATCCTGAGGCCGACCCCGACGTCGTGATGGGCATCCCGCGCGTCTCGACGATCACGGGCGGCGAGGACGGCGGCGACCCGCTGCGTATCGTCAACCCGACAGCGGACGACTTGAGCCAGTTCCTCCGCGTCGGGCGGGGCGAGGACGGGGAGCTCGTGTTCGAGCCCCCCGTCGTGCACTCTGAGAGCGAGAGTGAGGGCGACGACGAGGATGGGGAGATGGACGAGGAGAAGCGGGAGAGGAGGGCACGGCGCGCACGGCGCAAGGAGGTGATGCGCCGTCTGATGACGGGACAGTACGACGAGCTGCCACCGCAGGAGGAGGCTGTGGCGGAGGGACTGCGCGCGGAGCAGTATGAGGCGTCGCTCCCGCCTGCAGTTGGAGCCGTCTCGCCGACGAGCGCGGCCCAGCCTCCGCCTGTGGCGGCTCCACCAGCCAAGCCGCCAGCAGTTGCGGCGCGCGACGTGGCTGAGCGCACACCCGCCCCGACGCGCGACGTCGCTGAGCGGCCCTCTGCTCCGCCTACGCGCGATGTGGCGGAGCGCGCTCCTGCGCCGACCAAGGACGTCGTGGAGCGCGTCGCGGCGCCGGTAGCGGCAGAGCCACCAGCACCGGCGAAGAAGGTGTCCCGGTTCAAGGCTGCGCGGATGCAATAGAGGGCTGTACTGTACATATGCATGGTCGTGGGACTTTGGCACTACGCTGGCCGGGGAGTACCGTACGCAGTGACGGTCTGACAGCACTACCATCAGTGACCAACAACGTAGGAGGCTGACGCAGGAGCCCGTTCCATTCACAGGCATTAGGGTGTGCGCGAACCGAATCAACGGCCTGTCACTTCTACCGCCTGAACTCCGCTTGCCAATGGGTATGGTACATGCCAATCTATGCTACTCCACCATCTACAGCTACACGCACGCCGACGCCTACGCCTCGTCGGAGAAGAGCTTGTCGAGCCCCTTCTCGACGGCGCTGATCTTGCCGAGCATGATCTTGATGGCCTCGGGCACGAGCTCCTCGGGCGCGTATTGGCCGGCCGACTCGACGTTGACTGGGGTTAGCGTCCGAGCGAAGCGTCCACGAGCGGAGCGAGTGGGCGCGGAGCGGGTTGGGGCGCAGGACAGGCAGGCAGGTACGTGGGCAGGCGCTGAGGCTGGCGCTGACTGGTGAGGGCGTAGAGTACTGCTGGAGATGCGGAGATGCAAGGGTGGCGGGCAACGAGAGGCAGAATGAACTCCACTCTGAACCCCGTCCCACGCCCCGCATCGACTCAGCCAACACTAGTATCCGCCTCCCAGCATCTACCGCAACAACCTCCGCAACATCTGCCCCTCCCCGCCATATTCCGCTTGTACACTCCGCTTGCCTCCGGCAAGCTCCGCGTGCGCGCTCGACTTACACAAAAAGTGGTCCCTGATCCGCGCGAGCTCGACCAAGTCCTGGAACTCGGGGTGGCGGAGCACCTCGCGCGAGACGGTGTCCTTGCGCGGGTTCTTGATCACGCACTGCGGCTCGCCGTGCTCGTCGTTCTCGATCTCGACGACGCCCTCCGGGAAGCAGTTCTTGAACTTCTGCTGGTGTTCCCGCGGGATCGGGCCGCGGAGCATGATGTGCGGGAGGAGGCGGTAGGAGGCGGTGGCTGTTGTTAGCTGTGCGCTGTGGATGGAATGATAGAGATGGAAACGTGAGGATAGGGGAGGGGGGATTGGACGAGGAGTCGGCATGGAGATTTGCAGGCCGCGGCTGGGTAGACAGACTCGGACGAGGCGCGGTGGGGCTAGCCTCGCCTCAACTGCCACACCACCTCGGTCCCGCAGCAGCTGCTCCAACGCCAGCCTAGAGGTCTGAGCCTCTGCATCCCCCAGCCACAAACCAACACCTCACAGCTCCCCCAGCACCCTCTCCTCACCACCCGTTCTCCCTCGTGTCTGGCTCGCTCAACTTACCGACAGGCGAGTACTTCGCGTGGTCCGCTCCCACACCCTTACGCGCAAAGCAGTGCAGGTCGACAATCTGCCCCGGGCGCAGCTTGACGAGAAGGATGTCGTCCTGCACCGGCCGCGGCTCGGCGCCCTTGTACTTCTGCCCCTGGGAGCCCGAGGGCACCCACTTCATCATGCCCGAGTAGACGTTCGAGTCGTGGTAGAGTTTCTTCGGGTCCGTCTCGCCGGGCGCGGCGTCACGCCGGCGGTCGCACTTGACGCGGATGTCGAAGACGTGCGTGTCGTTCTCCATTGGTGGGGAGTAGTTGCTGGCTGCGTGTCAGCCTAGACGACAGCGACCCACATCTGCGCTCCTCCCGCCTCGTCTCCCATCCAGCCTCCTCCTTCCGACCAAACCCGCACTCACGCTTGTAGTCCAGTGTCCGGGGGTCGATGCGGAGTGGGACAAGACCGATACGGTGCGCAAGCACCTCGTCCTGCATGATCGAGGTGTTGTTCCACACATACACATCCTCAATAGCAATCGTCGGCACCTCGGCAATCATGATACGCCGCAGCGCATTCGCGATCGGCGCATCCACGCCGACGAGGTCGAACTCGATCGCCGACGGCGTCAGCCGCTGCACCGAAACAATGAGGTTCTGCCGTCAGCCTTGCTCCAGCTTCCACTGTGCCAACGTACGTTCTTGAACTTGGCAAGGTTCCACGAGTGGTCTTCTCCGGGGTAGTGGTGCGGGAACTCGGTGGCCGCGACCGAGCCCACGCGCTCGGGGAGGACCTCGACGTGGCGCCGCTTGTCGTCGTTGGAGCGTGTTGGCTTGACCATGACGGCTGGTGTGGATGGTGTTGATGATGCGTTGCGTGCGTACTGAGCCGGATTGCGGTGGTCACCTTCGCGCAATGTCAACTTTTGTCTAAGAGGGGGTGTCGGTTAAGATCGGGTTGGTCATCGTTGGGTGGCAAATTGCTTCCGCGGTTGACGCGACTGTCCTTGGCCCTGGGTGAGCGCGTCCAAAACATTGTCTGGCCTGGTCTCATCATCGCTCCTCAATTCGTCTTCACCCACTCCAGTTTGCTCTTCTTGCTCCCTTGACGTCTTGAACAATGCTCAGGCGCCTCCCGCCCTCCAAGCCGGGCGGCGAGCCTGCCATCACCTCCGCCACCTCGGGCGGCTTCGGCATCGTCGTCAAGCCCTTCCGCCCCCGACGTCGGCCCTCGCGTCCAAGCGCACCACCGCCCTCCCCGCAAGGAAACGCAAAGCCGTCTCATACAAGGAGATGGGAGATGGCACCGACGACGGCGAGGCTGTCATCGACGAAAACGGCAGCCCCAAGAAGAAGATGCGCTTCGAAATGGGCAACAAGGTGTACGAAAACGGCGTGCTGGGCGACATGGCCAAGTGGTGCACGCGCAAGTTCCCCGTCTTCGAGCCCAAGGAGAAGACGACGGTGTTTGCCAAGAGGTGCGTGTGTGGTTGAGCCATCCGCTAATGCCAGTTTCGCGATCCCTGTGATGACGAACGCTCGGACGTCGGAGAAGATCGTGCATCCACTGTCACATGCGTCTCTGGGCGCGCGGCCGCATCCCACGCTGGCACCCCGGCCGCTGTACGACCCCATGGCCGACCACGCTATCGTCCTGTACGACCCTACGATTGACGACAAGCCGGACCCGACCGTTGAAGCCGAGAAGGTCGAGGAGCGCAAGGAGGAGCGCGGACCGCACAAGAGCCTCAAGACCATCCTTGGGATCCAGGACCGTACGAAGAAGGTCGAGGTCAAGGTCCCCGTCGTCATCGACCCGCGCCTCAGCAAGGTCCTCCGTCCGCACCAGATCGAGGGTGTCAAGGTGAGGTTACACGCTTCGGGCCGCACTGACGCTAGTTCCTCTACCGATGCACCACTGGTATGCTCGCCGAGAGCGCATGGGGCTGCATCATGGCCGACGAGATGGGTCTGGGTAAGTGCTTGGATGTAAAGCGCGCTAACGATACAGGCAAAACACTTCAGTGCATCGCACTTCTGTGGACGCTATTGAAGCAATCTCCCATCGCTGGCAAGGCGACATGCGAGAAGGTCATCATCGCCTGCCCGACGTCCCTCGTCGGCAACTGGGCGAACGAGCTTGGTGAGCTGAGGGCTTGGTACCAACAGCTAACCTGCAGTTAAGTGGCTCGGCCCAGGGGCTATCAACCCCCTCGTTGTGGACGGAAAAGGCGGGAAAGCCGAGCTTATCCCCGCCGTTCGCCGTTGGGTGGCTGCCCATGGGCGAAACATCACCCTGCCAGGTCAGTCTTTCCTCGACGCTCCTTAGTACTTACGCTAACCATGCAGTGATGATCGTCTCGTATGAGACCCTCCGCACACTGCAAGAGGAGCTGGCCAACTGTCCGATTGGACTGCTTCTCGCCGATGAGGGCCACCGCCTCAAGAACGCTGGTATGTCTGTTGGGCACAACATCTGCTGACCGCAGATACCCTCACCTTCCAGTCTCTCACTGCGCTCAACGTCAAGCGCCGCGTCATTCTCACCGGCACGCCGATCCAGAATGATCTCTCCGAGTACTTCGCACTCCTCAACTTTGCCAACCCAGAGTACCTCGGCTCCAAGCTCGACTTCAAGCGCAACTTCGAGAGCAAGATCCTGCGCGGCCGTGATGCCGATGCTACGGACAAGGAGAAGGAGGAGAGTGACGCCAAGCTCAAAGAGCTTGGTGGCCTTGTCAGCAGGTTTATCATCCGCCGCACCAACGATCTGCTCTCCAAATACCGTGAGCTTCGTGTACAGTGGCTATGCTGACGCTTAGTTCCCGTCAAGTACGAGCACGTCGTCTTCTGCCGCCCAAGCCCGCTTCAAACCGCCCTGTACAACCACTTCGTCAACTCGAAGGACGTCCAGCGTCTCCTCCGTGGCAAGGACTCGCAGCCTCTCAAGGCTATCGGTCTTCTTCGCAAGCTTTGTAACCACCCGCAACTCCTCAACCTTCCAGAAGACCTCTCTGGAAGCGAGAAGCTACTTCCAGACGACTACCACGCAGGCAACACCGGCCGCGAGCGTGGCTTAAACTGCACGTACTCAGGCAAATTTGTCGTCCTTGAACGGTGAGCTGACCTCCCTCTGGACAAAGCTGACGTACAGAATGCTTGACCACATCCGGAATCACACGGACGACAAGATCGTACTCATCAGCAACGCGACTCAGACGCTTGATCTGATGGAGCGCATGTGTCGTGCGAAGAAATACGGCCACGTCCGTCTTGACGGCACGATGAGTGTCAAGAAGCGTTCAACCATCGTCAACCGGTTCAACGACCCCGAGAGCAAGGAGTTTGTATTCCTTCTCAGCTCCAAGGCTGGTGGTTGTGGTATCAACCTCATCGGAGCAAACCGTTTGATCCTCTTCGACCCTGTGAGTTGCCCTCTTCGTCCAGCTCTGACTTCCAGGACTGGAACCCAGCCAGTGACCAGCAGGCGCTCGCACGTGTCTGGCGAGATGGGCAGAAGAAGGAATGTGAGTTTACTTGTTCACTGCGACCAACTGACATCAGGCTTCGTCTACAGGTTCATGACGACCGGCTCGATCGAGGAGAAGATCTTCCAGCGGCAGTGCCAGAAGCAGAACCTCTCTGCGTGCGTCGTCGACGAGGCCGAGGACACCGCCCGGCACTTCACCCAGGACGACCTCCGGCAACTGTTCAAGTTCACGACCGAGTCGCCGTGCGAGACTCACGACACGTACAAATGCAAGCGGTGTCGTGGCGGCAAGCAGTTCGTCAAAGCCCCTGCGCTGCTGTACGGCGACGCGAGCACGTAAGTCCAGCTTCACATCCAAGAAGCAAGCTGACGAGGCAGATGGAACCACTTCCCCAACTCGGAGCTGGGCCAGATGCACGACGACCTGCTCCGCGCAGAACTGGGTCTGCCGGAGGTTTCGTATGTGTTCCAGTACGTTTCGCATTGATTTGGGCTGCATGGCGGGATATACTTGGGTTTGTATGGTTATTATTATTGTTGATATGGCATATCGTGCATGTACACTGGGCAAGTAGCAGGCGGAGTCCTTCCTTCCTCGTCTCTTCCTCCATCCATCCTTCCCTCTACACTTACATCTAACCATTCTCACAACACTCTCTTCAGCTCTTGGCATCTTGACGCTCTAACCCCTTGGCTCTTGACGTCTTTGACAATTAACAAGCCTTAACCACCAGCCATATCGTACGTCCCTCCTCCGTTACCTTACGCCCACTCCAGCTTCGACCGCCTCTGCTGAGCTGACAACAGCCATGATTCTTGACCATGCCCAGTCCACCTTCACCAGCGACACCCCAACCACCCCTTTCCTCCTCTAACGGCGGGTTCGACGTGCTCCTCGCCTGGAGTCTCTCTGGGTCAACTACCGACAGACCAGTGCCACCTTCCTCCCACTCGCCACCACCCCCAGCTGCTCCCCCTAAACTCGGGGCTGTTCCCGCTAAGCTGGGCCCTGCTCTTACCATGATCCCGCCTTCGTTCGAT
Organism: Cutaneotrichosporon dermatis; assembly: GCA_020011015.1. NCBI lineage: Eukaryota > Fungi > Basidiomycota > Tremellomycetes > Trichosporonales > Trichosporonaceae > Cutaneotrichosporon > Cutaneotrichosporon dermatis. The sequence continues at coordinate 5,753,343 of JAIGNX010000001.1, read as the reverse complement.
ACCTGGGCCTCCCTATCGAAACCGGCCGCCAAGTCCTCAACCGCCCCCCAGCTCTCCCTTTCATCCTCCGCCCCATCATCCTATGCCACAAATGCCTCGCCTGTGGGTACTCCAACGGGCACGGACGTTTTCGCCTCCCTTCTCCCCACCTCGACTGTGGCGGCAGGTGTGTCGCTTATGCCCGTGTCGCTTATGCCCCTCGCTCCCAAGAAGGCCCGGCACAGATTACCATGTTCCGGCTCGGGGACAGGTGGGGTGAAGAGACTGACACGGGCGGAGTTGGGGGCATTAGCAGAGGAGTTGTTGAGTGGCAGTGACCGCGATGGGAAGATGGCTGAGGCACACTCGAAAGCTCTCTACCCACCTGAGAGGGTTGTGTCTGTGCAGATGGCGCAGACGCCTAATGTCATCTGTACTCAAGTCATGGGTAGACCCCAGAAGTTGCCGCCTGGCAGACTGGATGAGCTGGACCCCTTCGCCCCGACATCCATCCTGGCACCTGAACGATCTCCCTCGCCACTCTCCGCGAGCGAGAGTGAGAGCCCCCTGCCGACTCCTCCGCCGGTCAACTTGCGTGATGTTGCCCTCCGCCCTTGGGCACCTGAATTCAAGCCTTTGGGCCATACAACGACACCAAGTGGAAGTTTCAAGACAACAGCCGATCAGTCGGAGGAGTTTGAGTCGAGTGATGAAGAGAACATGCAAGGACCACTCCAGTACGCTGGCCGGGTCTCCGGAGGGGCTGTAAAGGTCTATGCCACACTCCAGGCCGGGTACGACTTCGAGACTGAGCATACGGGACTCACGGGGCTCACCCTTGCTGAACGAATCCGAGCCGTTGCCAAGATTCATGGACAGCTGAGTGACCATGACGACGACGATGACAGCGCTGAGGAGGACGAGGCCGTGTATGCCAACGAGGATGAGAACAATGGGATCAAGAAGCCGGTGGAGTTGATTGCGCCTGTGTGAGTGAACGAACACGCCCGTAATCGCCCCTTCGCCACCGTTCGCCCCTCAGAACACAACACTGATGACCAGACCGCGAGCATTGTCCTCAGAAGGTGCGGGACTGTGTGGCTTCGATCCATTCGACATTCCCACTCGCCACCGCTACCAGGCTTCTGAAAGAAAACATTGCTCCAGCACTTCTAGCAGTCTGACATCCACTCCCTCACCCACAACTGGACTTGAACTTAACATGGCGGTCTCCGGCACTTCCTCACTGGACGGTGATGACGCTTGGTACAGCACCGGCATCAAGTACGACGGCAACGGCTCAGCATACACCCGACTGTGCTCGCAGCCGTCTCCTCGAGCCAACATTCCAGCAGCACTCCTTGGCGGAGAGAGTAATCGCCTGCAAGAGAGCATTATGGCCTCGTGGGCCAGGGCCGAACCGACAGCTGAACAGAAGGAGAACATCCAAGACCTGTTGCAGAGCTTGACGCAACTGGTAAATGAGCATAGGTCCTTGGGCGAAAACCCCTCTGGTACTCGATACGTTGTGGATGTGCTTGGCAGCGTGGCCTGGGGAGGAGCCACTGGGCCTAGCAGCGACCTCGACTTGGTCATCATCGTTAGTGTCAATATCAGAATACGTGCTGACGCCCAGGATACGAAGCTGCCGCTTGGATGTGAGTTGTGTTCACAAGACTCGCGAGCTCACAATAGACGAACCGCATCTGTGGAAGACACCACCGAGTGCTCGAGTGACGGGAAAGCGTATCTCCATTGTTAACACCAATGTCCCGAAGATCTACGATGTGAAGGTCCTCCAGGAGCTTTTGGAAGGCGTTGATGGCATTACCGATCCCAAATATGTCATGGCCACTACACCGATCGTCAAGTTCTCAGTTCCAGCCAAAGGCCTGCTGTGTGACCTCAACACTAACGACCTGGGAGGCTGGTAAGTCCGCCATTGGTACAACGCTAATCGCAGGTACAACTCAGCCCTCATGCAGGCTTACTGCGAGCTGTCGCCGTACGTGCTTCGTCCCCTGATCCACGTCATGAAGACGTGGCTTGTTGCGCATGATTTGAACGAACCGTCCCGCCAACATGGACCTCGCAGCATGTCTTCCTACTGTATCACGCTCATGTCCATCGCGTACCTGCAGGAGATCGGCGTCCTTCCCAACCTCCAGGCGGGTGTAGAGGTGCCTGCCATTGCGGACCCAACCGACCAGAGCACGAGTAATACTATCTGGCTGTCTTGGGGCCGGCAACAGGGGGACATTGCCCGTATCTTCTTTGAGCGCCGAGCGCCCCGAGGGTGGGTTTCGGCACAGCCCGACATCACAGCCGCCGAAGCCGTGCGGGGCTTCTTCAGCTTCTTCCATACCTCTTTCGATCCCTCCAAAGACTTCGTTTCGATCCTCAACGGCGGCATAGTAGCTCGGCGATTCCCGCCTGGAAGTGAGTGACAATTCGAGACTCGGGAAGTGAAGTGGGATTCTTACCAGAAGAACATGCGGCATTGGCCAGATCGACAACCGGGTTCCCAGGTAACCACCGCTTGGGCAAGTGCGACGAGTGGCAGCCGACGAAATGGGACGACAACGGGCTAGTGGTGCAAGACCCATTCTTGTGGCAGAAGGTGAGTCTATTCCTTCACGAAGACTAATGCCAGAACTGCGCCACTTCGATGTGGAAGTCAGAGGAGAGGCGCTTCTTCGAGGTAAGTTGGGCGGAAGGAAGATCACTCATGTCAGTGTATTGCCAGCACCCATCGGGTACTTGAGATGGAGCCGAATTCGAGTTTAGACGTGATCTTGAAGGCGTGATGTGGTGGGTGGATGTAAACTGTGACCAAACGAGATTGACAAGGCGGCACTCGTTTCGACCTCATCTGTAAATCCCGGCGCATTGATGAAAGATCGATGACCTGGCTGAGCACATCGAGCGTGTCCTTCAGGGCGTCTATCGTAAAATTCTCTTGTCGATGCGTTCTCTGGGTGGTTGCTTCTCTCGTCGCTTCTGTCTCCCATCGTTACGTTTCTGGTTAATAGGATTTGTTTACAAGTTGGGCAGATGAAACGCGTTGCCACCTGGAATATTTGGTTCCGTTCCGCCACCCACGCCAAACAAGGCCCGTGGGCTGAGAGATCGTCATGACGGAAACGGGTTACCAACACATCCATTCGCTTGCGTTTAACATCTGCAACCACGTCTATCGACTCTCACACCCACCGGCTCCACCTAACACCGCCGCTCTCATGGTCACCGCGACCTATGCTTCCATCGCATAACACCCTACCTCCGACCCCCGCGGCCCCATCGCGCCCGCCATGTCCGCCGACCCCCACCTGCGCGCCGAGAGCGTGAGCGCGCCGGCCGGCTCTGGACCCTCTGGGCATGGACATGGCCACACATCGTCCGTCTCGAACACAAAAGACTCGAACCTCACGACCTTCCCCAACCCCTTCCACGACGAGCCCGAGACAGGCCTCCTTCCCTCCCTCCTCTCCAAGGTCAAGTCGACATTCTCCTCCGCGCCGTCAAGGAGGGCAAGGACGCGACGGCCGCAACGGCGCAGCCCGCCCAGTCGGCGGCACAGCAGATCGCCGAGGCGACGCGCAAACAGCAGGCCGCGCAGGCGCAGGCGCAAGCCCAGGCTCAGGCTCAGGCGCAGGCTCAGGCTCAAGCTGCAGCCCAAGCCCAAGCCAAACCACAGCCAGGCATCGCAGGGCGCTCCTCCCGTCGGTGCAGGACACGCGCCGCAGTCGTCGATCTCGAGTACCCGCCATGCGCCACAGACGTCTGTCACGAGCGCACCGAGCTTGCCGGCACACAGTGCGGCGCAACCTGTCCCGACCGTTGCTGCTCGGCGCGGAGGAAGCCAACTCTCCATCGCCGCCAGCGGGACGCATCCCGTCCTCCCTCCTCTCACCCACTGGCGGGATAGCGCCGTCGCTCACGACGACCAAACCTTCTCTCCCACTCCCCGCGCCCCGGGCATAGCCATCAGTCGTCCGCTGCCAGCGGGTCGCAGCTCTCGTCTGCCGCCGTCAGCGTCGCGTCGTCTTCGAGCCAGCCCCAGCCCCGAAGACACCTCGTGCCCGGCGAGCGTAACTGGCGCCCGGCAGCAGCCTCTGCGCAAGTCACAGTCTCTCCAGTGACGAGTGTGACGACGACGGCGCCGCGACTCTCAGACGACGGCGGGATGCCCCGCCTCCAAGACTCATGAACGTCACACCGACAGTCGAGGTGACGAGCGCCAAGGGCAAGACAATATCTGGAGCCGCGGCGCTCGGCGGTGGACGGTTGCGGCGTGGCTCGATCGGCACAATCCCAGATTCGCCGTCCAGCGTCTCGTTATCAGCGATGATATCGGGCAACGCGGAGCTCAGCCAGAACAACTACAGCTTCGTTCCGGGTTCCAATTACCGGCGGAGGACACCCGCAGTGTGCGCTCGCTCGGGCTGACCAAGCGGCCACATAGTGTCAGCAAGATCATCCGCCGCATGCGCGGCGAGGGCTTAAGCAAGCACTACTGGATGGCTGACGAGAACTGCAAGGAGTGCTACGACTGCAAGTCGGTGAGTCGCTAGTTTGTGCCGGTATTACAGCGCTCACACACTCAGGTGTTCACTACTTGGAGGCGAAACACCACTGTCGTATCTGTGGCAAATCTTTGCGGACGATGCGCGTCCAACATTATCGGCGCGCGGCGCTTTGGCCAGGACGGCATGGTGCGCGTCTGCAACCTCTGCCTGAAGATTATGGAGGACTACGACGACGACGACGATCGCAGAAGCATCAACTCGACCATGTCAGGCTGGGCGGCCTGCCGGACCGCGTCATCTCGCCTGAAATCGCGTACTCGCAATCACCTTCGCCAGCCAGCTCTTCCGCAGCGCGAACGACAGCCTGTCGGCCATTGAGGAGAGTGTCGTCCGCCGTACGGGCAGGACGACTCGGACATGTCAGATAGCGAGAGGGCGGAGGCGGGAGACAATGGCCACAGCTGTGGCCGAGCACAGCCGCTCCCTTCCGGCGGCACGGTGACGACAACTCTGACGCCACGGGCATGGCGGGAGGGCAGCGTCACAGCGACACCTCCGATACGCCATCACCGCGGCCGAACAGTGCGGTATAGATAACACACGCCGCATGGCAGACTTCCCTATCGATTCGCGGCCGCGCGTAGGTTCCCACGAACGGAGACGATGGAGTCTGAAGAGGGTATGCCGATGATCACTGCGCCGCTCATTCACCCGGGATGCGGACGCGGATGAGCTCGACGCAAGCTTAAGAGGCGGAGGGCTGAATGGGCTCAGCGCCCTCTCGACACGGATCGCAAGGATGGCTTGTGGCGGGCAGGTCGCACTCTTTTGTGTAAGTGTCCGGTCTGTGTATTGCATTGCTGACACAGACACCTCCGAGTTCTTACTGGGCCTCGCTCGCCCACTTTAACACATGTTAGCGCAGTCTATTGAGAGACACGAGTTGCCAGCCCAGAAACGTGGCACAAAGTACTGAGCAAGCTGTTGCTGCGCGTCTCGACCAACCTCCGACCTGTGGTTCGTGCCGGCGACTCTATCGATGTCCGCACGTACGTCAAGATCAAGAAGGTCCCGGCGGCAAGATCACGACTCTGAGTACGTCGACGGTATCGTGATAACCAAGAATGTCGCGCACAAGGGCATGTCCCGCCGCTAGTCAACCCACGTATCATGGTCATCACCTTCCCCTCGACTACCACCGTGGAGACGCAGTTCATGTCCCTCGACCCTATCTCAAGCAGGAGAACGACTACCTTCCGTCTCTGACCAACCGCATCATCGACTGCGACCGCACATCGTGCTCGTCGAGCGGTTGTCTCGCGCATGCCTCGAGTTTCTGTACAAGGCCAACATTGTCGTTGCGCGCGGTGTCAAGTTCTCTGCATTCACCAGGTTGCGCGCTGCACACACGCCGACATCATCGGTCATGGACAAACTCGCTCTCGAGCCACGCTGGGCCGTTGCGCCGACTTCAAAGTCCAACATTCGAGCACGAGCTAATCCCTGGTCGCCGCAAGACGTACATGCGCTTCGAGGGCACGCACAATGGTTTGGAGGCACGATCATCCTCGCGGTGCCACCCTCCCAACGCTCCGCCGTGCAAGCTCATTGCCGACTTCCTCGCTCGTCGCTACCATCTCAAGAACGAGACTTCCTCTACGGCGACGAGTTTCAGATGCTCCGCCCCACCCGCCATTGCCAGGAGTACCAGGACCTCCGACTGCTGGCTGACAAGCGCGCATCTCCTGCGGCGTGTATGGCCTGAAGCCTTCAGCCGGCAGCCCGACGCAGTGGTTATCCCATTAAAACACCCCTCACCAGACTCGGAGCGACCCTAGAGCCGACCAGGCGATCGCGACTCGATCCCGGCAGCAAGAGCGATCGCGCGATGAGATGACGCGCGAGATCGCCGAGAGCCTCGAGCCGTACCTCACCACCGTGCTAGCGCTCTGTGGCTGTGCGTTCCCTCCCCCCATCCTCTGGCCAAGATGGCCGCTTGGATCGCAAGCTGAACCAGCTCCGGATGAAGAAGGAGGAGAGGGAAGCAGCAAAATTCTCGAAGAGGAGAAGCGGACCGAGCCCAAGATCGAGCCGTTAAAGATCGTGTCGAGACCGAGGAGGACGTGGCTAGGAAGGAGGCGAGAGGCCAAGGAGAAGGAAGGAGAAGGAGAGGAGAAGGGAAGGAGGAGGAAGAAGCAAGGATGAGAGGAGAAGCAAGAAGGATAAGGACAAGAAGGATAAGGACAAAGCGGAAGAGAAAGCGGAGGAGAAAGGTGGTGAGAAGGAGGCTGCGACAACAGCCGTCATGCCCAAGAAGGATGACGACGCCGCCTCTATCGCCTCTATCAAGTCTGTCCCACCCGAGTCCACGTCCAGCTCCTCCGCCCCTGGCTCGACGCCAGTTGCCCCACCCCTCGCCACGATACCCTCCTCGGCATCCCTCCCCATCCTGCCGCCAACGACACCAGCTCCTACCCCGACCCCCACGCCTTCCAATTCCCTTCCTGTTCCCCCTACAACTCCTTCGCAGCCTCAGCCTCCTGCGACACAAACCGTCGCTTGCAAAGGCAGCGACCCATATCGTATCCTTCTCAACCCCGAGGACTTTGTCGACGTCAGCACCCTGGCATTCGTGGAGCACGCCCATGCTGAACAGGTGCGGTTGTGGGGACACTACATCAGACGCAACCCTGGGCCGCTGCATCCCAAGAACTTCCAGGGCATCATCTACCTCCAAGCTCTCCACCGCCAAGGGCAGGACAAGCCATGCGTCGAGCCTGCGCGCCAGCAAATCAACTTCTACCAGGACGACGACCAGACGCTCGGTCAGTTCCTTGGTCAAATGGTTGTCCACGCAGGCCACCGCTGCCCGAACCCCACATGCGAGCAGCTTCTGCTCTTCCACTACGATGTGCTGGTCCATGCCGAGCGCCGCCTGCAGATTGCGATGGAGCAGTTCAGCTGCCCGTTACCAGGACACGAGGAGCAGATCCTCACTTGGAGCTACTGCCGGCAGTGTAATCGCAGCTGGGAGCCGACCGTCATCCGCGAGGAGACGTGGCGCATGTCGTGGGGTGCCTACCTCGAACACTGCTTCTATCCGCCCGAGACGCGCACTGGCTTCGGGTGTGCTCATGACGCCTACCGCGAGCACATCAGGTACTTTGCGCACCGGAACATGGTTGTGCGGATCCACAACGACGAGATTGAGCTGTATGAGCCTGTGCGCCCGAGCATCAAGCTCATGGCCCGGGTCGAGGACAAGGTTGCCCTCAAGAATGCCGAGTATGAGAGCGCGCTCGCTAAGACAGCCGCGTTCTTCGACTCGGTACTCCACCGCCTGCGCAGCTTCACAGACGACCTGGTCGAGCCGGACAAGCAAGGACGTATGAGGGCTGACCGCGACGCGCTCCTTACGCGTGCTGTGGCCGACCGCGACGAGGTAGTCAACGCACTGAAGCGGACGTACAAGCAGACGCCGCCGACGGACGTGCTAGCCATCAACGTCAATCTCCAGGCGCTCCAGGACAAGGTCATCCAATGGGAGTGAGTGGGCCTGAACGACTGAGCTGACTTCAGTGTCGACTTCTTGGACGTCGAAAAGCTGTATATGCCGTCAGAGAAGGACCTGCGTAGAAGTGAGTTGCGGTGAGAAGCCAAACTGACCGACAGTGACGGCGACGCACCTCAAGAGATTATTCGCCACCCATGACGTGTTTGGGTCCTTAGACAAGAACGTCGCGAGCATTACGGTGCCCGAGGTCGACGAGCAAGAGAAGATCACGGACCCTGAGTCGTCCAAGCCTCCGTCCATTGCACCAACCATTGATGTCGAGAGCGTGGTGGGGGCTGAAGCTGAAGGGTCGACGCCGTCGATCGTCGCTGAACCTGAGGCAGGGGCACCACCCGCGCCTGAGGTTGTTGAAGACAGCAGCGCGTCCGCGCCCGGCACCAGCGACACGACGACACCGACAGCCACTTTGTCGCGTGCGACGGATCTGTCGGCTCTCAGTGCGCCTGACATCCCGCACATGGGGTTGCCTGAGACGCCTCGAGGCTACGAGTCCGACTCGACGATATCTGCTGTTCCCCGAGACATTCCTGTACTTCATCCACAGCCTTACACGCCATCTGCGGATCTGGCATCCAGCGGTGTCGACAGTGACACGCATGTCTTTGTCTCTCGTCTCCCTGTCCGTCGGCAGCGCCAGTCGCCGAGCGTCGCAGATCTCGTCAAGAGGTTCCAGGACTCGGCACCTGAGGGCCGCAGCGCGACTACGACCCCGACACTGGAGAGACCGCGTTCGGCCGCTGGCATAACCCGTCGCTCCCGACACGAGCCAGTGGACATTAGCGATAGCGACGCAGGCGGTGCTCGTCCAACACGCCCGTTCTTGCGCCGCAACCGCACGTCGGAGCAGACGGTGGCGCGCACATCGTCCAAGACGAACATCCTGTCGGACGCAGACCGGAGCTACGCGGTGAACGCCTCCCGTATGGTTTCGCAAAGCAAGCGCCACTCGGTCCATGCTGAGCCAGTGGCTTCGCGCGGACGCCTCTCGCGTCCTGTGTCGCCGACTCGAGCTCGTTCGCGCGGCACATCTCCGTCGAGTCACTCGCACGCACATACGTCGCGCACCCGCGATGGACGCCTCGCAGCCCCGTCCGTGCCCATATCCAAATCTGTCAGTTTGGACGGCAAGCCCCGACTCGCAGGCAAGGGCAAGACACCACGCAAGCCTACCCTGCCGCCCGCGCAAGGCCAGGCGTCGCCTGGCGGTAACCTGATACGCGGTATCCCACGGCGTGTCATGGGCGCCGGGACGCGCGTGACGTCCATCGCGCGGCACTTTGACAAAATATCGCGCGACGCGGAGCGCGACAGGGCCAAGCGGATCAGCATGGCGCGCGGGAAGCGCGCAGGCCGCGTTGGGGTCACCAAGGCCAAAGTTCAGGTATTCAACAATGTGCGCGATGCGTTCAAGGACGAGTTTGACTCGGACTCGTCGGCCGCGGACAACGAGGAGGACGACGTGAGCGATGTGAGTGTGGACTCGACGGGGCGCGCCAAGCCTCGACGGAAGCCGAGCTCGCCGTCCAAGCCGCGGCCGTCGTTAATACCGCCTCTTGCCCACGTTCCACCCACACCGCCGCCCAAGAAATTGCGCAACAATGGCGATGGCGATGAGGCTGAGACGACTGAGACGACCGAAGCTCCCAAGGCTGAGGCTGCTGTCGGGCCAGAGGGGGCGGAGCAGGCTGAGGATTCCGAGGCTGGGCCGTCCAAGGCTGCCGACTCTACTGCGGACGAAGGGACCAGCAAGATCCCAAGCGACCGGCTGCACATCGAGCTCGCACCCTTCGACACAAGCGCACCGCTTCCGCCACCGACGCCCGCGCCGCAGGGCTCGAACGCGCTCATAACGGAGGACGAGGGTGGGAAGAAGGGCCTGTCGCAGCTGTCCCAGGTCAGCGAGAGCGAGATGAGCTCGGGCGGTGGCGAGAGATCATCCATCCTCAAGACTTTGACTGGATTATGGGCGATTCGCGCTGGCGACTTTACACCGCTCGAGTACCCGCTCTCAGCTGCCGAGCACATTTTCGTTGACTCGCGCGTTATTGTCCGTGAGAATGAGCCGACGTCGATCATCGCCTTCACACTCTGCTCGAAGCAGTACAGAGACCAGATTCGGCAGGTGGCCGCCGCATCCAAAGCGCGCTTGGCCCGCGCTGAGCGACAGACGCACGGGCACATGTCGCACGAGCCGAGCCTGCTGGACGGTGTCGGCTCCGACCAGCAATGGGACATTATTAGCGTGGACGAGGCGATCGACCCGGACCAGGGCCATCCCGGCCGTTCGGGCCTGGGCGCAGCCGAGCCGTCCCTAAGTTCCGAAGCTACGCACTTGAAATACGAGTTCGAGGCGGGAAGCAGCACGATCTCGTGCCGCATCTTCTTCGCGGAACAGTTCGCCGCCCTCCGCCAAGCGTGTCAGTGCGAGGACGGGTTCATCGAGAGCCTGGCCCGCTGCGCCAAGTTCGACGCGAGCGGCGGCAAGAGCGGGAGCGCGTTCCTCAAGACCAAGGACGACCGGTTCATTGTCAAGGAGATCAGCCGGTACGAGATGGACGCACTGACAAAGTTCGCGCCCGCGTACTTTGAGTATACGAGTACTGCTTTCGCAAGAAGAAGACCGACGGCGCTGGCCAAGACGTACGGCATCTTCAAGATCGGCTACCGCAACGGCGTCACGGGGCGGAGCATGCATATGAACGTGCTGGTGCAGGAGAACCTGTTCTATGGCCGGCACTTTTCCAAGGTAAGCGAGATGCGAGCGCTCCGTAGGAGTGCAAGCATGAGCGGGGGTGGGAAAGGCCCTGGGCAGTGCAAGAGACAGCCGCTCATACCAGATCTACGACCTCAAAGGCAGCACGCGCAACCGCCTCATCAAACCCACCGGCAAGGTCAACGAGGTGCTGTGAGTCTCCTCCCCGTCTCCCACCTTCCATTCCCTACTCACACGCAGGCTCGACGAGAACCTCATGGAGATCTCACACACGTCGCCCCTCTACCTCCGCGACCACTCCAAGCTGATCTTAAGGACCGCTCTGTGGAATGACAGTGAGTCGAGACTCGAGGGCGCTCGACACCAGCCCCAGTGGGCGATTTACAGCGCGCCGAGCCCACGCCTGACAAGAGCTGACAGCAGCACTGTTCCTCTCCAACCTGAACGTCATGGACTACTCGCTCGTCGTCGGCGTCGACGCGGACCGGAAGGAGTTGGTCGTCGGCATCGTCGACTACATCCGCACCTTTACTTGGTGAGTGGTCCTCCGTTCCGTACCCTCCTCTCTCCTGCCTCAGGAGACCCCTCATTCCACGCCGGCTAACGCCCAGGGACAAGAAGGTCGAGTCGTGGGTCAAAGACTTCGGTGCCGGTGGACGCGAACCGACGATCGTAACGCCCCTGCAATACAGGAAGCGCTTCAGGACCGCCATGGAGAGATTCTACTTCCCCTCCGTGCCGGACCGGTGGTCGCACGCGGGCGGGGACGAGTACCCTCTGGACGAGGAGAGCGCGACGTTGCTCAACATGTAGCGCGCGAGCGCCGACGGTTATTGTGCGCGCGGTGGCAGGTTGGGAGTGTAGAGTTGGGAGTGAGTGAGGGGTGCGCGATGGAGGCGCCGAGTAAGGTGGAGGAGTGCGAGACCCTGTGGACACGACGCAACGAGTAACGAGCATGTCGAATGTACGAATTCCGATCAAGCCGTAGAAGATAGACCTTTGGGCCAGCGAAATCAGGCTGCTAGTTGTACAACTGTTCGTAACTCTATGTGCTATGTGCTATTGCTATTGCGATGTGCGATGCTGCCCACTGTCTATGCTCACTGTCGTCTCTATCACAACGTCGACAAAACGCCGATCCGGACACTTCATCGTATCCTTTTCACAATACTCTCCCCCATCCTCTCTGTTCTCTCCTGTACCTCCTCCCTGCCCTGTCTCCTTGCGCCCGTTGTCGTCCCAACCGCACCCTACCCGTCCTCCTCGTCAACAGCCTCGCGCATCATGTCGCCCCACACGCTCCCCGCCATGGCGGCTAGCACGTCCTCGGACGCGGGCTCCTCGAAGCTCGGTTCGCTGGTGTCAGCGCGTCCTCCACCCCATACCGGCTATCGCGATACTTACCGAGAATGACCGGCCGACGCCGAATGCGCCGAATAGTTCGACAGCCGCTGCGAGTTCGCCCAGCTATCCGCCGAACCGCGCCGCGACGGCCCGAGCGTCGACACGTGCGAGAGGTGCGACGGCGGTCCGGGGGATGCGGTGACGCCAGGGCCAGGACCGGGGACCACGACGGTGCCGTGGCTCACGCTGCTGCCCAGGGTGAAGTGCGAGTCGGCGCTCAGGCTGTCGAAGGGATCGAGTTCGAGCGTGCCCTGCCGGCTGCGCGGGTCGGACGACGACGAGCCAGTGCCCTGCCGACTGGGCAGGCCTTGTCCCACGCCATCCCGCCAGCCGCGGCCACTGGCGCCGTAACCCGAGCTCTCGCTGGAGCCCGTGCCCTGCCGCCTTGGTGTGGCCGGCAGACTCCCCATCCGGCGAGGCGAGGTCGGCGTGGTCGGCCGCGACGAGGGCGGCGTATGCGTTGGCGAGCCCCACGGCGACCTGGTGGGCTGCAGCGGCTCGTCGGCAAGCGACGGTGCGCGTGGAGCATAAGCCATCGTCGACACGGAGGAAGTCGGCGACGTCGCCTCCGGCTCCAGCACGATAGCAGGGACTGCCAGCCCGGCGTCGGCAGCTGCCGCGCGCGCCTTCTCCGCCCGCCACTCCTGGAACTTGCCTCGCCAGTAGATCGTGCGCAGCAGGCCGCGCACACGATCGAGGTTGACGAGGTCGTCGACGCGCTCCATCTTGGCGCGGCGGACCAGCAGTGCGTCGACCTGGAGGGCATCCTCGTCGTTGATCAGCGTATAGTGCGAGAGCAGGAGGAGCATGTTGGTGAAGCTGATTCCGCGGCCGGGCTCGTCGGTGAGCTTGGCTTCGTAGAAGAGGCGGACGAACTGGCGCCGCCGCTTGCGCACTTTGTCGTAGTCGATCTGCGCGATCTGGCTGCGGAGTTTACGGAGGTCAACGGCGTGTTCTGCGCCTTCGACCACGTTCCGGCTGCTCCCGTCCGGATCGGGCGCGCACGATTTGAGGAGGTTGGGAATGCTGTGCTCGGGCTGGTAGAGGCGGACTTCGAAGACACCGTTCAGCATCGCGAAGAACCGTGTGCAGTCTTTGCGGCGGATATAACCTGTGCGATTGACGTCGATTTGAGCCCATGCCTGCTTGAACGAGCCTGGGGTTAGTGCTGTACGTGATGGGTGATGGGGCATGTCAGGGGAGGCTGGCAGTGGAGAGAGCGGACGGAGAGACACGCACGCATCTGCTCGCGGTCGAGCGAGGCACTACCCGGCATCTGGTAGACATAAGAGAACGACTGGACGACAACACCTGTAAACATGTTCAGGAAAATGTACCTGGCCGTCAGCGTCCTCCGACACGACATCACTCACATGCTGAGGATGTTCCAAGCAATGAACAGGGTGTACGCCCATTCGACGCTCCCGCAGTCCGAGTCAAGGTAGGACTTGCCCTCCGTGCAGCGGGGGAACTCGACGGTGCTGATGTCAGTCCCTACAACTGCGTAAGCATAGGGGGAAAGAGACTCACTAGTCGTGCATGTACCCGTTCCAGCCTTCGCCAGTTGACATGAACGAGAGCATGACGAGCGCGTTCCCAAACGTATGATAGTTCTGGAAGCGTGATGATGCGTTCGGTCCTTGCTTGGTGAGGCCGAAGACTTCGACGTAGATGATGGCGGCGAAGAGGAACAGCACGGCCCAGAGGAGGAACAGGTTACCGATAGCTGGCAGGGATGCGCTGCCGTCAGCACGCGGTAATGCGAGCGGGGACTTACACGGAGGTCTTGAAGAGCTGGTTGAGCGCGTCGAGGCGCTGCACGAGCTTGAGCGCGACGGCGACGAGGAACAGTTTCTGTACCTGTTTACTCGCCTGGTTGCCCTCGACGCCGCTCGCGCTCGCCTGCAGTGCGGGGATTGTTGTCGCGAAACTGCCAGTGATGACCACCACGTCGAATAGGTTCCACCCGTTCGAGCGGAACGACTTGGGTCCCAGCCCGATGAATCGCACGACGAGGTCCACGGCATACAGCACAGTCAGGATCAGGAAAGTCGTGTCGAGCTGCGACTCGGACATGATGTTGTCCGAGTAGTCCTCCGTCCTGTCTGTCAGCTTCGTAAGTGGTTCGGAGCTCACATGAGGAGGAAGATGTGAACAAAGTACAGGAAGGTGAAGAAGCGTGCCCAATAACCCCGCTTAGTCGTCGCTCGGCGGTAACACCATAGCCGCAGAGGGGTTCTTGGCTTGGTTTTTGGCAACCTGCTCGGCGTCTGCTGGCGGATATACTTCGATAGATCGACCCACTGGCGCTGCTCGGCCGTGAGTAGCGCCGTGCCCGAGCTAATACTGAAGTTCTCGATGATGATTCTGTCTGTCAGCCAAGCAGGAACCGGGGACTTACGTCAGGAAGACAGTCAGGATGATGACGCCACCGAAGAGGTTGAAGATGATGAAGAAGATGGCGTTCCACTGCGAATAGTTCGTCTGCGGCTGCTGGTCGATGCCGACGATGTTCATCGCGGACGACATTGTATCGGTCCACCCTTCCAGTGAAACGATCTCGAAGAGGATGAGTATCGATTCGCGGAAGTTGTCAAAAGCCCAGATACTGCCGTCGAACGAGGGATTGGCCCAGGCGCGGGGAGCGAGGAAACCAAGACTGTCGTCGATCGGTGCAGCAAGGTATTCTCCCGTGCAGTCTGCGACGCCGCTGATGTTGTCCCCGCCATCATTGCAGCTGGCCAGCTTGCGCGAGAAGATATTGAGCCTGCGTACGTTAGCGTGGTCTGGTGGCATCGACTTACCCCCACACGGCGAACGGGATGAGGTACAGGATCATGAGCACCGATGCGTCCATGATACGGACGAAGCCGGCGAAGAACACCGCATGGAAGGTGTCGCGTAGACGTCCAAAGAGCGTGATGAGGCGGAGGGCACGGAACGCTTTCAGAGCACGCGTTCCGCGGTTGACACCGCCAACGACGATCAGCGAAGACGCGCTGTTGACGACGAGCGCGAGGAGGATGATGAAGTCGACCACGTTCCACACAGATAGGAGGTACGCGTTGGGGGCGAAGATGAACCCGTCGGCGATGATCTTGACGGCAGCCTCACTGGCGAAGACGAGGGCGATGCCCGCCTCGGCGATGTCGAACCAGCCGCGGATGAGGCCGTGCCGCCCATAGTATTCTTTGCGGTACTGCGGCGTAGCGATGGCGGCGATGACTATGCTGGCGACGACACTGAGGAAGACGACGATTCTAAAGAGGAAACTCCAGATGGGGTGTGCTGGTCGGCCGAAGATTCGCTGGCCGTGCGCTGGAGGGATTAGACTCTGGAATAGCCTGCGCACACGGCTCTGCTGGGAGAAGAGCCACAGACTCTTGTCGTAGCTGGGGTGCGCTGAGATGAAGTCGGCTTGCTGGTTCCGCCTTTCGCGCAGTGCGTCCTTGTGCTCGTCGACGGACAACCCCGGAGTGATTGGGGGAAGGAGATCGGTCAGGCCGCGATCATCCTCGCTGTCGTCGTCGTCGTCCACGTCCGTGTTGTGCCTCTGAGCCGACTTGGTCTTGTTCTTCTTGAATCTGCGCAGAGGAGCACTGACGCCGTCCTCGGCAAATCCAAAGAGACGTTTGATCGCAGCCTTGCCACTGGACTTGTCCATGTCGGCCTGGACGTAAGCTTCAACGTAACTAGAAAGCTTAACGTACATCTGGGGCGCCGACGTCCTGTCCGATGCTCTGTTTGAGCGGCAGAATGAGGTTCTGCGGCACAGAGTCCACGCGCACAGCCTTGTGGCGTCCTTTGATCAGTCGATATGGATTCAACCGCTCGATCCAGCTGACGTGCGCAGACGTGGGCTCGGTCTTGCGGATGAACGACTCGATCTGCTGTTTGCGTTTCTGCTCCTCGGCGACAGAGAAGTTCTCGTTGATGACAGCGATGAACATCTGCATCAAGATGACTGGCATGAGCTCAAGCAGGGGGCGTCCTTGGAAGCTCACAATTGGCGAACATGAACCAGAGGAAGAGGAAGATGCACACGATCCAGCCTTGTCCCCATTCCCATTCAGCACCGAGCTACGTGTCAGCGAGGCTGTAGGTGGTCGGCTTACCGCGGCATATAACACGCCCGTCCAGTCCTCGGTGGAGAAGATCTGGTACATGCCAATAAACGCGTTCCATGCCTGGGAGAAGTTGATCATGTCGCCTTCGTCCTCCAGATCGCCGCGGAGGAACTGGACCGCCTGGTGTCAGATGAGATCTGAATGCACGACCTACCATCAACGCTGCGAGGAAGGTCATGAGGAAGAGGAAGAACACCATGTTCAGCAGACCTGTGAAGCTACCAAATACGTTGATCTGTGGTTAGCACGTACGGGGCAAGGTGGCTCACTAAGAGGGGCTTCATGCGCGGAACGACCAGGATGACGCGGTACCATCGCAGCAGCTGGAACACTGTGAACCACGGGTAGACTGTCGAGTTGCGAATTGGCGGGATCTGGATGATCGAGCAGCCGAGCGCGAGGAAGAGATCGAAGTCGTTGCGGCCGCTCTTGATGAATGCGCGCCAGTCAGGTGCGTAGGCCGCCATGCGGATTATGATCTCAACGTCCCAGACGAGGGCAAATGCAATCTCCATGTTCCCTGGCGTGAGCTGGCATGAGC
The DNA here is from genome assembly GCA_020011015.1 of Cutaneotrichosporon dermatis. Taxonomy (NCBI): domain Eukaryota; kingdom Fungi; phylum Basidiomycota; class Tremellomycetes; order Trichosporonales; family Trichosporonaceae; genus Cutaneotrichosporon; species Cutaneotrichosporon dermatis. The sequence continues at coordinate 5,736,476 of JAIGNX010000001.1, read as the reverse complement.
ATTGGACAACTCACGCAGTAGTTGAAGCTCATCGTGGGACGACCTAGCCGATTTGGTCGACTGCGCAATGAGGTCGACGACGATGAGGAGGACCCAGAAGAGTTCCGTCTTGCGGTATAGTCGGAAGAGGCGGGACGGCTCTTTAGGCTTCTTAGTTGAGTCTTGTGCCCACTCAGGCTCGGCGAGCAGGGAGCTGGTGTGAGGTGGGAAAAGCTTCGTGGCGAAAAGGAGACGGAGACTCACCTGTCAGCACCGAAAGCAGACTTCTTCGTGTCCGCGCGAATGTCCTGGAACGTGTTGACGACAACTGCGACGAGGAGGTTCATGAGCCAAAAGTTGAGCACAATGATAGCGACGATGAAGAACAGCGTCGAGCTGAAGAAGTCCGAGTCCATCGTCTCGTACATTGTGCTGGTCCATGTGTTGACTGCTGTCAGCTCGGAGCTATGCGCTTCAGCTCACCTCCAGCTATAATGAGGACCTGGATGAGCGACTTGAAGATGTTGTCGAAGCTCTCGCTGTCGTCGTTCAAGCTCTCGTGGTTGGTCTGGTGTCAGGGCTATGTCGAGGCGGAGACGTACGTTGCAGATCTGGTTCATGGGACAGATAAAACCCTTGGGCGCTATCGTTGATAACGTCCCGTCTTCACGGAGGTACGGCTCCTCTCTTAATGTCAGGGGGTTGAGCTGGCCGCCGCAGGTGCCTAGCTGAATCGTGTTCTCCGGATCGTACGGGTCGGTCAGGATACACGTTCGCCGCAGCGAGCCGCGGAAGCTCTGCACGCCAATGATGGAAAACAGCGCCGCTGCGAAGACGATGAACGTCGACACCTTGAGGATGAGCGGTCCGGCACGCTTGAGTGAGTGAAGGATCGTCGCCGTTCCAGATGTGATGACGAGGAGGCGAGTGGTGCGCAGAATACTCAGCGCGCGGAAGAGGTACAGGCGCCGCGACTCGGTCACCTCCTGCCCAGTCATAGCGAGAACAAAAGAAATCCAGAACGCAACGACGGCGACCATGTCGATCCTGTGCCACGAGTGCCGGAGGTACGGCCGGTTGTCGATGATGATATCCCGCTGCCGTATGACGGCCTCCTCAAACGGCGCCTCGCTCAGCATCACCTGCTTCGTGTTGAGGCGGTTGCCGTTCATCGCCGACGGTTTGCGCCGGCGGTGCCATGGTTCCGACTTGGCTTGAATTGTGGTGGGGTCGACATCGACCTTGGCTTTGCGGACCACAAAGTCCCATGCGCGCTGGAAGAAGGCGCTCATGGACGTCTCGGGGTCGAGGATTAGTCCTGTCACGACAATGCGTGCGAACATTTCCACGCTGCGTGTGAGCTGCGCACCAACGATACAACTCACGTGAAGATGATGAAGAGCGCAAAGAGGGCATACTCCTCCCAGCCGCGAAAGTAGCCTCCCTCGGGGCTGCGAGGTGTGAACAGTGGTGGTGCGGCTTGGAACGCGAGAATGACCACATTGGCCATGATCAACACCAGTATGGTGGCCTCAGTCCATCTGATGTCAGCTTTGACGTATTCTTGGCAGCTCACGGGAAGAGGAGGAGGCGGTTCATAGCCACGCGGACTGGGTTGGTAGCTGAGAACACTCCAAGCGTTCGCCCACGCAGTCCGCCCGGTCCAGACGCCAATGGCGGCGGCGGCAGTGGTGGTGGCGGCGTAGGCGGATCTGGCGGTGTCGACAGCGCACTGCTCATCTCGAGGGGCGATTCGGGGCCCTCATCGTTCGTCGCCAACCGCGTGAGCCCTTCGTACCCCTTCTCCTTCTCCGTGCCCATTATGTTGACAACGCGGATACTCGCGTTCCGGAGAGTCGTCGAGACGCGGCGTATTGTCGGGCTGCGCGTGATGATCCCTAGTGGACCGGCGCGCGCCCTCCCCTCCTCGTCGTATGGCCGTCTCGACTGGCTCGGGAGACGCGCGTGCCCCGGCAACTGGGGTAAGCCGAGCCCGAGCCCGCTGGAGGCAGTCACAGAGTCGTTGGCGGTAAGGTGCACGCGGTCGTCGCTGTCCTCGCTGCGCACGCTGTGTAAGCTTCCGACGCTGGAGGGGCGGGAGGGGACGGTGTCGTCTGCCCACGGCCGCTGCGGCATACGCAGCGGGTCGTCGAATGGATATGAGGACGGTTCGGGTGCCGACGAAAGGGAGGATGCTGAGTAGCCTGGGTGTAAGGGGTGTATTTCCTCGTAGCCCGAGCCCGAGCCCGAACCAGAGCGCGAGGGCGAGCGGGTGGGTGGCGCCTCGCGAATTGGCCCGAGGCGTGGTGGTGGCTCCATATTGGCGTCGACATGGCCGGGCGACGGTCGAGGGGAGGGGGAGGCAGAGGGAGGCGCGGCCGCGCCGGCGTTCCCGGAGGACGAGCCTGGCGGCCGCGGAGAGGACATGGGGTGACGATGGGTTCTGCCGACGAGTAGGGATCAGCGAGAGATCGGCGTAAGAAGTAACTGGGACGTTATTGAGGCATGGGTAAGAAGGTTGGAGGTGTGAGGCGTTGGTGAAGTGCGAGGTTGATGATGGCTGCGGACATGTGGGATGGAGGTGGTCTCGACTTCTAAGTGATCTGTGCCTGGATCAGAACGTGGCACGAACAGCGCCTTAAGGTGCAACTTGACATTCCGCAGGCAACAACAGTCGAATGACAATCAATGGAACTTAATGAAACTGCATGCATACGGCCAGATCTGTCCTCAAAGGCTGACGAGGAGGGATGAGACTCAAGACGTTCATGCATTCAGTCTCTCTCTCTCTTCACATGATGACCACTTTAGAGACGAAAGGGACGACGTGAGCCCTTCCAAGTGGAGGTTTGCCACCCAGGGTTGGGGATAGTCGTCTCGCAGGCTTGGCTTCTTGGCCTACGAGCAAATGCATTAGATCTATCCAAACTTCATGAAGTACCGCATAACTATAATATTCTCCTCGTACTGTAAACGCGTTCCCACCCATATCTAAAGCCCAAGAAGCATAGTTCTCACGACGAGGGCGCCAAGCCGCCAACGCCCCTCATGTCCTCCAATTCAGCCAACGGCACACGCGCTCACTAGCGCTTCTCGCGCAGGAAGTAGAACACGGTCAGGATCAGCAGCAAGCCGAAGCCCGCGATCCAGCCGAACAACACCAGCACGTTGCGGTAGTAGTTGGCCTCGCCGAAGCCGAAGAGCGACTGCATGATCGGCACGGCGCTGATCTCGATCGCGACCCCCTGGAGCACGTCGACGATCATCAGTCCAGAGCCGACCTCGTTGACGGTGAGTGCTTCGAGCATGTATCCCAGGGGCGCGAGGTAGCGGAGCCAGCGGAGGACGGGGGGAATGTTGGCAATGTTGATGAAGAAGCCTGGCGTTAGTAGTGCGGGGGAGAGGGCATTGGCGATAGAGGGCAGACCCCCGGCGCAGGGCCGACTCACCTGCGTAGACCATGTTGAACAGCGTCCACATGGCCGATAGCAACGTCGCGATACTTGGGTGGCTGAACACGCTCGCCAGGAGGAAGTTGTACAGCACCATCGAGATCGAGAACTCGACGGCAATGAGCAGGAACTTGAAGAAGTGAGCCGCATCGTTGGCAAGCCCGACCATAAAGTACAGGATCACCGACACGATAATAGTCGGCAGGATGCGAAGGGGCACGACATCAAAGATGATGCGCGAGACAAGCCACGCCTGCGGCGAGTAGAAGTTGCCGCTGCGCTCGCGCAGGAACAGGGGCCGCATCTCGACCATGTTGTTGAGCGCCGACAGGGAGGTGAAGCTGATGAGCGAACCGAGGAAGAACAGGGAGCCAACGCGGTTCTGGAAGCCTGCAATCGTGATCTTCACGTTGTAGTAGAGGCCGCCTGCGAAGACGCCGATGATGGCGGACACGAGGACGTGGGCGACGAGGAGCGTCTTGTCGCGCATGAGTGTGCGCCACTCGCGACGGCCAAGGACGCCGAGTTGAGTCAGGAACGTCGTGGCGCTGTGCGACGCTGGCCACCACTTGCGCTCGTCGCCGTGGGCTGCGCGCTGCATTTGCGCGAGGTCGACCTCGTTGCTCATCCGGTTCAGCGACTTCATGGGCGGGTAGGTTTGGTGGTTGTCGCCGTCGCTCCTCTTCTCGACCAGCCCGCTGGTCGAGTGGTCGGCCGAGGTGTGCGAGAGATACGAGTCGCGCGTCTCGAGCGCTGCGGCTGCGCCTGTGGGAAGCCCCCGTGGGTTCTCGCTCGCAATCTCAAGAAGGTGGTCGGCGACATTGTACCCGGGCGGACATGGGTAGCCGTGCTGAGCAAAGAACTCTGCAGGCACAGCTCCACCAGGACCGAAGTACAGCTGGCGACCGTTGGCGAGAAGCAGCACCTGGCTGAACATATGATAAAGGGCCGAGCTGGGCTGGTGGATCGACGCGACGATGGTCGTCCGGTGCTCCTCGGCAAGCGTCCTGAGGAGCGAGACGATACGCGCCGCAGACACGGAGTCGAGGCCGGACGTCGGCTCGTCCAGAACGAGGACATCAGGGTTAGCCACAAGCTCGATACCGATCGATACCCGGCGCATCTCGCCGCCCGAGATACCGCGGTGCTCGCCTGACCCGACTCGTGTGTTGGCAATATGCTCGAGGCCGAGCTCGCGCAGGACCGTCATCGCGCGCTCATCCTTGGCTTCCTTGGAGACATTCTCGGGGAGGCGGAGGTAAGCTGCGAACTGGAGAGTCTCGAGGACGGTCGAGGTTGGAGAGAGCACGTCCGACTGGTCGCAGTAGCCGATCTTGACTCGCCGCCCCTCATCCTCGAGGTACACAACCTTGCCCTCGACCTTGCCTGCCTTGCGCTTACCAGCGAGGATGTCGATGAGGGTCGACTTGCCGGCGCCCGATGGGCCGAGGATGCAGCAGAACCCGCCTGGTGGGAGGTCGCCACGTGTCTCCCTTAGTACGATCCGGCCGCCGTTCGGCCCGACGCCGGAGCCGTCCTCTTGGTCCTTGGTTTTGGCCGCCGGTGAGCCCCAGCCACGGAGCCATCCAACAGCCGTGGCATAGAAGCCACGACCATGCGACTGGACCTCGTATCCCACCCCGCTCCACGCGATACCAACACCTCGTCGTTTGGTGTCAAGCGAGCCGTCCATAGCCTTGCTGCGCGCCTTCTTACGTACAATCAGACCCCAGATCGTGACGAGGACGATGGCGAGGAGGATAGCGCCAACAACAGCCAGGCCAGCAATGACGCCACCGCTGAGCCCATTTCCGCCCGATCCCGCGTCGACTATCCCCAACGCCTGGTCGATGACATACTGCTCGACACACTCGCCAAACGAGCAGTCGGACAGCGTCAGCCCATTAGCGCCAAACAGGCCGTTGAGGAACTGCTGTTTGAACTGGCACGAGCCCGCCTCTCCACAGTCCACCGACAGCGGGCCTTGGAGAGCGTTGATCGCCTGAGAGAGGTCCTGGGCGCCAGCGCCGCAGAAGTCCGTGTTGGGCCGGCATGTGCACGCGAGCCCAGAGCACTCCCACAGCGACGAGTTCACGGTCGATCCGGTCGTGATCGTCTGGTTGCAGTTCGTGGCGTGGCAGTAGAACTGTTCCACGCCCTCGTACCACAACTGGGCCCAGGCTTCGTTGCTGCCGCCGGCAATGCCGGCCTGCTGTAATGCGTTGTCGCCGCCAGGCGTGCGTGACGAGTTGAGGAAGCGCGAAATGGTGAGCTGCGACTCGCCTGGGTAGAGGGCTTGAAGGGTTGCCTGGTTGACGGAACATGCCATATGTGACGCGGCGTAGACAGTGGGCACGTTGGAACATGTCATGGTCGAGTTGAGCGCGGCACTGCTAATCGAGTTGGACGAATTGGAGAACTGGCTCAGGCCCGACGTGCACGCGGAAGCCGTCCTGCACACTGCGAGTTAGCACACATTCTGAGTGAGGTGAGGATGGAACTCCAATAGACGGAGCGAGGACAAGGGAAGGTGGGAATGAGGCTGGGAATGCTCGTCGCGTACGCACCAGTGCAAGTCGGCCCCGTCCAGTCAGTCGAGCACGCGCACCCGCTCGTATTCCCAGACGGTCCCGGCGCCGCACCCGCAGGCATATACAGCGAGCCCCCACAACTTGGAATGTCGCAGTTATTGTTGGCCGAGTTCGTGAATCCGGCTGGGCAAGTGCACGCGCCGGCATTGTCGAGGCCGTAGTTGACACACTGCGCGCCGGCGGTGGCGGCGATGGCGGTGGCGACCACAGCGTGCCAGAGCATCGTGAAGCTGGCGGGAGGTTAGAAGGTGGCGGCGATGGCTATGTGCGCGTTCGGTGGGGGTTGAAGCGAGATTGAGAAGTTAATAGTGGGAGACGTCGTTCGATGTTCGGCACCCGGACGCTAAGTATCAACCGCTTGAGGCACGCTAAACACGTCTTCGCTTAGAGGTGAAGGGCGCGTGTATTGGGGAGACAGGGATCAAAACAATCCAGATCCGTGGCATGCTCGGCTCTGCGCGATCAATTCTATTCATACATCGGTTAGATGAGAGATGGCGCGTGGCATGCATCTTGGCCATCGCGATCAAGATGATGCAGAAGTCAATAATGATGACAGAAGTTGCATCTCCGCGGTAAACCACAGACGACTGCTACCCCAGATGGCCCCACGACAATCCATCCTAGACGGCTCTATGCATACCCAATACCCTACACCCTACATGACCACGCATCCCTCCTCGCCGCCGCCAAGAGCTCCCAAGTCCTGCTCGTTAGCTTGCCAGCTCAGTCGCGCCAGCTACTACTCACGAATCCATCTGGCAGATCGCCCATAATCTCGTTGGGGGGACCGCCCAAGTCCTGCATCTCGCCAACGAGCTTCGCGACCTCCTTGCCGTCCTTGTCGTCAGAGTACCCAGGACGCTTGAAGACGTCCAGGATCTGCTTGACAAGCTCGTGCTGCTTGCGGTACTTCTCGAGGTCGGCCGCGCTCACACCGGCAGGTGGCTTCTCGAGGTATCCGGGGTACTGCGAGTGTTAGCTGCATGTGTTCGTGCGCGAGCAGGACACTCCGTTCAACTCACCTTCGCAGCCAGCTCGCCCATCGGCTCCTCGAGGACCTCCTTGCTCATGAGCTGCGCCATCATACCGTCGAGCAAGCCGCCGAGCTCGTCATCATCGTCGCCCAGTCCACCGAGACTGTCAAGCGCGCTCGGGTCGTCGCCCAGCTGCTTGAGCAGAGCGGCGAGGTCGCCAGGCAACTCGTCGCGCGCGGGCGTGTTCGCGCCACCGGCATTAAGCGACGCCATCGTCCGCTTAATGGTCTCCTCGAAGTTGAGCTGCTCCTTCCCAGCCGCACCCGATGGGCCAGGAGATGCCGCCGAGCGCGCTGATGGGCCAGCCGCGGCGGGGCCAGCACGCGGGGCCGCGCCCTTGCCATCCAGACCCATGGCCTGCATCCCTTCACCGGAAAGCATCATCTCAATGGCACGCTGGAAAGCCTTCTCCTCCTCCTCCTTGCTCATGCCTGGCGTCGCCTCGCGGGACTTGCTGCCGGCGCCCTCCTTCGCGTCCGCCATGGGACCAGGCGGGTTGTCGTTTGCCAACGAGCGGAGTAGCGACTCCATGCCCTCGATCAGAGATGCTTCGAACTCGTCGTCCACCTCGCCCGTGGGTGCTCCAGATGGGACGCTGGGCCTGGACCGCTCGCTGGCGCAGCAGGGGCGGAGGTGGACGTGGAACTAGCATCGGGCGCGGCGCGCTTCCCGAGCGCCGGCTTGGGTGGCGCGTTGAATGAGTCGAGAACGTCTGCTGTCAGCTAACAGTCTTAATCAACACAGCTGTGAAGCGTCAGAAGTCGGCGGACGTACCGTCAAGATCGTCGAGGTCATCATCATCATCGTCATCGTCCTCGACAGTGGGGCTGCGGTGCTCGTTCGTTTTGGGGGGAGGAGCAGAGGTGGAGCTGCTCGCCCCTCCCTCCGTCTTGCTGGATGAAGACGTGACGGGCATTGATGTAATGCAGTTGTTGTTTTGAGGATTGGTCAATGAGTGAAATGTAGAATCCAAGTCGAGCTCTGGGCGAGTCGATAGGAAGCGTGCAAGGAGCTTTCGGTTGGGTATAGGACGCTACATAGCCGGTGGGGTTGGGTGGGCCATTTGCCACTCAAATTGCCACGTATTTGGTAAACCACGCGAAACAGACGTGGATAAATCTCCCACGGTATAGTATGGAACGAAGACAGATCGCGGGACTCTTGATATCGGCACGACCAAGAGGAGAAGGGTGAGAGGGTAAGGGAGGGGCACGCGGAAGGGAGGCGTTCGAATGTTAGAGGCACGTCCAACCTGATCCCTACCTGACCCAAATTGACGTTATTCCGCTGTCATTTCGCCTTGTTGACCCAACCCGCCTCCTTTCTCCCCCTTTAGCCCTTTACCCTAAGGACAGCTTAGCTCCTAAAACTCCTAAGCGCCTCCTGCCGCTTCTGCCGGTTGCCACCAAAAAGGCATGCACGCCCTTGCTCACACACACACAAGCTGTACACAACTGGCGTCGCGCTCCTTTCCTCACTCGTGGGTAGTCCCTAAGGCAAACCCGACGTTCCTCCCTTCTCAACCAACACCTTCACACACATCTCTTTGAGTTACAACTCTACTTCCTGCTCATCTTCATCCTCATTCTCATCCTCTTCGACCATCCTTCCCGTCCTCTTCGATTCTTCTTTCGGTCATCGCCAGTGGTCAGCGCCTCCTTTCCCCCCGACCTTCTCCTCTTCGTCCCAAACCACTGTGTGCGCACCGACCTCATCCTTCACACGGCACGCACCTACCTCTTCTCTGCACCCTCGCAACAACACCCCCTTCCTTCCGTGCTGTTCGCTATCCTCTCGAGCTACTTCTCCCTCTCGACCAAAGGTGTCAAGTCATCGCGCTTCCACCTCGAGCCACCCACCCCGCCAACCATCGTCACCAGCACAACAACACATCTTCGCCCCAACTCTCCTCCCCTCGCACCATCCCCATCATTTTCTTAGTCGAACCGAGCATGTTGGCTTGTTTGATTCGACTACACCTCTAAATAGTACTTGACAAACTACACATTCGTTTATCAACGCACGCACGTACACACCAACACGACTGTCTCTCAAACTAGCGCGCGCGTGCCCCGGCTGGGCTCTATCCCCATTCCCACATCGCCCATCCCTCTCCTCACCTTCCTTCCACCGCCTCCATCTCAACCATTTCCAGCTCCATCCCCACCTAACAACATGCCGCGCAACCCCCAATACGGCGACTGGGGGCGTTCGCTGCGGCTGCCGCCGCCATCGCTCCTGTTGTCCTCGGAAGTACGACACCAGCGCCCATTGATCTGCCGTCTGTCGACTTCGAAAAGATGGGCGCAGTAGGATTCGGCGGTGCATTCGCGGACTGGACTGGTTCTCTCCACAGTCTCCATTTGCCGCCCTGGTAGCGAACAACGAAACCCGCGCAACATTCTCATCAACAGCCGACACACTTGTCTTGCGGAACGAGATGGGACGTTTGCACCACTAGGCGGACAGACAATGGCGGTCACATTTCCGCCATGTGCTGGGTGGACGGAACGCTCTACATTGGCGGCTCTTCTCCTCCTTTGGATCCATACCAGCTCAAAACATTGTCTCCTACTCCCCTCTTCCGCCAAGTTCTCCGCATTGGGCGCCGGTATCTCTGGGGTCGAAACGCTGCACTGCGACGGCACCAACCACGAGGTTTGGGCAGGCGGTTTCTTCTCCGCACCACAAAGCGAAGGCAACGTCGGTCGGTGGTCGACCCAGTCTTCATCATGGGAGACCGTCCCATTCGGTGGTCTTAACGGTCGCGTGCAGTCCATCTCGTCAAGTACAAATGGCGATAGCCTCTACTTTGGAGGCGAGTTCTCTACTCTGTATGCGGACAGTTCCAACTCGTCCATCCGCAGCCTCATCTCGGTTCCTATCGCGCCGCCCAACACGATCACGACTGGTAACTCTGGCTACCTCGTCCCCGTCGCGATACCCGCTGCAGCATCACAATACGGCGGCCTCTCTGTCTCCGCCTCTCCAGCGACAGACCAATCCGACTATAACAACGCCGACTCGATTGTTTGTCCAAACCAGGGCGCATGGTTGGCTAGAGACGGCTCGGTTGCCACCGTGAACATCCTGGGACACGCCTATTTAGCCGGTAGCGGCATTCGCGTGTCCAACTCGCTTGTGGATGGCCGCGGCACCAAGACCTTCACCGTCACTTCTTTGCCGGACAACACCGTGCTCAAGCTTACATACACGGACCCAACGACCGGGGAGACCCAGACCTGCGACAACGAGTGCCCACTCTCGACCGACGCTCAAGTGCAGGCGCAGGACTTCCTTTTCGCCGATGGCTCGCGTACTTTGACAGGTTTCCACATTGTCCTCGACTCATGGCAGGGTGACGGAGCAGCCCTCGGTTACGTGCAGCTGCTCTCAAACGGCGCCTACGCCTCGGCTGTTCAGTCGGACAATGAGGGTACTTGCGGCGCTTCCAACAGCACCGTGAACACTGTTGGCAACTGGGAGAACGCCCATTCGCCCTCCAACATATCCGGCACAGAGCAAGGGTACGTGTCGGCAACCGTGCCCGTCGACAGCCCCACCGATACGTCCGTCACCTCCATCCATGGGTCGGCTCGTCTGGCTTTTATGACATTTACCTCGTCATACCGGGCTGCAACCAGATAGGAGACTGCAGCAGCCGGACCACGGTCGACATTGCCGTGTTCCCCACCGAGCATGGCTTGCCGTACACGATGACAGTGGACCAGCGGGTCACCGAGGACACGGAGATTCTCATCTACTCTGGCCTCGTTGATGCTTCCAGTACGACGTTCAGCCCTACTATCCGTGTGGCGTTGCCCAACGACCCGCCTCAGTCGACTCTTCCGACTATGTCGTCGTTGCGGCAGGTGTGCAGATGCAGTTGACGGGGCTGAGCACTGAGGAGACTCAGGTTCCGCCTACCGGAGCGGAGCCTAGCCCTACTGGCACTGAGGCTAGCAGCCCCAGCCAGGGCGTGTCTGATGGCGAGACCAGTCCCGAAGGCACTCCATCTGGAACAACCCAGTCTGGAACAGGTTCGAGTACGCCAGGCACCATTGTTGACGGCACCACTACGACCACACGTAGGGGCCCTCGACCTTCCAGTACATCGACCAGCACAACGACTTCGAGCTCTGCTGCCCCGACGCCAACGCCCATTGGTGTCCGTGCAGCGTACGGCGTCTACGAATGGGTCCGGTCATCACAGAGCCTCAACGCTACTGGCTCTCTACTGCCCAACCAGACGATGACGGCGCTTACTCGCCTGGGCTTTGCTCTGGATGCTGCCAACAACCAGACCGAGACAAGGGACTTCAAGATTGCATCTGTCATCGCCAACGGCGACCAGATTTACGTCGGCGGTTCCTTCAAGTCGGGTACTTTCTCTAACGTTGTTGCAGTCGGCAATGCTGGCTCGCCTACGCCTCTTCCGTCCCAGGGCCTCAACGGTGCGGTGACCGCGGCTGCGAGCATCGGGTCGTATGTCTACTTCGGCGGCGACTTTACGGGCACAGCCGCGGGTGGTGACCAACTGAGCCACCTTGCTCGCTACGACACTACACAGAAGCAATGGGCATCCGTCGACGGCGGTGTGGATGGCCCAGTGTCGGACATTGTTCCATTCAAGGACGGCGTACTTGTCGTTGGCAACTTCAGCAACGTTCTTGCGGCGAACGGCTCGAGCACCTCCACCGGCGGATACGCGGTGTACAACACGACGACATCGCAGTGGGCTACTGGCGGCATCTTGTACGGTAACCCTTCCGCGGCAGCGTCCGCGGACACGGACGCCTACCTGGGTGGCCGCATCCTGGGCTCGTCTCGCAACGCCGTCAACGGTGTGGCCTCACTCTCTGTCAAGGATGGCACTGCCTCAATCTCCGGCCTCGAGGGCGTCTCGTTCTCGAATGTGGGATCCGCGCCTGCACCTGCCACCGCCAACAAGCGCTCGCACCCGTCGCGGTGGATCGCCCGCATCCATCGCTCATTAATCGACAAACAACTGGTCCCTCGTGCAGATGCCGTTCCCATTCCCGACGAGCCTGCTGTTGCCCCTGCCAGTCTTGCGGGCGCGTACTGGACGAACTCATCGGCCTCAAACGCACGTGTCACAATTCTGGGCGGCAACTTCACTCAGGGCAGTGGCGAGAACCTCATCTCTGGCGTTGCATTCCAATCTGGCAACTCCGTCACGGGTCCTTCTCCGCCTGTTTCGGGTGTGGTTCGCGCGCTCGAGGTGCACGGTAACGACCTCTACGTTGGCGGCAATGGCGTCAACGTGTCTGGAGTCGGCAACTCGATCCTCAAGTACGACCTCAGCCAGAAGTCGTGGGTGACCAACGGCGTCCCGACGTTGTCGACCTCTGGCTCAGACCCGATCCACGTCAACGCCATCAAGGCCCGGCCCAAGACTGATACCATCATGGTTGCCGGCAACTTTGCTCGCGCTGGAGATCTCCCATGCCCTGCTGTTTGCCATTGGGATGCGGGGAAGAACCAGTGGAGCAACCCAGGTGGAGCAATCTCTGGAGGAGAGGTCCGAGCTCTCGACTACGCCGACGCTGAAAGCGGTGTCCTCGTTGCCGGCGGTTCCTTCATCCTCGACGGACAAAACGTCTACGCTGCAACCTACAGCTTCGCCAACAACTCGTGGACGCCACTCGGCGACCTTCCTGGGCCAGTCCAGTCGCTTGTGGTCAACGACAAGAACATGTCCAACATCTTTGCGGCAGGATACGAGGGCACGACATCAAAGCCCTACCTCCACCACTGGGACGGCTCGTCGTGGACTCCGGAGAGCTCGTCTGCACTCATGGACGGCACGGCCATCCAGAACCTCGCCTTTGTCCCGCTTTCTAAGAGGCACGAGGCTCAAGGTCCCATCCAGGATGACCGGATGCTCATGGCGTCTGGCAACGTCTTCCTCTCCAACAAGGGCAACGTTTCGTCGGCGCTCTATGACGGTCAGCAGTGGTACCCATACCTCGTTGGATCGAGCCCTGCTGGAGCGATCGGGGCAGGGTCGTCTCTGTTCTGGTCCGAATCCAACTTCAGCTTCTCGCTTCGCAAGTACCTCGACCGCGGTTTAGTCGTCCTTGTCGCCATGGCGATCGCGACCGGCTTGATCCTGCTCATTGTTCTCCTCATCCTCCTCGTGGCGTTCTGCCTGAGGCGGCAGGACAGGCGGCGGCAACCGACGCAGGACATGTACGAGAAGGACGACAACCGCAGCGAAGCCTCGTCGACACACAACCTCATCCACAGTCACGTCCAAACAGCACTGGAGCAAAGCTTTGCTCCTGGCCCACAACATCATGCGGGCATGGCTGGCGTGGCTGGTCTTGGTGCGGCCGGATCCGCGGGTGCTGGAGCTGGCGTTATGCGCTCTGGCGATTCCGGCGAGAGCGAATACGTCGACACAACCGAGTATCAGCAGCAGCCACTCGAGCACGAGGATTACGCGGCCGCAGGATCTTGGGAGGGGAGTGACGAGGGGCGAGAAACGGTCATGCGGTACGACTTCTGCGGCCCGGAACTGCAGTCTGGCGAGTTGGCGATGAAGGCGGGCCAGCGCGTGATCATTCTCGACGACGAGCAGAGCGAGGAGTGGTGGTATGCCCGCGACCCGGCGACCGGACGGCAGGGTGTCGTGCCGGCTACCTATGGTGAGTAGCTATTTTATCAACGACGCAAAGCTAACGACAGTGTTATGATTATACCCCGGACATTCTTTTGGTTCATAGACGCCCACCGATGCTTCGTATACCCCGCGCTGTGACGCTGGTATAATTGTTACACTTAGTTCATGTGCTATTCAATGGTATTTTGCGTGGCCTGGAGTGCGGGCTGTTTCGCAGTGGGTGGTGCTAGGAACTGCAAGCTAGACTAGACAGAGGCAGTTGTGGTTGCTGCTGCGGAGAGATGATCGACCGAGGGTGGAGGCGGGACCAAAATCGTGTTTGCGTGGAGGTCGATCCTCCCACTCGAGCTGTGACGAAAGCGTTGTTGCCGCCGACGACAGCAACGACACCTTCATTCTACCCACTCACTCTTTCTTTGATTCATTCCCTTTACCGAACATACCATGGTCCGCTCAACCACGATCTTCCGCGTCAGCGACGGCCTCCCGCTCGCCGCGAGCGTTGATGACGAGACGGTGCGTCCCGACTCGCTGATCAGCTGGCGGTCTTTAGGGCTAAGCTAACGGCAGACGGAGAAGGCTTTGACCGAGTACAAGCAGCAGAGCAAGCTCGTGTTCCGCCGCCTCACGCCCAACTCTGAGCCGGCGTGTTCCATCGAGAGCGGCGACTATACGCTCCAGTGAGTCGGCGAGAACCTCCCGTCTACGTTGTCGAGGGGTGCGCGGACGCCGTGAACGCGATCTGGGACGGGAGGGTGGATCTCGTGAGATTGGCGGAGCTGTAGCGGACCAGCTGGCTATGGCCACGGCGACGCCGTACGCGTCACTGGCTCTGCACTGCCTCGCACCACACCCTCGCCTCCACTGTCCTTCAGGTCCTCCTCGTCTCCCACACCTTCCCCTTTCGCCGCTCACCCCGCGTCGCGCGCACGCCAGACACTAACACCAAGCTACCTCATCGTCGGCCCCGTCATCTACATGTGCATCTGCGAGTCGTCGTACCCCCGCAAGCTGGCGTTCAGCTACCTCGACGAGTTGAGCAAGGAGTTCTCGCGCTCGTACGGCGACAAGGTCGAGGGCGCGACACGGCCGTACGCGTTCATGGGCTTTGGTGAGTTGGTAGCCGGCGTAGCCTGCAGCGCCGGGGATTTGGCGTGATGGTGTGCGACAGCGGCTACCGCTGCCGTTCCCGCTGCCGTTCGGATCCATGTCGTCTCCCACGCCTCGCTCACACCAGACACGTTCATCTCCAAGACGACACGCCTGTACCGCGACTCGCGGAGCTTGACACACGGCGGGCAGGCGGCGGGGCCGACGACACAGCTCGACCAGCTGAACGAGAACCTGCGCGATGTGACGCGCATCATGACGAAGAACATGGAGGACCTGTTGTGGCGCGGCGACAGCTTGGATCGTGAGTGCCGGGGGGCGTGGATCCCTGGGTGTCCTTCAACATATCCTCACCCATGTGGTCCACGACTCACCTGTCTCTGGGCAGCACTGACCCACAGGCATGTCGCACCTCTCGACGTCGCTCCGCTCCGAGTCGGCCAAGTACCGCAAGGCGGCGAGGCAGATCAACATCGACGCGCTGATACGCAAGTGGGCGCCCGTGGGCGGCATCGGGTTCTTCTTCATCCTCTTCATCTGGTGGCGGTTCTTCTAGGTGCGTCGCGGCGCGGCACTAGCGGCGCGACACTAGCGACGTGGCTAGATATATGAGGAGGCCTAGTCGAGAGGCCTACGGCGGCCGTGCGAGGGAGTAGCGGGCGGCCAGCGGCCAGCCAGCAGCCAGCAGCGAACGCGCAATAGCGCAGAGCGCAGATGCATGCATAATGTAGTTTAGCGAGTCAATGTCAATTCATGTGCAGCTTGAGCGGGTGAGCAGCGTCGCATGTCGCGACTTGGCGACGTGAAATCCGAGCTCAGCACTTGTACCCGGGGAAGGTGGAGATAGCCGGAAGCCGACATCCGGCACGGGCATGGACACCGCTGCCCCACTTCGCGTCCGGACCCATGAGCGCTTGGGCGAGCTTCGTTCGTGAGAGTTGTAGGCAATGCATCTCTGCCTCTCCTGCATCTACCTCCCTTCGTCTACGTGATGTACTACTGCCTCTGACCTATGCATCTACCCCTTCCTTCCTTTCTATGCCCCCTTGGCCAATTCCACCTACTGCTCAGCCAGAGCGCGCGCCATACGCAACCGCGCCCGCCTGGCCACAATCTGCACCTGCCTCCTCCACCGTGGATTAACAAACAGCAGCGCTACGCTGCCCACAAACACTGCCGCACTCAGCCCCAACACCGCCCTCCGAATCGCGGTAAGCAGCGCGAACACAATGCGCGCACTCAGACCGCGCTTCTTGCGGAGCCGCACCGTCGTGCTCTGGCTCCGCGCCGGGCTGTACTCCCACTCTCCCTGGTGTGCGCGGTCGGCATCGAGCTCGGCGGTGTCGAGCGCGTCTTCCTCCGCCCCGCCACCCAGGAGCCATCCGAGCCCCAAGCCCCAGGACGACCGGCGGCGCTCGTCCCGCCGTAGTAGAGCCGACTGGGTGCGCTCGAGAGTTGAGAGACGCTCGTGCAGCGCCTGCAGCGACGTGTGGATCTGCTGCAGCGTCGCCGGGAGGTTGAGCTGTGCGTGGCTGAACGTACTTGCCGACGCGGGGCGGGCGAAGGGCGAGGGGTTATATGGCGACGGCGGGATGCCGCCCAGACCCCCGCCCATACCTGCCCCGCCACCCATGCTGCTCATACCTGGTACGCCGCCACCTAGATTCGAGCCCATGGGCTGGCCGCTCATGCTCAGGCCCGGGAGGTCGGGCGTGCCAAAGTCGCGAGCGTAGGGCCCCGTGTTGCTCAGCGGCACAGAGGAAAAGCGGGGCGGCACGTGGGACGGGTACGGCGATCCACCACCAGTCGGGCCGGAGCCGGTGCCGAAGGGAGGCGGCGCAGCCTGAATGCCGGGATAGTGGTGAGAGAGGTTGGATGATGGGCGGAGGGGTGGGGCGTGCTGCTGCGGCTGGTGCTGGTGATGCTGTTGGTGAAGCTGAGTGGGGAGGGAGGAACGCGCGGCGGGACTAGGACTCTGTTCGGGGACGTGTCCCAGCGGGACATTTGGCACCGTCTGTCGCCGACCTGTACGTAGGGATGTAAGGTAGTCGCGATCCGGTGCGCTGCCCCCGAAGAGTGACTGCGGTCTACTCCCTCCGTGCGCGGAGGACACAAACTGCGGTCCGGCGGGTGCGCTCAGCCCGGCGTCCGAGTACTGGTACTGCGACGGGTTGAGGACGAGGGAACGGTGGCTCGGGGTGAGTGCCGAGGGCGGGATTATGTTTGGCGCGACGTCTGGCGCCGGCAGAGACGGGTCGGGGATGGGGTAGTCCTCCCTCCCGCCGTGGCGCCGCTCGACCCTCGGGGCTGCGGTCGGGAGGAGGAGATGCGCGGGACGAGTGGAAGCTCGACTCGGACGAGGCGGGCGATTGTGCGCGCGGCGCTAGAGGACCCATATCCTCGATCTCGCGGGACCAGCGGCGCGCGTCGACGTCGCGGTCCTCGAACCGCTGCAGGATCTGGATATTAGTGATGAAGAGCAAGGAGTTACTTGCCTTGAGGAGGGCGCCGACGTAGAGCGCCTTGGCGTCGCGCTTCGACAGGCCCTTCTGCTTCGCCCACGAGTCCCTGATGTCAGCTCGGCCCGGCTTATCAGTACGAGGCACCCACCATTTTGCGCGCCCAAGCATGTCGAGCATGCCGGGTCGTGGGGCCGCATTGTCTCCTTCCGTCGCTGGCGTCAGTCACGAGTTTATCGTCAAGTGCAAGAGGATAAGCGGCGATGGCCGTCGGGGCGCATGGGCCACGCCGCCAACGTAGCTGCTCGCGTCGCACTTACCCTGCTTGTACAGCGAGTACAGCTGTAACTTCTCCTCGTAGCTAGTCTGTACCGGCCCACTCTTGGGTAAACTGTTGTCAGCAGGCCGCGTGTGTGCGCGCGCGGGCAAGGGCGCGCCCACAATCGACAATGAACGTACCTCTGGACGAGATCAACAGCGCGGTTGAACTGACTGCGGTGTGAGCGTGTGCTGATAAGGGATGATAGGCTTACGCGTCTAATGGCGCTGGCGCGGCCATTGTGGTTACTTATACGTGGATAGTACAGTAAAGAGAGTGGGTTTTTGATGGGATGGGCAAAAGGAATGATCGTGGATTAGTCGTTGAGAAGAGCGTCGTGAGTAGTGTGATGCAGTTCGCGAAGCCTGGCCCGTTTGTGTCGGTCTTCGGCTAAGCCTGGTTACCGTAGCCAGGCCCACGAGTTGATCCAAGGTTGAACCCAGGTCGTGTGTGTGTTTGGCCCCCTTGGGTGGTCATACCTAACCGGCTCGAAAATACTCCCGTCGCTCTATTTACCAGTTCGCAAGGCCATTAGGAGCCAAAGCTAATACTCAATCCTAATGGGAATTTTGGTAGTCCAGGCACGTGACGTTACCTAAGCGCACCCGGGGTCTCCAGTGAAATACTTCCGTCTCAAAAGTTGAGCGAGAGCATGTTAGCTCGTCACCTCACTCCTCGACCTCACCACCGCCTATACCCCCCTCCCACTCACCCCCCTTCCTCACAACAACCGCCGCGGGCGGGCGTGCAACTACAGTCGGCTCGCATCGCCCACTTCGCACAACTCCCCTCCTCTCACAACCTAACACCCCGAAAAAGCCGCCATCATGGATATCGCACACCCCCTCAACTCCGAGGTCACCGCCCTCTCCTTCTCCTTCCTGTCCTCGGAGGACATGCGCTCCATCTCGGTCAAGCAGATCGACAACCCGACCCTGCTTGACAACCTCAACATGCCTACGCGTGGCGGTCTGTACGACCCCAAGCTCGGCCCTATGAAGAAGGGCGACATGTGAGCTTTGACGCTATCGAGATGGAGCTGACAGCCAGCTGCGAGACATGTCACTTGTCGTACTTTGACTGCCCTGGACATTACGGCCACATCGAGCTCCCATCACCCGTGTTCCACCCGCTCTTCATGAACCAGTGCTACCAGCTGCTTCGTGGCGTGTGTCTCTTCTGCCACCACTTCAAGATGCCTGAGATCATCGTGAGTCTCTCCCAATGAGCCAGGTAGTCACCGATTTGTATTTGTGACATGAGGGGCTGGAGGCAGCGTCTGAGGTTGTTATCTTCAGCCATCGTTCAACCTGTTGTCGAATGCGAGTGAGGATGGATTGGAGTGGATTGTGGAGGGCCGCGGTCAAGAGTGGGGAGATTGTGGACGAAGGCGAGGTGGAAGAGGAGTACCGTCAAGTTGTATAGAGGAGGCCCCATATGGTATTGCCGGTGACGTGAGCTAACACGAACAGCTGAAGCGCTACGTCGCCCGGTTGCGGTTGCTGGACGCCGGATGCCTGGAGGAGGCGCACTATGTCGCCAACTTCACTCCCGCTGCTGGCGCCTCGCAGAAGGACGATGGCGAGGGCACGAGGAGGACGCCGACGCCGATGTCTCTGCGGAGACCGCCGCCGAGTTCATCCTCGCATGGACGAGTACGTCAAGCGCGTCATCAAGATGAAGAAGAAGAAGCACGAGCGCGACGCCTACAAGGACGGATTGGTGTACGAGGAGCGCCGCCGCGTCTTGCAAGAGTTCGGCAAGAAGATCTGGCACCGCTGCGCCCACTGCCAGGCGTACGGCAACACCTTCCGCAAGGAGAAGGCCGTCAAGATCGTCGAGTACGACCTCACGCCCAAGCAGAAGCAGACCAACCAGGTTCTCAACCTCAAGAAGCCGTCGACTTCGTTTGGCAACTCGCGCTCGCTGGTGAAGAAGAACAAGAAGAGCAAGGACGCGATGGACGTCGACGAGGGATTGAGGCGAGCAGCGCATCGGGAAGCAGCGGAAGCGAGGATGAGGAGATGTCTGTTGACGAGTCGGAGGAGGACGAGTCTGAGGACCAGGTTGACGAAGGCCTCGGCGACGAGGGTGTCGCCCGTACCGCCAGTGGCCAGGTCAAGGGCTCGCGCGGACGGAACGAGCGTGTCATGGCCCCCGCCGAGGTGCGCAGCCACCTCCGGAGGTTGTTCCAGCTCGAGTCGGAGATCTGCAGCTTGATCTACGGCCGTCACGGTGGACCATCCGCCGGCTCGCGCCACGCCAGCCCCGCCCCCGTGGCCGACATGTTCTTCATGGACGTCGTCCCCGTCACCCCTACCCGCTTCCGCCCTGCGTCGATGATGGGCGACGACCTCTTCGAGAACGCCCAGAACACGCTCCTCACCGCGCTCATCAACACCTGTGACCGCGTCCAGCAGATCAACCAGACGCTCCGTGACTTTGAGCGCAAGGACATGTCGCCCGAGCTTGCCGAGAAGCTCAAGTCGTTCGACAAGACCCGCTCGTTCGAGATGCTCCTCGAGACCCTTATCCGTCTCCAGCACGACGTCAACAGCTTCGTCGACAGCACCAAGAACCCCACGGTGATGAAGCAGGGCAAGCTCCCTCCTCCGGGTATCAAGCAGCTTCTCGAGAAGAAGGAGGGCTGTTCCGCAAGCACATGATGGGCAAGCGTGTCAACTACGCCGCTCGTTCCGTTATCTCGCCCGACATCAACATCGAGACCAACGAGATCGGTATCCCGCCCGTGTTCGCCAAGAAGCTCACCTACCCCGAGCCGGTCACGCCCAGAACATCCACGAGATGCGCCAGCTCGTCATCAACGGCCCCAAGGTGCACCCTGGAGCCACGATTGTGCAGAACGAGGACGGCACCCAGGTCTCGCTTGAGAAGATGTCGCCCGAGCAGCGTCTTGCCGTCGCCAACCAGCTCTTGACGCCCCAGAACGACCAGTTCGCGGCGGCAGCAGCAATGCCATCCCAGCGCGCAACAAGAAGGTCTACCGCCACATCCGCGACGGCGACATCGTCATCCTCAACCGTCAGCCGACGCTCCACAAGCCCTCGATGATGTGCCACCGCGTCAAGGTGCTCCACGGTGAGAAGACGATCCGCATGCACTACGCCAACTGCAACTCGTACAACGCCGACTTCGACGGTGACGAGATGAACATCCACTTCCCGCAGAACGAGATTGCTCGTGCCGAGGCCCAGATGATCGCCAACACCGACAACCAGTACCTCGTCCCGACATCCGGTAACCCGCTCCGTGGTCTTATCCAGGACCACGTCGTTGCTGGTGTGTGGATGTGCAACAAGTCGACCTTCTTCACTCGCGAGGAGTACTACCAGCTCATCTACGGTGCTCTCCGCACTGAGGACAACTACTCTGGTGGTGGCCGCATCCGCACTCTTCCTCCCGCCGTCTTCAAGCCCAAGCCCATGTGGACCGGCAAGCAGCTGTTCTCGACGATCATGCTCAACCTGACCCCGCCCAACGCCAAGGGCCTCAACCTTATGTCCAAGAACAAGATCGCCAACAGCCTTTGGGGCCGTGACGACTCCAAGGACAAGGACATGTCTGAGGAGCAGGTCATCTTCGTCGACGGCCACCTTGTCTGCGGTATTCTCGACAAGTCGCAGTACGGTGCCTCGTCGTACGGTCTCATCCATTCCGTGCACGAGCTGTACGGCCCATACATTGCGAACCGTCTGCTCGCCGTGCTCAGTCGTCTCCTCACCAAGTACCTGCAGCACACGGCATTCACCTGTCGTATGGACGACCTTATCCTCACCGAGGAGGGCGAGAAGATGCGCAAGGAGATTCTCGACGCTGCCAAGGAGGACGGCGTGTACACCGCCATGAAGTACGTCGGCCTTCCCGAGGGATCGCGTGCCGATGACCCGGCGGCCCAGGCCAACCTCAAGATGCGTCTCGAGGAGATCCTGCACGACGACTCCCTCATGGCCGGCTACGACGGTGTCATGCAGCAGAAGTTCAACAAGACGACATCCAAGATCAACAACGACGTTCTTCCTGCCCACCTCATCCGCCCCTTCCCCGACAACAACATGCAGACCATGACCATCTCTGGTGCCAAGGGTTCCAAGGTCAACGCGTCGCAGATTTCGACACTGCTGGGCCAGCAGGCGCTTGAGGGTCGCCGTGTGCCGACCATGGTGTCGGGTAAGACTCTTCCCGCGTTCAAGGCGTACGACACCTCGGCTCGCGCTGGTGGTTACGTTGCCAACCGTTTCTTGACAGGTGTTCGCCCACAAGAGTACTACTTCCACTGGTGAGTGCTTCATTTCCATTCTTGCATCATAACTAACTTGTAGCATGGCTGGTCGCGAGGGTCTCATTGACACGGCCGTCAAGACTGCTCGTTCCGGATACCTTCAGCGCTGTCTGATCAAGCACCTCGAGGGCGTCAAGGTTCACTACGACCACACCGTGCGCGACTCGGACTCGTCGATCCTGCAGTTCCTGTACGGCGACGATGCCATCGACGTCACAAAGTCCAAGCACTTGACCAAGTTCGACTTTGCGGCGCGCAACCACGACTCGATGCTCCAGAAGTACAACCCTGCAGCCATCGCTGGCAAGGTTGACGACGTGGAGGCCATCGACTGGTCGAAGAAGGCGCTCAAGAAGCCCGCCAAGTACGAGCCCGCGATGAGCATCTACCAGCCTAGCCGATTCCTCGGCAGCATGTCTGAGGCGTACGCCAAGGACGTGAACGAGTACGTCGCGACCAACGCTAGTGGATACATCAAGCCTCGCAAGGGCGAGATGCCCCCATCGGCGTACTCTTCCGCGCGCATCCCCGAGCGCGAGTTCACCAACCTTGCCCGTGTGCGCTACATGCGCAGCCTGGTCGAGCCCGGAGAGGCTGTCGGTCTCCTCGCGTCCCAGGGTGTCGGAGAGCCGTCGACTCAGATGACGCTCAACACCTTCCACTTGGCTGGTCACGGTGCCGCCAACGTCACTCTCGGTATCCCGCGTCTGCGTGAAATCGTCATGACGGCCGCTCGCAAGCCCGCGACCCCGACCATGATGCTCCCTCTCCGCGAGCACGTCGACGCGGCCGAGGCCGACACTTTCGTCAAGCACGTTTCGCGTTTGACACTCTCCGAGGTCGTCGAGAACGTCACCGTCACCGAGCGGCTGTCGGGCAAGAGCGCTGAGGCCAACAACTCGCGTGTGCGCCGTTACACTGTCCTGCTCGACTTCTACCCTCCGGAAGAGTACACCGAGGAGTACAAGATCACGACCGACCAGCTTCACGACGCTCTGTGCACTTCCTTCGCGGACCGGATCAAGCGCGAGATCGTCGGCCAGCTCCGTACCGCCATCAAGGCGAAGGAGCAGGACCAGGCTGTCGGCAAGGGTCTCCGCCTGCGCGCCGGCGCCGACCTCGACGGCGAGGAGTCGTCCGCCAGGAGGGGCCGTGACGACGAGCTGGACGATGACGAGGACGACGACGAGGATGCCGGCCAGCTCAAGCGCGCCAGGCAAAAGCGTGCCCTCGAGTACGAGGACGATGAGGACGAGGGCGCGGGCGCCAAGGACCTCGAGGACATCATCGAGGCCGAGCAGACCGACGATGAGTCGGACGCCGAGCTCGACGACGACCTCGCTGCCGCCAAGGCTGCGGGCGACGCGCTCGCCGACCGGTTCGCGGAGCAGTTCAAGCGCGCGAGTAAGTACGCGACCGACTTCCACTTCGACCGGGCGGGCAAGAGCGCACAGTTCGAGCTCCAGTTCCCCGGCCAGGCGCCCAAGCTACTCCTCGTCGACCTGGTCGAGCAGGCGTGCCGCGACGCTGTGATCCACGAGATCCCGGCCATCGGGCGCTGCCTGAAGAACTTCGACGACAAGGGTGTCTTCTCGCGCTCGCTCACGACCGAGGGCTCGAACATCCGCGGCATGTGGGCGCTGGCCGACGAGCTCGTCGACCTGGACCGCATCGGATCCAACGACGTCTACGCCATCCTGCAGACGTACGGTGTCGAGGCCGCCCGGCGGACAATCATCAACGAGATGGCAGGCATCTTCGGCGTCTACGGCATCGGCGTCGACTACCGCCACCTGACCGTTATTGCCGACTACATGACCCACTCGGGCGGGTACAGCCCGTTCAACCGGACGGGTATCAGTACCAAGAGCAGCCCGCTGCTCAA
Source organism: Cutaneotrichosporon dermatis (assembly GCA_020011015.1). Classification (NCBI taxonomy): domain Eukaryota; kingdom Fungi; phylum Basidiomycota; class Tremellomycetes; order Trichosporonales; family Trichosporonaceae; genus Cutaneotrichosporon; species Cutaneotrichosporon dermatis. The sequence continues at coordinate 5,712,698 of JAIGNX010000001.1, read as the reverse complement.
GGCCAGTTTCGAGACAACGGTCGCGTTCCTCAGCGACGCGACGCTGCACGGCGACTTCGACGACTTGACCTCTCCCGCGGCCAAGATCGTCATGGGCAAGCCGAGCGGGAGCGGGACGGGCGCGTTCGACGTGCGCGCACCCACGCATATTTAATCATAGAGGGTTTGGGATTGGCATTGCATGCATCGATAGGAATCACGGCGGCGCGGAGCGGCCAGTCACTTATCAAGTCTATTCCGGAGTCGAACGCTTAGGCTATTATTATACAGCCCGACACCTATCACTAACATTGTTCTTTTCACATTTTGTCCATCGCACACCTACGCACGCCTGCCAAGGACCCACCAGCTGTTCCGCCGGCGGTTCCTTGCCTCGTCGCGAACAGCCTCTACTGGCCTTACCACGGCGCGGGCGAGGGCACGCTTCTCATCTGCGTCCCGGCCTTCCAGGCGCTCGATAGCCGGCGCCCGTCCTCCAGAGCCAGGTAGGTCCAGCGGTCTCACGGGCGGGGGAAGCCTGGCCATCCGCCGCTCGTGCTCGTGCTCGTGCCACTTCCGCGACACTGACGTGATGGGCATCGGCGTCGTCCAGCTGTCCATATACCCCTGTGTCGCCTCCATGTGCGCGTATGCCATCGCAAACGCGTCGTAGCTGCTCCTCTCCTTGGACCGCTCACACAGCTTGCGCGGGTCTGCGGAGTACTCGCTCTTGACGCCACGACCTGCGTCATAGTGCGTCTCGTAGACGTAGGCCATGAACGCGTCCTCGGCGGCATCGTGGATCGGCGACGAGCACTCCTCGTCGTCCGAGTCCACGGGCTCCCAGCCCTGTCGGGTGCGCCGGGCGCGCCCGGATATGAACCATCTGTCAGAGGGGATGAGGGGCGTGGGGAGGTCGACGCGCTTGGGAGGGGGCGCCGGCGGGCTGTATGGCGGCAGACGGGGGCGGTAATTCCGTGTAGGTTCACGCGCAGGTTCACGCGCCGTGTCGGAAGGGAATGTGAAGGTGATCCCGGGGTAGCGTTCCCAGTCGGCGGGCGAGATGTGCATTTGGGGCTGGAGTCAGTGTCGCCCAATAGAGAAGGTAGGACTCACCGTTGGCTCGCGCGAGGGCGGAGTGATTACGAGGTGAGGGAGTGCCAGCGACATGCTGGACGCAGATCGATCCAGGCGGGTGAGAGCGCACACCTCCTTCCCGATCCATGTTATATCTCTTTTGACGCCCCGACATCTCGCCCATCAGCACCGCGAGTCAGTGCTCAACGGCGAAGAATCCAGATGCCAAGTGTCATGCCGAGTATCATGCCTTGAATGCTGCATTGCCATCGCGCCGACGCGATGAACATGATCGTGTCTGGACAGCGCCATGTTTCAGGCACCAGGCACACCGCACCGCCAAAGCCAAAAGGCTGTGGTATGGAATGTCCGCGGCACCCGGAACGTCTTCGGGCGTCTGTGCGTCTGTGCACCCGCTGCACAGCATGGCGAGTATGCATACTGACCTCCGGTCGAGAGAATCGGGAGTGGTCCAGGCGAAGGAGGCTGGGACGCGATGCCATCGACGCGCGCTAGCTTCCGTAAGTCTGCTGTCAAACGAGTTCCGGGTCTGGGGGTCCGGTCGTATAATACATCGTGTCCGAGTTCTGTCGAGATACAGTACGTCCTACATCGGCGGCCTCTGGATGAGGGCGCGCTCGCTCTCTCCACACACATGGGTCTCTCAAACCGCGCTCAGCACAGCGCGGAGCACCCGCCCAACACAGCGCCACAGCAGCCGACACACGCGTAGCTGCAGCCCTCGTTACACCGCCGCCCACAGCAGCAACATGAACAGCAGTGGTCGTCGCACCAGTCGCCGACGCGGACTGCAAAGTCTGAGGCCGCGGAGGGGGGTTCGGTGGTGGACATCGCGGCGCGGGGGTAGCGGTTGCTCGTGGGATCATCGGCGGCTGTGGGGACGTAGTATGGTGGCTAGAGTTAGAGTTAGCCGGCCGCGGGGAATGGAGAGGGAGCAGTAATGATGGGAAGAGACCACGAGATGAGAGTAGTGAAGGCCTTATAAGTGTAGGAGACAGAGGCAAGAGAAGACAGTAAAGGAAGGCTGGACGAGGTGAGGGGCTCGACAGGCGATACTCACTGAAGCTGTCTCTTCTTTTGGTGTCGTAACTGGCGAGTCCGGGAGAGCGTACAGCGAACTCTTACCGCCGGGAGTCCACCCGCCAACAGCGCGTTCGCTGGCCATCGTCGTCTGTATCGTGTATGACAAGAGTGGAGCGGAAAGACAAAAGTCGTGTTGTTGTGGAGGACATCCGTTTACGCGGTCGCGTGGAGCGGCATGTCAGTCACGTGATGGCATTTGGAAGCCCGAGACATCCCTCGCAAGATGCAGCGCGTTCTGCATTCCAACTACTACACTCGAAAGGACCAAGTTGAACGTGATGCATGCTATGAATACGAATGTGGTGGTGGCGGCGTTCGCCACGCTCTTGTCTTGAAGTGCTTGGAAGTATCGCCTTACTCCGTTGCCTCTCCTCACGTTACCGCCTTGTCTATGCTCGCACCCTCCTGCCAGTGCCCTCCCCTTACGGCCGGCGCAGCCGACCGCCTCAACACCCTCGCCGGTCTAGTGCTGGTGGAAACACGACGCACAAACACCATTCGCCTTGAACACGTTCTGCGTGAAGTCGGAGCAGCCACAGACATCGCAGTCCGGAGTCGACGCGCCGTTCGCATTACGGCGGTCGAGGTGCATCGCCGCCAGCCCGTGCGCGAGAGGCTGGGCTGAACGGCGACGAGATCCTCGTCGTCGCTGTGCTCGAAAGGCGAGCGCGCGGCCGGCGCGGCGCTAGCCTTGGGGGACGTGTAGCGCGCTGGTGAAAGCTGGCCCGACCTCTGGCCAGACTGCATGCCCGAGCCCGAGTCCTCGTCCGAGGCGAGCGGCGTGCCGCGGCTAAGCGTTGAGGAGCGGGATCGACCGCCACCGGCACGGCGGCTGGGCGGGGGAGGTGGGCGGGCTTGCGCGCAACACTCCCGGAGCGCGAGCGCGCCGCCGCGGACACGGAGGTGGGGGTCGGCTGGGCGGCGGATGCGAGGCCCGTCCCATCCTCGTTGAGGTCGATGTTGTGCTCTGACCCAGAGTCCAGCGAGGTTGTGAACGACTGCGTGCGGCCTAGGGTCGGGGGCGGCATGTTGCGTTTGAACTCGCGGGGCGGGAGGGAGCGCTGTTTCTGCATAGCTGGACGAGCTGGGATGGCGGGCTTGTCCGGCATGATGTGCTCCTCCGTGTACGACTTTGGGAACATGCCAGACTGACCGGCACACTCGCCCATGAGCCACTCGGGACTGACTTCGGACTTGACTTCGATAATCTGGCCGCGGCGCAGGGACAGCTCGTCGCGCTCGTTTCCGTCGTAGTCGAACAGGACCTTGACGAACCGCCCGGCGGGCGAAGGGGGAGACGTAAGGGCACGCCGGCGAGTGTCGGGAGGAGCGAGGGACGGCAATCCCGAGACGACGCTCACAACTGACTGCGAACGCGCGCGGCTCGAAATATGAGTTGGAGATGGTGAGTCGCGATCCATATCCCAGTCGCGCTCCATCTGATCGCGCTTGTATGGGTCGTCGTCCGAGTCGAGGGCCACACGCTCGCGTTCCTCGTCGCTCAGGTTGCCATACTTGTTTCTACTCTTGAATGTCGACTTGCCGGCCTTGGTCGCGGCCTTGCCAGCCGAGCTTGCGCTCTTCATTCCGAACGATCCAATCGAGCCGATGCTCTGCATGATGCTGCGCCCCTTCGGTTTACCGGCCGATGCGCCGCTGTCGGACCTTTCACGTCCTTGGGGCTGAGACTGTGACTTGCTCCCCGACCGCTGCCTCCCTTCTGATTTGCTGTTGGCGCGTGATCTGTTAGGGGACCGCATCTCCACCACAGGCAACTCGTCCTCGGAGTCGGTGCGCCGCGCGTACGTCGAGCGGGTGGGGGTCTTGCCTGCAGAGCGAGCCGATGCGGTAGACTTGGCCCGTGGGCGACCAGCAGATGCCTCATGGCTGCAGTCAGCGCGTGATCTCTAACTCGATACGCCGTGTTCGTACACCGCATCTGATGATGCCAAGTATCATACTCACTTCGAAGGGAACGTCGATCGGAGATCATCAATAATAGCCTTGCACTGCGAGTAGTAATCCGCTTCCGCCTCGAGCCAGTCGACCAACGCGGCGAATTGTTCCTCTTCCTGCTTCTTGATCTGCTGCATCCGGAGGTGTGTCTCCTCCTCGGCTTCCTCGCTGTCACAGTCAGCGACTGCACATGCCTTACGCAAATGGTTACTCACAATCGCTGCATGGCCACCTCGACCTCCTGTTCAAGCGCTGGGTTCTCCTTTTTGCTCTGCTTTGCGCGGTGCAGCGCCGAGTCGAGAGTCAACCTGGCCTGTCAGTTCGTGCTGCATCATAATGGCTTACCTCCTCGAGTCCATCTTCTTGCGATACGCCTTGTACTCGTTCACACTCTCCATCGCCGCCTCTGACAAAGTTAGCCCACGCCTGAAACCAGGCAACATCCCCCAAGCGAGATCCTGTCCCCGTGACACCACAGATCTCGCCTGCCGTCACCACGCACCAGTATTCGCCACAAACCCCTCCTGGAAGCGCTGGCTGAACTCATCCTGCACGCCGGCGATCTTGACGCGCGCATGACCGTATTGCACAAGAGCGTCACCTATGTGTGAGCACAGACACACTAGTCGTACGAGTCCCTCGACGCCGGGCGCCGAAACACTTCTTCGGGCCTCTCACCGTATGCGCCACCCGCGTCATTCCCGTAGTCGATCATGACAAGTCCGAGCGCCTCGGACACACGTAGCTTGTCCTTGCTCGAGCCTGAGGGCGGGTATGGGTCGGCGCTGGGCTTGACCTTGGCGAGCTGGTCGTAGAAGGCAACGGAGGTGGCGTGCAGGCTGGGGTGGAGGTTAGCACCTGGTGGTGGAGGGCACCGGGACGATGCGCAGGGCTTACCGCTCGACGCCGATTTTGAGGGGTTCAACCTCCTGCTCGAACTCTGCAAACTGCTCAGAGAACTCTGTCCTCTCGCCTGAGAACACCTGAGTGTGAGTACGTGGTCGGGCGACATTAGCGCTTGCGGCGTACCTTCTCGTTGGTCCATTGTGTGACCTTGTTCAGCTGCGATGTGAGCAATGACGATGGGCAATGTAGACATACCTGCTTGAGAGCTTTGCGCTGCATGATAGAGGGAGCTCAAGCACGGTCAAGACAGAAAGAAAGGGAATGTAAATGATTGTGATGAAGGCAAGTTGAAGAGAGAAAAGAGATAATGGAATGTGTGATTGTGATGCTGGCGAGTGACGAGCCATCATCCATCGCACTTCTGTCCTATCCATCGACGCGACTCCTCAATCTCCTCTCCTCTCATTTGGGCCCCCTCGCGCGCTCAGCCCTCTAATCCTGTCCCGGGCCGAAAGACCCTCACTTTATCATATTACGTAAATACTATCACCGCCTTGCCCTGCCAGGCGCCAGGAACCGTCGTCATCAACAGGAGAGCAACACGCGAGTCCAAACCATATCGATACGCACAGACGACACCGCCCGTAACTTTGAAGTACGTACATCGACCTCGAGCTCGCACGACACGGCAAGCTCGACCGTTTCACCCCAACGGATACGACACCAACCGCATCGTCACGCCCACTACATGTCTGACAGGACGCCCATGTCAGCCACCCAGAACCAGCTGTCCTACCTCATCGTCTCTGGAGGGACAGGTGCCAATTCGTTCGCGAGCGCCTTTGGTCCATCGCCCGCCTTCGTACTCCCGGTTTCGGACGATGGAGGAAGCTCAGCCGAGATCTTGAGATGCTTCGGCGGGCCCTCCATCGGCGACATCCGTGAGTCACTACCTCCATTCCTTGCTGACAGCAGGATCACGTCTCATCCGTCTGATTCCTCAGCCAGTCGCCAAGGGCGAAATGAGCAAAGAGGACAGGGAGCGGAATGCGATCTACAACCTCATGGCACATCGGTTCCCGGCCACGGTTGCCGAGAAGATCGCGCGCGAGGAGTGGGAGGAGATTGTGGAGGGGCGAAGCGCGCTGTGGAACGACATTGGCGAGGACAAGCGCGAGTGTATCCGAGGTGAGCGACGCGTCGAGGTAGCATGTATATGCTGTATTCGCGACTTCCGACTTGGACTGACGAGTAGCATTCCTCGTGCACTTCCAGACACTCTGTTTGAGGCGCGCACATAAGCGATTCTCGTTCCGTAACTTCTCGATCGGTAATGGATTCTTGACCGGTGCGCGAGATTTGTTCAGCAACTTGCCGAGCGCCATCTTCATGTTTAAGGCTGTTGCAGGTGTCAACGTGGGTAGTACCGATGTCTCAGCACTGACAGGAAAGGAAGGCGCACAGGTCATCCCAGTCATCAATACGAACCGTGAGTTGGAGCAGAGGACGCAAAGAAGGATGTCGGATGAGAGTGATGGGGGACGTGCCCAGGGAACGCGGTATGGGGTTCGAAGAGAGTCGAGCGCTAACCACGATATCTTCGGCGCACTGAAGTGCCGTGTCAGATGGCCGCCTTGATGATGCGCTGACGGCAGAAACCATCACCATCGCTGCCAACCTCGAAAGTGGGTCGAAAATTGTCGGTCAATGCAACATCTCCCACCCGGCGCCACAACCAATCTTGCCGCAGCCATCACCACGGCCCAGCTCCAGGGCACCCATCAGCCCACGGCCAGCAGGCCTCCTTCGCCCACCACATCATCGCCGCGACTCCCGCACCTTCGACACCGTCGACAGCGCTCTCCCAACGCCAGACCGGGGTATGACACCGCTCCCCCACGTCGACATCGATGACGACGAAGCGTTTGGCAGGGGCAACATCGCGTACACCAAGGGGATGGAGGAGGTGCCCCTCGAGTCGCGCATTGAGCGACTGTTCTACATCAACCTCTATGGACAGGTACGTCGGCCAGTAGCACTACAGTGGGGCTGACAGAACAGGAGATCTTCCCTGAACCGAATGGCGACTTCTTTGACGCGCTCGAGAAGCGTGATGTGCTCGTGTACTCGTGCGGTTCGCTGTGGACGAGTATCATTCCCTGTCTCGCACTGCGCTCGCTGGCGTCCTCAATTGCGCAGTCCAAATCGCTCAAGGCCAAGGTCATGCTCCGTGAGTCTTTGCGGCGAGACTGCGTTGACAGTAGTGAACTCGGTCAACGACCGCGAGACGCCAGATTACACGGCGATGGACTACATCGATACCATCGCAACAATGCTGCGCCACTACGACATCCCCGCGCCATTGCAGACCAACCCCGACGACGTGATCCCCTGGGAGACATCCAGCTTCATTACACATGTCGCATACCTTGAGGGTGGCAAGGTGGAGATTGACGAGAAGGCCATTGAGGTGAGTGTACATGAAGACATGGTAGCGGACGCCCCTGACGCTTAGGCGCGAGGGATCAAGCTTGTGCGCATCCCTGCAGACGTGCACATGACGGCAGGCGAGAAGACGCCGCTGTTTACGTGCGAAACAGTGGAGTGGGCGATGGAGAAGGTTGCAGCATCGTTGTAACTCTAATACCCGATAGTGACAGTAGGCTGTATGTAGCATATACGCTTCAGACGAAATCGTTATCTATCATGGGTCCGTCCGAGCATTAGTGCACGCAGACAATGCATTTACTGGTGCTCGATCGTTCAATACGGCCGGGTGAAGGCGGCGACCATCCGCAGTCCGATAACCAGCCGGGGAAAGATCGGCCCGCTCGGTCGGCTCCATCCGCCCATGTGGAGGCCGAAGTCGCCTAACACCAATCTTGTGCCCGGGACCGCCCCCGACATCCGCACTAACACACAGAAGCGTACGGCCGTCTCACGGATCACGGAGCATGCCCCTGCGTGTGTCCAATGCCTGTGTGCCGACTGGCTAGCCGAGGCAAAGCGATGTGGGCCGGACTAGACGGCGCCGTCCTGATACCCGTGATACCGGATGTCTTGCGGCCGTCCACAATGTTGGCGGCGATGGTTGGAGGTTGGGCCGCGTAGAGGATCGATAAGAGTAGGAGGACATGGGGGTTGGGACGTTCTCCATTGCTTGACGAAACGTATTACGACTAACATGTCCAAGCCTGCACAGCCGCTCAAGTCGCTTTCGAGGGAGGAGGTTGCCAAGGTGGGTATTCCACTCCTTTGATTGAGGAGAAGGATGATCTGAGGAGGGCAAGAGCTGTGGAAGCAGGGAAGGAACCAGTCGAGGAAGGAACCAGTCGAGGGGGTGGAGGATGATTTGGCACATCACTCACACCAGCACAACAAGGCCGGCGACCTCTGGATCATCATCGACACGTATGTCTACGACCTGAGCAAGTTCGCGCGTCTCCACCCAGGCGGCCCTGGCCTACTCCTCGACGCCGACGTTGGTGAGTACGGCTTGCTTTCCCCTTCTTGCGCATTCGCTGACACCCAGCCGGGAAGGACGCCACAACCGTCTTCTTCGCGCTGCACCGTCACGAGGTCCTCCTCAAGCCGCAGTACCAGCGCCTCCGCATCGGCCAGATCACGGGTGAGAAGCAGAAGATCCGCACCCCTCAGTCCGACGACCTCTCGCGGGTGCCCTACGCCGAGCCGTCGTGGCTCGCGCCGTCTTTCAAGAGCCCGTACTACAACGACTCCCACCGTCGCCTCCAGAAGGGTACGTCCAGCCACAGTGTGCTTCAAGGCTCTAGCTCACACCAGCGATGCGCAAGTACATCACCGAGGTCGTCGCGCCGGATGGGCAGGCATGCGAGGAGAACGGCAAAAGGCCGAGCAAGCATGTGCTCGACTCGATGGCGGCCAACGGGCTGAACCGCATGCGGATGGGGCCAGGCGAGCATCTCCACGGCCGCGAGCTGATGGGCGGGGCTGTCAAGGGCGAAGAGTTCGACTACTTCCAGTATGTCTCCGCCAATGCTTGGCTGACGATAGTGAACTGGTTGTGAACCAGGAACTGGCTCTCATTGGGGGACGCGGATACATCGACGGATGCCAGGGACACATGGTGATCGGCCTACCGCCTATTATGAACTATGCGAAGGAGCCGCTCCGCACGCGCGTGATGAACGAGGTCCTCGACGGGGAGAAGCTCATGGTCCTCGCCATCACTGAGGCGTTTGCCGGCTCGGACGTCGCCGGGCTGCGGTGTACGGCCAAGAAGGCGGAGGACGGGAGTGGCTGGGTGATCAACGGCACCAAGAAGTGGATCACGGGCGGCACCAACGCCGACTACTTCACCGTCGGGGCGCGCACGGGCAACGCGCTGACCGTGTTCCTCGTGCCGCGGTGCGAGGGCGTCGAGACGAAGCAGATCAAGACGTCGTACGGCGCGACGGCGGGCACGAGCTATGTGACGTTCGACAACGTCAAGGTCCCGAACGAGAATATGATCGGGCCGGAGAATGATGGGTTGCGCGTTATCCTCGCCAACTTCAACCATGAGCGGTTCATGATCTCGTGCCAGACGGTGCGGTATGCGCGCAAGGCTGTCGAGGAGTGTCTCTTGTGGGCGTCGCAGCGTGACGTCTCAGGCAAGCCGCTTCTCGCACAGCCGGTGATCAGGCAGAAGTAAGTGACCCGGAGCTGCCCGGGGCTGTCTGGGGGTGAGAAGAGACATACGAGCTCTTCGTTAAAGCCGGCCCTCCTTTTGGGATATATGGTTCCCGGAACAAAGCTGACAGCAGACTCGCGACCATGATCCACAAGACCGAGGCGGCCCAGGCCTACCTCGAATCCACCTGCTACCAGATGTGCAACATGTCCTACGCCGAGCAGAACAAGCACCTCGCCGGCCCCATCGCATTCCTCAAGCTCAACAGCTCGCGCATCCTCGCCGAGGTCGCGGACGAGGCAGTCATGATCTTCGGTGGCCGCGGACTGACCAAGACCGGCATGGGGCGGTTCATCGAGCAGATCAGCCGCACGCGCAAGTTTGATGCTATCCTTGGCGGCGTGGAGGAGGTGCTCGGTGACCTTGGAGTGCGGCAGGCTATGCGCCAGATGCCCGCGGACCAGAGGCTGTAAATGGTGTAGGGTTGTAGATCCATTAGGTTTCTGAGACATGACAGATACATATGCAGAAGTGTCGTGACAATAAGATCATCTAGCTGGGCGTCCAGTTGAGTACTATATTATCTCTGGTACTCTTACCAGGAACGTCGCACGAGAACAATGACTCTTGGAGTGTAGCAGGATCTCGCTTCGGCCATGCTATGAGTGCACATCTATCATGCTGTGCCACACTCGAGTCCTATCGAAACCTCCTTTAGTTGCTCCTACAACCGATAACCTCCGCCTACTGTTGCATTCCCTCCCTCAGACTGTTCTGCACACCTAAGCTCTATACATGCACATATGCTACACTACGCCAAGACCTTGCTAATCTCCTCCGCGTCCGCGCCCTCGAGGCCACGGCGCTCGCGCCCGCTCGGGTCCAAGCCGTCCAGATATCCTTAAGCTGACCTTCTGCTCGCCTTCAACCCCCAAACTCAGCCGCCCGCACCAGTGCGCGCATGCATTCTCCTCATACTCGGCATCCTCCGGGTCGTCCCGCGGGTCCCGGGCGAGCGCCGAGATAGCCGTCTCGAACACGCCGTTGCGCTCGAGCGCGGCAAGCAGGTCCTCCTCCTTGCCGCCGCCTCCTTCGCGCGCTCCTCGATCATGTTCGCACCTCGCTCGGCATCTCGCCGGTGAAGGCGTCGCGGGCCTGGTTGACAAGGGAGGAGAGCATGAAGCACATCTTGCGGCGGATGATAAGCTCGTCGTCCTGGACGCCGGCGCGGAGAGCGCGTAGCCCCGGCCGTCCTGCTCGGAGAGGGCGACGGCAGCGAGGGGCCAGTGCTTGAGGGCAGCGGAGAGGGCGTAGACCGCCTTGGCGCGCGTGGCCTTGGACGGCTGGGCGCCGGATGTGGGGTAGATCTTGTCGAGGACCAAGGGGAGGCCGCCGAAGATGTAGAACTGGGTCAGTGGCTTTCGGATGGAGGGAAGTGACAAGGGAGAAACTCACGCAGCCTGGCCCTTAGGTTGTTCTGGATGGCGTGCCGCAGATCCAAGCGCGTGCCGTGCCACGGACTCAGCGGGGTCGTTGATGAGGCAAGAAGAGGCTGCCACAATTGAGGATGCCATGTTGTTGGCATTGTCGATCATCTCGATGAGCATCTCAAGTCGTCGAGCGCGTCGACGCGCTCCTCGACATCCGCCGCTTGTTGCTCGCAATGCCATCTTCTCCTTCATCGTCACGCTGTCGGCTTGCCCATGATCAGGTCAAGCATCTCGGTCGTAGCGGCTTGTGCGAGTCGCCGGTGCCTCAACAGTCGGCGGCGCGAGACCGACATCGTGCTGCGGGTCGTCGGGGTGGAACGCCGCCAATGTGCTCTGCGAGGGCTGCTGGCCCGGTGCGGCGGGCTTGAACGTAAGCTGCATGCCGGACGGGTTGGAGCCGGAGGGGCGGCGGCCTGGGCGGCCTGGCCGTCCTGGCCCGTCCGGGCGTCGAGTTCTCGACAGCCCAGTGGAGTAGAGTGTTGAGGTCGGCCATGGTGTTTGCGGCTCTTGATAGATAGTGTCCGAGCTCGTTAACGGTGAGATTATAGGTACAACTGCAAGCCGAGACGGAAATCTAGGATTGTCAAGCAAATACTGATGAAATCATCGATCAGCCTCCACCGAGTTCTCGAAGAGTCCGATTCTTGCACGCGAGGACCACGTGAGTGTCGCGTGGTATATGGTGTGTCTATTGTTATCAACCCGATTATCCCGTCCGGCGGACGTCATGTGTACAACTCCACCGCCCAAGACTTCGGCCACTTTGAGCCAACCAGGGAGGAAACGTTCGACGCGGGGCAGCTATCACTAAAGTTGTCATCAATACCTTATCCGCGGCGAGGCCGGCGCTATCTTTGGAACGACTCAATCTGGACGCCTACGAGCAACCTCCGATTCCCCTTGTGCAGATCCGTCAACCCCTCAACATGCCAGACCCACCAGCGTCCCCGCCGGGGGTAGCCGTCCCAGCCCGATCTCAGAGGCCCGCTGAGGACTGGACCGACGGCGCCACCGACCAGGCCATCACGATCGCGATCGAGCAGCGCGACCGCGAGAACCCACCAGGCGAGGGCGACTCGATCAGTGGCAGTCTGATGCAGACTGACGGAGGTGCGTAAAGTTAAGCGAAGCAGCCCGACAATCGCGAAGATGATACGAGTCTGGAAAGACTCGACGCGCGGATCCGAGACTGACTGGAATAGGCATTGTACCATCGTCGGTGACTCGCACCAAATGGTACGGCCCAGGAGGATCGCGGCGCAACTCTGTCGCGTCGTACCACTCCGGTGGAGGACTGTGGAGGCAGCGATCAAGCACCGACACGACCGACCGCTGGCGCAATGTCCCGCAGTCGCCGCCGCGTCGGGCGTGTTCATGGCCGACTCGGAGGACGAGGGAGAGTACGCTGGCGGGACGAGATTCGGACGCGCGCCGCGCCAGCTCGCAGTATCGCTCGCACGGCACGCCTGCAGGGAGGCGGCATCGCGAGTCGAGCGTCGACTACTTTGGTGCTGGAGCGACCGCTGGTCGCGACTACACGCGTCGCGACGACGAGTACGGAAGGCGAGAGGACCACGCGGCCGAGGACGAGGTTATGTCGCCCCGCAGTCTCCCTCCGTTCTCAGCGCGTTGCGTCGTTCTTTGGCCGCCCACACGCGCAGGACGAGGAGGCGGGTTTCGTGAACCGCCGCGCCAGTGTCGACACCGAAGGATCGAACATCTCCATTAGATCGCGCCGCACCGATCCGAGTCGCCCGTCTCGTCCCTCGACAGCTGGGGATATGGCGGTGAGGATGACGACGAGCACGGCGAGGGATACACCTCTTCGTTGGCCGACGACACCTCGTTGCCACCGCAATCGCGTCCCAGAGCCCGCACCTCCCGCTCGTGCCCGTTCCAGGAGACGACATCTTCGGCGGGTCGACGATGCACTTTGACGAGGAACCCAAGGAGTTCGCCGAGACGACAGTGCCCTCCCGCCAAACTGTTCTTCTTCCCGACGAAGACCTTTCCATTCGATTCACCTGCTACCGCACAGACCCGTTCCGCAATGTTCTCTGGTGGATCGGCTGTTTCCTCACCTTGGCGCTCGGGTCTTATCGGGCGTTGGATTCCGCGCATGTGGGTGCGCTTCTGCGGGCGCGAGACATCGTTCGAGGACGCAAAGGAGGGCAGCTGGCTCGTGGTCGAAACGCCTTACGGCGACTTGCATATCATCCCGCTCAACATTATCTCGTACCCTTACCCTCTATCGACCGTCTTCCCAGAGGTTGCCAGCGTCCGCCATCTGCTGGGCCGGGCTCTCGAGCGGAGTCGCGCACTGGAACCCATGCCGATTTGTCGCTGCCGATTACCGGCGATGTCGAGTTGGGCAAGACCACCTGGGAGGAGAAGACCGGTCACCTCAAAGTCATGGAGTACCGCTACACGCGCTTTGCTCTCAACCCTGTCACCGGCAAGTGGTGCATGGTACGCGACTGGCGCGACCCCAAGTGGACGAACGCGCACGTTGTTGCCCACGGCCTTGACGACTACACTCGTAAGCAGCGGAAGATTCTTATGGGCGAGAACATCATCGATATTGCCGGCAAGTCTCTCCTCAGCCTTCTCATGGATGAGGTCCTCCATCCGTTCTACGTGTTCCAGATCGCCTCCATCGCGCTCTGGAGTATCGACGACTACTACTACTACGCCTTCGCCATCGCACTCATCAGTATCACGAGTATTCTGTCGACGTTAATCGAAACCAAGCGCACCATTGAGCGCATGCGCGAAATGTCCCGCTTCAACTGTCCTGTCAACATCCTCATCGACGGGAAGTGGCAGACGGTCGACTGCACGGAGATGGTCCCTGGCGACATCTTCGATGCCTCGGACCCCACCCTCACGGTGTTCCCATGTGACGCACTGCTTCTTTCAGGAGACGCGATCGTCAACGAGTCCATGCTCACGGGCGAATCGGTGCCGGTCAGCAAGGTGCCTGTCAAGGATGAGGCCCTCCGCGCTATGGCGCACGAAATCAAGCATGGCAGCTCAGACATCGACCCCGACCTCGCCAAGTACTACCTCTTCTCAGGGACTAAGATCATCCGCGTCCGTGCCGGTGCTAAGCCTGCTTGGGCGCCACCCAGCGAGGAGCCGATCGCACTCGCCATGGTCACGCGCACCGGCTTTGACACGACCAAGGGTGCGCTCGTCCGCTCCATGCTCTTCCCGAAGCCACTCGGTTTCAAGTTCTACCGCGACTCGATGAACTTCATTGGCGTCTTGGCCATGATCGCCGGCGCTGGCTTCGCTATCAGTGCCATCGGGTTCATCCGCATGGGCATCGCATGGCACACCATCGTCATCCGCGCCTTGGATCTCATCACTATCGTCGTACCTCCTGCGCTGCCCGCGACTCTGACGATCGGCACAACCTTCGCCATTGAACGTCTGCGCAAGTCGGGTATCTTCTGCATCTCGCCTAACCGCGTCAACATTGGAGGCAAGGTCAATGTCGTGTGCTTTGACAAGACTGGTACTCTGACAGAGGAGGGTCTCGATGTGCTCGGTGTGCGTACGGTCGACCGCCTGGAGGGCCGGTTCTCGGAACTTCATGCCGATGTCGAGGACGTCCCTACGCAGGGAGGGCCTAATGGCCGGACTCCTCTTCTCTACGCATTGGCTACTTGTCACGCTCTCAAGCTCATTGATGGCGAGATCCTGGGCGATCCACTCGACATCAAGATGTTCGAGTACACCGGCTGGTCACTGGACGAGGGACAGTCTCGTACGGTCAAGGGAAGTGGCGGCGGTGCCGAGCGTACCCAGACTCTTGTGCAGACCGTCGTTCGCCCTCCTGGTTCTGAGCAATGGCGCATCGAGGACGCCCACAACAGCCGCCGCAGTCTCGAGCTCGGTGTTATTCGTTCATTCGACTTCGTCTCAGCCCTCCGCCGTATGACGGTCATTGTTAAGCGCCTCAAGTCCACGTCGATGGAGGTGTACTGCAAGGGCGCGCCCGAGGTCATGCCTGACATCTGCGACCCAGCATCCTTCCCCAACGACTACGAGGACATGCTTAGCTACTACACGCGTAACGGCTTCCGTGTCATTGCGATCGCCGGCAAGTCGGTCGAGGGCCTTACATGGCTTAAGGCGCAGCGCATGCGTCGCGAGGTGGCTGAGAACGACCTCCAGTTCCTGGGCTTCATTGTGTTCGAGAACAAGCTCAAGCCCGGCACCGCCCCCAACATCCACACCCTGCGCGCGGCACACATCGCCTGCCGCATGGTTACCGGCGACAACGTGCGTACCGCCATTTCGGTGGCGCGCGAGTGCGGTCTCATTTCTCATTCGGCGAGTGTGTACATCCCGACCTTCATCCCTGGAACTGGAATGGGCGAGGACGCCATGCTGGACTGGTCGTCGGTCGACGACGAGCGGCACAAGCTCGACGAGTATACGCTCAAACCGCTGGCCGACGACACTAACGTGCTGGCCGACGACGATGACCTGCCCGACTACCAGCTCGCGCTGACTGGCGACGTCTTCAAGTGGATGCTGGAGTGGGCGCCCCTCGAGACCATGAACCGCATGCTCGTCAAAGGTGTGATCTTCGCCCGTATGAGTCCCGACGAGAAGGCCGAGCTCGTCGAGCGCCTCCAAGGGCTAGGGTACACCGTCACCTTCTGTGGTGACGGCGCGAACGACTGCGGTGCACTCAAGGCCGCCGACGTCGGCGTCTCGCTCTCGGAGGCCGAGGCGAGTGTCGCGGCCCCCTTCACTAGCCGGACACCCGACATCTCCTGTGTCGTGGAGATCATCCGCGAGGGCCGGTGTGCGCTCGTGACCTCGTTCAGCTGCTTCAAGTACATGGCGCTCTACTCGCTCATCCAGTTCACGACCGTCACACTCCTGTACTCGTTCGCGTCGAGCCTCGGCGACTTCCAGTTCCTCTACATCGACCTGTTCATCATCATCCCCATCGCCGTGGCGATGGGCCGCACCCTGCCCTTCCCCAAGATCCACCCGAAGCGGCCTACTGCGTCCCTCGTGTCGAAGAAGGTTCTCACCAGTATCATCGGGCAGACGCTCATCAACGCGGGCATCCAGGGCCTCGTCTTCCTCTGGGTCCGCCAGCAGAGCTTCTACGAGAGGCCCAAAGTCGACAACGACGAGCTCGAGACGTTCAACTACGAGAACACCAGCCTCTTCCTCATCTCGTGCTTCCAGTATATCCTCGTCGCGGGCGTGTTCTCCGTCGGCCCGCCGTACCGCATGCCGATGTGGTCTAATCGTGAGTCCCACCCACTTGATCACAGCTCACCCCAGCCTCGCTCATGATCTGCCTCGTCGGCCTGACTGGCTTCTCGACGTACGCCCTCCTCGCGCCGTCCAAGACCGTCAGCCTCATTCTCGACCTCATCCGCCTCCCGACATACTACAAGATCCAACTGCTCGCCGTCGCCATCATCAACATCGCCATGTGCTTCGGCTTTGAGCGCTACGCCGAGCGCCCAATTGCGCGCTCTATAGCCCTCGTGAAGCGATGGAACAGGCGGCGGCTCGGGCGTATGAACCACCCGGACAACCACTACAAGTCGATCGAGGGGAACATGCGATAGGACTGTAGGATGATATGTACTAGAGCAGGCGCCTTGCTTGTTGTTCTCACTGCTCTGGGGGGATGTCGAACTGCGCTGCTGCATATGTGCTCTACGAGATCGTGCGGAAATTACAACATCACAGCCGCTGGCGCTTCGCTTGGGGCTGATAATCAGATGAGGCGGCGGCCCAAAGGGGAGAAGAGTTCGGCGCGGGCTCGCCGTACGTGAGCCTTCTGGCCATGCCGTCGTAGTCGTTCTCAGGCGCGAATGGGTTGGAGTCGGGAGTCGGCGGTTCGCTGACCTTGATGGGCGAGCGAAGTCTGGACGACGAGTCTTGGAGCGGGGCGTTCCAGTCGAGGCCGTGGCGCTTGAAGTCGTCGCCTAGCGGGCGCCGGGAGATGGAGACGGGGGACCAGAAGCTCTGTGATGGGCTGCTGCGGGGCTGTGCGGGAAGGCGGGGTGGGTGCTGCTGATATGGATTCCGGTTGTGTCGTCTGCCTTTGCTTGGGAAGTGGCTTGAGACAAGTTGGCGATCGACTGGGCATCAGGTATGAGCTCGTCTGCAAGGACATTGGACTTACACTGCTCCAATTCGTCGTCTCCTAGGACCTCGTCTAAGTCGTATTCGCTAGTTGGCATGTACACTTGCGTATTGCGCCTCACGCTATTGGAGTCGCCCCTCCTGCTCTGCGTGTCGTCTCTGTACTGTCGTCCGTGTTGTGCCTCGGGACCCCCATACTGGCCCCATTGTCTCACAGATGTCGGGGTGATGATCTCTTCGCCGATCCACGGTTCGCTCGAAGAGCCACTACGCGCTCAGCAGCAACCTCGCAAACAGCTTACATTGAACTGCTGTGCTTCCACGCCTCCATTGGCCGTTCCGGCCCCCACATGTACGAGCTTAAGCACCGCGATTCACTTGCCCGTTTAGATTCAGAGGGCCGAGCCGACTCTGAAAGCTCTTCGAAGACCATCTCATCTGACGATGTCAGCTCAACACGTACAGATTACAGCTCACCGAACTCGTCCAGTACCATGGGAGAGTAGGGACTGATATCTTGTGTCTCGTCGAAGACGTCCCAATACAGCGGGGTCGGTCTTGATGGCATCTGGGCAGCTCTGCCGAGAGGAGTAGAGCAAGCGACCAGCTCGCTTGCTGCTTCGTATGTCACGGCAAATGGTTCTCTTAATCGCAGAGGGAAGAGGGGCGGCTCCAGGGCCAGAGAAGACATGTCGATCTGAAGTCAGCTGGGGATACTATGCCGGAACTGACCACATCCTTGTTGAGGCTACTCCACCTGGCCCACACCTTGTCGAGAGTCGGCTCGGAAGGCTTGGTGTGCATCGCACTCAGCTGCTTGATGGCTGGAGCCATTTCCGGGGCTATGTGCCACTTGGCATCGCTGCTTGTCAGGTAATATTCTGGATACTTCAAGCTCACATTGCATCCACGGCAGTTACCTGGACTGGCGGTGGTCGGGGAACAGAGGCGAAGCCACTCATGAAGTATCGCGAGCTGGGAAGGAAGAGCTGTTTGACTGTCCTCGGTGGTGTGAGGCGCTCACTCAAAGCGCGTAACTCTTTGATGCTCCGCTGCTTCATCGGCCCAAAGTTGAGCTCGGCCTCGGTCGATGGATCGAAAGGCGGTACTGGGCGAGGTGAGTTCGACCAGGGATGTGCACCTACTAATGGTACCGTTCAGACGTTGCAGCACAGAGAATCTTTCGTGCCGTCTGGCCGCTCTGACCGCGTCCTTCAGCCGCGCCTCGACTTCTGGGCCGGCGACGATGTTTCTTAATAACTCTTTGGAGTCGATCTTCTTGGTATGCACGCGAATGGGATGGAAAGGATCTTCATCTTCTGGCCCGAAGGTCGTTGGGAAGGTCGAGAGGTCGAGCGGTGCGAGGAAGGTCTCGAGGATGTTGTACGTCGGCTTGTTATATGCGTTGACGAGTTCCTTGCGGATCGGTGTGATAACCCTTTGATACACGCGACGTCGGGCCTCTGACGGGCTGGACGACCTGTCGACAGGGCCATAATTAGACATGGCCGCGAGAGGTAACTAGGATACTGGTAGAGTAAGAATGAAGAAGTAGATTCAGAAAGTGAGATATGACTGAAGGAAGTAGCGGGGAAGGAAGGAAGGTCGCGAGTTCAGAGAGGTTGACTGTATCACGCGTCGAAGGAAGGTCCAAGATCCCATCTCTGCTCTACACTCAATCCACGCCTGCAGAGCCTCCTCCTCCAATCCCAGTATCAAGCAACAACTTCTCCCTCCCGCGCTTCCTCAGCCATTCCAGCGCCTCCCCAATCTTCTCCAGTTCAACCCAATCTCCTCTCCCCTTCCCTCCCCTCGCGCCGACGTCCTTCCCTCTACCTTCCAACTCCTCCTCGCCTCCAGGTACGGGCTCGATCCCGACGCGTACCCTCAGCGCAAGCCAGTTCCAGCTCTTGACTTCCCGCAACCATTCTTCGAGATCTTCTCGTTCCCCGATCGCATAGTAGATGCCGGGATGGCCAACTTTGGAGAAGCCGGTGAGTGAGAGCTGCGATGCGAGAGCGAGGAAGTTCTTGCGCTTGGTGGAGGAGAGGAGGTGATGAGATGTGAGAAGCGCATGGTGGGGTATTGGTGGTGGCTTCTGCTGGGTGGGCGTTTCCTCTCGGCTGGAGGGAGGTTGTCGGGCACGAGCATTGGGATAAGATGGGCCGTTAAGAGTTGATACAGAGGATAGCTGGAGTCAGCGAGGTGGCAGAAGGCCTAACGCACTCGTCGTCTGCATCCCAGTTCTGCTCTAGTACGGTGGAGATCTTCGCATTCTGCCTCGTGGCTTCATCGCGGCCGACGTCGTTCCCCTTGATCTCAATCTTCACTGCATCTCGCGACGGATAATGCTCGGCGACCTCGATGTGGAGTGCCCTTCCGCTGTCGCCATTGGTGACCGTGATCACGCGCGGCCAAGACGAGCTAGAATCGCCCTGGACCTCCTCAGATGGGAGTAGCGACGCTGCGATAAGCTCGAGCTCTACGTCCAAGCTCTCAGAGTTGCTCATTTGGTGGTGATGTCAACAAATCCCTCCAGGCGACCGAAGGTGAACTCCGTTGGTGGAGGCACGGAGATTTCGACGATCTCCGAGCGCCTCCACTTCCTCACAAATGATTTTGATGGCCATACGCGATTCAAGCGACAAACCTCATCTTCTGCGTCTTGCTCAACCACACCGGCACCTCTCGACGCAAGGATGCCCGCACGACCAAACAAGCGTACCAAGAACGAGGTGCGCGCCGCCTCGCCACCACGCGCGCGCGCCGGCCCCCTCCCCCAAAGCCGCCTGTTCGCCCCCTTCCGTGCCCTCGGCTACGTCTCGGACCATGTCCCATTCTCGATGTTCGTGCATACGCCGAAGGGCGCGCTGGCCAAGCCCACGGTGCACATCGCGACGAGCGTTGGAAGGAGTTGGCTGTTGTGGGATGCTGAGCGCATGACGCTGCTGTTTGCTGGTGAGTCGGCTCTGGTTGATGCTGGCTGACATCTAGGACCCGACGCTGGAGCACCGATCACGAGCTTGGCGCAGACTGGAACGGAGGTGTTCGCCGCTGCTCCATCACGGGTGATCAAGTACTTCCGTGGAAAGGAGGTTGCGTCCTACACTGCGCCGGAAGGAGTGGAGCTCGGCCAGATCCTCATCTTCGGCGACCAGATCCTCGCGCTCAAGAACGACGGCACGGGCATGTTCATCTGGAACATTGCCTCGACTGGTAAGCACCAAGATGGGTGGCGACGCTGACAATGCAGAGCTCGACAACGAGATCCCGTTCCACTCGTCGTTCACGGCCACGACCGTCATGCACCCGGCGACCTACCTCAACAAGGTCCTCGTCGGTAGCCAGCAGGGAGAGCTGCAGCTCTGGAACATCCGCACTGGGTAAGCTAATGACGACTGTTGAAGCTGACAAGCAGTTCCCTTATTCACACCTTCCCCGCTACCTCCTCCTCGCCTTCTCCTGTCACCACGATTGTTCAGTCGCCAGCATTGGACGTCATCGGCGTTGGACATCTGGATGGCGACATCCGTATTCTCGACATCAAGGAGGGCGACCTGGTGATGCAGATGCGCATGGACGAGGGATCAGTGACGGGATTATCCTTCCGCATGGGTACGTTCAGCTACGGGTCGAACAGCGGAAGCTGACAACAGACGGCCCTGCTATCTTGGCCTCGGCCTCGTCGGTGGGCGCGATCGCCATCTGGGACCTGAGCAAGGGAGGACGAGTTCTGCACACGCGCCGGACATCCCACGAGCAATCAGTGAACGGCCTTGAGTGGGTGCAGGGACAGCCATTGCTCGTCAGCTCGAGCGCGGACAACAGTGTCAAGGTGAGTTAGTTCATTCAGGTCGTTAACTGACTTCAGCAATGGCTCTTTGACTCGCCAACAGCTGAGCCGCGCTTGCTGAAGCTCCGCACTGGGCACCACGCACCTCCATCATGTATCCGCTACTACGGCGCCGACGGCAAGCAGATTCTCACAGCTGGCCGCGACCGCGCGTTGAGGTATACCAGTGTTGTCCGTGACTCTCGCAGCTACGAGCTCTCCCAAGGTATGCTATCTGCCAGCTATAACCATCAGGGACCAAGCTGATAACCAGGCTCTCTCATCAAGAAGGCGATCGGCCTCGGCGTCTCGGTCGACAACTTGAAGTACCCTCCTGTTACCGCGATGTCCAGCTCGTCCATCCGGTCCAAGGACTGGGAGGATGTGTTGACAGCCCACGCGGAGGACTCGTCGGCGAGGACATGGAGGGTGAAAGACAAGCGTCTGGGACAGTGGGAGTTTGGCGTCAACGAGGGCGATGTGCAGGCAGTCTGTGTTACTGCCTGCGGTAACTTCGGCCTGGCGGGTTCCTCGACTGGCGAGCTGCGCATGTGGAACATGCAGTCCGGGAAGGAGCGCAAGTCATTCTCCCTCACCGGCCCTGCACCAGGCGACAGCAAGCCCAAGGTCATCACGCAGAGCAAGTCGAAGCGGCCGAAGGCCAAGGTTGCGAAGAAGACGATTGAGGCGATTACCGGTCTTGTGACGGACGCACTGAACACGACCGTGATCGCGAGCACGCTCGAGGGCAAGCTCTACGTACGTGTAGGCGCTTTGTTCGCAGCTAACCCCAGTTCTTCGACTTCCACTCTACCCAGCGGCTCGAGGTTATGGAGCTCGACTCGTCGATCACGGCGCTCGAGCTGCAGCGCGACAGCGGGTTGTTGGCATGTGTCTGCGACGACTTGGTCGTTCGCATCGTGGACATTGAGACGAGGCGGGTTGTGCGTGAGCTGCGCGGGTTCAAGGGCCGCATCCTCGACGTGACCTTCACCCCGGACTCGCGCTGGCTTATCTCGACGGCGCTCGACTCTACTATTCGCACCTTCGACATCCCGACTGGCCGTCTCGTCGACGCCTTCCGCACGCCATCCATTGCGACGAGCCTGACCTTCTCACCGACTGGCGACTTCCTCGCCAGTGCCCACGTCGACAGTCTCGGTGTGCACCTCTGGTAAGCTCCAACCCCCCCGTACTCAGCTAACACGCAGGGCGAACAAGGCGCAGTTCTCCGAGATCGCCCTCCGCCATATCCCAGAAGAGGAGGACGTACCCGAGATCGCCCTCCCCAGCGTCAAGGCGTCGATGATGCAGGTAAGTCGAGCTTAAAAGGTCCGCTGGCAAAGCTCACACGCAGCACTCCAAGGCCTCGAGCCAGTCGGCGCACCAGAGTACACCGACGTGTACACGACGCCCGACCAGCTGTCCGAGAACCTCCTCACGCTCTCCCTCCTCCCCGCTCGCGTGGACCACGCTGCTCAACCTTGAGACGATCAAGGCGCGGAACAAGCCCAAGGAGCCGCCAAAGGCGCCCGAGGCGGCGCCCTTCTTCCTCCCGACGGTATCGGGGCTCGAGCCCCGGTTCGACGTTACGGCCGCGCAGGCGCGCGACGACGAGCCGCCATCGGCACGCCTGGCGCCCGCCGCGTCCTTCCTCGAGAGCGAGTTTACGCGCCGCTTGCGCGCGAGGACGAGGACGGTGACTGTGAGTGATCCCATCCCCTTCTCCAGCGTTGTTGGCACGAACGAAGGGCTGACCCCAGACGCCGCATTCTTCGAGTACATCAAGGCGCTCTCGCCCTCGGCTGTCGATCTCGAGATCCGCTCGCTCGTCTCGCTCGACCACCTGTCGGCGTTCATGTCCGCCCTCCTCGGCCGCCTGCGGAGCCACCGCGACTTCGAGGCCGTGCAGGCCTTCCTCACCGTCTTCCTCCAGGTGCACGGCGATGTGCTCATCGCCAACCCCGAGCTCCGGGGACAGCTCGAGCGCCTCGAGGACGAACAGAAGAAGGAGAGCAAGCGGCTGCTCGAGCTCATCTCCTACTCGCTCGGCACGCTCTCCTTCCTCCGCGGATAATCTAGATCTAGTACAGTGGATGCATGGTGATACAGTCTGTGTTGTGCGCAATGCCCTCCCTCCCCCTCCCTCTCACGACCGCCTCTGCTCGCCTAGTCCTCCTCTGGGTCCTTGTAGTTGGCCATTGGGTCGTCGAACGCTTGCCGTGAGAGACGGTACGCCTCGAGCTCCTCCTTTGTGACGTCCTGCTTGGCCTTCTTGCTCTGCTCCCACGCCTCCTCCTCGTCGAGCGCCTTGCGTTTCCGCTCAGCCTCAACGGCAGCCTTAAGCCGCGCCTTGTCGAGGGCAACGTCGTCCTCCTCATCGTCGCCGTGGCGCGCGTACTGACTCCGCTCGCGCTCTTTGCCCTTGCCCTTGCCCTTCGTGTCGGCCGCAGCACCCTCCTTGGCGAGCTTCTCGCGGTGCATCTCGACGAGCGACTTGACCTGCTCGGGCTCCTTCTCCTCAGCCGCATCGTTGGCGGACAGCAGGGCCTGGGCGGACGACGCGACCGTCGCAGCCTTGCCAGCCTCGCCCGTGCAGTACGAGCCCGAGATGAGAGAGTGGCAGCACGCGTAGCCCCACCGGCCGTTGTCCGGTCGTACCATGATCCCCAGACGGTCGTATGGTTGTTGACGAAGATGTCCTCCTGGTACTTCGACCGCGCCTTCGCCTTCTCCATGCCCTTGACGATCTGGCCAGTGCGCGAGTACTCGACGTCTGCCCGTCAGCGCTGCCCAAGCGTTCACCGCGCCGCCCTCCCTCATCAACTCACAGTGTTCCGTCTGGCCGCCCAACAGCTCTGCCGGCATCTGTTCGAGGTGCTGCTCGCCGCCGTACTTCTCCAGGATGGACTGCTTGGTCGTGTCCTTGAGGACGTTACGCTTCTCGTTGAACTCGCGGTGCAGCAGTTCTCCGGCGGTAGGGTTCGCGTGCATGTTGACGTTGTGCCCGCGCTGTGCGACTGCCATGCGAACAACTGGAGCTTCTGCATGTTCGTCGCCTCGCCCGAGTACCGGTCGAAGTTGTCACCGCGAACTTCATCTGGACGTCAGCTATCCTGTTCTCGCGAAGGTTTACTCACATCCTCGGGATTCTTGCCGACTTCTGGTGCGTCACGCATGGAGCGCGTCTTGGGGTCGTAGTATGCAGACTCGGGGTCGAGGTTGAGTAGGTACTTGGCGGTGTCTTCTCGGATACGCAGATTGCGCACAGTCATACGCGTCTTGGTGTCGAACTTCTGTCCGACCTGGTCGGCCGTGTCGGCATACTGCGCCTCCGGGACATCGTCATCGTCGTCGTCGTCACTCGATCCGAACTCATCGTCCTCCTTCTTCTCCTTCTTCTTCTCTTCGGCCTTGACGGCTGCCGCCTTCTCGAGCTCCGCCTCCCGCACCTGCCGCCTGGCCTCCTCCTCCGCCTCATACTCCTCCACCACAGCCTTGTACGACGTCGGATCATACCCGTTCCACCGGTCGCGCTTGGCGTCAAAGTCGCGCGGGACAGCCTGGATCGTCTCGTCCGCCGCAATGTCCTTGTTCGTGTACTTCGCCCCGCGCTTGCGGGGGCGCTCCACGCAGTCCTTGCGCTTGTGCGTCATAGCGCCGCAGTTCTCGCACGCCCCCTTGCGATATTTGGTCGCGGCGGGCGCGGCCGTGCCGCGGTCGTACCACTGGTTGATGGTCGACTTGAGGCTCGTGTCTTTACGCTGGTGCGCCATGCCGGTGGGCGCGCCCTTGCCCGTGTCCGCCCACCATGGCGCCTTGGCGATGAAGTCTGGGCCGTCAGACACTGCCCCTAGTCGTCACTGGGTTTACTTACCTGGCACATGCGGGTTGACATCGTCCTCGACAGCGGCTTTATCTCCGGTCGCCTCAGCGAGCTGCTTCTTGGCGCGGTACGCCGAGGTGGCGATCCTGTCCGAGGTCTCTGCGAGCGTGAGCGTGTGCTAAAATCGTAAGATCTCAGTACGTACCGGCCGGGAGGCGCTGCATCGTGAAAGATGGAGATTGGTTTGGAGATGAGTAACAGAGGTGGTCGCCGATGGAGATGGATGCAGCCCAGGACGGTAGACATTGGAAGCGGAAGTTGCCACTCAGCCTGCTAATACAATCCCACGTGGCTTGATCGGATTATTTGAAAACAATCCGGAAAAGATATTAGTCATGCTTCCGCATGCATCCCTTCTCACCCATGCTCGGCCTGGCCTTAGCTCCATTGCAGCTCGATGGTGGATGGTGGCGGTAGGCAAAGTAACAGTCATCTTTCAACTCCATCGATCCATCCTTTCTCACTCATCCATTACTCCATTCGACCCAAAGAGTCCCTTCAAAAGCAAGCGCACCGACACACTCACTAACGACACAAACCCGCTGAGAGAACCCGCGTACCATGTGGAGGCCAGCTCGTACCACGGGGTCTAACGACGTAAGTAGCTTCTCGCTGAGTAACTTGTATAAACAACCACTTACATCTCTCCAGACCCCACTCGCTAACAAGCGCCGCTTTGGGCTACCAGAGGAGGCGCCGCCCCCTGCCGCACCAGGTGGCTACGGTGCTTCTGCACCCGGCAAGCCCCCCGGTGACATTCAGTTCTTTAACGGCCGTATTGACCGTGACCGCGAGAGGGATCGCCGGGACGCGCCGCCCCCGCCGCGGGATGACTACCGGCAAGGCGGCGACCCGCGTGACCGCGACCGTCACGACGACAGGCCCCGCTACGACCGCGACCGCCGGGACGACCGTGGCGGCTACGACCGCCGTGATGACCGGGGTGGCGACGACAGGCGGAGCGACAGGAGGAGCCGCTGGGACGACGACCGCACTCGCGGGCGCGACGCTGACCCTCGTGATGGTGAGTCATCCAAGTCTCTATCTCAACTGACAGCAGATGGACCCCGCAAGCGCCGTTCGCGCTGGGGAGACGCCAGTGAGCGTGTTGACGTCTCGGGCCTGCCCGTCAACATCATGGGCAAGGTCTCCGCATCCGAGCTTGACAACTACGCCATCCACGTTCGTCTTGAGGAAATCGCGCGCAAGCTGCGCACTGGCGACGTCGTGCCGCCCGACGGCCAGCGCTCCCTCGCCCCCGCCGAAGTTTGACGCCTACGGCCGCCGCACTAACACGCGTGATGTTCGCTACCGCGAGAAGCTCGAGGACGAGCGTCGCCGCCTCGTTGACCGTGCCATGAAGAACGACCCTAACTTCCGCCCGCCCGCCGACCTGCAGATGCGGCGTAACGGACGCCCCATGGAGAAGGTCTACATTCCTGTTGACGAGTTCCCCGAGATCAACTTCTTCGGCCTGCTTGTCGGCCCGCGTGGCAACTCGCTGAAGCGCATGGAGCGCGAGACAGGCGCCAAGATCAGTATCCGTGGCAAGGGCAGTGTCAAGCGCGGCAAGGACCGCCCTGAGGCATTCGCCAACGACGAGGAGGACGAGCTCCACTGTGTCGTCACTGCCGACGACGAGAACAAAGTCAAGGCGTGTGTGATGCTCATTAACCGTGTCATTGAGACTGCTGCATCGACACCAGAGGGCCAGAACGACCACAAGCGTAACCAGCTCCGTGAACTCGCCTCGCTTAACGGTACCCTTCGTGATGACGAGAACCAGCTCTGCCAGAACTGTGGTGAGAAGGGCCACCGCCGCTGGGAGTGCCCCAGCAACGTGTCTACAGCGCCAATGTCATTTGTCGTCTCTGTGGTGGTGCGGGCCATATGGCGCGCGACTGCCGTGGCCGTGGCGACCCCAGCATGAACCCGCCGGCGCCGGTCCTGGTGGACCGGCAGACAACAGCCAGTTCGACTCGGAGTACACTGCGCTTATGGCGGAGCTCGGCGAGGCCAGCGCTGCCGCGCCAGCGGGCGGCGCACCTCAAGAACAGCGCATCCCGCCTTGGCGCATGCCCGAGAACTGGCACGGCGGTGGTCGCCAGCGCGACGACCGTGGTGGTGGCGGCGGCTTCGGCGGTGGCGGTGGCGGCTACGGTGGCGACCAAGGCTACGGCGGCGGCGACCAGGGCTACGGCGGTGGCTATGGTGGCGCTGGCGGCGCTGGTGGCTACGGTGGCGTGCTGGTGGCGGCTACGGCGGAGCTGCTGGCTATGGCGGCGGATACGAGCAGGGCGGCTACGGCGGCGCAGGCGGCGGTGCCGGCGACTACTCCCAGTAAGTCATACATGCGTATGACCGCGTATTACAGAAGCTGACCTGCCAGATACTACGCCCAGATGGGCCAGGCCGCCTAAGCCTAACTTGTGGACTAGACCGGCTGTGTTGTGTTGACCGACGTCTCGTAGACTTGCGCGGCGCTGACGCACCGCGCGTAGCTGACGCGTGTGAAGCCGTGGAGGAGGAGATAACACGCGAAACAACCAAACCAAACCCCAACCCATATGTGATGTGTGGCTGATGTATCATGACTGTCTGACGGCGAGCGCGCCGTGGTGGCCGGGTCTGGCTCAAGCCTTCCGGCGGCGAATGGCCAAGTTGGGCCAAGTTGGGCCAAGTTGGGCCATGGAGGCCATCTTAGTCGCTGTGATCAGGTGAGATCGCAGTGGATGTACCATCAAACACAGGACGCAGGGCACAGGACTGTAGACAAGGCCGTTTGGGCCGGTGAAGCGAACATTGCAGAATCACGATGGACCAAGCCCGCCATGGAGGCCATGAGAGGAGACAAGCAGTCTCTCAGTTGGAAGGATGCAAGCAGACACGTTGCTACTCTGCACAATGCATGGTTCTATCTCTTGCTCTTGCTAGTCTACCCAGAACCGTTCGTAGAATCACCGTCACAACATCACCAGACCTCGTCGACCTTGCTGCGCGAAATACAGAACCCCTGTTGTCAGTCAGTTCACAGGCCGCTTCACACCTCGCTTCCTGGTACTCACGGGCGTCACCCAATCCTTGCACCCGCACTGCACGCCCGCCCAGTCGTAGTTCCCGATCTTGGCACCACACTTGGGGTTGGGGCACACGAGCTTGCCCGCCACATCGCCGCTCGCGAGGACCGGCTCCATCCACGTCAGCGGCTCGACAAAGTATCCCGAGCACTTGGGGTTGACGAGGATGGGCGGCCCGCCCGCCTGCGAGTTGGGCGTCGCGGGCGTGAACTGGAGGTTGGACGAGGCGCGGCGGCGCGCGGCGGGCGGTCGAGGGGTTGGCCTGCGGCGAGGGCGGGCCGCCCGACGACGAGCCGGCGGGTGGGGATGGCGCGCCGCTCCCAGGCGGCGACTGCTGGGGGTTGAGGCCCGCGCGGAGCGCGGCGAGTTGCGGCGGGAGGCGGGCGGCGAGCTGGTCGGCGTCGAGGATCGGGCGCCCGCCAGGCCCCCTGGCTGCGGGCTTGGTCGGCGACTCGTCCTCTTCTCCTCCTTCTTCTCCTCCTCCTCCTCTCCTTCTCCTTGCCCCTGCCCTCGGCTTGGGCCGGCTCGCCCTCGCCAGCGCCGCGATCGAGTTCGCACGGGTCATCGACAGGCTCTCGGGAGCGAAGCCGAGCAGCGACCGGCTCCGGCTCCGCGCCATAGGCGTGCCCTCCACGCTCCCTGCCGCCGACGCACGCCGGCTCCGGCTCGCCGGCAGACCTGTGAGGGGTTGATAACGTCGGACGCGACGCTCGGCCGCCGGCTCAGCTTGGCCCCCGCCGGCGCAGGGGCATCGTCGTCCTCGATCGCCATGTCGTCCGCGCCCGCCGTGATTGACGACAGGCCGGTGAGCGGGCCGGGGAGCGCGAAGTTGCTCGGCGTGCGCGGGCGCGAGAGCGGCGCCTGGTCGAGGATGTGGTCCATCATGTGCTCGCGCAGCGCCAGGTGTTGGCGGCACATTTTGCAGCGGATCTTGCGCGGCCGTGCCCGCCCGCCGGCGTGGCGGGCTGCGAGGGCGTGGGGGTAGCGGGGTAGCGCGCCATATGTTCGGTCGAGGGGAGGCCGCCTTCGTCTGGCCGTTAGTGGTGTGTAGGAAGGGTGTGGGTGGTGGCGAGAGATGGATGGTGGAACGAATATTTGAGGCAAGTGGAGGTCGTCGTGTGGGGAAGCGTTTGGTGGTGTGCGCGAGTCACTTCGCCGGAGCCGAGACGATCTAGCTAGCTATGGAGACTATGCACGATGTATGGACGCTGCACGCGCACAGCCGACTCACTCATGACATGCCCAGTCGTGCGCTCGAGGTACCATTGCCTCGTCGAACGATCTTTGAGAGTCACCCGCCCATCGGCCTGGTAATACAGTCCGAGCTGATGCCAGAATGTCTCGCTGGGATCCACGACTGGCCGCTTCTCACGCAGGAACGTAATCGCCTCGACGGGATCGAGGCGCAACTCGCGCATCAGAAACGCCGCGACAACCGTCGCGGAGCGGCTCATGCCCGCCTGGCAGTGGACGAGCACGCCGCCCGCCTTGGTCGGCGGTGCGTCCTTGGCTATATCCCCCCTCCCGGCGTCTTCTTCGGGGGGATATCCCGCGCGGCGCTGGAGTGCTTCGGCAATCCACGCGCTCGCACTGGGGAGATACGTGAGGATATCTGTCTCGGGGGCGTCGTCGATCTCGAGCGCGTAGCACGCGAAATCCGGCGCAAACGCCAGCCGCGGCCTCAGCAGCGACACCACATTGGCCTACCAGTCAGCGCGTCCCCATGTAGAACTCACGATGCCGCGCTCGCGCATGCCGTCGGCGTCCATCGCCGACACGAGGTCGCCGATCCACAGCCCGTCGACGACCTCGTTCATGTGCTCGATCTCGACCTCCTCCTCCTCCTCGTACATCCCCCCTCCTCTTCTTGCGCGGCGAGGTACGCCGCCTCCTCCGGGTCGTCCCACCACCCATGGGCCGCGCGGCGCGCCATGAGCGGCGTGGCAGCGCCCGACTCGGCCTCAGCCGCTGCGAGCTCGGCGAGCCTGCGCGCGGCCGCCTCCAGCGTTCCTGTCTCCTCTACTTTGGCGTACACGTCGTCGATCGCCTCCTCGTCAGGCTTCATCGCGTCCGCCGGCGGGGGCGCTTCGTCGACAGGGATGCCGTCGCGCGCAGACTCGCGCCGCGAAAGCGGCTGCGGGAGCTTGGTGCCGCGTTGAGAGGCGGAGCGCGATAGCATAGTGGTGAAGTGGGGTGAGTGGTTGGAGATGAATGGGATGCGAGTCGAGATGAGATGTGGCTTGGATACACGGCGCATGTGACGTAGGGCGATTGAATCTCGCAGTAATCGGAGCGGAACGACCGATGGACGACAAAGGCAAGTCTTGGCCTCCGCTTCGATCTATTGTCTGCACTGTCTTCATTCAACAAGGTTCATGGGGGCTCTACTGCATGTCAACAGCTGTGCAAGTCGGATGCGAGAGGAACGGGTCTGGTCGGGTCCCAGCACGCTTGGCAGCGGTACCTCAACTCGCATTCCATCGCACCCAGCAGACCAGCTGGAATGAAGAGCGGGTCTTGCTCAGTCCAGCTACCCAGTCAGCGACTGCGAGGACCATGAGAGGCTGCGGCGATGCTAACAAGCTGGTCAGTGGCAAGCAGGCCGGCTTGGCTCCTACGAAAGGGAACGTCCTACATCAAGAAGGGCAGGGCCTCGCTTTCCTTGTGCTACACTCTATCGTTGGCTTGCGCATCATTCCGCTCTTGGAGAGCTATTCCAGTGACAGGTGACAACGCAGGAGGCAGCGTCTGCTTCTCTTCTCGCAGCCCATGCACACTGACGCCTTGTTGCTTTCGTCTCACGGCATGTGATCAGCGAGAGAGTAGACAAGCTCCTCTCCCATATGCCAACACTGCCGCTTAGGCCCGTCAGTCACCTCCCATTGCCCACCCCAGGTACAGAGGCGCAGTCTCTGGCCTTCGCCTCATGGCGCGGCCTCCCTGTACTTCGCCTGATGAGAGAGGAACTACGGCGAGGAACCCCGGCAGAGAGACGTACAGGCAGGCCCACACCAGTGTCTGCGCGAAACGATCGAGGCATTGAATCTCGCTTGTCATCCCCGGCAGCTACGGCGCTCTCCAAGGACAGAGAACTCGACATCGCCTGCACAGATGCACTCATCGGGTCCTCGGTCACAGATCACAGTTTCTGCTGCGCTTCACTCCTCTCCATCCTCAGAATCCACAGCGTTGCTCTCCTGTGTCCTCTCTTTACTCTCTGAACGTCCCCTCCTGCGAGCATCTTCTCCCTCTTCCTCTTCACGATCACTCTCTCTCCCGTTATCCTCAACGCAACCTGGCTCCTTATCTCCGCTGCACACTTGGTGGACGCCTACACGTGTGCCCGACACGCGCTCGATACTCTCTCCTCTCCTCGCACTCTCTACTACTCTTGCCGCTGTCGCTCTTCCCCTCAGTCCACCTCGTTGCTCCTCTCGCTGGCGGTTCACTGCCGCCCTGCCCGCTCCCCATCGCGTTATGCTATTCATTCCACCCTAAGTTAATGCTTCTGACCGTTACACGCCCTCTGTAAATTGTTAGCACTTCTCTCCCTCCGATACCCTCCTCGTCCCACGCAAACTCACGGGCAAGAGCAGCGTTGTAGCGGTTGACGCGGGTAGCGGCGGTGGCGTCGATGGTCTTGTCTCCGATGTCAACAAGGAGACCGCCAAGAACCGAGGGGTTGACCTTGTTGGTGAACTTGAGGGTCTTGCCCTCAGCGAGCGCCGAACCCTTGAGGGCCTTCTCGATGCGGTTCATGGTCTTCGAGTCGAGCGACTCGGCCGAGGTGACGACGACCTCGAGCTCTCCCCGGTAAGCCGACATGAGGGTGTTGAAGTCGGCGAAGACCTTGTCAGCCTGCGAGAGACGACCGTTCTCCGAGAGGACCGAGAGGAGGTTGGAGAGGATGGGGGAGGTGCCGGAGGGAACGACCTTGTCGAGGGCGGCCTGGCGCTCGGAGAACGAGAGGGTGGGGTTCTCTGTATGTCATAACAAGTAGGCAGTAGGGCGCGAAAGTGGTAGGAACGAAGGGCATCAGCTTGAGCACAAATACAACAGACCCGACCGGGGTCGTATCTCCACTCACCGATGACGGCAGCGAGCTTCTCGTCCGACTTGAGCTTCTGGCTGAAGCCCTCGATGTCCTTGGCAAGGGTCTCGAGGTCCTTGGACGACTTCTTGAGCGCCGCAAGGTAGGCCGAGGTCGCGTAGGTGCCGGTCAGCGAGTTGAGCTGAAGGGGCGCCTGCGAAGTCAGTACATGTGGCCTTCTGTGCACGCATCGTCTCAATCCCGTCTCGCGCCCATCACGCCGACGTCGCGCAGCACTATCGCAAACAACTGTCCCAAACAGGCCAGGACAGCATGCCGTATGCGCGCTGGGGAGGGCATTCTGGCGACACGGCGACGTCGCGGATTTCGTCGGAGAAGGTCAAAGCCTCCCCCAAAGGAGTCGCGAGATTGGGATTTTTGACGGTGTGCGCGCGGATCAAAGCAAGGAGCAAGAGGAGATACCGACCTTGACCGACGAAGCGGTAGCGTAGCCGCGGCGGAAGACGGTGCGGGCGATGGAGGCCATTTTGGGTGGAGAGTGGTGAGGAGGGTGGTGGAGATGGGGTATACGGTGCTTTGCCTAGCAGCGAACTGATCCGATGTCGAGGCGACGATGGCCAGCCAGGCTGGCTGTAGGGTCCTGGGCCAAGGAGCGACCCGCTGGACCTTCGCTGGGGTGAGGGCCCACTCACCGCTCTCAGCCAGCCAGCCAGCCAGGAGGCAGACAGCCGGGGCGGGGCGGAGGGTGAGGTTTCCCCGGCATGCACGCAGTGTGGCGGTTTGAGTGCGGGGGCCTAATTAATGGACGTGGGTTTAGGCTACTGTAGCACTTTGGGAGCCTATTTTCAAGCCTTGACCACGTTTTGTAACTTGTAGCTCAAATAAAGTGCAATCCATCTGATCCCGCTTACTGGCCATTATTTGGAAATTGTAGTACCTGAACACCAAACGTGCTCGACCCTCCCCCCCTTTCACTCGGGTTTGGGTCGGGTGGCAACAAGCCGGACCGTATAAGGGTGAAGAAAAGCAGGGAG
Organism: Cutaneotrichosporon dermatis; assembly: GCA_020011015.1. Taxonomy (NCBI): domain Eukaryota; kingdom Fungi; phylum Basidiomycota; class Tremellomycetes; order Trichosporonales; family Trichosporonaceae; genus Cutaneotrichosporon; species Cutaneotrichosporon dermatis. Next base: position 5,679,583 of record JAIGNX010000001.1, on the reverse strand, counting down.
GATGGGTTAAAGCGGCAGTAAGGAACTAAAAGGGAGAAATATACACCCGCCAAGGCCCACACAAGCCCAAAGCAAGTCCGTTGTGCCGCAGGGATCGGAAGAAGGAGCAAAACTAAGGCACCACACCTAACAACCCATCCCATCCCATCTCGCCCAACTCGCCAACTAGTACCTGGTTGCCTTTCACTGCTTTGCCCTGCCCTTGAACGGCCTCAACGGCGCGACTCCGCTGTCTCCGACCTTTTTTCAGTTCCCCCTCTCTTGCCTCTGCAGCCCCGAACGCAAGAGTAGGCTACTCTAACATACTTTGATAATCTGCGACCAGTCAGAGTCGAAATACGGAGACACAGCCGACCATCCCCCGCTCCGCCCTTTCCCCCCCTCTTAACCCTCTTACGGCCTACGCCCAACTTGCCCCCGCTTTCCAGTATCTCGATCTTCGCCGGCTCCCCCTCTCCTCGTGCTCCTTCCTCGTCGTTGACCTCCATCTATCTATCCATCCATCCGACCGACCGACCGACCAGACCGATTCCACCGGCCGACCAACATCCACCACCTTCTCACTCTAACTCACCACTCAGCCTTGTATCCACAAAAAAAAACACCCATCTCATTCCACCTCATCGCCCATTCCTCCTCCCATCCATTATCATTTTCGATTTCCTCTCGATACTCGCCACTGGGATCGACAAGTTTGGATCTCGCATCTCAACCCTCCCGACCTTGAACATCATCACCTTTTCCCTCCGATCTTCGTGACACTTCCTCCCTCCACTTTGAAACGACGCAGGTTGCCCGCACGAAACCGCGCCAACCCTTCCACTCCGCTCATCTCACACGGACGGTCACCGCCTCATTTCCTCTCATCTCACCCGTCCGAGTCGCCAATCTCCAATCTGCACACCTTCCCTCCCGTCATTGATCTCGTTGAGCGCCCGGAAGGATGAACACGGCGCTTCCCCTTCTCTCCTTGTTGCATAATGGCAACTACAACGGCAACTCGTCTCTAGGAGACAACGGGTTCGGACGTTCGTACGGAGAGTACACTGGCAACGGATCGGACAACGAGTCGGGACAGGGCCAGTCTAACGGTTACAACGCCTCCTACTACCCCTACAGCGACGAGCTGTCGACTTTTGGCCTCTCCGTTCACCACGACCAGTACGGCGGCTCGCGGCCTAACAGCTCGGGACAGCCACCCAACAACAGCAGCTACTCCCATCTCGTTGGCCCCGACTTTGCATCGCACCCCGGACATCAGCAGTACCGCTCGGAGAACGGCTCGCAGAGCCAGCACGCTCATCACAACGGCACCAGCAATGGCGACACCTCCCGCTTCCTCGACCTCGACTTGAACCAGCCTGGCCCTTCGAGCTACCGTCATTCCAGCGGCATCTACGCTACTTCTGAGGCTTCGCCAGACGGAGGACACACGCATTCGGGCGTCGAGTCTCGGGACGGCGACCTGGGCAAGGCGGAGAACGGCGGATCGTCTGAAGGCCCTGCGGCAGAGGGCGCTGAGGCCGACAACGAGGAGCCTCTCTACGTCAACGCGAAGCAGTACCACCGTATATTGAAGCGCCGCATGGCGCGCGCCCGTTTGGAAGAGCTGAACCGGCTAGTCCGCTCGCGCAAGGTTAGTCTTCCTAACACTGCTCCTTGATGTTTGGCCTCGCAGTCACTGACGCTCAGCCCTACTTGCACGAGTCCCGACACCGCCACGCCTGTTCTCGTCCTCGAGGCAAGGGCGGCCGCTTCCTCACGGCCGACGAGATCGAGCAGCTGAAGAAGGAGGAGAGCGCCAAGCAGACCGAGAGCGGATCCGCCAGCGCAGATGGCGATGCCGCAGGCAGCGTGTCAGGCGATGCGTCCGGCGATGGCAGCGCCGCTTCCGAGGGCTCTCCAGGACAGGCGGCATAGGCGAGCCTCTGGGCGGCAAGCTACGCGGATCGTAGGGAGCACGCGCGGGGCAAATAGATGCTTCCGCTGGTCTGCTGCCTCATCGCGTCCATTACATTACATGGGTCACGAGCTGCAACGAATCGCGTACGCCAACCGCCTCTTTCAACAGGGTTCATCATCAATCAGGACATGTGGCACGTCGGCCTTCAACCGCGGCGTCCGTCGACGCGTGTTTGCGTGCACCCATGCACGACCGCGTCTCGACACTTCATCATTCATCCATAGACAAAAGTCCACAGGATGTGTACTTTTAGAGCTAGTAGGGCTTTGGGCTTAGGATACGGCGGGGAGTCCCAGTTGGGAGTCTCAGTTGTGGGGCACGGGCATGTTACCGTTGTTGTGTTTGTGCGATGGCGGCTGGTCTGGCGGGCGAGCGGTCCGTCGGGGCCGCGGCACCAGTGTGGGGGTGTTGGGGGTTGCGTGCTCCGTCCGCGTTCTGCTCGCTGGTGCTGGTGCTGGAGCCGCCGGAACTGGGCACGAAGACCTGCGCGCGATGGGGCGGAGACGTCGGTCGGTCAGTTGAGTTTGGCCGAATTGAGCCGCAAGCCAGCGCCGACCGGATCGGGCCGAGCTTTTTCTCGTCACGTGCACACACAAACATGAGTGGAGGACGGGTTGGCGGATCCGTCAGTCCGCGCCTCGTGCCTGATCAGGAGGGTGTCCAAGTTCAGGACAAGGATAGGAATCAGGGAGAGCAATAGACAAGACAAGGCAAGGAGATGATGTGATGAGGTTACGTACATCTGGCAGAACACGAATTCAGGCGACCAGGCGAGGTTTGACCAACCGCGAGCCGAGTACACCCGGACGAGACGCGTCTGATGATCTGATGATCGGAGGAGCTGCGCCGTGGCTGGCTCGGTGGGCTTGTTGGCTGTCTGGCTAGCTGGCTGGCGTTGGTTAGCGGGGTATGAGTTAGGTCGAGCTTCGATCACATGTCACATGTCATCGAGAGCTAACAAATGTAGGGTAGTCTACAAGCGGCAGATCAGTCCCTCTCTGAGGGCGCCCTGTTCACCTCCTTGGGCTTCTCTTAGAAGTCCTCGGATTAAGGATGACAAGTAGGGGTGTATCATCATTTCTGCCTGGTCGTGAATGGTGCGTGAGGTGCGTGGTGGCGTAAAATGCGAGGGTGGGTGTGGGAGAATGTACAACTGGGTATGAGAGTGCGGGGTATGTGTTGTGGAATGGAAGGAGAGAGAAGGGGTAGGCAGCAGTAAGGCGATGGGTTTGGCGTATGGAAGTCGTGCAAGATAGCCGACCCAGCTGAAGGAGGCAGTCACCGAGGCAGGGACGCCGTCGCGGCGATCTACTCGGGCGTGCCATCGTGGCCCTGGTCCATGCCCTCAGCGTTGATCGGGTTGTCGGGATCGTCCTCAGCGTATGTCTCGTTGGGAACAGGCGCGTCGAATGGGTCGGCCGGCGCTGCTGGGGTCGCCTGCCTCTCGCGCTCGAGGTGTCGGCGAAGATGCTGAGAGCGAGGCGGCGGGATGGCGTGAGGGTGGAGGGAGGGCGAGGTTGGCGATGGCGGCCGCTTCGAGCCCTATGTGTTAGCTGGGTCGATGATATGCAACTGGAGAGGCGGTGGAGAGCTGTGGGCGGGCTGAGCAGCAAGTAGACGAGTCTCAGCTTGCAGTGCCGCGCTCGCGCACCATGGCATTGCCCTACCCCAGCACTGCTCTCTCCCCAGCACTACTCTCTGAGCCAATTCACACCATCCACCTCCAACGAGTAACTCACCGCCATGACAGGAGGCACCTCACGGCCGTCAGGCCGCTCCACGACGGCCGCAAGGTTCAGCTCGGGCCACTTGTTGTCCGCGTCCTGCGGCATCATGTTCCCCGCAATGGACCGCAGATTTCCGCCGGCACCCGCACCCTTCCCCTTGCCCGTGGACTTGGCGCGGCCGAACGGATACGACGGGTGGAGTTGGGAGGGGAGGACCTCGTCGGCATCGAGGCGGGGCGGCTCAAGATTGGGTGGGATGTCGAGGTTCTCGTCGAAGCCGGGCATCACGTGGTCCCATGATGCGTCGGGTTTCTCGTCGATGAGGAGGCTCAGGATGTGCGCCTGAGTGGCGTGGAGGTGGGTGAAGCGGGCATCCTGGGGTTAGTGTTGTCGTGGGAGATGGATCAGTGGGGCATGGAGGGGAGGCGGGATGGCTTGCGCGTGAGGGGAGGATGGGAAGGGCAAGGGGAAGGGGAAGGAGACAGTGGGTAATGGGACGCTCCCCGTCGCGTGGGACGATGGCATGAGGGCTGTGGTGAAGTAGGAGAGTATGTCGAGCGCACGAGATGCTGAGAACAAGAGTTGAGGCAAGAATGGCGGAGCAGTTCAGACAAATACGAAGCGCGGGAGAGAGTGGGTGGTCGAAGAGTATGAGGTGTTGAGATGAGAAGAGAGAACGATGGAAGAAGAGAGGAAGCGAGAGAGACGGCTAGACGAGGACTCACAGTAATGCTCGTCGTCATGTTTGTTGATCGCGAAGGAGAAGTTGATGAAGTTGAATGTCTCGAGATCATGACGGTGCGAGGTGTGTATTGTGACGAAGCGCTCGCGTGGGCTCTTACATAAGCAGGTGGAGGCACCTCCATCTCCCTCCTCTTCCAAAGATTTCGGGCCACCCACAAGCAATCGTCATCCACCACTACTATCGCACGGAACACAATGTCGGGCGCCATGTTCAGCCTCGAGCGCCGTGTCGCTGCCTCGTCTTCTCGGACGCTCAGGAGCCTGAGGGCGTACTCTGCTTCGCACGGCGAGGGGCCGTCGTTCAGCGAGTCGTCTTCCTCCTCATCGGCCCAGGCGTCATCTTCCTCCGAGCCGTCGGCCCTCTCGTCTGCGCCGTCGTCCGCCCCTAGCTCCAATTCCGGCCCGTCCTCATCCTTTCCGCCTGGCTCGTCCTCCTCCTCTTTCGACTCGGAGGCGTCGGCTCCCTCTGGCTCATCTTCAAAACCTACAGGACCCGAGCTGGACCGGTTGTGGCGCAACGCGTTGGCTGCTCCGTGAGTCTACCCGATGTGTGCTGGATACGCCCCCTCCGCCTCCTCCCTATCTTATCCTCTCGTTCCTCCCTACCCGCTATCTCACCTCCCAAACCCTCAAGGCCTCTGTCTCCTGCGCCCCTACCCCACCCTCCGTCCCGCGCACCGTAACTGACAGCAGCGCCGCTGCCCTCCGCAAAGCGCCCCGTACCCAGTCCGCCGCCCGCTCCCTCCTTGCCGACAGCACGCCCACACCCCGCGCCTTCAAGGGCACGCTGCGGCGCACGCGGCGTGCCGAGGGCCAAACACCCCATGAGGCCGGGACGTTCAACGCGACGCTCGGCAAGATCCTCAGTGGGCTCGTCAACAAGTCGTGGGAAGTCGAGGGCGGCTCGACGTTCCGCGTCCCGTCGTCAGCGAAGGGCAAGTCGCTGAACCATCTCACGAACGCGCCTGATGCATGGCGCCGCTCCGCGCCGCGCGTGGAGGACGACGACGCGCAGCTCGTCGCCGAGGTCGATGCGCTCCGGGAGGAGTTGTCCGGCCTGCAGACGCCGGGCGAGGCGGTCGCGTGGGCGCAGAACAAGGTGTTCAAGCGGCAGCCGGAGAGCGACGAGGTGGGCATCGGTGGGGAGACGCCGCGCACCACCTGGCCGCGCACGTATCCCCGCGCGCTCGCTGCGCTCATCAACAACCTCTGGATGCGGATGAACAGCCCGCATCTTGCCCTCGCGATGTTCGAGCACGCCCGCACCCTCAGCATCGAGAGTTACCTCGCCGGGTGCCAGACGAGTGCGTACAACGAGCTCGTGCGCGTCCACTGGGAGGCGTTCCGCGACCTGCACGCCGTGCTCGACGCCGTGCAGGAGATGGACACGAACGCAGTTGCGTGGGACCGGTATACCGCCGGCTTTGTGGGTGGTATCGTGGACGCTGCCGGGCGGGAGCTGCTGGATTCTAGGAGCAAGAACGCGACCCATCGGTGGGGCTCGGATGCGTATGGCGTGTTGGCCAAGCTGGAGCAGTATGTCGCGTCGGATCGCGAGCGGGAGGAGGCAAAGTACGAGAAGCGGAGCGATATAAAGCGCCGCGTGAGGCAGGGGTATCTCTCGATGTAGGTGTAGGTGTAGCAGTGTAGCTGGTGTAGATGTATGGACTACTCGTACATGTGGGGCTTAGGACACATGATCGTGTGGTGACTTAAATGGCATGAGCTCGTCGTGTTCTAGGCATTAGGTCTCCCACTCAATCCATCCCACGAGTGGTGCCCAAACTAATGTCGAGCGTTGTCCTGCCTCGCCACATAGCCGCAAGGATGTCTGTGCATGGTATAGTACAACATGTCGTCGCCAATGTCGCTCATCCCACCTCACGCCAATGTCTCCGCAGCCCGCTCTGCCGCTCCCCCCGCCCATCAAGGCGCCTACTCGCCGCCAGACTGCAGACGCGCCTGCGACTGCGAGAACAGCTTCTCCTGGAGCGCCTGGAGCTCCTCGGGGGTCATGCCGTTCGTATTGGGCTGGTTGCGCTGGCGGTCCTTCTGGCTCTGCTTGAACTCGCCGTGCGACTCGTCGACCTCGGAAATGAAGGACTCGAAGCCGAGTTGCTGGGGTTAGCGGCGCGCGAGGCATGCGGGGCGGGACGAGGCGGAACGCTGTCCAAGGTGAGGAGAACGAAGTAGAGCAGGAGGGTTAGAAGGGAGGGAGAGAAAGGGGGAAAGAGGCGAAGAGAAGAGGGAGGGACGGGGGAGACGGGGAGAGACAGAAGCGGCAGGATGACGAAGGGGTGCAGGAAAGGAAGGCAGAGCCGGCCAAGGCGTCCACAATGGCGACATCAGTTCTCGCCCCACAACGTGACGCGTCCAGCATGCCATCGTCCCTTACGCCGCCCATCGAGCACATCACCTCCCATTCTCCGACCCAACCCCCGCCAAGGCCCGACAAGACAAGACCCACCTTGAGCGCCTCCAGGACATGCTCCGGCGAGATCGTCTTCTTCGAACTCTCCTCGCACACGGTGTTGCTCTGTGCCGAGATGAGCTTGATCCATTCTGCCGTCAGCTCTGCAACGCAAGTGGACAATGAGCAGACGTACCGACACAGCAGTCGACGATGATCTCCTTCGTGTCCTTGGCACAGCTCAGGTCCTCAGGCAGCATTTCTGTGGTCAGCGCGTCGGAGGGGACAACGGGGCATGAGGAGCGAAGCAGGCTAGGCTGGCGGGGCGAGGCATGAGAGGCAAGGCAGAGCGAGGACGGAAGGAAGCGAGTCGGAAGCTTTCAACACAATCCAAGGAGAGACGGATGGAGAGAGGCTTGCAGTAGGGAAGAGCAACAGAGGAAGGTAGAGCGAGGAAGACAAGGAAGGGACGCACCAGAAATGAGCTTGTACACCGTCGCCTTGGGGAGCGTATGCTCGTCGTCCCCGCCGCCGAATCCCTCGCGGTCCGACATCTGTGCGCAGTACTTTGTGGATGTGGATGGGTGAATAAGCGCGTTGGTGGTAGAGGTGGCAACGAGTTCGGCGACTTCGATGTGTGGTGGTGTGGTTTGTGTTGACAAACTCTGGCTAGGTGGATCTGGCAAACCTGAAAACGTAACCATCACGCGCCACCCATCTGCAGTTACCTTACAACAACAATTCGCTTAGCTTGGCTCCATCTCCCCATCCTTCCCCATCAACGAACTCTAGTTGCGCAAGATGGCGACGGCGGGGCGCACTAATGCGGTGCATGGCGGCGATCCGCAGGTGCGTCTCCTCTTCCATGCTTCAAGCTGGTGAGCGTGGCTGACATCAGAACCTCGTCGAGAAAGTCATCCGCGCGCGTATCTACGACTCGGCGTACTGGAAGGAACACTGCTACACCCTCAATGGTGAGTCCACCGCAGTTCGAGGCGCGCGCCGACTGGCGTGCTTGGCGACTGGCCGCTCGTCTACATGACTGCTCTCGCCTGACTCCTGGGGTCGGGTCTATCACCTCCCAACTCGTGCGCGACGCTCACGCCCAGCCGAAACTCTCATCGACAAGGCTATCGCGCTCCACGCCATCGGCGGCGTGTACGACCGCCAGACGCCGACGCCGTTCATGTGCCTCCTCCTCCGCCTGCTCCAGCTGCAGCCGGAGAAGGAGATCCTCTTCGAGTACCTGCTAGCCGAGGAGTTCAAGTGAGTGGGCGTCCCAGTCGCCCTGCGACAGTGACGAGCAGTGGAGAGCTGGGAGCGGGATGGAATGGGCTGCAATGGAGCTCTGCCAAGCATCTGACTGGTGGCGCCTCTCAGGCCGTCGTTGCCGACGTCCCATGCTGCAGAACTGCCGACCCAGCCTTTCCGTCTTTCCCTCCGCTGTTCGCGACGACGAGTGCGTGCTCGCGACTCCCGCTGACCTCAGATATCTCCGCGCCCTCGCTGTCATGTACATCCGCCTGACATTCCGATCGATGGAGGTGTATGAGATCCTCGAGCCGCTGATGAAGGACTACAGGAAGCTGCGGTACCGCCAAGTCGGTGAGTCTCGTCGCCTTCTCTATCTCTCAATTGCCTCCCCCTCTGGCCCTCCCTCACCCATCCTCGCCCTCCCCTGTCCCCTCCTCTCCTCCCCATCTCCCATGACGGTGACTGGGCTGACAACAGGCGGCTACCGCCTCACGACGTTCGACGAGTTCCTCGACGAGCTCCTAACGCAGGACCGCGTGTGCGACATCATTCTCCCTCGTCTCACGCAGCGCGCAGTCCTCGAGGAGACCGAGGGCTTGCCGCCGCGCAAGAGCCTGCTCGACGACGACGACGAGGGCAAGCGCGCGCGAAGCGGGAGCCGGAGTCCCAGCGTCGGCGGGTCGCGCGAGAGCTCGCCCGACCTCCGCCGCGGCAGGAGCCGGAGCCGGAGCGTGTCGTCCGCCAGCTCGGGGTCCAGCCGGGGCAGGTTCGTCTCGCGCTCGCCGAGCAGGAGCGAGTCCGGGGACGAGGGCGAGGTGGGCGACACGCGGCGGTTCGTGTCCCGCTCCCCGTCGCTCTCGCCGGACAGGGCCGAGGCGATGCAGGGCGACAAGATCGAGGGCGACGTGTAGTGTAGCATTAGCATTGGTTGGTGGGGCTTGGACTCGGGTATATAGACATGCATAACTATCATCGTCTCTGTCCTCTACTGTCCTCCACATCCCGGAAGCACAAGGCTACCTCCGTGGTCCGCCACGCTGGTTCATGCGCGTCTCCAGCTCGTCGACCTTGGCGCCGAGCTTGGTCGCGTTCGAGTCGATCGAGTGGATCGCGCGCAGGTGCGCCCCCAGAATCGCCGACAGCTGGTTGATAGGGTCCTCGCTCCCCTGCCCCGCATCCGCGGCCGTCGGCGCACTCGGCTGCGGCGCCGGGGCGGCACCGCTCGTCGACAGCTTGTTGACCTCGTCGATCATCTGCGACAGGTTGCGGCTGATGTCGTCGAGCTGCTTGTTCAGGTCCTCGGCGAGCGCGTACGCCTTCTCCCGCTCCCGGTCGGCCGGCATCTTGGGCACGAGGGGCTTGGCGTCCTTGTCGCCCAGCGAGGAGATCTCGCGCTCGTAGTGCGTGAGCATGGCGTCGAGCTGCTTCTGCTGGTTCTCGATGTACTCGAGGTTCTTGTCGAGCGTCGACTGGTTGTTCTGCGCCTCGAGAACTTGTTGGTGCAGCGCGGCGATCTGGGGTCAGCCGTCGAGTTCGGAAGCCGCCGTGAAGTAAACCAAGGCAGGGGAAAGGACCACACCACTGTTCTCTGCTACACGCTTAACTCACCTGGTTGCCGTTCCGGACCAGCACCTTGTCCCACTCTCTAACCTCGCCCGCCTGCTTCTCAAACTCCTTGACCTGCGCCTCGAGGTCCTTGCTCCACCCGTCCACGATGTCGTCGAGCGTCTTGCCCCGGAGGAGGTTCGGTGCCGGCTCACTCACGGCCGCCTTGACGTCGCCGACGCCCCCGGCCTGCGGTGTGCCCGGCTTCGCCGCTGGCGTGCCCGACATGCTGACGGTCGCGGCGGGCGTCGCCGCGCCCGTACCAGGCGCGGTCGCGGGCTTGGCGCCAAACAGGCTGCCAGCGGCAGGCGCAGGGGCGGCGGGGGTGGATGAGCCGTCCGCTGCCTTTGTCGTCTCGGCAGGCTTGTCGGCGGGCTTGGCGCCGAAGGAGCCGAAGAGACTGCCGGCAGGCTTGGGGGCCTCGGCGGGCTTGGCAGCGTCGGCGGGCTTGTCGGCAGGCTTGTCCGCTGTCTTGCCGAGGCCGCCGAAGAGGCCGCCGGAGGGCGCTGGGGTCGTGCCAGTTGACGCAGGGGCGGAGGCAGCGGGAGTGGCAGGCTTGGCGGCGCCAAAGCCAGAAAACAGACCGCCGGCTGCTGGGGCAGCAGGAGCGGCGGCGTCCTTCTTCTCCTCTGGCTTGGCGCCGAAGAGACCCCCAGCGGCGGGTGTCGCGGTGCCGGAGGCAGGCGTGGATGCGGCGGGCGCAGAACCAAAGAGAGACTTTGGTGCTTCAGATCCAGCGGCGGCGGCAGGCTCGGCTGGCTTGGCTCCAAAACCGCCGAACAGCGAGCCGCCAGCAGCTGGTGCGGCTGGTGCAGCAGGCGTCGTGGAGGTGCCAGCCGCCGCCCCGCTACCACCGCCGAAGAGACCTCCTGCTGCCGGCGTGGAGGAGCCGCTCGCGGGTGCCGACGCAGAGGCGGGCTTGGCGCCAAAGCCGCCAAACAGGGATCCGGCGGCAGGTGTGGATCCTGCAGCGGGAGCGGCGGGAGCAGCGGCAGCAGGGGCCGAGCCGAACAGGCCACCGCTGGCGGGAGCAGCGGGCGTCGTCGAGCTCGCCGCCGCACTCGAGGCGCCGAACAGGCCACCGGCGGGTTTTGATGCGCCACCTCCAAACAGACCACCGCCAGTCGCGGGTGGTGTAGATGCAGGCGTCGTCGATCCGGCGGCGGGCGCGCCAAAGAGCGGCTTGGCGGGTGTGCTCGAGCCCGAGCCCGACTCGGCTGGCTTCGCGCCGAATCCGCCAAACAGTCCTCCGCTAGCTGGTGCGGCCGGGGCAGAGGGGGCGGAGGGAGCGGCGGGAGTCGAAGACGCGCCGCCGAAAGAGAAGCCGCCCGAGGCGGGCTTGGGCGCCGAGGCGCCGAAGAGGCCGCCGCTTGCCGGTGCCGAGGTGTTGGACGAGGCCGTGTTCTGGCCGAACAGGCCGCCGGAGGGCGCGGTCGAGCCGGATGACGCGCCGCCGCCAAACAGGGGTGCGGAGGGCGTCGAGGAGGTGTTCGCGCCTCCGCCAAAGAGGGAGCCTGACGAGCCGGAGGCCGGTGCGGCCGCGCCGCCACCGAAGAGAGATCCCCCCGTGTTGGTGTTTGTGTTGGTGTTGGATGAAGCTGGGGTCAGTACTTGGGATGGGCGGAAAGGCTCACCACCACCGAACGAGAAGCCGCCGGCAGCTGATGTCAGTAGAGATCATACAAGCGCGGTGGTGGACGTACGCTTGTTGGCGTTCTGCCCAAAGCCTGCGAACCCAGCTGCTCGTTAGTCTCTGTTTAACATCGTAAAGAGGGTGGAGACGTACACATTGTGGGATCTAAGGCAGCGATGGAGGGTGGAGTGTTGTTGAACTGGAAGCACGGATGTGCTCATATTGAACAGACGTTGTTGCTCAAGATTTCGGATGCCTAATGCTGCATAACAGAATAGGCGCGTAGCTGGAGAAAAGGCCTACTAACTTTTGGCCACCCAAATTACTTCCGCGCGTCTCAACAATCATCGACATCACGAGTGTCACCTCGCGTGCAACTTCGACATCACCACAAACATCAAAATGGCCACTGTCGCGGTAAGTGTCTTGGCTATGGACCGCATTGTGGAGTTAGAGACTGATGGCAGCCCGTCAATCCCCGCCCGTTCCTCCAGGACCTGACTGGCAAGACTGTTTGCGTGCGGTTGAAGTGGGGTCTGGAGTACCGTGGCTTCCTCGTGTCGACAGATGGATACTTCAACCTCCAGGTGAGTTTGGGAGGTGGAGCAGGGCATTGGGAAGAGGCGAGAGGGTTGGACGGGGTTGAGATGGAGGGGAAGGGATTATTGGGATGGCGCGGCGGAGGGATGGACGTTGCAGAACCAGTGGAGGTTGGTCGTTGGCCGGTTTGGGAGAAGGTGTGAGGCAGGAGAGGGAGAGAGGAGGATTGGTAGATGAGGACTTGGGGGAGGGAAGACATCATGCGCGCATGCGCTAGCGGCGAGAACACGCGAAGGACAGCGCTGACCGACAGTTGACAGGCACCGAGGAGATCGAGGACGGCAAGAGCAACGGACAGCTCGGCGAGGTCTTCATCCGCTGCAACAACGTGCTGTACATCCGGTGAGTGGGTGTGGTGTAGTGTGCGGCTGTTGTGGGTGTAAGCGTAGAGGAGAGGCTGTCGCCGAGCGCAGAGGAGAGGGCAGCGGACAAAGGAAGGAGGTGGAACATCGCTGGATCAGCGATCGTGGGGGATGGCGCACAATGGCGTAGCTGCTATCAACGTGTCGGAACGAGCTGACAGGCAGTGAAGCAAAGGATTAGGGGACGAGCGTGTCGAGTGTCGTGTTTCGAGAGAGGGAATAGACAGAGCGCGATTGTATGGCGCGAGATGCCATGATACCAGACCAGCAACGATGTCCAGCGACAACAGCTTCTGCCATGGAGTTGCCTACTACTAACACCCGCTAACCAGCGATTCCTTGCCCGTATCCACGGAGATAGGACTGGGGTACTGGGAACAGAGAACGATGCGCCGGCGACCGAGCTTCTCTGCAGTTCAGACACAGATGAGGCCTCCTTTCAGTCTCGTGCCCCCACTCCAGCCGACGACGGTACCCAGCTGCACACGTAGAGTAGACGAATTAACCATGCGTACATATACCCTCTACGTTCCCCAGTTGTGATCCACCGCGGCGACACTCTATCATCTACGAGTCTACACCGAGACCTTGGCCAGCGCGTCCGCCAAGCTACCGTCAGCACAACTGCACGTTCTCCCAAGCAGACGCCCTGCGCGCAATACCCACTCGTCAGTCTCCTTGTTGTCGATGGGCTTGCGGCCGTCGTCCGCGCCGGCGTCGACACCGTCGTCCTCGCCCGCCTTGGCCTCGGGCGAGATGCCCTCCTTAACAGCCTCCTTCTCCTCCTCGTCCTCGGACTCCTCCTCCTCGGTCTCGTCCTCCTCCTCCTCCGACTCGGGCTCCTCCATGTCGTCGACTGGTGTCAGCTTGCCTCGCGTACGCAGGAGTGGAGCTCCCACAGCCCTCCGTTTCCCCATCTCCGCACTCACGCTCGTCAAGGGCGTCCTCGTTGCCGTGCAGCGCGAGCGCCTCGCGGAGCTTCTCGATGCACTCGTCCTCGGGGTCCGCCTGGTTGCCGTTGATCTCGAGCACCTTGAGGTCCTTGAGGTGCTGGGTGATAGCCACAGCGAGGATCTCGATGGTGCGCTTGTCGAACTCGCCGTACTGGAGCTTGAGCGTCTCGAGCTTGGGGTTGGAGCCGACGCTCAGGCTGGTGGCGAGCGCAATACCGCCCGCCTTGCCGAGCAAGCAGTCGGAGAGGTTGATCTCGCGCAGCTGGGGCCACTTGGTGAGCTGGCGCACGATCGCGCGGGTCCCCGACCTCGTCGCCGTGTTGTCCTGCAGATCAAGCACCTCGAGCGTGGGGCACGCGGCCAGCCCCTTGGCGAGCGCGGCAATGCCCTCCATCCGGATCCCGTTCTGCGGCATGCGCACCTCGACGAGGTGGCCGTGCGCGGCGTACGCGGCGGCCCACGCCGGTGCCGACCCGTTCTCGAGACGGTTACGGCCACACACGACGGTGCGGAGCTGCGACGTGCGGCCGTCGGCCTTGGCGCGCTTCGCGTTCTCGAGGAGCGCGTTGGCGACGATCGTGCCGCCCGCAGGGCCCATGCCGTTGTTGTTCAGCTTGAAGCGCTGGAACGCCGTGTTGGACTCAAGGAAGGGGACCATGGCGTCCGCGCAGCGCCCGCCGAACGCGTTGTCCGAGAGGTCGAGCTCGACGAGCTCCTTGTGGTCGATCAGGGCGTCGCACAGCGCCGAGAGCGCCTGCGGGATCTCGGTGATCAAGCGCCCGGTGAAGATGTCGGCGAGGTCAACGATCTTGTATTAGTACGACAAAGGAGGGATAAGCCTACCTTCAGCCCCTTCTTCTCCTTGAGGACGGCAGCGATCGCCTCGCACGCCTCGACACCGAGCGAGTTGCCACCAAAGTGCACCTCCTCGACATTGTCAAGGTTCGCGAGCTCGGTGAGGTACGGCTCAAGGTCGGCCTTGGTGTTGGCCTTGATGTTCTTGCCGAGAATGGAGAAGACCTTGCCGTCGGCCATTGTTTCTGAAGCTTGGTATTATGAGTCCAAAGGATATGAGTAAGAGACGTGTTCGCGTTACAAAAAGTTGGGCCACACCGTCGCCGCCAGCCAGCGTGTTGTCGATTGCGTCGCGGAGGTCCTTGCGACGGAAGCAGATGGGCACGTGACCTTGTGTGGTTCGACGATGTCTGTGCGACCAACAGTTGCCAGTGCTATCAAGATATGCATAGGGTGTTGTGGGTAGGGGTCACAGGCATGCTACATGCTACGACGGCGTATGCTATGAGTATATGTTATGCTATACAGGATCTTTATGAGTATCACTTTTGTTTCTTCTGGTCCTGACGGTTAGCTTGACAGCGATACAACGTAAGCTCACCCAAGGTTCATCTGTCCGGGAGTAAGGCCGCGCTGGGCGCTTGTGAGGGGCGATTTGCGCAGCCATGGCTTGGGCTTTGCCACGGGCTGCTGTCAGAGAGGGAACATCGACAGACATACGAAGCGGAAAGACCAGTCCAAGCTCGTAATTGCTTATGTTCAGCGTCGGCGGTGCGTTCTTGTAATTGACCGTCCCCTGAGAGTTGAGCTGAAAGCGAAACGATGTGAACTCACCCAAGCAGACGGCGAGAAGTTGTGGCTGCCAACGTAGACCCAACCTCCGACGCCCTCGTTCTCGTCGACCACGTCGTCAGCTTTACGCTTGCCCTGGCTCGTCGACGATGTCGCGACGCCTAGGCCGGACGACATGGGCTCAAAGGTCGCAATGAGCATCTGGCGTGTGAGCGACAGTCGCAGCCGCTCGCCATACCTTGGTGTGCATGAGCACTCCACCACGTTTTGAGTTGGCATCATGGAAGAGGCTTCGGGTCTTGTCGTTGTACGACGTCCCGCAGAACATTGTTCCGCCACCCTAGTCCCAATCAGTTCACCGCAAGTAGAATCCACGTACAGGACGCCCATTTATGCTCGCATCAACTGTGGCCAAGCTGGGGAAGACGATCTTGAGCGGCGGCCAGTCAAGCGCCTTCCCTTGGCGAGACGCGGTCTGCAGGTCCTTGCCGGTGCAGAGCTGGTAGAAGTTGTTGTACCAGTCGAGACTGTACTTGCCCAGCGACGAGCCCTGCTGTCAGAGAGGCCACTTTCATAACGCACCTGATACTCTGCGACCAGCCTCTCGTTCTTGCGTGGCTGCCATCCCTCCTCCCCAAGGACCTTTGCCAGCCTGCAAATGCCCCACTCGGACATCTCCTTGAAGCCCTTGTATGCCCCAGTGACGCTCATCACCAAGCGCACCGTGACCCGGCTCCAGTCCCATTTGCCAAAGTCGCTAAACTCGACGTCGTCTGAGATAGGGATCTGCTTGCCCTGTGGGTGGTTCCGGATTAGCCACGCCAGCGCTTTGTTGATCTTGAGGAGCTTAAACAGGCGGCAGAACTGGTCTGGAAAGTCTGGCAACGTTGTTGATGCTTCATCAGTCGATCCCAGCCGCTGGCCCTTGGGCAGGAAGTCCTGTATGAAGACGGTCTGTTGTCAGCGGATGGTGAAAGCCAGTGGATCTCACATTCTCGATATGCGTCCAGTCGTAATCGACCATGTTGGCAGTCATGATAGACACTCGAAGTCGGCCGGTCTTGTAGAAGATCTGTCGTCAGCTGGCACGGGGAGTGGCAACTCACCCAGGCAAACTTCATATGCTCTGACCTAACAAGTTAGCCGCTAGTCGTCTACAGCGACTTACCCAAATCTGCCCTCCATGGCAGGGTAGGCGTGGACCTCGCCGTTCCCGAGAGGTTTTAACTTGCCTCTCATCTCGCGATACTGGCCGTCATGGTGCACGGGAGGACGAAGCACGCGGACGGTAGGGCAGTTCTCAGGCATGGGCATGAAGGTTTCGATCCACTCTGGATCCCAGCAGAATGAGGACGCAATGACCAGGGCAATCTGATCTCGCTAACAGTCAGCGCAATCACTTCATCGAACTCACTTTGCCGAACACGTTCTGAGGGCTGAACGTCCTCTCCGATGTTGGGTTGCCGATCTGTAGGGCGACATGGCGCAGTTCACCGTCGAGGTAGTACTCCCCAGCAGCATCTGTAGGGAAGGGCCCTTTGGACTGCAGAGGGTGGTTCGGCAGGCGAGCGCTGGTCGTTGAAGGGCCGGGGTTACCGGGGTTACTTGCCACCGGCTGCTTCGGCTGAGAAGGACCGGCCTCAGGTTGTGAGCTCCCGCTCTGAGAACGTTTCGCCTGTCGGGCAAGACGCTCGCGCTCAAGTTGCGCGCGGTCGATTCCCAGCGCGCTCAGGCCGACGCTCGGTGCTGGGGCCGCGACCTCCGGCGTGGGGGTGGCGCCAGCTGAAGATGCTGCTTTCGAGGGCGGCTGGGAGGTACTATCGCCTGTGGCTGTACGTTTCTGCTCGCGTTCTCGGCGCTGCCGCTCACGGGACGCTTCTCGAGACGCTTGGTACCTGGCGTTGGCTCGCTCGATCTCGCCGTCCGAGTCGTCCTCCACCACTTGAGACGATTGCAGGGATGCCGCGATCGCTCTGGAGGTTAGTCACCGCCTCAAACTAACAACTCACTCAGCAAGCTGGCGGCTCTCCTCCTCGGGTGTCTCCTCGCGTCTCCGCTTTGCTGGCGGCTCATCGAGCGCCTGAGTGGACATCGCTAATGCTTGCTGCAAGTCCTCGTCGTCGTCATCGTCGATCACGATCGGCCGGTCCCTGCTCCCTTGGTCCTTCTTGAACTCTTCAGCCGACATCGCAAGCGCGCTACGCAGTCAGTAACGTGGAAAACGCTTGACCTAATCGCTCACCGAGCAAGCTCGTCGTCCTCTTCAGAGTGGCGCGGCACTGGAGCTGTGGGCGCCGCCGTTCGCCAGGTGCGCCAAGCCGCTCTGCCTGTCAGCTGTCTGCTTCACACTTTCGCAAGCTCACAGTCGTAGTTCCTTCATGTCCACGCCCGAGTCTGGGTCAACGGCGCCAAATGTCTGTAGAACGTAGGAATCAAAGTCGTCATTCTGACCAGGTCGTGGCACCGGTCCGCGATCCCGGCTATCTCGCACGAGCTGGTCCCTAGGTGTGCGTCAGCGCAGTGAAGCCAGAAGCAGAGTAGTTCTCCACAGCTGATGCTTACTGGTTAAGTAAATCCATCATGCGACGATTGTCTTCGTCGCGTTGGCGAGGCATGTTACACTCAAGACCGAGTAGAGGCAGATGAAGTGGAAGAGAGATGAGATTTGACGATGACGCATAGCAACCTTTGTTATTGTCATGAGGCTGACACGTGACCGTAGTAGAGTGTGGTTGACGCGACTACCTAGCTAAGTACCACTGAACGGCGCGTCGCCGTGCCTGAATGTAGCCCCTCTATTGGGAGGGAAGGTAGCCGTCGCGCTTTGCTTTCCTCCACTCATCTCTCACTCGACCTTTGCCATCGCCATCTCATCCATCCACTCTCTTACTCTGCTACAGAACTCGCAATACACTCTGGAACGACAGCTCTGATCACGACTACCTCGCTGTCGCCCAGCAGTAACTTGCAGCCATGGTAAGGGGCCACTGTTGATCCAGCTAACGCGCGTCAGCACATCAAAACAATCACGATCCAAGGCTTCAAGTCGTATCGCGACCAAGTCGCCGTCGACCCCTTCTCGTAAGTTCATAAGCATAGCTAGCGCTGACGATTCAAGGCCTCGGCATAATGTCGTCGTCGGTCGCAACGGAAGTGGCAAGTCGAACTTCTTTGCTGGTGAGCTCACAGTAGGATGTCTGAGCTAACATCCAGCCATCCGCTTCGTGCTCTCCGACGCGTACACCAGTCTGTCACGCGAGGAGCGTCAACGCCTCTTGCATGAGGGAACAAGCATGTCGACCACCCTCTCGGCATATGTGGAGATCATCTTCGACAGTGAGTAGTGAACTATCCGACTAGGAGTGGCTCACCCCAGATGCCGATGGCCGCTTCCCAACTGGCCACCCCGAGCTGCACCTGCGCCGCACAATCGGTCTCAAGAAGGATGAGTACTCGCTCGACCGAAAGAGTGTGACCAAGGCCGAGGTGATGAACCTGCTCGAGAGCGCGGGCTTCTCAAGGAGTAACCCGTACTACATCGTACCGCAAGGACGAGTGAGTTGCCTTGGTGCTTCCCTGCTGACGTTCCTAGATCACACACTTGACCAATATCTCGGATAAGGAGCGCCTCAACCTGCTGAAGGAGGTCGCCGGTACCAAGGTGTACGAGCAGAAGCGCGCCGAGTCGACCCGTATTATGGAGGAGACCGACGCGAAGCGGAAGAAGATCTCCGATCTGCTGGAGAACATCGAGTCGCGCCTCGAGGAGCTCGAGACTGAGAAGGACGAGCTCAAGGAGTTCCAAGGGCTGGATCGTGACCGTCGTTGTCTCGAGTATGCACTGCAGCAGCGCGAGTTGGACGAAGTCACGACTGCTCTGGAGCAGTTAGAGGAGGAGCGAATCAACGGCAACCACGAGGGCAACCAGCAGGAGAAGGCTTTCCATGAACTGGAGGCGCGGATCCAGGTGCGTTGATGCCTAAGACAGCCGCTGACGCACAGAAACTCGAGGAGGAGCTTACCACGTCGAAGCACTCTCGGTCGACCGCCAAGATTGCGCTTCAGCAGTACGAGTCCGAGATGGCCGACCTCCTCCGCTCCAAGACCGAGGTCGAGCTTATCATTGCCGACTTTGAGCAGTCTAGCGAGAACAACGAGACACGTCGAATGGAGACAAGGGAGCAGCTTGAGTCCCTGGAGCGACGAGTTAAGAGTACAACGGAGAAGCTGCTTGACCTGAATGCGTCGCTTGAGCAGCGTATCCTCGAGGAGCGGGCTGCGAAGGATCTGTGAGTTGCTGCCAAGGCGCTGGCGCTGATCATCAGGCTGGATACCACACAGTCTCGTCTGCAAGTTCTGTACGCCAAGCAGGGTCGCGCACGCCAGTTCCGCTCTCAGGCGGAGCGCGACGCGTACCTCTCCAATGAGATCAAAAGCCTTGACTCGTTCCAGCAACAGCAGCAAAAGACCATCTCCGAGCGGAAGAAGGAGGTGGAGGGTGCCAAGGCCCATCTCGAGGAAGTGTCTGCGCGCTCTGAGGAGCAACAACAAGGCGAAGAGGGTCAGCGCGAGACTCTGAAGCAGATGAGCGAAGAGCAGACAAAGCTCAAGATCGATCTCGACACTATGAAGGAGAAGCGAAAGTAAGTAACTCATGTGTTTATCGGTGGAACTAACGAAACAGGGAGCTTTGGCGCGAGGACGGCAAGCTGTCGCAGTCAGCTTCCAACGCCAAGAACGAACTTGACAACGCGCAACGGTCGCTCCAAGGCATGATGGACAAGGACACGAGCAATGGTCTTCGCGCTGTTCGCAACGTTGCCAGGCGTCTCGGTCTCGAAGGCGTCCACGGCCCACTGTACGAGCTCTTCGATGTGTCGGACAAGTACAAGACTGCAGTGGAGACTGTGGCAGGTACTAGGTGAGATCATCCGCGCAATACACGACTGACGCCAAAGTCTCTTCCACGTTGTTGTCGACAACGATGACACAGCATCCAAACTCATCGACGCGATGAACAAGGACAGGAGCGGTCGCGTCACGTTCATGCCTCTCAATCGCTTGAGGTCTGTCAACGTCCAATACCCCAAGGCCACCGATGCTGTCCCCCTCATTCAGAAGCTCAACTACGACCGCACCTACCAGATGGCATTCGAGCAAGTCTTCGGCCGCACCGTTGTCTGCACCGATCTCGCCACCGCCGCGCAGTACACGCGCAGCCACGGTCTCAACGCTGTCACTGACGCAGGCGACCGCGTGGACCGCAAGGGTGCACTCACTGGTGGTTACCACGACAACCGCCGATCGCGACTTGACGCCGTCAAGCATGTCAAGCGGTGGAGTGAGGAGTATGAGCGGGACGCCACACGCCACACCGAGGTCAAGGACGGCCTCGCCAAGCTTGAGCAGCAGATCTCTCAAGCCGTGGGCGAGATCCAGAAGATCGACGCCAAGCGCAAGGCCATGGTGGACGACCGCGTTCACCAGGCGCGCCAGGTGAACTGGATTATCCGCGAGGAGGAGCAGGCGCGTCAGCGTGTTGCCCGCATGGAGGGCATGTTAGCAGATGACGAGGCCAGTCTTAAGGCCGCTGCTACCAAGAAGGCAGCGTTGGAGGACGAGCTCAAGTCGCCTCTACAGCAACAGCTCTCGCCAGCCGAGGTGCAGCAGTTAGAAACGCTTTCCAAGGACGCCGAGGAGCAGAAGCAGAACCTTCTGCAGGTCTCCCAGGAGCGTCAGAAGGTGTGTGCGAAGAAAGAGCTGAGCTAACACGTGCAGGTGGCATCTGAGCGGAGTGAACTCGAGATTGAGCTCACGGAGAATCTTCGTCGTCGTCGCAACCAGTTGCGGGCGAAGCTCGATGACCTCGACGGAGCAGCTGGTTCTGGCGTGCTTAATGCTGGCGAGGTAGAGCAGCGCAAGGCCGAGCTGGGGAGTGTGTCACGGTCCATCGATACACTCTCTGGGCAGATCCAGAATGCTGAGGAGGAGGTCGAAGCGCTGTCGACCACCATCTCGGACCTCGCCAGCAAGCTCGAGGACCTCCACAACCAGGCGAATGAGGCGACTCGAGCGATGCTGCGGAACCAGAAGAGCCAGGAGCGCTACCTCAACAAGAAACAGATGCTTGACAACCGCAAGGAGGAGTGTGAAGTCGCTATCCGCGAACTGGGCGTTCTCCCCGACGAGGCGTTCACAAAGTACACGGGCGACAACTACAAGCGACCTGGAGGGATGGAGAAGCTGGTCAAGCTGCTCCACAAGGCCAACGACGGGCTCAAGAAGTTTGCGCACGTCAACAAGAAGGCGTTTGAGCAATACAGCAACTTCACTAAGCAGCGTGACGAGCTTCTCTCTCGTCGCGAGGAGCTCGACCAGTCGGCCAGCTCTATCGAAGATCTCATCCAGACGCTCGACCAGCGTAAGGACGAGGCGATTGAGCGCACCTTCAAACAAGTGTCCAAGTACTTTGAGGAGGTGTTTGAGCAACTTGTTCCCGCAGGTCGCGGCCGTCTGATCATGCAGAAGAAGGCGGACACTTACGAGGTAGGTCCTGGACGCGGCAAGAGTATGGGCTGACAATTGCAGGATGAGGAGAGCGAGAACCCCACTCCCGACAAGAGTGACATTGACAACTACACTGGGGTCGCCATCAAGGTCTCGTTCAACTCGAAGGAGGATGAGGGGCAGCGTATTCAGCAGCTGTCTGGTGGCCAGAAGTCTCTCGTGGCGCTTGCAACTGGTGAGTACTGGAAGGTAGTCTGAGTCTAACATCCCAGTCTTCGCTATCCAGAAATGCGACCCGGCACCATTCTACCTCTTCGACGAGATCGACGCCAACCTCGACCCACAGTACCGTACGGCTGTCGCCAACATGATCCACTCGCTCTCCGACTCGGCGCAGTTCATCACGACCACGTTCCGCAGCGAGATGCTCACCAACGCGGACAAGTTCTACGGCGTGTACTTCGACAAGCAGAAGGTGTCCACCATCCAGGCGATCGGAAAGGACGACGCTGGCGAGTTCATTGAGACCTCAGCCGTGGCGCGCTGAGCGGTGAGCCCAATCGTCGTCTGGGACCAGGTGCCGTTGGACGATGGGAGTGAGAGTACTGTGCCCTCGCTCGTAGAGTGTATAATACATTGTTGTAGATGCAACCCATGCTAGTGCTAGATACACCGCGGCCACAGCCCTGGTCCCACGAGATCCGCCACTCCGCCTTCCTCCAGCGCGGCGCGGAGCCAATCCCGCACGTCTTCAGTTTCGAGCCCTGCAACGCGCACCACACCCACCTCCCCGAGCGGGGAGTACGACCATAACAAGCCTGGCGGGCGCGGCAACTGGAACTGGCTCGTCGCATCCACCAGCGCGTCGAAGTGTGCGCGCAGCCGCGCGAACTTTGGCCCGTAGATCATCACAGTCGCGTAGACATGGTACGGCGCGAGGCGTTTCGCAACGGGCGATAGGCGCGCTGGCTTGCTTGCCGACAGAGACGTGTCGTAGCCGGCGTTGTCGAGGACCATGCGCTCGCGCGCGAGCACGGTGTCGCCCACGACGAGCTCGTTCGTCGACGCGTAGTACCCCATGACCCACACCTCCTCCTCGGCCTTGCCCCAGCTGCTCTCGCCCTCGGCTGCGGGTGCGGCGGTGCTGTCGGTGTCGGCGGCGTCAGAGGCGATGGCGTCGGCCCAGCGGCTCTTGGCCGGCGATCCTCCTCCCAATCTCCCAGCCTCTCCTCCCAGCCCTCCACCACCTCCTGCCCGCTCTCCAGTCTCCGCCCCGTTCGTGCTGTCTTGCCCTCCCCCTTCACGCCCCCCGCTGCGCCCTGCAACGGCGCCCGCGGCCGCGACCGCGAGCGCGACTGAGAACGCTCACCCCACGGCCGCACCTCCGGCCTGCCGATCGGCCGATCTCCCCGGCCCGAATTCAGCCAGTCGAGGACGAGCGCACTCCCGCTCCCGTCGGAGGGGAGGACGACGCGCTGAGCCTGCGCGTACCGGCTCGCGCGGAAGGGGCTGAGCGCGTCGGGCAGGAGGATGAAGGTCGAGTTCGGGGCGAGGCGGATGTGCATCCGCTGCCGGACGGCCGGGACGCCGTTGGGCTCGCCGTCGAGACCGCTGGCTCCGCTCCCTACTCCCTTCCGGCCCATTGTCGCCGCGATGCCGTGAGAGCGCGGGCGCAGTCCGGGACGGTGCTTGTATACCTTCGTGCTCCCCTGCGTGCGCATGACGAGCGTCTGCCCCTCGTCGACCTCACACGCGAGCTGGACGCAGTCGCCGGCCACGAGGCCGCCGCCGTACGCTAGCGTGTAGAGCAGCGAGACATCGACCGGCTGAGAGGGGAGGGGACGCGGCGCGAGGAGCTTGAGCGGGTAGGAGGCGCGGAGGGAGGCGAACTGCGAGCGTGGGCCTGTGGTCAGGTGCGCGAAGCCTGTGCCGGGAGGTTCGAGGGGTGTGGGTGAGGTCGAGCTGGAGGCCGGGGACGTCGAGGCTGGGGCGGCTTTGAGGGGAGGAGGGAGGTCGGTGTCGGCGTCGGTCGTCATCCTTGCAAGGACGTGGCCAAGAACTCGAGGGAGGATAGAGATGGAGTTGTGGTGGGAGAGGGGGAGAGGAGCAAGAGTCGGACGTGATATGACAGTTGCTGCATGATGCCTGAGCGAAGAAAAAGACAACGGGCCGGGCCAGTCGGCGAAGAGCGTTTGCGGATGGTTATCTGCAGCCTATGACGATCAAGGATGGTAGTGGAGGTGGAACAGGCACTTCAGCTAATCACGACTCGGCTACTTTGAATAGGATTTGGACGA